>CM060946.1:272899719-275299719 GCA_030765085.1 Allium cepa
AACATAATCTATATTTTCATTTCAGATTTAACTTAAAAATTTAAAACTTTACTTACATAATTTAAAACTTATAGTTTTAAATACAAACCAATGTTTCTTTATACATTTAAAAATTTAAAATTTAAATTCAAATTCCAGATTTAAATTCAACTCAGGTTCATTTATTCAAAAATTTAGTTTCCAGATTTAAACTTATTTAAATCCCTAGTTGCATTTTAAAGTTTTGCTTCCCAATTTAAAACATATAACATAAAACAGTTTCCTGTTTAGTTTAAAACATATTATATTCTAGTATTCAAAAATGTTTCAAATTCAAGAATTATACCATTTACTTCAAATTTAACTTTCAGGTTTAAACTTCCAGTTGAACCCTATTAACAATTTGGAATTTACTTTTAAATCTAAACATAGAAAAACAGTTCCTGATTTTAGCTTAAAATCCAAACTTGAGTTTGAAAGCATTTCAAATTATTCAAGATCTAAACTTTAAACTTATTGAGTTTGAATTAAATTCCAGGTTCAACTTAAATCCAGATTTTAGTTTGCAATTTATCTTTACTTCAAAACTCAAGAAACCTGGAAAACAGGTTTTCTACTTTAGCTTAAATACAATTAGAATTTTCAAAATTTAAATTATTTCAAATCTAAAATTAAACTAATTGAATTTATATTAAATTCAGTCTAAACTTATACTCAGTTCAGGTTTTAAATTACATTTTAAAAACTTAAAAAAAAAAACTTAAAACCTGAACAAACAGCTCTGTTAAAAACCCAAAACCTGAAACACTAAACCCCGAGCCCTGCTAAAAGTTACTTCGAGACAAATCCTCCCCTACTTCGAGTCATTCACTAATTTTCCCGAGGTCAACCCGTGCAGCAAAACCCTGCACCCAAACAGAGCACCACCATCAACATGCACACACACCTAGCACTGTGCATCCAACCACCAACTCCGGCCAACACTGCCATCACCAACGGCACTCTTTCATCAACCAGAATTCTCCACATCTACCTTCAAACCTCAAATCCCCAATATTCAACTCGAATTTTGAATTCAAGTTTACAATCAGAACCTAGAAACAGACCATACCCCCAAAACCACCAACCTATCATCGACGATCCCACACGCCTCCGGCCACTATTTCTCTTGAAACTCCGGTGAAGCCTTCATCAATGCATCTGCTACCAACACGCCAACCTTAGTTGAACTCGATCACTTTATGAGACCACATCACTCAATTTTCTTATACTCAGTAAAAATTAGGGTTCTAAACCTGGAAACCCAATTTACAACATCAAAACCCAATTTCAACTTGATCCCATAATTTTCCCATAACCTATGATAGCTATACTACCTCCATAATCAAATTTAATCAATTTAATAGCATGCATCATCTGTACTTAGCTAACATGTAAAATACAGGAGTTTCAAAACTGCATTTTATACAAAGCATTAAAATTTGCAATTTTTATTTTAGAAATCATGATTTAGTATGGTGATTTGATCTATAATTCTGAATTCATAAATTTCCAAACTTGAAATTTCACTCATTCACTGTTTTATCATTTGTTTGAATTCCAGAGTCATTTCTAAGTTTTTAACTCGAGTACAAAATTTTAATCTGTAGTTTATAATACAACAAACATATTTGTTTAGGACATAAACTCAAATGAAGATTAAATTGAAAGACATTGGAATTAAATCTGACAGAAGCTTGAAATTAAGGAAAACAGAGATGCTTCAGGTAAATAGTCACATACACACAAACATATTCATATATATGTATTCACAGCTTATTTAAAATAAAATTTCATATCTAAATCAAACATGCAACCAACCTTTACCTATTTAAATCTTAAAAAGTTGAGTTACTCACCTGTACCAAAATGCAGAGCAAACTTTCAAATTGCAGGCTCCAGATTTGTGAAAATAGATGAATGCAGTCATGAAAAATTGCATGCAGACCCTTCTTGCTTAAATTTGAAATGCAGGGCTTTGCTTGCTTTTAAATGCTTCCAGATTGAAAAATCCTTGCATGCAGATGCCAATTTCCAGTTTGAAGATTCATGAATGCAGATGCAAATTCCACTTGCATTTATTTCCAGCTTTAATATGCAGACCTTCTAGTTTATTATTGCATGCATGTCCTCAACTTGAAATTGCAGTGACAAATTTCCAGACTCATGTGCATGTTCCAGATCAAATGCAGGTTGCAGATGTATGCAAACTTGAATTTTTCATTTTGAGGAGCTATAGGCTTGTTAGAGGATGCAGACTTGTTTTTAGAGGAATTGAATGCAAGTGTATACAAGTTTGAGGAAATGAATTTGCAGATTTCCATTGAAGTTGATATGCAATTGAATTTTTTTCCTTCTTTCATAAAATGGAAATGAAGAAAAGAAAAGAGAATGGGAAGAGTGCAAATTATATAACAATGTTTTGATTTAATTTAAAATTAAAGAAAAACAAAAATTAAACAAATGACACATGGCTCAAGTATGAACACTTGTAAATATACTCACTTAAATATTTAACACATGTTTAACTTAGGCTTTAATAAACTTACACATGCCTTTTGAATGGTTTTGTTATTTAATTAAGTGTTAAAGAAAATTAACTTAATGAATACATGTTCACATTTTAAATTATATTTTAAATTTCAAATTAAATTTACAAATCAAAGAATTAACACAAACATTTTATAACTTATTTTAAATATCAAAACTTAAATTAAAATGAATTTTAAACTAATAAAACATTTATCTTATATTTAAAATCATATAGTATTTTATTAAATATTTTTGAAAAGCTTAAATCCCAAAATAATCTCAATTCCTATTTTCAAAACATTAAAATTAATTTAACAACTTATCTATTTATAATATATACAAATACATATACATTATTAAATAGAAAACAATTTATTAGTTTATTAAAAATAATTTCACAAATTAAATATTTAAACAAAGAAGATTATTAAATCAAACCAAATTTATTAACAAAAATCATCAATTCAATTTAAATTTAAACACAGATTATTAAATTTAAATTATCCAAAATTCCGGGATATTACAATCCTTCCCCTTAAAAGAATTTCGTCCCCGAAATTTAAAACAAAGGTAATTTAATAATCTATTTACAGATTTTATTTTAAAATACAGCATATGTTAACCATATGTCAACAACCAAAGCAACCAATTCACACAATCAAAACAAATCTAATTATCCAAAAGAATTTTGGATAAAACCTCCACGAGTTTCCCCGGTATATATATATCGGGACACTCGCTCTATAAAATCCAAACAATCAATACTACTAAGCTATAGAGCTCCTAACAACAATTCTATACGGAATATCAGACCACAAACGAGTCTGACTCAACAAACAAACCATCCTAAACTGCTGGTTCTACAACCAGAAATATCAAACACGTACTCCCTCAGAGATACGTGATAACACTCTGAATCCTAGTTATCCAAACTGGCAATTCAACTCTAGAAAACCAAACACTCATCTAACCCAAGACAGAAGAAACCAAAACACTACGGAGCTAGCTTCACAGATTTATAGCTCTTTGGATCAGAGAAAAACTTATCCCAAATCAAATCTCCGATTCCAGAATCCAAATTCTCTGCCTCTTACCCATAAAAACTCTTCGGACGATCCTGGGCTACCAACATCCTTCCAGATCATCTTAACTCTATGCTGATTCCTCTAGAATCAGACTGGATCAAAACAATCCAATAATCTCCTTAGGATCACTCAAAAACCAAGAACACACGCCCTGCTTCTCAACAACAGAAGACAGAACAAACTTCTCCTCCGGAAAAGAAAACAGAAACACTCCAAACTTCTTCCGCTGCACAACTCTGATCCAAACAGAAGAAAAATGCCGATGAACATAAGCACAGACTAGACAACCCAATACAGAAATATGGTTCCATATATCCATAAAAAAAACTCAGATGTTTCTTCCGAAAACTGAGCTGCTTCACCAACTTCTATCTCAAGGAACCATCTATCTACCAACTGAACCACCAGTTACAATCCTGGAAAGAAAACACGATCTTCAGATGCAGACAAACTCTGACTTCCTGGAAGAAATCCGGACAATCTCCAACAAACACAAGAGAACATACTATCGCAAGTCACTTTTGCGATCAACTCAGCCTAGATCCAAAGAAAACTGCTCTCTCTCTCAACCAAACAGAACAGCTTATGCTGGCCTAGCCAACTTACCAGAGAAAAGACTCCACTCTGCTACTTCTGAACTCCACTTCAGAAGAACTACTTAGCCAGAAGACTCCTTACCAACTAAGAACACTCTGCTAAACTCAGCCACACCCCCGAGCAGACTCACATCTTACTCTTGTTCCAAAGAAACATCTTCGGAAATATCCATAGTCACTGCATCTCATCACGCAGCTACAACTTCCTAAGATATCAAAATATCATCACTCACTTGCTTCAGCCCTACCGACAGATCAAAACTCAACTCTGCACTTCAAAGATGAACTCCGAACCTTTTCAGGTTTCCTTCAGAGATCGATCAAGTCCTTCATCACAACAAAACTCATTCGAGACGGTATTAGGTCTACAGTCTCGACAAATACACTTCCAACCTATGGTAGTCGTGTTACACACACTTCTACCTCATCTACCTTTATAACTTATATTGGAAAAACCCGAACAGGTAAACCAACAAATAGGTAGAACCAATTATATATATATAATAAAAATACAAATACGCTCTCTCAAGTTAGACACCACTACAGAGACTAGGTATGCACTTAACCTAATGCTCTGATACCAACTGTGATAGTCTAGGCTTTGCAACCATCGACAGCGGCTCACTCGACTGGTAGGCTTTTCAACCATCCCAGCCCCGCCGTGGCTCACATTGGTACCTCGGGTTTGCTTTTACGGCCAGCCTCTCGACTCGCAACCAACCCAGGGCCTTATACTACCCAAAAAGGGACATGTAGGGGTAAGAGTCTCCCGTTCGCCACCTAACGCGAAGCGAGAACCCCCAATCACGCTGTAATGTAGCAAACCCGATCCCGGTCTCATCGAAAACCAAAGCGTGTCTTTTAAGGTCCAAGTTGTTTTAAATTTAAAACAATCCAATTTAATTATCTAAATATGCACAAATAGATAATTCACAACACAACAGATAACCAACATTATCATTATCAACAGATACTTCATATCATAATCAGATATCCATACTATCATCCAAAAGCAACCAATGCATCCATATCACAACATTATTCATCTCATAGCTGAGATTACAAACCATACCACACAACTAAATCCATTCATCAAACATAAGCAACTATCTAATGATCACATCATTTATAATTAATTTAAAATGAATTAAATTAATTATCTAAATTCTAATTAATTTAAAATGAATTAAATTAATTACTTCATTATTAAAATCCTGCTTATCTTAATCAACAATTGATTTCAAAACAATTTATAAATCATCATCTCAATATTCACTTCAGTTAATCATTATTGATTAACTATCTCTAATTACAATAAGTAATTAGCATTAATATTAATTATACCTTAATTAATCAATTCCAAATTACATCATTAATTAATTAATGATTACATTTAATCAATCTCTAAATATAAATTAATTACATAAGTAATTAATCTCCAATTTAAACAACATATATATTAATCACCCTTGACTAATATCCATTCAGTAATTAACTACTTTAATTACTCATCCCATAAATTAATTACTCTTAATTAATTATTTAAATTAATCCCATGATTAATTTTAAAGTAATTTAAATCCAAATTACTTCTATACATTTAGTAATTATTAATTAATTACTTTCCTTAAGTAATTACAAATCCTAAATTACATAAAGTAATTATCAATAATCCACAATTGTTTAAATTAATTTAACTTAATTAATCTAAACTAATCACATTAATTAAATTAATTACACTAAGTAATTAATCCATTAATTACTTTCATTAAGTAATTAAACAATTGGTTATTATTAATTAATTAATCTAATTAATTATCAAAAATTAATCATATTAATTAATTGTTAAATAACCTTAAGTTAATGACCTTCATTAACATCACTTAATTACTTAATTAAGAATTAAATCATTATTAATTATCAATTAATTAATCTTTAATTACAATTTAATTAATCTCTGATTATAAATTAATTAAGTATTAATTAAAGTCTTAATTATCTTTAATCACTTGATTAAGTAAATCTAATCATTAATTAAAATTTAATTAATCATCCTTAATTATAGATTAATTAACCTTAATTAATTAATCTCAAATCTTAATTATCTAACTTAAAAATTATTAATTACTTAATTAAACATCCACATTATTAATTAATTAAGTAATTAATATTCCATTTAAATTAATTAACTAATTTAAATGAAACCAATTTCCTTAAGTTCAAAATTAAGAACATTCTTTTTTATACAAAGTAAAATTTAAACACTTAGTTTCAAACAAAATTCAATTTAAAATTTCCTTTTAAATTTTAAACTGAAAACATAATCTATATTTTCATTTCAGATTTAACTTAAAAATTTAAAACTTTACTTACATAATTTAAAACTTATAGTTTTAAATACAAACCAATGTTTCTTTATACATTTAAAAATTTAAAATTTAAATTCAAATTCCAGATTTAAATTCAACTCAGGTTCATTTATTCAAAAATTTAGTTTCCAGATTTAAACTTATTTAAATCCCCAGTTGCATTTTAAAGTTTTGCTTCCCAATTTAAAACATATAACAGAAAACAGTTTCCTGTTTAGTTTAAAACATATTATATTCTAGAATTCAAAAATGTTTCAAATTCAAGAATTATACCATTTACTTCAAATTTAACTTTCAGGTTTAAACTTCCAGTTGAACCCTATTAACAATTTGAAATTTACTTTTAAATCTAAACATAGAAAAACAGTTTCTGATTTTAGCTTAAAATCCAAACTTGAGTTTGAAAGCATTTCAAATTATTCAAGATCTAAACTTTAAACTTATTGAGTTTGAATTAAATTCCAGGTTCAACTTAAATCCAGATTTTAGTTTGCAATTTATCTTTACTTCAAAACTCAAGAAACCTGGAAAACAGGTTTTCTACTTTAGCTTAAATACAATTAGAATTTTCAAAATTTAAATTATTTCAAATCTAAAATTAAACTAATTGAATTTATATTAAATTCAGTCTAAACTTATACTCAGTTCAGGTTTTAAATTACATTTTAAAAACTTAAAACTTGAACAAACAGCTCTGTTAAAAACCCAAAACCTGAAACACTAAAACCCGAGCCCTGCTAAAAATTACTTCGAGACAAATCCTCCCCTACTTCGAGTCATTCACTAATTTTCCCGAGGTCAACCCGTGCAGCAAAACCCTGCACCCAAAACAGAACACCACCATCAACATGCACACACACCTAGCACTATGCACCCAACCACCAACTCCGGCCAACACTGCCATCACCAACGACACTCTTTCATCAACCAGAATTCTCCACATCTACCTTCAAACCTCAAATCCCCAATATTCAACTCGAATTTTGAATTCAAGTTTACAATCAGAACCTGGAAATAGACCATACCCCCAAAACCACCAACCTATCATCGACGATCCCACACGCCTCCAGCCACTATTTCTCTTGAAACTTCGGTGAAGCCTTCATCAATGCATCTGCTACCAACACGCCAACCTTAGTTGAACTCGATCACTTTATGAGACCGCATCACTCAATTTTCTTATGCTCAGTAAAAATTAGGGTTCTAAACCTGGAAACCCAATTTACAACATCAAAACCCAATTTCAACTTGATCCCATAATTTTCCCATAACCTATGATAGCTATACTACCTCCATAATCAAATCTAATCAATTTAATAGCATGCATCATCTGTACTTAGCTAACATGTAAAATACAGGAGTTTCAAAACTGCATTTTATACAAAGCATTAAAATTTGTAATTTTTATTTTAGAAATCATGATTTAGTATGGTGATTTGATCTATAATTCTGAATTCATAAATTTCCAAACTTGAAATTTCACTCATTCACTGTTTTATCATTTGTTTGAATTCCAGAGTCATTTCTAAGTTTTTAACTCGAGTACAAAATTTTAATCTGGAGTTTATAATACAACAAACATATTTGTTTAGGACATAAACTCAAATGAAGATTAAATTGAAAGACATTGGAATTAAATCTGACTGAAGCTTGAAATTAAGGAAAACAGAGATGCTTCAGGTAAATAGTCACATACACACAAACATATTCATATATATGTATTCACAACTTATTTAAAATAAAATTTCATATCTAAATCAAACATGCAACCAACCTTTACCTATTTAAATCTTAAAAAGTTAAGTTACTCACCTGTACCAAAATGCAGAGCAAACTTTCAAATTGCAGGCTCCAGATTTGTGAAAATAGATGAATGCAGTCATGAAAAATTGCATGCAGACCCTTCTTGCTTAAATTTGAAATGCAGGGCTTTGCTTGCTTTTAAATGCTTCCAGATTGAAAAATCCTTGCATGCAGATGCCAATTTCCAGTTTGAAGATTCATGAATGCTGATGCAAATTCCACTTGCATTTGTTTCCAGCTTTAATATGCAGACCTTCTAGTTTATTATTGCATGCATGTCCTCAACTTGAAATTGCAGTGACAAATTTCCAGACTCATGTGCATGTTCCAGATCAAATGCAGGTTGCAGATGTATGCAAACTTGAATTTTTCATTTTGAGGAGCTATAGGCTTGTTAGAGGATGTAGACTTGTTTTTAGAGGAATTGAATGCAAGTGTTTACAAGTTTGAGGAAATGAATTTGCAGATTTCCATTGAAGTTGATATGCAATTGAATTTTTTTTCCTTCTTTCATAAAATGGAAATGAAGAAAAGAAAAGAGAATGGGAAGAGTGCAAATTATATAATAATGTTTTGATTTAATTTAAAATTAAAGAAAAACAAAAATTAAACAAATGACACATGGCTCAAGTATGAACACTTGTAAATATACTCACTTAAATATTTAACACATGTTTAACTTAGGCTTTAATAAACTTACACATGCCTTTTGAATGGTTTTGTTATTTAATTAAGTGTTAAAGAAAATTAACTTAATGAATACCTGTTCACATTTTAAATTATATTTTAAATTTCAAATTAAATTTACAAATCAAAGAATTAACACAAACATTTTATAACTTATTTTAAATATCAAAACTTAAATTAAAATGAATTTTAAACTAATAAAACATTTATCTTATATTTAAAATCATATAGTATTTTATTAAATATTTTTGAAAAGCTTAAATCCCAAAATAATCTCAATTCCTATTTTCAAAACATTAAAATTAATTTAACAACTTATCTATTTATAATATATACAAATACATATACATTATTAAATAGAAAACAATTTATTAGTTTATTAAAAATAATTTCACAAATTAAATATTTAAACAAAGAAGATTATTAAATCAAACCAAATTTATTAACAAAAATCATCAATTCAATTTAAATTTAAACACAGATTATTAAATTTAAATTGTCCAAAGTTCCGGGATATTACAGTATTAGTCTTATAAGCAACAAGTTTTGGATTTTCCAGTAGGGGATAGAAAGATAGTGTAGTTGTTTTTTGAATCGAAGTTGAAAGCTCATAGTTGGCTATATTCTGACCATGTATTCTCCAAGAGCAGATTTAAACCCCTTCCTTCCTCATCTAAGATTGGGGGTATAAGTATCTTGCAACAAATTTTAGTGTTTCTATGTTTGTGATTTCAACTCTGTTACCTTTCTTTTTTGTAGATTATATGGATAAGGATGTTATTGCTACAATTCGTAAGGCTCTAGAAGTAAAAAGGGGAAAGAAGAGAAAGAAGGCTTCAAAGAGGCTGCTTAGAGGATCTAATGATTCTCCTATTCCTTTAAAGAAATAAACATTTCAAAAAGCATTCCAAGCTTCCTCATAAGAATGCCCTTACTCCTCGAGATTTTGCGTCTTTAGAATTGATTGGATCTTTTTCTTAGGGTGAATCTACCTACAACATAGGTGGCCTAACTACTTTCGAAGTCTCCAAATTTTCTTTGATGGAGAAGATTGGGAAGTCTGTAAAGGTCTTATTATTGTTTCTGCCTTAGCCTCTGAGATGCCTTCCGCTGCTATTTTGTTAGAACTCGAAAAGCTTTGGTCTTATATGAGTGATCATTTTTTATTCCTTTCTCTTTTGCATTGCATTGGTGTGTGACTCATATTGTTTTGTGTTTTTCACTCTTGTAGTCCATGACTTTAATGAAGAAGTCGTGCGAATCAAGGACTGTGCATGCGTTGCTTTCGGGCTGGGTATCTAAGCTTGAAGTTGATCTTACCTTGGCCAATACTACATTGACTTTTGTTAAGGTTAAGGCGGAGGAAGAGGCCAAATGCCTCATCAGTAGGTTGAGAAGGCTGAAAGGGAATTAAAGCTGCCGAGAATGCTCGAGCTATAAAGGAGCGTGAGCTAAAGGAATAAGGTGAAGTTCTGGCCAAGGTTATGAAAGAACTGGAGAAATCCAAGAAGGAACATAACACTATCACCTCGGATGTAACTTTTGGCTTTTATGCTTCAGCTAGATGCCAATACAAGGTGGAAGTTAAGCTTGACTTTGTGAAAGATGAATCTATGGCAGATTCAGTTTTTTCATACCACCAGAATAAGTGGAATATGGAGGAGGCTGAGGAAGAGGATATTCGCCCAAGCTGTTCCAAGTGCGGTTCCCAAAGTGGGAGGGAAGCAGGTGACGTGGATCAAGGGAATCTGCAACTTGATGAGTAATACCAACTTGCAAACAAGGTAAACTCACCTTTTTTGATTGACCTAAATGACTAATCCAAGAGATCCTTTTGTGTTCTTATTGTACTTAAATCATAAAGTTTTAGTTGGTTGTTTGTACTATGACGTAGTATAATTTTTTTATATTTTGAATGATTGCGTTCCTTTCATTGTTTTTTAGTATTCTGGAGTGAATGTATTCATAAAACTGTTGAGGGAGACTGATGCTAGGCTTGAAAAACAGACTTTAGACCGTCTTGGGTTGAGCGTTGCGGCCTTGGATTGATGTGAAAATGAATTAGACAAGAATTATGCTGATCTTAAGAACAAACCAAGGATTTACTAGCCCAAATAGGCCACGTAGTTCGGGAAAAAGAACCGGTTAGTGATTTCATGTTACATCAATGGTGATACACACTAGAAAATAACTCGATTCCATTTGATAGTCCCAACCTAGAACGGCTTAGGAATAAGCCCAGGGCTTTGATTAATAAATGAATTCTCCATATTCTAATTAATTTTAATTATGCAGTCAAGCTGGAACAAAGTAGTTAGTAACAAATATTTTAGTACTGAAGCTTGATTTGTTATGTTTTGATTAGAGGATTAAAATTTATTTCAATATTGATTCCTTTTGGGATTTGTTCAATATTAACCGTATCTTTTATTCGAATATTTTTAAGGATGATGTTATTCAACTCAGATATGATGTTGAAAGGCTTGAGACAGAGTTAAAGTTTAATCATGTAAAGTTTGCAAAGTCCCAAACTTCGCTGGAACGTCAGCATAATTGTAACAAGATATTTCTCGCACGGTCTGGGGATACTGCATCTAAATTGGAAGGGATAGTGCAGACTGTACAAGTAGGTGAAGAACTTTATGGTATAGTATATAGGGAAGAAATCGTAAAATATAAGAAGCAAATGGAGGACATGTCTGTTGAGATCACCAAATTTCTTGGAGAGCTTGAAGTTTCCGACTATAGGAGGGTGATTGAGGTGTCTTAATTGGACATAACTTATGTTCCTCTTATGAGCTTTGAATCTTCTCTCCTTCGTTGTGGTGGTTGGAAGATTATTACTGCGAGACTGTTTGGGGATTCTTCAAATGAGAACAAGAAAATAAAGGTTCAACTAATAGGGACTTTAAATGACATAAGAAAGAAAGCAACGTTGAAGGTCTATGAGCTTGAGAGCACATTGCTGTCCTCTCAAAGAAGGATGGAAGTAAGAAAGCCGAGGTGCTAATGCAAAAATCCCGAGATATTCTGGGCGTTCTCTTCTCCATGTTGGATCAAAGCTTTCTGAATGACAAAGATGGTTTAAAGTACCGGTTGATCTAGTTGAGGATCCTTGGGCATGAGCCCGTTATGACCCTCGATAGGCCTTTGTTACTAGCACAACTCCATCTCTTCCCAATCTCACTCTGATTTAGTATTCTATAATTAAGGTCTTAGTATAAGGAAACCACTTTTGTAGTACTTGACTTGACTAGGAAATTAGATTTCTTCTAAAACTTATTTGTGGAAAATATACGAATCTTTTTAATAGCCCCTTTTGCTTATTTTGCATTTTTTATTTGATTTTTGGTGTGGGTTGACTTACTCATTCTTCTGTGGCTTAATTTTTTCGTTTAGGATTCAAGGGTGGCCGCTTTGCAAAAAAGGTTAGATTCTATAAGCTCAGAATAAGGGAGCTGGAAGATTTATTAAAGAGTGATGAGAATATATATAAACCATGTATATGGATGAGATCAAAAAGTAAAAAAAAGGATTGTAGAGATGGATAGAGAAATGGCAATGCACATGAGTGCATACGGGAGCACTCCATTGATTCCAACTTCGTATACCCACCACAGATCAGATGCAGTCCTGTGCTTTCGTCTAGGGAAGACCCGATTAAGATTCTTAAGTGGAAGAATGATACGAAGACTCATTATGAGGTCAAGATTAAAGAATTCGAAATATACTTTAAGGGAGTGTTAGGGACCCCCGATACTCGAGCTTCCCCGTTTTTGTCTACCGAGGATGAAGTCTTTGGTCCCCTTTCCAAGGACCTTGAAGAGACAAGGGAACATCTCCAAGGCGAACTTAAGAAGATATGAAAGTAGCCATTATGCCAATAAATGCCTTAGAAAACAACATATAAAATTAGAGTGTGAGGCCCAATTGGATTCCATCATGGTTTCCCGAGGTAGGATTGTAACGACCCGCTATTTTGTACTATTCGCATTCGCACATGTCAGACTTGAATAATTCAAAATATCGAATTGTTAATTTAAATTTGGCAAAACTCAGATATACAGTAAATAAATAATCACAGAATCACAGACACAGAGTAATAATATACAGCGGAAGTAAAAGAGATAGTAGTTCATGAAGCTACTATATAAATATATAAGATACATCAGAGTTTACAACAGACGAGAAATATGATACATCAAGTACAAATCATAATACATCACTGGAATCATCGAATACTGAAAGCAGAATAGATGGATGGATCTTCAAGCAAAACTTCAACTCCAAAGGTGAGTCTTGAATACTGTTACACTCAGTCTGACCCGAGCGTAAAGAAAAACACAAAACACTCGAGTCAGGATTAATATTCTCATATCAATAAATACAGCTCAAGTGAAAAAGCAATTGATATACAAGTAACTCAAAGGATGTTGGAATCACCATCCTCTAAGAATCCGTTAAACTATCTACTATGTAGTAGTGTACGCTAAATAGATAATGTCTATCAGTAATACAAAGTATCAAAATAGTGTTAAGGCGTTACCATTATCCCCCTTAACACATTTATATAAATGTCATAGTCTATACAGTACTGTAAACTCCACCGTAAACAGGTGGGATATCAGGGAGTACTCCATAGGTATAACACAAAACAAATTCGTAGTGGTCGCGTGTATAAGGATACAAGTATGACAAGGCACATGAGGCAATACCCAAGGTAGTGAAACTACCGTTCGCCTAATCCGGACTGGTGAGAACGCATCGCCGCAGCGATCGCAACACCGTGAAACAACACTCCTGAAATTCCGAGGGTGCACCAATCAATAACAAGTAAATATGAGTTGTTTACGAAGAAGTGTGTTCGCTCGAGGTGGCTAACCCCATTTGGCCCGGCACGGCTCCTGATTTTAGTCATTTCCAATTTGACACAAGTGTCAAGGCTATACATTATCGTTCTCTTTCTTCAGTCATCACGTTCATCATTTCAACCACTTCATTCTGGATCACAACTCCGCGTATAGTTATTAAAGTGGTTTTCGGTTTAGATAGAGAGTATATCCATAACCGACTCCGGTTCCTTTAATAACTTTCGTAATTATTACACCGATTGGTCGTTCATATATTTCAAAACTAAATCAAATTCAATTTCAATTTGAATTTATAAATCAACATTTCATTTGTTTTTCGAAAGTCAATCTTAAAAATCTACGTTTCACAACTTCCAAATTACCATTTCAAAGTCTAAAATTCAATTCCAACTTTTATTTAAACAATTCAAACATTCATTTAATTTCGTATATAAGTTTCATTCCGAAATCATTTAAATTAATTTAATTTAACATTCAAAATCAATTTCAATTCATTAATAGATTCCATTCCATATTCGTTAAGTAAATTTGTCATTCAAAACAACTTCTATTTAAATTTCAATTCATTTAAATCCATTACTTACGTTCAACTTCTTTATATCAAAACTTCAAATTGAAATAAATTAAATTTGTCAAATCAATTCTTTAAATTACAAGTCTTACGTTAATCTCAATAAATCCCATTCATTTCAATAAATCACATTTTATTTCTTGTTAAAGAAATTCAATTTTCACTTATTTAATGACTTCGTTACAAATTTCAAACTCAATTAATAAAGAACTAAATTTCATAAATTCGAGAAGTTTAATTTCACTTATTAACTTACTTAAATAATTTTTTTCAAAACTTTAATAAATAAATAAACTCAATTTCATTTATTAACGAAGTTTAAATCCACTTATTCAAAAGTTCAATTTCTCTTATCAAAGAATTTAATTTTTTATTCAACAATCAAATAATTCAATCTTATTCAATTGTTAAATAATTTCAAACTTAATTATTAATAATTTCAAATTTTAATAATTACAAACTTAATTATAAATTCAAACTTAATTATTAAATCATTTCCACTTAATTATGAATTCAACTTAATTATCAAATCATTTCAACTTAATTATAAATTCAACTTAATATTTCAAACTTAATTATAATTTCAAATTTAATTATTAAATGATTTCAAACTTAATAATTTCAGAACTCAATTATTACTAATTCCAAATTATTTATTAATAATTCCAAATTTAATTATTAGATAATTAAATTTCAAACAACGTTCTTTCATCAATTACTACGTTAATATTTGTTTCAGATTTTAATATTTACATTTTCCTTTCATAAAAATTCAAATTCCAACTTCATTTCAAAACTTATTCTTTATTCGAAAAAAATCATTATTTTATTTTTAAATCAAATTATTGACCAATCAGATTTTATTTAATTCTCTATCCTAAGTCAAGTTCATTTGGGTATTTATCATTTCAACCTGATTCCAATTCCAATTCAAAAAAAATCAATACATAACAAAGGGAACTTGTAGTGTGATAGCTGGGATGGTGTCAAAGTAAATAAACCAGCAATAGCAACAATCAATAACAATCCAATATATTAATTCAAATAATCCCGAAATAATCGTATTAATTCGCATTGTTGATTGTGCGAATTAATATAATTATTTCTAGAATCTACACTATCATTTCATGTAGATTAAAGATTATTACATTGATATTTATACGGTTCTTCACGATATTTATTATTCAATTTTAACTTCATCAATTTATACAACAAACATTTAAATGGTTCAAGGTGTCGTTAACACTATTTCTACGTGTCAATTTATTTAGCATTCAAATGGGTCATATTATACGGATTTAACTAATCAAATTCAACATATGTGTCAATTCAAATTTTAACTATCTTACGTCAAATTCAATTCCAAGTTATTTATCACATACAACATTAACAATTTAACGTTCAATGTCAACATCACACAATCAATCAATTATCAACCAAACTAGATTATTATTGCATACATAACAAATAACAGTGTCGGGTGTCACAAGCGAACTGATACAGGTAATAGCATATATAACAATGTAACGGCAACATATTTCAATTGTCATTTCAATTGAAATCAAATTTAATAAATAAAAGAATATTAATCGTGAGTGAGTGCTCACCTTTCGAGGCTAGAGAGGATCGACAATGAAATTTGAGCTATGAATTCCAAAGCAATCGAGATTGGCATGGATTCAATGGAAAAGCTGAAAGATAAGGGGTTGACGAAATCAAATTAGAATCGATCGATGATGACAAGTGATAAAAGTGAATATATATATATATATATATATATATAGGAATTCCAAAATCCATTGGTTTAAACTAAAACTTAAATACTAAAGTCGACATATAAAATAAATTGTATGTTATATTTAAAACAATACTTATTATAAATTTAGTATGGAAAAATCAACTTAAATCCAAAATAGTACTATATATAAATAAATAAATGTAAGCAATTTAGATACGCAAACAATTGTTACTCAAAATGTATGTTGTTGCTAAAATTTTATATAGGACTTATATGCAAAACTATAATATATAAACAACACAAAACACCTTACTATGTAAATATAAACGTTATATACTAATGTTTATGCACTTTACTATTAACGCACAAAAGAACCGAACATTATATACTACGAAATCGACATCATATCTGACCAATATAAAACTGATATGTATAACTTACAGTAACCATAAATTACCCACGATGGTTTACGTAACATATTATAAAATACTTAAAAGGTATAGATGGAATAACATGTCATATGCAACTAAATATATAATATAACCATTTCAAACAAAATGCGGACTTAGCTTTAAATCTACTAAGATATACACAGCACCTATACATACTAATGGATGCTACAACTAGTATACGCAAAACAGCTTAAACATGTCCTGTTAACACAACTTTCATATATAAAGTTATACAACAGTCACCAGTAAGCGTATGCAGACATCATTCTTAATATGTTCCGCTTGAAACCAAAAGCCCAATATGAAGATCAGTACATATTTAAACCTATATATATATATATATATATATATATATATATATATATATATATATATAAGCTACCAAATCCTACGCATACACATCTTTTTTTTATATAACTTCATAACTTTTATTACTTAACTGTATATATAACTAATGTATATAACCTATCTACAAAAACTGTTTTGACACTGAAATGAACATTTATACAACATAATATCCCTATGCATGTATTAACTGACATATGCATTTAAACAAAACTTTGATACCCAAAACACTAAACTGATATATATAAAGTTACTTATATTATTATATAAATATACAGAACAATAGGCGAATGCAACTATGCAATTTTACTTCATTATAATTTTTACTTTATTACCTAACAGAGCCACAGCACTTGGATTCATCTTCAACAAATGAATAAATTTACACACAAAACAAAGCAGACTTATATTATAATCATACACATTTCCTTTCAAAATTTGTTCGAATGTAAAATGTAATATATATACAAAATATGGACAGAGGAAGGACCGAAATATATATGCTAAAGAAGAAACACAGAGGCAAGCTTACCTCAACAATGTTAAAGTATTTCAGAGCTTTGCGTGTGAAGGTCGATAGAGCACGCTCGGCGAATGGGAAAGGAGCAGGGCTGGCTAGCTTCGGCTGCCACGGTGGAGATGCGGGTCGGAGGCTAGGCGGTGCAGCACTAGGAGAGAAGAGGTGGATGGTGAGGATATGAAGGCGGAAAAAGGACTGTCGATGCTCGGATTTGGGAATATTGCGAGGCCTCG
Source organism: Allium cepa (assembly GCA_030765085.1). Taxonomy (NCBI): domain Eukaryota; kingdom Viridiplantae; phylum Streptophyta; class Magnoliopsida; order Asparagales; family Amaryllidaceae; genus Allium; species Allium cepa. Next base: position 272,917,540 of record CM060946.1, read on the forward strand.
GTAATAGAAGTCAGGCGCACGCAAAGAGGGACTGTCGGCATGTGGTGGTGACGGAGTTGCGATGGCTGCGTGTGGCGGCGAAGGGCAAAAGTGCAGAGGGTGGCTTGCGTAGGAGGAGAGATGCTGTCGCGGCATGCATAGATATGCTTTCGCATGCAATTTTTTTTTTTTTTTTAAAGGAGCATGCAGATTGTTGGGAAGAGAAACAATGAAGGGGAGGAGAGCAAAGGTCAAGGCCTACAGAAAACGTAAGTGCGTGGGAGGATTATTTTCTCTTATAAAAAGTAATAGAAGGGAGAAGGATCCAGTCAAAAGAAAATGTGACTGTTCCGTTTCCTTTTCTTTTCCAGATTTGAACAGAAGTGAATCGAGCTTTGTGAATTATGAACCAAAGTTGTATTGGAAATTGTAGGAATGACAAAAGGCAGTTGAGATGAATTCAGCGATACAATGAAAGCTAGTGTCCATCCAGTTTTTTTTTTTCCCAGAAAGTCACAAACTTATGTACCGGTAAGATGCAAATTTTTATCGTTTTCGCCGCGTACCGGAGCTCCAAATATAGAAATGAATACACCGTAGTGATCAGCATAACGAGGCGATCAAAACGGTATACAGCTATTAGCGGTACGATCGAATTATAAAAATTTCAAATTTTCTACTACGGAAAATGCATAAAATTCGCAGAAAAATAAGAACGACGGAGCTAAAGAAGTCCGAATTTGGAAAAACGACAAACTGACAACTTGCTCAAAAGATGATTTAGAATTTTTCTATATAAAAATATTTTGGTTTTGAAAACGTTTTATTTTCATCGCTTTTTTAACTGATTAAATTGAAGTAATTTACGCGTGAAATAAACTTTCATATTTTCGAACAAAAATTTACCGTTTGCTATGTTTAACTGGACGCATTCCAGATATCAAATTTATATTTCAAAATTTAATCGTTTAAAATTTCACAAAATTTTAATTAATAACGCTATTAAAACCAGTTAAATCTACCGGTTGTTACACTCTCCCCCACTCAAAACTTTTCGTCCTCGAAAAGGAAGGAAGTAGGAGAATAGAAACAACCAAAAGAAAATTGACTTGAATTACATAATAACAATTAGTTTTAGACCATATAAATTTCGTTTTAATGAACTTATATTCAACAAATTTTTTTTTATAAATCAAGTTTTCATCAAATTGACTTGACTTCTCATTTAAAAATGTTAAATACAAAATGTTTCTTTCAAAACGAAATTCAATTTAAATTTGATTAATTCAAGATATCCCATGTAGTTGATTTAATTTCAATTTATTAACTTTCAAAACAAAAGTTTTATTTATTTAATCACATCAATTATTCAATCAACTTATTATTCTATTTATCTCATAAACATTTTATAATTTAATATTTAAGTGTATATCATTTATTATACATCCTCAAATTTTATTTATAAAGACATTTTATATTGTATACTATCCAATTACATAGTTAAGTTTTGAGCAATTTAGATAAGTTATATTGAATGCAATTGAATATTATACAAGTAAATTTCTAATTCAATTCTCTCAAGTTTAAATATTAATTCAAAATTTTGGTTTCATTTATAATCGAAATAATCTTTTACCCAAATTTTAAGAATTAAATTTCCGATTAACTTCAAACAATTTAGGGATAATTATGTATATACTATATATATCAAATCAAATTAAATTTAAAATAATATACCTATATATAAATCAATCGTACTTAAAAATTTAAATCAATCTAATTTTCAAAGCAAACTGTAGCAAAGCCATAAAATAGTCTCTCCACTTCAAAACTCGAACATAAATGTCGATGATGCGGCTGCCATCACCGAAATTACTTCCCAGAGACAAAGAGAAGAGCTCTAATTTAATCATTAAAAATTCTTTGAAAACCATTTCTATTCGAAAATATCTAAATAATATACATTTTAAAACTTTAAAAGCCCAAGTTTTAGATCACCAGAACTTAAATTCTCAAATTCTTGATTTAAATGCATTTCGATTTCCAAATCAAATTATAGCCAGATTTTATAAATTCATTTATGTATTTTATAAAATAGTCAATGATTTATAAAACAATAAATGAAAATCAAATAATATCATTTTGTTAACCAATTCATTTAACAATTAAATTTCAGAAGATTATCCTTATATATATAATATAATCATACAAAAATCTATTTCATTTATCAAACTTGAAAATAATATTGTGTCAGTTTGCTCTGTTAAAGTGTTTTGGAAATTCTATCGATAGTGTTGATCAGACGAATCGATCGAAAAACCAAATCAGCATCAACAACTCAAACAACACAATATATATATATATATATATATATAAACCATTTTAAATATTAATTTATAAATATACTTTCACGCTCAACGATACAAGGATGGATTTCAAATAAGTAAAGAGATTCAAATTTTATGGAAATTAAATCAAAGAGAATTTTGATTCGAAAATAAGTTCGAAACAGAAGATAAGATAATTCAATTAACAAAATCGGGAGATGGATAAGCTTATTAAATTCGCGGGCAACCTTAACTGTGCCGACCGTAACTTCAAGAATAAGATCGATGCTGAATTCCGAGGTAAATCAACATTCGATCTCCAGAAACAGAATTCAGGTATAGTAGGAAATAGATAGCATCATAAACCGAGGATACAAAAATCTCCGGTAAATTGATGCCTATTGTAAATGAGTTTCATCCATTTACAAATAATTAGAAGATTGGCGAGACCGCCGATTCATTATAAAGATCATTCGAAGTGGAGTTGTGGGATACTCCAGAATCGAAAGAAGACGAATAGTGAGGGATACAAATGAATTTTTGGAACCGTAGGGAATGTTCCAAAATTCAAAGGAATTGAGTCAAAAGGAAGAGATTTAAACTCGAGTGGGAGTGATTCTGTAAATACATTTACCATATATGCTAAGTTCTGCCTAGAGCTACCAAAAGCTCTGATACCAACTGTAATGACCCGCTATTTTGTACTATTCGCATCCGCACATGTCGGACTTGAATAATTCAAAATATCGAATTGTTAATTTAAATTTGGCAAAACTCAGATATACAGTAAATAAATAATCACAGAATCACAGACACAGAGTAATTATATGCAGCGGCAGTAAAAGAGATAGTAGTTCATGAAGCTACTATATAAATATATAAGATACATCAGAGTTTACAACAGACGAGAAATATGATACATCAAGTACAAATCATAATACATCACTGGAATCATCGAATACTGAAAGCAGAATAGATGGCTGGATCTTCAAGCAAAACTCCAACTCCAAAGGTGAGTCTTGAATACTGTTACACTCAGTCTGACCCGAGCGTAAAGCAAAACAGAAAACACTCGAGTCAGGATTAATATTCTCATATCAATAAATCCAGCTCAAGTGAAAAGGCAATTGAAATACAAGTAACTCAAAGGATGTTGGAATCCCCATCCTCTAAGGATCCGTTAAACTATCTACTATGCAGTAGTGTATGCTAAATAGATAATGTCTATCAGTAATATAAAGTATCAAAATAGTGTTAAGGCGTTACCATTATCCCCCTTAACACATTTATATAAATGTCATAGTCTATACAGCACTGTAAACTCCACCGTAAAATGGTGGGATATCAGGGAGTACTCCATAGGTATAACACAATACAAATTCGTAGTGGTCGCGTGTATAAGGATACAAGTATGACAAGGCACATGAGGCAATACCCAAGGTAGTGAAACTACCGTTCGCCTAATCCGGACTGGTGAGAACGCATCGCCGCAGCGATCGTAACACCGCGAAACAACACTCCTGAAATTCCGAGGGTGCACCAATCAATAACAAGTAAATATGAGTAGTTTACGAAGAAGTGTGTTCGCTCGAGGTGGCTAACCCCATTTGGCCCGGCACAGCTCCTGATTTTAGTCATTTCCAATTTGACACAAGTGTCAAGGCTATACATTATCGTTCTCTTTCATCAGTCATCACGTTCATCATTTCAACCACTTCATTCTGGATCACAACTCCGCGTATAGTTATTAAAATGGTTTTCGGTTTATATAGAGAGTATATCCATAACCGACTCCGGTTCCTTTAATAACTTTCGTAATTATTACACCGATTGGTCGTTCATATATTTCAAAACCAAATCAAATTCAATTTCAATTTGAATTTATAAATCAGCATTTCATTTGTTTTTCGAAAGTCAATCTTAAAAATCTACGTTTCACAACTTCCAAATTACCATTTCAAAGTCTAAAATGTATTTCCAACTTTTATTTAAACAATTCAAACATTCATTTAATTTCGTATATAAGTTTCATTCCGAAATCATTTAATTAATTTAATTTAACATTCAAAATCAATTTCAATTCATTAATAGATTCCATTCCATATTCGTTAAGTAAATTTGTCATTCAAAACAACTTCTATTTAAATTTCAATTCATTTAAATCCATTACTTACGTTCAACTTCTTTATATCAAAACTTCAAATTGAAATAAATTAAATTTGTCAAATCAATTCTTTAAATTACAAGTCTTACGTTAATTTCAATAAATCCCATTCATTTCAATAAATCACATTTTATTTCTTGTTAAAGAAATTCAATTTTCACTTATTTATTGACTTTGTTACAAATTTCAAACTCAATTAATAAAGAACTAAATTTCATAAATTCGAGAAGTTTAATTTCACTTATTAACTTACTTAAATAATTTTTTTCAAAACTATAATAAATAAATAAACTCAATTTCATTTATTAACGAAGTTCAAATCCACTTATTCAAAAGTTCAATTTCTCTTATCAAAGAATTCAATTTTTTTATTCAACTATCAAATAATTCAATCTTATTCAATTATTAAATAATTTCAAACTTAATTATTAATAATTTCAAATTTTAATAATTACAAACTTAATTATAAATTCAAACTTAATTATTAAATCATTTCGACTTAATTATGAATTCAACTTAATTATCAAATCATTTCAACTTAATTATAAATTCAACTTAATATTTCAAACTTAATTATAATTTCAAATTTAATTACTAAATGATTTCAGACTTAATAATTTCAAAACTCAATTATTACTAATTCCAAATTATTTATTAATAATTCCAAATTTAATTATTAGATAATTAAATTTCAAACAACGTTCTTTCATCAATTACTACGTTAATATTTGTTTCAGATTTCAATATTTACATTTTCCTTTCATAAAAATTCAAATTCCAACTTCATTTCAAAAATTATTCTTTATTCGAACAAAATCATTATTTTATTTTTAAATCAAATTATTGACCAATCGGATTTTATTTAATTCTCTATCCTAAGTCAAGTTCATTTGGGTATTTATCATTTCAACCCGATTCCAATTCCAATTCAAAAAAAATCAATACATAACAAAGGGAACTTGTAGTGTGATAACTGGGATGGTGTCAAAGTAAATAAACCAGCAATAGCAACAATCAATACCAATCCAATATATTAATTCAAATAATCCCGAAAGAATCGTATTAATTCGCATTGTTGATTGTGCGAATTAATATAATTATTTCTAGAATCTACACTATCATTTCATGTAGATTAAAGATTATTACATTTGTATTTATACGGTTCTTCACGATATTTATTATTCAATTTTAACTTCATCAATTTATACAACAATCATTTAAATGGTTCAAGGTGTCGTTAACACTATTTCTACGTGTCAATTTATTTAGCATTCAAATGGGTCATATTATATGGATTTAACTAATCAAATTCAACATATGTGTCAATTCAAATTTTAACTATCTTACGTCAAATTCAATTCCAAGTTATTTATCACATACAACATTAACAATTTAACATTCAATGTCAACATCACACAATCAATCAATTATCAACCAAACTAGATTATTATTGCATACATAACAAATAACAGTGTCGGGTGTCACAAGCGAACTGATACAGGTAATAGCATATATAACAATGTAACGACAGCATATTTCAATTGTCATTTCAATTGAAATCAAATTTAATAAATATAAGAATATTAATCGTGAGTGAGTGCTCACCTTTCGAGGCTAGAGAGGATCGACAATGAAATTTGAGCTATGAATTCCAAAGCAATCGAGATTGGCATGGATTCGATGGAAAAGCTGAAAGATAAGGGGTTGACGAAATCAAATTAGAATCGATCGATGATGACAAGTGATAAAAGTGAATATATATATAGGAATTCCAAAATCCATTGGTTTAAACTAAAACTTAAATACTAAAGTCGACATATAAAATAAATTGTATGTTATATTTAAAACAATACTTATTATAAATTTAGTATGGAAAAATCAACTTAAATCCAAAATAGTACTATATATAAATAAATAAATGTAAGCAATTTAGATACGCAAACAATTGTTACTCAAAATGTATGTAGTTGCTAAAATTTTATATAGGACTTATATGCAAAACTATAATATATAAACAACACAAAACACCTTACTATGTAAATATAAACGTTATATACTAACGTTTATGCACTTTACTATTAACGCACAAAAGAACCGAACATTATATACTACGAAATCGACAACATATCTGACCAATATAAAACTGATATGTATAACTTACAGTAACCATAAATTACCCACGATGGTTTACGTAACATATTATAAAATACTTAAATGGTATAGATGGAATAACAGGTCATATGCAACTAAATATATAATATAACCATTTCAAACAAAATGTAGATTTAGCTTTAAATCTACTAAGATATACACAGCACCTATACATACTAATGGATGCTGCAACTAGTATACGCAAAACAGCTTAAACATGTCCTGTTAACACAACTTTCATATATAAAGTTATACAACAGTCACCAGTACGCGTATGCAGACATCATTCTTAATATGTTCCGCTTGAAACCAAAAGCCCAATATGAAGATCAGTACATATTTAAACCCATATATATATATATATATATATATATATATATATATATATATATATAAGCTACCAAATCCTACGCATACACATCTTTTTTTTTATATAACTTCATAACTTTTATTACTTAACTGTATATATAACTAATGTATATAACCTATGTACAAAAACTGTTTTGACACTGAAATGAACATTTATACAACATAATATCCATATGCATGTATTAACTGACATATGCATTTAAACAAAACTTTGATACCCAAAACACTAAACTGATATATATAAAGTTGCTTATATTATTATATAAATATACAGACAATAGGCGAATGCAACTATGCAATTTTACTTCATTATAATTTTTACTTTATTACATAACAGGGCCACAGCACTTGGATTCATCTTCAACAAATGAATAAATTTACACACAAAACAAAGCAGACTTATATTATAATCGTACACATTTTCTTTCAAAATCTGTTCGAATGTAAAATGTAATATATATACAAAATATGGATAGAGGAAGGACCGAAATATATATGCTAAAGAAGAAACACATAGGCAAGCTTACCTCAACAATGTTAAAGTATTTCAGAGCTTTGCGTGTGAAGGTCGACAGAGCACGCTCGGCGAATGGGAAAGGAGCAGGGCTGGCTAGCTTCGGCTGCCACGGTGGAGATGCGGGCCGAAGGCTAGGCGATGCAGCACTAGGAGAGAAGAGGCGGATGGTGAGGATATGAAGGCGGAAAAAGGACTGTCGATGCTCGGATTTGGGAATATTGCGAGGCCTCGGTGATAGAAGTCAGGCGCACGCAAAGAGGGACCGTCGGCATGTGGTGGTGATGGAGTTACGGTGGCTGCGTGTGGCGGCGAAGGGCAAAAGTGCAGAGGGTGGCTTGCGTAGGAGGAGAGATGTTGTCGCGGCATGCATAGATATGCTTTCGCATGCAATTTTTTTTTTTTTTTTTTTTAAAGGAGCATGCAGATTGTTGGGAAGAGAAACAATGAAGGGGAGGAGAGCAAAGGTCAAGGCCTACAGTAAAACGTAAGTGGGTGGAAGGATTATTTCCTCTTATAAAAAGTAACAGAAGGGAGAAGGATCCAGTCAAAAGAAAATGTGACTGTTCCCTTTCCTTTTCTTTTCCAGATTTGAACAGAAGTGAATCGAGCTTTGTGAATTATGAACCAAAGTTGTATTGGAAATTGTAGGAATGATAAAAGGCAGTTGAGATGAATTTAGCGATACAATGAAAGCTAGTGTCCATCCAGTTTTTTTTTTTTTTACACAAGGAAATCCCAAAAAGTCACAAACTTATGTGCCGGTACGATGCAAATTTTTATCGTTTTCGCCGCGTACCGGAGCTCCAAATATAGAAATGAATACACCGTAGTGATCAGCATAACGAGGCGATCAAAACGGTATATAGGTATTAGCGGTACGATCGAATTATAAAAATTTCAAATTTTCTACTACGGAAAATGCATAAAATTCGCAGAAAAATAAGAACGACGGAGCTAAAGAAGTACGAATTTGGAAAAACGACAAACTGACAACTTGCTCAAAAGATGTTTTAGAATTTTTCTATGTAAAAATATTTTGGTTTTGAAAACGTTTTATTTTCATCGCTTTTTTAATTGATTAGATTGAAGTAATTTACGCGTGAAATGAACTTTCATATTTTCAAACGAAAATTTACCGTTTGCTATGTTTAACTGGACGCATTCCAGATATCAAATTTATATTTTAAAATTTAATCGTTTAAAATTTCACAAAATTTTAATTAATAATGCTATTAAAACCAGTTAAATTTACGGGTTGTTACAAGGATAGACATGGCATCTCCTTTGGAAGAACTTCATAAAGAGAAAGTGAAAACAAAAAATAGTAGAGACCGGCCGGCAATGCACGATTAATGTCTTTAGATGTTCTAACCCAGGCTCAATATGTCCTTTCTGTGCAACCAGGCTGACTACAAGTATAAGTCTTTAGATTATGAAAACGTCTAGGCTGGTGCTACCTACGATCCCCGCATTGCCTACCAAACATCGGCCCATGGCATAGGCTTTTATTCTCGATCATGAGTGATGATCACTGAGATTGAGGGTTGACTTACCTCTCAGCTCTAAGTATATTACTTCTATGGATCAAGATAGCATAAAGCGGTCATGCTTAACTTTGAACTGGATTCGTAACTTATACTTTAGTGAATGTTATTTTTGTAAAGAATCTGGTGATAATGTTTTGTAGATCATGTGAGAGTGTGTAACAAATGAATGATATATAAGATTCGTAACTAAGTATTGATAACTCAGTTTTCTGAAGTATACTTAACAATCTTTAAGTAGCAATCTGATTTGTACCTGATTGACAACCTCCTTTGGTATAGATAACATATTGTGATTTCTTTCCAAGTTTAGGGTGAACCTCCCCTAATCATAACTCTTTGCGGTCGTAGTGTTTCCTTGTGTGTCGGCATGACTCGACCTTTTACCTAGGTGTGAGACTTGTGCTTTCTTGATTGCATGTACGACGTGGTTTGCCCCTTTCTTTGTAGGGCGTATTGCTTTGACCTGATCGCGGGTTGAACTCGACTTACCCGCTATTTTGGGAGTGTAACATCCTTGGCCACATGCTTGAGCACGTATCTTTAATATGAGCTACCCCTTGTTCTCGTTGTTTGCTTAATAAAACCTACCCCATGTTCTAGGGCGAACTGTCATTAGCCATATGCTTGGCCATATGTTTAATATGACCTACCCTTGTTCTGGGGCGAATTTTCCTTAGCTGCAAGCTTGATACGGCCTGACATCGATTCTACGGGTGTAATGTCGTACATGTTCTAAGATGCATTCTTTTTCGGCATCACCATTCTCATTTATGAGATTGTCGCTGTAGTTTATAGATGAAATCATGCCTCTGAACTATGGCGGTGAGCTAGGAAGAGTAGATGGTGGTGCTCTGGGGACAATCATTTCCGTTTATAGGAGCATATTTGACTAAGAAGTCAGATCGTGTATGTACAACCAGTTGTCGCATGCGTATGGTTTTTGTACTAGTTTTAGCCGTCTAATATCCATATATCTAGTGTGGTATGTCGAATTATCTAACATAACTGTTCTTTATACTGGTTCAAGCAGTCTAACATCTCTATGACCAGGCTTTATGACTATCATCATAGAAGAATTCATACCGAACCAGGGACAATTTTCATCCTGTCCAGCAAAAATATTTTGGTTGAGAAGTCAGACTCGCGTTGATGCAAGTCCAAATGTATGAGGCTAGTATCACCATTCTCGGTGTTGAGATTGCCGTTTTCATCTACTGTCATTGCATTTTGTCGAATCAGTGACTACTTGCGGTGAACAATGATGGTGTATATATAACTTCTTTTTACAAAGAAATAACATAGATTTTATACTGGTTTGGAATGTCTAACATCCTAACTCTAGTTTAATACATCGATATATTTATATATATATATATATATATATATATATATATATATATATATATTTTACAAAGTTTGCTTGTAGCACAGTACACGTTGTTCTTGGCCTGGGCCCTTCAATGAAGTACTAGATGCTTGTTTTGCAGTTGCTGCTCCGATGCCAGCTCCTCTCCCAGAATTCTGAATTCATCCTACCCCAGACCATGGCTATTGCTCTCATTTAGAGTATGCCATAACCATTTATCTACTACATGAAACCCGTAGCAGATAAACAAAGACAATGAGCCGTGGATGATAGAGAAAGATCGATTTGGTAATTTTGCTGGAAATTGGGAAAAGAGGAGTAAAGATATAAAGGGATGGAAGGATGGAGGGACGGAGGCTTGAGCACTTCTTCCAGTGCCAAAAATGCTGTTGAAAATTTTCGAATTCACAACATTTAGTTTGATCGTTAGATAGCCTTATAGCTAGTCGCCCTTACGGTTAGGAATCAATGAACTTAAGCTTAATTAGATTTACCTTTAAGAAGCAATCGTGTTGCTAAATACTTACCCAACCAAGTGGTCACACTTCAACTGTTCGTTGAAATGTCGAGATGGACTTATGAATAAAAGAATGGTTGAATGCAAATAGCAGAAATGTAAAAGGTATAAAGATTTTTACGTGTTCGGGTCGTTGTTAATCCTACGTCCACGGGGTAATCAATTATATTTTATTATTTCTGTACAAATATTCCAATGGCTATGGGGAATGCAATATTTCGCTTTTTCTTTTAGGAAGGAGAAGAAGTTGAATAAAGAAGATCCCTTGCTTCTTGCTCTAATGTTTCCTCTCATAGTATGAAAAGTGCATTGTTGATGGTAGTAATTTCCTTCCTCATTTTCCTTCAATCTTTTCCCTAGGATTTTTCCACTTATTGTTTATTCATGACGCTTGCACTTTGTGTCTAGATTGATGATGGGTTTTCGGTGGGAAGTCCTAGTACTAGTAGGATACTAGAATTTCGAAGCGGGATGCCTGAAAAAGTAGGCGGAAAGTCTAGGTCTACATAAGCCAGCCTCCTCTCACTTGGCATAGTAAGTTGCTCTAAGAGGAATGGTAGGAAACTGCCTTGAAGTTTGATTACATTGCTAATGTATGAGAACAGGTGCAGTGGTGTATGTTTTTTTTGGTATAGATCGTACTACCCCATTGCTGCTTTTATTTCTTTGGCTTCATTGATCATTATTTCAAGTTAGAATGGAGTAGCTATTATGTTCTAAGGACTGATTAGGTATGTGTCACTGTCGTTTGTCTTTAAGGTTGAGCTTGTGGTGAAGCATATCTTGGGCGGCCTTGCATATAGCTTCTTTAGAGTGCTTTTGGCTCTATATGGCGATGTCTAGGTTGTCCCCAGTGTGTGTTTGTGCAGACCTATTCCCGTAGGCGTTTGGTAGGAAGTGATTTTGGTTAACTCAAAAACCCGCACACGTTGGTCTTTATATCTTTGTTTTTTGTTCTAGCTTGGCCTCTGATTCTGGATGCAACTGATGTATTGTGCTCTGTTTTCCCGATACATGCAACATCAGCCCTTTATAGCCTTCCTCGTGCCAAAAAGGGTTCAAGTCTGGACAAGTGTTGTTATCTCGAGTCTATTCTCTGCCCGGTTCCTTTGTTATACGTAATCTTTCCAACCTTAAGCACCATCTGTTTCCTTTTGTTGTGGCCCGTAGTAAGAACAGGTGTAACACGTACCATGCCTTAGGAGCTTGTTTTAAATCATATAAAGCTTTCTTTAATTTGTAAAACTAATTAGGTAGTTTTCATCTTTAAAAAGTGGTGGTGATTCTAGCTATACATTTCTTTAATAAATCCATTGAAAAAGGTGCTTTGACATCCATTTGGAATGATTTAAAGTTATTATGATTTGCAAAAGCAAGTAAAATTCTTATAGCCTCTTATCTTGCTACAAGAAAAAAAGTTTCATCAAAAGCTATACCTTCTTTTTGATAATAACCTTGAGCATCTAAACGTGCTTTGTTTCTAACGACTTCTCCTTGTTCATTCATTTTATTTATATATACCCATTTATTTCCTATTATAGATTTATCTTCAAGTCTTGGGATTAATTCCCAAACATGATTTTCTGGTGAACTGATTCAATTCTTCTTGCACAGTAAGAATCCAAGAATCATCTAATGATGCTTCCTTTGGATTTTTGGGTTCAATAGTTTAGATAAAAGAAACATTTCTCATTTTATAAAATTGATTTATTGTTTTTACAACAGATTCTGTGTTTCCTAAAATATTTTCTACTGGATAATCTCTAAAATATTTTATTCTTTTATTTGGATGTAAATTTTTGGGATTATTATTTTCGTTGTTAGTGAACTCATTATTTGTAACTTCATTATTTTCATTATAATTTCTTCTCCATCAAAGCTTCAATTATTAAATTTGAAATTATCATCAAATGAAGCACGTAATGTTTCTTCAATGGTGTTAGTTTTGGCGTTAAAAACTCTATGAGCTTTACTTTCATTTGAATATCCAATGAAAATTCCTTCGTTTGATTTAGTATCGGATTTGCCTAAATAATCCTTTGTATTTAATATAAAACATTTACTACCAAAACTCTAGAATACAACACTTTAGGCTTTTTATTATAAAATAATTCATATGGAGTTTTCATAGTTAACGGTCGGATTAATTTCTATTTAAAATATAATATACTGTAGCAACTGCTTCAACCCAAGTTTTTTTAGGTAAATTACTATCATTTGCCATTGTTCTAGCACATTCTTGTATAGTTCTATATTTACGTTCTACTACTCCATTTTGTTGTTGTGTCCTTAGAAAATAAAATTATAAGTTATTCCTTACTTACCACAAAAGATTTCGAAACTATCATTTTTGAATTTTCCTCCATGATTTCTCCTAATCGTTTTAATTTTGGTTGACATTTGATTTTGAATTCTTCTAGTAAAAGTTTTAAACATTTCAAAAGCTTCACTTTTAAGAAAATTGTCCATGTAAATCTATATAAATCATCAACAGTTACAAAGACATATTGATTATGATTTATTGATTGTATTTGCGATGGTCCAAAAAGATCTAGATGAAGAAGTTCAAGGAGATAATAAGTAGAAATCATATCTTTAGATTTAAAAGAACCTTAAAGAAGTTTTCCTAATTGACAAGTATCACGTAAAATATCGACTTTAAAATTCATTTTAGAATGACCCTAACAAGTTCATATCTAAACATTTTAGAAAAGTGTTTGTAGTCCAAATGATCAAATTTTTTGTGTTAAATCGAAGTAAATCCGGGGGTCATTAGATTAAGCCAAAAGACATAAATTATCACTGGATACCTTCATACTTAAGATATAGATGTTATGTTTCCTAGTACCTTCAAAGATAATGTTTCACTCATTATCTTCGATATGGTAGTTATCTTTTCAAATTTAATTTTAAACCCTTATCATAAAATTGACTAATACTAAGAAAGTTATCTTTTAGAATCCTTACTAGCAAAACATTTGAAATAGTAGGAGTTTCAGAGTTACCGACATTGCCCATGCTAATCACATATCGTTTCGAGTTCTCTCCAAAGTTACTGATCCACCATCTTTATATACTATATCTTTCAAGATCTCTGGATTTCCAGTCAGGTGCATCGAACATCCACTATCCAATATCCATTTATCCTTCTTGATTTGTGATGTTTGATTATAAAGTTTCTGTTCTCCATTAGCTATATAACAGAATTGTTCATGCAATTCAAAATCATGCCTTTCTAGGAAAGCCAGTAACTTTTCAAAACAATTAGTTAAAAAAAGATTGGTTTCACACAAAAAAAATTCTACAAAATTATTAAAACTATTTTTAGCCATTTTTACTTTCCAAATATTAAAATAAAAAGTTTTTGAAAACCTAATGCTCTGATACCAAACTTGGTTACGAAATTATGGATCTTAAGGCTGATTAAACATTAGAGGGGATGGGTGAATTGTGTTTTATGATTTATGTGAATCTTTTTAAAATTCTTTCAGGATTATTATTACAAAATGTAGAATTAACAATCATAGATATAAATACAAATAAATATAAATGTAGTAAATTAAAATGTAGTGAATCAAAGAGATCACACTAGAGATTTTGTACTAGTTCGGAGTTACCCTATATCATGTCCCATACAATTGCTTGTACAAATTTCTTTTTAAATGCCAAACATTCAACGGGCAGAAGGAAAACCCAATAATACAATCTCGATTTCAAGGCGGCGAGATACACCCTTCAGATTTTTCGAGCTCTAGGTATTCACACTTGATTTATACAGGATACAAGCATACCTACTTTCGGGAAACCAAACACACCCAATTGATTTGAATCGGGACACAATCACAACCAATGAATTATAACAAGAGAGTATGGTAGTCTATTTAAAGACACCGTTTGATCTTTGGATATAATTAATCTTATAGCCTCTTGGACAACACTTTTATTATTGATTGACAGATGATTAAAATCAGAGGGCAAATAGTAAAGAAACAATACAATGGAGATTGAATGGATTTCAGTTTGAATTTGAGATAATTTGAATGAATTTTCAATAGAAATTGTGGTAGAGTAAGAGGAGAGAAGATAATAAGAAAGTAGTTGTTAAAAATTCATTTGAAAAACCCCATATATATAAAGAATAAACAGACATGTCCATTCGTGAAGAGTTACGACGAGTAGACACTTCATTTCGAAATCTGAATTTGAAAATTACGGCTTTTATGCCTACATACTATATACGGATATGTCGACATATCTCTTTGAATTTTGAAAACTCTCTTATTTTATAATGTATCGAAAATTTTATACTTTGTAAAATATTTTGATACTGTGTAAAATAGCTTAAACATAGTTTATAAACATTTTGAACTTCAAAAAAAACTTTTATAAGATATTTTTAAATATATTTTTAAATATGTTTTGATTTAAATATAAGAATAAAAGAAAGAGATATAGTGATCAAAGATTGCTACCAGAGATTTTAAAAATAATCTATGACTCTATATACTATACAATGATCTTGAACTCTTCCATCTTGATCTTTATACTCATTAGTCTTCATGTCCATTTCTTGAGTCTTTATACTGTGCAGTCTTCAATTTAATACATGTATAATACTATATTCTTTACAAAAGCATTAATATCTACATTTATATGAATGCATTATCATTGCTAAGGTTGCTATCATCCAGATCAATAACTGATGTAATAATAATGTTTAAGGGATATAGAGACTGTTTCAGAGTCGAGAGACATACATGAGCTCGAGATATTCCCTGATCTAACTTATGTGTAGCATCTTGATGAATAGTTGACTCAGAAGTCCAGCACTCAGAAGTAAGAGGGTTCTCTTAGTGAAGGTAGTGGTCCAACAACCAGTTGGATTAGACCTAGGAAACTAAGGAGCATATGGAATGGTCTTAACCTGAGTTATTTTATGATGCACATGGGTCAAGTATGTGTCTTGTTCTTTGTTAGTTGTTAGAATTTAAGTAGTTACTTATAGATTTTCCCTAAGAAGGAATTATGAGAACGCAATTTTCCTAAGAGGGAAATTCTATAACAACTCGTTGTTAAGAAACAATAAATTAGAAATTTAATAATAATAATTTATTAGTTAAATACCTTTTTATATAATAGATATGAAATTAAGGGAATGATTTGGAATTAAATGTAAAATATTTTTATTGAAATGAAAAGTATTTTTTAAAAGCGATAAATATAAGTTTTGTAATTAATAAAGTTATTTTGAAATTTAAATAATCAAATAATAATTTGAAATTAAATGAAGAACTAAATTTGTACAGTAAATAATAGTCAAGATAAATAATTTTAGAAATCATTTTAATAATAGAAAGATTTTTATTCTATAATAAGACAGGAATTTGAATTTATTTGGTAAATGGATTTAAATAAAAATTATTAAATAAAATAAATAAAACTATAGAAAATAGTTTATAAATTAAAAATAATAATTTTGATGTTAAGAAAGTATAATATGATGTTACTTGAGATATATGAGATATAAAGTGTAAAATTAGTTTCATAAAGGAAGCAAGGAAAAGAAAACGAATAAGAAATTAAACAAGCCCAAGCCCAATTGGCCCAAAACACAAATATCTTATTTCATGAATCTAGAGATTTCAATATCTAGACTTTTCACTTTAGTTTATAAATTTACCACCATGTTTAACAATAGAAGGTGATTTCTCTTCGTTTTTATCCAAAACCTACCTCTTCTCCACCACCTATAAAATCAAAACCAATTTAAATGAAAGCCTGAAAAATCATCTAATTCAAACAGATGCTTCTTGACATTCCTCTACACTAAATAGTAAGTTGAAATTCAAGGTTGGTTATCCATTTTGAATAAGGGAATTTTATAGTGAAGGAAAAAGGAGGAGAAAGAAAGGATTAGCCTTGTAATTTTTAATCTTCAACTCCCGTTGAGTCATCTAACTCACTTTCTATATCTGTTTAATGTTATTATGGATGGAGTATTGATCTTGTGCATGTGCAATCAAATATTCTTCTTTAATGTAATTATGGTTTGTGTAACGACATGAAGATTTTTCGTCACGACTCGAAATCCAGCGTCTGAAAATCGACATCAAATACCTCACTTGTATTTGAATGCCGGAGACTCAAACGTCAAATTCCAGTTCGGCGGAGCTTATAACAACATTAGTTGAATACAACATAATGGAAACAAAATGAATTTCATTGATCACGACATATGGATACAACATCATTAAATAATTGAACACCATCATCAGAGTGCCATATACATAACACAACAACAAAACAATAACACCGTAGCAAAGAAACAATGGAGTCTTCAACAAGAAAGAGATTGAGAGTGAGAATCCAGCATAAGCACCTTCAAAACCAAACTCCAAAGACTTCAAACTAAAATCTTCTAAAATCCGATAGCTTCCAAAAGACTCCAAAAGACTTCCAGAATCTACTTCTACTATCCAAGTTAGCTCCAGAACACGGATCACTGCTTTTAGGCTTCCCGTGTAGAAAATTTTAGGCACCCATAGTTTAGGATGGGAACAATAAACTTCGGGTCAGTCATGAGACTGGTATGAGTAAACAAAAATAGTTGTTTATACAAAAACAATTTATAAAAGAAATCCGTTCATGCTTTTGGAAAATGAAACTACCATAAGGCTTCCCGCGCACACACAATGCAGTCGCAAACTTGAGGGAGATTGCCTACTATAGCTACCATTTAAGAATGGCAGACTGTACACCTTAAATTGTAAAGGGCTCGTATTGAATGATTGGATTTCCAACAATGGTCAGGCTAAGGGACTTCCTTTCCGAATGGGTATGCCTCTAGAGTGACGCCCTGAGAACCTAACCGATCTCTACCAACACAAGGCCGGGTTACCTCTGTAACTAGGTAACTACTGACACGAGTATGCCACCCCCGGTCGTAACCGACCTTTATCCGGGGCCCCAACAACAACAACAACAACAACAACAACAACAACCACATAAGTTAAGTATCTGGGCTCCATACCATGATACCACTTTTTATCTAGAAGGAAATGCACATACCCTAAGGGGCGCTACCCCCGTAACCTTACTGCACCCTTCCTGTTTCGACCATTTTCGGGTTGTGAGGTTCGACGAAGTCTCGTCTACAAAGCTACGCTTTTCACAAAAGCCATGCTTTGATCAACAAATGGTCAGCACTCAGCATGCCACACTACCAAATTGGGATTATATCACTAATAACCATCAACTACATAACCTCTGAGCTCGTACGTTTTAGAGAAGGGTGTTAAGCTAAGAGAATAAATTCTCTGCCATCAAACAAAAATGTATTTGATATAAATCAGCTTTATATCTCAAAGTGTAGTGTCAGACATACAACCATACAAGTCCATCCTGGGTCTGGATGGAACCGAAGGGACTTCGTCCAATAAAGGAAGAAGCCCTTGCAATCTGGGTATCCACAATACTGACCGGACACCCCGTCACATATAGAGATCTCTGTATAGGAGCAACTCAGTGCAGAGACAATCGATAGGTAATCCTTTAGTTGTTGAAAATACCCGGTCTTCACCACCATCTTCAAATGCACTCCAATTTGTCGTATCATTATTCAGAATAGGTTTTATGACACAAAGTCCTCTCCCGACTAATCCGAATAATGAGCGCTTATTTTAAAACACATGGATAAATAAATCACAAAGATTCACCATTAAGATTCGATGTGGGTTTCGGATAACCAATTGGAATCCGACTCCCAGTCGCATCAAAATTCAAATGCTGTTTAAAGGCCAACAATTTTCACATTCACACATAAATATACCACAGATGTCACAGTTCAATTCACAGCAATTCAGATCACAAAGTATCACAATCACATATCAGAGGTATCACTCAGTTCAAGGCATTCAATAATAATTCAACATCTATAAGCAAGATTAATTAATCGTGTGATTATAATTAATTAATCACATAATTATTTCCATTAATTATCCTTAATTAATGATTAATTATCCTTAACTATAAATTAATTAATCCTTAATTATTAATTAATTAATCTTAATTATTATTTAATCAACCTTTAATTATTATTTGATTTATCTTTAATCATTAATTAATAATTAATCGATTATTCTTTAATTATTGTCATTGAGTAATTATTCTTTAAGTAATTATCTTCTAATTATTTTTATTAAATAAATAAGTCTTTAATTACTTAAACTTTAATTAATTAATCAAAAGATAAATCATTTATTCTAATTAATCACTTAATTATCATTAAAATATTTAATTAATAAACTTCATAATTAATCATTATTAACACAAAAATAATTCAAGAGAATAAGGTTAATTAAAAACAACATTTCATCATAATTAACTCTTTAATTACATTATTTGTTTTAAAATAACTTAAGAATTAATTTATAAATAAATGTCACATAATTAATAAATTTAATTTAATTACTTTTTAAAAATAACTAACTTAAAACCTTTATTAATTCAAACTTAAATCAAAACAATTATTTAAAAACATGGGTAAAAAATACATTTAAAATTTGAATTTATTTTTAAAGTTGAAAACTATTTTTATATCAAACCCAAGACCTCTCCGAGTTTCACCCCGAGCTACAATTCAGTTTTCCCGAGACTTCCCTGAGCCACCCTCCTTTTTTCTTTTGAAACTTTGATTTTTGTTTTAATTTTTAAAAACCCAGTACTAACTTGCAAATCCCCGAACCAAGACTCAAGCCAGCACCCAAATTTCCCGAAACCAACTTGGAGTCGCAACCTTTCTTCCCCAAACCATTACTTCCAAATATATATATGATACCTATGCACATGCACAGTCCATCCGACGAACTCCAATCAACTCTGCTATCATCCACCACTCGTCGACGATCGACTCGAGTTCACCGACCACCCAGAAACCCAGAACATTGACGAATTCGCGATCGAGCTATCTGACCAAACCTGGAACAAAACTGACACCCACAAAACCACCACAACCCGATGACTCCGACCACCTGAAGTCACGACACTCCGACCATAGGTTCGCTACGACCTCACGCTCCATTTCCCTCACGATCGGTCTCCTCCGATGCACTGTCGACGGCGCAGTCACCAGCCCCGACCAAAACCAGGGTTAAACCCTACTTCCACCTCGTCCGACCACCATGGGGAACGAGAATATCTCCGACCATTTTTTCGACATCGTCTACCTCCATGCTAGCTTCAACAGAAACCTCGACCACCCAAGTTCCGTTGATCACCAGAAATTGCTCGAAACTCAGTTAACGTTCATCTCTCGATTTCTCTCGATTTACTTCCTTAAAAATCATGATTTTATTTTTAAAAATCCTGGATTTCGAAAAAAAATCGATCATATACTTGATTTCAGAAATCATTTAAGTCGAATATTTGATATGATTAAAAGCCTACTGTTCTTCTTCCTTTTTATTAAAACAAACTTCAGATTTAGCTTCAAATTATTTTTAAAAGATAAAACATGATTATACAAACATGTTTTGTTTAGATCTTGAGGTGTAACAATAATCAGAGAAGAAGAATTTGAATTTTTTAAACAGATTTTGAAAACCTGGAACCAAACAGAGGCAATATGCCTATATATTAGACGTGCACAGTCATCTCTCCATGTATATACATATATTTGCATGCATGCAAACACTTTACAACTTTATTTCAAGCATCATTACAAACAACAAGTGATGTTTCTGATTTTTAAAAGAGTTTAGCCACCTGATACTTTTGAAACAGAGAACCTGTGTTTATTTTTTTTGGAACTTTGATTTCTGATTTATACTTGGTGTTTGAAACTGGAAAGGATCTTGCTTCTGATCTAAAATCTGGTTTAAGATGATCTTGTTGAAGAGTTGAAGAAGTTGAAGTTGTTTTGATGTTTGAGATGATTTCAGGCTTCAGAATTTTTTTTTAAATTATGAAAGATGTTTGAATTTTTGCTTTGTTTTTTTGATTTTCTGGTTTTCAAGCTTTCCTAGTTTTTTTCTTTTGATTTGTTTCAGTTTGTAATTCTTTTTAAATGGAAGAGAAAAATGGTGAGTGGAAGATAGATGTATTTATAATCTTGAAATTATTATTTATAAAACTAAAAGGAAATTAGAGAATTTTTACACTTGTTTATTCTCATGTTAAAAAACATTACACTTGTTAATTACTTACTAAAATTCTGACACTCGTAATTTCTCCCATGTTATATGTATACATTTGTAACTTGCATGGTTTTCATGTCTTTTTACATTTTTATATTATCTTAAATTGCATTTCCTATTTTATCAATACATTTTCCTTATTTATATATATAGCCTTTAAAGAAAATAATTTGAAACTAGATTATTTATTAATAAATAATCACATTCATATTATTTTTAAATCCAAATATTTTTAAGAATTTTATTTTTGAATTTTAAATTCAAATTCAAATTACAATCTAATCATATGTGTGTGTATATGTGTGTGTGTGTGTGTGTGTGTATAATCACACACTTATCTAATTTGTTTTGAAAATTTCCAAATTAATCCCAGAAATTTGTATTAATTACTAAATTAAT
Source organism: Allium cepa (assembly GCA_030765085.1). NCBI lineage: Eukaryota > Viridiplantae > Streptophyta > Magnoliopsida > Asparagales > Amaryllidaceae > Allium > Allium cepa. The sequence continues at coordinate 272,939,069 of CM060946.1, forward strand.
ATTTGACTTAAAAATGGGATGCTACATTTACGTCTCCGAAAATTGACACTAATACGTCCGCTGTATAGAGTGCCAAGCAATCGTGTGTCAGAAATCCCAGACTGTTAGGGTTAAGAAGACAAATATATAGAAAAGGAACAGAAACAACAACCCAGAATCTCACAATTGCAACGGGACAAATATAATATAAAATAACAACATTTACACAAAGAAAAGCAGTTACTGTCAAAATACATACAAGATATCAAAGTAAACAAATTTGGACAGTTATAACAACTTGTCCCCAAACTGATGTCTATACAACCTATAATACACAGCGGAATATAGTCAATACATGCAATACGTCCCTGCCATCTAGTTAGGTCTCTAGACTCCAAAGCATCCTAACATGAAAATCTGTAATACTCGGTCTGACTCGAGCATTACAATAAAGTAACACGCGAGTTAGGTTGGAAACCAATGTGAGTAAACCCAACCTAATTTGAAACACTTAAGTTATAAAACTTCTTTGAAAACCAAGGTAACTGGTATATCCGATGAGTTTTTATCAAATTAAAACCAACCACTTATACAGAAAATCCATCGATATTGTAATAATGTTCGGGTACAGCTACTTATTTACAATCATCCAGTTTATTTAATTTATTCAATTCCATCCTATTTGATTCTTAATCAACGTAAAGACTTGTAGTGGTTACTAAATCGAAGTGATTCTGGGTAACGTTGATACCCGATCCCGGTCTCTTCGAATCCAAATAATAAATTTTAAAAGGGTAAATTGTTTAAAACCACAATTTATTTCTTAGGGTGACAATGTTATTTATGGAAATTTATTACAAATCTTTATCTAAATAATCGTATCATCATTTTAATATACTATTTAACTTGGCTGACCACATGACGACAAGGATAGTTGAAATGAATATCCAATGGAGCTAGACCAAGAAATAGATTGTTAACCAAATTAACGATTTCACTGATAGCAAACAATTTCACCTCAGGATTTAATGACCTTGATTAACTGATTTCGTTTATGTCTTGGTCTAAATTAATTTCAAATTAAAGAAATTTTAAATCAGTTTCTCAGTAGTTAATAAAATTAATAACCGAAACTTTGCTAATTATATTAATAATCATAAGATTAAACAAATTAAGGATTTCATAAGTTATTCGTTTATTTATTATAGATAACTTAATTTTAAATTACCAAGATAAAATAAAGCCTGCAACATTAGGAAGCAGTTGATTCGGAAATAGAATCAGAGTTAAAAATATAAGTTTTCCTCATTTCATCGTTTTTTCCTTTCCCTTATTTTCTTTCTCAATTTTCCTCTTTCCTTTTACTTTACTTTTATTTCCTTTCTCCTTTTATCTTCCCTTTTGTTTTTCTTTCATCCCATAATAGCCCACTTCCCCTTCTCCTCTTCTTTTCCAGGTTTCCCTTCTTTCCTCATTTTTCTTAGCACGAAGACAATCGTGAACGCCACTGTGCACCTGCACACACCCACTGACCACTCGAACCCAACGCTGACCATCCCCAAGAGTCGAGCTCAAGCATTTCACCACATTCCATCCCTTAGAACTCCACCAAAGGCAACTGCTCCGTTTTCTTCCTGCTGCTTAAACACGAGCTAAAAACCGAGCCACCTCTATCACTCCTCCCATCACCACGACCGATCGTACACTACCAGAATTCTCCCAATCCTACCCCATGGCCACCTCTTCCAATCCCCCTCCGTGCGCACGTCCTATTCCCTACTCGTCGTCACCATTTCTACGTGACCCGAACTTCAACCAAAACACAGAGAAACTCTACTTCTATCTCGCCTAACCATCGCACAAGATAAAAAAAATCTTTGCCATTTTTTGCTAATCACCCATCGCCCGAGCTTCCCTTTGGCCATAAATTAGGTCATGACACTCCGTGGTTTGCTGAAAATTGACCATTTTCCAAAGTTCGATCATCTTCTTTTTCCTAACTAAATACTCGACTAAAAAATTTAAAACCTCCCCCAAAATTCATCATTTTCGAAGACGAATCCATTCATATAAGTACAAGCATAGATTATGATATTCAAAATTCTTACAATATTGGGCTAACTTATTGTAAAATATCCTTTTCACCCTTTATGCTTAATAATATTCATCCAAACAAATTTTAAAGCAAAGCACATTCAAAAACAAACAACTTTTCTTTTTACATCGTAACCTAAAACCGATTAAGTTGAAAGATAGGAATTTTAGAAATTAGGTGTACCAACTTCAACTTACAGTGGAGTAAATGGTGAGCAGGCCTATGTTTACCAGTTTCTACTCTTTTGTGTACATTTGTCTATAAGCATGTGCATGTTCTTATGCAAGCATTCTTATCTACAATACTTCAACTTCCATACCCAGGCACATAAAAAAGATTTCAATATGTATAAGGTTTAGTTCGACTCACTGTTTATCTTCTTTGAACACAGCCTGGTTTTTGAAAAGAGTCTGCTTGCTTGGATTTTGATCTTCCCTGTTAACTTGAGTTGTTTTTATTCTTTTAAGTTTGAATAGTAGTTGTTTTTTTAACCTTACTTGTTCGAATGAAATAAAGGAAGCCAGTAGAGGTATATATATATAAGAAGGTATAATATTGCATTCTGCCGTGTTTTATACAGTAAGTCCTTTTCTTTTCGCCTTTCTTTTAATTTTTATTTTATCCTTTCTTTGGTCAGAAATTTTTCTTTCACCTGGTTTGATTTTATAAAGTGATTTAATGTATTATAAAAGGCTTGATTTTGATCTTCGTTTTGAGATTGAATTTGAAATGCATTTATGGTTTATCTCCTCTTTGCTTACACATATCTGCATATGAATTGAAATATATTTATGTATATATATCCTTACGTATATACTTGCCCTTTTCTATTGTATAAATACATATATGCCTCACATATATATTCACTTACATATTCTTCCATCATATATATATATATATATATATATATATATATATATATATATAATATACATTCTTAATTTGTCATGTTTACCCCTTTCGTTTATAATACATATACACTTATATATATGTACTTGTCACGATATACTCATGGATTTACACTTTCACTATTTAAATAAATGAATATGTATTAGCTTATATTTGTTCTCATATACAACATTTACATTTATACATCTTTCCTATATTCTCCTTCGCATAGCATCTATACATATATACACATTTCTATACTTATATATATTATCCAATGTCATAAAGCTTGTGTGTGTGTGTGTGTGTCTATATATATATATATATATATATATATGGATATTTTATCTTTAATTTATATGGTGGGGTTTTATATATATACATATAATTTATTTTACTATAGGATTCAAAGATTATATAACGCAATATTCAATATAGTTTCTAATATATATTCAGATATCTTAATTATCAATTTTTTTTATTTATTCCACTAATAAAAATAAATATTTCAATAATTGCATCAGTTAATCACTCAATATTCGATGGCTAAAAATCCGGGTCGTCACATTCCTCCCCCCTTTAGAACTTTTCATCGACGAAAAGGAACGAAGCGAGAATTTCAATTTACTGTGTATTTTAGTTAAATTATTATTTAAACATTTTTAACTCTTTTATTTTAAAACTTTAAAACACTTTAAAATCTACATAATATTACCAATATAGTTTTATAACAATACTTTCCATAACTCGATGTTTAAACAAGTCCGTCCTTATTCTCACAGAAATTCAGTCATACGTTGATCAGGCGCAGGAATGAAAATCTTTAAGTACTTAGTGAACACATTTTCAACACCCAGTGAAAATACTAAGAATTTTTTTTTTTGAGAATGCCCTGGAAATCCTCACCCCCTCCATGGGTCGTAGTTAGCACGATGATTACGTCGCCATCGCAGCGAAACCCATAGAAAACCGAGGCATCTGCACCCCTCGATTTCACCATGGAACTGCCACAGATCGCAGCTACACCCAGGGTTATGTTGTCATCACGACAAAAACCATGTAACTGTAGGCATCAGCACCCTCGAATTTCGCTGCCAAATGAAACTTCACCACATAGATCGCAGACTACATCAATCGAGTCCCAATGTAGCCTGTAGGCACTCAGTGCCACATGACTTTCGCTATGAAACCGCATAGACCACAATCAACTAAAGTTACATCGCTATCCCAGCGAAATCAAACGTACATTATAGGCAATCAGTACCACTTGACTTACGATATGGACATGCAGTAGATCGTAGTTACACCAGAGTTATACTATCGTCACAGCATAACCCCAATGTATTTGTGTGCATCAGCGCCCTTGACTTTCGCTACCCCAATCACAATCCACAGGAACTACAGTTTTGTCCAGATGTCCTCCGTGATCAAAATTTAGAACCCCATTAGGGCTCAAGGCAAAACCACCTCGTGGATCTCCTACTATAAGTTTTAACTCTAAATAGGAGCACCTTTTTCCCTATAGCATACTCAAAACATTTTATACTATACACATATAGTATCTTTCAAATCATTCTTTTTATATGTATCACATATAAACTTCAAAATCGATAATTCTCAAGCTTGGCTTTCAAAATTCCCAAAATTTTCTTTTTTCCAAAACCAAAAACCTTTCAAAATCAATGGGTTTCGAAAACCCATTTCAGTTCCATTCGTATAAAATCATTCTTATATACATATATATGAGTTTATTCCTTTAACTGGAAATTTTTTGGACCATTTCATAGTTATATAAATTCAACTTTATTTTTCAAATATCTTTCAAAGATCACTTCTTCTGGTCATAATTTCAATAAGGGGAGGTTTTTATATAACTAATATATATAACCTCAGTGATGTAAAAATCAATTTCCAAGTTTGATTTCCCTTTCCAAAGTCATTTATCACATTATTTTTTATTGAAAAGTAAGTTCTCAGTTATAGTGACTATTTACTCTTTTACCAAAAATCATTTTTGCTTCAATATCCAAATTCGCTTTTACTTTTCCATTGCTTCAATTTCCATTTGGGTTATAACTCCAGTTTAAATCCACGATTTAAAAATAAAAAATTTCCACTCAAATTTAGAAAATAGTTTGAATAGTTTTAAATTAGTTAAATGGTTGTGGAATAGTTAAATAACCGTAAAATAGTTAGAAATTTGTAAAATAGTTGGATAGTTGTAAAATGGTTAAATAGTTAATATACAATAGCTTGGATTTAAAAAAAAAGAGTTTGTGTAGTAAATATCTTGGAAAATTAAATTTGAGACAGTTTATATTAAAACAATTTATTTGAAAATAGCTTCAGAGCCAAACTAATCAGTTCCCCAAACTACACTTCAACCAATCTCAATTTCCATTCCCACTTAAATTGATTCAATTCCAATTCAATTTGAATTAACTTTGATTCCCATACTAATTCAAATCAACTCCCAATTGAATTTTAAACTTATTCAACTTCGATTACAATTCCAATTAATTTATTTCAACTCCACCTTTGAATTAATTCCAATTCCATTCTCAAATTTTAAACCATCTCGATTTATACAAATTCGAGTTAAATTTTCAAATGTTGATTTAATCACTTAAATCAAATTAACCCCTAACCTTTTATTCACAACCCAAGTCTTTAAAAAATTTAATTTTGAGTCCAAATTTCAAATATTCATTTTAAATTACCTTTATTTAAGCTTATTTCAAGGTTCGAGTGAGAGTTCAATCTTTTTAAACAAATCAATTTTTGGAATTCAATTTATTTCCCAATCATACTTTAAACTCTAAAACCAAATTCTTAACCAATTCTAGTTGACAAGTTCATTTTTAACATTTAAATCTTAAGCTCAAAGTGATTCCATTTCCATAATTTCAATTTCATTTCTAAAAATCAAAATCATTTAAATAGTTTCAAAATAAAGTTTTAATTCCACTTAATTTCAGCAATGGATATATATCATTTCAATCCACTTCTTAATTCATTCAATACAATCCAATTAATAGTTTTATATATACTATCAATAACAAACCAGGTGATAGCAGGATATGTCAAGGTGAATAAGCATCTAATTTATCTAAAACATCAGTCAATCGCATCCATCACAATTTTCAGAATTCGAAACCCATTTATATTTCAAAATCATTTTGAAATCATTCACACATAACTTCTTATCAAATCCATACTTCTCCTTTTACAATTTAATCCATTTAACTTCCCTAAGTTAAATCTTCAATTTCACCTAGAAATTTTCAATTCAGGTTATGCGTTCAAATCTTATTTAACTTTTCCTAAGTAAAATTTCAATTCATATAATCCATTCAACCTTACTCAATTTAAATTCTCCATTCAAATTTAAATTTTCTATCAATATCACTTCTCACTTATAAGATAAAAATTTAAATGTGACCTGAAGTAAAACACAATTCACTCTTGTTTTTAAAAAAGATTTCTATATTCAAAAAACATTCTGAGTGATATTATTTATTATTTCCTTCAACACCATTTTGAAACTGTTTCGATTTTTTTTTCTTTTGGGACTTAGTTTAAACTTCCCACCTAAGATCCATTTTTAATTCCATTTTAATTTTATAATTCACACTTATAAATTCAGCTTATCGCATTTCACTTTGTTCTATTATTATTTATTCTAAAATAAACATCCCTTTAGAAAGACCCAATAACCAATATCATATATAGAACCTATATATTCTATAATAATTTTCTGGAATAATATAATTCAAGGCAAATTATTTCAGAACTTTGAAAATTCTTTTGAATTTCCCGGGATTTAAATTCAGGTTTTCAATCCATTTTATATTAACTTATTTGCAAATTTATTCTTACCCAAATTCTATTTGGTTTTACATGTGTTTTACTTAGGTCGCATTTAATTTTAATAATAACAACCAATTTCCTTAATATACTATAATAATTTGAAAAATTATTGCTTCATATCAAAATACAAGCTTATATAATAATCATTTTTAAAAATAGTTTTTGAAATCATTATATAAGAAAATAAAAAGTACGTCCTCATATAATAATACACTCAACTCATTCTAGGGTACCACTGACCCTGTTTCTAATGAGTAATCTCCACCAGAGTCAAGGTTCTCTCTTATGCTTAGATACCAAATGTAATGGCCCTGTCGATTTTTGGCCTATAATCGAAACTAATGTTGAAACTTCATATTTACGATATTTTGACTATGAAAACTATACAAGTCATTATTGTATACTAACTTGTTTTTACAAGAATTAATCAAGACTGGATTCAAATAAGCTTCAAATCTTATATAAGTATGCATCGAGTCTGTGTCTAGAGTTTACTCATGTTAAAAACTCTCATATATGATACATATTTCGACATTTTTTCATATCATTAGCATACACTAATAGTCTGCATAAAATCATTTTTAGTTTACATGGAGACATCTGAATGTACCAAATCTGACGTCTGAATCAGGAAAAATAAATATTGTTTAATATAATATTCAAAAGTCTGACTTCTTCATTTCAAACGTCTGAAAAAGGTTGTTTTTAGCCTATTTCCTTTCCGCTTTGAGCTCGTGCAATTTCAGAAGTCTGAATTATTTAATTTAGAAGTCTGAATATCTATAACAACTATATTTTCAAATAAGCACTTCCGTTCGTGAAGAGATGCGTTCTTCATTACGATAGATATGACCATATCTCTTCATGATAACTCTTCACGAACATATGCATCTATTTATAATCTATATAAACATATTAGAGTCATGTTTCCATAACTTAATTCAATCTACTATTCTTACTCTGCTCTCATATTCTTAATTCTAATACTTTTGTGCATTCAATTTCATACAAATTCATTCTATTACTTCCTTATTCTTCACATATTCTCTCTCTCTCACACACACACACACACACACACACACACACACACACACACATATATAGACATACATCATAAAGGAGAAGATTATAGGAAGGGTGTACTATAATTGACAAATTCATGTTATTTGAAAACACAAAGTCCAAAAAATCTTCTGTATTTGTTGAAGTCCCAATCTCCTATTCAGGCGTGTAAAGTCCTCTTCGGCTGTTGAGGCGAAATCATGTTCTGTTGCTTAGGTACCTATTCTGCTGCTCAGGGGTTGTATAGTCCTATTCCTCCGGGTTAAGTGAGGGTTGTTGTTTTAGTGAAATTCTAAAAGGAGTCTGCGACTGGATGTAGAACGAGAAGTTCAAACCAATATAAAAAATCTTGGTGTGCTTGTTTTATTTTACTTATTCATATTGCTATAGTATCTTATTTTAATTCCGCACTAGTATGATATAATTTCATACATGGTCTGCACTATCCTTTCATTTGTTATCAGAGCAAGCATCTTATAACCATTACACAGTTATTTGATATTTTGCTAATACGGAAAACTACACTAAAACAAGCTTTGTCACTAACACTAGTTTTATTGAAGGTCAATCTACTACATGACATCCATTATTCAATTGCATGAATTGCAACTATTGGGCAACATTAATGCGTATTTATATGCAAGCCAATAGTTTTGATGCATGGAATGTTACACAATCAGAATATACTGTACCTACTACTGAATATTCTATATGGACATCTGCACAAAAACAAGATGCTACTGCAAATGCTAAAGCAATGAATATGTTGTTTTGTGCATTAGATAAAAATTAATTTAAACGAATTAGCATATGTAACACTGCATATCAAATATGGAAAACACTTAAAGTTACTCATGAAGGAACTAGCAAAGTTAAACAAAGCAAAATATCTATGCTCAAGAGTCAATTTCAAATTTTCAAAATGAAGCAAGATGGGTCCATAAATGATATGTACTCCCAGTTTCAAGATATTTATCATTCTCTAATAGGACAAGGAGAAAAGTATTCTGACTGTGATATCGTGTCCAAAACCCTAAACTCTTTAACCGATGAATGGGAAAGAAAAGTCTTAGCTATTGAAGAAGCAAATGACCTTTCTACCACGAAACCAGAAGAGTTAATAGGAAATTTAATGTCCTATGAAGTAAATTTACAAGCAAAAAGAGTTTAAGCACAAGACAAGAAAAGTATGGCATTTCATGCAGAACAAGAGGAATCAGAGACAGAGGATGAAGATTTAGCTTTCATAGCTAAAAATTTTAAAAGGTTTTTGAAGTATAGAAATGAAAATCGAAATAATGGAAAAAGAAACTTCAACAATAAGCCATCATCCTCAGTACTAGAATTCTTTAATTTCCATAGAAGGGTAAGATTGTCCAGAATAAAGGAAGGGAAAACAAAATAAATATAGAATGGAAAAATTCAAAAATAAGGCATTTTCGGTGACATGGGATGACTCGGAGTCTTCGTCTTCTGAAAGTAGTAGTGATAGTGAAAATGAACAAGCAAACGTCTGCTTCATGGCTATTGATAATGAGGTAAATGATCTTACTTTTGATGACATGATTGAAATAAATTCTGAACTATTAAATACTTTAAAAAGTCTCAAAAGAAAATGTAAGGAGGCTCTAGAAAATCAAAGAAAATAAAAATTCGAGAGAGAGATGCTTAATGAGGAAAAGCAGATATTAGAAGAACTTAGAAAACTTCAAGATACTTTTTTTAACGATAACTCTCAACTTACCTTATTGAGTTAAGAAATTGAAAATCAAAAGGAAAAGAATGATGCTTTTATCTCTGAAAATCATGGGCTAAAAACCAAGATCAAAATGATTGAACTAGACAATACTAGCCTCAAAACAAAGTAAGAAAGCATTACTAGAAATGTATCTAACTTTAATAAAGGCAGAGAAAACTTATCTAAAATTATTGAAACTTCTTAGTCTGCCTCAAATAAGAAAGGACTAGGCTACACTAAGAAATCTATAGCTCCACCAAAAATTTAGCAAAATAAGAGTAATATTTCTAAACCTAAGTCTACCATAGTTCAACCAAAAAGGAATCAAAACTCAAAATCCCTAAAAATATGGGTTCCTAGGACGAACAACAGTTTGATTAGGAATAAATATATAAAATCCTTTATGGAAAACGTGATAAGAGTCAAAATTATTTATATAAAGGGAATATTGAACCCTCTTGGGTTTGGTTTCCTAAAACCTTACTCTTAGGACCCTATCAAAAAGTGGGTACCAATGTTATTCTTTTATTTTGCAGGTCCCACTTAAGAAAAGAGGAAAATGGATACTCGACAATAGTTGCTCAAAATACATGATAGGAGACAAAAATATGTTAACAAATATCACATATTCAAATGGAGGCTCTATCACATTTGGAGACAATTCTAAAGGATATATCATCGGTAAAGGCGATGTGAGCAATTATGGTATATCTAGTTTACCTCTCATTTCCACTGTTTTACTTTCAAAAACTTGAAGCATAATTTGTTAAGTATTAGCCAATTGTGTGACAAAGGATTCAAAATCTCATTTTCTGAGGATAAGTGTAGCGTTTATGGTCATAATAAAAATCTTATCTTTGAAGGTAATAGAGATAGAAATATATACGTTCTGAATATGAAAATTAATCATAATTTAGATATGTGCTTAATAGACAAATAAAATGATCCTTGGTTATGGCACAAGAGATTCTGTCATATTAACTTCAAAGCAGTAAACAAACTTTCTAAAGATGATTTAGTCAAAGGATTACCAAAAATGAACTTCAAAGTTGATTATATTTGTGATGCATGTCAACTAGGAAAGTTAACTAAATCATCTTCTAAATCTAAGAAAGTTATTTCTATATTACAACCACTTGAATTACCACATATAGATTTATTTGGACCTACTCAAGTGCAATCCATAAATCACAACAGATATGTGTTTGTAATTGTAGATGACTTTTCTAGATATACTTGGACCATATTTATGAAAAATAAAAGTGATACTTTTGACCATTTTAAAGTTTTTGTCAAAAGAATCCAAAATTTTAAAGGATTAAAACTAAAGAATATTAGAAGTGATCATGAAGGAGAGTTCGAAAACGATGCTTTTGAACAGTTCTGTAAAAAGAAAGGAATTTCTCACAATTTCTCTTTTTTCCTAGAACTCCACAACAAAATGGAGTTGTAGAGCAGAAAAATAGAACATTACAGGAATATGCAAAAACAAATGGAAGCACACTTCCAAAACATTTCTGGGCAGAAGCTATAGCAACTGCTTGTTATGTTTTGAATCGTGTTTCTATACGACCTCTTACCAAAAATACTTCATATGAACTCTTTCATGGAAGAAAACCAAATATTTCATATTTTAAAGTTTTTGAATCAAAATGTTTTATATTAAATTCCAAAGATCCGCTTAGCAAATTTGATGTGACATCTGACAAAGCTATCTTTTTAGGATATTTAAATCGAAGCAAAGCTTATCCGGTGTTTAATAAAAGAACAAATACTATTGAGGAAACTTTTCATGTATCTTTTGATGAAAATTTTCTACAAAAAACAAGAATAAGAGATGATGAAGAACTTACAGATAATATCACAAATATTGACAATATAAATTTTGAAAATAATGAAAACTTAATTGATAATTCTAGAGAAGATGAAAACGTTATTCATAACAACAATGAGTTAAGATCTCCACCAAAAATATAACAGGATCATCCTGTTCAAAATGTTATTGGAGAAATTAATTCAAACATCCGAACTAGAAGTCAATTAAATCAAATGGGCCACATAGCATTTCTTATCGAACCCAAAAACCCTAAAGAAGCATCTACCGATGACTACTGGATAATTGCAATGCAAGAAGAGCTAAATCAGTTTGAACGCAATGAAGTTTGGGAGTTATTTCCTAGACCAAGCGATCAAACTATTATTGGTACAAAATGGGTCTAAAAAATAAGGCGGACGAACAAGGTAACATCACCAGAAATAAAGCAAGATTAGTCGCTCAAGGTTATAATCAAGAAGAAGGAATTGACTACGAAGAAACGTTTGATCTTGTCGCTAGATTAGAAGCAATACGTATCTTATTAGCCTATGCAGGTTTTCATAATTTCAAACATTATAAAATGGATGTTGAATGTGCTTTTCTGAATGGTTATATAAAAGAAAACATGTACGTTGAACAACATCCTTTATTCATCCATGAGAAATATCCAGATCATGTTTATAAACTTAAGAAAGCTCTATACGGTTTGAAACAAGCACCACGTGCTTGGTACGAACGGCTTAAGAGCTATTTACTATCAGCTGGATTTCAAATTGGAAAGGTTGTTCAAACAATTTTTATTAAACATTCAAAAGGGATATTTTAATTGTTCAAATTTATGCCGATGACATCATTTTTGGTTCTACCAATGAATAATTATGCCAGGACTTCTCCGATATTATGACCAAAGAATTTGAAATGTCCCATATGGGAGAATTATCATATTTTCATGGTTACAAAATGGTATTTTTATTAATCAAGATAAATATTGCAATAATTTAATCAAACGCTTCGGAATAGAAAATACTTCTGCCAAACCAACTCCTATCAGTACAACCACACATCTCGATAGAGATGAAAATGGTAAAAGTATTGACCATAAGTTATATCGAAGTATGATCGGATCATTACTATATTTAACGGCCACTCATCTTGACATAATGATGAGTATTTGTTTATGTGCTAGATTACAAGCCAATCCAAAGGAATCACATTTAAGAGCAGTCAAATGTGTATTACGTAATTTTAGTAATACCAAGGATTTTAGACTTTTCTATCCAAAAGAGTGTCCTTTCGAATTAGTATCATATAGTGATGCTGATTTCGGCGGATCTCGGACAGATAGAAATAGTACCAGCGGTACGTGCCATTTTATTGGAAAATTTTTAGTTTCTTAGTTTAGTAAGAAACGAAACCGCGTTTCACTTTCTACATGTGAAGCAGAATATATTTCTGCTGCATTAGCTTGTGCTCAAGTTATCAACATGCAACAGGCACTTAGAGATTTTGATATAAATTTAACAAATTCAACAATATATTGTGATAACTCGAGTGCTATTAATTTATCAAAAAATCCAGTCAATCATTCACGAACAAAACATATTGATATTTGTCATCATTTTTGGGTCATCCCACCTCTATACCCACACTAGCCAAGGACACTACGGTGTAATGCCGTCAACTAACGCGGAGATAAGACTGTTGAGGAGCGACCATCCATGTAATTGCTTTGTGCGAGCACCAATATGTCAGATAGTACGACATGCATGGAAATCCGACATACTGATACAAGCTCAAAGCTACTACACAGTGGCTATATATATTCTTCGAAAACGTATATAGAAATAAGCATAACATAAATCAGTCACAGACATCCATATCACAAAGGCGGAAATAGATATGAATATATAACACATGAAAGTGTATAACAGAGTAGTGGTCAAACAAGATCCACATTATCACAAAAGAATAGCTACAAACGCTAGATAAAAGAATATGGATACATCAATGAGTCTATATCTCAAATGTATACAACAAAAACTACTAATCTAAGTAGTTAGCCAAAAGTCAGAGTGCGAATCCCAGATGTGAAGTCAAGTAGAAGCACCTGTAACATCTCGGTTTGACCCGAGTATTATTTAATAAGAAAATAATAAATGGATCAATCTGGCTATAAATATCAAATAAAATGATATAGAATAAGAGATATGACATAACATATGATAACCATAAAGCCATACTATGATAATTATGTAATTGAAAATCAATTAGGGATTAATCAATATCGCAAGAATCTTCTCAAAGGTCAAAAAAAGTGTCATACTCTATATTTTTATTCACAAAAAGTTAATGACAAACAAATTCACCAATGCAAAAATATTGATAAAACATATCAATGAAAATCACGAAAATTGGTGAAACGCAAATTCTAGAAATCATCAATGGAAATCCAGAAATCACAAAAAGGGGGAGGCCTATCACAAAACGGGAGCATGAAAACTCACCAACACGTGTATCACAAAATGGAACACTATTACATGGTTGCTAACCATTAATTTTGAGCCGAAGCTCCACAAAACGGCCCGAAGACCATGGGTCGCTACCCCGTCAAATTGAGCCGAAGCTCCACAGAAACGGGGTTTAGTCTCCCTCGTAGACAAAGAGACATCGTACATTTGCTAATCTAAATCACAAAAATGATCATCAACGATCATCAAGAAGTGTCAATTACAGTAAGCTAGTAAATATATAAGCTTAGCCTCATGTCCCATAACCACTAGCTTAACTTAAATATTTACGAACAAATTGTAGATCTCCACTAGAAAATTGTCACAAGAGATTCAATCGAACAGTCCAAGAATTAACCGGCGAAGTAAATGCAAGCGTTTCATACCATTTGTTTTACTAAGCCGTTTTAATTAGATTTCTCGCACGAGTGAGATAAAGTGACAAATCACAAAAATGACCGTAGAAAAAATAAATCACAAAAATTCGCATCCGAAGACGTGAGTAAAATCCAAAGAATTCGTTTCCAAATCCATCAAAGTGGAAATACCCCTGCGACTTAATAGCCACGACAAACGACTTAACGTAAGTCAACACAAGGAATCAATGGATCAAGAAATAGCACAGGCATAAAGCAGGGGCGACTTAAAGGGTGGCGCGGCCTAACAGCAGCGACCTAAGGAATGGCGCGACCTAAGGCGTGGCGCGACCTGATAGTGCACAGGCCGAGCGGCCTAAGGAGTAGCGGCTTAGGGAGCTAGCGTGCGGCCTAGGGTGGTGCGACCCAAGGAGTACGCGACCAAAGGAGGTAATGGCTTAAGGAGGTGAACGGCCTAAGGATGGTGCGACCTATATGCACGCGCGACTTAATGGGCCGATCGACCAAACACGAGCGACCTAAAAGTGGTGCAAGCCGAACGACCAAGGGACGAAACGACCTAACTTGTCGCGACCTAAAGAGTTGCGTGATATAACATGGCGCGACCTATAGGGGAGCGACCTAAGTGCACGCGACCTAACCAATGCCGAGCGAATGAAGTAAAGAAGGCCGAGCGACCTAGCGACCTATGGGTTACGACCTATGGACGAGCGACCTAAATTGACACGACCTAAGCAAGACGCGAACTAACTGCAGGCCGAGCGACCTAAGGGTTTGAGGTGCAAAAGCTCTCCCAATTTGCAACCGATCGAGCACGGATGCTAGGGGATTATGCCCATAGGCTACCCGGTCGTATTAGATCCTCGTTGCATCACCAAAAACGTGTTCAAACATCAAATTTGGGATTTTTAAAGATTTGAACCCAAAACACTAAAAATTGGGATTTTCACCAATTCAATCAAAATCAATAGCTAATGCACATGAATAAGTGTTAGGAATTCATACCCAATAATTAAAGATAGTTATAGACAAAGATGTGAGATAAAAATCTCACCTTTACACAAGATCAATGAAGGAGAAGCTTGAAAGCAAGGAAGAATCAATGGCTTCTCTTTGAATTTGGAGTTAGATTGTTGGATTTGCAAATGAACTTGAACTTGGAGTTTTAATTTCCCATTCCATCCTCCATTTTCAATGAAGCTTGAGTGTTAGGAAATGAACGTGAAGTTATGAAGGGAAGGGGGTTGAGTTAGAATTAATAGTTTAGGCAAATGGGCTAAACCAAACCCAAAGTCCAAAGTGAAAAAGTGGCAAAATTCCACTAACTCCAAACACATCAAAGTTTATACTAAAAAAGATCGCAAACGGTGTTTTGGACCTAATGAAAGTGGTTCCGAGTCCTAATTCGACCGTATGCAAAAAGTGACCTTTTGGACTAAAATCCGACTAACGATAAAATATTAAAATAAAATATTTTAAATATTCAATCGTAAAATATGCGGGTTGTTACAGACTCCCCTCCTTAAAGAAATTGCGTCCTCACAATATTTAAGAAGAAAATATAAGGTAACAACCATGAAAGCATATCAACACAAAAGAAATTTGAAATAAGAAATTCACCTCAAAGAGCACGAGAAAGTAAGCCCGGATGTGTTCGCTTGATGAATTCTCTATATTCCCAAAAGCAATCCTTAGGATTTGTGGACCATTGAACTTTGACAAGCGGAACTTCTTTATTTCGAAGGCGTTTGACCTCCGAAGCAATATACAAATAAGACGTTGCTCATAAGTTAAATTAGGTGAAACTTCAATTTCTTCCACAACACCGGGCTCAAGAATAGAATCGGAATCTCGAAGGCATTTCCGTAATTGAGAAACGTGAAACACGTCATCAATAGCAGAAAACTGAGCAGGCAATAAAAGGCGATAAGCCACTGAACCAATACGTTCGGTGATAGGAAATGGCCCAATATATCGAGGCGCTAATTTTCCCGATCGACTGAAACGTACAACACCCTTCGTAGGTGAAACACGGATAAACACAAGATCTTCCGCAGAAAATTCTAATTTCCTTCTACGGTTATCGGCATAGGATTTTTGTCTATTCTGGGCTTCTTTCATCCTATGATGAATAAGGTCAATCTTTTCTGTGGAATCACGAATAAAATCTGGACCTAAATCCAGCTTCTCACCGGCCTCAAGCCAATAAGAAGGAGATCGGCATGGCCTTCCATAGAGTGCCTCGAAAGGTGCCATACCAATACTAGATTGGAAGCTATTATTATAGGAAAACTCAACGAGAAAAATATGATCTTTCCAACTTCCACCAAAATCACGAACACATGCACGAAGATCTTCAAGTGTTTGATTCACACGCTCAGTTTGTCCATCAGACTGGGGATGATAAGCGGTGCTAAAATTAAGCTTCATTCCCAAAGCTTTTTGAAGACTCTTCCAAAATCCACTAGTAAACAATGGATCACGATCACTAACAATAGAAGTAGGAACTCCATGCAATTTAAAAATTTCTTTGATAAAGAGTTTGGCCAAGAGAGGAACGGTTCGATTGGACCGAACAGGAATAAAATGGGCGGATTTAGTAAGTCTATCGACTATCACCAATAAGCTATCATGACCCGAACGAGAACGGGGAAGGCCGTCTATAAAATCCATGGAGATTTGGTCCCGCTTTCAAATTGGAATTTCTAAAGGTTGCAATAACCCACCGGCCCTTGGTGTTCGACCTTAATGAGTTGGCAAGTCATGCAACACTTAACAAAGTTAGCAATATCAGATTTCATTCCCTCCCAATAATAAAGTCGTTTCATGTCCGCGTACATTTTACTACTACCGAGATGAATGGTAAATTTAGAACGATGAGAATCTTCTAAAATGTTTTTACGAAGATTACTAATATTTGGCACGATAAGTCTACCAAATTTTCGAATACCGCCACGAGAATCAATGTCAAAGTCCTTCAAACCTTCAATATTAATTTTATCCCTAAGATTTTGGCCAAGAAGAGCCAATTCGGGATCTAGCTTTTGAGCTTCAAGAATGCGGTCTAAAAGAGAAGAATGAGCCACAAGGCTACATAAAACAAGAGATGAACATAAATCAGAAACACGATCTCGAATCTCCTAAGTGGATAGAATTCTGAGATCATTCCATTTGGATATCATCATAGAAACAACCGCTTGTTGCTTACGACTAAGTGCATCGGCAACACGATTTCCCTTTCCGCGGGTATAAAGAATATCAAGATCATAAGCTGCAAGAAATTCGAGCCAACGTTGTTGACGCAAATTAAGTTCCTTTTGAGGAAGTAGAAACTTCAAAGATTTATGATTGGTGTAAAGAATAAATTTTTCTCCCAAAAGATAATGACGCCAATATGAAGGGAGAAAACAATAGCCGCGATTTCTAAATCATGAGTGGCATATCTAGTCTCGGCAGGCTTTAATTGCCTAGAAGCATAAGCAATAACACGTTCTCTTTGCATAAAAACAGCAACCAAACCAACGCGACTAGCATTGGTGTAAACAATAAAATCTTGATTTCCCTCGGGAATCACAAGAATAGGAGCATCGAAAAGGAGTCCTTTTAATTTCTGAAAAGAAGCTTCACGTTTGTCCGACCAAATATATTTAACTCCCTTCTTTGTCAAGCTAGTAAGAGGCACGGAAATTTTGGAAAAGTCCTTTATGAAATGGCGGTAATAACCTGCCAATCCAAGAAAACTACGGATCTCCGTCACACTCTCCGATCTTTTCCAATTTTGAATTGCTTCAATCTTTGAAGGATCCACTGAAATTCCGGATTTGGAAATAATATGACCGAGAAACTTCACACGAGATTGCGAAAAGTGGCATTTAGAAAATTTTGCTTTCAATTGATTGCTCCTAAGAGTTTCCAACACAATCTGAAGATGTTTTTCATGCTCCTTCTCGGTTTTTGAATACACAAGAATATCATCAATAAAGATAAGAACAAACCGATCGAGGAAGTCTTTGAAAACTCTATTCATAAGGTCAACGAAATAAGCCGGAGCATTCGTTAAACCAAATGGCATAACAAGCCATTCATAAGATCCATAACGAGTACGGATAGATGTCAAAGGAATGCTATCCTCTGCAATACGAAGCTGATGAAAACCAGTAGCTATGTCTAATTGTGAAAAGACTCTAGCACCACTAAGTTGATCGAATAAATCATCAATCCGAGGTTAAGGGTATTTATTCTTGATAGTAAGATCATTAAGCTTGCGGTAGTCAATGCAAAGCCTAAGTGTACCATCAGATTTCTTCACAAAAATAGCCGAAGCTCCCCAAGGAGAGGAACTAGAGCGAATAAATTGCTTCGTATCCAATTTGGATAATTGTTTGTGCATCTCCTCATTTTCTTTATTGGACATACGATAAGGAAGACGAGTGATAGGTTGAGCTCCAGGGATGAGATTAATTTTGAACTCAATTGCTCGCTTAGGTTGTAATCCTAAAACGGGCTCAAATATGTCGGGAAATTCACGAACAACGTGAATAAGCGAAATAATATCTTCCTCATTATCATTATCGTCATCATGAGAATTTAAAGAATATAAAGATGCAACTAAGCTGGAATTCGAATCTTTAAGTTCAATAGAAATCTGCTTAACAGATTGAGGATGTCGAAGATGAATAGTCCGCTCAGGACATAGGATTTGGGCTTCATAGGGGTTAAGCCAATCCATTTCCAAAATCATTCCAAAGCCTATGTAGCGCATAACATGCAAATCAGCTCGGAAAGAAAAATTACACAGAATAATCTCGACATCTTTACACAATAAACTGATTGTTGCAGAACCACCAATCGGATTCGCAATTCTCAGAGAAGTCATTAAACACATAACATCCAAAGAAAAAGCATCAAAAAGTTCTTTTGAAATAAAAGAGTGGGACGCACCCGCATCAAAAAGAACTTGAATAGGATGATCACGAAATAAAATATTGCCATCAAGGATAGAATGAGAAATACCTTTACCACGAGATGTGTTGCCAGGGGTTTGAGCAACATTAAGCTTTCCCTCCTTCTTGCCTTGAAGTTTGGGACAAGAAGATAAATAATTATCCGGGCTTTTGCAATAGCGACAAGTACGAGGCTTCGAACACTTGTTCGCATAATGGTCCTTAGAACCATAGTTGTAGCATTGCCCACTACTTGAGGTAGAAGTCTTAGTTGCCGGAGGGGCTTGCTTCCCTTTCTTACTGTTGAGATAAGGACCCTTGAACTTATTAGGCATTTTCTTGTTGTTGAAGTTTGGTTTGGCACTCATAACTTCAACATCACTCTCCCTATCTGCCTCTTCAAGACGAAGAGCGATATCAAGGAGTTGATCAAAAGAAACTTCTAATTTTAGAAGTAATGGCTTCTTGAGATTTTTATTCAAGACATAGACAAATCTTTGGTTTTTCTTCAACGGGGTGTTTATGTACTCGACCCTATATTTAGAAAGTGACTCGAATGATGCGACATAGTCTGTCACAGAGGATTCACCTTGAACAAGGTCAATGAAACGACGAGCCAAAGTCACCTTCTTAGCTTCCAGCACAAATTTTAATTCGAAGCGTTCTCGGAATTTCTCCCAAGTGAGATCCGCTTCATTTATTTCAGAAATAAGAAGCTCATACCAATCTAATGCTCTTTCATGGAGCATACTAGAAGCCACCTGAACACGGTGAAGATCAATAAGATTCATGCGAGAAAAGATTCGATCGCACGTTCTCCGCCAAGCCTGGACTTCAATAATGGTTTTAGAACCTTTGAATGGATTTCCACCCAAATTGGTATAATCGCTGCACAAACATGCAAATCCAGACCTAGGGTGAGTTGACTCCGGATTAGATCCGGCTGCTTGAGCATTCCTTACTAGATCAAGAAGCTGCTGGGCAGACATAAATACTCCATCTTGGGGTGTAGCACGAGATTGACCGGCGTTGGGACGTCCAGGTCTAACCATTTCTCTTCCTTTTTGAAAGAAAGAAAGAAGAAGGATAAGGTTATTCACCAAATGAATATCAAGCAATCTTGATAGATAAACAAGGAATCATAAAGAAAATAGGATGAATCGGTACGAAGACTCGATTAAATCCTAAAGCACGACTCCTAAGATGGACTTAGGACGAAGATCCTTGTTAGATTATTCTACATTGTTCCAAAGATTGGCTCTGATACCAAGCTGTGACGCCCCACCTCTATACCCAGACTAGCCAAGGACACTATGGTGTAATGCCGTCAACTAGCACGGAGAATAAGGCTGTTGAGGAGCGACCATCCATGTAATTGCTTTGTGCGAGCACCAATATGTCAGATAGTACGACATGCATGGAAATCCGACATACTGATACAAACTCAAAGCTACTACACAGTGGCTATATATATTCTTCGGAAACAAATATAGAAATAAGCATAACATAAATCAGTCAAAGACATCCATATCACAAAGGCAGAAATAGATATGAATATATAACACATGAAAGTGTATAACAGAGTAGTGGTCAAACAACATCCATAATATCACAAAAGAATAGCTACAAGCGCTAGATAAAAGAATATGGATACATCAATGAGTCTATATCTCAAATGTGTACAACGAAAACTACTAATCTAAGTAGTTAGCCAAAAGTCAGGGTGGTAATCCCAGATGTGAAGTTGAGCAGAAGCACCTATAACATCTCGGTCTGACCCGAGTATTATTTAATAAGAAAATGATAAACGGATCGGTCTAGCTATAAATAGCAGATAAAATGATGTAGAATAAGAGATATGATATAAAATATAATAACCATAAAGTCATACTGTGATAAGTATGTAATTGAAAATCAATTAGGGATTAATCAATATCGCAAGAATCTTCTCAAAGGTCAAAAGAAGTGTCATACTCTATATTTTTATTCACAAAAATTTAATGACACACAAATTCACCAATGCACAAATATTGATAAAACATATCAATGAAAATCACGAAAATTGGTGAAACACAAATTCTAGAAATCATCAATGGAATTCCAGAAATCACAAAAAGGGAGAGGCATATCACAAAACGGGAGCATGAAAACTCACCAACACGTGTATCACAAAATGGAACGCAATTCCATGCTTGCTAACCGTTAATTTTGAGCCGAAGCTCCACAAAACGGCTCGAAGACCATGGGTCGCTTCCCCACCAAATTGAGCCGAAGCTCCACAGAAACGGGGTTTAGTCTCCCTCGTAGACAAAGAGACATCGCACATTTGCTAGTCTAAATCACAAAAATGATCATCGACGATCATCAAGAAGTGTCAATTACAGTAAGCTAGTAAATATATAAGCTTAGCCTCATGTCTCATGACCACTAGCTTAACTTAAATATTTACGAACAAATTGTAGATCTCCACTAGAAAATTGTCACAAGAGATTCAATCGAACAAGTCCAAGAATTAACCGGCGAAGTAAATGCAAGCGTTTCATACCATTTGTTTTACTAAGCCGTTTTAATTAGATTTCTCGCACGAGTGAGATAAAGTGACAAATCACAAAATGATTGTAAAAACAATAAATCACAAAAATTCGCATCCGAAGACGTAAATAAAATCCAAAGAATTCGATTCCAAATCCATCAAAGTGGAAATAGCCTTGCGACTTAATAGCCACGACTTACGACTTAACATAAGTCAACACAAGGAATCAATGGCTCAAGAAATAGCACACGGCATAAATCAGGGGCGACTTAAAGGGTGGCGCGGCCTAACAGCATGCGACCTAAGGAATGGCGCGACCTAACAGTGCACAGGCCGAGCGACCTAAGGAGTAGCGGCTTAGGGAGCTAGCGTGCGGCCTAGGGTGGTGCGACCCAAGAGGTACGCAACCAAAGGAGGTAATGGCTTAAGGAGGTGAACGGCCTAAGGATGGTGCGACCTATATGCATGCGCGACTTAATGGGCCGATCGACCTAACACGAGCGACCTAAAAGTGGTGCAAGCCGAATGACCAAGGGACGAAACGACCTAACTTGTCGCGACCTAAAGAGTTGCGTGATATATCATGGCGCGACCTATAGGGGAGCGACCTAAGTGCACTCGACCTAACCAATGCCGAGCGAATGAGGGAAGTAAAGAAGGCCGAGCGACCTAGCGACCTGTGGGTTACGACCTATGGCTGAGCGACCTAAATTGACACGACCTAAGCAAGACGCGACCTAACTGCAGGCCGAGCACCTCGAATTGTGCAGGCCGAGCGACCTAAGGGTTTGAGGTGCAAAAACTCTCCCAATTTGCAACCGATCGAGCACGGACGCTAGGGGATTATGCCCATAGGCTATCCAGTCGTATTGGCTCCTCGATGCATCACCAAAAACGTGTTCAAACATCAAAGTTCGGATTTTTAAAGATTTGAACCCAAAACACTAAAAATTGGGATTTTCACCAATTCGATCAACATCAAATACATCACCCATATTTGAATGTCATAGATTCAAACGTTGAGTATGGTTCGTCAGAGCTTATAACAACATTAGGTGATAACAACACAGTGGAAACAAAATGAATTTTATTGATACACAAATTGATACAATAATCTGATACAATGAAATATCAATACCATAGCCAAAATACAACAACGGAAAGAAATCTCTGACATGATCTTCAATAGAGAAAGAGAGATAGAATCCAACAGACTGCATCCCCATTGCCAAAGCTCCAAAGACTTCAAACCAAAAAGCTCGAACTACTCTCCTGCTGGAATGTAGCACAATCCGATCAACAAACCAAAGACTTCTAAATCCAAATCTACAATCTAAACTATAGATAACCCGACTCTAGGCTGTCCGTATGGTAAATTGTGGGCACCTAGAGTTTAGAAAGGGAACAATAAACCCCAGGTCAATCATGTGACTGGTGTGAGCAAACAAAAACAGTGTATTTTGAACAAAAAGAGATAAAAAGAAATTCGCTATGTTTTTTTGAAAAATGAAACTATCATAAGGCCTCCCACCACACACACAATGCAATCGCACACTTGGAGGAGATTTCTCCTGATGATAGTCAAACATGCTTGATATGCGAAAATCCTTTTGATATTATTTTTAGTGCATAGTATAGAAAAAATTTCGAAAGTATAATATTAATCTTAGCCAGCGTACGTACCATTATAGTATGCCTACTATAGCTACCATGTTGAATGGCAGGTTACACAAATAAAACAGTACAAGGCGCGTATTGGGAGATTGGATTTCCAACAAATTGCCAAGGCTAAGGAACTTCCTTTATCCAAAAGGGTACGCCTCTTGAGGGATGCCACAAGAACCTAACCGGATCTCTGCCAACACAAGGCCGAGTTACCTCTGTAACTAGTAACTAACTGTCGTGAGTATGCCATCCCCCAGTCATCACCGACCTTTATCCGAGGCCTTACCAACAAATTTTCTAACAACCACATAAGATAAATGTTTGGGCTCCATCCCATGATACCACTTTTTATCCAGAAGGAAATGCACATACCCTAAGGGGCACGACCCCCGTAACCTTGTCGCATCCTTCCTGTTTCGACCATTTCTGAGGTGTGAGGTTCGATGAAGTCTTGTCCCACAAAGCTAAGCTTTCACAAAAGCCATGCTTTGATCAACCAATAATCAGCACTTAGCATGCTGCACTACCAAATTGGGAATATATCACTAGTAAGTATCAATTACATAACCCCTAAGATCGTACGTCTCAGAGAAGGGTGTTAAGCTAAGAGAATGAATTCTCCGCCACCAAACAGAAATGTATTTGATAGAAACCAGCTTTACATCTCAAAGTGTAACGTCAGACATACACTCATACAAATCCATCCTGGGTTTGAATGGAACTGAAGGCACTTCGAAAGAAGTCCTTACAAATCCGGATAATCCCTAATCACGTCTAGACTCCCCATCACATAGGGAAATCAAAATCCCTATACCGAGGCAATTCGGTGCAGAGACATTCGACAGGTAATCCTTTCGCTTCTGAAAATACCCGGTCTTCACCATCGTCTTCAAATGCTAACCATTTCGTCGTGTCATCAATTCGAAATAGTTTTTATGACATAAAGTCCTCTCTCCGCTAATCCGAATAATGAGCGCTTATTTTTAAAGCATATGGATATATTAGGATCTTAGTTAAGACACAACTTTTAGCCCAAAACCTTTCCTTTTGAATGGTTTAAACAAATTTCCATTTTTAATCTTTTAAACAAAAGATACACCTTTAAGATCCTCTTGAATTTGAAATAAGGTTCACCAATCTTCAACAAAGATTCATTCATAGCTTTCAAAATTATTTCCAATTTGATTCACCCATAACTTGAAATCCTTTCAACAAAAACTAGAAATTCTTTCTTTATATGAAAGCTATTATTATTTGAAAACAAAGATTTTCCGTTCGGGAAAATCCGATCAAATTTTCTCAAGTTATGGCCTTTTAAAGTATAAATCTGAAAATCAACGAACTGCCGTACACTTGACGAGCTCTATTTGGGTTAAATTTAAATTCCCAAAATAATTCATTTAAAATACTTTAACGATGGTTTAAAATTCATATATATATATATATATATAACCTGTATAATCTTTTTTAAACCATAGTTTCCAAAATTTCAAACTTATATATATAATTCAACATCAAATCTTGAATTCAAATTCAAATTAATTTAATTTCAAAACTATAACAAGCCATATTATAAAATAATTTTAATTTCAAAACTTCCTTTTCAAAACCCAATTTCACTTCCAAACTATTTTGGATTCCAAATTCAACTTTGAAATTCTTTCACCATTTTGAATAAAACAGTATTAAATTCAAAAACCCATGACTTAATCAATTTCCCGTGAAATCCATATTTTTGTGTGTGTTGTGTAGTCTAGGGGTTTCACAGGCAACAATAAAATATCAACCATCATAAATTCATGCATGAAAATATCAATAAGCGGTATAACCTTATAACGCTTATTTTCATTCATAGATAATAAGTACATTCATCACAGATAAATAAATCACAGTTCATAGCTCAATCCAAAAAAAATATCATAGAACATCACACATCAGAGATATCAAAGAACTCAAGGTATTCAAAATAATCCAATTATCCATAAGCAAGATAAATTAATCACATAATTATAATCAATTTAATTAACTCAAATAGATTAATTATTTAAGAATTAATCACCTAACTCTGATTAATTACAAACCATTTTAATTAATTATCCTTTAATCATTTATTAATTAATCTTTAATAATAAATTAATTAATCTTTAATTATTAATTAATCAACCTTAATTAATAAATAAATCAACCTTTAATCACTAAATAATTAACCTTTAATTATTTAATTATTCTTTAATTAATTATCCTTAATTAATTATATTAATTATTAACCCTTAATTAATTACAATAACAAATTAACCCTTAATTAATTATCATTTAATTAATTAATTATCCTTTATTTATTATATTAAGTCATTAACCTTTAAATAATTATCATTAATTAACCTATAATTAAATATATTTACTGATTATCCTTAATCAATTATAAGAAGAGATTATCTTTAATTAATCATATAAAGTAATTATCCTTTAATCATTTATTAATTACCTACGATATCTACCATGTTAGATGGCTGGTTCTACAACTAAAACCGTACAGGGCTCGTATTGAGTGATTGGATTTCCAACAAATGGCCAGGACTAAGGAACTTCCTTTCCGAATGGGTACGCCTATGGAGGTATGCCCCGAGAACCTAACCGGCTCTCTGCTAACACAAGGCCAGTTTACCTCTGTAACTAGGTAACTAGCTGTCACGAGTATGCCATCCCCTGGTCGTCACCGATAGTTATCCCGGGATTCACCAACAACCACATAAGTTAAATATCTGCGCTCCAAACCATGATACCACTTTTTATCTTGAAGGAAATGCACATACCCTAAGGGGCGCGACCCCCGTAACCTTACTGCATCCTTCTTGTTTCGAACATTTTCGAGGTGTGAGGTTTGATGAAGTCTCGTTCCATAAAGCTACGCTTTTCACAAAAGCCATGCTTCGATCAATCAATGATCAACACTTAGCATGCCATATTACCAATTTAGGAATGTATCACTAGTAATCATCAACTACATAACCTCTGAGATCGTACGACTCAGAGAAGGGTATTAAGCTAAGAGAATAAATTCTCCGCCACCAAACAAAAATGTATTTGATAGAAATCTGCTTTACATCTCAAAGTGTAATCTTAAACATACATCTATACAAGTCCATTCTGCGTCTGAATGGAACCAAATGCACTTCAAAAGAAGTCTTGCAAATCCGAATATTCACAATCCGGACCGGAGACCCCATCACATATGGAGATCTCTGTACCGGTGCAACTCAGTGCAAAGACATTCGATAGGTAGTCCTTTCGTTCTCAAAAATACTCGGTCTTCGACACCGTCTTCAAATGCTATCCATTTCGTCGTATCATTAATTTGGAATGGGTTTTATGACATAAAGTCCTCTCCCGGCTAAACCGAATAATGAGCGCTTATTTTAAAAAGCATATGGATATATTGGGATCTTAGTTAAGTCACAACTTTTTAGCACAAAACCTTTCCTCTTTAATGGTTAAACAAATTTCCACTTTAATCTTTTAAACAAAAGATTCACCTTTAAGATCTCTTCAATTTGAAAATAAGGTTCACTAATCTTTAACAAAGATTCATTCATAGCTTTCAAAACTATTTCCATTTCAAACTTGATTTACCCATAACTTGAAATCCTTCCAACAAAAATTGGAAATTCTTTCTTTATACGAAAGCTGTTATCATTTGAAAACAATTTTTTTTTGGAAAAATCCGACTAAATTTGCATAAGTTACAGCCTTTAAACGTGTAAATCGAAAAATCAGCGAACTGCCGTATCCTCAACAAGTTCTATTTGAGTTAATTTTGAATTCCAAAAATAATTCACTTAAAATACTTTAAAAATGGTTTAAAATCCATATATATATATATATTATATAACTTGTATAACCCTTTCAAACCATAGTTTCCAAAATAATCTCAAAATTTTAACAAGATATATTATACTCAAACTAAATCTTAATTTCAAACTTCCTTTTCAAAAGCTTTTCATATTCTACCCAATTCACTTTCAACCATTTTGGATTCAAAATTCAACCTTTAAAGTCCTTTTCACCGTTTTGAATAAAATAATATTAAATTCAAAATACTCGTGACTTGACCAATTTCACGTGAAATCCATATTTGTGTGTGTGTTGTGTGTAGTCCAGGGGTTTCACACACAAGAATAAAATAAAAGCTTTAAGTATGTATAAATATATCTTTTGAAATTAATAAACATAATACATAAATTTATAAAAAATATAAGTACTGAATGAAATAAGGGGTTTAAACATAAAATTATTGTTTATGATATTTGTAAAATAAATTTTAACATACATTGACAAGTGTAGGCTTAGTAAAGACAAGTGTCAAATTATTTATTTTCACTTTTAAAATAATAAAAGGATTTAAAGGCTATGTATATATATCTCTATTCCTACTCTCCCATCTTCTTTTATCTTCATTTTCAAAAAAAATCTGAAAAACCAAAACCTGGTAACTCAACAAAACAAAACCAGAAATAAAAACAAAAAATAAAATATAAAAACAAATCAAAACAACAGTTTTCAAATCTTCAACCTGATCAAAGGCATGCAAAGATCAACTCAAGTAAATCAAATATCAAGCAAACATTGAAGATTAAAAGATAAACTCAATATACATCAAGTTACAGATCAACTAGCAGATCAAATCCAGCTCAAATTCAATCTTCGAGATTAAAACATTTTTCCAGGCTTGTGTTCTCTGTTCTTCAATTCCAGGTGAGCAAACCCACTTGAATTTTCTACTATGCCTTGATATTTGGATTCATACTTGAAGTATACTATGAAAAGTGTTC
The DNA here is from genome assembly GCA_030765085.1 of Allium cepa. NCBI lineage: Eukaryota > Viridiplantae > Streptophyta > Magnoliopsida > Asparagales > Amaryllidaceae > Allium > Allium cepa. Next base: position 272,967,371 of record CM060946.1, read on the forward strand.
ATTTAGAGGTTAAACATGCCTGCATGCTTGTATATATATATGTAAATACATGAATGCATCCTTGTATATAGAAAAATTGTCTCTATTCAACATTTACAGGTTTTAAAACCTATTAAAAAAATTCAAATCATTCCACCCAAATGATTTTAGGCTATAACCTCTGAATGAAAAATGTTTGTATATATGTGACATCATTTTTAAAAATAATTTCAAGTGTTTAAATTAAATATTCATTTCAAAAATGATAAATAACAGAGATGATCTTATATAAGTCAAAAATCAATGTTTACGACTTCAAGTTTTGATCATAGGATCAGATTCGTTTTACAAACGAATGATTTTTGATGTTAAAATCATGATTTTTAAGTAAGTAGTTGTTGGGAATTTCGAGTTGAATGGAAAATGGTTATTCGTTAAATTCCGGTGATCGGTGAAGTAATGTGTCTTCGGGTGTAGCTGGAAGTAGCTCGGAGGTCGTCGATCATGGGAAAAATGATCGAAGCGCTTACAAGTGGTCGAGGTGGCGGGTTGATGACGAAGTAGAGTTTATGGACCGAATTTTGTCGACTTGAGTTTCCAGGCGATTCCATCTTCGTCGAGGCACCAGAATCAATGGGACCAAAGGAAAAGGAGCGTGGGACAGTGGAGTAGCTAAGGTTGTGATGGAGAGGTTGCTGGTGGCTGGAATCGTTGACGCGAGGCATTTCTTAATGATCGTGTTGGGTTCCACTATGTATCGATTGGTTCAATTTCGATTCTTAGCGAAATTGATGATACCGGGTGGTCGAAACGTATGAGTGGGTGATCGTCATCGTGTGGGTGGTCGCGGCAGTAATCAGTTGTGGTCGGTTCGTCGGTACAGATGCACGATGCACATGATGTGTCTGGGTTGAAATTTGAAATGGAAGAAGGGGAAAAAGAAGCATGCTCGGTGGATTTCTCGGAAAAGCAAGGTTGTGGCCCGGGTCTGGCCTCGGGTATGTCGCGTGAGCGTAACAGGTTTTAATTTGAAAATAAAACAAAATAAAAAAACCATGAGAGGGTGACTCAAAGGTTTGCTCAGGGAAATTGGGAATCGACTTGGGTTGGAACTTGTAACGACCCTGACTCAGCGTTCGAAAATCGGCATCCATACTTTACCCGCATTCGAATGCTGCAGATTCAAACATTAAGTCCGATTCGTCGGAACTTATAACAACATTAGGTGATAACAACATAGTGGAAACAAAATGAATTTTATTGATACACAAATGGATACAACAATCTGATACAATTGAAATATCAATATTGGAGCCAAAATACAACAGCGGAAAGATAACATCTCCATTGCCAAAGCTCCAAAACTCCAAACTAGAAGCGAGAACCTCCAATCATGCTGAAGTGAAGCAAATGCGATCGCCAATCCATAGATTCCAAAGACTGCCAAAAGCTACACCTACTAGCTGAATATCCGATAATCTGACACTAGGCCGCCTGTATGGAAAATTGTGGACACCCAGAGTTTAGAAAGGGAACAATAAACTCCAGGTCATTCATTGGACTGTGTGAGAAAACAAAAATAGTTTATTTTGAACAAAAAGAAATAAAAAGAAATTCGTTATACTTTTTGGAAAATGAAACTACCATAAGGCCTCCCACCACACACACAATGCAATCGCACACCTGGAGGAGATTTCTCCTTATGATAGTTAAACATGCTTGATACGCGAAAATCCTTTTGATATTATTTTTAGTGATTAGTGTAGAAAACATATAATATTAATATTAGCCAGCGTACGTGCCATTATAATATGCCTATTATAGCTACCATGTTAAATGGATGGTACTACAACTAAAACCTTACATGGTTCGTATTGGGTGATTGGATTTCCATTAAATGGTCAAGGCTAAGGAACTTCCTTCCTCCGAAAGGGTATGCCTCTAGAGGAACGCCCCGAGAACCTAACTGGATCTCTGCCAACGCAAGTCCGAGTTACCTCTATAACTAGGTAACTAATTATCATGAGTATGCCATCCCCCATTCGTCGCCAACCTTTATCCGTGGCCTCATTAACAAATTCCAACAACCACATAAGTTAAATATCTGGGCTCCATACCATGATACCACTTTTTATCCAGAAGGAAATGAACATACCCTAAGGGGCACGACCCCCGTAACCTTTCCGCATCCTTCCTGTTTCAACCATTTCCGGGTGTGAGGTTCGATGAAGTCTCGTCCCACAAAGCTACGCTTTTCACAAAAGCCATGCTTCGATCAACCAATGATCGGCACTTAGCATGCCACATTACTAAATTGGGAATATATCACTAGTAACCATCAACTACATAACCTCTAGGCTCGTACGTCACAGAGAAGGGTGTTAAGCTAAGAGAATAAATTCTCCACCACTAAACAGAAATGTGTTTGATAGGAACCAGCGTTATATCTCAAAGTGTAACATCAGACATACATCAACACAAGTCCATCCTGGGTTTGAATGGAACCGAAGGCACTTCAAAAGTAGTCCTTATAAATCCGGATATTCCCTAATCACGTGCAGACTCGCCATCGCATAAGGTAATCAAAATCTCTATTCTGGGGCCAATCGGTGCAAAGACATTCAACAGGAATCCATTCGCCTTTGAAAATACCCAGTCTTCAACCACCATCTTCAGTCGCTATCCTTTTCATCGTACCATTTATTCAGAATGGGTTTTTTGACATTAAGCCCTCTCCCAGCTAAACCGAATAATGATTGCTACTTTAAAAACATACGGATATATTGGGATATTAGTTTAGTCACAACTTTTAGCCCAAAATCTTTCCTTTTGAATCGTTTAAACAAATTTCCATTTTAAAATCTTTTAAACAAAAGATTCACCCTTTAAGATCCTCTTCAATTTGAAACAACATTCACCAAATCTTTAACAAAGATTCCTACATAGCTTTCAAAACAATTTCTATTTCAAATTTGATTTACCCACAACTTTAAATCCTTTCAACAAAAACTGAAAATTCTCTCTTTATATGAAAGTTGTTATCATTTGAAGACAAAGATTTTTCTTTTCGGAAAAATCCGATTAAATATGCTGAAGTTATAGCCTTTTAAAGTATAAATGGAAAAATCAGTGAACTGCCGTATCCTCGACAAGTTCTAGTTGAGTTAAATTCAATATTCCCAAAATAATTCATTTGAAATACTTTAAATGTTGACATCCATAAAACCTGTACAATCCCTTTAAACCATAGTTTCCAAATAAACATATATATGTATATAGAATTCAACTTTAAATCTTGAATTCAAATTCAAATTAAATTAATTAAGGATTAAGTGATTAATTGGTCTTGCTTATGGATGATTGGATTATATTGAATTGTGTGGATTGAGCTGTGAACTGAGATTTATTTATCTGCGATGAATTTACTTGTTTATCTGTGAATGAAAGATAAGCGTTATAATGTTATACCACTTATCGATATTGTTGTGCTTGAATTGGTGATGGTTATGATATTTTATTGTTGTGTGCAAAACCCGTGGACTACACACACACAAAAATATGGATTTCACAGGAAATTGGTTAAGTCATGGGTATTTTGAATTTAACATTATTTTCAATAATAAGAAATTTAAAGGTTGCATTTTGAATGCAGAATGGTTTGGAAGTGATTTAGGTTAAATATGAAAAACTTTTGAAAAGGGAATTTCAGAATTAAATTTTTTGTAAATATAATATGGCTTGTTAAAGTTTTGAATATAAAATAATAATATGGTTTAAAAAGGGTTATACAGGTTATACAATATAGATATGGATTTTAAACCATCTTTAAAGTATTTTTGGAATTTGAATTTAGCTCAAAATAGAACTTGCTGAAGATATGACAGTTCGCTGAGTTTCTGATTTATACTTTAAAGGCTATAACTTGAGTAAATTCAATCAGATTTTCCCAAAACGAAAAAACTTTGTTTTCAAATGATAACGGCTTTCATATAATGAAAGAATTTCCAGTTTCGTTAAAAGGATTTCATATTACGGGTGAATCAAATTGGAAATAGTTTTGAAAGCTATAAATGAATCTTTGTTAAATATTTGGTGAACATTGTTTCAAATTGAAAAGGATCTTAAAGGGTGAATTTTTTTAAAAGAATAAAACTGGGAATTTTTTTAAACCATTCAAAAGGAAAGGTTTTGGGCTAAAAGTTGTGACTTAACTAAGATCCCAATATATCCATATGTTTTAGAAATGAGCGCTCATTATTCGGATTAGCTGGGAGAGGACTTTATCTCATAGAACCCATTCCGAATTAATGATACGACGAAATGGATAACATTTAAAGATGGTGGTGAAGACCGAGTATTTTCGAACGCGAAAGGATTACCTGTTGAATGTCTCTGCACCGTATGACCCCGGTATAGAGATTTTGATTACCCTATGTGATGGGGAGTCCGGACTTGATTTGGGATTATCCAAATTTGCAAGGACTTCTTTCGAAGTGCCTTCGGTTCCATTCAGACCCCGGATGGACTTGTATGGATGTATGTCTGACGTTACACTTTGAGATGTAAAGCTGGTTCCTATCAAATACATTTCTATTTGGTGGCAGAGAATTTATTCTCTTAGCTTAACACCCTTCTCTGAGACGTACGAGCTTAGAGGTTATGTAGTTGATATTTACTAGGGATATATTTCCAATTTGATAATGTGGCATGCTAAGTGCTGATCATTGGTTGATCGAACTATGGCTTTTGTGAAAAGCGTAGCTTTGTGGGACGATACTTCATCGAACTTCACACCTCGGAAAAGGTCGAAATAGGAAGGATGCGGCAAGGTTACGGGGGTCTTGCCCCTTAGGGTATGTGTATTTCCTTCTGGATAAAAAATGGTATCATGGTATGGAGCCCAGATATTTAACTTATGTGGTTTTCGGAATTTGTTGGTGAGGCCTCGAATAAAGGTCGGTGATGACCGAGGGATAGCATAATCGTGACAGTTAGTTACCTAGTTATAAAGTTAACCCGGCCTTGTGTTGGCAGAGATCCGGTTAGGTTCTCAAGGCGTCCCTCTAGAGGCGTACCCTTCGGATAAAGGAAGTTCCTAGCCTTGACATTTGTTGGAAATCCAATCACCCAATACGAGCCCTGTACGGTTTTAGTTGTAGAACCTGCCATCTAACATGGTAGCTATAGTAGGCATACTATAATGGTATGTATGCTGGCTAAGATTTATATTATACTTTCGAAATGTTTTCTACACTATGCACTAATAATAATATCAAAATGATTTTTGCGTATCTAGCATGTTTGACTATCATAAGGAGAAATCTCCTCCAAGTGTGCGATTGCATTGTGTGTGTGGCGGGAGGCCTTATGGTAGTTTCGTTTTCCAAAAAAGCGTAGCAAATTTCTTTTTATTCAAAACAAACTGTTTTTGTTTGCTTACACCAGTCCCATGACTGACTTGGAATTTATTGTTCCCTTTCTAAATTCTGGGTGCCATAATTTTCCACACGGGCAACCTAGAGGTAGGTTATCTGATAGTCAGCTAGTAGGTGTAGCTTTTTGCAGTCTTTAGAGCCTTTGGTTGGAGACTGCACCGAACTTGCTTCATTGCAGCATGGTAGTGATTCGAGCTTTTTGGTTTGAAGTCTTTGGAGCTTTGGCAAGGGGGATGCAATCTGTTGGATTCTATCTCTCTTTCTCTCTTCAAGATTGAGCAGGAGATATATATTCCGCTGTTGTATTTTGGCTCTGATATTGATACTTCATATTGTATCATTGCTGTATTCATTTGTGTATCAATAAAAAATTCTTCTTTTGTTTCCACTATGTTGTTATCACCTAATGTTGTTATAAGCTCCGGCGAACCGGACTCAACGTTTGAATCTCCGGCATTCGAATACAGGTGATGTATTTGATGCCGATTTTCGAAGGTTGTGTCCGGATCGTTACAGAAAATCGTCTTCCTCATCATAGACACAAAATCATCAATTGTTTTTTAAATGTTTTTTGTGTTTATAATTGTATTTTTTTTTTAGCGAAACGGATGTGTAGCGCGGGGCTACACAGCCGGTTATATAAAAATATTATAATAAGTCAAGAGCACGATCAACAAGCCTGATCGCTGGCCAAAAAGATAAGTAGCAGCATATCGAATAGACAACCATACAACATCAATCTGAGTAGTGTAATACAAAGAACACAGCACACATGGAAGCATAAAGAAAAAACTAAAACAACATGAAAATAGGAACTAAAAGAACTACGAATGACTTCCATGATGCCCACGAGTAGGAGCCGTAGATGTGCTACCAGCCGATTCAGTTGGCGAAGAGCTGGAGCGAGGAAGCCGTAGCCTAAAAGGAGCTGAGAAACTGTACCCTGTAAGAGAAGTATAAAAGTAAATGATACGCCTACAAGTTCCTTCGAAGTGGGATTTGGGTTTATTGAAAACATGTGCGTTGCGCTCGATCCAAACACACCAACTGAAGATAATCACTAGAGGATCGGCAAGTATGTTTGGAGGGTTGAACTGCCAGTAATCGAAAAAGGAGCCGAAAGCAGGGACGAAGCCAAGAAGATGGGCTGAACTAGCGGCCCAGAATAATTGTATTTTTTTAATAAACAACTTTTGTATTTCCTGCTTTTAACAAATATGTTTATTTTCCAGATTGCATTTTACTTGAAATTCAGACGTTTGAAATGGTTAAAACAGACATCTGAAAATTATCAAATAAATATTATTTTACTTCGGTTTCAGATGTCTGAAACACCCAAAACAGACGTCTGAATATGCCAAAAATGAACTATTTGCGTTCTGTTTTAATTTTTTTGATTTCAGACGTTTGAAATACCAAATCCAGGCGTCTGAAACGTTCCATCGATTCAAATTTTATGGGATTTTCGACATTTTTTTCTCTCCACCTACAATCTTAAAAACGTTATTATCTTCCTCTATACCCCATTTCCAACAAAGCAGTTTCTTTTATTTCACCATAAACCACTTTCTTTCCTAAAAAACTCGATCTTTATCATCAAATCTTCACAAATGGCTCCAAAACAAAATAGATCTAGGGCTTCAACTTCCTCATCCACTCCTAACATTGATCACTTGCTTTGGAATGATGAGGTAAAACGGCGTTTTGCTCAAATGGAAAGATCGAACTTCTTTCTCAGTGCCTTCATGAAATTTTAAGAATTTGAGCCTTATCAAATTCGACAAATAGCTCGCTCTAATGGGTTAGAATCTCTTCTTTCATTTACTGCTAATAATGTAAAGATTAATCATCTATAGGTCGAGCTTTTTATGCAAAAATGATTTTGGATCATCACCATCCTCAAAATCGTCAAGATTGTATTTGGACTATAGTTTGTGATACTAAAATATACCTTCCACTTGTTTGTCTTGGAGAAATCCTTCAATGTCCTTCAACCGGAACTGATTTAGATGATATTGAGGTATCTCTATCCTTGGATGAACGAGATGAAGTTTCACACTGCTTTCTTTTTGACGATATTACTAAACTCACTTCTTTTTAACTTCGGTCACAAGCCGTATCATTCATAGAGTTTTGATTCACTCCGTTTTACCGCGAACCGGTAGCTACGAAGTTGTTAATAAGTGCAGCTTTCAAGCTCTCTATGCTATATACTCCGGACAATCCACGGATCGGGGCCGTGTCATTATGGAAGAGTTTAAGGATGTGAATCGCCGTCGTTATTATAAAACTTTCCACTATGGTGCTTATATAATGAAAATTCTCCAAAACTATGGTATTTCTTTTCCTGAATCCAAATTTTCGATAGCTTGGATCTAAAACCTTGGGACTTATGAACTTACTGAAATATTCAAAGTCTAGCTTTTATATCATTCCAAAAATGGATTGTCAACCGTGATCAAAATCGCCCTCAACCTCCTTAATATCATCACCTTGTTTTTACACAAGTTCAAGAGGAAGATGATGATGAAATAGAGGTTCTAAATCTCAAATCTACCTCTTGACAAGCTTTGGTTACTCTTTCCCAAAATCAAGCCAAGCTTAAGATTAATATGGATTAGTTCGAGAGGCAAACCAATAAAAAGTTCAACTCCATTCGTGGTTTTCTAAATAAAATATGGGAACGTATTGGTTGTTCTTTCTCGACTTCTACATAAGCTTTTGCTCTAGCTCCTTTTAAATGGTCCTCTAGCTCCGGCACCAATGATGATGATGATAACGATGAAGAAGAAAGTGATGATGAGTCAAGCACAAGGTTTTAAGGTAGTGGTATGGTTGTTTTTCATATCTTAAAACATTCGTAGTTATATGCTTTTTATTGTGTATGTATTTATGTGGTGATCTCGTACTTGCTATGTTGGTTTGTCAAATTAAACTTCTATAGTGTGGTATTTTAATTATTCTACATTATCTGTGCTATTCTTGCTCATTGTCATGTGAATATTCCATATATATTATGTTTCCTTTTTATCGATGTTAAAGGGGGAGGAGTTTAAAAACTACCGTCGACAGGGGGAGCTTATAGTAAGGGGAGTACATATAATTCTATTTGCTATTTATATATGCTATTATTGTGCATATACTTATATAGTTGTCATCGTCAAAAAGGGGGAGAATGTTAAAACTTCGTATTTACGATATTTTGTAATGATGATATTTTGACTATGACAACTATACCAGTCATTATTATATACTAACTAGATTTTATAGGAATTAATCAAGACCGGATTCAAGTAAGCTTCAAATCTTATATAAGTATGTATCGAGTCTATGTCTAGAGTTTACTCATGTTATAATCTCTCTTATATGATATATATTTTTACATTTTTTCATATCATTAGCATACACTAATAATCTTTGCATATAATCATTTTTAGTTTACATTCAGACGCCTAATGTAGCAAATCAGACGTCTGAATCCGAAAAATAAAATAATGTTTAGTATAATATTCAGAGTCTAACTTGTTCATTTCAGACGTCTAAAAAAGGTTATTTTTAGCATATTTCCTTTCTGGTTTGAGCTCTTGCAATTTCAGATGTCTGAATTACTCAATTCAGAAATCTGAATATCTATAATGGCTATATTTTCAAATAGGTACTTCTATTCGTGAAGAGATGCGTTCTTCATTTCAATATATATGATCATATCTCTTCTTGATAACTCTTCACGAGCATATGCACCTATTTATAATCTATATAAACACATTAGAATCATGTTTCCATAACTTAATTCAATCTATTCTGACTCTACTCTCAAATTCTTTGATTCTAATGTTCTTGTGCATTCAATTTCATGCAAATTCATTCTATTACTTTCTTATTCTTCACGTACTCATATATATATATATATATATATATATATATATTTGACAAGTTCGTATTATTAGGACACACAAAGTCAAAACAATCTTTTGTATTTGTTGAAGTCCTGTTTTGCTGTTCAGGCGTGGGAAGTCCTCTTCGGATATTGAGGCGAAATCCTGTTCTATTGCTCAGGTCCCTGTTCTGTTGCTTAGGGTTTGTATAGTCCCGTTCCTCCGGGTTAAGTGAGGGTTGTTGTTTTAGTGAAATTCCAAAAGAAGTCTGGGACTGGACGTAGAATGGAAAGTTAGAACCAGTATAAAAATTCCTAGTGTGCTTGTTTAATTTTACTTATTCACATTGCTATAGTATCTTAGTTTGATTATGCACTAGTATAATATAATTCTGTAATGACCCAATTTTTCGCTGCCCGAAAGTAGACATCAATATGTCCACTGTATCAAATGCAACACAATCAAACGCTGGAAAACCGAACAGTTAGGCTTAAAGAAGAAGAAGATAGAAGAAGAATAGAAAAAAATAACACAATCTCACATTCCGCAGTGGAACAATATATAATAGATAAGTGAATAATCTTTAAAACAAAGAACTATATCTGTTATTACAATACATCATCAGAGTTTACAACAACACAACAGCGGAAAAGAAATATAACATATACAAGTGATATGTCTCGCCATCCAGCTTGCTCCTGATCTCCTCAACATATTTTTCTGACTTCGCTCCAGAATAACGATAACCTCACTTTAGGCTGCCCGTGTGGAAAATTGTGGGCACCCAAAGTTTAGAAAGGGAACAGTAAATTCTAGGTCAGTCATGGGATTGGTGCGAGATCTTAAAAACAGTTATTTTAACAAGGAAAGGAAAAGAAATCCTTTATGCTTTTGGAAAATGAAACTACCATAAGACTTCCCGCCACACACACAATGCAAGCGCACAATTGGAGGAGATTTCTCCTTATGATAGTCAAACATGCTTGATATGCAAAATTCTTTTTAATATTATCATTAGTGCATAGTGTGGAATTTTTTTTGAAAGTATAATATTAATCTTAGCCAGCATACCACCATTATGGTATACCTACTATAGCTATCATGTTCAATAGCAGGTTACCGCCACATTCCATGGCAGATTATACAACAAAAACCATACAGTGAGCGTATTGTTTCTTTGGATTTACAACAAATGGTTAGGCTAAGGAACTTCTTGGGCCACATGGGTACGCCTCTAGAGGGATGCCCTAAGAACTTAACCAGCTCTCTGCCAACACAAGGTCGAGTTACCTCACGCTTCCGATGCAACGAAGCTGTAACTATATAACTCCCACACAAGTATGCCATCCACGGTCGTTACCGACCTTTATCCGAGGATCCTCAACCACAAAGCAACAACCATAAAGTATTAAATTTGTAGCAACCACATAGATTAAATGTCTGGGCTCCATACCATGATACCACCTTTTTCCAGAAGAAAATAGACATACCATGAGGGCGCTACCCTCAAAAGAACAACCTTGCTGCATTCTTCCTGTTTCGACCATTTCTGGGGTGTGAGGTCCGACGAAGTCTCATCCACAATCAACAAATGATCAAGAGCACTTCATATGCCACATTACTAAATTGGGAATGTATCAGTATTAAGCATCAACTACATAACCCCTGAGCTCGTACGTCTCAGAGAAGGGTGTTAAGCTAAGAGAATAAATTCTCCGCCACCAATAGAATTGTATTTGATAGAAACCAGCTTTACATCTCAAAATGTAACGTCAGACACACGTCCATACAAGTCCGTTCCGGGTTCGAACGGAACTGAAGAAACTTCCAAGAAGCCCTTGCAATCCGGATATTCACTAATCATGTTCGGAATCCCCATCATAAAGGATGATGAAATCTCTATACCGGAGCAACTCAGTGCAGACACATTCGACAGGTAATCCTTTCATTTTCGAAAATACCCGGTCTTCAACACCATCTTCAAATGCAATCCCATTTCGTCACATCATTATTCGGAATGTGTTTTATGAGACAAAGTCCTTTCCCGGCTAATCCGAATAGCGAGCGCTTATTTTAAAAATAAGTGTTTTATTCAGAATTAAATAAATCGCAATAAATTTCCACTTTAATCTATTAAACAAAAGACCCATCACAAAAGTTCGATGTGGTTTTAGGATAACCATTTGGAGTCCGACCCACGGTCGCATCGAAATTCAAATGCCGTTTAAAGGCCAATATTGATAGTCAGTTATTTAACTATCAACCAATATCCACAACAATCACCAGATTTTAAATAATTTTCCCCCAATTATTTACTTTCAAAGTATCTTCGCAAGATACATTTTCACATTTCAACCCTTTGAAAACAAATTTAAATCACTTTCCTCATGCGAAATATAATTCCAAATATTTATTCATTTCCATTGAAAATTCGCCGAGTTAGAATACTTTAAAATATTTTAAATCACTTATTCAAAAATATACACTTGGAAACATTTAGAATAAAAACTATTTTTAAATACTTTATTTGAAGTATTAGTTATGAAAAAATTATACCAATATCTCATATAAAACTTGAAGTCAAAATTAATTTTAAAATAAAATTAGTAGATAGAGTATAAATATTTAAATAATCATTTTCTAAATCGAATATCAATTAAATCTTTAAAAATAATCACTTCTATAATTAACTAAATAAATCTTTACTTTAAAGATTTTCAAAATAACTTAAGAAAATAATTTCTCCAAAATATTCTTTTAAAACCAACTCAAGAACTTTTAATTTATATTTGATAACTACTTTTAAAACATACTCGGCATTCCAGGGAAAATAAACTTTCCATCTCAAAATGGTCCATTTAAATCAATTAATAAATCCTTCTTGATTTATTTTAAATTTACATTCCATTTTCGTAAATTTCTTTCCACACTTTTAAAAATAAACCAATATTTATTTTCAATCAAATTCCTATCCTTTTATAAATTCCATTTGTGAATTTATATTTCCAAATATCCCTTGATATACAATTTTCAAATTGATTTCCAAATATCTATTTTCAATCACCAATCAAATTCCAAAATTTATTTCCAAATTTATTTCAAAAATTTATTCCCAAATGCCAAATCAATTTCCAAATTGATTTCAAAAGTTTATTTTCAAACACCAAATCAATTTCCAAATTGATTTCAAAAATTTATTTTCAAACACCAAATCAATTTTTCATATCGATTTCTAAAATTTATTTCAACACCAAATTAAATTCCAAATTGGTTTCTAAATTTATTTCCTTTTAAAATAAATTCCTTTATCTCTTCCAAACTATTTAAAGTCCAAATTTTAAATAAATTCTTCAACTTTTGAATAATATTACTCAAATCCATTTATTAAAATCCTTCCCTATATTTTGGAATTTATACAATAGGATTTCAAAAATCAATCTTTACCCCTTTTTAACTCTTTCTTTTAAATTTATTCAATTCTCTAAAATTAATTTACTTAAAATCTTCCGCTTTAATTTCCAAAAATCCAATTTTTATATTTCTGGTATCCTACGATACCAAAAATATATTCGACAAAAACAACAGCTTTTAATAAATTCCAATCAGCAATATAATCAATCATATATCATCAACAATCACATCAAAACATGAAAATAAATTCAAACATTGAGGAATCCAGCTGGATCCCTCTAACCTGTTTCCCTGAATCCATAGATGTTAGCACAACAATTAAATATCAATTACACTTTGACGTGGAATATCATGGTATATGGGATTATATAATATCGTCCGCTATTATCCGACACATGGGGTCTCATCCGCTATATAATGCGGGAAAATCAATCACTCCAAATATATATATATATATATATATATATATATACTATCACAATTCAACAATCAATCAATAACTGAAATTTCCAATTATTATAATTTGAGTGAGAAGATCTCACCTTTAACTTTTTATTTTGCAATCCATCCAAATTAGCTTGCTTTCTTAACGATTTTGAACCTTGCATCAAACATTATACGATTTATCAATATTTGAACTAGACGAACAATTTAATTTCTTTTAAATAGATTTAATCAACTAATTATTTAATTTAAACTATTCTTCCTTATAAATAAATTAGTAACTAAAATAATTAAATAGGTAAATTAAACAAATTAATCTCCAAACCATTATTTAAAAATAAATTAGCAATTTAAAATATGTAAATGTATATTTATTTTGTTGAAATTATACATACATACATATATACATACATACATACATATATATATATATATACTTATAAGAAATAGTCTATAGAGATAAAATCAAATTTTTATATAATTTTCCCATATTTCCCAAGGTCCAATATACATATGTAATTTTTTGGTTTTACTATATAAATAAAATATGTGTATAAACTTCATTTCCTTTTTCCGTAAGTACAACATAAATTATTTTACTGTTCTATATAATTTTTTTATTTTAATCCACATATATGTATTAACTTAAATAGAGACAAAAAAAATTGAACCTCTGTTCCAGTCAGAGCTATCGCCGCCGCATCGCGATCGAGCTCGCGAAACCCAAAATCCAACATGCCATGCGACGACCATCCACGATCGAACTCCCCATATGGACATGCCATCGCCGCTCGTCTTTGTCGAGTTTGCCGGGCTTAGACATCCCGATTAGCCTGACCTCGCGAAACTCTAGACGTCGACCCATGCTGCGTCACTACTTCGCCAATACACTACAGTCTGAGTCGCGCCGCCCTAGGTTCCATCTGTCGATCGAGATTCCCTCCATTGTTTTCCCTTTTTTTATTTAATCGATTACGAACATCGATCGAGGAAGAAGAGCATGCAACATGAATCCCCGTTTCGCGACTGAAATCTTGATTAAAACTACGGCTTTCATGATTTTTTGATTTGGATATATACTAGGAATTTTGTTATAAGGTGAGGAGGGAACGAAAATAATCATCGGCCATATTTTTTCCTTGTTTTCGTTTTGATTTCTTTGAACGAGATAGTTGTTTTTTTTGTTTTATAAAGAAGAATGAACGCGTGTTGCAATTGTACAGAGAAAACGAAACACTTAGATAAAATTTTTATATGTGTTGCAAAGGTTTACACGGTAATTATATTAACTGTTTATAAATTTAAATTCAAATTTAAATCGTCTCGGTTTCCACAATTCAAAATTTCGATCTCCAATCAAGGCATGCCGCTAGGCGTTTATAATGTTATACCCCTATTTCGAACACATTGGAAAAGGTTTCGAGTCCAAATTCAATGGCATGGAGAAGGTAGCTTTTTGGACCCAGTTATTAAATTGAATTTCGATATAATTTTCAGCGCGTTTGCAAATCATACGGCCAAAAGATCATTCCAAACACTATATATTTCTTAAATTTCATGTGTTCCAAATGTTTGATTTGAGGCACAATCGGCACGTTTGCAAATCCACTTTCAAATATTTCTCTGGAATTCTATTCCAAATTGTAAATCACATTTACAATTTACATTTACAAATCCCATTTGTATATGGATTTTATTTCTTAATTCTAGGTTATGATTTCAATTTTTTATTCAATAATTAATGATAATAATTTATTGTTATCGCTTCCTAACAAACAAGCAACCATATACTATAATAACTTACAAAGATTATTTCCTTTTACATACAAAAATAATTTGGGTCAAATTTATTTCATTTACCCTATCTTAAAACAATACTGTGTTGTTTTATCTTGTTTAAGAGTTTAGAAACACCTATCGATACAGTTGGCTAAACTGTACCGATGAGAATCTATAAACAATCAACCGATAAGTCAACACAATACAAAACAATTTTATATTCACTAACAAATACGCGCTCATATCTATTATAGCACTCAAACTCATTCTAGAGTACTACTGACTCTATCTCTACAGAGTAATCCCCATCAGAGTTAAGGTCGTCGCTTAACCAAATGCTCTGATACCACTATGTAGCGACCCAATTTTTTGACGCCCGAAAGTCGACTTCAATACGTCTACTGTATCAAATGCCGTACAATCGATTGCTAGAAAAATCGAACCATTAGGATTAAAGAAGAAGAAGATAGAAGAAGAGCAGAAGATAATAAAATAATCTCACATTCCACAGCGGAACAATATATAATAGATAAATCGATAATCTTTAAAACAAAGAACTATATCTGTTATTAAAATACATCATCAGAGTTTACATCAGCACAACAACGGAAAAGAAATATAAGATATACAAGTGATACGTCTCGCCATCCAGCTTGCTCCTGATCTCCTCAGCATATTTTTCTGACTTCGCTCCAGAATAACAATAACCTGACTCCAGGCTGCCCGTGTGGAAAATTGTGGGCACCCAGAGTTTAGAAAGGGAACAATAAACTCCAGGTCAGTAATGAGACTGGTGTGAGATCTTAAAAATAGATATTTTCACAAAGAAAGAAAAAATCCTCTACGCTTTTGGAAAATGAAACTACCATAAGGCCTCCTGCTATACACACAATGCAAGCGCACAATTGGAGGAGATTTCTCCTTATGATAGTCAAACATGCTTGACATGCAAAATTCTTTTTAATATTATCATTAGTGCATAGTGTGGAAAACATTTCGAATGTATAATATTAATCTTAGCCAGCATACCACCATTATGGTATACCTACTATAGCTACCATGTTCAATAGTAGCTTACCGCCACATTCCATGGCAGGTTATGCAACTAAAACCGTATAGGGCGCGTATTGTTTCTTTGGATTTACAACAAATGGTCAGGCTAAGAAACTTCCTGGGCCACATGGGTACGCCTTTGGAAGGACGCTCCGAGAACTTAACCAACTCTCTGCCAACACAAGGTCGGGTTACTTCACGCTTCCGGTGCAATGAAGCAGCAACTAGATAACTCCCGTACGAGTATGCGATCCCCGGTCGTTACCGACCTTTATCTGAGGATCCTCAACCACAAAGCAACAACCATAAAGTAATAAATTTGCAGCAACCACATAGGTTAAATATTTGGGCTCCATACCATGATACCACCTTTTTCTAAAAGGACATGGACATATCCTGAGGGTGCTACCCTCAAAACAACAACCATGCTGCATTCTTCCTGTTTCGACCATTTTCGGGGTGTAAGGTCTGACAAAGTCTCGTCCACAAAGCTACGCTTTTCACAAAAGCCATGCTTCGATCAACAAATGACCAGCAGCACTTCGTATGCGACATTACCAAATTAGGAATGTATCACTAGTAACCATCAACTACATAACCTCTGTGCTCGTACGTCTCAGAGAAGGGTGTTAAGGTAAGAGAATAAATTCTCCGCCACCAATAGAAATGTATTTGATAGAAACCAGCATTACATCTCAAAGTGTGACGTCAGACACACATCCATACAAGTCTGTTTCGGGTTCAAACGGAACCGAAGGCATTTCAAAGAAGCCCTTGCCATCCAGATATTCACTAATCACATCTGGAATCCCCACCACAAAGGGTGATGAAATCTCTATACCGGAGCAACTCAATGTAGAGACATTCGACAAGTAATCCTTTCGTTTTCGAAAATACATAGTCTTCAACACCATCTTCAAATGCAATCCCATTTCGTTGTATCATTATACGGAATGGGTTTTATGACACAAAGTCCTCTCCCAGCTAATCCGAGTAACAAGCGCTTATTTTAAAAATAAATGTTATATTCAGACTTAAATAAATCACAACAACTTTCTACTTTGATCTTTTAAACAAAAGTTCCATCACAAAGATTCGATGTGGTTTTCGGACAACCGTTTGGAATCTGACCCCCGGTAGCATCGAAATTCAAATGTCGTTTAAAGGCCAATATTGATAGTCGGTTATTTAATTATCAATCAATATCCACAACAATCAACAGATTTCAAATAATTTTCCCCTAATTATTACTTTCAAAATATCTTCGCAAGATACATTTTCACCCTTCAACCTTTTGAAAACAAATTTCAAATAACTTTCCTCATGCGAATATAATTCCAAATATTTATTCATTTCCACTGAAAATTCGCCGAGTTCGAATACTTTAAAATAATTTAAATCACTTATCCAAAAATATATCCTTGGAAACATTTATATTTAAAGCTATTTTTAAATACTTTATTTAAAGTATTAGTTATGAAAACATTATACCAATATCTCATATAAAACTTCAAGTCCAATCTAATTTTAAAATAAAATTAGTAGATAGCGTACAAATATTTAAACAACCATATTCTAAATCGAATATCAATTAAATATTTAAAATAATCACTTCTATAATTAACTAAATAAATCTTTATTTAAAGATTTTCAAAATAACTTAAGAAAATAATTTCTCTAAAATATTCTTTTAAAACCAACTCTGGAACTTTTAATTTATATTTGATAACTACTTTGAAAACATACTCGGCTTTCCAGGGAAAATACACTTTCCATTTCAAAATGGTCCATTTAAATCAACTAATAAATCCTTCTTGATTTAATTAAAATTACATTCCATGTCCGTAAATTTCTTTCCACACTTTTAAAAATAAACCAATATTTATTTTCAATCAAATTCCTATCCTTTTATAAAATCCATTTGTGAATTTGTATTTCCAAATATCCCTTGATATACAATTTTCAAATTGATTTCCAAATATCCATTTTCAATCATGAACCTAATTCCAAACTGATTTCCAAAATTATTTCAAAATTTTATTCCTATATACAAATCAATTTCCAAATTTATTTCAAAATTTTATTTTCAAACACCAAATAAATTTCCAAATGATTTCAAAATTTTATTTTCAAACACCAAATCAAATTTTCAAATCGATTTCTAAAATTATTTCGTCACCAAATTAAATTCCAAATTGATTTCTAGATTTATTTCCTTTTAAAAGAAATTCCTTTATCTCTTCCAAACTATTTAAAATCCGAATTTTAAATGAATTCTTCAACTTTTGAATAATATTACTTAAATCCATTTATTAAAATCCTTCCTCATATTTTTTGAATTTATTCAATAGGATTTCAAAAATCAATCTTTACCCTCTTTTAACTCTCTCTTTTAAACTTATTCAATTCTCTAAAATTAATTTACTTAAAATCTCCTGTTTTAATTTCCAAAAATCCAATTTTTATATTTCTAGTATCCTGCGATACCAAAAATTTATTCGGCTAAACCATAGCTTTCAATAAATTCCAATCAGCAATATAATCATTCACATATCATCAATAATCGCATCACAACATGAAAATAAATTCAAATATTGAGGAATCTAGTTCGATCCCTCCAACCTGTTTCTCTGCATCCACAGATGTTAGGATAACATTTAAATACCAATTCCACTTTGATATGGAATATTGCAGTATATGTGATTATATCATATCATCCGCTATTATGCGGCGCATAAGGTCTCATCTGCTATATAATGCGGGAAAATCAATCACTCCAAATACACACACACACACACACACATATATGTATATATGTATATATATACAAATATATACTATCACAATTCAACAATCAGTCAATAACTGAATTTTCAATTATTATAATTTGAGTGAGAAGATCTCACCTTTTACTTTTTATTTTGCAATCCATCCAAATTAGCTTGCTTTCTTCACGATTTTGAACCTTATATCCAACATTGTATGATTTATTAATATTTGAACCAGATGAGCAAATTAATTTCTTTTAAATAGATACAATTAACTAATTATTTAATTCAAACTATTCTTCCTTATAAATAAATTATTTTTTAGTAACTAAAATAATTAAATAGGTAAATTAACCAAATTAATCTTCAAACCATTATTTAAAAATAAATTAGCAATTTAAAATATGTAAACGTATATTTATTTTGTTGAAATTATATATATATATATATATATATATATATACTTACTTATAAGAAACAATTTACAGCGATAAAAATCAAATTTTTATATAATTTTCCCATGTTTCCCAAGGTCCTATATACATATGTAATTTTTTTGTTTTACTGTGTAAATAAAATGTGTATAAACTTCATTTCCTTTTTCTGTAAATAACAACACAAATTATTTTACTGTTATATATAATTTTTTTCTTTCAATCCACATATATGTATTGACTTAAATGGAGAAAAAATAACAATAAAATAAAATCGAACCTCAGTTCTAGCCAAAGCTGTCACCGTCTCATCGCGATCGAGCTCGCGAAATACCAAATCCAACACGTCATGCGATGACCATCCACGATCGAACTCCCCATATCGACATGCCATCGCCGCTCGTCTTTGTCGAGTTTACCGTGCTTAGACATCGCGATTAGCCTGACCTCGCGAAACCTTAGACGTCGACCCATGCCTCGTCACTGCTTTACCAATACACCACAGTCTGAGTCGTGCCGCCCTAGGTTCCAACTGCCGATCGAGATTCCCTCTATGTTGTTTTTTTCCCTTTTTTTATTTATTTAATCGATTACAAACATTGTTCGAGGAAGAATAGCAAGCAACATGAATCCCCCTTTCGCGACTGAAATCTGGATTAAAACTACGACTTTCGTGATTTTTTGATTTGGAAATATACTAGGAATTTTGTTTTAAGGTGAGGAGGGAGCGAAAATAATCATCGGCTATATTTTTTCCTTTTTTTCGTTTTGATTTCATTAAACAAGATAGTTGTTTTTTGTTTTATAAAGAAGAATGAACGCGTGTTGCAATTGTGCAGAGAAAACGAAACACGTAGGTAATTTTTTTATACGTGTTGCAAAGGTTTGAATAGTAAATATATTAATTGCTTTTAAATTTAAATTCAAATTTAAATCGTCTCGGTTTCCGCAATTTAAAATTTCGATCTCCAATGAAAGCGTGCCGCTAGGCGTTTATAATGTTATACCCCTATTCCGAACACACTGGAAAAGGTTTTGAGTCCAAATTCGATCGTATGGAGAAGATAGCTTTTTGGACCTAATTATTAAATTGAATTTCGATATAATTTTCAGTGCGTTTGCTTATCATATGGCCAAACGATCACTCCAAATACTATGAAAATTGAAATCCAATAATAATAAAATATTACCGATCCAATGAAATTTTTTTCGTCGAATTCCGAGACCGTGCCTCAGAAGGCTATTTTTAAATATCGATTTAAACGATATAATTCCAAAACTGATCAAAGAACTTGCAAATTCAATTCTAAAGCTTCCATTATCTTCAGTATCATAAATATAAATTTTTAAGCCTTGAAAATATTTTTAACAAGCCTAAAACTCAGGATTTAATATTTTACCCAAGTTTCGATAATTATATCCAGAAATTTCATTGCCAAATAATCAGATATTTTTGAAATTCAAGTTAAACCAACTTCAAAATATTTGAAATCAATTAATATTTCAATATCAAATGTTCAAAATTCCGGGTCGTCACAAATTCCATATTACACGATCTGCACCGTGTTTTCAACTAATACGTCCACTGTAAAGAGTGCCAAGCAATTGAGTGCTAGAAATTACAGACTATTAAGGTTAAGAAGACAAAGAGATAGAAAAAGAACAGAAACAACAGCATAGAGTCTCACAATCACAGTGGAACAAATATAATATAAAATAACAACATTTACACAAAGAAAAGCTGTAACTGTCAAAATACATACGAGATATCAGAGTACAATAAATCTGGACAGTTATAACAACTTGTTCCCAAACTGATGTCTATACAACCTACAATATACAACGGAGTATAGTTAATATGTGCAATACTTCCCTACCATCTAGCTCGTCTACAGACTCCAAAGCATGCTAACCTGAAAATATGTAATACTCGGTCTGGCCCAAGCATTACAATAAAGTAACACCCGAGTCAGACTGGAAACCATCGTGAGTAAAACCAACCTAATTTGGAACACTTAACTTATAAAAATTCTTTGAAAACCAAGATAACTCGTATATCCAATGAGTTTTTATCAGATTAAAACCAACCACTTTTGCGGAAAATCCATCGATATTGTAATAATGTCTTGGTACAACTACTTATTTACAATCACTCAGTTTATTTAATTTATTTAATTCCAGCCTATTTGATTCTACAATAAAACCTGTAAAGATTTGTAGTGATTATTAAATCAAAGTGATTCTGGGTAACGTTGATACCCGATCCTGTCTCTTCGAATCAAAACAATAAATTTTAAAAGGGTAATGTTTAAAACAACAACTTATTTCTTAGGGTGACAATGTTATTTATAGAAATTTATTACAAATCTTTATCCAAATAATTGTATCATCATTTTAATCTACTATTTAATTTGCTTGACTACATGATGGCACCGATAGGGATAGTTGAAATGAATATCCAATGGAGCTAGACCAAGAAATAGATCGTTAACCAAATTAACGATTTCAATGATATCAAACAATTTCACCTCAGGATTTAATGACCTTGATTAAATGACTTCATTTACGTCTTAGTATAAATTAATTTCAAATTAAAAAAAATTTAAATCAGTTTCTCAATAGTTAATAAAATTAACAATCGAAACTATACTGATTATATTAATAATCATAAGATTAAAAAACTTAAGTATTTCATAACTTACTCGTTTATTTATTTTAGATAACTTAACTTTAAATTACCAAGATAAAATAAAGCCTACAACATTAGGAAGTAGTTGATTCAAAATAGAATTAGAGTTAAAAATATAAATTTTCCTCATTTCATCATTATGTTTCCTTTCCCTTATTTTCTTTCTCATTTTTTCTTCTTTACTTTTACTTTTCTTTTATTTTCTTTCCCCTTTTATCTTCCCGTTTATTTTTCTTTCGGCCCATGCCGGCCCACTTCCCCTTCTCCTCTTCTTTTGCAGGTTTCCTTCTTTCCTCATTTTTTTAGCACGAAGACAATCGTGCACGCCACCGTGCACCTGCACATATCCACTAACCACTCGAACCCAACGCCATCCATCCCCGAGAGTCGAGCTCAAGCATCTCACTATATTCCATCCTCTGGAACGCCGCTAAAGGCAACCGCTCCGTTTTCGTCCTGTTACCCAAACACGAATGAAAAACCGAGCCACCCCCATCACTCCTCCATGTCACCATGACCGGTCGTAAACCACCAGGATTTGCCCAACCCTACCCTATGGCCACCTCTTTCAATCCCCTTCCGTGCGCGCATTCCTATTTCCCACTCATCGTCACCATTTCCACGCGACCCGAACTTCAACCAAAACATAGAGAAACCCTACTTCTATCTCGCCTGACCGCTGCATAAGATAAAAAAAATCTATGCCATTTTTCTCTGATCACCCATCGCCCGAGCTTCCTCCTGCACATAAATTAGGTCACGACACTCCGTGGTTTGCCAAAAGTTGACCATTTTTCAAAGTCGGATCATCTTCTTTTTCCTAACTAAATACTCGACTAAAAAATTTGAAACCTCCCCCAAAATTCATTGTTTTCGAAGACGAATCCATTCATATAAGTAAAAGCATCGATTATGATATTCGAAATTCTTGCAATATTGGGTTTACTTACTGTAAAATATCCTTTTCACCCTTTATGCTTAATAATAGTCAACCGAACAAATTTTGGAACAAAGCACATTCAAAAACAAACAACTTTTCTTTTTACATCGTAACCTAAAACCGATTAAGTTGAAAGATAGGAATTTTGGAAGTTAGGTGTACCAGCTTTAACTTACAGCAGAGTAAATGGTGAGCAGGTATATGTTTTCCAGTTTTTACTCTTTTGTATACATCCATGTATAAACGTATGCATGTTCTTATGCAAGCATTCTTATCAACAATACTTCGACTTCTATACCCAGGCACATAACAAATATTTCAATATATATAAGGTTTAGTTTTACTCACTGTTTTTCTTCTTTGAACAGAGCCTGGTTTTTGAAAAGAGTCTGCTTTCTTGGGTTTTGATCTTCCCTGTTAACTTGAGTTGTTTTTGATTCTTTTAAGTTTTGAAATAGTAGTAGTTTTCTTTTTCTTTTTTGTTTACCTAACTTGTTCGAATGAAATAAAGGAAGTCAGTGGAGGATATATATATACACACTTATACATACATACACACATATATAAGAAGGTATAGTGTTATATTCTGCTGTGTTGTATACAGTAAGTCTTTTCACCTTTCTTTTAATTTTTATTTTATCTTTTCATCGGTCAGAAATTTTGCTTTGACCTGATTTGATTTTATAAAGAGATTTGATGTGTTATAAAAGGCTTTGATTTTGATCTTTATTTTAACATTGAATTTGATGTGCATTTATGGTTTTGCCTTCTATTTTGTTTACACATATATCTTTATACGAACTGAAACATATTTATGTATATATGTATATCCTTATGTATATACTTGCCCTTTTCTATTGTATAAATATATATATGCCTGACATATATATATTCACTTATATATTTTTCCATCATATACATACAATATGCATTCTTACTTTGTCATGTTTACCCCTTTCGTTTACATACATATACACTTCATACACACACACGCACACACACTTATATATATGCAATTATCACCATATACTTATGTGTTTACACTTTCACTATTTAAATCAATGAATACATATACATACATACATACATACATATATATATATATATATATATATATATATATATATATATATACACACACACACACACACACACACACACACATACATACACATATTAGGTTATGTTTGTTCTCGTATACAACATTTACATTTATACATCTTTCATATATTCTCCTTCTCATAACATCTGTACATATATACACATTTCTTTACTCATATATATCATCTAATGTCATAAAGCTTGTGTGTGTGTGTGTGTGTATTTATGGATATTTTATCTTTAATTTATATGGTGGTATATATACATACATATAATTAATTTTACTATAGGATTCAAAGATTATATGATGCAATATTCAACATAGTTTTTAATATATATTCAGATATCTTAATTATCAATTTTTTTTACTTATTCCGCTAATTAAAATAAATATTTCAATAATTGCATTAGTTAATCACTCAATATTCGATGGCCAAAAATCCGTGTCGTCACAATTTGCTATGTGAATTTGATGGAGTAGGGTATGATATAGATGGTGTATGTATGTATACATGTGTATAAACACAATTTAGAAAAGAAATCAGAAGTAGAATAGAACTAGTATGGATGAAGAAGAAGGAGGAGCTGAAGCATTTGTGCTGTAGGAATTATGACCAGGTGGTTTAACACGTAGACCGCCCAGTGGTCAACCGTTAGCGGTCGACCGTAGGGCATATTTATGTTGTTCAGTTTTAAAAAAGTATAAATAAATTAAATAAAATTTAAATAAAATATATATAACTACAACCTTATACTATATAATTAATTTATATAAATAATTCAAAGAGTTTTAATAATTATATGAGATAATATAATAATATTTAAACGAGTTATTAATGAAATTTAATAAATACTTACTTTATGTAAAGACTCGTATTTTTTTCCAATAATTAGAATATTGAATTTAATAAGATTTTAGGATTAACATTGTATGAAATTAGAAATTTATGATTTGTTAGTAAGAAAACAATTATAATATAATTTAATAATGTGATATAATGTAATTGATAACTATTTTAGTGCAATTTCAATTTATTTTAATAATTGTTTCAATGTAAGTTCCATTGACTGCAATAATAGATGTTAATATAAGAATGAATTAGTTTAAGAAATAGTTGGAATATATGAAATGAATAGCAAACAGTTGTGGTATAATGAGAATTCGTTTGAAATCTAATATTGAATATAAACTGCAATAAGAGTTGTTGGAATCCTTTAATAGAAAAGAAAAGACAAGTGCATTGTAATTAATAACTTCAACATAAGAACTTACATTTTAAATTAAATTAAGATAAACATTTTAATGAAATATAAGGTTTGACTTGAAAAGAATAAATTGTATGTTTGTCTCTAACCGGAATAAGAAATATTGAATTTGAATAAAGGATGGATTGAATGTTTTAATGAAGGAATAATATAAGTTGTCATTTGAAATGCATCTTGGAGAAGTTGATATTCAACAAGATAAAACATTTACTTTGTAAATAGTGTATAAATTTTGTTGTAAATGAAATTTTATAAAACATGTTTGAATTGGTATAAATGAAAAGAAAATAGTGTTTTTAATTAGAATTTGTTTGAAATTAGTAATGAAATGAATTGGAGTTAGATTAATTGAAATATTTCAATTAAAAGGAAGCATAAATGAAATTGTAATGAATGAGTTCATATAGGAACTTGCGTTTTATGTCAATATAGAATAAACATTTTAATTAAGATAATTGCATGTTTTGAGACGTATAAAAATAAAACTTTCATTTTGAACAAGAATGATTTTGAAAAAAAAAATTGAATTCTAGAATAATATATATACATGCACATTAATATTCAAAATTTTAAATATATCAGTGGGTACATGGTTGTGTAAATATTGTGGAATCAATTAGATACCTTTTATTAACAGTTGTACATTAATTACATAGGTTCGCATATATTTATTTTTCCATTTCATATGTGGTTAAAACTTGTAAATTGGTTGCATTAATACGACCGTTATAGTAATTAAAAAAGTAAAGTAAATCATTTTTATAGCGCACAGATAGATATATATTCATTAATTAATGAAATTTGTTTGAGTAACGTAAGTAAATATATAGATTGATTGGTTGATTAATTGATTGTTAATTGATTGATTGCGTTAATGTAGTGTGCACATATATTAACATAAAATGAATGTTTTAATATGGAATTAAATGACGTAAATATCTGTATATTCAGGTTTATTGATATGAATAAATTGGAGTAAGTTTTGGAGTTTGAACCCTAAAGGTTTGTTTATAGGATATAGGTGGTCCCTTCATTTGCTTTACATTTATTATCACGTCACATTCTCTCTTTTTTTCATTTTCAAGTTCTCAGCATAGGCTCCACTTGAGCATCCATTTAATTATTGGACTACTCATTTGTTTCTTATTAATTAATAATAGCCTCTTTTGACTTATTTCTAATTAATAATTGCCTTGTTCTTTTCATTTGTTTCTCATTTGTTCATTTGCTCCTTTCAAGTTCTTTACCTGAAGTATTTTTTTCCTTTTCTTTTTCCCTTTTTAATGTGAACATCCAAATTAATATTCATGCCATCTAATTAGCATTTACTATTCCTCGTATCAGAAGTTTATTTTGTTTATGCATTATTAGTTCTTATAGCTTCCTTTCATTAACAACTCTTTCTTTTGAAGCTTCATATTAAAGAACATAAGATTTATTTTTATTTTATCCATATATTTATTCTTTTACTTCACCTCTTTCAATAGTACCATTTTAAGGCTGTTCATATTTTTACTTTGTTTCAATTCCTAGTTTGTTTATATATACTTTATTAGATTTTCAATTGTTTCCATCTTCATTCCTGTAGCCTCATTTCATTTTTCAAATCTCATCTTCTGTAGCTTCATTTCTCCAAACAAACTTCCATCTCATTTTTTCTCTCTCTCTATCTCCTCATTTTCCACCTTCTTCGTTTTTTTCCTTCTTTAAGTCTCCTTCTTTTTTCAATGCTTCCTTTTTCTTATTCTTATTCTTTAAATCTTCTTCTTCTTTTTCAAAATGTAACGCCCCGCCTTTTCGCACGATTTAAATCGACGATAAACCACACACGTCAGACTTAAACCATATAGAAGGGCGGATTGTTATGGGGTAAATAAGAAAAAGCAGAGAAAGAAAAACACAAAATAGAATCTTGCAATGGAACAATCAAACATAATAATCAAATATACAGTTCATGAAGCTGTTTTACAAAACATTTTATTATATTTATACAATACATATCAGAGTACACATACGAGAGATCAATAATTAATGTAGCGGAATTAAATGGTGTAGTGGAATAATATAGTAGATAATAGTACTACAAATCTTCGTCTTCGTCCTCCAGAGCTAAACTTCAAATCCTGAAACGCTCGGACTGACCCGAGCGAATTGAAAAGACAAAACACTCGAGTTAGAACTAAAAGATCTTATGTGAGTTAAATCAATAGAAGTAAATATGAGAGCCGTAACTTAAGAGATGCTCGGGATTCACATCTCCTAAGGATCCGTTAAATTTTTTATTATGCAGTAATATTTCGCTATTATAATAATGTCTATTAATAAAATAAACTTACTTTTAAATAGCATTAAGGCTTTACATTTTCCACCTTAACACATAATAGTCCCAGTAGTCCATCCTATATCATGGTCCCTCCTGATCGGGAAGCCACCAGAGGATACCACATGGGCTACGGGAGAAAATCAAACTCGTATAAGGCGCGATAGGGTAGGTGACACGGCACAACTAGGCAATGCCAGGGTAGATATACCAATTACGCATCCGGGCTGGTGGTAATGCGTAGCGCGCAGCTACCGCCCACCTCGAGCCACACCTCTAAATAAAAATCAAAAGTGACCACCAATTAATCCAAAAGTCAAAGTATAATATCGAAAGGATGTGTCCGATCATAGGTGCTACCTCATTGGACCGAGAATCGCTCATGTTTTAGCCACCTTATGCTAACTCACGGGAGTCGGGTCCATGTATTTACCTCAAAGGAAACGCCGCCACCATCCTACTTCATTCTGGAATCTCCATCGCATACACGGTTGTTAAAGTGGTTTTCGGAGTTGGCAGAGAGTATGACAACTTCCGATCCCGGTCTCTTTAACAACCAAACGTTATTATAACACCGCGGTCATTCCAACATAATTTATACTTCAAAACCAAGATATAATATTCATTTCGAAACTATATAATTAAGATATCATTCCCTTTTTAAAACCAAATCAATATGATATCATTTTCAAATATATCCTTTTCTAAAACCATAACTTTTCATAGTTATAATATTTCTAAACCAAATGCTTGAAATATAGCCTTTCAAAACATAAACGTTGAATTACATAACTTTGAAATATAATCACACCCCTTAAATGGTTTGAATATAAATTACTTTATATAATAGAATATTTTTCTTCACCTTCACAAATAAATTCCAATTATAGATTTAAATCCCAAATAAAACATTTCAATTTCCCTATACTTCAAAGCTTTAAATATTCCACCATTTCAAAACGAATTCTTTGATAATTTCATATATATTCAGTTACTATTATTAAGATTTGAAATGTTTACTTAATAAATCAAATATCGTTTAAATAAAACCTTTACAATCAAATAACAGGATATACTTCCAATTTAATTTAACTTGAAAATATTCATTTAAATCCTCTAAAACAAAATCAAGTTATAAAAATCATACCTTTTAAAAACTCAAATTTATTTAAATTTCAAGTCAGTTTTATTCGAGGATAATTCTTAATACTTTAATTCAAATCAAACTCATATTTATCTTCCAGCCTAAATTTTATTAAGTCATTATAAATATAATTTGAATAAATACTTAACCGTATTACATCTTAATAAAAATCAACTTTTATTATTAAACTTCCTTTATACTATTAACTCAATTTTATACATAGCTTAAAACTAAGAAATTAATTATATATATATAAAATAACATTTATAAAATACCTAATTAAATATCTCATAAAATCAAATATTTCTTTACAAAACCATAGGAATCATTTCGAAAATAATTTTATATATAGACCGCGGTGCCTATATAAATTTTCTATCCTATGGTCAAGTGATACGAATATTTATCATTTCAATCTGTAATTTAAAATAAAATTATGGTTATATATCATTTCAAACCGCAATCCCAAATGAAATAAAATGCATAATAACTTGCAGTTTGTAATAATATATAATACAACATCCATTCATCCATCAACAGACCATACATCCATCACAATCATCATCCAAAACAATCAATAAATATCAATATATAACTGATTATATATATAACATGTATTTAACTGGCAGTTATATTCAATAATAAATTAAATAACGATTTAATTTAAATAAATGCAATTAACTAAGATGATGATTAAAAATATATAAAACAGTCATAAATAAATGCATAATCACAACATAAATTAATTTACCAAACATAAGAAATTTTAAAAGTTGTGAGTGGGTTAAAACACTCACCTTTTGAATTTAAATTCAATTTAAACCCAAAAATTTGACAGTCTCGGAATTCGTTCTAACTAGTGCCAAAGTGTCCAAAATTATAATACGATCCTAACAAAAGAAACCGCGTGTAAAACGGATATCGTATGCAATAGTTATACGAATTAGAAGATTTGAAAACAAAATTTAAAATTAAAATAAAATAAAAACTCACCCACCCCAAAACACCACCACGTCATCCATCTACTCACTCTAGAAAAACACAACGCGCCTACAGTTCAAGCTGAAAACACTAGCACGCTCGATCGAAATTGCCGCCGCTTCTCGCTCGAACGAGCGCGTCGCGCCACCCCTGGCCTGCCACCGACCATCCTCCCGCTTCACTGACCCCATGCAGTAGCCCAAAACGAGATCTTCGGTCGCCCAACTTCAGTAGCCACCGCCTCCTTTTCAACCTAATCGAATTAATTCACACGATCTAGCCGTTAACCTCACGAACGAACACCATGGATGCGAAGCACTCGTCGATCCCTATGCGATGGTAACCTCCAATTGATGATCGAACGCAGATGATTACAGCATGATGGACGACCGTGATTAAATCGACCAATTTCGGCCAGCCAGAGACCCAGATCCAAAAACGAACAGCAGAATTGAGTTACGCTCTTCGAGAGCTTCGAATCCATATATAATTTGCTATATTTTGTGGAGTTTGAAATTTTGAAGTTGATTTTTGAATTGAATTTTGAATTGGACAAATTAGGGTTAACAGCCATTGAGGAAGAGGAGCAGAGAAGTTACTTTACGTACAGGAATGAGGAATAGAGGCTGCTAGGGTTTATAACATGATATTTATAGACAACTGAATAAAATAGATGGACTCGATTTACAAACGTGCTGAACGGTATATGGCCCGAAAAACCCGTTTCGACTCCGGAACGAAATTGGATCAACCCATATGTCAAAATAGATGTTTTAAAATATTTTAAACGCAATGGAAAAGGTTTCAAGTCTAAATTCCATCGTATGAAGAAGTTATGCTAAAATCAATATTTTTCAAATTGATTTCAATTGATTTCAATTTCATTGATTTCTAGGCGTTTCAAGCCCATACGATCAAAGGACAAGTCCAATCGATATAAAACTTGAAATCCTATAATAATTCACCATTACGGATCCGATGAAACTTGTTTCGTCGAAATCTGAACCAGTGGCCAAGATGGCTATTTTTATATTTATTAAATAAATTAAAAATAAATTAATTAAATCGCTTTTTAATTTCGACTCTATAATTAACAAATTTCATCAAATTTAACTTTCTTAATCATTTAAACTAATTTAACCAAATTTAAATGTCAATTTAGAGTTGATTAATTTATCCATTTCAGTGTTAATTTTTCAATTTCATTAAATTTAGAAAATATAAATTAAATTTTCATTCATATTATTCAATTCAATATTACGCCGATGAAATCAACATTTGATTTAAAATCAACATTTGCAATAAATTCAATTATTGAATTTTACACTTCAATCAAATTAATAAATCTTGCTTTCTATTCTTTAAATCAACGAATTTTCATATAGTAAATAGGCTTAGCATTAATTACGTCTTATAAATTTTATCATCTTCAATGACAA
This sequence comes from Allium cepa, assembly GCA_030765085.1. NCBI lineage: Eukaryota > Viridiplantae > Streptophyta > Magnoliopsida > Asparagales > Amaryllidaceae > Allium > Allium cepa. The sequence goes on from CM060946.1 coordinate 272,998,429, forward strand.
ATCAAATCTACCCTAACTGCACAATTTAAGTCAATTAATTGTAATTGATTCCACATTAAATGTTATTAATTAAAAATTGAAATCTCCATAAATTCGTCTATTGATTTAAAATCTTGCCATTCAATAAATAGACATTTTATGGGCATAAATAACATTGGATTATAATACATTTCATTAACGCATGCTTCATTTCATATAAATTCCCATTATTAACTCAATCACATTAACAAAAAAAATAATTAATTTAGATTTATCGCAATTTTTCCATATTTAAATTAACAGGCTAGATAAATAGGTACCCTAAAATATTTGTTACCGTTTACTTTGAATCACAATTATGTGTTATTATTCCCTCTTATTGCCTTACTTTACATTACCATAACATTTAATTTAGGTTTATTGCAATCGATTACCAGTTTTAACTTAATATACTAAATAAATGGTTAACCTAAAATAATTGTTACCATTTAACATTCAATTTCACTTAGAACTATCATTTACAACAAATGTTGCCATTGATTTAGATTTAATTAAATAAATTAGATGAATGGGTAAAATTTAATAATTATCACTAATGCCAAATTTACTCACATTCATACTTAATTACCAACTACAATTTATTATAATTACTTAATTAGCATTGATTCAACCAAATTGTAATTTATTACGTATTATTTCCTCAATTAATACAACCTTTGAACTAAATTCCTAATTCTCCAATTACTACATTAAAATAAATTTTCGTTTTATTAAATTTACATTCACACTTCCGTTACTACATTTACTTTCATTAAAGTAATATTTAATTACTTGTTTGAAATAACCATTTATCCACAATATACTCTTATAATACTTGTACGTTTTATCCTTCATACAACTACTATTTTATTATATTATTGAAATTTATTTCAAATTTTCTAACTACAATCAATTACAACCTTACCATTGTTGCAATTAAATTGGGATTGCACTAAATTGGTTATTCATCAAATGTCATTAACATTACTACCTAAATTTTTATATATTTACTATTAATCAACGTATTATTCCATGGGTAAATTAAATGCCTACTTTTATTTATATTTAATTTTATACCCAAATGCAACAATTTACACTTTCTATTATTATATTAATTTGAATTCCAATCCAGTTAATATTTTTATTTATAATTCACTAATTCAACATTCCCATTTGTTTCTTATATTAAACTTATAACCAAGTATGACAATTTATATTATTTCAATTAATTGCAATTTCATTATTTTACATTTACTTTAGTATAAATTATAATTTTTTTTATAAATTCAACCATATTAAATTATCGAATTTTACGGGTCGTTACACAAAGCTTCCTTTTCCTTTTCTATTCTTCATCTTCTTTAATTTTTTCTTCTTCTTTACCAAATATTCTTCCTTTTCCAAATCTTTTTCTTCAAATCCAGATCTGCACGAACTTCTCTATCTCTTCCAAAACTTTTTAAAAAAAGGGAAAATTAAGATAGCAAGAAAACAAATCAAAAGGACGATGTAGTAGCAGATCCAAATTCGATTAGAAAAGGGAAATCAATAAGGTGAGTGTTTAAACTCACTTACGAAATACTAAAATTTTATTGCAAGTTAAACCAGGTCATTCAGTGATAAATTTTTGATTGTTGATTTGGAATTTTAATTGATGTTTAATTTGAATACCTAACATCCAATATGTGATAAATAATAATTATTGTGACATGTTATTGAATTGATTGATTTGAATGTTGATTTATATTGTGATGGATGCTATTGTGATTGAATGTTTATTTGTTTATTTATTTTGACATATCCTTGTTATCACCCTATAGTTTATTGTAATCATATAAATTTTCATATTGATTTTTTGAACACCGAATAAAGATATAAAACCCATGAATTCCATATATTTACATGAGAAAAAAATAGTACGTTTAGATTTACAATTTGAACCATAAAAATGATTTTTGAGAAAAAACCATCATTACCCTATTTGAAAGTTTTCAAAATTAAATTTTGAAACATTGGGAAGTTTCCATAGAATTGAATGTTGAAACGTTGGAACTTTTTTATAAATCAAATCTCTTGAACTGTGAAATTTAATTGGGAAGTTTTCTATAAATTTGTAAGTTACTAGAATGGATCGATTGTGAAATCTATTGTATTTTGAATATGGAAACAATAACTTTTTTGAAAAATTTGAACCTTCAAAAATGTAGTTATCCGCATTCCTTATTTCATCTAATTTTGATCTAATTTGCATAAGATCTTTTAGTTTTGACTCGAATGTTTTGTCTTTTCATTACGCTCAGGTTAGTCTGAGCTTTTCAATCAATAGAGGACTATTTTCTGGGGAACGAAGACAAAGATTCAGTATATTATAGCTATTTATTATAATTATTCTACTGCATTATTTTTTTATTTCTACTGTATAAATCTGATTTGTATGATAAAGTGTAATAAAATGTTATTTGTAAAACAGCTTCATCAACTATTTATTTGATTATTATATTTTATCAATCCGCTGTGAGATTCTGTGTTTAGTTTTTCATTCTGTTCTTTTATTTTTTTATTTACCCTATTAACATTCCTCCTTTTTGAATAGTTTGAATTATACATGTTTTTTTATTCGATTTAAACCATCCAAAAAGGTGGGTCGTCATAGTTGGTATCAGGGCTTTGGTTTAGACATACCTTTGTCTGTTGGGGTTAACTCCTTAGAGATATGGTAGTAATATCCTAGAATGAGTTGGTCTAGGTGTATATATATACGAGAGCGCATATTTGTTAGTGTTATAAAAATATTTTATATAAGTTTTAAAATGAAATAATTTTTCTAATATTATATGTTATATATAAAGGAATTTTTTTAGAACTATTATAGTTATTTGTAATGCGTTTGTTTTGTGAAATTGTAATATTTAATTTTTATCATTTATTTTTGATTTGTTGTATTTAGTCAGATTATAAGCATTGGGTATTATTGTTGATTGGATTTATGGACTGAACACTAGTTTAATAATGGTGTATTACAGAGAATAAAGTGAATAATTAGGATACTTGTTTATGAAATTGAAATGTTTTGTTGTGAATTTTGTCATTTATTGATTGGTAGTTTTAACTGTTGAATAAAATAGAATATGTGGATATTTCAGAAAGTCGAAACTTCTAAATTAATATATAAGCGGGAACCTAGTAATTGTGTTGAATTATGCAGTTGAATTTGGTAACCTTAATTTGAAAGCAAGTGAAACAAGATTTAATTTGTTATATCTATGTTTAGTAAATGAATAGAATTGTTGTATACATTCTTGGCATGTATGTAATAATATACAAGTGTGAGCTTTAAGCCTTGGAATGTTAAATTGAAATTGTGATTAAGGAATTGCTGTAAATGAGATTGAGTTGAAAAAACATATATGTTTATAAACTTGATTAAAAATTATGAAATGTGTCATAAATAAATTTAAAAAGTAAAAGTGAAAACAAATTGGATAAATAAATATGAACTAAACATGAAATGACTATAAATAAAGTCACGACTTGTAAATTATTTATGAAATAAATAGAGATTGTAATAAATGGTTATAATGTAAGTTGTGATAACTTTAAACTCGAATAATCTTTTATAAAGAAGTTAAACTTTTATAAATTGGTTATAAACTTGTGGAAATTTCTTATGAAATGATTCACAAATAAATATAGTATCAAATGATAAATATTACATGTGAAATTGAATGTAATTTAAAATGAATATAAATATAAGCAATGTTTGAGAATGAGTATATTAATGTTTTACATTAAATTGAGAAATTCTATGAAACAAATATTAATGTATGAAGTGATATTTGTGTTACTCAATGAGATTAACACTACGCCATAGATGACCTTCTGCAACATTTTTGCAAGGTGTTGCTAGCTAAAATGTTGCGACAGCTATAAAATTTTGGCCCTACTGCAACGTCGTATTTTTGGTGTTACCTTAGCCATAAAAATGTGTTGCTCTAGCTAAACAAGTGTAACACGATGCAACATTTTTATATAGTGTTGCCACAGATATATTCTAATTTAAAAAATTAAAATTTTTTTTACACCTCAGCGATCCACACCACCATTTAAAACAAAATCTCAACCGTCGATTCACACCATCGATCCACACCTTACCAATTTCCATTTCCCGCTTTACTTTTCTTTCTCATTCCTCTCTGTGTGAAAATTAGGGCACGCGATTTTTTTTTCTCGTTCCTCTCTGTGAAAACTAGGGCACGCGATTCCAGTTGCTTTGATGCTCTGATTGATCGAATCTAGTGTAAGAAACGTTCCTGGTAGCTTGCTCCTTCGTTCTCCTTGATTGATTGCTCGAATTGCTTTGACTTCGTCGTCGGGTGCTATGTGATATTATTTGGTATGTTTTCTGCCTTCTGGTTTACTTGATTATTCTCAATTTTGGCTACACTCGCACGCTTTTGCCGATGATGAATTGGGATTTATTTATAGGCTTTATTTCCTATAATCTCGAGTTTAATCTTTCTGTTGGACTTTGAGAAATCTAGTATGTTGGATTGCGATGATGTATTGGTATGTTGGATTTTGGTCCACTGGCTTGATTTTGCTTTGCCGATGATGAATTGCGATGTGATATTATTTGGTATGTTGGATTTTGGTTCACTGGCTTGTTTTTGATTTCTGATCTGAGCTTGTTAGCTCCTTTCTGCTGCATTTGTTAAACCAGAACTTGAACCTTTGTTAAACTTGTTCACATACCTTTGTACCTTGCTGCATTTGTTAAACCAGAACTTGAAGTATTTGTATTCAGCTGTCCTCTTGAAAACTGCTTCACTTGAAAACTTCTGCATTTTTGAAAATCAAAACTTTGAAAGTGATCTTTGGTTTTATTAAATTGTTGACTAATCTGAACATTGAGTTTTGATTTCCACGATATATATAAACATATGTGTGTTGAGCTTTGTTGGTTTTGCTTGGTCTGGACTGAACTGGTATCATGCTAACCTTGTTCTTTAACATGAACTAATGCTCCAAGTCCTCTGTATATCATATTACTGCCTATGTTTCTCTTGTACATGCCTGATGCATTCACTGTTTTTGCTTGATGGGCTGCCTATGTGTACTGCTGTGTTTCTTGCACTAGCTTGTCTACATTTTACTGAACCTGGTACTTGTTTGTTTTGTTGGTTGCTTGGCCCTGAGTTGAATCCAGTCGATGACTCGGGTTTGAACTTGTGCCGTGTCCATTTTTTTTGGCTTATCTACATATCTGGCTGCACTTGAGTATGAACTTGCACTTGAGTAGTTGCACTTGAGTAGTTTCTTGTACCAAGCCTTATGATGCATGTATGTTCATCCATGTACATGCATTTCTTGGTCATGTTATGTTGCTTGTTGTGTTGAGTACTACTTTGTGCACTTGGCTTCTCCTTTGTGCATTTTTGCCTGAACTGTTGCTTGCTGTCTTCCATACTGTCTTGTATCCTTGTGTTGCATTCATGTTTGGCTTATGCACTTGTGAACAGCTGACTTGTGCATTCACAGGTTGTCCGTGCAAATATTTGGTCCCTGTCAGAAAAAATATGAAAAGAAACAACCCAAATACCTGAGGCAAATAATATAACAAAAATATTTTCACTTTCTGTTCGAGTTAAATATTATTTTCCCGATTACTGCTTTTGAATTATATGTGACAGGTATTGAAGACTGGACAGCTGAATACAAGCTTGAAGACAGAGTCGAATCAAATGTGCATGAGCTTGAAGACTGGACCCGCTACTCGGCTCGCCTTCGGCTCGGCACTCGGCTCGTCATATATTTGTCAGTGTCGATGTCTGTATAAATTGAAACTGCATATGTAATGAGTGAACTGAGTGATGTAGAGAGGAATATCTGTATATGTGAATATCAGTGTTATATATCATTGAATTGTAAAATAATGGAGTCGGGAATTTGTACTATTTCAAATGTTGAAATAAAATATTATTTAAATAAATTACTGTTTGAATATCAAATTCTGTGCAATAGCATTTTATTAAATAAATATTTATTTCTATTAAAAAATCAAATATGCTCTACATTGTGGGCCCCACAAATTCAGAAAGTTAATATCTATAGCAACATTTTGGAATGTTGCTACAGACACCTATGGATGTTGCTATAGACCCAAATAGGGTTCTATTGCAACAATATTACTTATGTTGCCTTAGATAGTAAAAATGTTGCCTTTGAGGTCTAAGGCAACGACAAAAATTGCATCACCCCAAAGGTGTTGCCATAGACCTATGGCAACATTTTTTAGGCCTGACCCAACATTTTTTTTGTGTTGCAGAAGGCCATTTATGGCGTAGTGTAATAATGAATTTAAATTAAAATGTAATTATGATGAAAAAAGCGGAATAAATATGTAAGCCATATGTATATTGTATTATTCACATAATTAATTTGATTCGGATTTGAGTACATAAGTTCAAGGTGAATTACACCATTTCGTGTTAGGATTTTTCATTCGATTCTTAGTGGTGAATATTCAATATGGATTTTTGGTTTGATTCAAGAATTCTCTATCACAGTATATGGCTATGCCAGGAGAATGATGGTTTCTAGTCAAGAAACCGTATCGAAGTCTGCATTAGGGAAGTCGAATGGACATTACTAATTCGAAAGTGAAATTGTGTAATCGAGCGAGCGATCGAATGTGATTTTGCGAAATGATGACATATGTACATCTTATGTTCTAATATTATTGATATGCTTTGACACTGAAATTGAAAGTTGTTGGGTTAGACATCTTTGTAATTTGAATTGGAAATTTTCTTTTATGCAAAACTACTATTAATTTAAAACCATTTTATAAAACTATTTTCTTTTATTTTTCTTATACAAACTATTTTATTCTATTTTATATACAAAACTATTTTACAACTATTTTATTTACAAACTATTTTATATATAAAAATATTTCACAAAACGATTTTATATACAAAATTATTCTAAATTCAAAACCTTTTATAATGTAAATATGTTCAATCCCGTATGGCTCTTCATGCAACGTAATTGATTTTGGAAAATTTTTGATTCTTGTGCAAGATGGACTTTATATAAGTATAAGGTGATTTTTAAAACTGTTGATTTTTGAAGGTATCTGATCTGAAGAGATAAATCTAATATATAATAAAATTTATATAAGATATAATCGAGACTATTGAATTTGGAAAGTACACTTTCCGAAAATGAAATCTTATGTATAATGAATTTATATAAGTATGATATTGATCAGAGATTTTTTATGAAAAATACGAATCGGAGTTTGAAGAAGGGGAAGGGGCCCTCGACCCGCAATTGGGACGCGTTTTATTTGGAAGTTTTCTGGATGTTAAATACTATTGGGTGGGTCGCTTTTTATTAGCATTGGAAACATCTATCCCTAAATATTAATCTGAAAAATCCACGAATCTCAATTGAAGCTATGATTTTGAAAGGGTACTATAAACGATATGATATATTTTGATGTAAATAATATGGGAAGTACCTTCCATCGGATCCCTTTGGTGGGTCATTTATCGGATCCCTTTGGTGAGTTATTTATCGGATCCCTTTGGTGGGTCAATTATCAAATTCATTTGATATTGTTGGATAGCGTAAATCGAGGGGAGGATTCCTATAGATACAAGTGATTCCACTGGGTTAGCAACGTAACCATTGCGTAGGTGCAATCTATCAGCCATGACGTAAGTCGAGGAGTGGATGCCTACAGTTACAAGTGATTCCGTTGGAATAGCAGCGTAACCATTGCGTAACTGCGATCCATGGGGAATGTACTTTCCATATCTATTTTTAAATGTTTTTAAGTATTTTCACTAGGAGTTGAAACAGGTCTACTAAGTACTTGGAGAAGTCTAGCCCTGCGCCTAATCAACGCATGGCTGCCATAATCTGCAAGAACGAGGATAAACTTGTTAAAACAGTGAGTTATAAAAATATTTTGTTAAAGTATATTATAAATATATTTTAAACTTAATGATTATTGATTTATTAAAGATGTTTGAAAAGTATTTTTGAGATTTAAAACTAATACCTTTATAAATAATGGATATAAGGTTTTCAATAACTCCTTTTTAAATATAAGTAACGATGTAAATAATTATTTTCAAATAGCTTACATATATTTATAAAGACGTTATTTAAGATTTTAAATTGTTTATAAATGAAGCAAGAAATTTTACAGATGAATTTTGTGAAGTATTAACGATGATTGATTTGCAAATGAAGTTTTCAAATGAATATTTCATGTAAAATTTACATAAGTTTCTTTGAATGTATAATTTTAAAGATATTAAATAATTTTGGAAATTTATATCAGTAATATGCTTGAAAAATAAATTGGAATTGGTACTTTTGAGGTATATTTTGAAATATTTACTTGATTTCGAAGTACTAATAGTTGTATGCGATATATTTGTTTGATAGTTGTAACATCCCGGTATATCGTGCCATTCACATCCACACATGCCGGACTTGAATTGCTCAAAATATCAGATTGTTAATTTATTGTAACGACCCAGAATTTCGATCCCGAAAATTCAGGATAGTAAGGGAAAAGAAGAAAAGGGATAGAAGAAGAAGAAACAGCAAAACACAGATTCTCACATTCACAGCGGATCAAAATATAATACCAAATAATAATGGTTATATAAAGAAAACTGTACTTGTCAATCTACACTTTGATACATCAAAGTTACAACACATACACAAACACTGAACATATACAATTAACATGTCCTAGATATACAACAATATATCACAGCGGAAACTCTCCATACGTTCCTGCCATCCAGCTCGCCTTCGGAGCTCCAGTACGTCCTTACCTGAAAATCTGTAATACTCGGTCTGACTCGAGCATTACATCAAAGTAACACCCGGGTCAGGCTGGAAACCAGCGTGAGTAAAACCCATCTAACAAGAAAACACTAATGCAATATACTTATTTAAAACCCGGGGTAACTCGTATCAATTTACAAACTCACAATTTGTTATAGACAACACTTATTTCACACACCAATCTCTAAGTACCAAACTTAGATTAAAGGGTCCTATTCACGTAAATCATTCCATCCTATTGTTTTCACATATCAAATCTATATAGAATTTTATAGATTACAAATCAAAGTGGTTTCAGATATGTACTAATACCCGACCCCGGTCTCTTCGAGTTCAATACCATCTTAACCCAAATTATCCAAGTGAAATACAATTCAACTTTAAATACAAGATGTTACTTTTTCCACATAATTGATAAATAACCACATTATCATTGTCTACCCGGATACATATCATATCACAAACATTTTATACCATATATATTAATCAAATTCAAGGCATTTAACACCATTCAATCATTCATAGGTAAGATTGATACCTTTAATCACTTCAGATTACCCTTACTTAACATTAATCAATTACAAACCAGTTAATTAATCATCTTTTAATTATCCATCTTAATTAATCACCCTTGACTAATTATCCTTTAATTACAATAAGTAATTAACTCTTAATTAATTACACAAATTAATTAACCTTCACCCATCACATTAAATAATCCCTTATTACTCTTATAAAGAAATTAACAATGATTTATTACATTAATCCCTAATTAATTACTCAAATTAATTATTCTATAATCACTTACATTGATTAATTATCCTTTAATTAATCACTCTCATAATCACTTAATTAACTTCTTTAATTTATCCTTAAATTAATTTTACTTAATTAATACTTGATTAATAGCCTTAAGTAATTTACCTTTAATTACTTTCATCAAGTAATTATCTCATTGGTTAATTATCCACGATTAATTAACCTTGATCATTAATTAATTTAACCTTTAATTGCTAATTAAATTAATTAACCCTCAACAGAATAATCCTTTAATTATTTACATTAAACAATTATCATTTAAGTAATTAATCTCTAATTACTTAACTAATTTATCCATAATTATGAATTAATTAACCTCTAATTAATTAACTCATAATTAATTAATTAACTACTCTTAAATCATTAATTAATTAAATAAAAAAATTACTCCTATATTACTTATTAATTTATTTAATCTATAATTAAGACCTTAATTTATTATAAGATAAACCTTTTAAATCTTTATTACTTCTAAATCATTATTAAGATCTTTTAATATATCTCAAAATCACTTATCATTAACATATCATATAAAAACATATTAATTCTTTAATTATTTACTTAATTACATATTAAGTTTAAATAAACTTAAAAAGCAACTAAATTACTTTAAATAACAAAATTGTCCAACTTCTTAGACCAAATAACAAAAAAATACTCGACCCTGTTCCGAGTCAAATCCATTTTTTCTTTTAAACCCAGATTTAAATTTAAAACTGATATTATACTCAAGAACTACCAAAGGCAAACTGCAAATGACTCGAGTTGAACCCCGAGCCTAAGCCCAGAAACGCCGAGTCAACCCCGTGTCACGCGAATACCATCACTATACCGAGTCACACGCTAAAAACTCGAGATTTACCCGAGACCATGCTTTCTTCCTCAATCAAGATACACGAGAAAAATCATGTGCACGTGCACACCCATCGGAACGCCACCGCCTTCTTGCCGACGATCCTCGCTAGTCGATGATAATCAACCCTAGTGCTCCGACCACCCAGATCGGTCGAATTTGATAGGAAATCAAAACTAGTCATCTGATCGAAAACTAGAGTCCAAAACATCAGTCTGAATCCATCCATCACTGTCGCCTCCGTCCTCAGAATCACCCACCGATCCATCCAAAGTCACGCCGATGACCCTTACTACATTCCCCCTATGACCCATCAACTCCGCTGCTACCATGTTACCACAATTGTTACGAAAACATCGATCAACCCATCAGGAGATTAAACTTTACAATGATCCTGTATCGCCGTCGCGATAACCATTGGACGCTCTAACCATTTTTCCTGCACTCGCCGGCCTTCTAGCTACCTCCGGTAGCGATTTCGACCACCCCGAGTTCCCCGATCACCAAAGAGACCTCAAAATCCCAAAATATGATCAACCTGAATTCCTCTCTCAAAAAAATACTAAAAATCATGATTCACATATCAAAATTCCTAACTTTCAACCATGAATCAACCTATATAATCCAAACTTGAAATTATAATGATTTATTTTTAACCCATTCCAGCTTACCACTATATTTTCCTTAAATTTTGATTAATTACAACATAAAATCCTTGAAACTATTTTTAGAATTTGTATTATGTTGTTATAACCATGTTTCATTCAGGAATCAAAGCTCAATTCTGATTGCATGAGAAGGTTTAGATTTTTGAAAATTGTTTGAGCCTGTAAAATATACAGAGACTGTCTGTATACATATATACAGATATACACACACATTTAAATAGAGAAATTCAAGCATAGAACCAAATAAACACAAACATGCAAACCATATTACAACCTTCCCTTACAATTTATCACATGCATTCCTAAAATCATTCATCAAACTGTTTTAAGGGGAAGTTTAATCACCCGTTTTCTGGAAACAGAGAACAGCTCACAATTTTCCCCTGGAACCAAACTATTTTGATTTGATTGTTGATCTTCATTTGAATTTTAATCTTGATTTGATCTTCAGGTTTGAAACAATTGAAAGATTATTGTTTTCTTTGATTTGGTTTTGTAGTTGATATTTTTGAGATGATCAGCCCTATACTTTGCTCTGAAAATGATGATCTAAAACCGAGGCTTTGATTAGAATTCTTTTTGCTTTTGTTTTTTATGGGATTTTTGTTATACAGACCTTTGTTCTTAGAATTTTTGAAAAGAAGATAGAAAAAAAGAAACGAAGAGGAAGGTATTTGTTTATATAAGTTTAAATTAGGTTTATTAGAAATAAAAGAAAATTAAAATAAAAGTTGACACTTGTCATTTACCTTATTTAGTTTGCTAACACATGCTATTAAGAATAATAATAAGTTAACATGTAACTTTCATGCATAATTAGATTTTCAAATGTTTTATTAAGCTTTTATAATTGATTTTCTAATTTATAAATACATATTTAATTTAGATAAATAAATTCCTATAAAAAGAAAATGATATAAACAATTTATATTCTAAATAAAATCAAATAAAATACATTTTAAAACCAGAGCATAATTTAAGATATATATGTATTTATCCTTTGAATTTCAAATTTAAATTCAATTTCAAATCCAATTAAAAAAAAATCAATTTAACATATACATGTATTTAAATAAATACAATTTCATCTTGTATAAAATAATTTCTTTTAAAATCTATATATATAACACATTATTATTTTGTTTGTAAATAACAATTTTACAAAAAAAATTAAATAATTAATAAAGGAGATTACCAAATAAATATTTATCCAATTATAAATATTTATTACCAAATTTATTTATTCAATCTATAAATCAGTAATTCTATTAATTAACCCAATTATTTATCAATTAACAGATACTCTAAAGTTCGGGTCATTACATTTATATTTGGCAAAGCTCATCATATATAGTAAATAAATCAATCACAGAATCATAGACATAGAGTAGTATAATAATAATGCGGCAGAATAAATAAATAGTAGTTCATGAATCTATATATAAACGTCGGAGTTAGATATAAAATACAGTAGAATATCTCAAATGTAGACTGATGACGTCTTAGAACAAATCAGCTGGAAACGTTGAAAGCTGAATCAATAGTTGAATCTCCAAGCGAAGCTCCAAACTCCAAAGGCGAGTCCCAAATATTGTGTCACTCAGTCTAACCCGAGCGTAAAGCAAAACACAAAACAATTGAGTCAGGATTAACATTCTTATATCAATAAATTCAACTCAAGTGAAATATCAACTAAAATACAAGTAACTAAAGTATGTTTCAAATAACCATCCTCTAAGGATCCATGGAACTATCTACAATGTAGAAATATATGCTATTAACAAATAAACGTCATTATAACACCGTGGTCATTTCAAAATAATTTATACTTCAAGACCAAAATATCATTTCCATTTCAAATATATCTATTTCCAAATTATAGCACTTTCAAAGTTACAACACTTTCGAAACCCAAAACACTTTGAAATCGTAATTCTTTAGAAAAACCGTAACTTTGAAATCAAAACTTCCACTACTTAAACAGTTTAATAATAGAATATAATATAAAATAGTTTATAAAATAAAATAGTTTATATTGAAATAGTTAGTATATTAAAATAGTTCATATTAAAATAGTATATACATTAAATGATTTATAAAGTACAATATTTATAATTTCCTCAAATTTCGCAAATCGATTCAAATTAACTTGAGTTCCAAATTCAAATCTAATTCAATATCAATTTATCAATTTCAATTCAATTCAGTTTTTAAACAAACAAATTCAAATTATATTGATTTCAAATACAGATTTGAATCACAAAATAAATCATTTAAATTTCAATGTATTTCAAAGCTTTAAATATTCAACATTTTCAAAACTAAATTTAACAGTTTCATATAGATATTAATTTGACTTCATTATTATTTTGTCTTCAAATATTCACCTAATAAATTCAATATCATTTAAATAACCTTAAATTACATTTATTAAATACTTCCTTCAATTTATTTAAAAGTGAAATATTCATTAAATTATTTAAATCAAAAATGAGGTTATAAAATCATATCTTAAAGTTTCAAATTCAATGATTTTAAATCGATTTAATTAAATAAAGTTCTTAATTAAATAGAATTTCAAATAAATTTCAAATTTCTCTTCCTAATCTTAACTTATTCAAATTATTACAAAATTCTATTTTTGAAATATAAATTTTAACAAATACTTAAACATATTATATATGAATTAAATAAAACTTTATTAAATCAAAGCTAATTATTAAATCTACTTTATATTAAAACTTACTTATATAAAATATTTTCAATATTAAATAAAACCATATATATTTCGTTTCAAATCCGTAAAGATTATTTTCGAAATATTAATATATAGACCAACGGTGTCTGTATATAATTTTCTATACTATGGTCAAATGATATAGATATTTATCATTTCAATCCGTAATTTAAATATCTACGAGTATATATCATTTTAACCCGCAAACTCAAATTCAATTCATTGAAAATCGCTTTGGTTTATCATTTCAACCCATAACGATTGTCTCCCATTCTACAAATCGTTCGGGTATGTATCTTTTCAACCCATAGGGAATCATATACTAACATGGAACTTACAGAGTGATAACGGATATAAAAACAATAATAACAGGCATATATCATCAATAACAATATAATATAAACAATAGGATATGGTGTCATGTCCCATCGGTGAACAGTTACAGATAATTGCATATATAACAAATTTAAACAACTACCGTAGTATATTTCAATTATTGTTTCAATGGAAATCAAATTTAATAAATATAAGAACGAAATGCAAGCACGACTCGCAAAGTAAAGCTAGATTGGCACGAATTTGGCGGATAAATTAATAAATAGAACTTGATGAGAACAATCAAATCAGTGGGATATAAACAGAACATATATATGTATTACTGTTTTATAAACATCAATATTTAATTTAAAACCACAAATAAAAAATTCAAAATCTTTATATATATCATATTTAAAGTCAATACCAAAATCAAACAGATTCTCAACTAAAGAAATAAACCTATATATGATAAGGATTAAAACATTTATATGATAAAATTCAAAACCGATAGACAAATCAATATATACATAACTTTACAGACATACATACATACATATATATATATATATTACAAAAAACAATATTATAAAGCCAATGTAAACTTATGTAAACTACTTATACACACACACCCCAAATTTTACCAGAGAAGGAAAAACAAAGAAAAAAAGCTCGGCTTGACAATTATATAATACTAACATAAAGTCTGTATATATATATTGTGTTACATAACCATTCAGACACATACATATGGCTGTATATACATAATGCTTTGTATAAATCAATATATATATATATATATACACACATATAAATTTCAATAGTATAAGTCAATGTAGCTCACTACAGCATGCTAAAAAATGACTATTTATAAACAATCTTAAAATATATGTGTACAAACCCTTTTACTTATCCTTATAATATAATATACACCTTTCCTTTTCTGAAAACAAACACTTACAAAAATATATATTACATTCTATTATATAAACAACAGTTTCACAATGCTAATTCACCTTACGTATAGACTTTATACGTTATATATAGATAAACTAATTAAAACAAAAGTTTTGTAAACTCATATAATATTTATATATATAAAATCAATATATATATATATATATATATATATATATATATATGGAAATCTTATATAAATGGAATCACTGCTTCAAACCAATAACATAGTAAACTAAACTAATATATGGAAAACATATATTTTTATAACATTTTTAACGTGAAAATAAATACAGCTTACCTAGATATTATATTTTCAAAATCAATATTTTATTATAACAGTCAATATAACTTATATATAAGGCAGCAAATACTATATAAATGTTTATGCACTATAACATCAGTTATAAACAACTATATATAAATATAGAATACATATGCGTATAACCAAATATGTTATTATATACGATATATACAAGTAAACTATCAACAGTTAAAAATAAAACGTATATATACATGTCAAATTGTCAACAGTTAATAAAACATACATATGGATCAATATATATTAGTACTTTATATAAAAAAATTAGTTTTAATATAAACACGGAGGACAACAGACAAAACTATATATATATATATATATATTATACTATATACATACTTATATATAAACTGTATAAAGGGAAAAATTTATATATAAAAAAATGAATCATAACTTATGTACCCAGATACATAAACTATATATACATAACCAATTGCTTTCATATACAAACCGATCATTTACTAATTTATAAAACAGATACAAACTTTATAAAACTCAAGTATATATATGTGTGTGTGTGTGTATATATATATATATTTAAAGTTTCCCAAGAAAATCAGAGACAAAGGACACAATATATAAACATCACCTGTATAAATAGTTGTCACGAGAAAGTAGAGAGTGTAGCGAAGCCTGACGCGTTGCTCAGGTGGTGGAAGATCGATTGCCACGTGTATAAACTGACGAGGATGGGTTATATAGACAGGCTCAGGTTGGACGAGGTAGGGGAGCGATGGATCTGGGTGGTTGAGTGGCAGCTGAGGCGACTAATGGTGGAGGCACAGCAAATGGTTGGAGGCCGAAAAAAGGTGCTGTGGAGAGGGACGGTAGGTTGACGTTTCGGTTTGAACAAGTAGATTATTGGGTAGGTGGCAGGGGAAGTCGAAAAATGGAGGAGATGAATAGCTTTATTGTTTCTTTTCAGAGCAAATGAAGATGTTGATGACAAACACTATATCAAGCTTTGCCAAAAATGAGGTTATAAAGACAAAATATAAATGGACCACTCACATTTAATAAATACAAAATGTATAGCAGTTTTGTACGTTCAAACTTCGAAACGGTATGGGATGGCAACGGACGAATTTTAGTAAATGATGAAATAAATGTTATAATGAAAGCTAGTGGCTATTTCATTCCATCAGTTTAAAATTTGAACGGACAAAACTATCAAAATTGTAAAAGTGGTACCGATACAATTAACGGATTCTACGGGTTTCACTGCATACCGGACGTTAAAGCAAAAAATTGAATATACCATAGAGATCAGCACGACGAGACGATCAAAACGGTATACTGATATCAGTGATACGATTGAATTATAAAAATTTGAATTTCCGCTACCGAAAATGTTGCAAAATTGCAGAAAATAAGATAAACAAAGCTAGAGAAGTCCAAATTTGGAAAAACGAAATATAACGTCTCACATAGAAAATGATTTACAAATTTATTGTAGAAAAAATATTCAGGTTTGAAAACATTTTGTTATCATCAAAAATTAACCGATTTGAATATAAATAAAATTACACAAGAAAATAAACTTTCATATTATCAAATGAAAATTTACGAGTTGCTATGTTAAAATAGACGTATTCCAAATATTAATTTTTTTTCATAATTTTATTGTTTAAAATTTCATAAAATTGCAACTAAATATATTATTAAACCATCAAAATTTTCAGGTCGTTACGCTCTCCCCTACTTAAAATATTTCGTCCCCGAAAAGGAACGAGGTAGGATAATAGAAACAACCAGAAAGAAAAATAGATTGAAAGACAAAGATAAACAATTGATTTAAAACTATATAAATTTCAATTTAAATTAGTTAATATTCAATAATTTGGTTAAACCCATTTATAATATCCATAATTCACAAATTTATTAAATTTTATCTCAAGATGCTTTTAAACACTATTATTAAATTAATAATCATTTACTTTAAATATGCTTTATTTAATTAATAACTTCTAAAATATTTATAACACTAATAATTACTATTAAACCATGAAGTTATAAATAAACAATTTTTAAACATTTCAAATTATTTAGAAAGAAAAATGATCAAAATATCCTTTATATAATACTTTATTAATATACTTTTATAACTCGACGTCTTAATAGGTTTATCCTCATTCTTGCAGACTCTGACCATGCGTTGTGTTAGCACCGAAATTGGTCACTAACACCCTTAGAAAGATTATGTAGATAGATTAATGAAGAAAGTAAATTGAAATAGAGAATAGAGTGTAAATTTAAATGCAGAGAACAAGAACACTAAATTTATAGTGGTTCGGCGTAACTGCCTACATCCACTTTGAAGTTGATTTCCATTGATTTCCTTGATGGGTGATTACAGATACAATCCGTTTTTAGTTACTAGAATAAAATTGCAAAGTAAAAGAAATAAGTCTAGAATGAGTCTTGAAAATGGCAGAGTCTCCCAAGTGTTCTCTCCCCAAAAATATCTCTTTTCTGTGCCCCTTCCCCTCTATTTATAGGCGAAGGTGGGTTGGACATCCCTGGTGGGCTTGGCAGCTGAATATCTTGGCCCGAGTGAGGTGGTCTCTGTGCGCCGAACCAGAGAGGCCGAACGATCAAATGCCGAACGTCCAAATGCCGAACGTACACCTCCATGCTGAACAATCTCCTTTGGCCGAGCGGGTTGAGGCCGAATACACTGAATGTCGTGGGGAGCACTTGTGCCGAACGATGCTAGGAGTCATGGCCAAAGGATTGCTAGACCGAACGAGATGAAGCCGAATGCTCTGGGTGCTGAACACTTCCCAATGCCGAACAAGGTGTGGATGCCGATCGATATGGAATGCCGAAGGTCACTTGATGTCGACCAATGTCCTTGGCCGAACGTGACTTGTATGCCGAACGATGTCTTATGTCGGACCATTCTGCCATGCCGAACGTGCTTGGATGCCGAGCGTTATAGTGCCGAACCACTTAAAGGCCGAGCGAGGTTTCTGGCCAGATGATACCTTTGGCCGAACGAAGCCTTTGGCCGAACAAGGCCTTTGGTCGAGCGCTCCTGAATGACGGTTGCAAAGAAATGCTGGACGAACCAGTTGGGCCAAATGATGGGTATGCCGAGTACCGAGTTGCCTGGCCAAATCTCTGGGAAACACTTGCCCCCCAAAGTGTATTACATGACATATCCTTCATGCCTCGCTTCGAACCTTTATTCATCACTCTTGGGGGTTGCCATCTTGTGAATGCCAGTCATGGAGGTGTGTGCCGAACGTAGTGCAATATGTCGAACGGTCCAATTGATACCGAACACTCCTCGTGTGCTGAACGTAATGTAGGGGCTGGACTGAACGGTGCGGCTTTGACCGGTTTCACCGGGAATAGCCTCTTCGTCTTCTTCCTCTTCTCTATAAAGTCCAGCGCCCTCCTCCATCTCCTCTTTTCACATTTTATCACCGTTGCCTTCTACTTGCTAATTTTTCCAGTTAACAAACTCCAGTGATCCATCAATCCTTTCCAAGTCTTCATCCCACTGACTATGTATCGATTCTAATTCTGTCCCATAACTTAAAAGGGCTTGATGCTTGAGTTCCGTAATCGATAGGGTGAATCGACCCTTATAGGAAGCTGTTGTGAGATGTGCTAGGGTTTGACATAATTCCCTCGTGCCGAATAAGATTGGAGGAAGAAAGGATGGAGGAGGAGCGGGAGGTAGTCGGGATATCGAATGGCATGTCCTGGTACGACTTGCCGAACGATCGGCCCTCGTTGCTCGGTCGAGGATGGTAGAAAAGAGGGAAGGATTTTACGGTGGAGTGCTGAAAGTTGGAGCTCGGCGTAATTCTGGTTCGGTGTGACTCATCGCATGCCGGACGGTAGGAGGGAAGGTTTGAAAGGAGGCATGAGTTAGTGGAGAGGATGTTGAGTGTTGTTTCGGCCGAATGGGAGTTTGGCCGAACGATACTCTGCCGAGCGCTAACTGGTTCGAACCGTAGTTTGGCCGACCGTGAGTTTTAGGAAGATCAATAACTTCGCCAAGCGACAGCTTAGCCGAACAAACATAAATGCCGAACCATACATGCCGAACGATATTTAGCCTAACAACACATAAATGCCGAACTAAAACGTGCCGAACGGTCGTAAAGCAAGAACAATGACTCTAACATTCTAGCATATCGAACCGATTTGGACTAATAACCTTCTATTTTCAGTAGCTATAAATCTGAACTTTACTTGACGTAATCGGATAACTTCCTCTAACGTTCCCTGAACTTGAAACTGTAATCGCCATTTGGCGGGCTTTTGGAGACGGTCAGCGATGACGGTCTTCGAAGGCGATGATTTTTAAGCTTAGTTTTATATCAGTAACCTTGCGACTCTCGAATTTCCAATGCTTATACATGATTGATTGCACTATCTCACACAACACACGGTGGGGGGGGGGGGATTTACGTTGTTAAGTCTAACGCTGATCATTTTTTGAGTATAATTCATACAGGTGCTCTGCAAGATTCGATTCCCATCAAAAAATGTCTAAAAAATCCAATTCCTCCATAATCTCGGACAAACCCGGGCCGTCTTCAAAACAAGGGGACACAGACACTTCTAACCCGTCGACCTCCCCCACTCATAATTTAGCTCCTGATGCCCTGGAGTCATCTATTCTCTTAGATAATCCGATCGATTCACAGGCTTCGAAGATTAACGAAGTCGCCCTTCGGCGAATATGCTCTATCCACGGCATCCCTTTTGCCGATGTGTTGGTTTCGTCGAGGCATGATCGTCCACACCTGCCCCCAGTCAGATACATCGCCTGCAATAAGTTTATGTGCTGGATGGGAAGCGTGCCTCCATTCAATTTATTTCTTCAGGACGTGTTGCAATACATAGACGTCGCCCCGTCGCAGCTGCACCCAAACGGTCATGCGTTCATTTATGGGACCTACCTCCTTTTCATGGCTGTCTTCTCCTGGCCTCCAACTCCCAGCAATATCAGATACATTTATATGATTAAGAAGCGGAGAGATAGCCCCACCTTTGTATTCCTCGAGCCGCACCACAAGTGCCAAATCCTAACCGGAGCGTGGAGCAAGTTTTCCCTGTACAAATAGGAATGGTTCTACGTGCGCTGCCCTCCTGGTTTCGTGAGGAGATGGGTTGAAGGAAGTAAATCTTCTTTTTGGAGCGATGCTCATATTTCGGTGGAGGCGGTGCTTTTTCTAACTCTTTTTTCATTTTTTCAGATATCAATCCACATCCTGAGGGCCGCGACTATTCAGAGGCTGTTGAGGCTGTTAGATGTCTTCTCGCCGAGGAACGAGACATCCGAACCCTCATTACAAATGAGCCACTGTCAAGGTTCGGGCTGTTAGCAGAAGGTCGTCAGGTGAGCCTTCCTGAGGGCGTCTCCATCCCCAAGCCCGCATCCAGTAAAGGGAAGAAGTTGGCTGAATCGTCGTCACGCCACACCCCCGGTGCACAGGAGGAGGGGGAAATCAAAGAGAGTGAAGCACCCGAAACACAAGGTGAGAATGCGGGTCCTACTCAGGATCCGCTGGTCGAAGTGCACGATATTGAAACGTCATCTTCCCTTTCGAAGGGGAAAAAGAAAGTGACATGTAAGATTAGGAAGGAGAAGGTTTGCAGAACTTCCAAAGTTACGCTCATCCCGACAGAGAAGGAGGCTTCTTCACAGCACGTTGAAAGTTCGCTAAAGGGCCTCTCGAACCTCTCCATTTCGGAAGATCTACTCAACTATGACTTCAATGATTCGGAGACATTCAAGTTCCATTCGCCCATCAGAGGTGATGTGGGCATTCCACCCCAAAGTCAGGGAGAGAAAACCACTGTTAGCAAGGCTACTGGTCCGTCGGGGGGAAGCACTAGGACACACACGAACATTTGCACTTCAATTCGCACTTAGATTTTTGTCGTCACATCTCTCTTTGCTAATTCGTTGTTATTTGAATTTCGTGCAGGTGACATGGGGCGCTCACACGGATTTGATCGTCTTCGCGGTTCGTCCTTTTTTCGTCAACCAGGACGGGATTCGAGTTTTGGAAGACGTCGAGATGGAGATGGCGATGGTGATAAAGACTATCATTCCTAGGACTCCTCATCCCGGAGGAAAACTTACTATCAGCCAAAGCACCACCAGGATACTTCGTCTTATGCGGAGCACAGCAAAGACACGCACGGCTATAAGAGGTCGCAACCCGACGCTCCCCGGGACCAACACTCTGACTCCTTTTCTACTCGACAGTCCCGAGATTCTCCCCGGAGGGGCGAACTTTCAAGGCCGTCCCCCCTGCTCCTGCGACAGACACAACAGTGTCAGAGAAGCTGGCTGAGCTTAAGGATAAATTTTCGAGAATCTGCTTCGATGGCCTGAAATTCCTTTCGGCGATTCATCATATTCCCGGTCATGTTAAATAGAGCGCTCTTGCCTGTACGAATGACGTCTATGTTCAACATTACGCATTTGTCCACCTAGCTGAGAAACTTTCCGAAGTCTCTCTGGAGCGCCAGCATGAGATAGACCATTTGAAGCTTGAGGCTATCCATGATAGAAACATCATGAAGGCCCAAGACGAAGAAATCGCCACTTATAAGTCTGAACTCAAGGAAGCCCATCAGAGTGCCAGGGATACTGCTGAGGCCGTTACTCGCTTGGAATCAACTCATAAGAAAGAGCTTGGCGAGGCGGTTCAACGATGTGGGGCTTTGGCCTTAGAGAAGGAATCCGTTCAAAAGGAGAGGGATGCGTTCAGCACCCGGGTCGAGGAACTTGAGGAGCTTCTCCGCAGAGAGAGAGGAGAAAACGACTGCGCAAGAAGAGTCACAGCGATACTGTGACGAGATTGTCGCCACCCGACTTTAAAAGAACAACTCAAGGGCGAGCTTTCCAGGGTTGAGATGTTAAAGAGAGAGGCCCTTGAAGAGGGCAAGAAGATGGTGTTGATAAACATCGATTCCCGTCTTGAGGCAGCCAGGGAAGAAGGTAGAGAAGAGATCAATACCGCGTTCGACCCTCTCATTGCTGAATTCAACCATCGCGTGCTCATGCACCGTGACTTAACTTTTTTGGGCGATGGCTATCTTGAATCATTGCTCGAGGCATGGGAAGCCTTAATTCAGATCAGGAAGGCCGAGCGCGGTGTCGAGGAGGTTGACGAGGGGGCTTTGATTAAAGAATTTCTGAAGGGAAATGAGCCTTCAGACCTATCAACGGCCAAGACCCTTTATTGCAAAGGCTCCCCCTCTAGAAAAGGTAAAGAAGTTGTCGCCGGTCCATCCGGGGTCGAGCCTCCTGTTCATGTGCCTACCCAGCCGGCCAGTCGGTCGATACTTGATCTTTTTGAATGGTACATTGGCTACGATCCGAAAGCCCCCGGCCTGGGCGTTCATGTTTTGTCTCCTATCCCGGAGGGTGAGACCCCCCTAACGGCTAAAATCCAGCCGGAACCTGGTTGGCAATTCTTTTGCATTAACATCCCAAGTGTTTCCCTAGAAGCTGTCGTATTCTAATACTTGCTTTTCATGACTTTGTGCAGGTCATTCTAATCTTGAATCCACTCTGAGGAGCGATGTCGCCAAGGAGGCGGAGAAAGAAACAAGTGAGGCCCCTCACGCAGGTGAGGTTCCCGGTCCTGATGCTCAGGTGATCGAGGCGCTTGACGAAGGTAAGTCCGATTCCTCCTCTGAGAGTTATGAAGTAGAAGTCACAGGCGCCTCTGAGCATACATCTGAATTGAGCATGAAGGAGCGGCTCGAGAAAGAGAAAAGAGATACAGTCAAGGTCAAGGTTGTGCCGCGTGTAGTGGACCTGGATGATCCCTTGAACAAGCCATTGAAGGTCATCCTTCCTGGCAGGTCCAAGCCCTTGGATGTTCCCCTACTTCTTCAGTTGTTACTCCTCCATCAAGGAAAGGTTCCAAGGGTAAACGCTCTGGGGAAGAGCCGTCCGGGAAGAAGTTGAAGAAGCACAAGAAGTGACTACTGTCCTCGTTCAACGAGAGTCAATCCAAGTCGTGTAATAATTTTTTATACTTTTTGTAGATAGACTGTTGACTCCGAATTTTGGAGTGCTTGTAGCAGAAAACTTTTCTTGAATAAAGTTTAGTTTCCTTTTCTGTTTTTTCAAAAGATTCTTATTATTCAGTTTTCTTTGTGATTGTGATTTGAATCCATGCTGTTGTGCATAACATAGACTTCTTGGTTTGTCCTCACATAGCCCGATGATTCTCTAAGAGTTATTCGTTTTCCTCCCATGCTTCAAGCACTTAGAACATTTTTTAATCTGTACAACGGGAACTTAGAATATTCCCGTCCGCATTCTGGGGACTTGGAGAATTTTGCCATTTATACTCGAGATCACGCTTCGAGGACTTCGAGTACTCCAGTCCGCACTCCGGCGACTTGGAGATTTTGAGTCGTTTATACTCGAGTCCGCACTTCGAGGACTTAAAGCACTCCAGTCCGCACTCCGAGGACACGAAGATTTTTAGTCGTTTATACTCGAGTCCGCACTCTATGGACTTAGAGTACTCCAGTCCGCACACCGGGGACTTGGAGGTTTTTATTCGTTTATACTCGAGTCCGCACTCCGGGGACTTGGAGGTTTTTATTCGTTTATACTCGAGTTCGCACTCCGGGGACTTAGGGTACTCCAGACCGCACTACGGGGACTTGGAGGTTTTTATTCGTTTATACTCGAGTCCACACTCCGGGGACTTAGAGTACTCCAGACCGCACTTCAGGGACTTGGAGATTTTGAATCGTTCATAATCGAGTCCGCACTTCGAGGACTTAGAGTACTCCAGTCCGCACTCCGGGGACTTGGAGGTTTTTATTCGTTTATACTCGAGTCCGCACTCCGAGGACTTGGAGGTTTTTATTCGTTTATACTCGAGTCCATACTCCGGGGACTTAGAGTACTCCAGTCCGCACTCTGGGGACTTGGAGGTTTTTATTCGTTTATACTAGAGTCCACACTCCGGAGACTTAGAGTACTCCAGACCGCACTCCAGGGACTTGGAGTTTTTTATTCGTTTATACTCGAGTCCGCACTACGGGGAATTAGAGTACTCCAGACCACACTCCGGGGACTTGGAGATTTTGAATCGTTCATACTCGAGTCCGCACTCCGGGAACTTAGAGTACTCCAGTCCGCACTCCGGGGACTTGGAGGTTTTTATTCGTTTATACTCGAGTCCGCACTCCGGGGACTTAGAGTACTCCAGACTGCACTCCGGGGACTTGGAGATTTTGAATCGTTCATACTCGAGTCCACAGTCCGGGGACTTGGAGGTTTTTATTCGTTTATACTCGAGTCCGCACTCTGGGGACTTAGAGTACTCCAGACCGCACTCCAGGGACTTGGTGATTTTGAATCGTTCATACTCGAGTCCGCACTCCGGGGACTTAGATACTCCAGTCTGCACTCCGGGGACTTGGAGGTTTTTATTCGTTTATACTCGAGCCCGCACTTCGGGGACTTAGAGTACTCCAGTCCGCACTCTGGGGACTTGGAGGTTTTTATTCGTTTATACTCGAGTCCGCACTCCAGGGTCTTAGCGTACTCCAGTCCGCACTCCGGGGACTTGGAGGTTTTTATTCGTTTATACTCGAGCCCGCACTCCGGGGACTTAGAGTACTCCAGTCCGCCCTCCGGGGACTTGGAGGTTTTTATTCGTTTATACTTGAGTCCGCACTCCGGGGACTTAGAGTACTTCAGTCCGCACTTCGGGGACTTGGAGATTTTTATTCGTTTATACTCGAGTCTGCACTCCGGAGACTTAGAGTACTCCAGAACGCACTCCGGGGACTTGGAGGTTTTTATTCGTTTATACTCGAGTCCGCACTTCGGGGACTTAGAGTACTCCAGACTGCACTCCGGGGACTTGGAGATTTTGAATCGTTCATACTCGAGTCCGCACTCTGGGGACTTAGAGTACTCCAGTCCGCACTCCGGGGACTGGAGGTTTTTATTCGTTTATACTCGAGTCTGCACTCCGAGGACCTAGACACTCCAGACCGCACTCCGGGGACTTGGATATTTTGATTCGTTTATACTCGAGTCCCCACTCCAGGGACTTAGAGTACTCCTGTCCGCGTTCCGGAGACTTGGAGGTTTTTATTCGTTTATACTCGATTCCGCACTCCGGGGACTTAGAGTACTCCAGTCCGCACTCCGGGGACTTGGAGGTTTTTATTCGTTTATACTCGAGTCTGCACTCCGGGGACTTAGAGTACTCCAGACCGCACTCCGGGGACTTGTAGGTTTTTATTCGTTTATACTCGAGTCCGCACTCCAGGGACTTAGAGTACTCCAGTCCGCACTCCGGGGACTTGGAGGTTTTGAGTCGTTTATAGCATTCGTGCGCCAGCTAGAATAATATAATTTTAATGGGTTGCCACAGAACTATCTTACGCAGAAACATTAATCATTCATGAAAATGATGGCTTCAAGCCTTTATTAATGAAAACAAGCTACATTGTCTTATTACATGACAAGAACTAGAAATGAAAACGTACGGGAAATAAATGCAACTACTGCATGAAGGGAATAGACTAAGTGTAATAACGTCGCAAGTGCTCGCTGTTCCATGCTCGGGGGAGTGTCGCACCATTGACGGTCGCTAGCTTGAAAGTTCCTTCTCTAAGCCTCTGTTCGATGACGTACGGACCTTCCCATGCGGGGTTCATATGAGATGGGGCTGGAAAAACTCGTTTCAAAACGAGATCTCCCACGTCAAAGATTCTCGGTTGGACTTTTTCGTTATAATATCTAGCGACCCGATGTTTGTATGAGGCCGTTCTCAAATTGACTTCTTCGCATTTTTCATCAATAAAGTCCAATGATTCCAATAAGAGATCCCGGTTCGATGTTGGGTCGTAGTGAGTTACCCAATGAGATGGAACTTCAAGTTCCATGGGTATGACAGCCTCCGTGCCATATGCCAATGCGAATGGAGTGTGGCCAGTCGCGGTCTTATGGGTGGTTCTATAGGCCCAAAGCACCGTCGGGAGTTCATCTACCCACTAGCCTCTAGCCTTTTCCAAACGCTTTTTCAATATGGACTAGATTATCTTGTCTACGGCTTCTACCTGTCCATTCGCCTTCGGGTGAGCAACTGCTGCAAACCTTTTCTCAATGCCATATTTCTGACAAAATTTTTTGAACTCCTTGCTTTCGAATTGAGTTCCATTGTCTGTTATGATGGTCCGGGGAAGGCCAAAACGACATATGATATTTCGTACAATGAAATTAATGACTTTCTTGGTGGTGATCGTGGCCATAGGATCTGCCTCTTCCCATTTGGTAAAGTAATCGACCGCAACTATTGCATATTTCGCGCCTCCTTTGGATATAGGTAAAGAGCCGATCAGGTCAATCCCCCACATCACAAATGGCTAGGACTAACCATTTGTGTGAGTTCCGTCGACGGTGCTCTCGGAATTTTTGGGTATATCTGGCATTTGTCACATTTTCTCACATAGTCTGCAGCATCCCGATTCACGGTTGGCCAATAGTATCCATAGCGGAGGATTTTCTTTGCCAATGTTTGCCACCCGGTATGATCACCGCACTCTCCCTTATGGACTTCCTTTAATACCTTTTTTATCTCATCATGGGCCACGCATCAGAGTAAGGGGGTCGAGAATCCCCACCGATACATTACCCCATCATGTATTACATTACGTGAAGCCTTACGAAGGACTTGGTGTCTTTCGCTCCTCTTCTCAGGAAAATCCTCTTGTATCAGGTACTACTTGGTTGGGGTCAACCACGATTCTTTCTCAAGTTTGATCTCTAACACGAAATCTGTCTCCATTACGTCTATACTTAGAGCATTGAGGGTCTTAATAGGGAACAATCCCATTTGTTATGCATCACCAGTGCTTGCAAATTTTTCCAACGAATCGGCCTCTCTGTTTTGTTCGCATGGGACATGCGAGATGTCGTAGTATTCCAGATTCGCCAGTAGCTCTTGAACCCGAGCAAGGTAAGGAGTAAGTCTCTGTCCCTTCGCTTGATAGTCTCCCTGCACCTGATATACTAACAACTGTGAGTCACAGAAGATTTCGATCGACTTCACTCCCAGTTCGATAACAAGTCTTAAGCCAGCAATCAATGCTTCATATTCGGCTTCGTTATTTGCAGCTGCAAACTCGAGCTTCAAAGCATAGCAGATTGATCGGTCTTCAGGAGTTACGAGGACTATACCTGGCCTCGAGCAACGGTCGTTAGATGCCACATCGGTGTACATCTTCCATCGAACAGGGGGTATGATTCTGTGACTACTCGGTTCATCTAGCACAGAGAATTCAGCAATGAAGTCGGCTAGTGCTTGTCCTTGTATGGCCCTTCGCGGCAGATAGGCGATATCGAACTGACTCAACTCAATATTCTATTTTAACATCCTTCCGGAAGTTTCTGGTCGTTGGAGCACCTGCCGTAGGGGTTGGTCAGTGTAGACACTAATTGAGTGTGCCTGAAAGTAGGGGTGAAGCTTGCGTGATGCGATCAACAAGCAATAGGCTAGTTTTTCAATCTTTGGATAATTTCTTTCCGCCCCTATCAAGCGTTTACTGATATAGTAAACCGGCTTTTGAATTCGGTCTTCCTCGCGTACCAAGGCTGTACTGATAGCGTGCTGAGATACCGCCAAGTATACATACCACATTTCATGGTCTATCGGCTTGGACAGTACATGAGGACTTTCCAAGTGCCTTACCAGAGCCCGGAATGCTTCCTCACAGTCGGATGTCCATTCGAAGTTTCTCTTTCCTTTCTTTGTAATGTCGAAGAAGGGAATACACTTGTCTGTAGCTCTGGATATGAATCGACTTAGCATAGCCACTTTTCCATTCAGGCTTTGCATCTGCTTTATGGTTCTGGGTACTTGTATATCTCGGATAGCCTGGATCTTCTCTGGGTTAGCCTCGATTCCTTGGGCATTCACAATGAATCCCAGAAAATTTCCTGATGCTACGTCGAATGAACACTTCAACGGATTGATCTTCATTCCATAATGCCTGAGTATGTCAAACATCTCCGCTAGGTCTCGGATGTGGTCGTTTGACTGTCGTGACTTCACTAGCATGTCATCCACATAGACTTCCATTGTTTTACCAATCTGATCTTTGAACATTCGATTCACCAGGCGTTGATAAGTCGCTCCTGCGTTCCTCAATCCAAATGGCATTACTACATAGCAATACAATCCCATGTTTGTGACAAAACTGGTGTGTTCTTGGTCTGGGAGGTGCATTGGGATTTGATTATATCCTGAATACGCATCCATAAATGATAATAACTCATGTCCGACAGTTGAGTCGACCAACTGGTCAATCCTAGGCAACAGGAAACTATCCTTAGGGCACGCTTTGTTTAAATCAGAATAATCAACACAGGTCCTCCATTTTCCATTCGCTTCCTTCACTAGCACCGGGTTAGATACCCATTCAGGGTAGAGGGCGTCATGGACGAACCCGTTGGCTTTGAGCTTGTCCATCTCCTCTTTGAGAGCCACGGACCTCTCCGGGTCCATGCCTCTCCTTTCTTGTTTCACAGGTACATGTTTCAGGTCTATGTTCAACATAGGACTTGCGATCGCAGGAGAAATCCTGTACATATCAGAATGTGTCCAAGCGAAAACATCGAGATTCGCTCGGAGGAAATCAGTAAGGTTCTCAGCGGTCAAAGGGTCGAGTTGCGACCCAATTTTAAGGACTGGTGATGGGTCTCTCCAGCTAACTGGGATGTCAATTATGAGTTCAGCCGGTGCTGCATTGGTTTCCCTGGGTTCCCCATCATCGTCTATCGGATCTATGTCCCTATAGATCCGAGAATGTTGCTCGAGCCAGGGCTCGGGCGCTACTCGTCAATCATCAGCATTCCAGCTGCGGATGGGGTGGTCCACAACCTTTCCTTTCTCTCTACGCCGAGCCTCTCTCAGCTCAGCCACATAACAGGCACGTCCGGTCGCCTGATCACCGTGCACCACTCCAACACCGCTGTTTGTGGGAAATATTAATGTCAGACACCAAGGGGCCAATGCAGCCCTAAATTCTGCCAAGGCGGGACGTCCAAGAAATACGTTATATGGAGAGTCAATGTCCAACACTATGAATTGTAGGATTCGCACCCTCCTACGCTCGCCTTGTCCCAGTTCAACTGGTAATTCCACATATCCCACTGCTTCAGTCGCTGTGCCATTAAAGCCATGGATTCTGGCTTTGGATGACTTCAAATCCTTGGTCTCCAGCTTCATTTGGTAGTATGCCTTCCGGAAGATGATGTTAACGAAACTTCCGCAATCAATTAAAATTCTCTTTACGAATGCCGGTCCGATGGTCGCAGATATGAGCATTGGGTCAATGGTAGGAGCCTCTACCTTATCCGCATCTCTGCTCCTGAATACGATATCATCATTCATCGTGCGCTGCTGCGTTGCAGGAGTCCCACCCTCCACGTTCGAACAACACTCGTACTCCGCATGTCTTAAGGAGTTAGCATATCGCTCCATCTCCTGCCAATTCTTATCTGCAGGATGAGGTCCGCCAGCAATCGTGTTAATAACCAATCTACCCATAGTCCGAGTAGGTTGTTCCGGTTGGTGTGGGTCTGGCCCGCGTCCAGGGTCCGATGTTTCTTGCCTCCCATCCTGCGGGTCTTTGACAAATTCCTGCAGCTTTTTCTGTCTTATTAGCTTTTCTATAGCATCATGGAGGTGTCTGCACTCCTCCGTGTTATGCCCATAAGACTCGTGGAAATGACAATACTTCCCGGTCCGCTTCTGTTCTTCCGTCGATTCCTTTGGACGCGGCTTTCTATATTGGAAAGTGTTGCAAGTTGATAGATAGATGTTTTCAAGAGATGCGTTCAACGGGGTGTATTCATTGTATGTTGGGATTCTTGATTTCCATTTCCCTGTTTCTTTTTTCTTTCCAGGATTTCCACCTCCGGATCCTTTAGACTGCACGGGCTTGTTCTGGATGTGAACTTGAGTTTTTCCAGGATTATCTCCGGTTTGTTTAACGACGACGTTACTTTTCATAGACTCTTGAACGGGCCCTGATGCCTTGTCTCGCCTTGTCCACCGATCTTCCTCCCTTCTTATGAACTGGTGAGCTTTCGAATAAAAACGTTCCAGCGTAGCTGCGGGCTTCCCCGACAACCAATCTCCAAATTCAGAATCTGGATCCACTCCACGTATTACTGCCATCAAAATCACGTGGTCGTTAGGATTGCTCAACTCGGTAGCAGCAACATGAAATCTTTGCAAGTATGCTTTCAATGACTCTCCTGGAGTTTGTGTTACGCTTGATAAGGACATCACGTCCTTTGGACGAGTGGTGTGTATCCTGCATTGTTCTTCGAATTTCATTGCTAATTCGTCAAAGCTAGATATAGATCGTGGTGGGAGTTGAGTGAACCACATGGTGGCAATCCCGGACAAGGTGATTGGAAAACACCTACACTTGGTTGCGTCATTAGCTCTTGCAGAATCCATCATCCATCCATACCTCATCACATGCTGCCTGGGGTCAGTCTTCCTTTCGTAGGCTGGAATGGCGGGCATGCTGAACTTTCTTGGGTATTCGGCCGGTAGAATGGTATCCGTGAAGGGAGTATGACTCTTAGACACTCCCCGGTCTTCATTAGTTAGACCTTGGTTTTCTTTCATCAACTGCCTGACCATAGCCGTCAAATCCAGGGTTTGTATGAAAGATGAGAGGTTGGGTTCCGTTCCACGGGACCGTGCAGGTTGATGTCCCCCCCGATTTGGGTCTTGGTTTCTAGTAGATCGATCAGTAGCACCTGCATGTGCATCTTCATCCTTACGGCGTCTACACCTTGGAGGTTCATCGACAGAGGTCGAACTATCATCTTCAGAGTAAGGGACTGGGCTACCTCCAGCATTCTGATGCTGCTGCTGAGTAAGCTGAGTCATGAGGTCAGCGTTTGCTCAGCAAGTTGCCTTCTACTTTCCATAAGTTCTCTTATCAAGTCATTGAATTCTGCTCGGGAAACAACTTCTGCTTGGTTTTGGTTGGAGGGCCCTGCACCTCGAATCGCTTGCTGATTGCTAGTTCCCAGTTGTTGCACACTAGCGGTTTCATGGGCATCTGCATTTTGAGAGGCTTATCTAGTTCGTGGTCTTCCCATGGTAGAGTTGTTGGTTATAACTCTGAGTAGAATCAACAGATGCCTTATAAATGATTATGGATCTCATTCGGGGGATTTATGCAATCCAGTAGCTGCAAAGTAGATCCTAATAGCCTGAGAATTCAAACTCTCAGTGAAAGCACCAAAATGTTAGCACCAAAATTGGTCACTAACACCCTTAGAAAGATTGTGTAGGGAGATTAATGAAGAAAGTAAATTAAAACAGAGAATAGAGTGTAAATTTAAATGCAGAGAACAAGAACACCAAATTTATAGTGGTTCGGCGTAACTGCCTACATTCATTTTGAAGTTGATTTCCATTGATTTCCTTGATGGGTAATTACAGATACAATCCATTTTTAGTTACTAGAATACAACTGCAAAGTAAAAGAAATAAGTCTGGAACGAGTCTTGAAAATGGCAGAGTCTCCCCAGTGTTCTCTCCCCAAAAATCTCTCTTTTCTGTGCCCCTTCCCCTCTATTTGTAGGCGAAGGTGGGTTGGTCATCCCTGGTGGGCCTGGTAGCTGAATATCTAATCCCGAGTGAAGTGGTCTATGTGCGCCAAACCAGAGAGGCCGAATGATCAAATGTCGAACGTCCAAAGGCATAACGTACCCCTCCATGCCGAACAATCTCCTTTGGCCTAGCGGGTTGAGGCCGAACACACTGAATGCCGTGTGGAGCACTTGTGCCGAACAATGCTAGGAGCCGAACCAGTGTCATGGACAAACGATTGCTAGGCCGAACGAGATGAGGCCGAATGCTCTGAGTGCCGAACACTTACCAATGCCGAACAAGGTGTGGATGCCGATCAATATGGAATGTCGGAGGTCACTTGATGCCGACCAATGTCCTTGGCCGAACGTGACTTGTATGCCGAACGATGTCTTATGCCGGACCATTCTGCCATGCCGAGCGTGCTTGGATGCCGAGCGTTATAGTGCCGAACCACATAAAGGCCGAGCGAGGTTTCTGGCTGGACGATACCTTTGGCCGAACGAGGCCTTTGGCCGAGCGCTCCTGAATGAAAGTTGCAAAGAAATGCTGGACGAACCAGTTGGGCCGAACGATGGGTATGCCGAGTACAGAGTTGCCTGGCCAAATCTCCAGGAAACACGTTGATCAGGCGCAAAGCTAGAATTCTCCAAGTACTTAGTAGACTTGTTTCAACACCCAGTGAAAATACTCGAAATACCTTCAAAACCGATATGGAAAGTACAATCCAAACAAATAAACCGAATCGAATCAAGGATCACAGATACACAATGGTTACGCCTTGGTCGCCCAAGAAACATCCGTACCTTTTAAGCAATCACTACCTTTCGAATTTCGCCATGATGACAAAAAAATTGTAGACGCGGATACACAATGATTACGCCTGAATCACCCTGAAAACATCCGTACCCTTTAAGAAATCTCTGCCTTGCGGATTATGCTACTAAAACTACCATAGATCGCAGATACACAAGGGTTATGCCTGGATCCCGCAGGAAACATCCGTACCTTTTAAGCAATCGCTGCCTTACGAATTACGGTATGTAGTCGAGTTCGTAAGAACATGGGTAATGCCATGGAATTCGAAGGACAGTCGAGTGTCATATCCCAAAAACCCAAATTAGAGAGAATAATATCAATAAAATGAATCCAAAATGTGGCCACAAAGAGGATATCAAGCAGAAGGCACTTTCCATATCTTTACTTCGAAAATATGTATCATATAGTACCCTTTCAAATCAATTTCAAATATCATACTTATATAAAGTCCATTATATATAAGATTTCATTTTCAAATCGAATACTTTCCAAAAATCAATAGTATATCAAATCACACTTATATAGGCTTCGATTATATATGATTTTTCCTTCAAATTGAGTACCTTTCCAAATCAATATTTTTCAAATCAACTTCATACTTATATAATACTTATATAATACTTATATAAATTAATTTTATATAAGTTCGATAACTCCCAAATCAAGTATTTAGAAAAATAAGGTTCTCAATTTCAATTTGTTTCAATATCAGTTCAGTTTCAAAATCATATATGATTTCACCAAATTATTTCTTCCAAATTAAATATCTTCAATTTCAAAGTTTCCAAAATAATAGGTTTAGAAAATAATCCTAGTTTCCAAATCAATATAACTTAGGTCAAAATAATTCATTTCCAAAATCATCATATAAATACTAGGTTATAAATTCCAATCTGTTTTCCAAACAAAACATTTTTCTCAAAATCAATTATAGCCAAAAATGATTACCAAGCTTATAACCATCCCTTTTAAAACCTTTAAACTATTTATTTCTATTTGAAAGATACAATTTACCTTTTGAAAATTATTATTCTGTATGTATATATATATAGTTTTATAAAAGATGTTACTAAGTTAAAAACATTTAAACTAAATTTTATTCAAAACATTACAAAACTAAATTTCATATTAGTATAATTCAAAATAATCTTATTCATTTACTTAACAAAACAGTTTCAAACTTGTTTAAATCATATTACTTCATACCTAAACATACAAACTAAACTTATATACTTTATCAAATAAATTTTTTTTTTGAAATTACTTAGCATTGAAAATTAAACATCGATTTGGAAGTGTTTGAACATTCAAAATAGTTGGAGAAATAAAATTTCCAATCCAAGAGATGGAAATCAACAACCAATCAGTAAATCAATTTCAATAGATATGGTTAAATCCAAAACTCGAGTACTGAACATCGGGTTCACTTCAAATCATTTCAAATATATATACATATATCTTTCGAATATCAAATCGTACTTTGGAATTTGAAATCAAAATTGATTTCAAAAAATCAATCACATACCAAAGCTATTAAAGTGGCCTCTCCCCCACTCCGAAACTCAAAATTAATGTCGATGATGCATGCACTCATCACTGAAATTATTCTCCAACGACATAAGTGAGTTCTGGATTTCTATTTTCTTGAAAACTTCTTTGAAATTTCTTCAAAATCATTGGAAGTCATTTGAAGCCATTTGGAACATTTCTTAATCGGAAAATACTTTTAAATCATATTATTATATATTTTCAGAATCTTAAAACCAATTTTTAAAATGTCGGAGTCTAATTTCTCAAATTTCAAATTCAAAACCCTTCAATTATAAATCATTTTTTATATAAATCAATTTCTTATGTAATTTTCAAAATTTCAAATCCTTTCGAAACTTCAAATTCTCGTTTTTTTTAAAAGGTATATAATCCTTCTCGAAAACATCTTCACTTTTATACATAGGATATAATCATACTTATCAAAATAATAATTTCGATATATAAAACAATTTCTAAAATACAAACAAGCACGATTTTTCAAAGGATGATTCAAGAATGGATTTCAAAAAAAAGGTAGAGATTCAAATTAGAGGAACTCTAATCAAATAGAATTCTAATTCGAAGATAGGCTCGAACGAAGATGAGATACTTAAATTTCAAAATAGAAGATGGATATACTTATATAAATTGTGGGCGACCTTAACCGGGTGGCCCGTAACTTCAAGAATATGATCAATGTGGAATTCTAAGGCAAATCGCAATTTGATCGCCAGAGATAGAACTCGGCATAGCAAGAGATAGCAACATCTAAATCAAAGGTATAGAAATCTCCGGTGAATCAATGCCAATTGTAAAGGAGTTTCGCCCCTTTACAAATCATTCAAAGATTGGCAGGATTGCCGATTTTTTTTATAGAGATCATTCGAAATGGAGTTATAGGACGCTCTAGAATCTAAAGAATACAAATAGGGGAGGGAGACAAGAATGGATTTCAGAATAAGTGGGTGCGTTCCAAAATTCAAAGGAAACCCGAATCAAGGAGGAAGAAATTCAAGCACGAACGAAAGTATTTCTGTAATTAAATATACTACATATGCTAAGTTTTTCCTAAAACTGGAGCTCTGATACCAACGATAACATCGCGGTATTTCGTGCCATTCGCATCCACACATGCTGGACTTGAATTTCTCAAAATATCAGATTGTTAATTTATATTTGGCAAAACTCAGCACATACAGTAAATAAATCAATCACAGAATCATATACACAGAGTAATATAATAATAATGCAGCGTAATAAATAAATAGTAGTTCATGAAGCTACTATATAAACATCAGAGTTAGATATAAAATACAGCAGAATATCCCAAATATAGACCGATGACATCTCAGAAGAAATCAACTGGAAAAGCTGAAAGCTGAATCGATAGTTGGACCTCCAAGCGAAGCTCCAAACTCCAAAGATGAGTCTCAAATGCTGTATCACTCAGTCTGACCCGAGCGTAAAGCAAAACACTCGAGTCAGGATTAACATTCTTATATTAATAAATCCAACTCAAGTGAAATATCAACTGAAATACAAGTAACTCAAAGGATATTTGGGATAACCATCCTCTAAGGATCCATTGAACTATCTACAATGTAGGAATATACGCTATTAACAACTAAACGTCATTATAACACCATGGTCCTTTCAAAATAATTTATACTTCAAAACCAAAATATCATTTCCATTTAAAATATATCTATTTCCAAATTATAGCACTTTTAAAGTTACAACACTTTCGAAACCCAAAAACACTTTGAAATCGTAATTCTTTGAAAAAATCATAACTTCGAAATCATAACTTCCACCACTTAAACAATTTAATAATAGAATATCAAATAAAATAGTTTATAAAATAAAATAGTTTATATTAAAATAATTAGTATATTAAAATAGTTTATATTAAAATAGTATATACATTAAATAATTTATAAAGTACAATATTTATAAATTCCTTAAATTTACAAATCGATTCAAATTAACTCGAGTTCCAAATTCAAATCTAATTCAATATCAATTTATCAATTTCAACTCAGTTCAGTTTCTAAATAAACAAATTCAAATTATATCAATTTCAAATATATATTTAATCACAAAATAAACCATTTAAATTTCAATATATTTCAAAGCTTCAAATATTCAACATTTTCAAAACTAAATTTAACAGTTTCATATAGTTACTGATTTAACTTCATTATAATTTAGTCCTGAAATATTCACCTAATAAATTCAATACCATTTAAATAACCTTAAATTACATTTCACTAAATATTTCCTTCAATTTATTTAAACGTGAAATATTCAATAAATTATTTAAATCAAAAATCAAGTTATAAAATCATATCGTAAAATTTCAAATTCAATGATTCCAAATCGATTTAATTAAATAAAGTTCTTAATTAAATACAATTTCAAATAAATTTCAAATTTATCTTTCCAACCTTAACTTATTCAAATTATTACAAAAGTCTATTTTGAAATATAAATTTTAATAAATACTTAAACATATTATATATGAATTAAATTAAACTTTATTAAATTAAAGCGAATTATTAAATCTACTTTATATTAAAACTTATTTATACAAAATATTTTCAATATTGAATAAAACCATAGATATTTCCTTTCAGATCCGTAGAGATTATTTTCAAAATATTAATATGTAGACCAATGGTGTCTGCATATAATTTTCTGTCCTATGATCAAATGATACGGATATTTATCATTTCAATCCGTAATTTAAATATCTATGTGTACATATCATTTCAACCCACAATTCCAAATTCAGTTCAATGAAAATCTCTTGGGTTTATCATTTCAACCCATAACGATTTTCTCTTATTCTACAAATCATTCGGGTATGTATCATTTCAACCCATAAGGAATCCTATACTAACAGGGAACATGCAGAGTGTTAACAGATATGAAAACAATAATAACATGTATATAAAGTCAATAACAATATAATATAAACTATAGGATATGGTGTCATATTCCATCGGTGAAGAGTTATAGATAATTGCATATATAACAAATTTAAACAACTACCGTAGCATATTTCAATTGTCGTTTCAATGGAAATCAAATTTAATAAATTTAAGAATGTTAATCGTGAGTGATTGCTCACCTTTCGAGGCTAGGGAGAATAGACAATGAAGTTGAGTTACAAAATGCAAGCACGACTTCCAAAGTAAAGCTAGATTGGCATGAATTTAGCGGACAAACTGATAAATAGAACTTGATGAGAATGATCAAATCAGCTGGATATAAATAGAACATGTTATATATGTATATTACTGCTTTATAAAAATCAATATTTAATTTAAAACCCCAAATAAAAAATTCAAAATCTTTATATATATCGTATTTAAAGTCTATACCAAAATCAAACAACTTCTCAGCTAAATAAATAAACCTATATATGATAAGGATTGAAACATTTATATAATAAAATTCGAAATTGATAGACAAATCAATATATACATAATTTTACAAACACATATACATATTAAAAAAACAATATTATAAAGCCAATGTAAACTTATATAAACTAATTACACACACACACACACCAAATATTACTAGAGAAGGAAAAACAAAGAAAAAATGCTCGGCTTGGCAATTATATAATACTAACATAAAGTCTGTATATATATATATATATTGTGTTACAGAACCAGTCAGACACATAGATATAGTCGTGTATACATTTTTCTTTGTATAAATCAATATATATATATATATGTGTGTGTGTGTGTGTGTGTGTGTGTGTGTGTGTATTTCAATAGTATAAGTCAATGTAACTTGCTATGGCATGCTAAAAAATGACCATTTATAAATAATCTTAAAATATATGTGTACAAACCCTTTTACTTATCCTTTATAATATAATATATACCCTTACTTCTCTTAAAACGAACACTTACAAAATATATATATTACATTCTGTTATATAAACAGCAGTTTCACAATGCTAATTCACCTTACGTATAGACTTTATACGTTATATATATACTAATTAAAAAAAAAGTTTATAAACTCATATAACATTTATATATATATATACAAAATTAATATATATATATATATTTAACAATATATATGGAAATCTTATATAAATGGAATCACTACTTCAAACCAATAACTTAGTTAACTAAACTAATATATGGAAAACTTATATTTTTTATAACATTTTTAACTTGAAATATAAATATAGTTTACCTATATACTACATTTTCAAAATCAGTATTTTGTTACAACAGTCGATATGACTTATACATATAAGGCAACACATACTATATAAATGTTTATACACTATTACATCAATTACAAACAACTATATATATAGAATACATATGCGTATAACTAAATATGTTATTATATACTATATATACAAGTAAACTATCAACAGTTAGAAATAAAACGTATATCTATACATTTCAAATTGTCAATAGTTAATAAAACATGCATATGGATCAATATATATTAGTACTTTATATAAAAAATTAGTTTTAATATAAACAAAGAGAACAACAGACAAAACTATATATATATTATACTACATACATACTTACATATAAACTGTATAAAGGGGAAAATTTATATTTAAAAAAAATGAATCATAACTTATGTACCCAGATACGTAAACTGTATATACATAACCAAATGCTTTCATATACAAACCAATCATATACTAATTTATAAAATAGATACAAACTTTATAAAGTGGAAATTTGCCACAAGGGCCTCTTTAGCAAGTGCAATTAGTTTCTAGGACACACAACTGAAATTTACCTTTAAGGACAAAATGCAAAGTAATTAGTTTCTAAGTCCTAAAAACCTATGAAATTATGTCCTTGAAAGTAATTGAACTGCTAACTTTATCCTTAAAAGTAATTATTTTGCCGACTTTGGCCTTGAAATTAATTTCCGTGGATGTGTGTCCTAGAAACTAATTGGACTACAAAGTTTCTCCTTCTTGTGAAATGCCCCCTTTATAAAACTCGAGTATAAATACAGATGTGTGTGTGTGTATAGATTTAAAGTTTCCCAAGAAAATTAGAGACAAAGGACATAGTATATAAACATAACCTGTATATATATAGTTGTCACGAGAAAGAAGAGAAGGTAGTAAAGCTTGACGCGTTGCTCAAGTGATGGAAGATCAGTTGCCGTGTGTATAAGCTGACGAGGACGGGTTATATAGACAGGCTCAGCTTGACAGAGGTAGGAGGAGTGGTGGATCTGGGTGGTTGAGTGGCAGCCGAGGAGTGGAGGTGACTAATGGTGGAGGCATAGCAAATGGTAGGAGGCCGAAACAAGGTGTCGTAGAGAGGGACGGTAGGTTGACGTTTCGGTTTGAACAAGTAGATGATTGGGTAGGCGGTAGGGGAAGTGGGAAAATGGAGGATATGAATTGTTTCTTTTCAGAGCAAATGAAGTTTTTGATGACAGACCACTATATCAAGCTTTGCCAAAAATGAGGTTATAAAGAAAAATAGAAATGGACCACACACGTTTAATAAATACAAAACGTTTACCAGTTTTGTACGTTCAAACTTCGAAATGGTATGGGAAGGTAACAGACGAATTTTTGTAAATGATGAAATAAATGTTACAATGAAAGCTAGTGGTATTTCATTCCATCAGTTAGAAATTTGAATGGACAAAACTATCAAAAGTGTAAAAGTGGTACCGATACAATTAACGGTTTCCATGGGTTTCACCACGTACCGGACTTCAAAGCATAGAATTAAATATACCGTAGAGATCAGCACGATGAGATAATCAAAAAGGTATACAAATATCAGTGATACGATTGAATTATAAAATTCAAATTTCCGCTGCCAGAAATGCTATAAAATTGCAAAAAGTAAGATAAACGGAGCTTGAGAAATCCAAATTTGGCAAAAGAAATATGATGTCTCACTTAGAAAATGAATTACAAATTTATTATAGAAACAATATTCAGGTTTGCAAAACATTTTTTTATCATCAACAGTTAACTGATTTGAATTTAAATAAAATTGCACAAGAAAACGAACTTTCATATTATCAGATGAAAATTTACCAGTTGCTATGTTAAAATAGACGTATTCCAAATATTAAATTTTTATTTCAAAATTTTATTGTTTAGAATTTCGTAAAATTCCAGCTAAATATATTATTAAACCATCAAAATTTTTGGGTCGTTACAATAGTAAGTGAAATTTTATAAATATTGATTTCAAAACAGGATTTATAAATAAAATGAATTTAATTGGAATTTGAGAACTTAAGTTTTAGAATTGAATTTTTTTTTCAAGTGATTTTTGGAATATAATACTAGTATTATTTGGAAGTATTTTGGATAAATATTCTCAAAACGTGATTTGAAAGAAATTTTTAGAAAAACCTTTAAAAGGAAATAAGTTCTGTACTCCCCTCTCTATCGCTGGAAAATAATTTCAGCGATGAGTGCATGCATCATCGACGCTCATTTTCGAGTTTTAAAGTAGAAAGACCACTATACTAGTTTTACTGCACCTTTGTTTTGATAAACAAATCTTAAGTTTTGTATTTCTAAATATGATTTGATATATTTAAACTTTGAGTGTGTGTGTGTGTGTGCGTGTGTGTGTACATATAATTTCTTATGATTTGAAACGAACCGGGCATTTAGTTCTTATGTTTTTATAAATTAGAGATCTCAATTATTGTAATGTAGGAAATCTTGATTATATTAATAATTGGGAACTTCTAAATTGAAATTAAGGAATTGGATGCTAATTGATTAATGAAATATATAAGAATTGAAAATAACTTGTAAATATGAAATTTTTAGAAGATATAATTATTGAACATTTTTTTAACTGAAGTGAATAAGGTAAAATTGTGTAACATTCATATTCATTTTATAAAACATATATATAACTTATCAAAATGTTAAAAGTTGAAACTGCTAAATAGGAATATGTAATAGAATTTTATACAAGTAAAACATAAGTAATACAAGTGTTCAATGGAATTATTTCTATAAATAAGAATTTTGATCTACAACAAATGTTATAAACATAAGTTAATATTGTGAAATGCTTGTAATTAAATTAAATTGTAAAAAGGTAAATACCGTTTGAAATAAATTTGGAAATAAATAAGTTAATATAAACATAAGTTAATATTGTGAAATGCTTGTAATATTAAATTTAATTAAATAGTAAATGCTTGTATTAACATAAGTAGTGATTTTAGAAATCAATGTGGAATTTGATTTGGTTTTTGAAATAAATTTGGAATTTGATTTGGTGTTTGAAATAAATTTGAAAATCAATTTTTAATTTGATTTTATGTTTGAAATAAATTTGGAATTCAATTTGGAAATTTGATTTCGTGTTTGAAAGTGAATATTTGGAAATCGATTTGAAATTTATATATCAATGGATATTTGAAAATATAAACTCATGATTGGAATTTATAAAGGAAAGAGTAATTTGTTTTTAAAAATAAATATAGATTTTTTTTTAAAAAATAGTTCGAAAAGAAAACTTATGAATTTGGGATATAAATTGAAATAAATCGAGAAGGATTTATTAATTGATTTAAATGGACCATTTTGAAATGGAAAGCATATTTTTCCCTAGAAAGTCGAGTATGTTTTCAAAGTAGGTTTTGAAATATAAACTAAAAATTCTAGAATTGGTTTTAAAATGAATATTGTTGGAGAAATTATTTTTGGAATTGTTTTTAAATCTTTAAGTTAATTATAGAAGTGATTATTTTAAAGATTTAATTGAAATTTGATTTAGAAAATGGTTATTTAAATAATTACGCTTTATCTAATAATTTTATATTTAAGAAAGTGTTTGGGCTTAAGTTTTATATGAGATATTAGTATAAAATTTCATAATTAATATTTTAAATAACGTGTTTAAAATAGTTTTTATTTTAAATGTTTCCAAGTATATATTTTTGGATAAGTGATTTAAATTATTTTAAACTATTCGGACTCGGCTAATTTTCAGTGGAAATAAATAATATTTGAAAATTTATTATGCATGAGGAAAGTGATTTGAAATTTGTTTTAAAAAGGTTGAAGTGTGAAAATATATCTTGCGAAGATATTTTGAAATGAATAATTTGGAGAAAATTATTTAAAATCTAGTGATTGTGGTGAATATTAATTGATAGTTAAATAATATCAATATTGGCCTTTAAACGACATTTGAATTTCGATGCGACCGGGGGTCAGATTCCAAATGGTTATCCGAAAACCACATCGAACCTTTGTGATGGATCTTTTGTTTAAAAGATCAAAGTGGAAATTTGTTGTGATTTACTTAAAATCTAAATAAATATAACCACTTGTTTTTAAAATAAGCGCTCATTATTCAGTTAAGCCGGGAGATGACTTTATGTCATAAAACCCATTCCGATAATGATACGACGAAATGAGATTGCATTTGAAGATGTTGTTGAAATCGGGTATATTCGAAGATGAAAGGATAACCTGTCGAATGTCTCTGCAGCGAGTGGCTCCGGTATAGAGATTTATGTCACTATTTGTGATGGGGAGTCCGGACGTGATTTGTGAATATCTGGATTTGCAAGTGCTTCTTTCCTTAATTAGAGGAAGTGCCTTCGGTTCCATTCAAACCCGGAACGGACTTGCATGGATGTATGTCTGACATTACACTTTGAGTTGTAAAGCTGGTTTCTATCAAATACATTTTATTTGTGGCGGAGAATTTATTCTCTTAGCTTAACACCTTTCTCTGAGACGTACAAGCTCAGAGGTTATGTAGTTGATATTTACTAGTGATATATTCCCAATTTGGTAATGTGGCATGCTAAATGTTGATCATTTGTTGATCGAAGAATGGATTTTGTGAAAAGCGTAGCTTTATGGACGAGACTTT
Source organism: Allium cepa (assembly GCA_030765085.1). Taxonomy (NCBI): domain Eukaryota; kingdom Viridiplantae; phylum Streptophyta; class Magnoliopsida; order Asparagales; family Amaryllidaceae; genus Allium; species Allium cepa. Next base: position 273,041,890 of record CM060946.1, read on the forward strand.
GTCGGACCTCACACCCCGGAAATGGTCTAAAGTGGAAGGATGCGGCAAGGCTGTGGAGGTCGCGCCCCTCACGGTATGTACATTTCCTTCTGGATAAAAAGTGGCATCTGATATGTAGCCCAGATATTTAACTTGTGTGGATAAAAAGTGGTATTCTGGTATGGTGCCTAGATTATTTACTTATGTTGTTGTTGGTTGTTGAGGTGCCTCGGAAAAGGTCGATCTAGACCGGGGGGTGGCATACTCATGACAGTTAGTTACCTAGTTACAGAGGTAACCCGGCCTTGTGTTGGCAGAGAGTTGGTTAAGTTATCGGGGTATCCCTCAAGAGGCATTCCCGTTCGGTGTAGGAAGTTCCTTAGCCTGGCCATTTGTTGGAAATCCAAACAAAACAATACGAGCCCTATACGGTTTTAGTTGTATAACCTGCCATGGAATATGGTGGTAACCTGCTATTGAACATGGTAGCTATAGTAGGTATACTAAAATGGTAGTATGCTGTCTAAGATTAATATTATACTTTCGAAATGTTTTATTCACTATGCACTAATAATAATATCAAAAAGGATTTCTCATAACAAGCATGTTTGATTATCATAAGGAGAAATCTCCTCTAATTGTGTGATTGCATTGTGTGTGTGGCGGGAGGCCTTATGGTAGTTTCATTTTCTAAAATCATCAAAGGATTTCTTTTCCTTTTCTTTTGTGCAAATAACTGTTTTAAGTTCTCACACCACTCCCATGACTGACCTGGAGTTTATTGTTCCTTTCTAAACTCTGAGTGTCCATAATTTTCCACACGGGTAGCCTAGAGTCAGGTTATCAGTAGTTCTAGAGCGAAGTCAGGAAGATATGCTGTGGGGATCTGGAGTCAAGCTGGATGGCGAGTTGTATCACATATGTTATGTTATTGTTCCGCTGTTTTGTTGTTGTAATACTCTGATGATGTATGTAAAAAATAACTGATATAGTTCTTTTGTTTAAAGATTATTCATGTATTTATTATATATTATTCCGCTGCGAATGTGAGATTTTAATAATTTTTTCTGTTTTCTTGTTCTATCTTCTTCTTCTTTAACCCTAACAGTTCGATTGTTCGGCATTCGATTGTTCGGCATTTGATACAGTGGACGTATCGATGTCGACTTCCGGGTGTCGAAAAATTGGGTCGTTAAAGAGTGGTATCAAAGCAATTGGTTAAGCGAGAACCTTGGCTTTGGTGGGGAAACTACTCATTAGAGATAGAGTTAGTAGTACTCTAGAATGAGTTTGAGTATATTAATAGATATGAGCACGTATTTGTTAGTGAATATAAAATTGTTTTATATTGTATTGGCTTATCAGTTGGGTGTTTATAGATTCTGGTCGGTGCAGTTTGGCCAACTGTATCGATAGGGGTTTCTAAACTCTTAAACAAGATAAATCGACACAGCACTGTTTTAAAATAGGGTAAATGAAATAACTTTACCCAAATTACTTTTGTATACAAAAGGAATAATTTTTCGTAAATTACTAATAGTTATATATGGTTGCTTGATTGTTAGGAAGTGATAATATTAAATTATTATCAATGTTATTGAATATGAAATTGAAATCATAACTGAAAGATAAGAAATAAATTCTTATACAAATGAGATTTGCAAATGTAAATGTGATTTATAATTTGAAATAGAATTTCAGAGATATATTTGGAAAAGTTTTTTGAAAATAGTTGAAATTTGGAAATTAAATTCCTTTGAGTGTGAAAATGGTTTTCAAGGGGTTTGGAAAAATAATGGTGAAATTATTTGAGGAAAAATATTTTTGAATTGGGATTGAAATCTGGTGGAGATTTGGAATTTAAAAATATTTGGAATTATTTTTGAAGGGATGAAAGCACTAAACTTTTTTCGGTCGTTGGAAAATAATTCCGATGATGATCGCGACATCATCGTTGTTCATTTTCGAGTTTCCAAGAGAGGAATTGCTGCCAAATTAATTTAAAAATTGAAGTTGCTTGTGAAATAGTTTGATTTTGGATATAATTGATTTCAAAAATGGTTTTGAAATACTTAAGTAATTATTTAGACTTTGGAATCTTATTAAAAACGTTTATGGAATAATAAATAAACTTAGAAAGATTCAAATTGAAACTAAAATTAACTTGGGTTAATTTGAATAAAGGTAAATTTGAGAAGTAGGTCTAGTAAACTAAATGGATTGGAATAAAATTTATTAAGGTGGAAAATAAATTTATGAACGAATAAATGAATTTACAATTGCAACAAATTGAAATTGAAATTGAATTGAGTTAAATTAAGTATAATGGAAAATTTGTCAATTGGATCAAAAGAAGCAGATTATTAAAGTAAAATTAGTAATGGAATATTAAATTTGGCTTGAAATGAATTGAATACAATATTTATAAATGAAAGGTGAATTGAATTCATATGGAATTGGAAATCCAGTTTAAATATAAATAGTTATAAACCAAGTGGTGAATTGAAAATAAATTTAGGAAGTATATAGAATATTTATATTGTACTTAAGAAATAAATGGTAAAATTCTTAAGTAAAATTTGGAATTGAGAAATATTCTAAATTAATAAGTGAATGAAGATTTAAATGGAAAATGTGAAATGGCGATTGTGAATAAGTGGATAGAAATCAATATATATGTGAATAAAAGAGAACTGATACAATTAGAAATAAATATGTGGGATGTAATATATTACTTTATTCGCATAAAGATTCGAACCAGAATTCGAGCACAGAATTTTAAGATAGTTATATCGATTCGAGTTAGGATGTTTCACTCGATTTTCGACAACGAACCGTGGATATGGATTTTTGGTTGATTCTAGAAATTCTCTATCATAGTTTATTGCTATGGAAGGAGAATGACGGTTTATGATCAAGAAACTAGATCTGAGTCCGCATTAGGAAGTTGGGTGGACGATACTAGTTCAGAAGTGAAATTGTGTGATCGAGTGAGCAATCGAATTTGATATTGCGTACGAATGATATATGTGCATCGTACGGATTTAATGAAATAAATATTCAAACTTTTATAATGAAATATATAAAATGATTTTGAAAGCTATGATTGGATATTATTGTTAAGTAGGATATGCAGGTGTTATAAAGGAAAAGGGAATTAGATTTTTGATTTCGAAGATAATTTAAATTTCTCGTCAAAAAGTATGTATTTAAATTTCTATATGAAATTTGATGATTTTCTTGTCCAGCCACTTGGCTTTTTGTTTTCTTTTGAAATCTGAGGGCCCATGGCGGCGTTTTGTAGTCGTACCAAGCTAGCTGCGCAAAGAAAATGCTGGCAAAAAATTTCGAAAATTTAGGGAGTTAGAAAAATTTTGAGAAATTTTTTAAAATTTAAAATTTGAATTTAAATTTAAATTTGGATTGTTGAGAAAACAATATTGTTTAGAATTTGTGAAAGATTTTGGAAAGTTAGTTAAAATGATAATGGGTCTCTAATAAAAAGATTTTTTTGGCAAGTTGATAAAACTATTTAGATTGGTAAAATGATAAAAGGGTTACGGATGATTTTTCTTAACTAGTAATTACGGGAAGAAATTCTTTTAAGGGGGAAGAATGCGAAGACCCAAAATTTTGAACATTTGAAATTAAAATATTTAATTGATTTTAAATATTAGAAAGTTAGTTTAACTTGAATTTCAAATATCAGAATGAATTTGGCAATTAAGATTATTGAATTTAATTAATAAAGGTTGGATAAAATATTAAATCTACAGTTTTATGCTTGTTAAAAATATTTTAAAATATTAGAAAATTTATATTTGTAATACTGAAGATAATGAAAGCTTTAAAACTGAAATTTGAAGTGATTTGATCAGTTTTGAAATTATATCGTTTAAATCGGTATTTAAAAATAGCCTTCCGAGGCACAGTCTCGGAATTCGACGAAAATAGTTCCATTGGATCAGTAATAGTGTATTATTATCGGATTTCAATTTTCGTTGTGTTTGAAGAGATCGTTTGGCCAAACTGTTAGCAAACGCGCTGAAATTTTTATTGAAATTTAATTTAATAATTGAATCCAAAAAAGCTATCTTCTCCATATGATCAAATTTGGACTCGAAACCTTTTTCATTGAGCTCGGGATAGGGGTCAAACATTATAAATTTCTGGTGGTATGCCTCGATTAGAGATCGAGATTTTGAGTTGCGTTTACCGAAGCGATTTGAATTTAGATTTAAATTAAATTATATATTCACATGTATGAGGCAATAGACACGTTGAGGAAAATTCAAGCACTTACCTTCCTTTTTCTGTTCTTTTCTACACGCATCCTTTTCATTCAAAAAAAATACGAACGAAGAAAAAGGATAACATGAAATTCAAAATTTGCTCGTCTCAGTTCAAACATCAAAATAAAAAAAGGCAGAACAGAAACAATTTTGATTTTCCCTCTTCTCCCTCTTTTGTCCGAACCCTATCCATTCTTTCCCCCTTTCATCTTTGAAAATCAAATCGCTCTCGTATAAAAAAAAGTGTGAAAAGAAAATTTACGAATTTGGGATATAAATTAAAATAAATTGAGAAGGATTTATTAATTGATTTAAATAGACCCTTTTGGAATGGAAAGCGTATTTTTCCCTGGAAAGCCGAGTATGTTTTCAAAGTAGCTTTTTAAAATATAAATAAAAAATTCTAGAATTGGTTTTAAAAAGAATATTGTTGGAGAATTATTTTGGAAAATTGTTTTTAAATCTTTAAGTTAATTATAAAAGTGATTATTTTAAAGATTTAATTGATATTTGATTTAGAAAATGGTTATTTAAATAATTACACTTTATCTAATAATTTTATTTTCAAAAATGTGTTTGGGCTTAAGTTTTATATGAGATTTAGTATACATATTTCATAACTAATATTTTAAATAAAGTGTTTAAAATAGTTTTTATTTTAAATGTTTCCAAGTATATATTTTTGGATAAATGATTTAAATTATTTTAGACTATTCGGACTCGGCAAATTTTCAGTGGAAATAAATAATATTTGAAAATTTGTTCCGCATGAGGAAAATTATTTGAAATTTGTTTTCAAAAGGTTGAGGTGTGAAAATATATCTTGCGAAGATATTTTGAAATAAATAATTTGGGGGAAATTATTTAAAATCTGGTGATTGTCGTGAATATTGATTGATAGTTAAATAACCAACTATCAATATTGGCCTTTAAACGACATTTGAATTTTGATGCGACCGGGGGTCGGATTCCAAATTGTTATCCGAAAACCACATCGAATCTTTGTGATGGATCTTTTATTTAAAAGATCAAAGTGGAAATTTGTTGTGATATACTTGAAATACGAATAAATATAACCACTTATTTTTAAAATAAGCGCTCATTATTCGGTTAAGCCGGCAAAGGACTTTATGTCATAAAACCCATTCCGAATAATGATACGACGAAATGAGATTGCATTTGAAGATGTTGTTGAAGATCGGGTATTTTCGAAGATGAAAGGATAACTTTTCGAATGTCTCTGCACCGAATGGCTCTGGTATAGAGAATTACGTGACCCTTTGTGATGGGGAGTCCGGCCGTGACGAGTGAATATCTGGATTTGCAAGGGCTTCTTTCCTTAAGTGGAGGAAGTGCCTTCGGTTCCATTCAAACCCGGAACAGACTTGTATGGATGTATGTCTGACATTACACTTTGAGATGTAAAGCTGGTTTCTAACAAATACATTTCTATTTGTGACAGAAAATTTATTCTCTTAGCTTAACACCCTTCTCTGAGACGTACGAGCTCAGCGGTTATGTAGTTGATATTTACCAGTGATATATTCCCAATTTGGTAATGTTCATGCTAAATGTTGATCATTTGTTGATCGAAGTATGGCTTTTATGAAAAGCGTAGCTTTGTGGACGAGACTTTATCGGACATCACACCTCGAAAATGGTCGAAACATGAAGGATGCGACAAGGTTATGGGGTCGTGCCCCTCATAGTATGTACAATTCCTTCTGGATAATAAGTGGTATCTGGTATGGAGCCCAGGTATTTAACTTGTGTGGATAAAAAGTGGTATTCTAGTATGGAGCCCAGATTATTTACTTATGTGGTTGTTGGTTGTTGAGGCACTTCGGAAAAGGTCGGTCTAGACCGGAAGGTGGCATACTTGGACAGTTAGTTACCTAGTTACAGAGGTAACCCGGCCTTGTGTTGGCAAAGTGCTGGTTAAGTTCTCGAGGCATCCCTCTAGAGGCATTCCCATTCGGTGTAGGGAGTTCCTTAGCCTAGCCATTTGTTGGAAATCCAAACAAACAATACGAGACCTGTACGGTTTTAGTTGTATAACCTACCATGGAATGTGGTGGTAACCTGCGATTGAACATGGTAGCTATAGTAGGTATACTATAATGGTAGTATGCCGGCGACGATTAATATTATACTTTCGAATTGTTTTCTGCACTATGCACTAATAATAATATCAAAAGGATTTGGCTTAACAAGCATGTTTGACTACCATAAGGAGAAATCTCCTCCAATTGTGTGATTGCATTGTGTGTGTGGCGGGAGGCCTTATGGTAGTTTCACTTTCCAAAAGCATCGAGGGATTTCTTTTCCTTTTATTTTGTGCAAATAACTGTCTTAAGATCTCACACCAGTCCCATGACTGACCTAGAGTTTATTGTTCCCTTTCTAAACTCTGAGTACCCATAATTTTCCATACGGGCAGCCTAGAGTCAAGTTATTAGTAGTTCTGGAGCGAAGTCAGGAAGATATGCTGTGGAGATCAGGAGTCAAGCTGGATGGAGAGTCATATCACGTATATTATGTCATTATTCCGCTGTTTTTTTGTTGTAATATTCTGATGATGTATGTAAAAAAACTTATATAGTTCTTTTGTTTAAAGATTATTCATTTATTTATTATATATTGTTCCGCTGTGAATGTGAGATTTCGATATTTTTTTCTGTTTTCTTCTTCTATCTTCTTCTTCTTCTTTGACCCAAGCGGTTTGATTTTCCGGCATTCGATTGTTCGGCATTTGATACAGTGGACGTATCAATGTCGACTTTCGGGAGTCGAAAAATTGGGTCGTTAAAGAATTGGTTGATTTATTGAATTATTTTGTTTGAATGTTCATTGTATGTTGTGATAGATGCTATTGTGATTGAATGTTTATTTGTTCGTTTATTTTGATATATTATTGTTATCACCATGTAGTTTATTGCGGTCATATAAATTTTCACGTTGATTTTTTGAACATGGAATAAAGATATAAAAACCCATGAATTTCATATATGTATATGAGAAAAAAAATTAGTATGTTTTGATTTACTAGTTGAACCATAAAAATGATTTTTGAGAAATAAACCGTCGTCAACTTATTTGAAAGTTTTCAAAAATAAATTTTGAAACATTGTAAAGTTTCCATAGAATTGAATGTTCAAACTTTTGAACATTTTTATAAATCAAATCTCTTGAACTATGAAATTTAACTGTGAATTTTTTTGCAAATTTGTAAGTTACTAGAATGGATCTATTGTGAAATCTATTGTATTTTGAATATGGAAACGATACCTTTTCCAAAAAAATTGAACCTTCAAAAATGTAGCTATCTGCATTCCTTATTTCATCTAATTTTGATTTAATTTGCATAAGATCTTTTAGTTCTGACTCAAGCGTTTTGTCTTTTTATTACATTTGGGTCAGTCTGAGCTTTTTAGTGAATTGAAGATTATTTTCTGGAGGACGAAGACAAAAATTCAATATATTATTGCTATTTATTATAATTATTCCACTGAATTATTTTTTTATTCCTGCTGTATTACTCTGATTTGTATTGTAAAGTGTAATCAAATGTTATTTGTAAAATAGCTTCATGATCTGTTTATTTAATTATTGTATTTTGTCAATTTGCTGCAAGATTCTGTGTTTTGTTTTTCTTTCTTTTCTTCTATTTTCTTATTTACCCCCATTAGTAATCCCCCCTTTTGAATGGTTTGAATTAGTCATGCGTGTTTTATTATTGATTTAAATCACCCAAAAAGATGGGTTGTCATACTTTAAAAATAAAATAATACAAGTAAATTATATAAATTCATATATACGGTAAATCTAAACCTGTTTCATGACAAAATATTATTAAATTCACCAATAAGAATTAATAACTAATAATGATTTGGAGTTAAAATAATTATTTAAAATTCCATATGAGTACTAATAATTAATTAGAGGTATAATAATGTTTGTTTATTGATTTGGATATAATATACAGAACCTAACATAGTATTCAAGAAGTTTGTGTATTGAATTGAGTATTTCTTTGCAATATCTTATATATATAATAATTATACATGCTTTCAAAGTTACTGTCTAATATTTTATATAAGGGTAAATATTTTATATGTCATTTATGTAATTATGATTTATGTGTAATGAGGAATTTGAATAAACAAAGTAATAATACAGTCTGGTAGGGGTCTTTTGGTAGTATTTATCTGGTTATTCGTCGGAATTGTTACATAGAAATAAAGTGTGGATTGACTGTATTTTATGAGCATTAAATAGAACATTCGAATAACACACGGTGGTATGGGACGCCACAGTGTTATTCGTTCGGTTATTCATTGTAAGTAAATGTCACTCATATGGGTATTTGTTACATATGATCAGGCTCATTGCAGTGAGCAATATTTATATTTGTATAGAATGTGTCGAGAAATACGTAGAATTATGTTTGGCATATGTTTAGAGCTATGTGATAAACACTGAGTATAGATACCATGTATCTGCCTATCTTTGTCCAACTTCCTTTATGATCCAGAAGTGAACCGAATTGGCAGTATCCACCTTGGCGGCCTGATGTCGGGGTTATGCCTCGAATCTATTACATCCTTTATTTATAGCTGTGCGCTATCGCTATGTCTTGTGTCACCTAAGAAAGCAGTCTATTACCATGTGGGCATATGCTGGGTCATGATAGAGTCGTGTCCTCACGTAAACGAACACATAGGTGGATCTTGTCATGATTTTGGGGAGAGGCAATTGAGGACTTTAGGAGTTGTGTGTAGTCTCCTAAAGCGAGTATGTGCTATTAGATGATGAGTATACCATTCCTTTGAGATGATGAGATGATGAGTATGACTATGTTAGAGATCATGTGTTTAAAGTGTAGTTAATCCTGTATTATCCATACATATCCTTTGATATTATATTTTAAGTTATTTGGGATTCAGACATAGTCTGATCCGTGTGTTATTATAATACCCAGGTCAATCCGAGACATTGTAGGATTAAGTACACAGTAGGCTTCTGGATTCACTGGGGTTTGGGAGGCTAGTAATTATATTGATGATATATTGCCTATGTATTTTATAGCCTTATAGATGTATATAGTGGGCAAGAGAATATCATTCTGTAGCCCTACTAGACATTATATTATGTAATATAATATATTTTATCTACTACATTATGATTGTATGTACTCTATTATATTCAGTGATTATGTATTATTGTCATGGAGGCGCACGTGTTTACTGCTTTGTACTGAGATCATGTGCATCTATGATAAGTATTCTTGGATTTGAGATATTTACCTATGTTAGTCTAAAGGAATATTCACATGTGTACCTATATAGCCTCATTTTTCGTATTATCTGACACTATTACATAGTGGTACTCTTGGATAGTATGTGTATAGAGGTGGGACATTTAACCTTCCGGGCCAACTTCTTATAATTTTCATTTCCTTGAGTCATAAGGTAGATATTCTATGGTGTCATTAAGCAAGGTGTAATCCTCAAATTTTTGGTACCTCAAATGCTTCTTAAAATTTTGTTTCCTAGCTCTAGCACCTTAATATCTCTCTTATGGTTGTTGTTTTTATTCCCAACGTTAATAGTAACATTTTTGGCGCTCTCACTAGTATGTTCCATAATAACATTACGCCGCACCACCTTAGTGGATGGCCATCCACCATCCTTTTGTAACTGTATCAGCCTCTTCCAAGCATAGAAATTGAGTCCCTTTTCTATAGAACCCTTCCATGGTTAGTGGTAGTTTCATTTTTAGCCATTTACTGAAATCCATTTTCGGATGAATTCCTTTTATCAATGGCATCAACAGAATATCCTCTTTGGTATTGCTCACCTCTGTTGTAGCCATATTAACTCTACTTATAAAATTATTCATAGATTCTCTAGGACTACAAAAAAGTGTTGATAAAGACCTCACATCTTTAGGACGAGCGACATGCAACCTAAAATGCTCCACAAACCTTCTGGCCAACTGGTCAAATGAAGATATGGACCTCGATGGGAGTCGAGTGAACCACTTCATAGCTAATCCTTCAAGTAATACTGGAAAACATATGCATCGCATAGTGTCTATTGCCCTAACACCATCCACATGCCATTCGTGCTTCAAAAGATGCTACAGTCGTTCCTTTATAAGACGACATCGTGGGTATAGTAAATCTCCTAGGATACTCTTCCCACAAAATCTCTTTAGTAAATGACTTCCTACTAGGAGAAAAACTCCTATCATCATTACTTCTATGTTGGTCTACATTCATTGGCTTTCTCGTGATATCAGCTAGAATCATAGTTTTATTGAACTACCTTGAGTGTTTGGTTTCGCAAATGGTCTCGGTTATTTCTGTGGTATCTGGGTTCTCCAGTCTTTAGGAGAATTGTTTTTCTAGTCGATCGGTTCCTACATTCTATATACGGTGGGTGAACTATAGTCATTTGAACTCCACCACTCTGGCCACCAATAACATGTCCATCATTAGCATCAACATCTATAAGTCAACATAAACATCGTCATTCACAACTAAGTTGGCAGGGTCGGTACCGATTTTTAATACCAAATTGGTGCCGAGTTGTCCCCTATCAACCTGAGGTTTCCAGTTCCAAGTTTTAAAGTCCCATATGTAGGATCTAGATTAACCCTAGGGGGGGGGGGGTGAATAGGGTTATAACAAATTTTCTCGAGTTAAACGCAAAAAAAACTGCAGAGAAATAAATATGCTGAAAAGTAAATCACACACAAAATTTACCCAGCTTCGGCAACCCCTGCCTACTGCTGCATTCCCAGATTTCTATTAGAATTAAACAGTCTCCCGCTTACAAACACTCTAACAGACTCACACACCCTGCTACCGCCTATAGAGTTTTGCAAACTCGCACACCCTGCTCACTGAACTAATTCTAACTAGACAATCTGACACTACCTACAACCTAGGTGGTGATTTACAAAGAATTCATTCGAAAAGAAAATAAAACTAAAAACAAATAAACACCCTTAAAATAAAGAGTAAATTCTTAAAAAAACAATTCCCCTTTTAACAAGGCCGACCCTTTTATCTTTCACACGATCCTCTTCTATTTTCTTTTTCCTTGTGAAGAAAATGGCGGCTTTGATTCTTCGTTCGTTCTTTGTCCAAATTAGGGCTTCCAGTAAATACAGACGATCGCGACTTTTCCTGTTCGATTGAACTTGGTTCTCTTGCTTTATTTGTTGATCGTCTCTTGAGATGATGTCGGCCGCTCCTATTTGATCGAGTTCACTATTTGCTTTGGTATGTAATTTCCTTGTTTTTGCTTTTCTGATTTTCGTACTCGAACTCGATGATTGATTATCTTGCCGATGATGATTGTGGGTTTATATTTGGATTCAATTCGATTTTTCCACACCACTGATGATGATTTGCGGTTTGTTATTTATATGAATTCCGAGACCCTAATCAATTCGATACTTTCCTAAATTTTGCTTTCCTGATATTGTTACAACTTGATACCCACGGTTTTGATTTTCAATCGTTCGATTTACCTTGATTAATACGGCAGAAACTTTCCTCTTTTACTTGGATTTGAATTTTGACCTTTTCAATTTACACACACTTGATTTCTTTTTTATACTATGTTGATTTCTGACTTAATTAAAATTCGACTTGCTTAACATCTTGGTTGCCACGGCTTTGGCCATCTTTGTGTTCATCCCTGTGGCTTTCGACTTTTGTCAACTTCGACTTCACTGTGAATTACTTCTGCTTTGACTTCGAACATGTCACCTGATCTTTGGTACATTGTTTCTCGGCTTCAATGTTTTCACTGTTCTCACATGTACATGCTTCATTTCATACTTCCATGGTCTTGTAGCATTGTTATTATGTTGGAATTTGATCGTCTGCACCTCTGGTATGCAGCAGCTTGGTCTTGGCATTTGTATTTTGCATTATTGCTGCTCCCTGTACTTGTAGTTGTTTAATCTGGTTCTTTTGAAGTTTTAGCTTGTACATTTGAGCATTTTGTATGCATGCAATTTTGGTTTTACACTACTTCATCATGTTGCATACTCTCCATTTTGCATACTGCTACTTGTTTGTAGCCTTTGTTGTTTTGTATATATGTTCTATTCTGCATCACTTATATACAATTGCCATTGTTTGTTCACTTTGATTCTGCTGTGTCTAATTTGTACTACTCTGGTCTTTCTTTGTACTTGACTCTGAAATATTCTGACCTGATGCATTTGAACTTGATCATACTTGATGCATTTTACTTGAGTCTGGTCATTGTTGGCATTTTGCTTGAGTCAGGATTCAGATTGCACTTTTGTTTGTTTATCGAGTCTGTTGGCACTGGTCATTTGAGGCACTGGGTCTGCATACATGTGCTTTGATGCTGTGTTGCATTGATCTCTGTTGTTGTCTATTGCATTGAGTTGGTCTGGCCTGAACTTGATTTTAGTGTAGTTGGTGTTGTGCACTGATTTGAGCTTCTGGCTTGTTTCAGTTTTCATTTGTGGTTTGTGTTCATGAAAATGCTTTTATTGCCGAGTTGGATTTACTTTGTCTCTGATCTTTTGTTTCTCATCTGTGCACATTGTATCCTTGGTCGACAACTGGTCTATGCATTGCATCACCGGTCTTTGCATCCTTTCACGTTGATTTTTGAAATTTCACTTGAGTTGGATCCAGTTACAAAACTCGGGTTTGACCTTGTGCTCGTGTCGTGATTTTAAATATATTGCATGTGAGTTGAACCCGGCTTTTCATTTGGGTTTGACCTGCGCTCACCTGTCCCTGTAGCATTATCAAGTGTACATCGATGTGCATGGCCTTGTGGCATGTACAGTGATACACCGTGCATGTCACATTGTTCGTGTGTGATGAATTCAAATGTAAATGATGACGAACAACCCAAATAAATGAGGCAAATAATATTTTCAAAATCCATATTTTATTTTATATTGCAAAAATATTTCTTTTTCAATTTTACTGCGTTAGTGAATATTTTTGCAGATTGCTCAGATGATGGATTCTAACTGGAATGAAGTTGAAGATAAACTTCGAGTATGAGTGATATGTAGTGAGGCATTTATGTAAATTGAATTGTGATGTAATTGCAATCAAAATTGTATATGTATAGTGAGAGCTTGAATTTGTACTATTCAAAATTGTAATAAATATTTGTTTGAATAAAATTTCCGTTTGAATTCAAATTCTGTGTAATTTATTCTGTTTGAATTCAAATGCTGTGTAATTTATTTTATTCAACAAATATTTATTTAATCTATGAAAAATAAAATAGTACATTAACAAATACATTTAAATGAATATATATGTTTATTATCATCAAACAAAAATCATATAAGCGCATATTAAACAATCTCTCCCTTTTGATGATAACAAACATATATTTAAGATTTTGTACATGTGTTATAAATGTATTTGATCAATGATATATATCAATGATATATTCTAGTTGCTCCCCCTATTTAAATGCTTCCTCTCTACATGATGCTCCCCCTACACATATGCATACAAATAGAAATATATAAATGAGCCTAGATGCAAATGGAAAATTATTTGACCTTTGCTTGATTTCATTTGACAAAATCTTAACTTTTCTCTCCCCCTTTTGTTATCAGCAAAAGAATAATAGTGTTAGAGAAAAATAGAGATAAATTGATCAATATTAATCCAACATTAAAACTCAATTGAATATACATATTAAACTTCAATAAAAATCAAACAAAAATCATAACTACCCTTGTTAGGCGCATATTCCACTTTTAGAATGAATGGAAATGATGTTCTATTATAAAATCATATAATTGTATCAACTTGTGGTACAATCATATCAGGAATTTGAATATCTACTAATCATGCATAACCGTTAGGACTTTTAAATGAGATTAGTAGTATTTCAATTTAATTTTAAAAATGAATTCAAGTATCTTCTAACCACGCATAACCGTGAGGACTTTTAAATGGGATTAGAATCAACTTGTCTATTTAATCAATCAAATTTGATATGCCTTCCATACATGCATAACCGTAAGGACTTTTAAATGAGCATGGAAGCACATAATCAAAAATCCAAGTAATTCACCCATGCATAACCGTGAGGACTTTTAAACGAGAGTGAATACTTTGGTATTTATTTATTTTTACAAAAAAATGTGAAATGAAAAACAAATGATCCCTGATTATAGTACACATATCGACAAACTATATTTAAGATTTGATAAACAATGGTCGATAGAAATATGATAGATATAGAAATGGTCATGGAATCTTTACCCAACAAAAAGTTTTATAACTCTTGTTTGAATTCCTAAAGAAATTTTCCAAATATACTGTCTTGAGTAATGTATGTTAAATATCAACACTTATCACCTTCCCAATCACTATTTATCTTTTTGATAATTAGTAGGGAGTCGGATTAGTCAAAATTTGTCATTTAAAATCAATAAAAATGACTAATCTGAAAATATGGTCAAAAAATGATTTTCTCGAAGGGGGATATATGAAAAAAAAATTTATGCTATTTGAAAATTATTTGTAATGAAAGATATGCAGATATTTTCTTTGAAAAACGATGCAGTTACTAAATGTCTCACCATAAATCACGTTCAACTAGAAGTTTTCTGTCAACTAGATTACTAGTATGATCTGCGTCTGAATTTCTCTTTCACTCCAAAATATCACTAACTAAATTTGATAGACCAGATCATGAAGTGTGCATAAAAATTCAAACTCAATTTTTCACAGCATTTTAAATGACATTCTCTTGAATTTGGATTGAAGCCATGTAAATAATCAGAAAACCATGAATATAGAGTTAGCCGTAACCAAAAATATTATCATCCAACAAAACACTATTTTTAATGCAAACGTATATGTATGAAGTAATTCAAAGAATAGTGTTTTTGGCATAAATATAATTGGCCAACTATGTTGAACAAGTCAGAAAAAATCATCATCTCACATTATTGGCTGATTTAATTCAGAATACGGTGCAGATTATCACATTTTATATATCGATCAAATAAATATTCCTTCACCTGTTTTACCTTTACGATAATTTTTCGTGATTGCCTATTGTGATTCTGTCACCTTTGTACTAGGCTAAGGAACTTTTGCTTTGTTGCCCGTTGTGTTTTTGGAACAGCCAAAATCCAGAGAACACTGTTGTTGTTCCTTAGCCTGCCACCATACCTGCACGATGAAAGATTTTTGTGACCTATTTGTTTTTATAGGTCCATGGTTGTTAGTGGCAGAAGCATTGTGAATAAACAATCCCTTTGGAACCCAAACTTGTTTTGTCCTTTCATTCTTGCTCCAATAGACATGAAATTTGTTTGTAGAATTCTTAGGAACCCAAACTTGTATAAATTTTGTGTTCTTGTTCCTATGACTACAATTTTCAACACGATGTCCAATTATTTCACATCTTGCAAAGACACTCTTACCTTTTGCATTATCACCAGCTTGTGTTTTCCCAAAGCCTAGTCCTTTTCTGTTGTTAGCAAAAATTTGATTTCCCAATAACATGTTGAATGATTTTTCTCCTCTTGAAAAGTTATTAAGAGATTTCTCAAGATTTTGGACTTTGGTTTTGAGTGTTGTGTTTTCAGTGACAAGTGAGGTGCATCTATTTATAAAATCCTTTTTCCTAGTGTCAATGATTTCCTTAAGACTCAAGTTTTCTTTTTCAAGATTCTCAAAGCTATTCTTAAGTCTTGATAATTCTGAATCTAAAATTTTACATTTTTTACATTCTAGGTTTTGAATATTTTCAAGTTCAGTTTCTAACCTAAAATTTTCATGAGCAAGTTCTCTCCTATCAGATTTCAGTTTTTCAATTTTAGATTCAAGAGTATCAACTACTTTAGTAAGATCAAGACACATAAATACAAGTTCTTTATAAGAATAGTAACCTCCCTCACTAGATTCCTCTGAGCTTGCTTCTGAATCTGATTTTGCCACAAGACACAAATTAGCCTCCTCTGAGCTATTATTCGAAACTTCCTCTCCTTCTTCATCATCCCAAGTTGCTGCAAAGGCCTTCTTCTTCTTTTTATTTCCTTGGTTGTTTTTGAGAAATGGGCATTCTTGTTTGAAGTGGCCAGGCTTATTGCAGTTAAAGCACGTCAGTGCATTATCGGAATTGTCAGAATCTTTTGACCTATTACCACTTGTTTTCTTCTTGCGTGGCTTGAATCTTGGACCATAATCTAAGATTATTGACAGCCATTGTAAGCTCTTCAATTGGATCTTCTTCTTCTTCATCGCTCTCTTCTTTGGTCTTTAAGGCAATCGTCTTCTTCTTTGATTCGGAGTTGTTGCGTTCCTCCTTTGCTTTTAGCTCAAGCTCATATGTCATCAAGTTGCCGATCAACTCCTCCATGCTTAGTTTACTCAGATCTTTCGATTCTTGTATTGCCGTGACTTTTGCCTCAAAGCTCATCGGTAAGACTCGTAGCACCTTCCTCACAAGCTCTACCTCAGTGAATACCTTCCCAAGCGCTCTAGCATTCTACACCAAAGTTGAAAAGCGTCCAAACATGTCCTTTATGCTCTCGCCTTTGTCCATCACAAAGTTCTCGTATTCATTGCTGAATAGGGCTAGACGAGACTCCTTGACTTGAGAAGTTCCTTCATGTGTCACCTCCAAGGTATGCCAAATTTCCTGTGCATTTTTACAATGAGAAATTCTATTAAATTCAGTTTTATCAAGAGCACAGATTAAAGCATTCATGGCTTTAGCATTTGTAGTTTTTAATCTCTTATCATTAGCATCCCACCTATCCTTAGGTTTAGGAATCTCAGTATCACCAACAGTTATAGTGGGAGATTTATAGCCAGTTTCAATAATCCCAAACATCATAATCAACAGAACTAAGATAAATACCCATCCTAACATTCCAATAAGCATAATCATTCCCATTGAATATGGGTGGCCTAACAATAGATTGCCCCTCAGAAAAAGCATTATTTGGTAGATTCATGACTCTAGAGTTAAAGAAAAATACCGGGCTCTGATACCACTTGTAGGATCTAGATTAACCCTAGAGGGGGGGGGGGTGAATAGGGTTACAGCAAATTTTCTCGAGTTAAACGAAAAAACAAACTGCAGAGAAATAAATATGCTGAAAAGTAAATCACACACAAAATTTACCCAACTACGGCAACCCCAGCCTACTGCTGCATTCCCAGATTTCTATTAGAATTAAACAGTCTCCCGCTTGCAAACACTCTAATAGACTCGCACACCCTGCTACCGCCTATAGAGTTTTGCAAACTCGCACACCCTGCTCACTGAACTAATTCTAACTAGACAATCTGACACTACCTACAACCTAGGTGGTGATTTACCAAGAATTGATTCGAAAAGAAAATAAAACTAAAAACAAATAAACACCCTTAATAAAAATAAAGAATAAATTCTTAAAAAACAATTCCCCTTTTAACAAGGTCGGCCTTTTTATTCTTTCACCCGATCCTCTTCTATTTTCTTTTGTCCTGTGAAGAAAATGGCGGCTTTGATTCTTCGTTCGTTCTCTATCCAAATTAGGGCTTCTAGTAAATACAGACGATCACGACTTTTCCTGCTCGATTGAACTTGGTTCTCTTGCTTTATTTGTTGATCATCTCTTGAGATAATGTCGGCCGCTCCTATTTGATTGAGTTCACTATTTGCTTTGGTATGTAATTTCCTTGTTTTTTCTTTTCTGATTTTCGTACTCGAACTCGATGATTGATTATCTTGCCGATGATGATTGTGGGTGTATATTTGGATTCAATTCAATTTTTCCACACCACTGATGATGATTTGCGGTTTGTTATTTATATGAATTTCGAGACCCTAATCAATTTGATACTTTCCTAAATTTTTCTTTCCTGATATTGTTACAACTTGATACCCACGGTTTTGATTTTCAATCGTTCGATTTACCTTGATTAATACGGCAGAAACTTTCCTCTTTTACTTGGATTTGAATTTTGACGTTTTCAATTTACACACACTTGATTTCTTTTTTATACTGTGTTGATTTCTGACTTAATTAAAATTCGACTTGCTTAACATCTTGATTGCCACGGCTTCGGCCATCTTTGTGTTCATCCCTGTGGCTTTCGACTTTTGTCAACTTCGACTTCACTGTGAATTACTTCTGCTTTGACTTCGAACATGTCACCTGATCTTTGGTACATTGTTTCTCGGCTTCAATGTTTTCACTGTTCTCACATGTACATGCTTCATGTCATACTTCCATGGTCTTGTAGCATTGTTATTATGTTGGCATTTGATCGTCTGCACCTCAGGTATGCAGCAGCTTGGTCTTGGCATTTGTATTTTGCATTATTGCTGCTCCATGTACTTGTAGTTGTTTAATCTGGTTCTTTTGAAGTTTTAGCTTGTACATTTGAGCATTTTGTATGGATGCAATTTTGGTTTTACACTGCTTCATCATGTTGCATACTCTCCATTTTGCATACTGCTACTTGTCTGTAGCCTTTGTTGTTTTGTGTATATGTTCTATTCTGCATCACTTATATACATTTGCCACTGTTTGTTCACTTTGATTCTGTTGTGTCTGACTTGTACTACTCTGGTCTTGCTTTGTACTTGACACTGAAATATTCTGACCTGATGCATTTGGACTTGATCATACTTGATGCACTTTACTTGAGTCTGGTCATTGTTGGCATTTTGCTTGAGTCAGGATTCAGATTGCACTTTTGTTTGTCTATCGAGTCTGTTGGCACTGGTCATTTGAGGCACTGGGTCTGCACACATGTGCTTTGATGCTGTGTTGCATTGAGCTCTGTTATTGTCTGTTGCATTGAGTTGGTCTGGCCTGAACTTGACTTTAGTGTAGTTGGTGTTGTGCATTGATTTGAGCTTCTGGCTTGTTTCAGTTTTCGTTTGTGGTTTGTGTTCATGAAAATGCTTTTATTGCCGAGTTGGATTTACTTTGTCTCTGATCTTTTGTTGCTCATCTGTGCACATTGTAGCCTTGGTCGACAACTAGTCTATGCATTGCATCACTGGTCTTTGCATCCTTTCACGTTGATTTTTGAAATTTCACTTGAGTAGGATCCAGTTTCAAAACTCGGGTTTGACCTTGTGCTCGTGTCGTGATTTTAAATATATTGCATGTGAGTTGAACCCGGCTTTTCATTTGGGTTTGACCTGCGCTCACTTGTCCCTGTAGCATTATCAAGTGTACATCGATGTGCACGGCCTTGTGGCATGTACAGTGATACACCGTGCATGTCACATTGTTCGTGTGTGATGAATTCAAATGTAAATGATGACGAACAACCCAAATAACTGAGGCAAATAATATTTTCAAAATCCATATTTTATTTTATATTGCAAAAATATTTCTTTTTCAATTTTACTGCGTTAGTGAATATTTTCGCAGATTGCTCAGATGCTGGATTCTAACTGGAATGAAGTTGAAGATAAACTTCGAGTGTGAGTGATATGTAGTGAGGCATTTATGTAAATTGAATTGTGATATAATTACAATAAAAATTGTATATGTATAGTGAAAGCTTGAATTTGTACTATTCAAAATTGTAATAAATATTTGTTTGAATAAAATTTCTGTTTGAATTCAAATTCTGTGTAATTTATTCTGTTTGAATTCAAATGCTGTGTAATTTATTTTATTCAACAAATATTTATTTAATCTATGAAAAATAAAATAGTACATTAACAAATACATTTAAATGAATATATATATATGTTTATTATCGTCAAACAAAAACCATATAAGTGCATATTAAACACCATCTTCTTTTCTCTTCACTTTCTAACTTCCATCTCTGTGATTTCTTTTCGATGAAGTGGAATTGTCTTCTTCTAAATTGGAAGGTAACAACTCCTTTCTGTTCTTCCATGGCTTTGTGATGGCTGGTTTAGCAAGTCTATATTCTCCATCATTTTTTTCATCATAACATCCTGGCTCTCCATTAGTCTCTTGATCATCTCTCTCATCATTATATCCAAATCAACCGTGTGATTATTTCTGATGCATTCTTAGTTTCTATAGCACCATGTTGATTGGTCTCTTACCTATGCCAAGAGCCATCGTTTTCTGCATCGTTGGTGGGTCTAGAAGTAGTAGACTTACCTGTTCATTTCTAGGTGCCATAGCTTTTTTGGATCCAATGATAGATCTTAAGTAAATCTAAACAATCATGGATCTTCCAACAATTTTTAGATCTACTTAGTGGATTATAATAACCCAAAGGTTGATGGTAGATCTAAACAATGTGAAAATCGAATTTCTCGGTGAAAAGCACCAAAATGTTTGCACCTAAAGTTGGATAAACGCCCGATCATATTTGAGTAGAGAATAAGTGAAGAAATTAAATGAAAAATGAAGTAAATAACACATGAATTTATAGTGGTTCGGCAAATCTCTAGCCTATGTCCACTTAAACTTTGTTAAGGATTTTTGAGAGATTTTACAAACTGTGTTCTTACAACTTGGTGCTCGCAACTCAGTGAGAATTCAAAAAAGTGACATCATAAGATCAAATCAATCAAAAGGAATAAAAAGGCCCTTGATTTGGTGCCCCTCTCCTCCTATTTATACACGTAGATTAGTGAAATATGCTTCAATAGTTGCTACCCACGTTCTTCATGTTCAGGATGAGGTTCAGCAAGAAGATCGTGGCCACATTCTCGAATTGGTGGCCAACTCAGTACTGAGTTTTGCTTCGCAACTCGATGCCAAGTTGCGAGTTGTTTTATTTTCTGAGCTTTTGATTTTTTTTTTCTTTATGGCCTTGGCCGACTTCTCCCATTTTTGTGCTTTGTGATCTTGCTTTGACCTCTTTGAAGTGAATGTATGGATTGTCATTCATGTAATGAACGGGCTTTTCGAAAGCTCAAAAATCATCATTAATAAGTCCACTATATTGCGTGTCGAGCATGCATGTGCTAGAAATACCGATTGTTAGGGAAAAAAGGAGATAGAATATAAGAAGAAACTAAACAATCATAGAATCTCACAACGCAACGGAAAACATATATATATATATATATATATAAGTTAATATAATACTTTACAAAGTCATTTCAAAAATGATAAATCAACGTCATACCTATAAGATACATATAACAGCCTGCCCTCACTTAACTGATATAAGATACATATAATACATAAGAAATAAAATAATAACTAGCTATTGATGAAGCCTCATGCTTCAAGCTCCTTCAAAATGCATCTGTGGGAAAACCTGAACAACTTGGCTACACATAAAAATTTGGGCACCTAAGAGTTTAGTAAAAGAAAACAAAACTCCATGTCAGACGCGGGTCTGGTGTGACTAAACTCAAACAACATAATTATTATGTTTAAAACCCTTTTAAAATCAAAAGTATCTCATAAGACCACGCCGCACATAAACACGGATGGGTTTTCTACCTTACGATAACCAAAATACTTTGTATATGAAAATCCTGTGATGTTATAATAATGTCTACGCGTTCAAGGTAAATACACGAAAATTGTCGAAATTGTTACCATTATTAAATTCCAACATACTGGGCTCTACAATCAAAACCATAAGGCACGTATTGGAGAATGGATTTTCGTCAAATCCAAGGTGAGGGACTACCTTCCAATGATACACCTCTAGAAAATATACCTGGATCAAGAACCTCTTGACCCTGCCAACACATACCTGGCCTGACCCTTTAACATGACAAGCCCGATTACCTCACCTCTTTTTGAAACCAAGGCCTTATATTATCATGGTACTTGCACGCAAACCAACTCTGAATATGCACAATCTAGAATAGAACGGTTCCTAATGGTGGCTAACCACATAGCTCTACTACATACCCTGTTTTTGCCATTTTACAATTTGTGAAGCTTGTGAGGTCACTTCTTTACCTTTTTATTTGCAAACCCACTTGAAATGCTAATACTTCCCTCCATGCATCATTGCAACATTAGCATTCATTCATACAAGTTTGTTCTGGGACTGAATGAAACCGAAGACATTACTTCTATTACATCTTTTCGAGGGATCCCTTCCAGGATTAATAGAAAATGGCCCTTACACTTTAAATCTCTATCTTCGATTTCATATTCTTTAAGATATCTTCAAGTCGAAACAATTCAGTTGGATCAAAGTGGTTTTCGGATAACATATCCAATCCCATTCTCTTCGAAACAACTCCCGATAGTTTCCTGTAAACTCGACCCTGATTCTTTAGGAAATAAATAGGCAAAGATAAGAGCGGAGGTCACCTCCTTACCGTTAGCGAAAGGATTTATTTATAATTTAACCTAAAATAATGAAATGAATTTATACGTAAAGTATAGCATCACTGACGATAACTATACCATATAATTTCTGTGTTTCTTCTAGATATTTTCAAATTTACATTCTGGTCCATATTTGACAATCAGTTATTTAATTATTGAATAAAAAAACATTCATATATGGATTAAATCCATATAGGATGCACCAAGCTTTTGTTAATTAATCTTTCATTAATTAAAACACTTTGCAAAACTTGATCAAAAGATATTTTTAAAACACTATTCCCAAAACCCTTTACATTCCTATTATATTTGGAAAACGTTTTTAATTATCTCAAAATATAAGTATTTACCAAAATCATTTGGATAATTCCCTTTTCTAAAATTCCATATTAAATGGCCAAGAAATTCCCTTTTCCAAACATCACTTACCATAAAACCATTCACTTTATAAAACCCATTCAGTTATCCCTAATAAAATTCTATTTATATGTTCACTTCATATTTCAAACCTCCTTATAAATATTCAAACTAGATTTAAACTTCTTTTAAAATCTCTAAAGTGATTTATAAAATCTCTTTCCATGTACAAAACTCTTTATAAAATTTCCTTTATAAAATATCTTTGACACTACAAAATATCATTTACAAAATCTCATTTATAAATCACTTTAAATAAACCCTTTTATTTAGTAAAACACTCTTTATAAACAAGTTATTATTCATAAATATTTTTATAAAATAATTATATAACTTGAAAATTATTTATAACTTTCAAACCCCAAACTGATTAAAGAACTAGAGCAAATTTTAAAACCATGCTTTATAATTTCAAAAGGAGGCTTAGCAATCCCATTGGTACTTATTTAACTTACCATTTAGTTTCAATTTCACTTTCAAGTCATTCAACAATTTTATTTACATAAGTCAATATATGTAAATATACTTCATATCCAAATTAGGAAATACCATGTCAATATAAGCTAACCAGTATAAACATGTCCAAATAACATAATAGGTAGGATGTGATTTTTCCTTTTAAATATATGCTCGAACAATTCAAATAATTCATAGCAGAATGAAGATTTATTCTACTGACACATGTCCACACAAAAAACCACTACATTATAGTGGAACATGATTTATTCTGCTATCAGATGTCTAAAAATTCAATCAATCAACATTATTATTCATTCGCAGTTGTTTGACCACCTAATATTATCTACACTTGAATCCCTTGTGTTCAAAACCATCTTTGGAAAGAAGTTCTTTTAAAACAGTTTGATTCCTAGGAAAACAAAGGATTTAAAATTCCTTTTAAAATAATTAATTACAAGTCAAACCTTTTATTAAACCATAATTGGACTTAACTAAATTTTAACTTAATCTAATTACTAAATTACTAATTTAGAAATAATTAAACCATAAATAAATAATTGAACAATAATTAATGTCAGATATATAGTTAAACCTTAATTAATCCTATATTGTAAGTCTATGGGGTGGATCATGTAGTGTATATGAAAGTATATGTGACAAAATATATGATTCAACTAAAACAATATTAATCTAGATAAATAAAGAATAAGAACATAAGGATTTTACACTGGTTCGGACCTCTCATCCTACGTCTAGTCCCGAAGCTTCCCTTCGAAATTCGACGATCAAATACACTCGCACCGCCCAGAGGAATAGGCTTGGTTATAATAAACTGTTCTTGTCAAATATGTGTTCTATAACACGGATATTGACTAATAACTTCTAATATATATATATATATATATATAGTATTGACGGTGAAGATCAGAATATATGGAAGAGTTAAATACAAGTATAAATGGCTAGAGATCAAGAATATAACAGAGTATGTAAGTAGAGAGCACAAGTAAGTAAAGTGAGTGTTCTTTTTGATTGTTGATGATATATATAGTTGTAGAGATATTCCTTGAGTAGTGCATCCATTAACAAGTGCTCTATAGTTGCTTTTGTTGATGATGAAGAGTTGTAGCGAAGAGAAGCAGAGATGTCTATTCGAATGTGGCAGTTGAAGTTTGAATTTAAATTCGGAGTTCAAAATCAGACGTTTGGTATTTGTATCAGACGTCTGATACTATATTTTTTTGTACATAGTAGATTTTTAGACGTCTGAGTGCATTTACCAGACCTCTAGTTCTGTCTGTTTTGTTGTTCCAGTGGAATTTTCCAGACATCTGGCTTGCGCACCCAGACGTCTGAAACTTGTACATGTCTGTTTTGTGCATCTTTCTTGTTGCTTCTTTGATCCTATCGACTTATAGTCTCTTGTAACATTCTTTTGAGCCTTGTTCTTGTCTTTCTAATGATGTTGCTCTAGCGAATACCTGTATATAGAAATATGTATATATGCATATTCCATTTCCATTGTATAGTTATTTTCATTGAAACCGTAGATTTGATTTCCTAACAATCTCCTCCTTTTTGATGATGACAACTATACAATGTACTTATATATAATTTTATAAATCTCCCCCTAAATATGTGCTTTTTAAACTTACTCTGATCTCCGCTTGAATATTATTTCTCCCCCTTTAGCATTGTCAAAAAGGATATATACATTTTTAAATGTAGAAATCATTAAATATTTACCAATCGTTGTAAGACAGGATTACACACAGAGATGACACACCAAAAGAGAAATTTCATTAATTATTGTAATCGAGCACACTCATAGATTTTTATCAATTGTACGTAAGATGGAGTCCTAAAAATCAGTGAGTCTTTTGGGGAAGCTATTTGTTGATCATCTCCTTTATCTTCATTTTTGAAAAAGCTAGGTTGCTTTGTAGGAGATGTCGGAGTTTGTTGTAGAGGTTTGTTCTCCTCAAAAGGTTTGGAATGTTTTGAAGGAGGAGAAGGCACTGGGGTTGGCCAATCTTCGGAAGGTGTTGTAGGGCCATGAACCCTTTGAAGAACCTCTTTGAGAACTGATAATACAGTTGAAAGTGATGTTTCAACTATGGCCAGGCATGTAGCAAAAGATGTTTCGAAACTGTCAATGCGCTTAGCCCAAACTTTTTGATTTCGAGATAAGATATGCTGATTTTGAAGAGTGAGTCTCAAATACTTCCATTTGGATTCGTCTCTGTCCGAGTCTCCAAAATCTCATTGTGGCACGTATAATAAAATGGTGCAGGAGGAGGAGTAGTTTCGCGATGTTGTTCCACCTCTTGTGATAGTGCAGGGTGTGGTTGAGGTGGAGGCCCAGCTTGTTTAGCTTGACGACGTGGCATCCACTCTTCAAATGATATAAACTCTAAAGGATTTTCCGGTAGGTGAATTAGTGAGAAAAAATTTATGGAAGCATATTTCGGAGAAATTTCTTCAAAAGTGGATAAATAGGAGGGGATGTAGTGAGCACGTAGAAGTCTCATGATGTATGTGGGGTAGATAATCGATGGGCGTGATCCAATCTAAAAATGTTTGAGCTCGTAAAATATAAATTTAGCCCAATTTACCCTTGTTCCGCTGAATATAGCATACAGGGCCTTGTCCTCTAACTCCGTTATCTGTTCATGACTACCAAGACAAGGAATGATAGTGTTGATAATCATTCGAATTAGAAGTCTCGCCTTAGGTCGTAGATATTTGGACACGAATTTTAGCATTTCATCTTTTGACATTTGATGTGTCATATTCTCTCTTGGTTTGAGACGCATATCGGGAATACTGTATAAATCTTCTCCAGAGTGGGAACATACGAGAGTTCTGGTGATGATTCCTGGAGTAAGCCTAATTGTGTTTCCATAAACACTAGACCATAACCAATTATCCTCGTTTTCAGTGTTCCAAACCGTTTTGCTATCCAAATTAGCGTAGAAGATAAATATAGTCAACTAATCAATTTGGATCATATTGGGATTAAGAGATATCAAAGTTTTTAAACCGGCACTTTCACACATTTCATCTAAATCATATGTTGGGAACTTGAGTAAGTTATAAAATGGACGTGTATGGAGTTTCTTCTTTTGAATATCCTCATGTCTCTTGAGTGAATGAGGTACTGGATTCATCCATCGTTCAATTTCATTTAAGCAAAATTGAGGATTTGAGGAAGTTGCTTGGTCTTGTTTTCGCTTAGAGATTTTAGGATTTTTTGTTTTAGGAGCCATCAAATTCGATCACGTTTGGAAGAGAAAGGATTTTTAGGAAGAAAAAAATCGAGATTGTAGTAGAAATAAAATGAATAAGAAAGGTAAAAAAATTGACGTTATCTAGGCGTATAATGTGTCGATTAAATTTCAAACGTCTGGAAGATAAATTAGATGTCTGATTTAACCTAGTTGTAAAACAATAAATAGAATCAGACGTTGGTTTGTTGTGGTAGACGTATGGATTTGGTCGTTTTGTAAAATTTGATAGTCAGAGAGAATTATCAGACGTCTGTTTGTATTATCAGGCGTCTGGAATAGATCTAATTTTTATTTCTGAATGACAAATAGTTTTCTCAGATGTCTGGTTTAAATATTAGATGTCTTGAAATGAGTTGATTTTTTATAATATGGTGGTAGAGACTTTGTTCAGACGTCTGGTTCATAGTTCAGACATCTGAAATTGATTGGAATGTTGTTTTTATTGGGTAGAGGTAATTTTCAGATGCCTGGAAGGTTATATTAGACATCTGACATATGCACAATGGTGTAAAATTTGTGTGATATCAGAGTGTTAGACGTCTAAGGGCAATATTCAGACGTCTGAAATGACCAATTTTTCTAAAAATAGCCTAATTTTGAAGGGTGTTGCTTATTTTTCGACCTTTTTTTAAAATAGTATTATTTTTGTGAAATAGAATTACAAATAAACGTAGATATAAACACAATGAAAATAATTTAATCTATTTAGATGGCGATAGAGTTTTGCGATCTTCAGACTTGTTATCCCTCCATGGCTTGAGTGGAGACTATATATTTCCACGTTCGTGGGTTCTCGGGAAGCAGAGAATCGCCTTTGTGAAGGATCCAAAGGTGTACGACACGAAGATGAGGGATCCAAAGAACTGCAAGGAATCTAAAGTGGTTCATGTACATCCTTCTTCCGTGAATTACAAAATTTTATCGCTACTTGCTCTAGAAAACTTAGTCGTCGCACTATGATTTTTTGTTCAAAATATAATTCTCGTTGTAGATCTATTTGTTGCTTTTGATAGTGATGTATCTCGTCAATTTTTTCCTTGGTGTTAAGAGAAACAAATAGAGCTCGTTTGGACTTCTTGTTATGGGAAATGAATCCTGTGTGATAGGAGGACCACCTATACGTCGATTCCTGATTTGGTGTAGGGGTAAGAAGGTGTTAAGGTGTATCCGCTGAGCTATCCGTCGTAGGTGTCGAGAAGGATAGATGAGAATTTTCAGTAGACATGATTACATTTTCTGTTGTAAAAAATATGAAATCTATATATTCTTTACTTCTTGATGTGTAAAGATTTACATATAATTGTAAAAATTATTTATAGGTAATTTTAGAAAACAACCACCTAAAAAATTTTAGGTGAAGGAGTTATCAATTTTAATTTGTGGATAAAAATTTTTTTAGCTAAACATAGAATAAATGAAGATGTGGTTATTAGTTTAGAAGATCATTAAGAGAGCGTATTCCTAAATCGCGTCGCAGTTTAACAAAAGTTTGTTCGTTTAGTGGTTTTGTGAAAATATCTGCTATTTGATTCTTGGTATTTACGTATTCTAATGTAATAATTCCCTTTTCTACATTGTCACGTAAAAAATGACGTCGTATATCTATATGTTTAGTACGCGATTGACTTATAGGGTTATTGATAGATTTATTGCACTCGTGTTATCGCAATACATTGGTGATTTATTGATAACTTTGCCAAAACCCGTAAGTGTTTGCCAAAATCCGTAAGTGTTTGTTACATGTATATCACTTGTGCACATGCTAGAGCTATGGAAATATATTTGGCTTCGCAAGTAGATAAAGAGACACAATTTTGTTTTTTGCTAAACCATGAAACTAATGATTGTCCATAAAGTGGCATGTTCCACTAGTACTCTTACTATTTGTTTTACATCCACTGAAATCCGCATCATTATATGAAACTAGTTCAAATGATGATCCCTTAGGGTAAAAAAACCATAATCTCTAGTACCAGATAGATACCATAAGTTGTGTTTGACAGCTCTTTGGTGATATTCTTTGATGCACTGCTAGTACATCATCTGGGAATTCCTAATTGGCTAATCTTTTGGATTTTCTTGAAATCGGGCACAAAGACATACACTCATCGTAATGTCGGGTTGACTAGCCATTAAATAGAGTAAGGAACCAATCATATTACGATACAATTTTTCATCGAAATCTTTTCCGTTATCATCTTTTTCCAAGTGAACACTAGTATTCATCGGTGTTGTTTGCTTGAAGTTTTAGCCATTTCAAAACGACGTAATATATCGTTACAATATTTTTCTTGATGAATAAAATACCATTTTCAAGTTGTTTTATTTGTAAACCTAAGAAGAAATTTAGTTCTCCTATATGAGACATTTCAAATTAATTTTTCATAATATTTGAAAATTGATTATAAAGATTTTTGTTAGTTGAGCCAAAAATAATATTGTCTACGTAAATTTGTACAACTAAAATACCATTATTTTCTCGTTTAATAAATAACGTTATATCGATTTTACCTACTTGAAAACCAGATGTAATTAAATGATTTTTAAGACGTTCGTAACAGGCACAGGGTGCTTGTTTTAAACCATATAAGGCTTTTTGTAATTTAAAAACATGGTTGGGATATTTTTCATGACAAATAATGGAGGTTATTAAACATATATGTTTTCTTTATTAAAATCATTTAAAAAAGCACCTTTGACATCCATTTGAAATAGTTTAAAATTGTGATAATTTGCAAAAGCGAGTAATGTACGTATGGCCTCGAGTCTTGCTATTGGAGCAAAGGATTCGTCATAGTCGATACCTTCTTCTTGATTATAACCTTGAGCAACTAAACGTGCTTTATTTCTAACTATATTTCCTTTTTCATCTGCTTTGTTTTTAAATACCCATTTTTTTCATATAACCAATTGATTTGTGGTCTTGGTACTAATTCCCAAACATTATTACGCTCAAATTGATTTAATTCTTCTTGCATAGCTATTATCCAAAAGTTATCATTTGAAGCTTCCTTATAATTTTTTGTTTCAAAATTTGACACGAATGCTATATGTCTTATTTGGTTAAGTGAATTTCTAGTTACTCTAGAAATGAGATCTCCAATGATATTACCTTTTGGATGAT
Source organism: Allium cepa (assembly GCA_030765085.1). Classification (NCBI taxonomy): domain Eukaryota; kingdom Viridiplantae; phylum Streptophyta; class Magnoliopsida; order Asparagales; family Amaryllidaceae; genus Allium; species Allium cepa. The sequence goes on from CM060946.1 coordinate 273,071,748, forward strand.
CCTTAAGAATTCTAGGAGATGATATTAAAGTATTATTTCACACGTTTGTCTCATTATTAAAAGAATTTGTTGTATTTATTATTGGAATTATTTCTTCATCGTCATTGTTTGATGGTTAAGAAGATTTTGATCAAACGAAACATGTAAAATTTCTTCAATAGTGTTATTTCATTTATTTAAAATTCTATATGCTTTTCTATGATCCGAATATCCAATAAAGATTCCTTCATCAGCCTTCGGGTCAAATTTTCCTAAATTATCTTTTGTATATAATATAAAATATTTTGATCCGAAAGTTTTAAAGTATGATACTTTAGGTCGTCTTTCAAAAAATATTTCAAAACAAGTTTGTTTGGTCATAGGTCGTATGGTTACTCGATTCAAAACATAACAAGCTATGGAAAAAGTTTCGGCCCAAAAATTTATTGGTAGACCACTACTATTTAATGGTGTTTGTGCACATTCTTGTATATAACGTATGATTTTTTCTTTCTACTACACCATTCTGTTGAGGTGTGCGGGGAAAAGAAAAATTATGACTTATACCTTTTTTATTGCAAAAATTAGTAAAAAGATCATTTTCGAATTCTGCATCGTGATCACTTAGAATATTTTTAATTTTCAACTCCATTTGTGTTTTAATTCTTTTATCAAAATTTTTAAACATACCAAAGGTGTCACTTTTATGTTTTAAAAATGAAGTCCATGTATATCTTGAAAAATCATCAACTGTTATGAAAACATATTTGTTGTGATTTATAGATCGTACTTGAGTTGGACCAAATAAATCTAAATGTAATAATTCTAATGGTTGTTTTGTAGAAATATTATTTTTAGATTTAGAAGAGCTTTTCTTTAATTTTCCAATTTGACAATCGTCACATAAATTTTCTACTTTGTAATTTATTAATATATTAAAAATTAATATGAAAAAATCGCCTATGTCACAAACATGGATCGTCATTTGGCGGTTAAACACAAATTTGAATTTCGATTTATATTCATGTTTAAAACATAAATGTTTTTGTTTCTAAAACCCTCAAATATAAATTGTTTGTTATTGTAAAAAATATTACATATATCTTTTTCGAAATTAATTTGAAAACCTTTATCGCATAATTGACTAATACTAAGTAGGTTATGTTTAGTGTAACGACCCTAGATTTTAATTTAATTTAAATTGATAATTAAATGAAATTCTGAATAAAAATTTATAATTGTTAATTATAAATGGAAGCGAGTTTCCTCGATTCAAATATAATATATATATATATATATATAAAGTCATATGGATTTGTATATTTGTATATATGTGGATATATATGTATATATAGAGAAATATAAAACAATAATTTTTAAAGTAAAATTTATGATAAATATTTAAACAAAAAAAATAGAAGTAAAATAAATATTTGAGTTATAAATAGAGATAAATTAGGCAAGTTAAAAAGTCATTTCAGAAAATAAAATTGGTTATGTAAACTATAAAATGTAAAATATACACATGAAACAAATTAGTTAAAAATTTAAACAATTTATTGACAATAGAAATTTATGTTCATATACAAGCAAAACATTAGTATAAAAATAAAATAATATATGTATGTACTTTGGGAAACTATGATTATAAATATAAAATAAATCTTATAAAAATGTACATAAGTTTGAAATAATTTTAAGTAAATTAAGTATTTAATGATATAAGTTTAAAAATAAAGGAAAGGTAAGATTTTAAAACTTTGTTTAAGTATAAAAGTGTGTTTATACTTGAGTAAATTTTATAAACAAATAACTGTAACTAAGGCATAATAAGTAAAGTAAGTATAAAAATAAATTATATATATATATATATATATATATATATATATATATATATATAAAGGCTTGCATGAGTAAGTATGCAGCAAAGTAATAAAATAAAGTACTCAAGCAAATAAACATTCAAAGTAAAGAAATACAATATAAAGTAGGACAGTAAGTTTATATTTAAGTATATCAACATCAAGTACATGAGCAAAAGCAAGATATCAGCCACCCTATTAAGAAGATAACTCTGCCTTATTTTTGTGCCAAGAAATGAATATATATTTGTACAAGCAATTAATGCATGACCTTATAGCACACCATACCACATCATCTCAGCCACGATTTGTTGTTCAAATATATCACCTGTAGCTTGTTTATTAATATTATCATGTACAAGCAAAAGGCATATCCTGTAGACTTGTTTTTATATCAACTTCATATGCATCATCTTCTTATACTCAGTCTCATTCATTCGAACTGAAAAGAAAAGAAAAAAAACTGAAATGAATATTATTTCAGAACTAAAACAAAATTTATCAAAACAATAAACCCAAAACCAGAGATCAAGGGGGGAGTTTTAGCTTGCTTTGTTTTAACAAACCAGTTTCACATTTGAAGAAGAACTGTTCTTTTTTCCTGAGAACAAAGGTGAGTAACTCCAAAATCTAAATGGTTTGAATATATTCATCTGTTGCTTGTGAAGTCTGAGACTTGGGTTACTTTGTTTATGCATACATTTGGATTTTCTCTATGTTATAGATATGGGTATGTGAATATGCATGTATATATTGGAAATCACCTCTGTTTCCTTGGTTCAGAGCATCAAGCCTGTTCAAAATTCCAATACTTAATCACTTGATCATTATTACACTTTGATCTCAAGACAATACATGTGTATTTAAGAAAGGACTATAATTTAAAAATAAATTTCAGAAGAAAAAGGATATACATTTGGAAAAAAAATGATTTTTTACAGAGAACATGTAATATCTTGATAAATTCGAATTTCATGAAATGCTAATTAAATTTCATAACCTAAATCCAAATTGCCAAATAGGATTTTCAAACCAAAAATGGTGATTTTTAGTTAAGTATTCAACGAGCCGTCCCTTGTTGATCAGAAATCATGTTTTGATCAATTTCTGGCGATCGAATCATCTTTGGATGTTCAGATTTGGGTTGAAGCAGGTTTGAACGTCATGGAGTTTAGGAAAATTGTCGAAAAAAATATCTGTTGCAAGAATTTGGAGTTTGAGATACATATAGGGTTTGGGTTCCAGTTTTTTTTGTTCTGTAAAAAAATTGATTTCGCCACCGTAACGTGATCGAGTGACACGCGGCTTTGCGAGAAGGTAGTGGGGAGATGGATGAGGCGTCGGCCGGAGTTTGGTGGCTTCAGGTGGTCGAGGCATTGAGGACGAGGCGCGTTGTCAGGTTTGAGATGGGGGTGGCTTTCGTGTTTCAGGTTTTGACCTGATGTTCATATTTGATTTCCAGGTTTCGACTTTGATCTCGAATCCATTTTTGAATCAACTATGGAGTTTTTCGATGATTGGAAGTTGATGTGGGGGGGACCGTTGACCTGTACGACGAGGCAACGTTGATTGGAGAAGATCACCGAGGCGGTGCACGTGCACGAGCTCGGTCTTGCCTGGATATGGTGATGCCTGGGAGTTTTGTTTTCTTTGTTTTTCTCTCGCGTGTTTTCTCGAATAGCTCGGTAGTTGACTCGAAGCTTTACTCGAGATTTTGAGGGGGGGGGGGACTCGAAGACAGTGATGGAGAGCCTCGGGTAGATGGTATGTTATAGTTAAAACCTGTAGATTTTAAAACAATTTAAACTAGATTTTAGAATGTAAAATAAACCTTTAAACAAAGTTTAGAAAAAAATAATAGCTTGGATTCAAATAGAGTTGAATCCCAGTTTTGAATAAATGAAGTTTTTTTTATTTATAACAACTTTAAAGAGGTTTAAATAGTAGGAATTGAAAAGTAAAGTTTTGAATAAAAATAGAGATTCAAACTAAACTTTAAATCTGAGTTCGAATATAAATTTGAACCTTAGTTTGAAATAAAAGAAGTTTAAATTTAAATTGTTTTAAACTTTGTTAAGATAATTTGTATTCATTTTAAATCTTAAGTTTTAAATGAAGTCTAAAAGTAAAAATTTGAAGTAAATTGTTTAAATAGCTTATTAATGAAAATTTGATCATTAATAAGAAAAATGTTTTATTCTTGAGTAAATGAAGATTAATAATTTAATCATTAAGTTAATTAAAATGAATAATTAACTAATTGAATTAATTTATATTTTGATCAATAGTTAATGAGGGTCATTAACTAAAGATTTTATTGTAAATTAATGTGATTAAATTTTAATATTTAATTAATTAAGATAATCGTTTGTAAATTGGTTAAGTGTAATTACTTGATGAAAATAATTAAGGATTAATTATTTATTGCAATTAATTTTGATAATATGATTAATTTTAATTAATTAATTTAGTTAATTAATTTAAGAAATCATTTGATAGATTGATAAGTGTTTGATAAATTAATTTAAATCAAATGATTTGTATAATAAATCAGGATTTGAAAATTTATTCATAAGTAGATAATTTAATTTAAAATAAATTAAATTACTTGGGATTAAACAATTAATTACTCCTGCTTATAAATGACTATTGAATACTGGACCTTACCTATAAATGATTATATTGTATGAGGTGCCTTGAATTGTTTGCCCTAACTGATCTGTGATATTTTGTTCTGTAACTGTGTCGTGTATGATTTATTCATTTGTTTACATTTGCATATTATCTGTGAATTTGTGGATGGACTATAAGCGTTATAGTTTATATCGCTTATCAACTATATTTCTGTGTTTGATCTGAAATGATTGAATGATGTTGCACTATTGTGTTAAACCCCTTGACCACACTTATACACACACCAATATGGATTTCACGAGGAAATCGGTTAAGTCACAGTTTTGAAATGATTTTTAAAGTTGAATATTTGAATTCAAATGTTTTGAAAATGGATTGGGTTTGAAGTGAAAAGAAATTGAAATGGAATTTCAAAGATGGAAATTTATTTTGAATAACTGGATTAAGTGTTGGAATTTAAATACTTTAATTTATATTTGAATTCAATATTCAAATTAAATTCTGTAATTTGAAACTAGGGATTAATGATATTATACTAGTCATTGTGAGTTAAATCATTTTTAAAGTATTATTTTTGGAAATTGGAATTTAACCCAAGGATTTCAACTCGTATAAATGAATCAGATTTCCAAAATGATAACTGTTGTTTTCAAATGATAAACACTTTTAGATAAGAACCGAGATTCCAGTTAATTAGGGGAATTTCAAGATTGAATAGAGAAATGATTTTTCTAAGTTATGAATGAATTCTTTTTGAAAGCTATGAATTAAATCTGTTTATTTTTAACAGATTTAAATTGATGATTTGTTTAAAAGATTAAAATGTGAAAATTGTTTTGAAGGCTATAAGTTAAATCTTTGATTTAAAGATTTAACAAGTAAATCAAATTGAAATGAAAATTGATTTGGAAAATCTGTGAATGAATCTTTTGTTTAAAAGATTAAAATGTGAAAATTGTTTAAACCGTTAAAGGTTGTGGAAATGAATCTTTTTGTTTAAAGATTAAAAATGGTAATTTATTTAAATCATTTGAAAGAAAGTTTTGAATTATTAAGTTGTGACTTAATCGAAATCCCATATCCATATGTTTTAAAATATTTTCGCTCACTATTCGGTTTAGCCGGGAAAGGACCTTTGTGTCGTATAACCCATTCTGAATATGTGATTCGACGTTATGGATAGCATTTGAAGACCGGTGATGAAGACCGGGTATTTGCGAAAGCGATAGAATGACCTATCGATTGTTTCTGCACCGAGTCGCGCCGGTATAGAAACTCCCTAAGTGATGGGAAATCCGATCGGGATTGTGAATATCCGGATTGCAAGGACTTCTTTGTAAGTGCCTTCGGTTCTGTTCGAGCCCGGAACAGACTTGTATGGATTGTATGCCTGACATTACAAGTTGAGATATAAAGCCGATTTCTTTCAAATATATTTCTGTTGGTGGCGGAGAATTTATTCTTTTAGCTTAACACCCTTCTCTGAGACGTACGAACTCAGAGGTTACATAGTTGAAGTTATCAGCGATATATTCCCAATTTGGTAATGTGACATGCTTAGTGTTGCTGTGAAATGATCATTGTGTTGATTATTTGTGATAGGATCATTTATTTGATCGTCTATCTTGGTGATCATTTCTATGATCATTTGTTGACCCAAAGCATGGCTTTTGTATAAAGTATGTTTTTGTGGACGAGACTTCGTCGAGCCTCACACCCCGTGAATGGTCAAAACAGGAAAGATGCGGCAAGGTTATGAGGGGTAGCGCCCTTTAGGATATGTGCATTTCCTTCTGGAAAAGGGTGGTATCATGGTATGGAGCCCAGATACTTACTCATGTTGAAACACTTTATTATTATGATTGTGTGAATTGATTAGAGAGCTCTCGGATAAAGGTCCCAAAGGACCGGGGGATGGCATATTCGGTCAGTTGTTACTCAGTTAGGGGTAACCCGGCCTTGTGTTGGTAGAGATCCGGTTTGGTTCTCGGGGATGTCCATCCAGAGGCATTCTCATGTGGCAATGGGAAGTTCCTTGGCCTGATCATTCGTTGGAAATCCAAAGAAACAATACGATCTTGTACGGTATTAGTTGTAGAACCTATCATTCACTTATGATGGCGCCCCACTGTTTGGATGGTAGCTATAGTAGGCATAGTTCGGAATGTCTATGTTGACTAAGATTTATATTCTACTTTCGAAATAAATTTTTCCTACACTATGCACTAGTAATAATATCAAATGTTTCTTTTTAATGCGTATCAAGCATCTTTGACTATCATAAGGAGAAATCTCCTCCGATTCTGCGTTTGCATTGTGTGTGTGTGCGGGAGGCCTTATGGTAGTCTCATTTTAAAAAAAGCATTGCGAATTGACTTTGAAATCTTTTGTTGAATGTTTTAAAAGATAAACTGTTTTTGTTGCTCACACCAGTCCCACGACTGATCCGGAGTTTATTATTCTTTCCTAAACTCTGGGTGCTCATTATATTTCTACACGAGCAGTCTAGAGTTGGGTTTTTCAGATAGTTAGATATAGTGGATTATCTGGAGTTAGTTCAGTCTTTGGAACACACCAGTCTTGCTTAGCTAGGTGCATCGTTATTGGGGGTTCAAGCTATTACTGGATTAGTTATTTGAGATGGAGTTGCAGTTCTGGAGTTCTTCCTTGAAGACTATCTTAGAGTTATTTTTTTCGCTGCTAGATGTTATCTATTTTCTTTCCGCTGCTGTTTTATTGTATCATATCTCTGATGTATATTGATATCTATTGGATCATCTGTTGTGTCAGATATTGTATCAAAGTTGTATATCAATGTATTATTCTTTTATTCCGCTGTGTTGTTTACTTAATGATTGTTATAAGCTCCGGCGAATCGGATTTGAACGGTCGAATCTATGGCATTCGAATACGATTTGGAGTATGGATGTCGATTTTTGAGCGGGCAAAATCCGAAACGTTACATTTAGATTTTCTACTAACAAAACATTTATAATAATAGGAGAACTGGAAATACCAGAGTTGATGACTTCTCCAATGCCCACGATGTATCCTTTTGAGTTATTTTCAAAAGTTACCGTTGTTATATTCGATAACATTTTTGAGTTTCTAGTCATATGCTTGGAGCATCGACTATCAAGTATCCATTTCTCTTTAATTTTTTTATTTTGGGTATCTGCAAAATAAAGATGATTTAATTGGTACCCATATATTTTGTTAGGGTTCTAGATGTTAGGAGGAGTAGATAGCCATACCCAAGAAGGTTTGATACCTTTATGGACATAATTTTTATTATAGACTACATTTTCTAAAAAATTATTAATATGTTTTTGTCTAATCAAATTATTATTTGTCTTAGGAATCCAAATTTTTAAATTTCTGGTATTCGTATTAGACTTAGGTAACCTTTTAGTCTTTTTATAAATACGACTATATTTCTTAATATAATTCCTTTTTTGTTTAGGAATATTTTTAAATCCTATTCCATTTCTATTACCTGATGGTTTTGAAGTTTTGATATGATTTTCCAAATCTTGTTTTCCTTTATTAAATTTTGAAACATTATTTGTAATTTTATCTAATTTTTCTTTTAATTCTAAATTTTCAATTTTCAATTTTCAATGTATCAACATTACTTTTCAAGTTGATATTTTCTTTTAACAAGACATCCTTTTCCAGTCTAGCTTTATCAAATCTATAACTATAGTTTCATTTTCAATCAAACTATTTTTAATTTTTTCTTGACATAATTCTAGTTCCTCCTCTAAAATAATTTTTTCATCTTTTAACATTCCTACTTCAAGTTCTAATCTATTTATTTCGGCTTAATGTTCTTTGTTCAATTTTTTAATTTTTCTAGATTTATCATCTAATTCCATGCTAAGTTCTAATAATTGATCATAGCTAAGTTCGGGACATACCTCATCAGTTTGTGCCATAAAGCATGCATTTGCTTATTCTCCGTCGCTATCGCTATCACCATCTGATGATGATGAAGAATTCGAGCCATCCCACGTTACTTTGGAAGCTTTCTTCTTTTTGAATTTTTCAAATTTGTTCTTCTTTTTATCATTGTTGAGCTTGGGAAAGTCTTTCTTCATATGTCCAAATTGGTCACATTCATAGCATTTGATTGATGTTTGATTTATTGAGCTTGATTTTCCTTCTTTCCGAAATCTAGTCATTTTCCTAAAATTCTTGAATTTGTCGTAGTTTTTGGCAATAAATACAATTTCTTCTTCATCTAAGTCGGAGTCTTCATTTGTTGCTGCGAATGCTATGTTCTTCTTTTGCGAATTTTGTTCTTTTCGTGCCTGCAAATTAGCTTCATAGGACATTATATTTCCTATCAATTTTTCAACTAAGAGGGCTGAGAGATCATTAGCTTCTTTGATAGCTAATACTTTTCTTTCCCACTCTGGAGTTAAAGAATTGAGTATTCTAGATACTAAATCAAAATTGTCAATTTGACTCTAAGTACGATTAAACCATGTTGAATATTTTGGAATCTAGAGTACATGTCTACTATAGATTCATTTTGTTGCATTTTAAATGATGAAAATTGATTTTGTAAAATTGAAATATTAGTTTGTCTAACTTTGTTTGTGCCTTCGTGTGTAACTTGTAAGGTACGCCAAATATCATATGCAGTGTTACATAGCATGACACGTGAAATTTCATTCTTATCTAGTGAACAAAATAGAACATCCAAAGCTTTGGCATTATTAGAAGCTATGGTTTTTTGTGCATCATTCCATGTGTTCATAGCAGTGCTAGGTGCTTCATATTTATTTTGAGTGGATGGCCAAATTCCTAATCCATTAGCTTCCATAAAGATTCTCATACGTGTTGACCAATATGCATAGTTAGAACCATTAAAAAGTGGGGGTCGTGTTGTGGATTGACCTTCTTGAAAAATACTCACCATATTATAGTGATTCAAAAACGTGTTACTGTATTTTGATCTAACCTTACTCTGATACCAATTGTATGTCTACAGGGTGGATCGTGTAGTGTATATGCAAGTATATGTGACAAAATATATGATGCAACTAAAACAATATTAATCTAGGTAAATATAGAATAAGCACACCAGGATTTCATACTGGTTCGGACCTCTCGTCCTAGTCCAGTCCTGAAACTCCCCTTCGAAATTCGACTATCAAATGCCCTCTCTTCGCCTGGGAGGAATAAACTTGGTTACAATAAATTTTCTTGTCAAATACGAGTTCTATAACACGAATATTGACTAATAAGTACAAATACTTCTAATATATATCTAGAGAGTATTGACTGTGAAGATCTGAATATATGGAAGAGTGAAATACAAGTATAGATTGCTAGAGATCAAGAATATAACAGAGTACGTAAGTAGAGAGCGCAAGTAAGTCAGGTGAGTGTTCTCTTTGATTCTTGATGATATATATAGTTTTAGAGAGGTTCCTTGAGTAGTTGCATCCATTAACAAGTGCTCTATAGTTGCTTTTGTTGATGATGAAGAGTTGCAGCGAAGAGAAGCAAATATGTCTATTTGAATGTGGCAGTTGAAGTTTGAATTTAAATTCCAAGTTCAAAATCAGACGTCTGGTATTTGTATCAGACGTTTGATACTATATATTTTTTTGTACAGTGGATTTTCAAACGTCTGAGTGCATCTACCAGACATTTGGTCATGTCTGTTTTCTTGTTACAAAGGACTTTTCCAAACGTCTGGCTTGTGCATCCAAACATATGAAACTTTTACATGTCTGTTTTATGCATCTTTCTTATTGCTTCTTTGATCCTATCGACTTGCAGTCTCTTGTAACATTTTTTTGAGCCTTGTTCTTGTCTTTCTAGTGATGTTGCTCTAGCAAGTATATGTATATACAAATATATATATGCATATTCGATTACCATTGTATAGTTGTTGTCATTGAAACCGTAGATTTGATTTCCTAACATATATTAATTATTAAATAATAATTTTAACCTTCATTAATTATTTAATATTAATAAATCATAATTATTTAATTAAATAATCTTTAACTAAAAACTCAAATAATAAATTGAACCTTTATTTGAAATAATTAAATCTTAATTTAGTTTTTAATTAAGTCCTTAACTTAAATTTAACTTGATAGTAATTAGTTAATTATTTAATCCTTTATTTAATCAATAATTAGTTAAAATCAATTATATCTTTAACTCATAATTAATTAAAAATTAGTTAACTCAATTAAAATAAATAAACCTTGTTTAATCTTAATTAATTATTAATTACTAAACTTAATTAACTAATAATTAATTATTTAAATCTTAATTAGCTTTCTAAAACATGTTAAAAACATTTTTAATTATGAAAACCAGTTTTTGTAAAAATTTGATTTTTAAGCGAAGTCCATCCATTACGACTATCGCTATGGATGTCATTACTAGAAAATTGGTCCTTAGCTTTTCATTTCAAAGCTTAACACCTTAATGCTTAATAAATTTTCAAAACATAAGTAACTGTTTGAAAATAAAAACCAAGTTTGAAACTTTTGAAAATGATTTTGAATTTAAACTAAACCCATGGTTTTCACATAAGGATTTTTTTTCTGCTAACCCAAACCAAGATGCTAACCTTTCTTTTAGTATAAAACATATATTGTATCCATTCACAAACACACATAACACACCATATACATGGAGTAAATTTATAACTTTACATAAAATAACAACATCTAAACTTCAAAACTCAAGTCTAATATAATATGTCATCCAAGCATCCAAACATAAAACAACACCACAACATTTAACAAGATTAACAAAACATATAATACTACAAATTTTCAACGTAATAAAGTTTAAATCTTTAAATTAAACTAAGAAGTTACCCACCGAATGCTTGGAAAATCACACAAAAATGGTCATCTTCTCATTGAATTTTGATCAAGTTACTCTTGAAATTTGGAAAAATCATGAAAGGAAAAGTTTTAGAAAATTATTTTCTCTACAGCCTAAGAAAAATAACTTAATTTAGATTTGTTTTGAGGGAGATATGGCCAAAGGAAGAAGTGGTATTTTCGGGCTTGAAAATATAGGTCCAAAAATGAGTCAGAAAGAAATGAAATTTTGACCAAATAATATTCAAAATTTGAAAAAGTAGTTCAAATCAAAGTTGTAGCCGCTAGAAATCTATATGTTGGAAAAAAAATCTTGATTTTGAGTGGTATGTAGGAAGTTATGGCCGAACGAAGTGGGAGGAAAATTGAGAAGTTTTTAAAATGAAAAGGAGGAGATTTAACAAGTAAATTATTTAAAAAGTTTAAATTTGGATTTTTAAAAACTTAAAATTGTGAATGGAAGCCATTAAAAGGTTTCATGAAGCTTTTAGGAAGATGAATACTTTGGAAAAAATGAAAAACATGAAAAGAATATCGGAAAATAAAAAGGAGAAAAGCTTTTATATAAAATACATAAAGGGAATTACCATTGTACCCTTGTCCTTTGCCTTCCATTCATATGCTTCCACCTCATCACTATGCCTCTCTCCCCTTGTACTCCCATCATCATAGCCTCCTTCCCCTTCAAATCAAAGCAAACATGCAATATATGCATGTACTTAATGTTTAAACATGTTTCCATGATGTGGTGCTTACTTTTACGTAATTTTATATTGTATTATCTTAAGTACACACACATTTAACTAATGCATACATGAATACATACATATCCTAATTTATTTCCAAATTAATGTGTATATACTTATGATATTTTAATCATAGCATTTTTGGTAACTTTTAACAGATGAAAAATCGAAAATTCGTAAAACAAATTCCGGTCACATTTTCTATTTTTCATCGAACTATATATTTTTGTAAACAAAATTTTAAAACTATTTCACCATCCTTATTTATCATTTAAAAGTTTTTTATTTTCATTATAAAACCTATATATTTAATATTTAAAATTAATTAAATATTCAAAAATCAAAGCAGTGAAATTCTAGGTCGTTACAGTTCATCTTTGTCATGCTTCAGAACTTTATTTTTTTGATGGAAGAGTGGTTCTTAAATTAAGGAAAGCAATCATCATGCTTTGGAACTTTATTTTCTGAATTTAATTCTTGGAATTGGTAGCGGCTTGTACTTTAGAGATACTATTCTCTATTGTTTTGTCTTTGAACTTCAATGCTTTAGAGTTGTATTCTTGAGTTGGTTCCATTGATCAGTACCAAGTTGAGTGGCTCAACTTGGTACCAAGTTGGCACTTCGTCTGTTTTTGCTGTCTCTTCTCTATTCGACTTGGTTCTTCTGAAAATGGTTAGCTTCTTGAAAGTTGTTAGCAAGACCCTACATCAATCATTGAGCTTTGGTTGAATTCTGAATCTCAGAGTTGCAATTATAGATTGTTGATATACTAACTAGCCATTTGATAGTTTTGTTTGTCCAGCTATGGATTGGATTAAAAGTAGGATAATAATCTTCCTAAGTATATCTCATGGCTAATCATATGTACACGACTAAGCTTAAATTTCCAGCTTGCATGTTGGAAACCGATTGCGACACGATTGAACCCAAAGTCCCAATCAGCCTTCGTCAAAACGTATTCACATGATTGTTCCCAAAGTCCTAACTCGAGTGCCAAAACCGATTGCGATATCATTGAACCAATGGCCTAACTTGCCATCAGTGAGACCTGTGCAACGATTAAGCCCAAAGTCCCAACTAGCATGCCAAAACCGACCGTGACATGATTGAGCCTAAAATCCACAGTCATCATCGCTGAAATGTATGGATACAGTTGAGCACAAAGTGCCAAATCGCATGCCGAAATCGTACATGACTATTGAGGTCAAGTTCAAGTCAACCATCGCCAAATGATTTGCAACTATATTGGGATTGAGCCCAAAACTCATGATCGCCCCACTATTTAGGATGCTACTGGATCAATCATCAACTCGTCGTTGCTAATGCCATTAGTTCAACCCAGGACAATTTCCTCATATATGCAATGAAACGCCTAAATAAAACGCCTCGTATAACAAATTTATTAAAATAAGGCATTTTCCTAAAGTATCTCAAAACATGGAAACAACGTACCAAAACATTCCTCGTCTCGCCATGACCACGATACAAGGGACCATTTATGAGTTAGAGTTCATATGTTACAATTATGAGTATTTAAAGATAAGGAAATTATTTAATTTATTTTCGTACTTTTTTATTTTTCCATGTGCAGTCTACTACAGTAGGTTTGTGAACTCGATGTCGAGATTCAATCATAACTCCCGACCTTTATCATCGCTACCATAGGAGATATCACCAACATCTGACTTCACTGATGGCTTCCCCATTGCGTCTGATGCCGCCATCCATTTCCAGTAAGGTCCCTTTTAGTCAAAACACCGACGTCGATTTGATTTTCTACTGTCATCTACTTACCCCTCTTTATATCCATGCCCCCGATCGTTGTGTCATCGATGTTCATCATTGGATCAGAACAGATTGTCCAAGTTCATCAGACTTTTGATGTATTTTATGATCAATCCGTATAACCAGTTGAGGAATGAAAACCACCAATGGGTTTGCATCGTCAAGAACTACAATTTTGATATATAATATGTCTAATTTGGAACATTTTTGTATTTCACACTTTTAATTAGAGAGATTAATCTTTGACTAATTATAATTTAATAAATCAATTTTTAATCTATCCATGGCATACTTCATTCTAATTAGGTAGATATAAAATAGATCACTTTTATATATCAATTTTCTCATTTAAAATTTGATTTAGGATCATAAGCGATGAATTACTTTGTCTTATCAATATATAGCCAAATAGGAAGAGTCTTACTCACAACTTAGCCGGTTTTCGTCTCTAATCCGATTAGAATCCTTCTTCTTCCTTGCTAGCCTAATGTGTTTCCTTTGTGCTTCACCATGGTTTGTTTTAGTATCGATTGCTTTGTAATACTATATTAATGCATGTTGATTTGATGTGGAGTTTGTTTTATTTTGTTTAAAGGTTAGATGAAGAAGATTAGTGGTAAGGTGTTTAAGTTAAAATTGGATTAGGAAATAGGGTTTGCTATTTATTGGCTAGAAATAGCACATATTTAGCTTAAAATTCCAAAATCGTTATATTATGAAAATGCCATTGGATTTGATTTCTTTTAATTCTAGCCTGTTTAATCAAATTTAGAAAAGTATATATGTTTTTTGTTGGAAACAACATTCCAGACGCAATGGGATAGGTGCTAAGGCCTAATTCCAGCTTCAGTAAAAATTTGTTATTTTGCCCTTTATGTGGAATTACGATTGTGCTATTTTTAATTTAATTGTTTGTTTCATAAAATTACTAGGTGTTACATTCCCCAAATAAGAAGAATTTCGTCCCCGAAATTTTAAAAGATGGAAAATGCAGCTCGTAAACATCCAAACATACAAACAAGATTTACATCTATAGCATATATCCATAACAACCATACAAACATATACAATATACTGGAAATGCACACAACCACGAGGAAATATAGTGAGTATAAAAGTCATGAATAATGTGAATACATCACATATATGCATAGTATACATAATGGAGATGGTACAATAGCAATAATGGACAAAATGCAAGATGCGATTGCATCGGATCCTCTTATAAGAATACAATGACAACAATCTATGGACGAAAATCCAAGCATATACATAAATTTCTATATGTATGCACTAAAAATATAAAGCAATCATAAGCTTATATATCGTATAAATCATCAAGCACAAGGTAATAGTAATATATATACTAAATTAGCATAGATCAAACCAAATATCAATCAATTATAAAAACCAATCTAGTTACCATTCCTATCTAAAATAATTAAACTAAAATAAGCTATGAAATGGAAACATACTGAAAATGTGTTTAGGATGGGTAGCTTGGACCAAGAACTTTTGGCCAAATCGTTTTCCCACTAAACTCGGACCAACTTCACCATCTTATTCCTAAGTCACTTTACACTGTGCTACAAAATATGAATAAGCTCATGGGGTTCCATTGATTCTGACTCTATAACTTCCTCCTCTACCTTACTTAGCTCCACTACCACTATTGAATCAAGGATATATTTTCGCTAATGCGATATGTGGAAAACATTACGAACACTCATCAACTTTTTAGGAAGTTCTACCTTATAGGCTCATTTCCCCACTCTCTCCAAAATTGGAAAAGGCCGAATGAAACATGGCGCTAATTTCCCCACACTACCAAAATGCAAAACATGTCTCAATGGAAAAACTTTCACAAATACCATGCCACCTATAACGAACTCCAAATTCATCTGCCACCCATCAGTGTATGACTTTTACATATCCTATACGGCTTTCATACTCTAGCGGATCAGTTCCACTTTCTCTAAAATATTTTTAATCATTTCAGGTCCAAGTATAACTTTATTTGTTGCCTTCCTCCAACACGATGGCGACTTATACAGGCTCCCATAAAATGCCTCAAAAGGTTCCAAGAATATAATAGCTTAATAGATATCGTTATAAATCAACTCTACTAACGGTAAATGGTCTTTGCAAGCTCTACCAAAATTTAGTATCCAAGCTCTCAACAAATCCCCCAACACCATGTTCACCTTCTCAATCAGGATGTTAATATATGGATGATAAGTGGTACTCAGATTCAACTCTATATCCAATACAAGTTGACAACTTCTCTAAAATTCACCTGTAAAAGGTGGGTCTCGGTCGCTAACAATGTTAGAAGTATACCGTGCAAGCGAATAATTTCCCGAATGTATAGTATAGCCAATGATTTTGTCATCCTTGTGCTATTTACCGTAATGAAATAAGCACATTTGGTTAAGAAGTCAACCAAATCTCAAATTCTCTCATGTTCCCTTGTACTCCTAGGTAGTCTATCGATAAAATTCATAGAAATGTGCTTTCACTTCTACTGTGGAATATCTAGCGAAAGTAATAATCCGTTAGGCTTCTTTTGCTCCGCCTTTACCCTTTGACTAGTTAAGCACCTTGGAACATTTTGTCACCACCCGTATGAATGGTCATCCTTGAACGGTGACATTCGCTAAGTACCACAACTGTCACTTCACCAACTATTGGCTCGCATAACAATCTGTCCCACCTGAGCCTACCTTCATCGTCGATGGAATAACGGTCCAAATGAGTAGATTGCTCACCCTTCTCCAATTACTGAAAGACGCTAACCAACTCTGCATCTTCCTTCAATCTAGACACAATATGATCAATGTGTGCTAGCCTAACTTCCAAAGCTAGTAATTAATTCATAACAAATCCACTGAAGTTCGAAAATCAAAACCCGTAATGTACTCCAATTGCTGCTACTTCGCAAACATAAAGCCTAACAGAGCATGCCTCCTACTCATGGCATCTGTTACCAGGCCTCTTGGCATATACGAAATATTAAAATCATATGATGCTAAAAACTCCATCCACCTTTATTGCCTTAGGTTTAAGTCTTTCTGAGAGTAAATATTTAAGTGACTTATGATCTGTAAATAATTCGAACCTTTCACCTAATAATAATGTCTCCAAGACTTCAACACAATTATAATAGCTACTATCTCTAGGTCATGTGTCAGATAGTTTCTCCAATGGACTTTCAATTGTCTAATAGCGTATGCCATAATATTTCCTTCTAGCATAAGAATAGCTCCTAGCATAGTATCGAAAATCGATTTAAATGGTAAAAGGCATCATACCGTCATGAATAATCAAAACATATGCACTCGTCAACAGCTCCTTCATGCATATGAATGCATGTTCACACTTTATGTCCCACGAGAAATCAAGATTTTTTTAGTAAGCTATGGGCCAATGTTAAGGTGTGAAAATCTTTGCAAAGTCCTTAATGAACCATCGATAAAAATCTACCAAATAAGAAAGCTTCTAACTTCAGTGGCATTTTCAGCACCTTCCAATCTAGTACCACAACCACTTTGATTGGATCAATTTTAATCCATGCTCCAAACATGTTCAAGAAAACGCACCTCCTTTCTCCATAAATGGATCTTCGAGAGTTTTCCTTCAATTATTGATTTCTCAAGGTATCAAGAACCTCTTCTAGATGTGCTCTATGCTCCTCCATAGTCTTGGAATAAATAAGAATGCCGTCCATAAACACCGCTACAAATCGGTTTAACTGCTTCCAAAAAACACGACTCATAAGATCCACGAAATTGGCCAGAGCATTGGTTAGTCCAAAAGGCATGACTAACCACTCAAAAGGACCCTCCGGTGGGTGAAATGCAATTTTGGGTATGCTCTCCCTTGCCATCCTCAACTAATGAAAGCCTATGGTGAGATCCAACTGCAAAAATAATCCTGTTCTAACTAATTGATCGAACAAATCATCGATGTGTGGTAATGAATATTTATTTATTTTTTTCAACTTATTCAACTCGAAATGGTCAACACACAATTGTAAGGATCCATCCACCTTAGTGGAAAACACAACTGGTGCTTCCTGCTCCGACGTGCTCCATTCTATAAATCCCTTCTATAAGAGTTTGAAAACTTGCATGTCCAACTATTTCTTATCTATGGAACCATTCACCTAATAGGCAGCACTACTAGCTTTGCAACTTCAAACAAATATATATGAAATTCTATTTCCCATCGAGGAGGAAAACTCGTAATCTTTATGAAAACATCATGAAATATTTGTCGATATGAATGAATGCTAATTCATCTTGGGAAAAATCTACTGTGAAGGAACCAGGCTAGTTGGCAACAGGTAAATTGGGTAAATTTCAAAAAACAAATCTTAGTTTGGATCATAGTGGACCTATAAAGTCAAATTTCAAATGCTAGACCCAATCTAGTTGTTCAATAATATTAAATTTTATTTTTAACATATATTGCCTCATTTAGTTATTCTTATTAATATAAAATGAATTTAATGTTAATCAAATTCAATTAAATGAATAAAAGAAGTTTAATTTTATTTAAAGAAAGAAACCTTTCATTTCAATCTCTAATATAATTTCAATAATTAGAGAAAGGCTTTAATTTATTTAAAGTGGGAAACCTTTCGTTCCATTCTCTTATTAATTCGTCGATTAACTTGTATAAAAGATGATTTTAATCAAATTTATTCTTAGTATATTTTGTGAGTATATCCAAACATACTCAAGTGTATATTGTGCTTGTGCAACATGTCAAATTGTGTACATAGTTATACATGTTTAAATGTTGGGACTTACACATCAACAGACACATTCACCTTTTGTATATGCACCAGTTGTCCAAAACATTGTATAAATTTATATACATGTATAATTTAAATGTATTTTTTCAGAAATCCATTGTTTAGTCTGAATTAATTCGACTAGATTAATGACTTTGAATACAAGAATTATTTCCAAAACATATAGTAATTTGTGTTAGTAAAATGATTTGAAAACATATCTAGTTCAAAAAATTCAAAATTCAAAATATAACATATATGTATATGTTAATAATTTAAGGAAAGATAAGTAAAGATTCTTTATAAATAATAATAATTTTCAAAAGGCATATTTTACTTAATAATACTAGCGTGCTGACTAATGTTCATTTATAAATTAATACAACTCTCCTTTATTATTAGCATGTATAATTATATAATTGAAGAAATTTTTTATTAAAAAACCCTTTTCATATAAAATAGTTCTAAATTATTTTAACACGCAATCACACACACACACACAAATATATATATACAAACACACATACCTACGTATGTATTTAAAATAGAGAGCCAATATCAATAGAAATTTTCATTAACATTTAACTGAATAACTATATAAAAGCAATAATTAACTACCAGGTCCATATTTAATTCAAAATTTATATCAATAGAAATTCTTAATGGAAATTTCAAAAGAAATTACAACATTAATTCAAACAATCTTTTGATTTCACCTTAGTTGAAAGGTTATTACTAAATCTGATATCCTAGCTCCTAATTTTTTTATAGCTTAGATTACCACTTCATGATTTTATTTGATTTGAATGGGTTCCATTATTATTTTTCTTTTCATCCGGGCTAGAAATAGAAGAGGAGTAAGGAAGGCTAGGGTTTGAAGAGTAGATTAAGGAAAGAAATAAGGAGTTAAGTATTGTATTCGCAGAGGGAATCTAGCAATTAGTTTCCAGCTTCAATTTATTAACTCTTCCTTTCATTTTCTATACCAATTTTGAATCTGGAAACCCATATGCTTCCTCTATGGCCATCCATATTAAAGTCTCCTTTGACCTTTTAATGCTCCCAAAACATTTTACAATTAATTATATTTAAATCAAATTTAAATGTGTATCGATATTGTATATCGCTTAGTACATACATAATTTTTATATATGCATCCAATTAATTACTAATGGAATCTAGAAAATAACACCTCACCCAATACGTCAAATAAATAAATAATTAGTATTTCATAAATATTAATTAATTTTTAATAATTTATGAATCGATTAAATCATGTGTATTTCAAAGAATCTATCAACGCGGTTGCGCAACTCGCTGTTGTGAATTCAGTCCGTATTAATATCAAATAATTCAAACATTTTCATTCACACTTTACCTTTATAGTGATGTGAAATTTTGACTGAATTTATAGCTTATACATCTTTTTTGGTAAAATCTAAATTTACAGTCTTAAGTGGTGCTTTTTGTGATGACCGCCTTATACCATCGACAAAAATATAACTAAATAATATGCTGGAATCGTGCCTAGCCAATATAGAACAATCATCAAGGTTGAAATAAAAAAATACATCATATAATATATCATACATTTCACAACATATGGAAAAAATATAATATCACATATACAACAGAAGAGAAAGTAATAACAATGTGAACTAATCATCAAAGCATAATATCCACAGAGTTATACATCAAATGTCATAGAGTTTATACAATGGAAACAAATTCAATAATTGTCTCAATTAAAAGTAATAGGCAGTCACTACTAAGGCTCGTTGGTGCTGCACAGTAGAATTAGCGTAGAAATCCATATATGTATCTAATACGAGATATCTCCATCCAGCTCGTCCTCTAAATAGCTACCGCGTCACCTAGACCTATTACTAACTCTATTAATTTAAGAGTACCCGAGATGATAAGAAGCAAAGCATAAAACCTCGAGTCAGACAATAGTTCGATGTGAGCGGTAAATGAATCTCAAAATACTATACATGTAAATATGGTAAGGAACAACAGTACATGAACCATACCTAACCCATCCTGGCAACCAAAGAGTTAGCATATAACAGTATAATATGCTACTCTACAATATCATAAAGGTACAATACAGAATACCATAATGGATGTCCAAATATCCCTATCTTCGGTACCTACTCCTATTGATATCCCCGAGTGATAGCTCATTGAAGGAAAAGACCTAAAGAAACCATAACATCCATCAAACAAGGCTCACTATCACTCAGCCCTGTGCTCTAAATATATGATAATTCATATGGCCACCCTACTACCAGGTACTAATAGAAATCCTGGTTCTGTGTGTACTCTTGTATCGCTCAGTCCAATGCTCAATTCATGTCTCATATCCCAAAACTAGACACTAGACCCAAAGCCACAGATCGTCATTTCCAATCCATGTGCGTCCTCGGTTACTATACCCCTTCTTCGAGTACGCAAGAGAATAATGAGCATCAACAATTCATTAACACATACATCCATTTGAGCCCCACTTTGCTCCATTTGGATTCCGAGCCCTTCTTGTTAAATTCAGTTTCCATAATTCACGAGAAAACCTTCCACATTCCCCAATCCTACAACTCCCTCCATTACCGAGCCGCTATCTTAGGATCCTATCCCAACACGAGTCAACTTCCGAAGACTCAAACTCTTCATCGTGTTATTACACCATCATCCATCCTTGATGTGAACATGCCACGACCTCCAGCATGACCTATATACCTTTACTATAGTCCCTAGAAATTCCACCATTACTGGCTCGGCTCCACCATGATAACTCGGTGCCGACCTAGCACCTTTAACTCGACATCAACTCACAGACTTAGCCAATTTCCTATATTCTTGCCATGGAAATCCTCTACTGGCCAAGCTCTATCAATTCATCAAGTTGACCAACCCATAGGAGTTAACACCGTAACTAGGCCCAAACCCATCCTCTTGTGGCGTGAGTTATCAAATAGGCCCCTTTGATGCTCCCAAGCCCCTCCTCCAAGTTTCGTCCAACTCTGACCAACCGTTATAACTCATCGCCAACTCGTCACCAACCTTACTTGATGACTCATCATCAAGATATAGCCTTAACCCATCTTGAGGTAAGACTTATCACGTGAGCTCCTACTATGCTCTTAAGCCTCTCTCCAAGTTTCATCCGATTTCGACCAACCATGATACCTCATCGCCAACTCATCCTTATGTCTCGGGCATGACTCATCACTTTGCATCCAATCAAGATGTGAATTATCATGTAGCCTCTTGCCATACTCTAGAGCCTATTTGCCAAGTTTCAACCAATTTTGATCAACTATTATACTCGTCACTAACTCATTCCTATAACTCGTCACCGACTCATCCCTATGACTCATCACAGACTCATCCCAATGACTTGATGCTGACTCTAGCGCTTAGCTCCTCTCAAGATGAGACTCAAAATATAGGCTCCTAGTATGCTCTAGATAGCTCCTCCATGTTTCATCCAATTCTGACCAACTTTGCCTCTGATTTGCTCAATTCGCCAACCTATATTTCTATACATTTACAACACCAACAAACAATATCAAATCATGACATACAAGCATATAGTAATAAGAAATTTCATCCATTCGAACATGTAATCCATAAAAATAAGACAACAAGTCAATTTCTAAAATAGATCTATATACAACATGGATATATGAACATGAAAAATGTGATTTATAATCAATATATGTAACATATACATGGGGTAGCATGTAACTAAAGTTAGAAAAGGTTTTATGGCCAACAATCAATTTAAAATATGTCAAATCCTATAATTCTACTATATAAACATGCATAGTATAGTGAGAAGGCATAAACCACTCATTAATTAGCAAAATTTACCAACTTGAATGTAGATCCAATCTGGACAACAAAGAAAAGCACTTCTAATCAATCAATTTGATTATCTCTAGCTTCTAATCAAAAATGTAGTCTCCAATCCACGATCTACTTTGATTTAGAGATAAATTTGGATGAATTAAGATGGATTTAAGGCTATTTAGTGTTTAGACCTAATTTGGAACGAGAGTGAAAGTTTTAGTTTGATTCCTAGTGCCCCTCTTTATAATGATTCTCTGATTAGATAATGAATCAACTAATTGGATTAATTAATTACACACTAATTCTGACCTAGAACTTTTAAAACTTAAAACAAATATAACTATCTAATCGTAAATCTGTTTTTCTATTATGACCACTCTACGAAATGAGAAACCATTATCTTGAAGCGATGGAACTGTTTTGAGACCTTAATTCAGCTCTTATCATAAGTTATAGCCAAAACAAGATTTTCAGGGTCAAAATGGTCACTTAGAAATTTGTAGAAAAATCATATGTGTGTAAGATGTCCCTAAGAGTTACATTAAAAAATTATAGAATCCTATGACCTCATACAAATAAAATAAAAATATTTTACGATCCTTCGATACAAAAAGTACCAGTCGTTACATTCTCCCTATTTAGGAATTTCGCCTCTGAAATCCCCAAACAAGCCAAAATATAGGCAACCATGGTTATTCCACGTGCCTACCAATCATAAGCAACTATCAAACATATCAAACATGCAGACTGCAACCAATAATGTAGGTGCACCTACCCTCGCATGTGGAATACTAACCTATCAAACATAATATACAATGGTGAAAGTAGATGTGACAAACGATGGATCTAACCACTCAAAAACTCCTAACACTTGGTCATTATGCTCTCTCAGTCTCCTAGTTATAATCGTCATCACTTCCACACCCCATTGTACCTTCACTAGTTTCACTGCCTTTCTCCCAAGCTATTTCGTATCGTACCCAACATTAAGAAGCAGCCTACAAGATTTAGAAACTTCTGGTTCTACCTTAACTTCTTCTAGATAATCTAGTGTAATCATCATGCCTGAGTCGTCCTCAAACTTCCATAGATAAGAGAAATGAAAAATGTTATGCACGCCTGCCATCTTTTGAGGTAAGTCGACCCTATATGTTAGCTTTCCTATCTTTTCAACTGTCGAAAAAGGACATACGAATCTCGGTGCCATCTTCCCTATTTTATCGGATCAAACCACATTCTAAGGAGGAGAAATCTTCACAAATACCATATCTTTGATAGAAAACTGTAAATCTCTTTGTCTTTTATCAGTGTAGCTTTTCTGTCAATCCTAGATATCTTTCATTCATTACCGAATGATCTTGATATTTTCTAAAGTCTCTTTAATCATATCTGGTCCAAGTATCAGTTTCTCGCCCGCTTCCCACCAATATGAAGTAGCGTACATTGTCAGCCATACAATGCTTTATACGATGCCATACCAATACTTGTTTGATAATTATTGTTGTATGCAAACTCCACCAAATGAAATTGATCATCCCATGATCCTCTAAAATCTATAATGCATGCTCGCAAGAGATCTTCCAATATATAATTTACTCTCCGGTATATCCATCCATTGTGCGGGTAATAAGCTTACTAAGATGTAGCTTGGTCCCTAACGCCCCTTACAAACTCTTCCAAGACCCACCGGTGAACAACAGGTCTCGATCGCTCACAATGTTCTTTGGTACACCATGAAATCGTACTATCCACTTTATATACAATTCTGCCAACTTGGATGCCTTTTTACTTGACTTGACAGGCACAAATCTTGCACTCTTGGTCAACCGGTCTACTATGAACCAAATGCCATCATATCCTACTCGAGTCCTCGATAGTCCATTTATACAATCCATTGTTACTCGTTCCCATTTTCATTCAGGAATTTCTAGCGGTTGCAACAATCCACTAGGTTTCTTATGTTCTTCCTTTACCAACAGACAGTTCATACACTTCAAGATGAATGTCCCTACATTCCTTTTCACACCTTCCAATAATAGGTTCGCTTCATATCATGGTACATCTTATTACTGTCGAGATAAATGGCCAACCTGGAATGGTGACACTCTCGTAACACCTCATCTCGTAATCCATTAACATCGATAACAAATAATCTTTCATCCTTATGAAGCCAACCTTCTCGGTTGAGTCAATATTGCTTCATTTCTTCAGATTCTACTCATTCTACTATCTTCGCTATGATCTCCACCACCCTAGCATCTTTCTTCTAATTAACACCGATCCTTTCAATTAAAGTAGGTTCGATCGACAAACTTGCCAACATATCAAGTTCCAGCTTGCAATGAGGTCTGAAATAATATCCAGCAATGTACTTTATCTTCTTCCATTCTAAGAACATAGCTCTAAAATTTTCATGTCTTCTAGTCAACGAATCGACAACCGCATTTCCCTTTCCCAGAGCATAGGAAATATTATAATCATAAGAGTCCAAGAACTCCAACCACCGTTGCTGAAGAAGGTTGAGGTCCTTCTGAGAGAAAAGAAACTTCAAGGGTTTTTGGTTCGTAAACAGCTCAAACCTTTCTCCTAGTAGATAATGCCTTCACATCTGCAAAGCAAACACAATCGTCGCTAACTCCAAATCATGAGTCAGATAATTCCTTTCATGTGGCTTTAGTTGTCGACTTGCATAGGTAACAACTTTTCGCTCTTGCATCAATACCGCACTCAATCCAGTACCATAGGCATCTGTGTATACTATCAAATCTTCTTTTCCACTTGGAATAGTCAACACTGGTGCACTCTTCGACCTTTCCTTTAGAATTACAAATGCATGCTTATACTTATCATAAAAAAAAAAGGTTGATTCTTCTTCATTAAATTGGTTAACGGTGCCACTACCTTCGAGAATCCTTTATATAGCATCTATAGCTTCCCACCAATCCTAGGAAACTCCTCACATCCATAGCATCCTTGGGCTGATTCCACCCTTGGACCGCTGCTACCTTTGCAGATCCATCGCTATACCCTGTCCTGAAACAACATGATCCAAGAACCTCACTTCTTGTCTCCAAAAGTGGCATTAAGAGAACTTTTTCTTAACTTATGATTCCTTAATATCTCTAGAACAATCCTCAAATGCGTCTTATGATCCTCTACAGTTCTGGATTAAATCGAAATATCATCCATGAACATAAGCACGAACTTATTCAGCTAGTTTTTAAAAACCTGATTCATGAGATTCACAAAGTATGCCAGAGCGTTGGTCAATTCTAATGGAATTATCAACCACTTATAAAAATCCGATGGCGTACAAAACACAGTAACTCCTTCGCTACTTTAAGTTGGTGAAATCCCGTTGCCATATCCATTTGAGCAAACATCTTCGCGCCGTGCAACTGATCAAACAAGCCATATATGCACGAGAGTGGATACTCGTTTTTCTTAGTCTCTTTATTCAGATTACGATAATCCACACACAACCATGCCCCTACTCAAATATGCATCTTCAAATGAACCCCTTCCTTAATAGGTTATCCACTTGCACCTATAATTCCTTTTTCTCTGTAAGTGCAATACGCCTCAAAGGCATAACTATCGTCTAACATCCTCTCCCTAGTCTATCCAAAACTCGATCTCTCTATGCGACAACAATCTGGTCTTTTCCTCAATGACATCTAGATAATCTCTAGCGACTATCCTAGATGACTGTCCCTCCAATGGACCTCAAGTGAATATAGTAAGCTAACCATCACCCCATCCTTTGGTAGGCAACCAATCACTACCATCCACCTATCCACATCCTCAATTGTCACCAATAGCTTTCGCAATCCACAGTTCTACATATTTCCTAAGCCAGTCCATTCCCAAGATAATCTCAAACCCAATGAAATTTAAAACGAAGCAATCACAGACAAAAAAGAATACATGACTTGGTAACACTAGGCCACAACA
Source organism: Allium cepa (assembly GCA_030765085.1). Lineage (NCBI taxonomy): Eukaryota > Viridiplantae > Streptophyta > Magnoliopsida > Asparagales > Amaryllidaceae > Allium > Allium cepa. The sequence goes on from CM060946.1 coordinate 273,098,228, forward strand.
AACCATGCAAAGATTAGTAGAGCCTCCAATAGGGTTTATTATTATTAGGGGTTAGTCTACTGTCTTAGGTCTTGGTCCCAATCTGTCTACTAGGTCACTTGAATAACGAACCCCTTTCCTACACCGAAGGAGCACTCGACGAAGTTCGAACTGCATCCAAATCATATACATTCTCAACCTGCTCACCCTTCACCGGTTCCATACAATCCTTCTTTAAACCTTGCCTTAAACTATTCTCAACTAAACTAATCTTTAGACATAGCAACACTCACGATGTTCCACCAATTCATGGTCCATCCCTAAAGTTGTTTTTCTCCTCATAGCATCATCCACTTTCATATCACTGAAGATGCGCTCACAAGTATTAATCCAATCTTGCACTTTTATGGTTGATTCCGTTCCATAAAACGGCTTTGCTCCCAAAGTAGAGTAATCTTTGGTCAACTTAGTGAAATCTGTCTTAGGCGCTTACATGGAAGCAACTCCACCAACAGCCATACCAGAAGCATTCCTCATCATTTTCACCATCATAGCATTGAACATAACTTGAAAATTAGGCATAGCAATTCCTAGTCCTGTTCCTTCTTTAACTCCTGAAACAGATCTTACAGTATTCCTTGTATGTCGATTCATTCTTATCTGCAACAAGAGTGATCAGTCTCCCATAAAGAAAACTATGTCAATAGTGCTTATGTGCATAAATTGTTAAATTTAAATTATTGGTTGTTGCATGGATTGAGTATCAATTTGGATGTGGTATATTATATTGGTGCAATTAAAGCGCTTGGCAGATTCAAAGCGGTGGAGGTGCAAAAAGTCATAGTGGGAATACAGCGAGGATATAGCGGGATATAGCGGATAGCTCTAAAATAGCATATAAAACTTGTACTTAATGTTTTTTCAAACATATAAATGGTAACTAAATGAAAATTTATCATTCAAATTCAATTATAATTTGTACATAAATAATTTTAAATAAAAACATGTGCGAATATACTTTAAATAAATGTAAAACTGTTATATAACATAATTAAATTTAGTAGAATACTGGAGTATGTTCATTTCTGAAAATATATTAAAAATTAAATCAAATAAATTAGTTTCATAATTTTTATAATGTATAAATGCAATTTTTCATTTCATTTTATTAAAGAAGATATAGCGAAAATAGTGGAATATAGCGGGAATAACGGGATATAGCGGAAATAGTGGGCCTTAAAGCGGAAAGGCTATTTTTTGGGGCTATATGGAAAAATCATAGCGGCAGAAATCCGCTATGTGATATAACGGGGTTATAGCGCGGCATTAACTACACAGTATTATATATATATATATATTAGAGTGATTGATTTCCCGCATTATATAGCGGATGAGACCCTATGCGCCCCACATAATAGCAGATGACCCTTTATACCGCGAGATCCCACCTTGAAGCGGGATTGGTATTTATATATTATGCTAACATCTATGGATGCAAGGAAACAGGTTGGAAGGATCCAACTAGATTCCTCAAAATGTTGAATTTAATTTTCAGCAATGTGATTTATGTGATAATCTGTGATGATTATATTGATTATATTAGGAATTTCAATTATTGAATGTTATGGCTTGGTTGAATATATATCTATATTTTGAGAAAATGGAAAATATATAAAGTTTGGATTTTTTTAAAGGAAATAAAAAGGAAATTTTTAAGTAAAATAATTATAGTGAATTTGGATAAATTAAAGACTGAATTTGGAAAAGCATAAAAGTTTGATTTTTTTAAAATTCTATTTAATAAATTCTGAGTATAGAAATGAAGACAAAGATTTTAAATAAATGGAAAAAAGATTTTATTTAAAATAAGGACTTAAGCAATATTGTTTTATAAGCACGAAGAAATATATTTTTAAAATTTAAGATTTGAATGACTTGGGAAACTAAAAAGGAGAATTTTGAAATAAAGTATGAAATTGGTATTTTCAGTTTAAATAAGATTTTAAATCATAATAAAGGAGTAAATCTGAAATTAAGGGGTTTTGGAATAAATTGAGTAAGTAAAGGAATTTATTTTAAAATGGAGTTGGTTTTGGAAATCGATTTGAAAACCGACTAGGGTTGAGACTGTGAGTAAAGGAGAATTAGATTGTGAAATTTATAAACAGGATTTATAAAATGAAATAACGTATCAACGGGTATTTGGAAGTATAAATTCACTATGGAAATTTATAAAGGAATAGGTAAATGGTTTTAAGAATAAATAGTGATTTTATTTTTAAAAGGTGTTGAATGGAAGGTGTATTTTCCTAAAAAGCCAAATATGTTTTCAAAGCAGATTTTTAAGTTTAAGTTAGAGGTTTTAAAGTGGTTTTAAAAGATTGTTTTAGAAAGAAACTATTATTTAGCGATTATAAAAAATTTAAAAGTAAATATTTATTAAGTTAATTATATAAGTAAATTATTTTAAAGGTTTACTAGTATTTTGATTTGAAGGATAATTATTCAATATTTATACCTTATAGAATAACTTTTATTTTAAAATTAATTTTTGCTTCTGTTTTACATGAGAAATTATTATAAATTTCATAACTAGTATTTTAAATAAAGTATTTTGAGTAGTTTTTATTTTTAATGTTTTAAGCATATATTTTTGGATAAAGTGATTTAAATTATTTTAAAATCTAAAGCATTAAGACTTGGTGATTTTCAATGTAAATAAACACAAATTGAGTGGAAATTTATTCCGCAAGAGAAGAAGTTGTTTGGAAACTATTTTCAAAGGGTTGAAGTGTAGAAAATATCTTGCGAAGATATTTTGAAATAAATAATTTGGAAAATTATTAAGGTGTGATGGTTGTTTGTGGATGTTATTTGATAGTTAAATAACCGACTATCAATATTGGCAAATGCGCTGATCGTTTCGAAGAGATCGGGATCAGGATTAATTTCCCAAAAACCACTTCGATCCGGATTGAACATTTTCATGAGAAAGACAAGAGCTTGGATTCGAAGATGGAGCAGTGAAGTGCAAGGGCTAATCGCTACTAATCCTGAGGGTGATTCCAAAATGGATGTAGTAGAAGTAGTGCCTTCGGTTCCGTTTGGACCCGGAACGGAGTTGTATGGACAAATGCTATCAGAACATTGTAAGGAGGAAAATGAGCATTCTAAGTGAATGTGTGCTAAAAGGTAACGCTTAACCTCGAGCCTCATCAACCGAGAGTGGTTAAAACAGGGGAGGAGCATGCCAGGAAAAGTGGCTAGCGACCAATTAGGGTAAGGTCATCCCTGTCCAATGTCCCTTTTTTCGGCTGTGTGAGCGGTTGCCGATCCCTACCGCGGGGTGATCTTATTCGGACTATCTAGTAAGGGGTAGCTCCTGTCTTGTGTAGCAAGGGATTAGGTTGGATCCTCGGTACGGTGATCTACACCACATACTGTGACGGGCGGTACACCAGTAGCCCTGCCATTGTATGGAATCCAATCTCCAATAAGCGTTTGTACGGTTTTGATTGTGCCTAACTATTGTTGGAATGTGAGATGCAAGCATTTAAGCTAGATTCTATTTTACTTTCTATAGACATTATTATAATATCAGACGGATTTGATAAAAATGTTTTGGTTATCGTAAGGCAAAAACCCGGCATGTTTATTTGTGGCGTGGTCTTATGAGATACTTTTGATTTCAAAGGATTTTGAAAACTTTGATTATCCAATTGAGTGTGTTCTCTCACGCTGGATTTCCAGAATGACTCAGGTATTGTTTTATTATGATGCTTGGGTCAGACCGAGTATTATAGAATACAGGATATAAGGCTGTGGAGCTTAGGAGACGAGCTGGATGGCGAGACGTATCACACATAATTGATGTATATTCCACTGTGTATGGTTAACTGATTAGTCAGCTTTGGTGAGGACAGGTTATGATAATTATCCAGTTGTGTGCTATGAATTTTATTGCACTCTGATAATGTAATGTATTATTCAGTTACAGATTCTTTTGTATAAAATCTGTTGTTAAATATTATATATTGTTCCGCTGCAATTGTGAGATTCTGAGGTTGTTTTCTACTTCTTCTACCTCTTTCTTCCTTAACCCTAACGGTCCATTTTTTTGGCATTCGATTGTCCGACATTTAATATAGTGGACGTATAGATGTCGATTTTTGGGCGTCGAAAAATTGGGTCGTTATAGAAAATCTATCGATTGGTTTTAGAGCATCTGATAAGCAAGGGATTGTACTTATATGAGATGACTCAAAACCGTATATGCAATTTATATTCTAGGAGTTGTTGTGAAGTGAAATGTTATAGATTTTCATTTTCTATCCTATGGTTAAGACCAAGAGAGAGGTTAGTTAACATATCAAACGATTCTACCTTGTGGGACTGTCTATCTTAAGGAGTATTCGAAGAGAGTGGATAGCGTTGACATTCATTGGAGGACCTATGCTGGAATCTATGTGGATATCCAAGATCATTTGGAGATGGTCAAATCTATATTGAGATTTGTGATCTGTACAAAATGGTGGAATCCATTTGAGGATTCTTCTATTCGAGTGATGAAGACTTGTATGACAGATGCCGAATGTAGCCTCAACATTGGAAATGACTATAATCAAAGTAGGTTGCCAAGCCATGAAGGGTTTAGCAAGCCTAAATAAGATATAGCAACTCCAAATCTAGAGATGATATTGATATCGCTGGTAGGGGTTGATGATATTTGATGTAACGTCTCCGACGTTGACAAGCTATAAGTTACCTCATAGTATATTTTATCTATAGATATACAATACTTGGAAGGATATCTCTGATCCATGTGCATGAGGTGGGATTCAACTTAACATAAGAGATCTCCTACACAATTATGCGGACGTGCCTTAGCAGTTCTTGATTGTATGCCTAGTTATTATTGTGGTGTACATGTACCACAATTATTTATTACTTATATTCTACACCCTAGACATTATCTATTACGTCACCGTATGTTCTTATTAGATGGTTGTTCTTTTGAGGGAATAACTGTTTCCAAACGGTCTTAAAGGTATCGTTATATGCTAGCTACATATTTCTCGATTTTCACATACCAGACTTAGGTCTGACACATGGTTTTTATTTTCCTAAAATTCTTATGTTCTCTTTTGAGAAGTTTGAGGAATATGGGTTTTTGTTGATGTTCATTTGAGTTCAAGGAGACGAGATGGATGTTTCACCTACCATAATATTCTGATTTCCACTTTATTTTATTGTATATATAAGCATTTGTGAGGATATGTCATTATAATTATTCTGGCAGATGATAGTAGTTAGAACTGTAACTCTGAAATGCTATGTATCGTAGAGTGATAGTTTTATACCGTCTTTTGATATTATTTATTATTATTCCACTATACAATTCCAATATTGTGTTCCTTCTTTCTTATTTTGTTTCTTTTCTTTTTATTTACCTTCATAATATGTCTTTTCGACACTTGGGTACTCGGCACACGAATACCGTAGATGTATTAGTGCCGACTTTTGTGGGTTAAAAAGGCAAGTCCTTACAGCTTGGTATCAGAGTTGAAGGTTAAGCGAAAACGTTGGCATTAGTTGGTTATGAATCGTTAAGAGATAGGGTAATGGGAGGCCATAACATGAGTTGTGCTTATTATACATATATGAGCGTATTTGTATATTTAATGAACGTGTGCCTTAAAGGTTTTACAACTACAAAAATTAAAGATCTTATATAAGATAACTTATATAAGTGTGAATTATTAAAGTATTTTTTAATTAATGTAGGGATTAATGACGTTCATTTGTTACCCCTTATTAATTAGTTTAGCCATGTTCGACCAGTTTATGAGCAGCACTATGCCTTGTAGAATGATTTGACATGCTCGGCCAGTTTATGCGCATTATTATCATTTGTAAAATTATTAGCTTAGCCTTGCTCAGCCACTTTACGAGCATTATTATCATTTGTTGATTCATTTGTTGTGCTTAGCCAGTTTGTGAGCATTGATTATTGTTTATTGATTTTTGATTTATGCTCGACCAATTTATAAGCAGTTGTTGTGCTTAGCCAGTTTGTGAGCATTGATTATTGTTTATTGATTTTTGATTTGTGCTCAACCAATTTATAAGTAGTTTTACCTTCTATTGCATGGGTTGGATAGATAGTATTTATGGGTGCATTAGAACCAACACCCTGTAAATTTAGTTTCACAGTTTGACTATAAGGCGTTCGGTGACAATGTTGGAATAAAAGTTGAATTTAGAAAAGATGATTATTTTAATCTAAGGGAAAGATAAGATATTTTTTAATAAACATTTGTGGAAGGACTTTATATAAGAAAGTAATTCTATATAAATATGGTTTATAAAATATGGTTTATAAGTGAAAAGGAATTAAATTGATATTTTGAGAACTTAAATTCCGATGTTTTTGATGTTTTTCATGATTTTAGAGAAAATAATAATACTATTGAAAGTAAATATTTGGGAAATTGTTTACGAAATTGAGATCATGATACTTGATAATATTTATGAAATATTTATACCACTTTGAAAATGATTTTGGGTAAGTCTGAAAGACATGATTTGGATGTATTGAACTTACTTTTGTCACTTGAAAGTAATTCCGATAACGACTACAACACCAACGATGTTCATTTTTGGGTTTCAAAGAAGGATGCTACGAGGTTGTTTTAATAAAATAGATTTTGATTTGATCCCAAAAGTATGATTTGATATTGAAAAGATATATGTATATATTATTATTTCAAATTAGATGTTTCGTTCTAAATTTTTTCTTTCAATGAAGTTTGATATGAACTTTTTGTGTAGAAATGGTATACATGTATGTTATATAGGGTGCTCGAGTGGTAGTGGCATAGTCTATAATTGATGTTGAAAGCTTTTCATGATTTTCCTTTTTGGGTAAAGTGTGTTTAATTAAATAAGTAAAACTCCTTTAAGTTATTTTATAAGCACATGTAGCCTACAGATTAGGATTATATGGTATGTATGTCTTCTTATGGTATGTTGTTTGGTAGATTTCATTTGATAAAATAAAATAGGAATTTCGAAGATTTTGGACAATTGGGAACGTCCGAATCGTTATAGAATTGATGCTACGTGTTTTTGTGAAAATACAAATGTTGATATTTTATAACTCTTAAATTGAGAAGATAGTAGGTTAAAACAAGATTTATATTGTTGAACGTACTTGTTAAGTAGGACAAATTTAATGTTTTACGTATACTCTTAGGATGTAGTGAAGTGTTATGCGAGTATGAAATTAAGTTATAAATGTTAAAAAATTGAAGTATGATTTTATGAATGGTTCACAAATGATTTTAGTATTGAAGAGATATACTATTAGTGAAAATGAACGTGGCATAAAAATGAAAAGATAGTAGTATAGTTAAGAAAATAATAGGATAAATAATTTAGTTGTACATATATAATTTTATTCGCGTGACTATTGTTGATCCGGTATTTGAGTACCAGGTTTCGAGGTGATTTATGCTGGTTTGAATCATGATTTTTCACTTGATTCTTGAAAGAGAACACCAGATTTGGATTCTTGATATGATCGAAAAGTTTTCTGTCATAGTATATGGCTATGTAAGGAAGACAGAGGTTTCTAAGTGAGGGACCTGATCGAAATCTATAATAAAGGGATCAGGTGATCTGTACTATTTTGGAAGTGAATTCTATGTGATCGAGTAAGAAACTGAGATAGATATTGCATACGGATGATCCACATACATAGTACAAGATGTAGCATATGCATACTATGTTTTGTTGGCTTATAGAGAGTTTAGGCGATGACTCTTCAATTTGTTATGAGGTAGCATGAATAATCAACTAATTAACGACCCGAGGCTGTTGAGTGTAAGGTATGCTTAGTAAGCTATTTATCGTCCTTATGCGATAAGAGGATTTATGAACTTCGACAAACCATGGAAATTATTTGCTAGTAAATTTGAATCCTATTAAGTATTACTTTCTAATTATTTTCTTTTGTTGCTCGTGTTGGAATTTGGAGGGCAAAATATTCTAAGTAGGGGAAAATGTAACGACTTGGAATTTTAAACACTTCGTATTTAAATATATGAATTATTTAAGTATTTAAATCTTGGATCAAATATTTTTATACTTATTTAATAATCTTGTTTTATAAAAATGTTTACAAATATAGTTACTTTGAAGTAATATCGATAATGTGAATGAAAATCATTTTATCGGTAAACGGCTTTTTACTCATCAAAAGTTGATTAATTTTTTTTATATGCACTTATTTTCTTAGGAAATTATTAATATGAAATAAAAATATATATGAAATAATAATATTTTACCACTTATGGAAAATAAAATACTAGATGATGTCATGGTTGATGCTATGGGAATATATTTCATAAATGAGTATTTAAGGAAAGTTATAAGTGTCAAGTAAGAGATGTAAAGGTGGAAAGAAGAAGTGATATGCACATGAGCTAGGCAGATGAGGGTGTTTTTTCCATGTAAAGAAAGGGTAAGGGAAGTCATTTTACCTTGGTTAAGTCCTTAGAACACATCTCCTTCATTTCATAATTTTGTTCCTAATGTTTGGTGAAAAAAAGAAAAGTATTCAAGCATATTCCCTCTTTATGAACTCATAGTAAATCAACCAAAATCCTTACCAAACTTTAGCAGTGGGTCTAACACAACATGGAAACATTGTTTAACATTTTAAAGTTGAAGAAAAGAAGAAGAAGTGAGGGACCTGGGGGAGACCATAAGCAATAAAGGTAATGGGAGGAGGCCGAGCACTAAAACAGACTAAAAGTGGAAGCTTTGGATGTTTTGGTGATTATTGGAACCGATTCTTTCGTTCTTGTGTGTTTGAGCTTATTGTAGGATTGGATTTGGGTGAGTTATCTCACTATCCTGTATGTATATATACAATATATATGCATGTGTGTGCAAATATAAAGTTAAAGTAACTTTAACTAATTAAAGTTATAAACTTAGGACCACTTTTGTTTATGAAAGCAAATGACGACTTTATATTGTATAACATCACTTATACTATCATCTATAACATGTTTCATAGCCTAGACTTTGTGTTTACATGTTTAGTTGGTTTGTGTGTTGAACTGAAGTATGTTTGAAAGTGTTTGAAACGAGAATAGTCGCTATAAGTGCACTTCGATATCCCTATAATTTAACTTATGTAAATGGAAGATTACTAACCTAACTTAGGATAATTTGATTTGGCTGTTCTCTATACACATTTTGTTGTATGGTATATTAAAGAAATGGTTTGAAAATTTATAAAAATTGTGAACCAAAGTTATGAACGTTAGAAGCCAAATGGTCGCTATAGATGCACTTTGAAAATGCTTTATGTTCGATGATTTTCAAAGTCAACTTTGAGCGACATCCTATAGGCTTCTTTGAATTTTTGATAAGAAATATAAGTTTACATCTAGAAAAATATGGAATTTTAAATCATTCATTAACTTGTAGAACAATGTTGCAAAAAGTTATAGAAAAAGTTGATCGCCATATGAGCACTATGAAATACCTCATTTTCGGGAAATTTTATAAATAAATTGAAATTTATCCTTAAGGATTTTTCTTGATGGTTTTTAGTTCCCTAAAGGTATTACTTTTTGTAACCTTTCAAGTCTTAAATCGTTTACTAAAGTGGTTAAAACTATTGCAAAGATTGTGCTTTTCTATGTTGTTCTTTATCATGGGCTTTTAACAGCAATTATACATGTTGTAGTGAGATACTTAAGGTTTTAAGTGTCAAAAAATGATATTTAATTTTATATTTTTCTCTAGTTTTTTTGTATATTTTTTCTAATATATTTTTCCGTTCTAATTTTGGATTGGAGTTTAAATATATTTTTAGTAATAACATATGAATTTTTAAAGTAAAGTGTTTTACAATATAAAATATGCTTTTATTTATTTTCAACTAACTTCTAAATTAGTTATTTTCAAGTAATAATTTACATAGATATTTAAAACCTATTTATAAGTTACGAAAAAGTAATTAATTATGCTTAACACTAAAAGCCGACGATGTAGACTTGTCTATTTATGAGAGTTAAGATTGATGTTCCAGTAGGGATGGAAGCAATAGTGCTCTAACTTACTGGCTTTACTCTTAACCAAGGAATAGATAATTCAGGAATGTTGGAAACATTTAATTCATGTTGTTTCCTTACTAGTTTATGAAATACATTTGTATTATACTTAACACTAAAAGCCGATGAGGTAGACTTTTCTATCTGTGAGAGTTAAGAATGAAGTGTCTATGAAAGGCATTCATATGCAACCTATGCTCTATCTTACCTGGCTTTATTCTTGACCGAGGTATACTATAATTTGGAAACTTATAAACATGTTAAGTATATGAACCTTGATTTCCATAAGCAATCTTTTTAACTAGATAGTCAATTAGTCAACTATCGAACTTAACCAAATATAAATTTGATCTTTAAATAGATGCTTTTAACGATAGTAATAAGTATAAAATTAGTTTTGGGTCTGTTGTGACAATCTGTTAATTGCATTCATCTTTAACCCTTTTTGATTATGCTTACGAACGTAAATAGATATTTAAAAGAATGTTTTAAAGATACGCCTAAGTGAAATAGTTTTGGTTTTGTAGTGACAATGTTTAAGTAACATTAGTTTAAACTTTTTTGAATGGATTTTCGAAAGTACTTAGATCGTTAAAATTATATTTTGAAGGTAATTATAAGCATGAATCTTTTGGGGAAAAAATAGAATGAGAAAAGGTTTAATGTAAGAAATCTTATTAATGATTTGTGAATATACTTATACCATTTAAGATAATTCTTTATGAAGCATTGAAAGAGTACAAATGAATAGTTGATATTGATAAACTTAGTTTTATTAGGGAAAACAAGTTTTGCTAATGACAAAGTTTTAATTAATAAAAAGTACTAACTAGATAAAAAAAGGGATTAGAAGTCACTTACTTGACTTAATCTGCTTTGTGTGACTTGATTGGGGTTTGTGTGTTTACTGGTTTATAGCAAGTATTTAGTCATATAATTAGCACTAAAAGCCGATGAAGTAGGTTTATCTATTTATAAGAGTTAAGACTGTTGTATGAGTATGGTGTAAAGCAATAGTTCTCTAACCTAACGGCTTCACTCTTGACCGGGGGATGGTGTGAGATGAAAAGGTCGGTGACATGATAAGTATATGAGACTTGGTTTCCATATGTGATTTTCCATTTTGAATGTGATAGTTGATTAGCCGACTATCAAACTTGACAGAAATCTATCGATCACTTTTGGAGCATCCAATATACAGGGGATTGTACTTATACGACATGATTCAAAACCATAACCACATCAAAACCATATACACGATCTATGTTCTGGGAGCCATTGTGAAGTAAAATATTATAGAGTTTCACTGTATATCCTAGGTTAAGTCCAAGGGAGAGGCCATGTTAACATATCTAACGATCTTATTGTGTGGGATTATCTATCTTGAGGAGTATTCCAAGAGAAAGGACAACGTTGGCATTCCTTGGAGGACTTATGTTGGAATCTATATGGTGATTTAAGATCTATTTACGTTGCTCAAATCCTTGTAGAGATTTGTGATCTGTTCTTGATGCTGGAATCCTTTTGGTGATTCTTATTCGATTTGAGTAATGAAGACTTGTATAAGAGATGCCGAATGTGGCCTCAACATTAGAAATGACGATAACGGTTGCCTAGCCGTAAGGGACTTAACGAACCTAGTTAGTGTATGTCGACTCTAATCTAGAGATGCTATCAATATTGCTAGTGGGATTTGATGATATTCATGTAGCGTTGACAAGCTATGGCTCACCTTTTGGTATATTTTATCTAGAAACACAAACGGTAGGGAAGGATATCTCCGATCCTTATGCATGAGGTTGGATTCGGCTCGACCAAAGAGATGGCCATAGAAATCCTACATAATTATACGAACGTGCCTTGGCGGTTCTTGATTGTATACCTAGTTATTTTAGTGATGTACTCATACCAAAGCTATTTCTTTCTTATATTCTACACCCTTGACATTATCTGTTATTACACCCTTATATACTTATTAGATGGTGGTTCTTTTAAGGAGATAACCATTTCCGAATGGTCTCAAAAGTACTTTTATATGCTAGCTGTATATTTCTTGAGTTACTCATACCAGACTTAGGTCTGACATGTGGTTTTGTTTTCCCTAAATTCCTTATGTGCTCTTTCGAGCAGTTTGAGAAAGGCAGGTTATCATTGATATTCACTGGAGCTCGAGGAGACGAGGTGGATATTTCACCTATCTTAATATTCTTATTTGCACCGTATTATTATTATTATTATTATTATTATTATTATTATTATTATTATATATCAGCATTTGTGAGGTTGGTTGTTATAACTATCCTGGCTAATGATAGTAGTTAGAATTGTACCTCTAAAATGCTATGTATCATAGAGTGAAAGTTTTGTACTATCTTTTGATATTATATGTTAATGTTCCACTATGAGATTCTGATACTATGCTCCTTCCTTGTTCCTTTTTTTGCTTTTATTTTCTACCCTAATAATCTGTCTTTCGACACTTGGGTACTCGAAACGTGAATACCGTTGATGTATTAGTGTTAACATTTAGAGGTCAAAATGGTTGGTCATTACAATATCCAAATATACTCAAGTGCACATTTTGCATGTGCAACATATCAGATTGTGTACATTGTTAATGTATACATGTTTAAGTGCTAGGATTTATGTCACAATGGACATATTCATGCTTTATACATGCAATGGTTGTCCAAAACATTGTTCAAAATTATATATATTTATACACATATAATTTGGATTCATATATTTTGTTTATAGATCCTTTGATTAATCTGAATTAATTTGACCAAGTCATCAACTATGAATGCAAGATTTATTCTAAAACATATAGTGATTTGGTTTAGTAAAACAATTTGAAAACAAATCTATATCTAAAAATTTAATATACAGCATGTATACTCATATAATTAAAATAATTTCTTTTTATAAACCCTTTTCATATAAAAAAGTTTTAATTTATTTAAATATATATGGGTATACATAGATATATATATATATCTGTGTGTGTGTATGTATGTATGTATATTTATGTATGTATGTATATGTATTCAGAATAGAAAACCAATATAGAATCAATAGAAATTATCATTAACATTTGAATGAATAAATATGCAAAAATAACAAATTAAATACAAGATCTATATTTAAACCAACATCGATGTTAATAGAAATTTTCAAAAGAAGTTTCAACATAAATTATCAAAATCAATTTCAAAATAATTTAAATGAAAAAGAATATAATACCTTAAGATCAACATTTGTGAATTTGCAAGCAACTATAAATGCATATATAAACTCATCAAAAGAAATTAACTACTATATTTACAATATCATGGAACATATAGGTAGAAAACTAATTGGATTATAGCTTGTGGATATTGCCTTTTGATTGCACCTTGATTGAAAGATTTATTCCTAGCTCTGATATGTTAGGCCCTAGCTTTGCAACTGCTTGGAGTACCACCTTTTGATTTTCTTCGATGTGAATAGGTGTTACTATTTTTTCTTTTTGATTTTGACCAAAAATAGAAGCGTTGGAAGGAGAGTAGAAGCTAGGGTTGAAAAGAAGATTACGAAAAGAAACTGGGAGTTAAGTATGGTATTTATAGAGGGAACCATACGATATATTTTCTTTCTTTCATATTGCATATCAAATATTTAATTTGAAAACCGACTTACTTCCATTATGGACAACCATAACAAAGCCTCCTTAGGCCTTTTAATGCCCTAACAACATTTATTTAATTAAAATTTAAATGCATATCGATATCATATATTACACATATATAACTTTTATATACGCATCCAATTAATTACTAATGTCATATGGAAAGTACTAATAGCACCCAACACATCAAATAAATAAGTAAGTAATGTTTCATAAATATAAATTAGTATAATTAATTTATAACAATTTATTAACAGTTGAATCGTGTATATCTTGAAGAATATATTAATGCATTTGTATGACTCGCATATGTAAATTCAGTCAGTGATTAATATTAAATAATTTCAATATTATTTTTCATGCTTCATCTTAACTAGCAATCTGATAGTTTGACCAAATTTATCGCTTACACATCCTTGTTGCTAAAAATATAATTTTACAATTTTAAGCAATGCTTTTTAATATACCAATTTTGTCCACATTCAACTTTGTTAGTCCTTAAACAGAGGCCTTGGTTCAGTACTAAATTTTACTAATAACTATATTGCTTTAGCCATAGACTTTGAGTGCGAGTTAATTATAGCTGACCATGATACTAACCTCATATAGTCGAGTAGATGGGTTCTCTATTGAATAGTTTTCACTTTTAATGTTTCAACTCAAACCCAACTATAGTTGTTTAATAAATTCCATGCCATGATTTAACTATAATCAAAGCGGAGTATCCATAATGAAGGTAAACAGTACTCTCTAGTCGAGAGAACTGTGTGATATCATCACATTGAGAATTCCTATTGGACCATTGTTATTTTTAACCAATAGGAAACTCTCGAGTAAGTCATTCTATAGTTATCCAATAATTATCAGTACCGTTGACCCAAAAAACGGATCAACTCCCTCGATTGAGTTGAAAGCACCAGTGTAGATAATCAGTAGCACAGATCTTAGATAAATAACAAATAAAAAGCATAAGTAAAAAAAGAGACATAGAATTTTTATAGTGGTTCGGTTAACTTTGTCCTACGTCTGCTTTAATCAATCTTTATTATAGTTATACTAGTTGAATCTCTCTGGATAACAACTAGTTAGTCCTTAGATCTAAGTTACAATGAGTTTGAATAAGCCACATGTATAAGGGTTGGCTGAAGCATCACAGTAAACCCCTTGATGGATGCAGAGAGAGATAAGAAAGTTGAAGAAGTGAAGGAATTCCAGTAGAGTAATCGCGGTTCTCTCCATGGAAAAGATCCATCTCCATTTGCAGGTACGTGATTACTTATAGGGCAATTCAGTGAGTATTGGGCCATAAGTCCATGTGCAGAAGAGTCCATTTGTTATGCCAAGTCATCGTCGAAAATCTCAAATCAATCTGAGCCATTTCTATGGATTGCTAGCAATCCAATAATTATCCAATAGTCATCCGACATTCGTCGAGCATTGCATATTCTTATCTCAAAGGATATGTCGATATCCTTTATCAAAACATCAAGACCTAGAATATTTAAAATAAAATGTTATTTATATTGTGATTAATTACTCATGATTAAAACTATTTGCATCTATAATCATATAACATTTCATTTAACTATTCTGTTATCTGTACACTTAAGTTAACCACTTAATTAATTATATCACTGTATAACAAAGTATATAATAAAAATCGAATACCTTTATTATGAACGAGATTGGTCATAATGTTAGATACATATAACAAATTACATAATTTCTCCTAGGGCATAACCCTAATTCTCTTACAATGAATATGTTCAGCTCCACATCATCGACCCACCAGGCTCATAATACACATCATGGCTATGCCCTATGTCACTCCCCACACGAATTACCCTTATGTCACTGTCTAGTACCGCTCTATAGTGCAACATCTAATAAATACCCAGTATCAATCCATACCCTGAAAACCAAAGCACAAAATCATTGCTTACGAATTATATACCATAAATTAATAATTTCAATTCTAGACAAACCATAGATAAGTACATTGACCCCAAATGGGATTCCACACCACACTAGAATTGGGCACAATTTGAGCCTCTAACTCTAACTATCAACCATACTTCTAAAAGAATGCAATGATTAGATGTCAAATAAAGTGAAAATTGAAAAATCAGAGATAAGTAACACACCTTCTATAGTGTACGTAGAAGTCATGTTTCCATTTACACCGACTAGTGGTGCACTAGCTCTAGGAACTACTTCTAGTGCATAGGCCTTCATAATCTGATTGTTTATAGCACCTGGTCAACCTTTCCTAAAATAGGGCACGTACTCTTAACATGTCCAAATTGATTGCGACTATAGCACTTTACCTTCATTAAATATACTTTGCACTCCTTATAAACACAGACAATGTCTACAAATAATATCTCGTTTCTTCCCTTTGTTGAGCTAATATTTTCATCCTCCATTCTTATTCTTCCCGTTCAAATGTTCTTGCCTACCCTCTTTCTGAGGCTCTACATCGGTACCTACCTTTGTGTTGGTGTAGAGTAGTAGCCTAATGGAACTAGGCCAGTCAGAAGTAGGTGAAATATGTAGGTTTCAAAGAATTTTTTTGGATCTATTAAGCCTATGAAATCTAAAGGGTTTATTAGATCCAATCTAATATAGTTTTAAATAAAATATTTTTTATTGATGTCTGAACTAAATGATACTTTGATAGTTCTAGACTGCAAGATGATGAGATATGAGCAAAGAAGCTTGGAAGACTTCCAAAGTGCCAATGTCGCACATTTCAAAAAGTTAGAACCAACATAACTCAAGTAATATGGGTCTGTACCAAACCGTATGGGCGGACCATATGAAGTTGAAGAGGGACCCACATGAGTTAATGTAGAATCTATGGCTTGATGATGGAATCATAATGAAGTGACATGAGTCAGTACCGATCTATATAGGTTGGTACTAACCTATGGTGGTTCCAACATTTCTAAGTAGAAAAGAGCGTTGAAGACTCAAAGCTTGCCAAGGAAGGAAGTCAACATGAAGTCGACCACACCAATAGGTACCAACCCATATTTATTAGTATCAAACAACATTAAATGTTGAATCTTGCATAGTTTGACCGGAATTTCATGTTGAAACTTCAGATTTGTACTTGTTCAGACTCGATTCCACGATTTTAGTAGTGGATTTCACATGTAAATAGTTAATTCTCATCTAAAATAAAAAATTTGGATCCTTACACTGAATTTCTACCATTTTTTATTGTTAACTGGTCTATAGAACTGTATTTGTTGGAAAGCTATTGTAATTGCAAGGATCGTTCAAAATAAAACTAATAGTGGGCGTAGACAATCAAAATTTGGCCGAACAGCTTTAAAAATCTAGCGTTCTCTGTCTCCCCCATTTTATTCTTAGTATTTCATTTTCATTGATTATTCCCACTTTTTAACTGATTGTGGTGGTGTTCCATTTTAACACAATATTTTTAGCACTTTCATTGAGAAAGAAAATTCTAAGGCATAGATCCATGATTTCACTTTAATTTTGGAGAATTCTAAATGGAATAATTAAGGATATGGCTTAAATGAAAACTGGATCTAGTGCAATTGCTGAATGTGACATTAAGGATATCACCGAAATGATGCCAACTATGCTAACCTATAATGGAGCGATTGATCTAAAGCATCGATTATTCAAGTACAAATGGCATATGATAGTGCTTGTGCGATGGATGACGTCAAATATAGAGTCTTTCCCATACTCCTAAATGGAGTAGAGATGATGTCGTTCACTCAGTTCGCATTGTGGTCATATCAACATTTCATCGGCTGGCTAAGAAATTTGGGGAGTGGTTTCATGTCCACACCATGTGACTAAAGGATGTTATGTCATTATCAAACATATATCAATGTTTCGGATAGAGTTTAAAGAATTTTTTGAAGAGATTTAATGTTGTATTTTTTGAGGTGAGCAAACTAAAAGAGAATATTGTATTGATGGCACTAATAAATGGAGTTCCCTTGAGGATAGATTTCAGTAGATGGCTTAAAATGAAGAAAACGTCCATTATTGAATAATTTTACCATCAAACTTCTCAATTACTACACTTGGAACAAATAGATTTGGCTACAGTAGTAAAGTGGGACCAAGTAGTGCAATATAGAGCGATGTTGTTGTCAAATAGAGTGGTGATAGTGCTGGAAACATTATGGTGAATGTTGGAAGTAATAATGACAGTAAAAGGAAAATCCTAGGCATTGATGGTAAGAAGCAGGAGCCAAGAAGTGCACTAGGTGTACCACACCTTTAGATTATACTCCGTCAACTGATATAGTTGAGAACATATACCTTTCCATGCAAGGCATGGAGCATTATGAGAAGCCGCCTCAAGGGAGGCCACTGAAGAGGAAGGATGATCAGGAAATACCGTCGCTGAGACATATGGACATAATACTAATGAGTGCAGGCTTCTGATAGATATTATTGAAGATTTGATTTGTAAAATAAAATAACAACAGCATGTGAGGAACCAACATGTTGTTGGGCCATCGAATAATCAACCTCAAAAGGTGCTTTACCCAAGAGAATTAGGCTGGATTGAGTGGAGAGGGATGAAGACCGCTGGCTAGCAGAATTGTGATAAATACTATTTTTGAAGGACCAAATCCTACATAAAAGAGTTGGAATGAGATGTAGCGCTATGGCATCTTACCGAGGCACATGTCTCGAGAAGTGTGTTATGCCGTAGAGGAGGGAGCTCCAACGAAGCAATGGAAACTGGTAGGCGATGATGTCACATTTTCAAATAGCGGAGTCAGTCTCATTTTCGAAATATTCCTTCTTGTATTCCACCTGAATATGGAAAGCTTGTAGTTAGGTGACCTTGTTCGCAAGTGTCCTCTTCTCCAACCAAAGTTCATAGATTTCCACGTAGTAAGTTTGAGCGATAAGCGCTTCATTCTTTTCATATCTCTTATTCTTGATATCCAGCTAAAGCTTCTTGATCTCTGCACCCATCTTAATATATAGCTCATGTAACGACCCGGAATTTTGGTCATTAGATTTGAACATTTAATTCATTTAAATGTTAAATGTGGATTTTGAATTGATTTTGAAGTAAGAAGATTTTGGTTAAATCAGTATAATTAATTACAATATCCAATATGGAAATTCAATTGGATTTGAATAATAATAATTAAATATTTGGAATTGGGAAAATTAGTGAATCTGGATGTAAATGGTTGTGAAAATGGTTTCTAAGATTTCTTTTTGGTCTTGTTTGATTTGATTTTTAATATTGAATTTTTGGATGGAATCAAAGGTCGATAAAATAAATTGGGATTTTTATATTAATTTAATAATGGAATTTAATTATATAATAATGTAAATAATCAGATTTTGATTTAAAATGAATCAGAATGATTTCTGATGTGATTATAGATTCTGTATGATTTATAATAGAGCTAGTAAAATTTTAAAAGTGAAATATTAAGTGATTTCGACGATTTTGAAAATCACTTGAGTTAATCGACGAGTTAAAATTGCCTTCCGGGGCACAGTCCCAGAATTCGACGAAACCAGTTCCATTGGATCCGTAATAGTTAATTATTATCGGATTTCAAATTTCGTAGCATTTGGAGTTACCATTTGTCCATACGAGTGAGAAACGCGTTGAAATTAAAATCGATAATTTAATATTTAAACTCGATCCAAAAGGCTATCTTCCACATATGATCTAATTAGCCTCCGAAACACGTTCCATTGTGTCCGAAATGCCGGTAAAACATTATGATCACATGTCGGCATGCGTCGTTTGGAGATTGTTTCAAAAAGTAGTTTTAAATGAATTTAATAATAAAATTGTATTTATAAACACGTATATACACGTTTTCTGGCCAAACCCTAGGTCTTTCTTTTCACAGCCGCCACTTATATATTTAATGGCCAAAACTTCACTTTTTTCTCCTCCAATTTTCGATCAATCCACGCGACATCGTCAAAAGTCTTCAACTACAGAAGCGGAGAGGGGAGTGAGATATTCAAGATGACCGGCGGTGATCGTATTTGGGTGAATGGATCATCGGCAATCGAGCCTCGAAGCAGCTGCATTCTCGAGCCAATCCCAGGTGAGTTATAGCACCGAGTTCGATGAAGTTTGGGCCGTAAGGGGAGCGAAGTAGGGCGCACGCGGTGATGTGGTCTGATCGTCGTCTCTACGACGGTGGCGATTGCGGTGATTGTGTGTCGATGTCGTTGTTTGGGTTTTCCTGTTGTTGCGTTCGTGAAGATGAAGACAGTGGATAGGCGGTCGTGATTTTTTCCTTTCTAATTGAACGGCTGATGGTATAATAAATTAAAATTAAAAGGAAATTGGTTTTAAAATTTGTTTCAAACTTTAAAATTCTATATCTTTTGCATGCATAATCAGATTTGACAAAACGAGAAGCGCCGGAATCGCAGCGACGCGATCTACGCACTGCAGCAGATCCGGAGATGATTGGAGCAAGTGGAAATTTTAGATTAAATCGAATGTTTTGATTTAATTTAAAATTTAAAACCCTCGTTGAATCTCAAGGTGAGTTAGTCTCACTCACATCTGGATACCATTTAATTTAAATAGCAAATATTCAAATGATTATTTGGTTGATTAGATGAATGTGATAATTATTATCAGATTTGATCAATATTTTATTTGTCGCGAAAAAATCTGTGGATGCAGGGAAACAGGTTGGAGGGATCCAAATGGATTCCTCACAAATAGAAATTTTATTCATAATCTATGGTATATCTCATTGATGTCCTGTGATAAATTGAGTTGGAATTTTGTTATGTTGTGTTGTGGATGGATAAATATAATTTGGTATTTTAAAAATATCAATAAATGAATTGGGGTTAAAGGAAAATGAAAGGAATTTTTAAGTAATGAATTTAAGGAAATTAAATTCAGGAAATTGATTTGGAATTTGTTAAGAGTTTTGAAACTGTGATGGGGAATGGGAATTTGTAAATTGGTTTTACAAATGAAGCGGAATAAAATATTTATCAGTCGATAAGTTTGGAAATATATTTCTGGTGGGAAATTCTATAAGAAAGGTATAATTGTTTTAAAAGTAAATATGAGATTATCTTTAAAGGATGGAAAGTGCATTTGTCCTGGAAATTTGGTATGTTTCAAAGAAAAGCTTTCAAAATATAAGTTGGCAGTTTAAAATGTGTTTTAGAATATTTTAAAAAATATTATTTTTAATTATTTTTATGTATAAGTAAATACTTATATTTAAGTAATTATGATATTTAATTATTTTAAAGGTGAAGTGGTATAAAGTTTCAAAGGGAAATTTTAATTTAAATATTTGATTTCATAACTTTATTTTTAAAAGGTAATTTCGATTTAAGTTACTTAGAAACTCCTTTGTAGTTTCTTAAGTACTATTTTCATTTAAGAAATTTCTAGTAGCCTTATTCCAAATATTTTAAGCATATATTTTGAAAGTGATATTCCAGCAAATGGGAAATGTGTTAAAAATAAAAAGTGTTTATTTTTAAAGTATTGGAAGAAATCTATGGGATTTAAACGTAAATTTGAGTTGAGATAAATCAAGCAGGATTTATAAAAGGATTCTCTGGTTTATTCTGAAATGAAAGCGAATTTCCCTGAAAAGCTAAGTGCGTTTTAAAGCAGATTTTTAAGTAAAAGTTAAAGGTTTTAAATTTGATTTTAAAAGAATGTTTTAAGAAAATTCTTATTTAAGCTGTAAAATTTTTAAAGGTAAATATGTACTAAATTAGTTATAGTAATAATTATTTTAAAAGGGGTAATTAGTATTATGTTTTAAAACAATATTATTAATATTTATATTTTATAAAATGGATTTATTTTAAAGATAATTGGTTAAAGTTTTAT
Source organism: Allium cepa (assembly GCA_030765085.1). NCBI lineage: Eukaryota > Viridiplantae > Streptophyta > Magnoliopsida > Asparagales > Amaryllidaceae > Allium > Allium cepa. Next base: position 273,119,871 of record CM060946.1, read on the forward strand.
TTGAAAATTGTATAGGATTTTGTAACTCTTCTTATAAAATTTAGTTTAATTTAACTTTTATTTTGAAATTAGCTTATATTTTATGAAGTAGTTTTTCTTTAAATATTTTTAAATATATTTTAAGGTATATTTAGAATAAAGTGATCTAATGTTTTAAAATCTAAAGTATTTGGGCTAGGTTATTTTCAGTGGAAATATAAAATGTTTCGGGAAATTTATTCCGTAAAAAGGGAAGATGGTTTGAAAACTGTTTCCAAAAAGGTTTGAAGTGGAAATATATCTTGCGAAGATATTTTGAGATTAATAAATAATTTGGGGAAATTATTTATTGTTTGATGGATGTTTGTGAATGTTATTTGATAGTTAAATAACCGACTATCAATATTGGCCAATGCGCTGACCGTTTCGAAGAGACTGGGATCGGGATTTATTTCTCGAAAACCACTTCAATTCGGTTTGTACGTTTTCGTGGGAAAAACGAGTTTGGATTCGAAGATGGAGAAGTGAAGTGCAAGGGCTAGTCGCTACTAATCCTGAGGATGATTCCGAAATGGATGTAGTAGGAGTAGTGCCTTCGGTTCCGTTCAAACCCGGGAAGGACTTGTATGGATGAATGCGTTCGGAACATCGTCAGGTGGGCGATGGGCATTCTAAGTGAAATGTTCTAAAAAGGAAACACAGCCTCAGGCCTCATCAACTGGGAATGAGTGGAAATCAGGGGTTATGCAGCAAGGCTAAGTGGGTAGCGCCTATTAGGGTAAGATCATCCCTATCTGGATGTTCCTTTTTATTCGGCTTAGTGGTGCGGTTGTTGATCCTAACCGTGGGGTGATCTTACTCGGGATTATCCAGTAAGGGGTAGTCCCGGTCTTGTGTTGCAGGAGATTTGGAGTAATCCTCGGTACGGTGATCTAGGCCACGTACTATGATAGGTGGTAACCCAGTGCCTAGTCATTAGTTGGAAATCCATTCTCCCTAAGTGCCTTTACGGTTTTGTTTGTATACCTATTAGCTGGAATTTAATAAATGTAGCAATTTCGGCTATTTGAATAAGTATTTGTATATAGACACTATTATAATATCAGAGGATTTTGATAAGAAATGTTTTGGCTATCGTAAGGTAAAAACCCGATATGTTTATTTGTGGCATGGTCTTACGAGATGCTTTTGATTTCAAAGGATTTTGAAACCTTAATAATCAATTTGGGTGTATTTTTCTCACGCTGGTATTCCAGACTGACTCAGGTGCTATTTCATTATAATGCTCGGGTCAGACCGAGTATTATAGATTACAGGAAAGGATGCTATAGAGCTCAGGAGAGGAGCTGGAGTCCGAGACGTATTACCGTATTTGTTTATATCCACTGCTGTGATTGTTTGAACTGCCAAGCTGGTAATTATTGTTTGTCTCTGATACTCTGATGATGTAATATATAAAACAAATATAGTTTTCATTTTGTGTAAAGATCTGTTACTGACTATTATATTTTATTCCGCTGCGGTTGTGAGATTCTGTTATTGTTTAGTTCCTTCTTTCTTCTATCTTCTTTCTTTTCCCTCAACTATCTGTCTTTTACGGCACTCGATTGTTGGCATATTATACTGTGGCGTATTTTGTGTCCATTTTTGAGGGTCGAGAAGGGCGGGTCGTGATAGCTCATCTCTCTTTAGTAGCATCCCTGTCTGAAATTCAGCTTCCTAGACTTATTTGTCTGGGACTTTCATCTTGGCTTCCATAGACCAGATCGTAATTTTGTTCCGGTCCTTAGCCTCCTTGGTTGCCTTGTCTTTGGTAGCTTACTCTTTCTCTATTTTCTCACCTTGGTCGAAGAGATTTTACTTGATCTTATCATCTTTCTTATTATCTTTTTGTTGAGTCTCTATTACTAGGCAATTCTTCTTACTCAGATATGCCAGGCCAATAAGTAGTTTCATCCACTAGATTCTTGTGAAGCGATTGTCTTATATTCAAGTCCTTGGGAGGGATTTTATTCAAGTTATACATGAACAAGATATCAGTGTAATCCATTACAAATGTCAAACCACATGCTCCATGAGTATCTTCGAAGTGGGAGCATATGGTGTCGGGGGTGAAAGGCAAGTGGCAATAGTAAGGTATTCTTTTCCAAGTCATGCTCAGGGTGAAGAAGATGATCGCACTATTTTGGATTTGGGTTGGGCTAGAGACAAAGTGTAACATCCCAATTTTAAGTTGAATATTAATTTAATAATGAATATAAAAATTTGAATTAATTATGAATTGATTTGAATTTTCCAAAGCAAATAAGATGAATGTTTGACTTTATATGTATATGAATAGGTTGTAAATTGAATTTGAGTTGGAAATTCAAAAAAATAAATTGGATTTAAAATTATATATATATATATATATGATTTTTATTAAGGTATAATTGGTTTCAAATTATTTTCTTTAAATTTTTTATCAATATTAGTAGAAGGAAATGTATTTAATAAAGATATAAAAATATATTAAAACACACATATACATAAATTTAAACCAAAGATAATATATATATATAAACCAAAGATAATAATAATAATTATATATAAACATAAATCATTTTTCTCATGCAAAGGACACTTGTAAGGTTAGTAACATATTAATTAACAAGTGTTCAATTATTAACACATAATATTAACAAGTGTAATAATTCAAGTGAGAAATTTAACAAGTGTCAAATTTCTTATTTTTATTTTTCTTTTATTTTTAAAGATAATAGAAGTAAGATATATAACCCTTTACATTTCTTTCTTCTCATTTCTATGATCTTCACTCTTTAAAAAAATCTGAGAATAATCAAAACCTCAAATCAGCAAATAAACAAACCAGAGCAAAGAAAATCAAAGAAAGAAAAATCATCAAAACCTGTATAAACTGAAACCAGAGGAATTAAAATCAAAAGCAAGGCAACCCTTCTTCACAATTTAACATAAAAGTTTCAGATTCAATACAGAAATCAAAGCATCAAGAACAACAATCAGTTTAAAAGATCAACTGAGCTATTAAGCAATTCAATTCAACAAAAAGAAATCAAAACAGTTCCCAGTTCAAAATATTTTCCAGGCATCTCCTCTGCTCTTCAAAAAAATAGGTGAGTAAACACCTTCTAATTCGAATTATAACTTATGATTATCATGATGAAAGTGCAAATTTTATATTGGTTTCACATGTATATGACTAAGTATATATATGTATGTATGTATGTATGTATGTATGAAAATGTCTGTGCATGTCTGGAAATAGGGAAATTTACTTCTATGCTTAGTCCAGGTTTCAAAATCTATTCAAAAGATCAAATTCTTCTTTTCTAGTTCTTGTTAGACTTCAAGATCTACATGAGATTTGTTTGTATGCTCTAGGTCTAGGTCTTAACAATAATTTTGAGAAGAATTGGTTTGATTTATCAGGAAATTTTAAAAATATACAAAAGAACTTTAAAACATGATAAATTTGAATTGCATAAATGATTGATTCTTCTACATTATTCGATTCGACAAGGAAACCTATGATTTTTAAAATAAAATTTATGATTTTTAGCTTAGAAGATTGCGAGAAATTGTAAGATGAACAGAATATGGGTTTTAATGAAATTCTGGTGATCAGAGGATTTCTAGACCTCGAGATTAGGGCCGTAGCATGCTGGAAGGTCAGGGATCGCCAGAAAAATGTTTGACAATTTTATAGTTCGTCGTGGATGATAAGCGAGACTGATTTAGGGTTCAAAGCTGAGTTTTAGTCGAAGTCAATTTTTGGGTTGCTGTAGCGAAGTCGTAGCATCGGGGATGATCGTACCGGTGCGATCGAAGCATCGAAGTCAAGCGAAGCTCTGAACAGAGTATCGACGTTGCTCGTGCCCTAAGGAGATCAAACGAGGCGGTTTTTGGATGATCAAGTTTAATGTCAGTTTGGGTTAAGAAGCTTGATCGCGATTTCCTCAACATCTCGGGTTTTTGGGTGCTCTGGTGGCTGGTGGAGGCTATCGCCGACTCATCAAGGGTCATGGCATCGATCGAAGATCGTCGGAACGTCTGTGCATGTGCATGGCGTGAAGCTTGTATCAGTTAGCCTGGGTTTGGAGAAGATGGCTATGGACTCGAAGTGTTCATCGGGGAATACAGGTACAGGCTCGAGTATAGACAGGAAGTATTTTGTGTTGCACCGGGGTTTTTATAAAACTTAAACAAATTCTAAGTTTTAAACTGAAATGTGGGGTTATCTCGAGAACGCCTCGAAGTAAACAAGCATGTAGCTCAGATGATACCCGAAGTGGGTCTCGGGTTTGTCATATAAAGCAGTTTTTACTTTTAAACCAAATTTTAAATTTTAAACATTTTTAACCCATGTTTTAAGATAATTGTTTGGTTTAAAATTTGGATTAATAAAGGATTTAAGAAAATTATGTTTGAAGTATTTAAGTTTTAATTTATTAGTTTGCGACACTATTTATTAATTATTTATTTTAAATAAAAATGAAATTTATTACGATAAAATGATATTTTGATTTACCTTAATTTCTTGAATAAATTAATGTGTTAACAATGATTAATTATCAAGTTTATTAATTAAAGATTTTGATAATAATTAAATGATTAATCAAGATAAATGATTTATAATTACTAAAATAATTAAAGAATAATTAATTAAAGGTTATTTAGTTATTTAAGTTAATTTATTTAAAATTAAGGATTAATTAATTAATAAAAGAATAATTAATTAATGCAAGTAATTAAGATTAATTAATTTATAATCGAGCATTTATGAAGAATAATAAATTAATTTATTAATAATTAATTAAAGGATAATTAAATGATAATTAAGATTTAATTAAGATTAATGAATTAATGATTAAGAATTAATTAATTAATAATCAGGGATAATAAATCATTAATTAAAAGTAATTAATGAAAATAGTTATGTGACTAATTAATTATGATCACCTTGTTAGTTCATCTTAATTGTAGATGATGGATTATTATTAAATACTTTGTACTGATTGATATCTCTGATATGTGATTGTGATACCATGTGATATGAATTGCTTTGTGCTGAGCTGTGATATCTACGATGTATTTTTGTGTGAATGTTTAAACCCCTTGATCCGTAAAACGACATTTGAATTTCGATGCGACAGGGAGTCGGATTCCAGTTGGTTATCCGAAACCCACATCGAACCTTAATGGTGAATCTTTTTGAATGGTATATCCACGTGTTTTTAAATTAAGCGCTCACTATTCGGTTTAGCCGGAAGAGGACTTTGTGTTATATAGCCCATTCCGAATAGTGATACGACGAAATGGATAACATGTGAAGACAGTGGTGAAGACCGGATGTCTTCGAGAACGATAGGATAACCTGTCGAATGACTATGCACTGAGTTGCTCCGATATAGAGATCTCCATATGTGATGGGGAGTTCGATCGGAATTGTGGATACCTAGATTGCAAGGGATTCTTCCTTTATTGGACGAAGTGCCTTCGTTTCTGTTCGAACCCGAAACGGACTTGTATGGTTGTATGTCTGACATTACACTTTGAGATATAAAGCCGATCTCTATCAAATACATTTCTGGTTGATGGCGGAGAATTTATTCTCTTAGCTTAACACCCTTCTCTGAGACGTACAAGCTCAAAGGTTATGTAATTGATGGTTATCAGTTATATACTCCCAATTTGGTAGTGTGGCATGCTGAGTGTTGTTGAGTGTATGTTGATCAAAGCATGGCTTTTGTGTAAAGCGTAGGTTTGTGGACGAGACCTCGTCGGACCTCACACTCCGAAAATGGTTGAAACAGAAAAGATACGACAAGGTTATGAGGGTCATGCACTTTAGGTTATGTCAATTTCCTTCGGGAAAAAGGTGGTATCATGGTATGGAGCACAGATATTTAATCTGTGTGGTTGGTGCAAATTTATTACTTTGTGGTTGAGGGCCCTCGGATAAAGGTCGGTAATGGCCGGGGGATGGCATACTCGTATAGTAGTTACCTAGTTACAGAGGTAACTCGGCCTTATGTTGGAAGAGAGCTGGTTATGTTCTCGGGATGTCCCTCCAGAGGCGTACCCATGTGGCATAGGAAGTTCCTTCGCCTGACTATTTGTTGGAAATCCAATCACCAATACGCGCCCAATATGGTTTTAGTTGTATAACTTTCCATTCTTAAATAGTAACTACAGTAGGCGTAGTACAATGGTACCTATGCTGACTAAGATTAATATTATACTTTCAAAATGTTTTCACACTACGCATATCAAAGAATTTTCTCGTATCAAGCATATTTGACTATCATAAGGAGAAATCTCCCCCAAGTGTGCGATTGCATTGTGTGTGTGCCGAGAGGCCTTATAGTAGTTTTATTTTCCAAAAGCATGAACGGAATTCTTTTTAAATTGCTTTTGTTCAAAAAACTATTTTTTTTACTCATACCAGTCCTATGACTGACCCAAAGTTTATTGTGCCTTCCTAAACTCTAGGTTTCCATAATTTCCACACGGGTAGCCTAGAAGCAGGTTATCCGTGTTTTGGAGCTAGCTTGGATCTAGAAGTCTTTTGGGAGCCGTCGTATTTTGGGAAGCTTTTGGCCTTGGAAATCTTTTGAAGTGTTTGAAGTTTGGAAGATGGTGCTTAGTTTGGATTCTCACCCTTTCCTTTTTGACGACTCTGTTATTCCGCTGTGGTGTTTCCATTTCTCAGTTGTGTTATATGTACAATACTCTTATGTTGGTGGTCAATATTGTAATGTACGTTGTAATGAATATTGTGATGGATGTTGTATCTGCATTACGATCAATGATAATTTGTTTTTGTTTCCGCTACTTTATATTCATCTAATGTTCTTATAAGCTCCATCTGAACTGGAGTTCAACGTTTGAATCTCTGGCAGTCGAATACAAGTGAGGTATTTGATGTCGATTTTTGAACGCTGGATTTCGGGTCGTGACAAGTGGTATTTGTAACGTCCCGCCTTTTTGCACGATTTAAACGGACACACGTGCCAATTCAAACCATACGTAAGGGTGGATTGTTATGGGATAAATAAGAAAAACAGAGAAGAAATAAACAAAATAGAATCTCACAGCGGAAGGATAAAATATAATAATAAAATATACAGTTTATAAAACTGTTTACAAACATTTATATAATACATATCAGAGTTACACATACCAATAACAATGCAGCGGAACAGTGTGTAGTGCACTAGATAAATAATAATAGTAATACTACAAATCTTCGTCTTCGTCCTCCAGAGCTAAACTTCAAATCCTGAAACGCTCGGACTGACCCGAGCGAATTGAAAAGACAAAACACTCGAGTCAGAACTAAAAGATCTTATGTGAGTTAAATTAACAGAAATAAATATGAGTGCAGTAACTCAAGAGATGCTCGGGATTTACATCTCCTAAGGATCCGTTAAACTATTTACTATGTAGTATATTGCGCTATTATAATAGTGTCTATTTGTAAAATAAACTTACTTTTAAATAGCGTTAAGGCTTTACATTTTCCACCTTAACACAGTTATATATTCCCATAGTCTATACAGTACCGTAATCTCCCCCGTACTGGGCGTCGTCAGAGGGCACTCCATAGGTATGATACAAAACCAAAATCGTATAAGGCGCGCTAGGGTAGGTGACACGGCACAACTAGGCAATGCCAGGGTAGATATACCAATTACGCTTCCGGGCCGATGGAAACGCGCAGCGCGCAGCTGCCGCCCACCTCGAACAAACTCTCCACATTAAAGAAATCAAAAGTGAAGGTGGCCACCGAAAAATCCAAAGTCAGAGTCGAAGGGAAGTGTCCGATCAGAGGTGCTACCTCATTAACCCGTCAATCGCTCCTGTTTTAGCCACCTTATGCCAACTCACGGGAGTTGGGTCCACGTATTTACCTTACAGGAAACGCCGCCACCAACCTACTTCATTCTGGAATCTCCACCGCGTACACGGTTAGTCAAAGTGGTTTTCGGTATCGACAGAGAGTATGTCCATATCCGATCCCGGTCTCTTTGCCAACCAATCGTTATTATAACACCGCGGTTATTTAAAAAAAATTATACTTTTAAAACCATAATAAAATATCCATTTAAAACCCATATAAACCCGATATCATTTATTCTTAAAACCCCAAATCAATACGTTATCATTTATTTTCCAATATATATTCTTTCCAAAATCATAGGGTTTCCAAAGTAAAATATTTAGAAATCAAAACTCTTGAATATAATATTTCCAAATTATACTACCTTGAAAACATAGCTTTGAAACAAAATTTTCTTCTCTTAAATGGTTAAATATTAAATTACTTTTATAAAACAAAATAGCTTCTTTAGATTTCACAAATCAAATTCAAATATCGATTTAAACTTCCAAATACCATTTCAATTCTTATGTTCCAAAGCTTTAATTATTTCACCATTTCAAAAAAACAAACTCATTTAAAAATCCCATATATATTAAATTCAATTACTTATTATTTAGACTTGAAATCTTTACTTAATGAATTCAATATAATTTAAGAAAACCTTTAACTTCACATAACTGGAAAAAATCTTTCAATTTATTTTATATTCATTTAAATAAACCTGATATTCATTCATTTAAATCATTCTACACAAAAATCAAGTTATAAAATCATATCCTTTAAAAATTCTAACTTTTTATTAAATTTCCAATTTAACTTAATATTCATCTTCAAATCTTATTCTCTTTTAAGTCATTAAAACTCTAGAATTTAAATTTCAAATAAATGCTTGATCTAAAAAAATCAAACTTTATTTTATACTTCAAATCCATTTTATACAATGTTTAAAACCCGGAATTTACTATATATAAATAACCTTTATTAATAACCAAATCAAAACCCATAACCATATATATAGCTTTACAAACCATAGAAAACATTTCAAAAATAATTTTATATATATACCACGGTGCCTGTATAAAATTTTCTACCCTATGGTCAAGTGATACGGATGTTTATCATTTCAATCCGCAATTTAAAAATAAAAATGCGGTTGTATATCATTTCAAACCGCAATCCCGAATGAATGAAATGCATAGCAACTTGCAATTAATAAAATTAATCATCCATTCATCCATCAAATCATACATCCATTTATCACAGTCATCATTTAATTTCAAACAATCATCAATACATAACAAGTGATAAATAATGGTATCAATTATCAGTTTATACTCAAAATAAATTTAATAACTGTTAATTGGCAGTTTATATGCAAAAATAAACGTAAATTTAACTGGCAGTTAATATGAAATAAAAATTTAACATAACTATGACTGGCAGTTAATATGCAAATAAATAAATTCTAACTGTCAAATTTATGCAATAAATAAAATAAATTAACAGTTAAATTAAATAAATGCAATTTAACAGAGATAATGAATAAAACATGCCAAACAGTCATAAATAAATTTCTACTCATATCTAAAATTAATTTAACAGACATAAGAAGTTTTAGAAGTTGTGAGTGGGTTAAAACACTCACCTTTTGAATTTAAATCGAATTTAAATTCGATTTAAACCCAAAATTTCGACGGTCTCCAAATCTGTCCAAACTAGCATCAACGCGTCTGGAATTTAATTTCGATCCTAACAAAAAAAATCTCGCGTGAAACGGAGTTCGTATGTGGAAAATATCTCGATTTAAACAATTTGATCTAAGTTTTAAATTAAATAACAAAATAAAATAAAAATGAAAATAGAACCTAGCCCACACCCGGCTTGCCACGTTTCGTCCCTTCCCAGCACGTTAAAATTTGCGTTCGAATCCTTCTCCAGCCGCAACCCTAATTCAGCCGCCACCTGATTTGCAATTTTTGCCGCCGCTCCCATCTCTTCCACGACCATCGGCCTCCGCCACTAGCCTCTCCACTCAGAGCCGACCCTACCTAGGCCGAGCGGCCCCCTCCGGCACACTGCAGCTTGACCGCCGCCGCCTAACTTTATTTTCCAACCACAGTGAATCTCAACACCTAGGACACGAACGAACGGTACTGATGAGATCGACACGTTACCAACAACACAACGGCACCACCCGATTGATAAACCGACGCAGATCCGCCGTTGAAAAATTTAAACCCTAAAATGGACGGTCGGAAGTGATTTGCCCTTTTCTGATCAACTAGTGTATCGAATTGGAAAACAAATTGTTGCAGTGGATTACGCTCGTCGAGAGCTTTGAAATATATTTTTTTGAGAATTTTCTGAGGTGTTTGAATTTTCATTTGAATTTTGAATAGAATTGGATATGAAATTTGCATCCATTGAGGAAGAGAAAGGGTTTGAAGAAAAATGAGCGTACAGCAAATGAAAATAGATGGAGGCTAGGGTTTACAATTGGGTTTATATAGGTAGGTTAGATATAGAGTAGATGGACCGAATAAATAAACGTGCGGAACAAACTATGGCCCAAAAAGCCCGTTCTGTCTCCGGAACGAAATTTGGTCAACCCATATATCCCAATAGGTATTTTAAAATGTTCTGAACGCGATGGAAAAAGTTTCACGTCCAAATTCGATCGTATGAAGAAGTTATGCCGAAAACAATATTTTCAAATTGATTTCAAATCGATTTTAATTAAAACGATTTCAAGGCGTTTCGCGTTCGTATGATCAAACGACAAGTCCGATCGCTACAAAACTTGAAACCCTTCAATAATTCACCGATACGGATCCGATGAAACTAGTTTCGTCGAAATCCGAGTCCGTGGCCAAAATGGCTATTTTTATATTAATTAAATAAATTTAAAATAAATAAATTAAATCAAATTGCAAAATTTTAACTTCTGAAATTTTCAATCTGTATCACTTTATAATTCTCAAATATCTATAATGATTTAACACTTTTTAAATGTCAATTTATTAAAGATTTATCAATTTATCCTTGAAAATTTCAAATTTACAATATTAAATATAAATTTTAATTTATCCGAAATTAAACTAAATTGTCCATGAAATTCATTTATCACCAAGTATACATTTTATTCACTCCATTATCACCAAGTAGATAAATTAGTATTGGTTCATGGTCTAATATTATTGATATCCTAAATTTTCAACTTAAACTCCATTAACGTAGTATTCAACATTTAATTCCCATTTAACTGCAATAACGCAAATTTCAAAATTTAACTCAATTTAACAAACAACTCTTTATATTCTAAATCAGTCGCAATAGTTTAACCAAATTTAAACAATTTAAGATGTTTCTTAAATGCTGATTTAATTATTAACTTCAGCGTACAATTTCAATTTCATTATATCTACAAATTATAAATTAACTTTGCAAAAATCTCTTAGTTGACCTTTCATTCAATTATCCTATCTATTGGTACCCAATAGATGGGAATTCCTTGGGGTTTATACTCTATTCCTGAAATATCTCCAAATACCAACTTTAACTTCAATCAACATAAAATGTTCTATTCAATTTCAAGTAAATTCAATAGCTTCAAATTATCATATTCTAAATCCAAATGGACAAATAAACTTGATTCCCATTTTAGCATTCAACATTTGATTACAATTAACCCTTTTATCCAAAAAAATTAAATTCCGATATATTAATAAACTTTATTTCCATCTTTATATTCCCTAATCATCATATTATGAAGACACTTACGTTATTTCCCATTTATTACTTAAATTTATTTAAGCCACCACTTAATTTACATCTGTTGCAATGTTTTTTTCCAAATTTAATTGAATGAACTAAGTGTATAACTCCTAATTATTGTTGTGAGACTCTCAATCCCACTTTTATAAGTATATTATTTCCACTCAAATATTATAGATATATATATATATAGTATCATTATTTATTATATATATTAATTATAAATTTCACTATTCAGGCCCGTTTAAATTTTATTACCAAATATCCATCTACCTTTCCCAACAGATTAGAATTTCATTCAATTAATAACCAAACAAAATTTCCATTCACACTTTAAATAAAAACCCAAAATCTGCAATTCATTATCTTATATTAATGACATCCAATTTAATTATTATTATAACGTTACAATCTATATACATTCATTTATGGGTATTGCATTGAAATCAAATTTATTAGCTAATATCAACATTATTATCATTAACTACAAATGGGGTTCCTAATTTTATTTAATACCCTGAATAAATAACATATATATTAATCAAATGCTTACATTTGTTTTTCACATATTCCATAAAAATCAAATCGTTAACTTTCTACATTATTTTATTGAATTGGAATTTCCTTTTTAAATTGTTAACCTTTAATTGTAAACTTATATATTTAACCAAATTAAATCTATGAAATTTACGGGTCGTTACACTCTCCCCCACTCAAAACTTTTCGTCCCCGAAAAGGAAAAAGAAGGATCTAGAATCTACATATCTTATTCAAAACATTACCTTATAAACAATTAAATTTGCAATATCTGTTACTTTTCTTAAAATATACAAATTTACAACATTATCTTTTTATACTTAAATTTATTAGAGTTTGGAGAACATTTCAAAATATTTCTAAGTCCAAAATTTAAATATCTAAGTAGTTCCAATCACTAATCATCCAAATTAATACAATAACCATCAATTTCCTCGAACAGCATACATACAATTACAAAACAACCATATAATCACACAACCTAATAGTTGTTTGGGTTCAAACTTGAAATTGTGCAGAATGAAAAATAACTATCAAGTGCATCATTTACTCAACAGTCTTAGATGGAACAAAATAGATTATTTATTCATCCAACAACTTCAAACTTACCCAACCAACCATAAATCAAGCAATAACAATTCAAACCAGCAACCAAACTAACTTATTATAAATTTCATGCTTTAGTTGTTTGATTTCCCTTTTTGTTTATATAGTGATTTTTTTTTCATTCATATTTACTTATCAAAGGTTTGCTCATTCATTTTTACTTATTACTTACAATTATTCAATTCCATTAACTCGGGTCATGCTGGTTCCTTATATTTTGTTATAATTATTCATTCATTTATAATAGCATGTCCTTATTTATTTACTTTAATTCCTTAAGTTTTATAATCATCTATCTATCATGCTTACCTTTATTTATATTTACTTGGTAAAATTTCAATTATATCTTAAGTTATTGAATACAACAAATTCATTAAATGCTTCATTACCTACTATTACTTGTACAAATTTCTACTACATTTCTTATTAAACATTTCAACTTTTTATATTTGGTAAGTTATATATGTTAACGAAAATGCAAATGAACTTATACAAGTTTTATCTCATCTTTTAATTAAATTTAATGTTCAACAATATTACTCTTTATCTCATATGTTACAAATTTCAAATTTCCCTTTATAACTTTGCATTAAATCTCTTACCTAAATTAGAGGTTTCAATTTATTAATCACTTACCTTTTATTTCACTACAATAATTTAAACAATTAATTAATGGAAATTTAAGAATTAAATACCGGGTTAAATTTCAAATTATTTTGAAATATTAGATAAATATATTCTTCTAACTTATATACCTCTAATTTTATTTAAAACAATTAAAAATTTATATCTTTTTCGAAAATGAATCTGCAGTAGAACTACTATAGTGGCCTTTCCTCCTCGAAACTCGAAAATGAAAGTCGATGATGCGGCCGCCATCAGCGAAATTATTTTCCAGCGACAGAGAGGAAAGTACAAAACTTATTTTCCCAAAAATCTTCTTTAAAACGATTCTTCCAAATTATGTTTAATATTTATATCAGAAAATACTTATAAAAAAATTATTAATATATTTCAAAATCATTCAAAAGAAAAACCCCGGACTTAAGTTCTAAATTTCCAAATTTCATTTATCTTATTTTTCAATCTTATTTCTATTATTATTTACACTTTATTGCCTAATAATCAATCTATAGCAGCCAAATATAAATATCAATTGAATTTTTTTATTTTATATATAAAAATATAATAGGCAAATTTTTTTCATTCACCTATATCAAAAACAAATATTATGTCGGTCTGTCCTATTAAGTGTTTAGAAATCCCTATTGATGTCATAGCGTCCCATGCACCAACCAGAATTTGTAAATACGAAATGGAACAAATTAACACAATATTAAAACCTTTTGATAACACTAACAAATACGCTCTCTCATATATACACTCAGTGACTCCCATAGGGTATTACTACCCTATTAATAAAGAGTCAAACCCCACGAAGCCTACGACTGATCCAGAGTTTATTGTTTCTTTCCTAAACTCTGGGTGCTCATTATTTTCTACATGAGCAGTCTAGAGTTGGGTTTTCAGATAGTCAGATTAGTAGGTTATCTGGAGTTAGTTCAGTCTTTGGTTCGCACCAGTCTTGCCTAGCTTGGTGCATTGTTATTGGGAGTTCGAGCTATTACTGGATTGATTCTTGGAGATGGAGTTGCAGTTCTCGGAGTTCTCTTTTGAAGACTATCTTAGAGTTATATTGTTCCGCTACTAGATGTCATCTATTTTCTTTTCCGCTGCTATTTATTGTATCATATCTCTGATGTATATTGATATCTATTGGATCATCTGTTGTATCAGATATTGTATCAAAGCTGTATATCAATGTATTATTCTTTTATTCCGCTGTGTTGTTTACTTAATGTTGTTATAAGCTCCGGCGACTCGGATTTGAACGGTCGAATCTACGGCATTCGAATACGATTTGAAGTATGGGTGTCGATTTTTGAACGGGCAAAATTTGTATCGTTACATTTGGTATCAGAGCTAAGGTTGAACTTTAGCTCAGGAGTATAACACATTAAGTAGCTCAATAGAGATAGGGTGAAGTATCCCTAGAATGAGTAATCCCTAAGATATCCGTCTGAATGCCTCAGTAAATTCTCTTACTATCCAGTGATAGTGAGTATGAGTGCAAGAAGAGGACGAGATAGGGGACAGGGAAATACGACTATAAATGGTCAATACCCTGTGACAGTGGAAACAACTTTCTCTATCAATTTTCTTTGATTCGTTTCCAAGTTCTTTTGATTGCTTCGTGACAGCTCCCGAAAGAAGTTTCAGTGCGATGATGGCCCTACGAATTGTTGTAGAAAATCCTTACTTCGAATCTTCATCGGTTTTTTTTATCAGCATTTTGATTTAAACCTTAATGAATTTGGAATTAGAAATTTTAAATTGAGTTAACTTGATTAATAGAATATGAAGATAATTTGAATTGTATCGATAAAATGATTTTGTTTAAAACCAAAATTTGAAATTTTATTATAATTTCTTGTATCTATTGTTGATATTCTGATTTGGTGAGCCAAATGCAAAATTGATATCCAGCTTGATTTGAAAAGATATTTCTCTATCTAGCTATCCCTATGTTGTTTTCGTGCCTGCGAATTTCAAGGACGAAATTCTTTTAAGGGGGAAGTTTGTAACGACCCTAGATTTTAATTTAATTTAAATTAATAATTAAATGAATATTTGAATAAAATTGTAAGGTAAATTGATTTAAATGGAAGCGAGTTTCCGCGATTCGACTAGAAAATATATAAAGTCATATGGATTTGACAATTAGTATGTATGTGAATATATATTTAAATTGGATTTGAAATAAAATCTTAAATAAATGGTTTTAAAAATAAATATAGAAATATATATGCATATACATTAGATATGAATTGTAAATGAATGGTTTAATAATAATTGATAATAATAAGTATTACAATTGATGGTTAATAATAATTTGAATTTATAAATTTATTATAAAACAATAAATATTAAAGTAAAGTAAACAATTTAAGTTAAAATAAAAAAAGGAATACAAATAAGACAATGGAACAAAAGAAATGACAAAACGAAGTTTAAATATAAAAAGATAAAACAAAGCCATAAGATGAGTAATAAGCATATACTAAATTCATAAGTTAAAATTTTATAACATAACTAAAAGTACTTTATATCTATATCTATATGCATGCAAGTATCTGCAGCCACCAAGTATTAGAAATAAACAAAGCATAAAGTACAACTACATTTTTATCTATAAACAAACAAAGTAAAACAAACAAACAATTTCAAAGTTCAAAGCAAGTTAAAAATAAGACTACATCCAAATACAAAGTTAACTAAATAAACAAATAGATAAATAAGAAACAAAACAAAGTAAAATATAACAAACAAAGAAAATAAGTGAACATAACATCTACAAACAGTACTACTATATTCACAAACAATAGGACTTTATGTTTCTAGTATGCAGTAAAGTAGAAGTAAAATAAATACTGCATGAACATAAACAAAGCACATCATTTTACCTCTTTAGTACAAACAAGATATCTCCAGCCACCAGAACAAGAGATCTGCAGTCACCAAATCAGAACAAGCTAGGCATAGCAAATAAAAGTATTCAAACAAATAAATAAGCCTTGTCAAGTATAAAGTATGAATAAACAAATCAAGTGAAATGATTCATGTACTTGCCATATTCTTTAGTACATCCAAACACTATCTTCAGCCATGCCTTGTAAAAGATAAATAACATCACCCTATACAAAAATAATAGCAACCCTGTCAACTTCTTTCTATTCATCCACTGGTAGCTTCTTTTTATACATCAAACCCTTCATTTTTGTTCGGCCATTCCAACTGAGAGATCTAAAGTAATACCATCTTAAAACCTTAAAACAACAATTCAACTTTACAACAATACAAACTCAAATCAATTGATCAACCATAGTGTAGAGATGGGACTCCAGCTGGTAGTCAAAAGTTCTGTTCTTCTCTTGAAACACTGTGAGTAACATTATTTTAAAATTATAAGTATATGAATATGGATTTAATGGTTAAGCTATGAAATAAGTATGCCTTGCCTATATGTATATTTCTGTGTATATGTGAATGGATGTTTGGTTATTTGTTGTAACCTCTGTAACAATCTGTTTCTTTCTTCTGGTTTCAAAGATTTTAAAACAAACAAAAAATTCAAACTCTCCATTTAATCACTGCGAAACTATGGCGTTCAAAACCAGCTAGTTTAGTTTTAAACATTATCTAGTTTTTAAAACAAGTTATGGTATTCTAAGTTTAGAAAGGTACTGGAAACAAGAAATATAGTTAAAACCTTAACTATGTGATAAATTCAAACATCATGAATTGTCGATTCAAGTTTACAAACTGGTTGCTTAATCAAATTTAGGATTTTTAAAACTCGAATCATATTTTTTAGTAATAGAATGAGTGGGCATTGCTGTGTTGAACGAAAAATGGGTTTTGGTTTAGATAGGGTGGTCGGGGCTGCGTGAAGTGGTGGAGGAGCGTATGGAGGTGCTGGAAAAAATGGGTGGTGGCGTCAATGATGAAGGTGGTGGCGATGGCCATGGTTCAAAGTTTCTAAACCTAATTTGGACATGGGGACTTGATTTGATTCGTTCGACCTTTGTGGTCGACCGAGTGCAACCGGACGTGGGTGGTTGATAGAGGGGAGATAGTCGAGTTCGTGGCCGGAGTTTAGTGGCGAATGGTGGTCGGTGGTCGGAGAACTTAGCGTTGCCAGGTATGGGTGTGGAGGAAGACGCATTTTCTAGGTTTGAGGAGTATTGTTCTTTTCGTTCCAGGTTGAGCTCAATAGCTCTTTTCCAGTTCACAGTGGAAGTGGCGATACTGGGTGGTCGTATAGGTTGGGGTGGTCGAAGATGACTTACTGGTGGTGGCGAAATCGATCGGAGGAAGGCAAGTCATTGGTGCACGTGCACCTGTGCACTTGTATGCCTGGAAGGGCTGAGTTGTATTTGTGAAACTGGGTTTTGTTTTCTCTAGTCTAAGTGATTCGAGTAGCATGGTGAAAGCGTGGAACTGAGTGACTCGAAGCATTTAGGATCTTGACTCGAAGTAGAAAAGGTGGTGACTCGAAGCATATTTGTATTGCCTCGGGTTAGTTGTCTGGATTCAGGTTTTTGAAACCCTGACTGGAATGTGAGAAAATTTTAGAACAAGCTTAAAGTCAAAGTTCAAAACAAAGTTAATCAATGGATTCTAGTTCCTTTGATTTCAAATTTGTGACTTAAATCAGGTTTTTTTTTTAATCTGAATGTTTTAAACAAGTTCAAATCAAACAGCCTTTTAAAAGTAAATTGTTTTCAAATAAATATTTGAATTGATTTTTATAAAGTTCTATGATAAAAAGGATTTTGAATAAAGAATTAAAAACTTGAATTTTTGCAAGATAAAATAAAATGTAATTCAAAAGCTTAACTTCAAAATAAAGATGAAGTAATTGAGTTTAAAGGTTTTTTTCCCCTATATAAGCTTCCTATAAAAATAAATAAATAAATAAATGTTCTTTACATTTATTCTAAGGTTTATAAAATGATATTGAATTTGATTAATGTTTTAGATAGTTAATCAAATTTGAATCTTAAATTCAAATGGAATTTTAATTTTAATTTAAAAGTGTAAGGTTAAAAATACACTTAAATATTTATGAAATCATTAATAAAGAAATTAATTGTCTTAGGGATAATTAAGGCAATCAAATAATTTAATTTATAAAATAATTAAAGAATGATTAATCAAGGAGTTTAAGTATAATTTGTTGAGAGCTAATTTATTAATGATGGATAATTAAAGGATAATTATTTAATTAAATATTAATAAATGATAAAAATTGATTTAAATCAAGTGATTTATCAATATTTAATACAAAGTATAATGTGATTAATTCAAAATGGTAATTAAAGAAATTTATTAGTTAATAAAGATAATTAACTAAGGATTATTAAGTATTGATTAAAGTGATTAATGTTAATAATTAATTGGATTATTTAATTTAGATAATCAGTTATAAATTGTTTAAATGCAATTACTAAATGAAAGTAATTGAGAATTAATCACTTATTGTAATTAATTTTTCGATATTTTGATTTATTAAGGTTAATTAATTAAGTAATTGGTTTAAAGGTTGATTTAAATTAATATGATTAATTAGGTATAATTTAATTAATTAAAGTGTTTGATAAATTTATTTATATCAAATGATTTGTAATTTATAAATAAGATTGAATAATTTATTCATAAGTAATTAATTTAATTGGAAATGAATTGTATTACTTAGCATTAAATAATTTATTAATCCTGCTTATAAATGATTATTAAATGCTTGACCTTACTTATGAATGATTATTTTGTATGAAATTCCCTGATTGATTGTCCTATCTGATCTGTGATATTTTGATCTGTTGATTGTGCTATGTATAATTTTATTCATTTATTGATGATACATCTGTATATATATCTGTGGTCTGTGAATGAAGATAAGCGTTATAGTTTATATCGCTTATCGGATATATTGTTATATTTGATTTGTGATGATTGAATGATGTTGCACTATTGTGTTAAACCCCTGGACCACACTTATACACACACCAATATGGATTTCACGAGGAAATCGATTAAGTCACAGATTTTTGAAATAGTTTTAAATTTGAATATTTGAATTCAAATGTTTTGGAAATGGATTGGGTTTAAAGTGAAAATTTCATAAATGAAATTTATTTTGACTAACTCGATAAAATATGAAGTTGAATAATTTTGATTTGAACTTAAATTCAAGATTTGAAATTGAATTCTATGATTTAAAACTAGGGATTAAAAATGTTATACCAGTTATATACGGGTTAAACTATTTTAAAAGTATTGATTTAGGAATGTGAATATAATTCAAGAACTTTAACTCGTGTAAATTAATTGGATTTCTCTGAAACGAAAACTGTTTGTTTTCTCATAATAAAAGCTTTCACATAAGAAATGAACTTCCAATTTGTGTTAAAAAGATTTCTAGTTTAAAATGAAAATGATTTCCAAGTTATAGAAACGATTTGAAAACTATAAGTTAAATCTTTGATTTAAAGATTTAACGGGTTAATCCTATTGAAATGAAATTGTTTTGGAAATCTATGAATGGATCTTTTTGAAATAAATCTTTTTGTTTAAAGATTTGAAATGGTAATTGATTTAAACCGTTTGAAGAAAGTTTTGGGTAATAAGTTGTGACTTAATTGAAATCCCAATATCCATATATTTCTCGTAAATATTGCGCTCACTATTCGGTTTAGCCGGGAGAGGACCTTTGTGTCATATATCCCATTCCGAATATGTGATATGTCGTTATGGATAGCATTTGAAGACCGGTGTTGAAGACCGGATATTTTTGAAAGCGAAAGGACAACTCGTCGAATGTCTTTGCATCGACTGGTCCCCGGTATAGAGACTCCATATGTGATGGGAAGTCCGAACGTGATTAGTGAATATCCGGATTGCAAGGACTTCTTTGTAAGTGTCTTCGGTTCTGTTCGAGCCCGGAACAGACTTGTATGGATTGTATGTCTGACATTACAAATTGAGATATAAAGCAGATTTCTTTCAAATATATTTCTGTTGGTGGCGGAGAATTTATTCTTTTAGCTTAACACCCTTCTCTGATACGTACGAGCTCAGAGGTTATGTAGTTGAATGTTATCAGCGATATATTCCCAATTTGGTAATGTGACATACTGAGTGTTGCTGTAAATGATCATTGTGTTGATTATTTGTGATAGGATCGTTTATTTGATCGTCTATCCTGGTGATCATTTCTATGATCATTTGTTGACCCAAAGCATGGCTTTTGTATAAAGTATGTTTTTGTGGACGTGATTTCGTCGAGCCTCACACCTCGGGAATGGTCAAAACAGGAAAGATGCGGCAAGGTTATGAGGGGTAGCGCCCTTTAGGATATGTGCATTTCCTTCTGGAAAAGGGTGGTATCATGGTATGGAGCCCAGATACTTACTCATGTTGAAAACACTTTATGATTGTGTGAATTGATTGCGAGCGCTCGGTGAAAGGTCCCAAAGGACCGGGGGATGGCATATTCGGTCAGTTGTTACTCAGTTAGGGGTAACCCGGCCTTGTGTTGGTAGAGATCCGGTTTGGTTCTCGGGGATGTCCATCCAGAGGCATTCTCATGTGGCAATGGGAAGTTCCTTGGCCTGATCATTCGTTGGAAATCCAATTCCCAGTACGAAACCTTGTACGGTATTAGTTGTAGAACCTGCCATTTACTTATGGTGGTCACCACTGTTTAGATGGTAGCTATAGTAGGCATACGATAATGGTCGTATGTTGGCTAAGATTTATATTCTACTTTCGAAATGAATTTTTCCTACACTATGCACTAGTAATAATATCAAATGTTTCTTTAATGCGTATCAAGCATCTTTGACTATCATATGGAGAAATCTCCTCCGATTCTGCGTTTGCATTGTGTGTGTGTGCGGGAGGCCTTATGGTAGTCTCATTTCAAAAAGCATTGCGAATTTACTTTAAAATATTTCTTTGAATGTTTTAAAAGATAAACTGTTTTTGTTGCTCACACCAGTCCCACGACTGATCCAGAGTTTATTGTTTCTTTCCTAAACTCTGGGTGCTCATTATTTTCTACATGAGCAGTCTAGAGTTGGGTTTTCAGATAGTCAGATTAGTAGGTTATCTGGAGTTAGTTCAGTCTTTGGTTCGCACCAGTCTTGCCTAGCTTGGTGCATTGTTATTGGGAGTTCGAGCTATTGCTGGATTGATTCTTGGAGATGGAGTTGCAGTTCTCGGAGTTCTCTTTTGAAGACTATCTTAGAGTTATATTGTTCCGCTACTAGATGTCATCTATTTTCTTTTCCGCTGCTATTTATTGTATCATATCTCTGATGTATATTGATATCTATTGGATCATCTGTTGTATCAGATATTGTATCAAAGCTGTATATCAATGTATTATTCTTTTATTCCGCTGTGTTGTTTACTTAATGTTGTTATAAGCTCCGGCGACTCGGATTTGAACGGTCGAATCTACGGCATTCGAATACGATTTGAAGTATGGGTGTCGATTTTTGAACGGGCAAAATTTGTATCGTTACATTTGGTATCAGAGCTAAGGTTGAACTTTAGCTCAGGAGTATAACACATTAAGTAGCTCAATAGAGATAGGGTGAAGTATCCCTAGAATGAGTAATCCCTAAGATATCCGTCTGAATGCCTCAGTAAATTCTCTTACTATCCAGTGATAGTGAGTATGAGTGCAAGAAGAGGACGAGATAGGGGACAGGGAAATACGACTATAAATGGTCAATACCCTGTGACAGTGGAAACAACTTTCTCTATCAATTTTCTTTGATTCGTTTCCAAGTTCTTTTGATTGCTTCGTGACAGCTCCCGAAAGAAGTTTCAGTGCGATGATGGCCCTACGAATTGTTGTAGAAAATCCTTACTTCGAATCTTCATCGGTTTTTTTATCAGCATTTTGATTTAAACCTTAATGAATTTGGAATTAGAAATTTTAAATTGAGTTAACTTGATTAATAGAATATGAAGATAATTTGAATTGTATCGATAAAATGATTTTGTTTAAAACCAAAATTTGAAATTTTATTATAATTTCTTGTATCTATTGTTGATATTCTGATTTGGTGAGCCAAATGCAGAATTGATATCCAGCTTGATTTGAAAAGATATTTCTCTATCTAGCTATCCCTGTGTTGTTTTCGTGCCTGCGAATTTCAAGGACGAAATTCTTTTAAGGGGGGAAGTTTGTAACGACCCTAGATTTTAATTTAATTTAAATTAATAATTAAATGAATATTTGAATAAAATTGTAAGGTAAATTGATTTAAATGGAAGCGAGTTTCCGCGATTCGACTAGAAAATATATAAAGTCATATGGATTTGACAATTAGTATGTATGTGAATATATATTTAAATTGGATTTGAAATAAAATCTTAAATAAATGGTTTTAAAAATAAATATAGAAATATATATGCATATACATTAGATATGAATTGTAAATGAATGGTTTAATAATAATTGATAATAATAAGTATTACAATTGATGGTTAATAATAATTTGAATTTATAAATTTATTATAAAACAATAAATATTAAAGTAAAGTAAACAATTTAAGTTAAAATAAAAAAAGGAATACAAATAAGACAATGGAACAAAAGAAATGACAAAACGAAGTTTAAATATAAAAAGATAAAACAAAGCCATAAGATGAGTAATAAGCATATACTAAATTCATAAGTTAAAATTTTATAACATAACTAAAAGTACTTTATATCTATATCTATATGCATGCAAGTATCTGCAGCCACCAAGTATTAGAAATAAACAAAGCATAAAGTACAACTACATTTTTATCTATAAACAAACAAAGTAAAACAAACAAACAATTTCAAAGTTCAAAGCAAGTTAAAAATAAGACTACATCCAAATACAAAGTTAACTAAATAAACAAATAGATAAATAAGAAACAAAACAAAGTAAAATATAACAAACAAAGAAAATAAGTGAACATAACATCTACAAACAGTACTACTATATTCACAAACAATAGGACTTTATGTTTCTAGTATGCAGTAAAGTAGAAGTAAAATAAATACTGCATGAACATAAACAAAGCACATCATTTTACCTCTTTAGTACAAACAAGATATCTCCAGCCACCAGAACAAGAGATCTGCAGTCACCAAATCAGAACAAGCTAGGCATAGCAAATAAAAGTATTCAAACAAATAAATAAGCCTTGTCAAGTATAAAGTATGAATAAACAAATCAAGTGAAATGATTCATGTACTTGCCATATTCTTTAGTACATCCAAACACTATCTTCAGCCATGCCTTGTAAAAGATAAATAACATCACCCTATACAAAAATAATAGCAACCCTGTCAACTTCTTTCTATTCATCCACTGGTAGCTTCTTTTTATACATCAAACCCTTCATTTTTGTTCGGCCATTCCAACTGAGAGATCTAAAGTAATACCATCTTAAAACCTTAAAACAACAATTCAACTTTACAACAATACAAACTCAAATCAATTGATCAACCATAGTGTAGAGATGGGACTCCAGCTGGTAGTCAAAAGTTCTGTTCTTCTCTTGAAACACTGTGAGTAACATTATTTTAAAATTATAAGTATATGAATATGGATTTAATGGTTAAGCTATGAAATAAGTATGCCTTGCCTATATGTATATTTCTGTGTATATGTGAATGGATGTTTGGTTATTTGTTGTAACCTCTGTAACAATCTGTTTCTTTCTTCTGGTTTCAAAGATTTTAAAACAAACAAAAAATTCAAACTCTCCATTTAATCACTGCGAAACTATGGCGTTCAAAACCAGCTAGTTTAGTTTTAAACATTATCTAGTTTTTAAAACAAGTTATGGTATTCTAAGTTTAGAAAGGTACTGGAAACAAGAAATATAGTTAAAACCTTAACTATGTGATAAATTCAAACATCATGAATTGTCGATTCAAGTTTACAAACTGGTTGCTTAATCAAATTTAGGATTTTTAAAACTCGAATCATATTTTTTAGTAATAGAATGAGTGGGCATTGCTGTGTTGAACGAAAAATGGGTTTTGGTTTAGATAGGGTGGTCGGGGCTGCGTGAAGTGGTGGAGGAGCGTATGGAGGTGCTGGAAAAAATGGGTGGTGGCGTCAATGATGAAGGTGGTGGCGATGGCCATGGTTCAAAGTTTCTAAACCTAATTTGGACATGGGGACTTGATTTGATTCGTTCGACCTTTGTGGTCGACCGAGTGCAACCGGACGTGGGTGGTTGATAGAGGGGAGATAGTCGAGTTCGTGGCCGGAGTTTAGTGGCGAATGGTGGTCGGTGGTCGGAGAACTTAGCGTTGCCAGGTATGGGTGTGGAGGAAGACGCATTTTCTAGGTTTGAGGAGTATTGTTCTTTTCGTTCCAGGTTGAGCTCAATAGCTCTTTTCCAGTTCACAGTGGAAGTGGCGATACTGGGTGGTCGTATAGGTTGGGGTGGTCGAAGATGACTTACTGGTGGTGGCGAAATCGATCGGAGGAAGGCAAGTCATTGGTGCACGTGCACCTGTGCACTTGTATGCCTGGAAGGGCTGAGTTGTATTTGTGAAACTGGGTTTTGTTTTCTCTAGTCTAAGTGATTCGAGCAGCATGGTGAAAGCGTGGAACTGAGTGACTCGAAGCATTTAGGATCTTGACTCGAAGTAGAAAAGGTGGTGACTCGAAGCATATTTGTATTGCCTCGGGTTAGTTGTCTGGATTCAGGTTTTTGAAACCCTGACTAGAATGTGAGAAAAATTTAAAACAAGCTTAAAGTCAAAGTTCAAAACAAAGTTAATCAATGGATTCAAGTTCCTTTGATTTCAAATTTGTGACTTAAATCAGTTTTTCTTTATCTGAATGTTTTAAACAAGTTCAAATCAAACAGCCTTTTAAAAGTAAATTGTTTTCAAATAAATATTTGAATTGATTTTTATAAAGTTCTATGATAAAAAGGATTTTGAATAAAGAATTAAAAACTTGAATTTTTGCAAGATAAAATAAAATGTAATTCAAAAGCTTAACTTCAAAATAAAGATGAAGTAATTGAGTTTAAAGGTTTTTTTCCCTTATATAAGCTTCCTATAAAAATAAATAAATAAATGTTCTTTACATTTATTCTAAGGTTTATAAAATGATATTGAATTTGATTAATGTTTTAGATAGTTAATCAAATTTGAATCTTAAATTCAAATGGAATTTTAATTTTAATTTAAAAGTGTAAGGTTAAAAATACACTTAAATATTTATGAAATCATTAATAAAGAAATTAATTGTCTTAGGGATAATTAAGGCAATCAAATAATTTAATTTATAAAATAATTAAAGAATGATTAATCAAGGAGTTTAAGTATAATTTGTTGAGAGCTAATTTATTAATGATGGATAATTAAAGGATAATTATTTAATTAAATATTAATAAATGATAAAAATTGATTTAAATCAAGTGATTTATCAATATTTAATACAAAGTATAATGTGATTAATTCAAAATGGTAATTAAAGAAATTTATTAGTTAATAAAGATAATTAACTAAGGATTATTAAGTATTGATTAAAGTGATTAATGTTAATAATTAATTGGATTATTTAATTTAGATAATCAGTTATAAATTGTTTAAATGCAATTACTAAATGAAAGTAATTGAGAATTAATCACTTATTGTAATTAATTTTGGGATATTTTGATTTATTAAGGTTAATTAATTAAGTAATTGGTTTAAAGGTTGATTTAAATTAATATGATTAATTAGGTATAATTTAATTAATTAAAGTGTTTGATAAATTTATTTATATCAAATGATTTGTAATTTATAAATAAGATTGAATAATTTATTCATAAGTAATTAATTTAATTGGAAATGAATTGTATTACTTAGCATTAAATAATTTATTAATCCTGCTTATAAATGATTATTAAATGCTTGACCTTACTTATGAATGATTATTTTGTATGAAATGCCCTGATTGATTGTCCTATCTGATCTGTGATATTTTGATCTGTTGATTGTGCTATGTATAAGTTTATTCATTTATTGATGATACATCTGTATATATATATCTGTGATCTGTGAATGAAGATAAGCGTTATAGTTTATATCGCCTATCGGATATATTGTTATATTTGATTTGTGATGATTGAATGATGTTGCACTATTGTGTTAAACCCCTGGACCACACTTATACACACACCAATATGGATTTCACGAGGAAATCGATTAAGTCACAGATTTTTGAAATAGTTTTAAATTTGAATATTTGAATTCAAATGTTTTGGAAATGGATTGGGTTTTGAAAATTTCATAGATGAAATTTATTTTGAATAACTCGATAAAATATGAAGTTGAATAATTTTGATTTGAACTTAAATTCAAGATTTGAAATTGAATTCTATGATTTAAAACTAGGGATTAAAAATGTTATACCAGTTATATACGGGTTAAACTATTTTAAAAGTATTGATTTAGGAATGTGAATATAATTCAAGAACTTTACCTCGTGTAAATTAATTGGATTTCTCTGAAACGAAAACTGTTTGTTTTCTCATAATAAAAGCTTTCACATAAGAAATGAACTTCCAATTTGTGTTAAAAAGATTTCTAGTTTAAAATGAAAATGATTTCCAAGTTATAGAAACGATTTGAAAACTATAAGTTAAATCTTTGATTTAAAGATTTAACGGGTTAATCCTATCGAAATGAAATTGTTTTGGAAATCTATGAATGGATCTTTTTGAAATAAATCTTTTTGTTTAAAGATTTGAAATGGTAATTGATTTAAACCGTTTGAAGAAAGTTTTGGGTAATAAGTTGTGACTTAATTGAAATCCCAATATCCATATATTTCTCGTAAATATTGCGCTCACTATTCGGTTTAGCCGGGAGAGGACCTTTGTGTCATATATCCCATTCCGAATATGTGATATGTCGTTATGGATAGCATTTGAAGACCGGTGTTGAAGACCGGATATTTTTGAAAGCGAAAGGACAACTCGTCGAATGTCTTTGCATCGACTGGTCCCCGGTATAGAGACTCCATATGTGATGGGAAGTCCGAACGTGATTAGTGAATATCCGGATTGCAAGGACTTCTTTGTAAGTGTCTTCGGTTCTGTTCGAGCCCGGAACAGACTTGTATGGATTGTATGTCTGACATTACAAATTGAGATATAAAGCAGATTTCTTTCAAATATATTTCTGTTGGTGGCGGAGAATTTATTCTTTTAGCTTAACACCCTTCTCTGATACGTACGAGCTCAGAGGTTATGTAGTTGAATGTTATCAGCGATATATTCCCAATTTGGTAATGTGACATACGGAGTGTTGCTGTAAATGATCATTGTGTTGATTATTTGTGATAGGATCGTTTATTTGATCGTCTATCCTGGTGATCATTTCTATGATCATTTGTTGACCCAAAGCATGGCTTTTGTATAAAGTATGTTTTTGTGGACGTGACTTCGTCGAGCCTCACACCTCGGGAATGGTCAAAACAGGAAAGATGCGGCAAGGTTATGAGGGGTAGCGCCCTTTAGGATATGTGCATTTCCTTCTGGAAAAGGGTGGTATCATGGTATGGAGCCCAGATACTTACTCATGTTGAAAACACTTTATGATTGTGTGAATTGATTGTGAGCGCTCGGTGAAAGGTCCCAAAGGACCGGGGGATGGCATATTCGGTCAGTTGTTACTCAGTTAGGGGTAACCCGGCCTTGTGTTGGTAGAGATCCGGTTTGGTTCTCGGGGATGTCCATACAGAGGCATTCTCATGTGGCAATGGGAAGTTCCTTGGCCTGATCATTCGTTGGAAATCCAATTCCCAGTACGAAACCTTGTACGGTATTAGTTGTAGAACCTGCCATTTACTTATGGTGGTCACCACTGTTTAGATGGTAGCTATAGTAGGCATACGATAATGGTCGTATGTTGGCTAAGATTTATATTCTACTTTCGAAATGAATTTTTCCTACACTATGCACTAGTAATAATATCAAATGTTTCTTTAATGCGTATCAAGCATCTTTGACTATCATAAGAAGAAATCTCCTCCGATTCTGCGTTTGCATTGTGTGTGTGTGCGGGAGGCCTTATGGTAGTCTCATTTCAAAAAGCATTGCGAATTTACTTTTAAAATATTTCTTTGAATGTTTTAAAAGATAAACTGTTTTTGTTGCTCACACCAGTCCCACGACTGATCCAGAGTTTATTGTTTCTTTCCTAAACTCTGGGTGCTCATTATTTTCTACACGAGCAGTCTAGAGTTGGGTTTTCAGATAGTCAGATTAGTAGGTTATCTGGAGTTAGTTCAGTCTTTGGTTCGCACCAGTCTTGCCTAGCTTGGTGCATTGTTATTGGGAGTTCGAGCTATTGCTGGATTGATTCTTGGAGATAGAGTTGCAGTTCTCGGAGTTCTCTTTTGAAGACTATCTTAGAGTTATATTGTTCCGCTACTAGATGTCATCTATTTTCTTTTCCGCTGCTATTTATTGTATCATATCTCTGATGTATATTGATATCTATTAAATCATCTGTTGTATCAGATATTGTATCAAAGCTGTATATCAATGTATTATTCTTTTATTCCGCTGTGTTGTTTACTTAATGTTGTTATAAGCTCCGGCGACTCGGATTTGAACGGTCGAATCTACGGCATTCGAATACGATTTGAAGTATGGGTGTCGATTTTTAAACGGGCAAAATTCGTATCGTTACAATAATAAAATATACAGTTTATAAAACTGTTTACAAACATTTATATAATACATATCAGAGTTACACATACCAATAACAATGCAGCGGAACAGTGTGTAGTGCACTAGATAAATAATAATAGTAATACTACAAATCTTCGTCTTCGTCCTCCAGAGCTAAACTTCAAATCCTGAAACGCTCGGACTGACCCGAGCGAATTGAAAAGACAAACCACTCGAGTCAGAACTAAAAGATCTTATGTGAGTTAAATTAACAGAAATAAATATGAGTGCAGTAACTCAAGAGATGCTCGGGATTTACATCTCCTAAGGATCCGTTAAACTATTTACTATGTAGCATATTGCGCTATTATAATAGTGTCTATTTGTAAAATAAACTTACTTTTAAATAGCGTTAAGGCTTTACATTTTCCACCTTAACACAGTTATATATTCCCATAGTCTATACAGTACCGTAATCTCCTCCGTACTGGGCGTAGTCAGAGGGCACTCCATAGGTATGGTACAAAACCAAAATCGTATAAGGCGCGCTAGGGTAGGTGACACGGCACAACTAGGCAATGCCAGGGTAGATATACCAATTACGCTTCCGGGCCGATGGAAACGCGCAGCGCGCAGCTGCCGCCTACCTTGAACAAACTCCCCACATCAAAGAAATCAAAAGTGAAGGTGGCCACCGAAAAATCCAAAGTCAGAGTCGAAGGGAAGTGTCCGATCAGAGGTGCTACCTCATTAACCCGTCAATCGCTCCTGTTTTAGCCACCTTATGCCAACTCACGGGAGTTGGGTCCACGTATTTACCTTACAGGAAACGCCGCCACCAACCTACTTCATTCTGGAATCTCCACCGCGTACACGGTTAGTCAAAGTGGTTTTCGGTATCGACAGAGAGTATGTCCATATCCGATCCCGGTCTCTTTGCCAACCAATCGTTATTATAACACCGCGGTTATTTAAAAAAAATTATACTTTTAAAACCATAATAAAATATCCATTTAAAACCCATATAAACCCGATATCATTTATTCTTAAAACCCCAAATCAATACGTTATCATTTATTTTCCAATATATATTCTTTCCAAAATCATAGGGTTTCCAAAGTAAAATATTTAGAAATCAAAACTCTTGAATATAATATTTCCAAATTATACTACCTTGAAAACATAGCTTTGAAACAAAATTTTCTTCTCTTAAATGGTTAAATATTAAATTACTTTTATAAAACAAAATAGCTTCTTTAGATTTCACAAATCAAATTCAAATATCGATTTAAACTTCCAAATACCATTTCAATTCTTATGTTCCAAAGCTTTAATTATTTCACCATTTCAAAAAAACAAACTCATTTAAAAATCCCATATATATTAAATTCAATTACTTATTATTTAGACTTGAAATCTTTACTTAATGAATTCAATATAATTTAAGAAAACCTTTAAATTCACATAACTGGAAAAATCTTTCAATTTATTTTTTATTCATTTAAATAAACCTGATATTCATTCATTTAAATCATTCTACACAAAAATCAAGTTATAAAATCATATCCTTTAAAAATTCTAACTTTTTATTAAATTTCCAATTTAACTTAATATTCATCTTCAAATCTTATTCTCTTTTAAGTCATTAAAACTCTAGAATTTAAATTTCAAATAAATGCTTGATCTAAAAAAATCAAACTTTATTTTATACTTCAAATCCATTTTATACAAAGTTTAAAACTCGGAATTTACTATATATAAATAACCTTTATTAATAACCAAATCAAAACCCATAACCATATATATAGCTTTACAAACCATAGAAAACATTTCAAAAATAATTTTATATATATACCGCGGTGCCCGTATAAAATTTTCTACCCTATGGTCAAGTGATACGGATGTTTATCATTTCAATCCGCAATTTAAAAATAAAAATGCGGTTGTATATCATTTCAAACCGCAATCCCGAATGAATGAAATGCATAGCAACTTGCAATTAATAAAATTAATCATCCATTCATCCATCAAATCATACATCCATTTATCACAGTCATCATCTAATTTCAAACAACCATCAATACATAACAGGTGATAAATAATGGTATCAATTATCAGTTTATACTCAAAATAAATTTAATAACTGTTAATTGACAATTTATATGCAAAAATAAACGTAAATTTAACTGGCAGTTAATATGAAATAAAAATTTAACGTAACTATGACTGGCAGTTAATATGCAAATAAATAAATTCTAACTGTCAAATTTATGCAATAAATAAAATAATTTGACAGATAAATTAAATAAATGCAATTTAACAGAGATAATGAATAAAACATGCTAAACAGTCATAAATAAATTTCTACTCATATCTAAAATTAATTTAACAGACATAAGAAGTTTTAGAAGTTGTGAGTGGGTTAAAACACTCACCTTTTGAATTTAAATCGAAATTAAATTCGATTTAAACCCAAAATTTCGATGGTCTCAAAATTTGTCCAAACCAGCGTCAACGCGTCTGGAATTTAATTTCGATCCTAACAAAAGAAATCTCGCGTGAAACGGAGTTCGTATGTGGAAAATATCTCGATTTAAACAAGTTGATGTAAGTTTTAAATTAAATAACAAAATAAAATAAAAATGAAAATAGAACCTAGCCCACACCCGGCTTGCCACGTTTCGTCCCTTCCCAGCACGAGAAAATTTGCGTTCGAATCCTTCTCCAGCCGCAACCCTAATTCATCCGCCACCTGATTTGCAATTTTTGCCGCCGCTCCCATCTCTTCCACGACCATCGGCCTCCGCCACTAGCCTCTCCACTCAAAGCCGACCCTACCTAGGCCGAGCGGCCCCCTCCGGCACACTACAGCTTGACCGCCGCCACCTAACTTTATTTGCCAACTACAGTGAATCTCAACACCTAGGACACGAACGAACGGTACTGATGAGATCGGCACGTTACCAACAACACAACGGCACCACCCGATTGATAAACCGACGCAGATCCGCCGTTGAAAAATTTAAACCCTAAAATGGACGGCCGGAAGTGATTTGCCCTTTTCTGATCAACCAGTGTATCGAATTGGAAAACAAATTGTTGCAGTGGATTACGCTCGTCGAGAGCTTTGAAATATATTTTTTTGAGAATTTTCTGAGGTGTTTGAATTTTCATTTGAATTTTGAATAGAATTGGATACGAAATTTGCATCCATTGAGGAAGAGAAAGGGTTTGAAGAAAAATGAGCGTACAAAAAATGAAAATACATGGAGGCTAGGGTTTATAATTGAGTTTATATAGGTAGGTTAGATATAGAGTAGATGGACCGAATAAATAAACGTGCGGAACAAACTATGGCCCAAAAAGGCCGTTCTGTCTCCGGAACGAAATTTGGTCAACCCATATATCCCAATAGGTATTTTAAAATGTTCTGAACGCGATGGAAAAAGTTTCACGTCCAAATTCGATCGTATGAAGAAGTTATGCCGAAAACAATATTTCCAAATTGATTTCAAATCGATTTTAATTAAAACGATTTCAACGCGTTTCGCGTTCGTATGATCAAACGACAAGTCCGATCGCTACGAAACTTGAAACCCTTCAAAAATTCACCGATACAGATCCGATGAAACTGGTTTCGTCGAAATCCGAGTCCGTGGCCAAAATGGCTATTTTTATATTAATTAAATAAATTTAAAATAAATAAATTAAATCAAATTGCAAAATTTTAACTTCTGAAATTTTCAATCTGTATCACTTTATAATTCTCAAATATCTATAATGATTTAACACGTTTTAAATGTCAATTTATTAAAGATTTATCAATTTATCCTTGAAAATTTCAAATTTACAATATTAAATATAAATTTTAATTTATCCGAAATTAAACTAAATTGTCCATGAAATTCATTTATCACCAAGTATACATTTTATTCACTCCATTATCACCAAGTAGATAAATTAGTATTGGTTCATTGTCTAATATTATTGATATCCTAAATTTTCAACTTAAACTCCATTAACGTAGTATTCAACATTTAATTCCCATTTAACTGCAATAACGCAAATTTCAAACTTTAACTCAATTTAATAAACAACTCTTTATATTCTAAATCAGTCGCAATAGTTTAACCAAATTTAAACAATTTAAGATGTTTCTTAAAGGCTGATTTAATTATTAACTTCAGCGTACAATTTCAATTTCATTATATCTACAAATTATAAATTAACTTTGCAAAAATCCCTTAGTTGACCTTTCATTCAATTATCCTATCTATTGGTACCCAATAGATGGGAATTCCTTGGGGTTTATACTCTATTCCTGAAATATCTCCAAATTCCAACTTTAACTTCAATCAACATAAAATGTTCTATTCAATTTCAAATAAATTCAATAGCTTCAAATTATCATATTCTAAATCCAAATGGACAAATAAACTTGATTCCCGTTTTAGCATTCAACATTTCATTACAATTAACCCTTTTATCCAAAAAAATTAAATTCCGATATATTAATAAACTTTATTTCCATCTTTATATTCCCAAATCATCATATTATGAAGACACTTACGTTATTTCCCATTTATTACTTAAATTTATTTAAGCCACCACTTAATTTACATCTGTTGCAATGTTTTTTTCCAAATCTAATTGAATGAACTAAGTGTATAACTCCTAATTATTGTTGTGAGACTCTCAATCCCACTTTTATAAGTATATTATTTCCACTCAAATATTATAGATATATATAGAGTATCATTATTTATTATATATATTAATTATAAATTTCACTATTCAGGCCCGTTTAAATTTTATTACCAAATATCCATCTACCTTTCCCAACAGATTAGAATTCCATTCAATTAATAACCAAACAAAATTTCCATTCACACTTTAAATAAAAACCCAAAATCTGCAATTCATTATCTTATATTAATGACATCCAATTTATTTATAATTATAACGTTGCAATCTATATACATTCATTTATAGGTATTGCATTGAAATCAAATTTATTAGATAATATCAACATTATTATCATTAACTTCAAATGGGGTTCCTAATTTTATTTAATACCCTGAATAAATAACATATATATTAATCAAATCCTTACATTTGTTTTTCACATATTCCATAAAAATCAAATCGTTAACTTTTTACATTATTTTATTGAATTGGAATTTCCTTTTTAAATTGTTAACCTTTAATTGTAAACTTATATATTTAACCAAATTAAATCTATGAAATTTACGGGTCGTTACACTCTCCCCCACTCAAAACTTTTCGTCCTCGAAAAGGAAAAAGAAGGGAAAAGAAGGATCTAGAATCTACATATCTTATTCAAAACATTACCTTATAAACAATTAAATTTGCAATATCTGTTACTTTTCTTAAAATATACAAATTTACAACATTATCTTTTTATACTTAAATTTATTAGAGTTTGGAGAACATTTCAAAATATTTCTAAGTCCAAAATTTAAATATCTAAGTAGTTCCAATCACTAATCATCCAAATCAATACAACAACCATCAATTTCCTTGAACAGCATACATACAATTACGAAACAACCATATAATCACACAATCAAATAGTTGTTTGGGTTCAAACTTGAAATTGTACAGAATGAAAAATAACTATCAAGTGCATCATTTACTCAACAGTCTTAGATGGAACAAAATAGATTATTTATTCATCCAACAACTTCAAATTTCCTTACCCAACCAACCATAAATCAAACAATAACAATTCAAACCAGCAACCAAACTAACTTATTATAAATTTCATGCTTTAGTTGTTTGATTTCCCTTTTTGTTTATATAGTGATTTTTTTTCATTCATATTTACTTATCAAAGGTTTGCTCATTCATTTTTACTTATTACTTACAATTATTCAATTCCATTAACTCGGGTCATGCTGGTTCCTTATATTTTGTTATAATTATTCATTCATTTATAATAGCATGTCCTTATTTATTTACTTTAATTCCTTAAGTTTTATAATCATCTATCTATCATGCTTACCTTTATTTATATTTACTTGGTAAAATTTCAATTATATCTTAAGTTATTGAATACAACAAATTCATTAAATGCTTCATTACCTACTATTACTTGTACAAATTTCTACTACATTTCTTATTAAACATTTCAACTTTTTATATTCGGTAAGTTATATATGTTAAAGAAAATGAAAATGAACTTATACAAGTTTTATCTCATCTTTTAGTTAAATTTAATGTTCAACAGTATTACTCTTTATCTCATACGTTACAAATTTCAAATTTCCCTTTATAACTTTGCATTAAATCTCTTACCTAAATTAGAGGTTTCAATTTATTAATCACTTACCTTTTATTTCACTACAATAATTTAAACAATTAATTAATGGAAATTTAAGAATTAAATACCGGGTTAAATTTCAAATTATTTTGAAATATTAGATAAATATATTCTTTTAACTTATATACCTCTAATTTTATTTAAAACAATTAAAAATTTATATCCTTTTCGAAAATGAATCTGCAGTAGAACTGCTACAGTGGCCTTTCCCCTTCGAAACTCGAAAATGAAAGTCGATGATGCGGCCGCCATCAGCGAAATTATTTTCCAGCGACAGAGAGGAAAGTACAAAACTTATTTTCTCAAAAATCTTCTTTAAAACGATTCTTCCAAATTATGTTTAATATTTATATCAGAAAATACTTATAAACAAAATTATTAATATATTTCAAAATCATTCAAAAGAAAAACCCCGGACTTAAGTTCTAAATTTCCAAATTTCATTTATCTTATTTTTCAATCTTATTTATATTATTATTTACACTTTATTGCCTAACAATCAATCTATTGTAGCCAAATATAAATATCAACTGAAATTTTTTATTTTATATATAAAAATATAATAGGCAAAATTTTTTCATCCACCTATATTAAAAACAAATATTATGTCGGTCTGTCCTATTAAGTGTTTAGAAATCCCTATTGATGTCATAGCGTCCCATGCACCAACCAGAATTTGTAAAAACGAAATGGAACAAATTAACACAATATTAAAACCTTTTTATAACACTAACAAATATTCTCTCTCATATATACACTCAGTGACTCCCATAGGGTATTACTACCCTATTAATAAAGAGTCAAACCCCACAAAGCCAAGATTTATCACTAAACCAAAGCTCTGATACCAGATGTAACGTCCCGCCTTTTAGCACGATTTAAACGGACACACGTGCCAATTCAAACCATACGTAAGGGCGGATTGTTATGGGATAAATAAGAAAAACAGAGAAGAAATAAACAAAATAGAATCTCACAGCGGAAGGATAAAATATAATAATAAAATATACAGTTTATAAAACTGTTTACAAACATATATATAATACATATCAGAGTTACACATACCCATAACAATGCAGCGGAACAGTGTGTAGTGCACTAGATAAATAATAATAGTAATACTACAAATCTTCGTCTTCGTCCTCCAGAGCTAAACTTCAAATCCTGAAACGCTCGGACTGACCCGAGCGAATTGAAAAGACAAAACACTCGAGTCAGAACTAAAAGATCTTATGTGAGTTAAATTAACAGAAATAAATATGAGTGCAGTAACTCAAGAGATGCTCGGGATTTACATCTCCTAAGGATCCGTTAAACTATTTACTATGTAGTATATTGCGCTATTATAATAGTGTCTATTTGTAAAATAAACTTACTTTTAAATAGCGTTAAGGCTTTACATTTTCCACCTTAACACAGTTATATATTCCCATAGTCTATACAGTACCGTAATCTCCCCCGTACTGGGCGTCGTCAGAGGGCACTCCATAGGTATGATACAAAACCAAAATCGTATAAGGCGCGCTAGGGTAGGTGACACGGCACAACTAGGCAATGCCAGGGTAGATATACCAATTACGCTTCCGGGCCGATGGAAACGCGCAGCGCGCAGCTTCCGCCTACCTCGAACAAACTCCCCACATCAAAGAAATCAAAAGTGAAGGTGGCCACCGAAAAATCCAAAGTCAGAGTATAGTATCGAAGGGAAGTGTCCGATCAGAGGTGCTACCTCATTAACCCGTCAATCGCTCCTGTTTTAGCCACCTTATGCCAACTCACGGGAGTTGGGTCCATGAATTTACCTTACAGGAAACGTCTCCACCAACCTACTTCATTCTGGAATCTCCACCGCGTACGCGGTTAGTCAAAGTGGTTTTCGGTATCGACAGAGAGTATGTCCATATCCGATCCCGGTCTCTTTTCCAACCAATCGTTATTATAACACCGTGGTTATTTAAAAAAAATTATACTTTTAAAACCATAATAAAATATCCATTTAAAACCCATATAAACCCGATATCATTTATTCTTAAAACCCCAAATCAATACGTTATCATTTATTTTCCAATATATATTCTTTCCAAAATCGTAGGGTTTCCAAAGTAAAATATTTAGAAATCAAAACTCTTGAATATAATATTTCCAAATTATACTACCTTGAAAACATAGCTTTGAAACAAAATTTTCTACTCTTAAATGGTTAAATATTATATTACTTTTATAAAACAAAATAGCTTCTTTAGATTTCACAAATTAAATTCAAATATCGATTTAAACTTCCAAATACCACTTCAATTCTTATGTTCCAAAGCTTTAATTATTTCACCATTTCAAAAAAACAAACTCATTTAAAAATCCCGTATATATTAAATTCAATTACTTATTATTTAGACTTGAAATCTTTACTTAATGAATTCAATATAATTTAAGAAAACCTTTAAATTCACATAACTGGAAAAATCTTTCAATTTATTTTTTATTCATTTAAATAAACCTGATATTCATTCATTTAAATCATTCTACACAAAAATCAAGTTATAAAATCATATCCTTTAAAAATTCTAACTTTTTATTAAATTTCCAATTTAACTTAATATTCATCTTCAAATCTTATTCTCTTTTAAGTCATTAAAACTCTAGAATTTAAATTTCAAATAAATGCTTGATCTCAAAAAATCAAACTTTATTTTATACTTCAAATCCATTTTATACAAAGTTTAAAACCCGGAATTTACTATATATAAATAACCTTTATTAATAACCAAATCAAAACCCATAACCATATATATAGCTTTACAAACCATAGAAAGCATTTCAAAAATAATTTTATATATATACCGCGGTGCCTGTATAAAATTTTCTACCCTATGGTCAAGTGATACGGATGTTTATCATTTCAATCCGCAATTTAAAAATAAAAATGCGGTTGTATATCATTTCAAACCGCAATCCCGAATGAATGAAATGCATAGCAACTTGCAATTAATAAAATTAATCATCCATTCATCCATCAAATCATACATCCATTTATCACAGTCATCATCTAATTTCAAACAATCATCAATACATAACAGGTGATAAATAAAGGTATCAATTATCAGTTTATACTCAAAATAAATTTAATAACTGTTAATTGGCAGTTTATATGCAAAAATAAACGTAAATTTAACTGGCAGTTAATATGAAATAAAAATTTAACGTAACCATGACTGGCAGTTAATATGCAAATAAATAAATTCTAACTGTCAAATTTATGCAATAAATAAAATAAATTAACAGTTAAATTAAATAAATGCAATTTAACAGAGATAGTGAATAAAACATGCCAAACAATCATAAATAAATTTCTACTCATATCTAAAATTAATTTAACAGACATAAGAAGTTTTAGAAGTTGTGAGTGGGTTAAAACACTCACCTTTTGAATTTAAATCGAACTTAAATTCGATTTAAACCCAAAATTTCGATGGTCTCCAAATCTGTCCAAACCAGCGTCAATGCGTCTGCAATTTAATTTCGATCCTAACAAAAAAAATCTCGCGTGAAACGGAGTTCGTATGTGGAAAATATCTCGATTTAAACAAGTTGATCTAAGTTTTAAATTAAATAACAAAATAAAATAAAAATGAAAATAGAACCTAGCCCACACCCGGCTTGCCACGTTTCGTCCCTTCCCAGCACGTGAAAAATTGCGTTCGAATCCTTCTCCATCCGCAACCCTAATTCAGCAGCCACCTGATTTGCAATTTTTGCCGCCGCTCCCATCTCTTCCACGACCATCGGCCTCCGCCACTAGCCTCTCCACTCAGAGCCGACACTACCTAGGCCGAGCGGCCCCCTCCGGCACACTACAGCTTGACCGCCGCCGCCTAACTTTATTTGCCAACTACAGTGAATCTCAACACCTAGGACACGAACGAACGGTACTGATGAGATCGGCACGTTACCAACAACACAACGGCACCACCCGATTGATAAACCGACGCAGATCCGCCGTTGAAAAATTTAAACCCTAAAATGGACGGCCGGAAGTGATTTGCCCTTTTCTGATCAACCAGTGTATCGAATTGGAAAACAAATTGTTGCAGTGGATTACGCTCGTCGAGAGCTTTGAAATATATTTTTTTTAGAATTTTCTGAGGTGTTTGAATTTTCATTTGAATTTTGAATAGAATTGGATATGAAATTTGCATCCATTGAGGAAGAGAAAGGGTTTGAAGAAAAATGAGCGTACAGCAAATGAAAATGGATGGAGGCTAGGGTTTACAATTGAGTTTATATAGGTAGGTTAGATATAGAGTAGATGGACCGAATAAATAAACATGCGGAACAAACTATGGCCCAAAAAGCCCGTTCTGTCTCCGGAACGAAATTTGGTCAACCCATATATCCCAATAGGTATTTTAAAATGTTCTGAACGCGATGGAAAAAGTTTCACGTCCAAATTCGATCGTATGAAGAAGTTATGCCGAAAACAATATTTCCAAATTGATTTCAAATCGATTTTAATTAAAACGATTTCAAGGCGTTTCGCGTTCGTACGATCAAACGACAAGTCCGATCGCTACGAAACTTGAAACCCTTCAATAATTCACTGATACGGATCCGATGAAACTGGTTTCGTCGAAATCCGAGTCCGTGGCCAAAATGGCTATTTTTATATTAATTAAATAAATTTAAAATAAATAAATTAAATCAAATTGCAAAATTTTAACTTCTGAAATTTTCAATCTGTATCACTTTATAATTCTAAAATATCTATAATGATTTAACACGTTTTAAATGTCAATTTATTAAAGATTTATCAATTTATCCTTGAAATTTTCAAATTTACAATATTAAATATAAATTTTAATTTATCCGAAATTAAACTAAATTGTCCATGAAATTCATTTATCACCAAGTATACATTTTATTCACTCCATTATCACCAAGTAGATAAATTAGTATTGGTTCATGGTCTAATATTATTGATATCCTAAATTTTCAACTTAAACTCAATTAACGTAGTATTCAACATTTAATTCCCATTTAACTGCAATAACGCAAATTTCAAAATTTAACTCAATTTAATAAACAACTCTTTATATTCTAAATCAGTCGCAATAGTTTAACCAAATTTAAACAATTTAAGATGTTTCTTAAAGGCTGATTTAATTATTAACTTCAGCGTACAATTTCAATTTCATTATATCTACAAATTATAAATTAACTTTGCAAAAATCCCTTAGTTGACCTTTCATTCAATTATCCTATCTATTGGTACCCAATAGATGGGAATTCCTTGGGGTTTATACTCTATTCCTGAAATATCTCCAAATTCCAACTTTAACTTCAATCAACATAAAATGTTCTATTCAATTTCAAATAAATTCAATAGCTTCAAATTATCATATTCTAAATCCAAATGGACAAATAAACTTGATTCCCATTTTAACATTCAACATTTGATTACAATTAACCCATTTATCCAAAAAAATTAAATTTCGATATATTAATAAACTTTATTTCCATCTTTATATTCCCAAATCATCATATTATGAAGACACTTACGTTATTTCCCATTTATTACTTAAATTTATTTAAGCCACCACTTAATTTACATCTGTTGCAATGTTTTTTTCCAAATTTAATTGAATGAACTAAGTGTATAACTCCTAATTATTGTTGTGAGACTCTCAATCCCACTTTTATAAGTATATTATTTCCACTCAAATATTATAGATATATATAGAATATCATTATTTATTATATATATTAATTATAAATTTTCACTATTCTGGCCCGTTTAAATTTTATTACCAAATATCCATCTACCTTTCCCAACAGATTAGAATTCCATTCAATTAATAACCAAACAAAATTTCCATTCACACTTTAAATAAAAACCTAAAATCCGCAATTCATTATCTTATTTTAATGACATCCAATTTATTTATTATTATAACATTACAATCTATATACATTCATTTATGGGTATTGCATTGAAATCAAATTTATTAGCTAATATCAACATTATTATCATTAACTACAAATGGGGTTCCTAATTTTATTTAATACCCTTAATAAATAACATATATATTAATCAAATCCTTACATTTGTTTTTCACATATTCCATAAAAATCAAATCGTTAACTTTTTACATTATTTTATTGAATTGGAATTTCCTTTTTAAATTGTTAACCTTTAATTGTAAACTTATATATTTAACCAAATCAAATCTATGAAATTTACGGGTCGTTACAGTATTAGAGCTAAAGGTTGAGTAAGAACTTTAGCTACAGAGTATAACACATTAGGCAGCTCATTAGAGATAGGGTGAAGAATACCCTAGAATGAGTATAAACCGAGAGACCGAAACCCTAAAATTTCTTGGTCTATTTCTTTAAACTGTTGATATTCCCTAAGATATCTCGTCCGTATGGTCTAAATCAAGTTTTCTTACTATTTTTAGATAGTGAGAATGAGCATTAAAAGAGGACGAGGTAGGGGATGTGGAAATACCACTACAACTGGTCAAGTCCTTGAAATAGCGGAAGCAGCAGTTCCCACTCAGCCTCAGCCGAATCTGGCTGATCTATATCAAAATTTCTCGAGACTTGGTGGTATGCCGTTCATGGGCGAGGAGTCTATTGTCGAAGCACAAGCCTGGATCAGATCGTGTGAAAGAATATATGAATAAGTTCAACGAGTTATCTCGATTTGGTCAGAAGCTGGTGAACACCCCTCTGAAGAAAAATGAAAGGTTTATTCATGGAATGAATGAGAAATTCCATAAAAGAATGAATGCCCACGTTAAGGAATCCTTTTCTGATCTAATAGATATGGGTTACAGATATGCTACTCTAGATAAGCAGGAAGTTCCGGAAGAGAAAGGAAGTTCAAGCAATCCGAATTGGAAGAAAAGGAAATTCGGAGGAAAGAAACTATGGCAGGGCAAGGTGAAGAAGAATAATCAAGAGGATAAGGCAAAAGGCATTACTTTTTTTAATTGTTTGGAAAAGGGCCATTATTTGAGTAGATGTATGAAGCATACGAAACAAGGAAATCATTCTGTACGAACAAGACCCATAAAATGCTATTACCATCAGAAACCAGGACACGAAGTTAAAGGTTGCTCAGAAATGAAGAAAGCTCAAGTAGTGAAAGTGTATGCGATCGAAGATAAACCTTCAACCTCTAAAGAGAATAAAGTAAAAGGAGTTCTAGAAGGTAAACTTATTATTTATGATAGAATTGTTAGAGTTTTGTTTGACATGGGAGCCACACATAGCTTTATCTCCCAACAAACTGTAAATGAGTTAAAACTAGAACCTGAATTTGTCGACGAGTCCATTTGCGTAAAGAATCTAGTTGGTGGCCATACGAACCTTTTTCTACGATGTAGACATTCCTATCTCGTATTCTATGATGTAGAGACGTTCCTATCTCGTATTCTTGTCACCAATTCCCTATCAGTCTCTTTGTCCTTGATTTTAATGAATTTGAAATCTTACTCAGAATTGATTGGCTATCGGAATACGTAGCTAAATTGGATTGTAACAATTGAACAATTTCGATTAGAACCAGATTTTGAAATTTTATTGAAATCTCTTGTGAGGATCCGGTCCTAAGAGATATAAGCTAGTGTATACTTTGAAGTATCCTTAACCTAGTCTGGAGTCTATACCTATTGTTCGGGAATTTCCAGACGTGCTCGAAGATGTTAAATCTTTACCGCCACACAGAGAAATTGAATTCAGAATTGACTTAGTTCCCAATGCTCGTCCTGTCTTTCATGCAAGTCACAGAATAGCACCCAAGGAAAGCATAAAGTTAGTCAAGCAAACCCGAGATTTGCTAGAAAAAGGATTAATACGTCCCAGTGTTTCCGATTGGGGTTCAGTTGTCGTCTTCGTAGCCAAATCTGACGGATCCTTGAGATTGTGCATGGACTACCGCGATCTCAATAAACTAACTCTCAAAATAAAATTTCCATTGCCCAGGATCGACAATTTGTTCGATCAGCTTCACGGCGGATCATTATAGGGTCGCTGTCGAGTGGACCATCACATTTGGTAGTAGATAATTACGTCCACATGAGAAAAATTACCCAACCCATGATCTCAAGCTTCTAGCTGTTATTTTCGCTTTGAAAATATGGCGACACTATCCTATGGGTGAAAATTTTGAATGATTCACCAACCACAAATCTCTGAAATATCTCTTCACCCAGAAATATTTAAATCTAAGACAACAACGTTGGTTGGAGTTTCTAGCGTCTTATGATCTAGATATTCTATATACGCCTGGAAAAGCCAATGTTGTTGCCGATGATTTGAGTAGGAAACATGCTATTCTTAGTCATCTTATTGTCACTCCTACTCTTCTTAAAAAGATCGCCAATAAACAGAAAGAAGACAAGTTT
This sequence comes from Allium cepa, assembly GCA_030765085.1. NCBI lineage: Eukaryota > Viridiplantae > Streptophyta > Magnoliopsida > Asparagales > Amaryllidaceae > Allium > Allium cepa. Next base: position 273,163,732 of record CM060946.1, read on the forward strand.
CTTCTAGAAATTTATAGGAAAATTCATCGTGGTGAAAATTCCAGTTTTGAGGTCGATAAGAATAGAATTGTAACACTAAAAGGCAGAATGTGTGTTCGAAACCCATGTCCTTAAACGGGAAGTTTTGGACGAGTAGCACAAGTCTAAACTCAGTATCCATCCAGGAGTTAATAAGATGCATCGAGATATCAAAAGAAATTTCTGGTGGAAAACAATGAAGAGGGATATATCTATATACATGAGTCATGTGCTTCTTGTCAACAAATTAAAAGTGATCAGAAGAATATGGCGGGTTTACTCCAACCTTTAGAGGTACCTAAGTGAAAATGGGATCAAGTGTCTATGAATTTCATAGACGGGCTACCACGTACTCGAAAGGGTAATGAAGCAATTTTGGTTATCGTGGATCATTTGACCAAGACAGGCCACTTTATCCCAGTGAAATCTAACCGGACAGCGGCAAGCTTGGCTGAATTATATGTAAAAGAAATTGTTAATCTCCATGGCATACCCAGCGGTATAGTGAGTGATCGTGATTTTATCTTCACTAGTTGATTTTGGGAAGCATTTCAAGCCGCATTGGGAACCAAACTAATCTTCAGCACTGCTTATCACCCGCAGTCTGATGCGCAGACTGAAAGGATAAATCGAATTTTAGAAGACCTTCTACGTGCTTGTATACTTGACATTGGTGGTTCATGGGAGGACCATTTACATTTGGTTGAATTCTCATATAATAATAGTTATCAGGCCAGTATCGAAATGGCTCCTTTCGAAGCTTTATATGGTCGTCCTTGTCGACAACCTGCATGTTGGATTGAGTCAAGTGATAAACTCGTTCTTGGACCAGATATGATAATAGAGGCTACTGAAAAAGTTGATTTTATCCGAAAGAAGTTGAAAACTGCTCAAAGTCGTCAAAAGAGTTATGCTGAGCTCAGAAGAAGGGATTTAGAATTCTAGGTTGGAGATTCTGTTTTCCTCAAAGTTTCTCCAATGCGTGGAGTGTTGAGGTTTGGAAAACTGGTAAGCTGGCACCACGATATATTGGTCCTTTTCCCATACTAGAGAGGATTGGTCCTCTGGCATATCGAGTGCAGCTGCCCAGCTGGTTATCTGGCATACAAGATGTGTTCCACATTTCATATCTTTGGAAATATGTGCACGATCCAGACAGTATCATTAAAGAGGCTGCTCAGAAGGATTTGGAAATCACACCAAATTTGGCAGTTGAAAGAGAGATATTGAAAATAATTGATTGTGATGAAAAGAATTAAGGAATAAAGTTGTGAAATTAGTTAAAGTGCAATGGAGTGGTGATCCCAACGACTATACTTGGGAAACAGAGGATAGCATGCAGAAATCCTATCCCAATTGCCAAGTGGATATTCCGGCTTAATTGGTAAGCCATTTCTCTATCTTTATCTGTATTCGTATATTCTTTGATTGTCTCTCTCTCTTTCAAATTTCAAGGACGAAATTTTCTTAAGAGGGGAAATCTGTAACATCCCAATTTTAAGTTGAATATTAATTTAATAATGAATATAAAAATTTGAATTAATTGTGAATTGATTTGAATTTTCCAAAGAAAATAAGATGAATGTTTGACTTTATATGTATATATGAATAGGCTGTAATGTGAATTTGAGTTGAAAATTCAAAAAAAAAATATCTTAAAAATAAATTGGATTTAAAACAATATATATATATATATATATATATATGATTTTTATTAAGGTATAATAGGTTTGAAATTATTTTCTTTAAATTTTTTATCAATATTAGTACAAGGAAATGTATTTAATAAAGATATAAAAATATATTAAAACACACATATATACAAATATAAACCAAACATAATAATATAAATATGTATATAAATATAAACCAAAGATAAAAATAATTATTATATATATTTATATATAAATCATTTTTCTCATGTAAATGACACATGTAAGGTTAGTAACATATTAATTAACAAGTGTTCAATTATTAACACATAATATTAACAAGTGTAATATTCAAGTGAGAAATTTAACAAGTGTCAAATTTCTTAATTTTCTTTTTCTTTTATTTTTAAAGATAATAGAAGTAAGATATATAACCATTTACATTTCTTTCTTCTCATTTCTTTAATCTTCACTCTTTAAAAAAAACTAAGAAAAATCAAAACCTCAAACCAGTAAGTAAACAAACCAGAGCAAAGAAAATCAAAGAAAGAAAAATCATCAAAACCTGTAAAAACTGAAACCAGAGGAATTATAATCAAAAGCAAGGCAACCCTTCTTCACAAATTCAACATAAAAGTTTCAGATTCAACCTAGAAATCAAAGCATCAAGAACAACAATCAATATAAAAGATCAACTCAGCAATCAAGCAATTCAACTCAACAAAAAGAAATCAAAACAGTTCCCAGTTCAAAATATTTTCCAGGCATCTCCTCTGCTCTTCAAAAAAATTGGTGAGTAACTCTTTCTAATTCGAATTGTAACTTGTGGTTATCATGATGGAAGTGGTTTTGTATGTATACAAATAAGTATACATATATTTATGTATGTACGTACGTACGTACATACGTACGTACGTATGTATGTATGAAAATGTCCGTGCATGTCTGGAAATAGGGACATTTATTTCCGTTCTTTGTCCAGGTTTCAAAATCTGTTCAAAAGATCAAATTCTTATTTTCTAGTTCATGTTAGATTTCAAGATCTATATGAGATTTGTTTATAGCTCTAGGTCTAGGTCTTCAAAATAATTTTGAGAAGAATTGGTTTGATTTATTAGGAAATTTTAAAAATATACACAATAACTTTAAAACATGATAAATTCAAATTGCATAAATTATTGATTCTTCTACATCATTGGATTCGACTTGGAAACCCATTATTTTTTTTAAAAAATTTATGATTTTTAGCTTAGCAGATTGCGAGAATTTGTAAGATGAACGAAATATGGGTTTTAAAGAAATTCTGGTGATCGGAGGATTTCTAGACCTCGAGATCAGGGCCGTAGCTTGCTGGAAGGTCAGGGATCACCAAAAAAATGATTGATAATTTTATAGTTCATCGTGGATGATAAGTGAGACTGATTTGGGGTTTAAAGCTGAGTTTTATTCGAGGTCAATTTTTAGGCTGTTGTAGCATCGTCGTTGCATCGGGGATGATCACACCGGTGGCGATCGAAGCATAGAAGTCAGGCGAAGCTCTGAACAGAGTATCGACGTCGCTAGTGGCCTGAGGAGATCAAACGAGGGAGTTTTCTGATGATCAAGTTTAATTTCAGTTTGGGTTAAAAAGCTCGATCGCGATTTCGTCAACATCTTAGGTTTCTAGGTGCTCCGGTGGCTGGTGGAGGCTATCTCCGACTCGTCAAGGGTCATGGCATCGATCGGAGATCGTCGAAACGTCTACGCATGTGCACGGCGTGAAGCTTGTATCAGTTAGCCTGGGTTCGGGGAAGAAGGCTATGGACTCGAAGTGTTCTTCGGGAAACACGGGTACAGGCTCGAGTAGACACGAAGTATTTTTGTGTTGCACCGAGGTTTTTATAAAACTTAAACAAATTCTAAGTTTTAAATTGAAGTGTGGGGTTATCTCGAGAATGACTCGAAGTAAACAAGCATGTAGCTCGGGTGATACCCGAAGTGGGTCTCGGTTTGTCATATAAAGCAGTTTTTACTTTTAAACCAAATTTCAAATTTTAAACATTTTTTAACCCATGTTTTAAGATAATTTTTTTTGTAACATCCCCGCCTTTTTGTATGCTTTAAATCGATGATAAACCGTACACGTCAGACTCAAACCATACAAAAGGGAGAACTGTTATCGGGGTGAATAAGAAAAAGGAAGAAAGAAATAAAAAAAACAGAATCTTGGAGCGGAACGATAAAATATAATAATCAAATAAACAGTTCATGAAGCTATTCTACAAAATATTCAATTATACCTATACAATACATATCAGAGTTACACATAACAGCGGATAATAAATAATGCAGCGGAACAGTATAAATGCAGTGGGATAATATAATAAATAATAGAAATACAAATCTTCATCTTCGTCCTTTAGAGATAAAGTTTTCGAAACCTGAATGCTCAGACTGACCCGAGCAAATTAAAAAGACAAAACACTTGAGTCAGAACTAAAAGATCTTATGTAAGTTGAATCAACGGTAAATAATATGAGTGGAACTGCGTCAGAGATGTTTACGGGATTTGACATCTCCTATCCAGTGTCTAACGTGAGCGCAGTAACTTAAGAGATGTTTGAGATTCTCATCTCCCAAGGATCCGTTAAACTATTTACTATGTAGTAATATTTCGCTATTATAATAATGTCTATAGTAAAATAAACTTACTTTTAAATAGCGTTAAGGAGTGACCCAATATTCCCATTAACATGTAATAGTCCCAGTAGTCCATCCAGTAGCATAGTCCCTCCTGATCGGGAAGCCACTAGAGGATACCAAACGGGCTACGGGAGAAAACCAAACTCGTACAAGGTGCGCTAGGGTAGGTGACATGGCACAACTAGGCAATGCCAAGGTAGATATACCAATTATGCTTCCGGACCGGTGGTAACACGTAGCAGCTACTACCGCCCACCTCGAGCCACACCTCCAAAAATCAAAAGTGCCCAAATCAATCACAAAGTAATAGAATGGTATCGAAGGAGTGTGTCCGATAAAAGGTGCTACCTTCTTAGCCCGTCGATCGCTCCTGTTTTAGCCACCTTATGCCAAAACACGGGAGTCGGGTCCACGTGTATACCTCAAAGGAAATGCCGACACCATCCTACTTCATTCTGGAATCTCCACTGCGTACACGGTTGTTAAAGTGGTTTTCGAAGCTGGCAGAGAGTATGAGAACTTCTGATCCCGGTCTCCTTAACCCAAAAAACGTTATTATAACACCGCGGTCTTTTCAATATAGTTTATACTTCAAACCACAATATAATATCCATTTCAAAACCATATAAATATAATATCATTTCCATTTTAAAACCAAATCAACATGATATCATTTTTATTTCAAATCAATATAATATCATTTTATGTCAATATATCCCTTTTCCAAAATCATAGCACTTCTAAATTATACACTTCAAAACCAAACATTTGAAATTTTAACACAATACTTTGAAATTCATAACTTCGAAACATTTCAATTTCGATATATTTAAAGGCTTTAAATATTCCAAAATTTGAACTAAATTTGATAATTTCGATCCAACAATTAAATTTCTATTATTTATTTTGAAATATTTTACATAATAAATCCCTTATCATTTAAATAAAACTCAAATTACAGATAACTAAATATTTCCTTCAATTCATATATACTTGAAATACTCATTTAATTCACCTTGACCCAAAAATCAAGTTATAGAAATTATACCTTTTAAAATTTCCAATTTAATAAATTTCACATCAACCACTTTGAGTTTGATTCTTAAATAAATTTAATTTCAAATAAATCTCCAATTTATCTCCCAACCTTAATTTATTTAAATCACTAGACACTCCATATTACAATAAAATTGAAATACTTACTCACATTTATTTTAAAAAAAAAAATCAAACTCTATTATTAAACTTCATTTTTATTTAACAAACTTATACATAGCTTAAATTCAAGCGTTTAACCATATATAAAATAATATTTATATAATTATCAAAAATCAATATTCATCAAACCATATATTTCTTTCCAAAACCATAGAAATCCTTTTCAAAATATTTTATATATAGACCACGGTGTCTATATATAATTTTTTACCCTATGGTCAAGTGATACAGATATTTATCATTTCAATCCGTAATTTAAACTAAAAATACGGTTATATATCATTTTAAACCGCAATCCCGAATGAAACAAAAATGCATAACAACTTGCAGTTTATAACAATATAAATACAACATCCATTCATCTAATATCAATCATCAACCACTTATCACAATCATCATCGAATTCAAATAATAACATCAATATAGAACAGATAATAAATAACATGTATTTACTGGTAGTTTATATTCAATAATAAATTGAATAAAAATCTAACTGACAGTTTATATGTAATAGTAAATTAAATAACAATTTAATTCAATAAATTCAATTTAACTGGAATGATGATTAAAAACATGCCAAACAGTCATAAATAAATTTCTAATCACATCAGAAATTAATTAACACACATAAGAAATTTTAGAAGTTGTGAGTGGGTTGAAACACTCACCTTTTGAATTTAAATTGAATTTAAATCCAATTTAAACCCAAAAATTGAACATCCTCAGAATTCATCCATACTAGTGTCAAAATGTCCGGAATTCCAATACCAACCTAGCGGAGAAAACCGCGCATGAAACGGACCTTGTACGCAAAAGTTATTGCAATTAGAAGATTTAACAGTAGAAATATAAAACAAATAGAATTAAAATAAAATAGAACACGTCAGCCCGCCTTATCCACTCTCTCACGTTCGAAAGCAGCTACACCACGCACCCATCCACTTTGACCATGTCGCATGACCGCCACCGGCCACAGGGGAGCCTCACGCCCCCTCCCTCTAGATCGCCCTTCGGTTCCCTACAACCCAACACCGCGCATCCCCCCCAAGGCATCACCACCGCCGCCGTTATTGGGTCCCGCCGAACCCTAATCGACCGATTCCAAACGCCTTGTCGCACGATATCACCTCCAGTCACCATCAAATGACTCCCCACAACAATCTCCACCAAACCCATAAAGCAATATTGCCGATTGGTCTTGAAATCAAAACCCACAATTTGCAATTTCGGGTTTTTCGATTTTCGGCCTTTGACGTCGATTTGCCGCTGATTCGAGCATCAATTCCGAAAACGAATACTTGACGTAGATTTGTATTGTCGAGATATATGATATATAATTTTTTTGGATTTTGAGGAGTTTGAAATTTTTGCTTTGAATTTGATTTGAAATTGCAATTGAAATTTTGGTTTTGTCTGCCATGGAATGAGGAGGAGCTATAGGAATTGTACGTACAGAAGAATGAACATAATAAATAGGCTAGTGTTTACAACGATATATATATATGTATATATATATATATATATATATATATATGCAAAGCTGAAATTAGAATGGATGGACACGATTGATATACGCGTTGAACGATAAAATGGCCCGAAAAGCCCGTTCTGACTCCGGAACGAAATTGGGTCAATTCATATATCAAAATAGATGTTGTAAAGACCTGTTTTCCTATACTCTTTGAATCGACAATAAACCACACATGTCCGACTCAAATTGCACGAAAAGACGGATCTTTAAGGGAAATAAAGAAAAGTAGACAGAACAGAATCTCACTCGAATGGAATAACATATAATATTAAACAAATATTTTTTTTACAGCGAAAAACTTTTAAATACATATATCAGAGTCTAGCCTAAATTCAGCTTGGACAGTTATAAACATCCGTCCTTACAATTGCTGACAAACATCAAACAAAATACACTAAGTACGGTGGACAATAGAATATGCTCATACGTTGATGAATATCTCCAGCTCTCCTCTGGAAACTCTAACCGTCTTTGACTAAACCTGAAACTACTCGGATCTGACCCGAGTATTGAAAATACCCGGATCAGGCTTGATAAACCAGCATGAGAAAAACTCAATAATAAATGACAGTGTCATATATCAACCTTTTTATAAATCCTTTGAAAATAAAGAGTATCTCATAAGCACCCACACATAAACATAGACGGATTTTTACCTTATGTAACTAAAACACTTTTATATCAAAAAATTTGATATTATTTCTAATGACATCTATTTGAAAACATTTACAAATAAACTTATTAATCTTAGCCGAAATTGTTACCATTATTAAATTCCAGCATACTAGGCTCTACAAACAAAACCGTAGGTTCTTATTGGAGAATGGATTTCCATACAAATGACCAGGCACAGGATCTACCTTTCGAATGGGTACACCTCTAGATGGATGTCCCGAGGACCATCACAAAGGATCCTCTACAAACACAAGACTGACCTACCTCTGTAACTAGATAGTACCGAATATGTCATCCCCAGGTCGTTACCGACCTTTATTCGAGGACCCTCATAGCATACACCACATTAGTTTACACCCCAACATCATAGCGGGAACAAATATATCTAGAAGGGGATGACCATACCCTAATGGGAATGACCCACTTAGCCTTGCTGCATCTAATCCTGTTTCGGTCATTTCCGGTTTGATGAGGCTTGAGGCTACAATTACCTTTTTACAAAGCACATATCACATCTTTGTATGCCACATTGCCATTTCTGTTAACTACTAATTACCTTCCACAAAAATACAACCCTTGAGCTCAAGGAGGGTGTTAAGCTAAGAGAAGTTCCCTCTCCACCACCACTGATGTACGTTTGTAAAAACCAATGTACGTAATCTTTAGAAATGCAATGTCAAACAAACGTCCATACAAGTTGTCCATGAATAGGACAAACCGAAGGCACTCTCTTACTACCACTAGTAGCAAGTAGTCCTTGCAATCCGAAAAATCTCCACAACGAGGAGATCACTACTACATATAACTCTAGAGCTACCCAGAGCAAGTCAACAAGCAGTCCTCACGCTAGAAAGATCCACAGTCTTCAATAATCATCTCTTCACCATGTCGATACGTTCGAACGTATACATTGGTTCGAAGTGGTTTTCGGATGGAAATCAACCAAATCCGACCCTGGTTCCTTCGAAATTCAATTATCGATAAAGAGTGAATATGAGTATGCAGAATTTATTAAGTCTCTTTTCGCTTTAATTATTTTCGGACGATTTCGAAATCTCTTTCTTTTGACTTAGGATAATTTCAAAAAAATTCATTCTTTTGCTGTGGAAAATATCTCAAAATTCTTTACTTATTTTTCAATCAAATTCTTATTTTTATGTGGGTAAAAAACAATGTTATTTAAGACATCATTTACGATAAACCCTAAAATAAATCTTTGCAAACATTTTTAAGTAAATAGGATCATAGAAATCATTCATTGCTTAATTTTTGGATAATACCAACCTTCTGTTATTTTTGAAAACTTGACAGAATCTTTTATTTAAGAGCATCCGGGCCTTCCTTTCGATCTGTTCCACCCCTCGCCTAAGAAAAGAAAACATAGGCCAGGTAAGTTCGGTGCACTGGTTGTTTCATCCCTAACCTTAGTTAAACACCCTGTTTTATCTTTTCAGATCTCATAGGCGGGACAAATGTACTAGTCGTTTCCGCATACTGAGAATTTCAACTTTATTTTGGAATTGCTTATAAATATTCCAAATTATCTTTCAAAACCTCTTAATTATCCTTTTTAAAACATTCACAATTTATTCTGGGAAACGTCGTTACATTTAAACTCATATTCCAAAATTTATGGAATTCGCAGCAGAAAAGTGCTACGGAAAGTGATAAATAAGCATATTTGAATTAAACAACTTTTAAACATTCAATAATTCATATTTTCCAATCCAAACCTCTTTTAAATCATTAAATAGATTTATCAAATTTATTCCATATTTTTTCATAATTAAAAACATTCATTTAAACAGATTTCCTGTTATTGTCACTTAACTGCACTAGCGTGATTTGTCTAGAAAAATTATTTGGACTTAATTCAAAATCTACTTATCGAAACTTTAATTTTCTTTCTTCGTTTTGAAGATATGGATATAATAATCTGGAATATTCTTATCAAGAAGAATTATGAGTTATACTTCACTCTACACATTCAATTGAACTTTTCGGCGCAAAATCGTGAACTACCGTTGCGTGACGTACCTAGTTTTAACTTATTTTTCAATATCTGAAATAATCTATTCAAATTGAATTTTATCGCTTATAAAATCATTACAAATCATTTTAAATCAATATTTTCACTTTTTAAAGTATTTAAAATATATTTTCACTATTTCCATATTATAATATTATTATATTCCCACTATTTTAATATTAAATTTTAAATTTCAATTTCAATTCAATTTCAATTCTAATCTCAAATTAATCTCATTTAAAACTTAGATTTCAAATCCAATTTCAAATTAAACTTCAATTCAACCTCAAACTAAACTTCACTTTTTCAAAATCAATTTCAATTTCACTATTCATCTCAGTTTCAATTTCAATTTAACTGTCGTTTTCAAATCCGTTTCACTCTAAATTTCAAATTCTCTTTTATTTATAGTTTAATTTCACTTCTAAATGCAAGAACACTTATTTTTCCACAATATCTCATATTACTAAAATATGGTCTTTTTAAACAAAGGGATTACTTAACAAATAGGAATTTGATGTCCAAATTATCATCACAACCATACAACAATAATATACATTAACATATTCAATACGGTAAATGTCATAACATTATTATGGATTATCCAACATATTCAAACAATCAATCAAACATCCATATCATCAAATAGTGATTATCTAACATAATAATTAAACATGATAATTAGTATAATTCAAAAAGCGGTGAGAATTTCTCACCTTTATATCCACTCCATCAAACTTTTTCGCAGGCTACGTGCTTTCGAACAAACGCAATTTTTCCAAACGTCTTGAATCCTCGCCTTAGCTTATTTTCTTTCCGAACGCTTTTTTTTCTTTTCTTCTCTTTTGTTTTTTTATATAGGAGAGGAGGGTGTACAGCCTTCATGTGGAGGAGGGTGTGGCCTTGGATTTAGGCATGTAGGAGTGTGTAGGCTCGGGTTTGGTGTGTGTGGTGCTCAGCTTTGGGGTGTAGGGGCTCGGCTTAGCTAGGGTGCTCGGGTTTGTGGGTTTGGGGCTTGGCTGTAGGGGTGTAGGGGGTATGGTGTGGTTTCTGGGTGAGGAGGAGGTGGGTAGGTGGAAGTTAAGCTTGGTTTTGGTGATGTAAGGTGGTGGTTTGGAGTATGGAGGTGATAGCTTGAAGGTAGAAGGGAAATGGAGAGGTAGGAAGCCATGAAAATCGAGGAAGAAGGAGAAAGTAATGGAAGAGGAAGAGAATGGAGTTTAGAAATTTTGTAGAATGAGAATGTAGTGAAGAAAGAAGGGGTTAGGCTTGTATTTATAAGTGGAGTTTGAATGGCTAATGTCCTAAATACCCTTGCCTTACTTTTTGACTTTTTCTTGACATGATAAGAAGTGTATTAATGGTGAAATGATGGTAGGATGTAAGTTTGTACTTAATGAAATGATGTTTGCCTTTTTTTCTCTTAAACTTTAAAATGTTAAAAAAACATTTTCTCCTTTTCTATGTAAATTAGTAACATCTCATTAATGTGATTTGAATTTGTAAAATGATTACTCTTTTTTTTCTTAAACTTTGTGTTAAAAAGAAAGAAGAATTTTGCTTGATTTGATTTGAATTAAATACATGGATGTATGTGTCATTAATTCCTTAAGTTGCCTTTCTTTTCACTTTCCATTTGCTCCTTTTCTATGCATAAGTATAACATCTCATTAATGAGATGAGAAGTAAGGTAGTGATATTGTTTTATAAAAGCTTTAATTATTTTTAAATATGTCAAATCATACTTTTACACTTTTTTATATTTATGAAAATATTTTCAAAAGTAAACACTTTTTGTTTTTAGTGCTAAATGTAGAATGTTTAAATAGTTTTTAAACTTGTATTTATATGTTAGAAAATGTATGAAGTTGTAACAACTTGTCGACAACTTGTTTTGGTTGAAAACGGTGTTTTTGTCGACAAATTTTACCGTCAAAATTTATCGTTTTTATTAAGCTATATATTGAAGTAAACCAAACTTTAAAATGAACTTTTTACTTATTTAAATAAATTAAAACAAGTCTCTTTATATTTAAAAATCATATTTAAATAATATCAAAATCTCTAATTTTACAGTGTATGTAAAACTTGACAAAATACGACAAATTTTTAGATGTTTTAAATAAGATTTACCTTTTTAAATAAGTATTTAAATTCATTTATTTAAGCCTTTATTTATTATTAACAAAACTTAACTTTTGTCGATTTGTTCTAAAATCCAAATTTATACTTTTTAATTTATTAACTACAAGAATAGATTATTTATTTACTATATATAACATATTTATTTAATATTTAAACTCCTTTTAAATTTAAAATAAGTAAAATCTCTCATTTTCGAAGTAGTGAAATTACGGGTCGTTACATTCTCCCCTACTTAAAAGCATTTCATCCTCGAAATGAAAGTTAGATAAAAGAATCTATCTCACACTCATATCCTCAAATAATTTGACTTATTGCTACTGATGATAGAAAAGAAGAAGGTCGATATCATAACAACACTAAAAAAATGATGTCAAACATACATATAAAGATTACCCATATTAACCTGAGTATCTATCACGTCCTTACGGTTATGTATACATACATCAAGTCAAACTTCTATCGTACCCATCCTAGTGCATACTGCGCACTTAAAATAGAATATACAACAACCAAACAAGATTATAAAAAAACAACCACATTGATACTATATCAAGATAAACGAATACAGCCACATAACTCATTCCCTGTCCAGAGCATGTACTATATCTGAGGTCTATTTATATGCATACCAAAACATTAATCCAACCACTATATCTTAGTGCCTACTATTTGAGATAACTATCCAACTACTAAGTAGATAGACCCAACACATCATACTATATGTGATATTTGATTCGATCTATTATTCGAATTCACAACTTTACTTCCGAAGTAGTATCAAGCCCATGATTTTCTAGTGCAGACTTTGATCAGACTTATTGATCATAAATCCTTGCTTTCCATGCATATCTATCAAATATGATAGAAAACTCATGTATATAATTATAAGCTCCCATCAATGCTCGCCGTCAAGAAACGAGTGATAAATCCTTTTTCGGATTGGTGTAAACACCTCAAAGTTATGTTCTCAAATCTTAGATCAAAATTTATGTGCTGAAATAATCTATGTTTAACTTATGTACTTACACACATTTATCTTTACCTAATACATTTCTTCAAAATTTCTATTAATCCAAGTTTATTTCACAACCATTTACTTTCTTCTAAATACATTATTACTTAAGCATACATATATGACTTAAACTTGTATAATATACCTTTACTTCCTAAGATTATATATACATATCCCAAAACTTCAAATTGTTATTACTTCAACTAAGGTGTTTAACTAATATTGAACTCTACTATTATCTCAAATTGATAAGTTATAAAACTCAAGTTTTCTTTATCTTAGGTTTTCATTTAGCTAATATTATTTATCCAATCCATATATTAATAAGACAACTTTACTAAGTGTACACCTTTTCCTTACTAATTCTATGATTAACTACTTAACTTATTTACCTATCCATTTTCTAAATCAAATTTATAAACCTTAAATACATCTAATACTTTATAGTCAAATTATGGAACTTAATTCATGTGGTATTTTTTATTTAAAATTTTCATCCAACAATCAACCTATTAACCATATTATTCAAAAATATCCACTTATATTCTTACTTCATTTTGAATTACAAATGTTACCCTAAATGTATCACTAATTCAAATTTTTATATTAGGATGATATTTCTCATACCTCTTATTTCTAAATTTAAAATTAACTTATCTCTTTATAAGTTATAAAACTTATCCTTTTATAGTATATTTATAAAAAGTCTCAATTTTGGTTTATCTTTTTCCTATCTTGTTGATAAGAACTTTTCTAAGTGTGCATTCTCTTTTTACTTTCTCTAGTTACAACTTGTAGCTTCAATATTATCATCAAATATCTTACAGTCAAATTGTGAATTTTACTTCACAAGATATTTGTACTTAGCTTTTAAATCCATCCATTATGATAATCACTTAATCATTATTATTTCTTAATACTACATATTTAAGGGTATATGATTAAAGTTCTAAATTCTAGCTTTCAACTAATTTATTCTATACGGAATATCATATAGTCAAATCGTGCAATTCTAATCACCAGATATTCATATTTTAGTTTTTTTTCTAAGCAAAATTACAATTAATCCTTAATTTCTAACCCAAACGATAATAATATCCCCTTTAATATTTATAATATAAACCTTAGGTAAAATTATTTCATTTACCAATTTCTTTTAAAAAAACCATTTTTATAAAAATAACAAATACGCTCTCATATATATAATACTCTCACAACTCATTCTAGGGTGTTACTAACCCTATCTCTAATGAGTTACTCATCCTAGGATATTACTAATCCTATCTCTGATGAGGCTTACCTCTATCAGGCTTCGGTATTCGCTCAACCAAAATCTCTGATACCAAATGAAAAGACCATTTTCCCGTACTTTTTCAATCGATAATAAACCACACATGTCCGACTCAAATTGCATGAAAAGATGGATCTTTAAGGGAAATAAAGAAAACTAGACAGAACAGAATCTCACTCGAATGGAATAACATATAATATTGAACAAATATTTTTTTTATAGGCGAAAACTTTTAAATACATATATCAGAGTCTAACCTAAATTCAGCTTGGACAGTTATAAACATCCGTCCTTACAATTGCTGACAAACATCAAACAAAATACACTAAGTACAGCGGACAATAGAATATGCTTATACGTCGATGAATATCTCCAGCTCTCCTTTGGAAACTCTAATCGTCTTCGACTAAACATGAAACTACTCGGATCTGACCCGAGTATTGAAAATATACGGATTAAGCTTGATAAACTAGCGTGAGAAACACTCAATAATAGATGATAGTGTCATATATCAGCCTTTTTATAAATCTTTTGAAAATAAAGAGTATCTCATAAGACCATGCCCACACATAAACACGGACGCTTTTTTACCTTATGATAACTAAAACACTTTTATATCAGAACATTTGATATTATTAAAAATGTGATCTCTTTGAAAACATTTGCAAATAAATTTATTAATCTTAGCCGAAATTGTACCATTATTAAATTCCAGCATATTAGGCTCTACAAACAAAACTGTAGGTTCTTATTGGAGAATGGATTTCCATACAAATGACCAGGCGTAGGATCTACCTTCCGAATAGGTACACCCCTAGAAGGATGTCCCGAGGACCATCACAAAGGATCCTCTACCAACACAAGACCGACCTATCTCTATAACTAAATAGTACCGAATATGTCATTCCCGGTCGTTGCCGACCTTTATTCGAGGGCCCTCATAGCATACACCACATTAATTTACACCCCGACATCATAGCGGGAAGAAATATACCTAGAAGTGGATGACCATACCCTAATTGTGAATGACCCACTTAGCCTTGCTGCATCTAATCCTGTTTCGGTCATTTCCGGTTTGATGAGGCTTGAGGCTATGATTACCTTTTTATAAAGCACATATCACATCTTTGAATGCCACATTGCCATTTCTGTTAACTACTAATTGCCTTCCACAAAAATACAACCCTTGAGCTCGTACGTCTCAAGGAGGGTGTTAAGCTAAGAGAAGTTGCCTTCTCCGCCACGACTGATGTACGTTTGTAAAAACCAATGTATGTAATCTTTAGAAATGCAATGTCAGGCAAAAGTCCATACAAGTTGTCCAGGAACAGGACAAACCGAAGGCACTCTCCTACTACCACTAGTAGCGAGTAGTCCTTGCAATCCGAAAAATCCCCACGACGAGGAGACCACTGCTATATATAACTCGGGAGCTACCCAGAGCAAGTCAACAAGAAGTCCTCACGCTATAAAGATCCACGGTATTCAATAATCATCTTCTTCAACATGTCTTCATGTTCGAACATATACATTGGTTCGAATTAGTTTTCGGATGGGAATCAACCAAATCCGACCCTGGTTCCTTCGAAATCCAATTATCGATAAAGGTGAATATGAGCATACAGGATTAATTAAGTCTCTTTTCACTTTAATTCTTTTCGGATGATTTCAAAATCTCTTTCTTTTGACTTAGGATAATTTCAAAAAAAATCATTCTTTTGCTTTGGAAAATATCTCAAAATTCCTTACTTATCTTTCAATCAAATTCTTACTTTTATGCGGGTAAAAAACAATGTTATTTAAGACATCATTTGCGATAAACCCTAAAATAAATCTTAGCAAATATTTTTAAGTAAATAGGATCATAGAAATCATTCATTGCTTAACTTTTGGATAATACCAATCTTCTATTATTTTGGAATACTTTGTGAGAAATGCGAATTAAGGATCTTAAGGCTAAGGATAAACACTAGAGGGGGTGAATAGTGTTTTAGAGAACTGTTAAATCTTTTTGAGTTTTTATTAATTTAAACGAAAATATATGCAATATTAAGACACAAATAAGATCACAGAATCAAATACAAATGCAAATATAAAGTAAAAGCAGTAAAGGAAAGAAAACATCAGATTCTATACTGGTTCAGAGTTACCCTACATCTAGTCCCGCACATAAGTACGGATTTCCTTTCAAAAAAAATCTTTACAATCACACCCTCGATTTCAAGGCTATGAGGTACACCCTCCAGAATCACAATCCTCTGGGTAGAGATACTTGATTTCCCGGACAACAAGTTCACCCGATTGATTTCCAAGGCTACAATCACACATTTTCTCGCCAAGTTGATTACAAAAAGCCTATAACTCTGAATAGCACTGAGGATCTTGTTGATATAGTGATAGAGAATCAAACCAGAGATAATCAAGTTAGATTCATTGTTGATTTCGGTAGAGTAATGATAAGAATTTGTATATAGAAATGTGGAAGAAGAAGAGGAGTGGAAAAACCAGAAAAACTGTCCTAAAATTCATTGAAACTAACCACTATTTATAGAGGAACAACAGTCTTGTCCATTCGTGAAGAGTTATGACAAATAGACACTTCTTTCGAAATTTAAATTTTGAACTCAACTGACACCATATCGACATGGGGTACATGAGTATGTCGACATCCCAAAGGGATTTTTGGTGTTTTTATTTTCTTTGAAAGTAACCTTTATTTTATATTAAAACTATTTTAAACTTTATAAATATACTTGACTACATTTAAAATACATAAGTAAGTATAAAGAATAACATATACAAAATTTTACTATAATTTTATATTTAAAGTCTGAGTATAAATATTTAAAAGATAAATATATTATATGTAAAAGATAGTTTAAAAACAAAGATAATTTGATTTTGAAATTAAAGATTATTTTGAGGCTAAAAGTATTTGAAATCAGGATAGATGTTTTTGATGCTTTTAAAAGGAAGGTTTTGAAATCATTTTGAAAACAAGATATAATTTTGAAAAATCATTTTGAATAAAAGGTTAGAGGATACAAAACAATGTTCCACTAGACTTTTCGTAAGTTCCACCCCCTTATCAGGCTCGAAGTGGATTCCATTCCACGAATAAATTGGATTTTAAGATGCTAGTACTTTTCTAGGAGTTTTAACAAAATTTCTAATTAAAAGATAAATTACTTGAACTCTTGATAATCTTGATACTCATGAGTCTTCAATCTTGATATCTTGAATCTCTATACTCTATAGTCTTCATTCTTGGTACCTGCATGGTTAAATCTTGCATATATATATATATATCTAAACTTATACTGTTAGTATTTATATTTTATAATCTATTCTAAGGTTGTTGTCATCAAAACCATCATCTCACAGACTAACAAACTTAATAGAATCTTTTATTTAAGAGCATCCGGGCTTTCCTTTCGATCTGTTCCACCCCTCGCCTAAGAAAAGAAAATATAGGCCAGGTAAGTTCAGGGCACTGGTTGCTCCATCCTTAACCTTAGTTAAACACCTTTTTTATCTTCCCAGATCTCACAGGCGGGACAAATGTACTAGTCGTTTCCACATACTCAAAATTTCGACTTTATTTTGGAATTGCTTATAAATATTCCAAATCAACTTTCAAAAATGCTTAATTATTCTTTTTAAAACATTCACAATTTATTCTGGGAAATGTCATTACATTTAAACTCATATTCCAAAAGTTATAGAATTCACAGCAGAAAAGTGCTGCGGAAAGTGCTAAATAAGCTTATTTGAATTAAACAACTTTTAAACATTCGATTATTCATATTTTCCAATCCCAACCTCTTTTAAATCATTTAAATAGATTTATCAAATCTATTACATATTTTTTCATAATTAAAAACGTTCATTTAAACAGATTTCCTGTTATGGTCACTTAACTGCACTAGCTCGATTTTTCTAGAAAATTGATTTGGACTTAATTCAAAATCTACTTATCAAAAATTTGATTTTCTTTCATCTTTTTGAAGATATGGATATAATAGTCCGGAATTTTCTTATCTCGAAGAATTCCGAGCTATATTTCACTCTACACATTCGTTTGAACTTTTCGGTGCGGAATCGCGAACTACCGTTGCGTAACGCACCAGTTTTAACTTATTTTTCAATATTTGAAATATTCTATTCAAATTGAATTTTATCGCTTATAAAATCATTACAAATCATTTTGAATCAATATTTTCACTTTTTAAAGTATTTAAAATATATTTTCGCTATTTCCATACTATAATATTATTATATTCTCATTATTTTAATATTAAATTTTAGATTCCAATTTTAACTCAATTTCAATTCTAATCTCAAATTAAACTCAATCAAAACTTAGATTTCAAATCCAATTTCAATTTAAACTTCAATTCAACCTCAAATTAAACTTCACTTTTTCAAAATGGATTTCAATTTCAATTTCACTATTCATCTCAATTTCAATTTCAATTTAACTAATCTTTTCAAATCGGTTTCACTTTAAATTTCAAATTCTCTTTTATTTATACTTTAATTTCACTTATAAATAAAAAGAGACTTGTTCCACAGTATCTCATATTACTAAAATATGGTATTTTTAAACAAAGGGATTACTTAATTAATAAGAATTTGATGTCCAAATTATCATCACAACCATATAACAATCATATACATTAACATATTCAATACGGTAAATGTCATAACATTATTATGGATTATCCAACATATTCAAACAATGAATCAAACATCCATATCATCAAATAGTGATTATCGAACATAATAATTAAACATGATAATCAATATAATTCAAAAAGAAGTGAGAATTTCTCACCTTTATATCCACTCCGTCAAACTTTTTCGTAGGTTACGTGCTTTCATACAAATGCGCTTTTTCCGAACATCTTGAATTCTCGCCTTAGCTTATTTTCTTTCCGAACGCTTTTGTTTTCTTTGTTTTTTCTTTTTTTTTCTTTTCTTATCTTTTTTTTATATAGGAGAGGAGGGTGTACGGCCTTAGTGTGGAGGAGGGTGCGGCCTTGGATTTAGGCGTGTAGGAGGGTGCGGCCTTGGATTTAGGCGTGTAGGAGGGTGTAGGCTCGAGTTTGGGGGTGTGGTGCTCGGCTTTGGGGTGTAGGGGCTCGGCTTGGCTAGGGTGCTCGGGTTTGTGGGTTTTGGGCTCGGCCATGGGGGTGTATGGGGTATGGTGTGGGTTTTGAGTGAGGAGGAGGTGGGTAGGTGGAAGTTAAGCTTGGTTTTGCTGATGTAAGGTGATGATTTGGAGTATGGAGGTGATAGCTTGAAGGTAGAAGGGAAATGGAAAGGTAGGAAGCCATGGAAATGGAGGAAGAATGAGGAAGTAATGGAAGAGGAAGAGAATGAAGTTTAGAAATTTTATAGAATGAGAATGTAGTGAAAGCCTTGTATTTATAAGTTAGAAAATGTATGAAGTTGCAACAACTTATCGACAACTTGTTTTGGTTGAAAACGGTGCTTTTGTCGACAAATTTTACCGTCAAAATTTGACGTTTTTATTAAGATATATATTGAAGTAAACCAAACTTTAAAATAAAATTTTTACTTATTTAAACAGATTAAAACAAGTCTCTTTATATTTAAAAATCATATTTAAATAATATCAAAATCTCTAATTTTACAGTGTATGTAAAACTTGACAAAATGCGACAAATTTTGGTTATTTTTGTAAAACGATTATTAACATACTTTTAAATACATAAATTTATTTTTATTATCTTTATTAGTTGTTTGAAATAAGATTTACCTTTTTACATAAATATTTAAATTCATTTATTTAAGCCTTTATTTATTATTTACAAAACTTAACTTTTGTCGATTTGTTCTAAAATCCAAATTTATACTTTTTAATTCATTAACTATAAGAACTAATTATTTATTTACTATATATAACATATTTATTTAAGATTTAAAAATAAGTAAAATCCCTCATTTTCGAAGTAGCGAAATTACGGGTCGTTCAGATGTTTTAAATTATTTTAAAATAAATGGAACATGTTTCAGGTCCAAATTCCATCATATGAAGAAGTTATGCTAAAATCAATTTATTACAAATTGATTCAATTGATTTCAATTAAATTAATTTCAAGGCATTTCGAGTCTGTACGATCAAATGACAAGTCCGATCGCTACGAAACTTGAAATCCTACAATAATTCACCGTTACGCATTTAATGAAACTAGTTTCGTCGATGTCCGAGTCAGTGGCCAAAACGACTATTTTCCTATTAATTAAATAAATTAATATTAGATTAAATTAAATCACTTTTCTCTTTAATTATTATTATTTCAATTTCTATCAATTCGGATTGCTTAAAAAATTCACAATCCTTCATAGCAAATTTTCATATGGATAAATGTTGCATATTCCACACTTTCAAAGCTTTATATTTCTATTTCAATTGTTTATAGATTATAAATTAATTTTTCAATAATTCAATGTAATTAGCTTTCCATTTATTTTCAATACATTCTTCTTATGGTATAATTATTTTGTTTCATATCTATTACCTTAATGTTTCACAATTTCTTCTTAGTTCCATCATCGTAGTATAGAATTCATTTGCTACAATAATGCCATTTATTATAAATTAAATTTCAATAAATTGGTTTGTTTCAATTCCAATCCTTTTATTAAGTTCATTACTACTCTATAACCTAGTTAACCTTTGTTTAACCTTTCATTACTTTACTATATTCAAATTTGACAACTCCTAAACATTGTATTACATTTCCCATTAATGTAACATTTATTTATTTTATTAAAATTTATTTCCAATTCCATCAACTAATTAAATCGGTAACTTATAATAATTGTTTACAGGCCAACGTTACAATTAAGTTTATCCTGCTTCAACCAATTATTATGATTACCTACATAATACCGAATTCATTCAATTACTGTAAATTATATACAAATTCCTTTATTTATATCACCCTTACACTTATTTACTTATTTTCAATTTTATACCCAAGTGCAACAATTTACACTACTTCATTTTTTTATTGTGATTTCACTTCAATTGTCAATAATTAGTTTTTAACAACCTTTGCTACAATTCATTCTTAACATTTACTTTAATATAAATTATAAAAAATTTATTTCTTTCTAAATTTAATGACAAAAATCTTATTAATTTAACCAATTTAATGATCAAAATTTACGGATCGTTATAGTTTTGGTTTAAAATTTGGATTAATAAAGGATTTAGGTAAATTATGTTTAAAGTAATTAAGTTTTAATTTATTAATTTGTGACACTATTTATTAATTAGTTATTATAAATAAAAAATGTAATTTATTAAGATGAAATGATATTTTGATTTACCTTAATTTCTTGAATAGATTATTGTGTTAACAATGATTAATTATCAGGTTTATTAATTAAATATTTTGATAATAATTAAATGATTAATCAAGATAAATAATTTATAATTACTTAAATAATTAAAGAATAATTAATTAAAGGTTAATTAATTATTAATTTAAGTAAATTTATTTAAAATTAATAATTAACTAAGGAATAATTAATTAATGCAAGTAATTAAGATTAATTAATTTATAATTAAGCATTTATTTAGAATAATTAATTTATTAATAAATAATTAAAGGATAATTAAATGATAATTAAGATTAATTAATTAATAATTAAGAAATAATTAATTAATAATTAGGGATAATAAATCATTAATTAAAAATAATTAATGAAAATAGTTATGTGATTAATTAATTATGATCACCTTGTTAGTTCATTTTAATTGTAGATGAATTATTATTATTATTAAATGCTTTGTATTGATTGATATCTCTTATATGTGATTATGATACCATGTGATATGAATTGCTTTGTGCTGAGTTATGATATCTATGATGTATTTCTGTGTGAATGTGTGAACCCATTGACCCATAAAACGACATTTGAATTTCGAAACGACAGGGAGTCGATTCCAGTTGGTTATCTGAAACCCACATCAAACCTTAATGGTGAATCTTTGTGAATGATATATCCACATGTTTTTAAATTAAGCGCTCTCTATTTGGTTTAGCTAGGAGAGGACTTTGTATCATATAACCCGTTTCGAATAGTGATATGACGAAATGGATAGCATGTAAAGACGGTGTTGAAGATCGGGTGTCTTCGAGAACCATAGGATAACCTGTCGAATGACTCTGCACTAAGTTGCTCCGGTATAGTGATCTCCATATGTGATGGGGGGTCCGATCGGGATTGTGGATACCCAGATTGCAAGGGCTTCTTCCTTTATTGGACGAAGTGCCTTCGGTTCCGTTCAAACCCGGAATGGACTGGTATGGTTGTATCTCTGCCATTACACTTTGAGATATAAAGCTGATCTCTATCAAATACATTTCTGTTTGGTGGCAGAGAATTTATTCTCTTAGCTTAACACCCTTCTATAAGACGTACGAGCTTAGAGGTTATGTAATTGATGGTTATCAGTAATATACTCCCAATTTGGTAGTGTGGCAGGCTGAGTGCTGTTGAGTGTTGCTGATCATTTGTTGATCAAAGCCTGGATTTTGTGTAAAGCATAGCTTTGTGGACGAGACATCATTGGACCTCACACCTCAAAAATGGTCGAAACAGGAAATATGTGGCAAGGTTGTGAGGGTCGCGTCCTTTAGGGTATGTTTATTTCCTTCTGGAAAAAGGTGGTATCATGGTATAGAGCCCAGATATTTAACCTATGTGGTTGCTGCAAATTTATTACTTTGTGGTTGTTGCTTTGTGGTGAGGGCCCTCGGATAAAGATCAGTAACGACCGGGGGATGGCATACTCGTTTAGTAGTCACCTAGTTACAGAAGTAACTCGACACTATGTTGCCAGAGAGATGGTTAAGTTCTCGGGACGTCCCTCCAGAGGCGTACCCATGTGGCATAGGAAGTTCCTTAGCCTGACCATTTGTTGGAAATCCAATCACCAATACGCGTCCAATACGGTTTTAGTTGTATAACCTGCCATTCTTAAATGGTAGTTATAGTAGGCATAGTATAATGGTACCTATGCTGGCTAAGATTAATATTATATTTTCAAAATGTTTTCACACTATGCGCTAATAATAATATCAAAGAATTTTCTCGTATCAAGCATATTTGACTATCATAAGAAGAAATCTCCCCCAAGTGTGCGATTGCATTGTGTGTGTGCCGGGCGGCATTATGGTAGTTTCATTTTCCAAAAGCGCGAACGGATTTCTTTTTAAATTGTTTTTGTTCAAACAACTGTTTTGTTTACTCATACCAGTCCCATGACTGACCCGAAGTTTATTGTTCTCTTCCTAAACTCTGGGTGCCCAAAATTTCTACACGGGCAGCTTAGAAGCAGGTTATCCGTATTTTGGAGCTGGCTTGGATCTAGAAGTCTTTTGGGAGCTGTCGTATTTTGGGATGCTTTTAGCCTTGGAAACCTTTTGAAGTGTTTGAAGTGTGGAAGGTGATGGTTTGTTTGCATTCTCGCTCTTTCCTTTTGAAGACTCTATTATTCCCTACGGTGTTTCCATTTTGTAGTTGTGTTATATATACAACACTCTGATGTTGGTGGTTAATATTGTAATGTATGTTGTAATTAATATTGTAACGACCCGTAATTTCGCTACTTTGAAAATGAGAGATTTCATTTGTTTTAAATTTAAAAAGGTCTAAAACTTAAATAAACAAGTTATATATAATAGACAATAATACAGAAATTTTTTATTCTTATAGTTGATAATTTAAAAAGTATAAATTTGGATTTAAAACAAATCAACCAAAGTTAAGTTTTGTTAAAAATAAATAAATGCTTAAATAAATAGGTTTAAATGTTTATTTAAAAAGATAAATATAATTGATAACATCTAATAAAGATAATAAAAGCATACTAAAATATTTAAAAAGTATGTTAATAATCGTTTAACAAAAATAACCAAATTTTGTCGCATTTTGTCAGTATTGCATACATTGTAAAATTAGAGGTTTTGGTATTATTTAAATATAATTTTAAAATATAAAGAGACATGTTTTAATTTACTTAAAAGAAGTAAAAAGTTCATTTTTAAATTTGATTTACATAAACAAATAGTTTAACTAAAACGTTAAAATATGACTGTAAAACATTTTGTAAAAACACGACGTTTTGTCGATTAAAAGTTGTCGCAACGTCGTCGCACCTTTATTTTCTTATATAGGAACGTATATTCAAATAGTGTAAGTATTAATTAATTCAATAATCAAGTTTACATTTACTAAACAAGATTTGAAACTTCTAGAAAACAAAAAAAGTTAAGCACAAAAAAACAAAAATGTCATTTCAAAGCAAAAAAGTAAAACATCAAATCGAAGAAACATAGTTATTACCTACTTTACTTAATATCTAAGTGAAAATGACATAAAGTAATGATTTGAAATGTGATGTTAAGTGTTGAAAAAAATAAGATTACTTTAGAAGTAAATAATATTATTTTGGTAATTTGGTAAAAGGATATTTTGGTAACTTACCACTTCATTTCTTTTTCTATATATACCGACCACCTTCTCACTTCTTTTTAACACTTTTCGTTCTTCTTCTTTCTTTTCTATGTTCTCTTCTTCTTCTTTAGAGCTTTAATGGCTTCTTCTTCTCTTTCAAATGTTTGCTAACTTTTTCAAAATCATATCATATCTAATATATCCATAAATTATTTCAAGAATAATGATTTAAAAGTTTAGTATATAATGGATGATTTAGTGGATGATAACTTGGTTGATATTATGGTTGATATTATGTTTATGATATGGATGATAACTTGGTTTGATAAATGATAAGAAAAATAATTAGTAATTAAGCAAGTTAATTAAATAAGAATTAAATCCATACAAATATGTGTGTGGATGTTATTTAGCATCTTAATGATTTTAAGCGAGTTAAAATAGTTTAAATATGGTTTAAAACAAATATGAAGTGTTTCGGAAAAGTTCCGAAGCAATTCACAAATTTGGTCAAAATCGAGCTTGTCGTGTGGCGGTAGTTCGTAAATTTCGACCAGCGACTTCAAATTAATGTAGAGAACGATTTATAAATCGGATTTCTTCGAAATAAAAATTCTTTGATCGACAATGATAATAGATTTCCAATGAAGAAAGAAAATCAAGATTTTATTAAGTAGAATTTGAAATATGTCCAAAACAATTTTCTAAAAACATCGCGGTTTTGCAGTTCGGAATCCAAAAGGAGATTTCTTTATAAATGATATTTCTAAATGATTAAAAATACGAAATAAATTTGATAAATCTATTAAAATGGTTTAAAAGAGATTTGGAATGGAAAATATGAATTTTCAGATATTAAAAAGTTATTTAAATCAAATAAGCTTATAAAGCACTTTTCGCAGCCGTTGCTGCGACTTTTTTTAAAAAGAAGATTTAAACTTAACGGTTTTTTCTAGAATCAATTAGGAATGTTTTTAAAGGAGTAATTAAGTGTTTTAAATGATGATTTATAAGTTTAATAAATCATTTTCAAAATAAAAATTAAAAATTGAGTATGCGAAAATGACTAGTACATTTAACTAAGGTTAGGGATGGATCAACCAGTGCCCTGAACTTACCTGGCCTATGTTTTCTCTTTTTAGGCTAGGGGTGGAATAGATCGAAAAGAAAGCCCGAATGCTCTAAAAAGATCATATTTAAGTTTTTCTGAAATAAAAGAAAAGAAACAAATTCTTTGAATGTTAATTAACCACTTAACATCCTTTATCGATGATTGGTATGAAGGAACTGAAATCGGATTTGAGTGATTCCTATTCGAAAACCCCTTCAAACTAATTTTCGAAATAAAATATATTGAAGACAAAGATCGTTAAAGACAAAGATATTCATGATGTAGGATTGCTTGCCATTAGTCCATGGAGGTGAAAGTTGCCATTAGTTTCTAGAGGTGAAATTTACCGTATTTAATGTGGCAGTAGTGCTCCATTATGAAAATTTTCGATTTGCAAGAATATGATTTGAAGTTAAGAAGAAAGTCTTTGATTTAGATTTAATGAATGATTTGGGAATATTTTCCCTTAGTAAAAAGTTATAAACTGAATATAAGAAATCATCGATTTAGATTAAAGAATGCTTTGGAAAAGTTTTCCTAAGTAAAAAAAGAAAATGATTAGGATTTAAGCAAGGTTTAAATAAATCAAATGATTTGATAAATGAGGCTAAATGATTCCATATACTCTTGAAAATAAAATGGAAAAACTTGAAAGGAATAGATTTAAGAAATAATTTTGTTTTAAATAAAAGATGAAGTAATCGATTGATGATTGATATCTACATATGAACTTAACATCTTTTCAAGCGATGATTGGCTTTGAAGGAACCGAAGTCGGATTTTGGCGATTCCTGTCTGAAAACCATCTCGAACCAATGTATACATTCAAATGTGAAGACATGTTGAAGATGATGATTATTGAAAACCGGAGATCTTCATAATGTGAAGACTGCTTGTTGAACATGCTCTAGTTGGCCCCCATTATAGAGTTATGTACAGTAGCGGTCTCCTCGTGATGGAGATTTTTCGGATTGCAAGGACTACTCGCTATTAGTGGTAGTAGGAGAGTGCCTTCGATTTCGTTTAGTCTCAGAACGAACTTGTATGGATGAATATCCGACATTGCATTTCTGAGACATAACGTTTGTGTTTTACAAAGTACATCTGTGGTGGCGGAGAAGGCAACTTCTCTTGGCTTAACACCCTTCTCTAAGACATATAAGTTCGGATTTTTTTTGCTTGTGGGAGTCAAATAGTGATCAAACCTATGGCAGTGTGGCATTCAAAGTGAAACCTGTTATGATCAAAGCGTGGTATTGTGTGAAAAACGTGGCTTTGAAGAAATTGAGCGTAGCCTCGCGAGCCTCACACCACGGTTGTGATGGGATTTTATGTGGTCAGATGTATGCTCGCATTTCGGATAGTAGTGGTTTGGGTTATCAGATATTCTGAGCCCCAGGTACTAGATACATTTGGGCCTCATGGTAGGGATGCACGAAGTCCGAGTCCTTGGATGTTATTCGCAGATTGTATCCACTTTTAGCCATTTGTGTTGTTGTATAACAACGTCTGAGTCTTGGACGTAAGCCGTGGATACAGATTTATCTTTCCACTAGTTCCCTATCATGTTGGAAATTCAATCCCAATACAATATTTACGATTTTGATTGTATTCCCAAAATAGCCATAATGAGTTGCAAACATGTCGGCTACCTCTTTTGGTATCTTATATTCCGTTCGAATATTCCGTTAACCTAGTCCAGGATATTACCTTAGACTTACTCCAGGTATTGATACCTTACTTGAATAAGTTTATTTGAAAAGTGTTTTCAAAAGAATGTCATTAAAAATAATATCAAGTGTATTTTGGTATAAAAATGTTTTGGTTATCATAAGGAAAAAAACCGTCCGTGTTTATGTGTGGGCGTGGTCTTATGAGATACCATTCTTTTCAAAGGTTTTGGTAACAGCGTCATGATCTATACATTTAAATTTCTGGTATCTCGTGCTAGTTTATCAAGCCTGATCCGGACTCGGGTCAGATCCGAGTAGTTTCAGGTTTAGTTAAAGATGGTTGGAGTTTACAGAGGAGAGCTGGAGATCTTCATTATCGTATGGACCAATTCTATTATCCCCTGTGCTTTGTTAGTTTTAGTTTGATGTTTGTCAGCAATTGTAAGGATAGATGTTTATAACTGTCCAAGCTGAATTTACGTTAGACTATGATATTGTATTTAAAATTTTCCGCTGTAAAGATTATTATTGAAATAATATACGTTATTCCATTCGTGTGAGATTCTGTTCTATCTTTATTTTCTTTCTACCCTTAATGATCTGCTTATTTGTGCAATATGAGTTGGACATGTGAGGTTTATTGTCGATTCAAATGGTACAGAAAAACGAGTTGTTACATTTGGTATCAGAGCTAAAGGTTAAGTGAGAACCTTGGCTTTGGTCGGGTAAAGACTCACCAAAGATAGGGTTTGTAATACCTAGGATGAGTAACTCACTAGAGATAGGGTTAGTAACACCCTAGAATGAGTCTGAGTGTATTATATATGAGCGTGTATTTGTTAGTGACTAATAAAAATGTTTTGTGTTGATTTATCTGTTGAGTGATTTATGGATTCTGATCGATGCGCCTGATCACCGTTATCAGTGAGGGTTCCTAAATGCTTAAACAAGGTGAACCGACACACTGTTTTGGAAAGATTATATTTTACATATAAAGGATTGTCTTTCAAAAGATATAAAATTTTGTGTAGTTAGGGAAATTTATAAGATACTTTCCCTTAGGGAAGTCCCATGGATAAGGTCTTAATTCATCTAGTGATGATTAAAATAATCTTCTAAGTATCAATCATATGTTGGCTTGGGCAAACGGTATTGAGCACTTGGTAAATTATTCTTCTTATCATTGGAGGATGAAGGCAAGTTCAAATCCAAAAAGTTGAATTAAGTATTTGGATAAAAGATGTTTGGATAAGATGAAATGGCAATAGTATAAATACTTCTAATCTTATCGTGAAATATCACTTAGGGGCACAATGGCTTATTATATGTCAAGTAATGAGTTTTGGATGACTCCAAAGCAGGCATGAAGAGCACGTGTAGAAAGAAAAGCAAAAAAGAAACAAAAACTAGGAGCGTATGTTGGCATCTACAGTTTTAGGTGTTTTTAAGAAGGGCATTAAGCAGTTTGTTGTCATAGGAAAATAAAGAAACAGAAGCAAGAAAAACCTGTTCGAAAAGATATACGTTGTTTTAAGTGTAAGAAGTTAGGACATTTTCTATATGATCGCCGTAGAACAAAGAAGAAACCCAAAACCCCAAAAGGGAAGGAAAAGTGTTTTTATCGGTGCAAAGAGTTAGGACATATAGTCAAAGACTGCAATTTAAAGAAAGGAGAAAAATCAGCTAAGGTGCATACCATTCAGATGGCCACAATTTCATGGCCATGCAGATCATGTTGTAAATATAGACATTCGGAGAAGGACTGTCCAAGGGAAAGGTCAGAGACTTAAGCCCAAAAGATAAAGCACCGTCTACCTCAAAAGGAATTCAAGAATAGTATATAGTAGTCTAAGTATCTATATAATGGTACTAAGTGATAGGCTATATTCCTTAGGGAAGTTATCTCTAAAATTTTGTAATGCCAGCTAGAGAAAGAAATAGATGTATGAATATGATGTTAATTAATAAACTTCCTTTTGATTATCCTCTCGATGCACTTCTTCAATCTTATATCCGATCAAATCCAATAAGATATTTAGAAATAAAAAGTTCAAAGGAATATTATTAAAAAAATAGCTTTATAAAAAAAATGTTTAAGGTTTAGAAAATTATTTAAAAATAAAAGGATGAAACTATGGAAATTTTATCATAATCTTTTGAAAAAGTTTAAAGAAATAAAGGAAAGTTATTTAAACTTAAGATAATTTTTAAAATAAAATCTATAATAAGATGTATTAGCAAAGAAAATTTAAAAAAAAAAAAAGAGGAAATGTTCTACACTATAATATGGTTTTGAAAAAATAATTTGGAATAAAATTTTCCCTTTTAAAGTACTAAATATTTGGGAATTTATAAAAGATTTTTAAAAGATAAATAATCTTTTGAGTAAAAAAATGATTTTTTGGAATTTTTTCCTTTAATAAAAATATTTGGTAGGGATTATATAAAGAAGCACCTTTATAAAATGTTTAAACTTAAGATAAAGTTTTTATGAAAGTTTTTCTTAAAGGTAATAAATATATATATTATATGTAGATCATTTCATCACCCAAATGTTGTTCTAATAGTCGAGTTCGGAACATTGAGGTGCTTACACCAATACGAAAAAGGATTTATCACTCGATTCTTGACGACAAACATTGATTAGGGTTTATGATTGGGTACTTGAGTTTTCTATCACAGTTGAGAGCTACGCAAGGAAAGCAAATGTTTCTAAGTAAAGAATCTGATTAAGGTCCGCACTAGAGGATCAGGAGATAGATACTAGTTCGAAAGTAAAGTTTTGTATTCGAATAGTAGATCGAATAGGATATTTCATACGAATGATCTATGCATATTATATGGAATTAATTTTGAAGATAAATGTTTTAGGAAAACTTTTGTTTGGGTAATTTCGAGGACGAAATTCTTTAAAGTATGAGAGAATGTAACGACCTGTAATTTCGCTACTTCAAAAATGAGAGATTTCATTTTTTTAATTTAAAAAGGTCTAAAAACTTAAATAAATAAGTTATATATAATAGATAATAATAAAGAATTTTATTTTTATTTTTATAGTTGGTAATTTAAAAAGTATAAATTTGGATTTTAGAACAAATCGACAAAAGTTAAGTTTTGTTAAAAATAAATAAATGCTTAAATAAATAGGTTTAAATGTTTATTTAAAAAGATAAATATCATTGAAAACATCTAATAAAGATAATAAAAGTACATTAAAATATTTAAAAGTATGTTAATAGTCGTTTAACAAAAATAACCAAATTTTGTCGTATTTTGTCAGTTTTACATACACCGTAAAATTAGAGGTTTTGATATTATTTAAATATGATTTTAAAATATAAAGAGACATGTTTTAATTTATTTAAAAGAAGTAAAAAGCTCATTTTTAAATTTAGTTTACATAAATAAATTGTTTAATTAAACGTCAAAATATGGCCGTATAACATTTTGTTGAAACACGAAGTTTTGTCGATTAAAAATTGTCGCAACATCGTCGCACCTTTATTTTATTATGTAAGAACATATATTCAAATAGTTAAGTATTAATTAGTTCACTAATCTAGTTTACTTTTACTAAACAAGGTTAGAAACTTCTAGAAAACAATTAAGAAAAAGTAAGCACAAAAAGACAAAAATGTCATTTCAAAGCAAAAAAACATCAAATCAAAGAAACATAATTACTACTTACTTTACTTAATATCTAAGTGAAAATGACATAAAGTAATGATTTGAAATGTGATGTTAAGTGTTGAAAAAAAATAGAATTACTTTAGAAGTATGTAAAGTTATTTTGGTAATTTGATAAAGGGATATTTTGGTAACTTACCACTTCATTTCTTTTTTTATAAATACCAACCACCTTCTCACTTCTTTTTCACACTATTCATTCTTCTTCTTTCTTTTCTAAGCTCTCTTCTTCTTCTTCTTTAGAGCTTTAATGGCTTCTTCTTCTCTTCCAAATGTTTGCTAACTTTTTCAAAATCATATCAAATCAACTCCAAACACCATCAAACTTTTCCAAAGACCTTAGAATACCATTAGAACATGGTTTAGCATCTAACAAATGAAGAAATGGTAGGGAAGGGGATGATCAAGGCAAGGCCGAACATATGTAAGAGAAGGAGCAAGTCGTGAAGCTTCGAAGCGAGAAAAAGAGAAGTAAATGATGCCAGGATCAAAAGGAAAGTCTATGGAAAAGATTTGGTAAAGATAAAAGGATTTAGTGAAGTGTTGGATGATATGAATGTTGGTAGGAAGTGAACAATTTGGTTAAAAGTGAATACTCTTATTTTCTAGTAAATCCATAAATTATTTCAAGAATAATGATTTAAAAGTTTAGTATATAATAGATGATTTAGTGGATGATAACTTGGTTGATATTATGGTTGATTATATGTTTGTGATATAAATGTTAACTTGGTTTGATAAATGATAAGAAAAATGATTAGTAATTAAGCAAAGTAAATTAATGAGAACTAAATACGTACAATATGTGTGTGGAAGTTATTTAGCCTCTTAATGATTTTAAGTGAGTTAAAATAGTTCAAATATGGTTTAAAACAAATTTGAAGTGTTTCGGACAAGTTCCAAAGCAATTCACAAAATTGATCAAAATCGAGCTTGTCATGTGGCGGTAGTTCGTAAATTTCGACCCGTAACTTCAAATTAATGTAGAGAATGACAAATCGGATTTCTTTGAAATAGAAATTATTTGATCGACAATGATAATAGTTTTCCAATGAATAATGAAAATCAAGATTTCATTAAGTAGAATTTGAAATATGTCCAAAACAATTTTCTAAAAACATCACTGTTTTTGCAGTTCGGAATCCAAAAGTATATTCCTTTATAAATGATATTTTTAAAAGATTAAAAATATGAAATAAATTTGATAAATCTATTAAAATGGTTTAAAATAGATTTGGAATTGAAAATATGAATTTTCAAATATTAAAAAGTTGTTTAAATCAAATAAGCTTATAAAACACTTTTCACAGCACTTTTTTGTACCGTTGCTGCGATTTTTTAAAAAAGAAGATTTAAACTTAACGGCTTTGCCTAGAATCAATTATGAATGTTTTTAAAATAATAATCAAGTATTTTAAACGATGATTTAGAAGTGTAATAAATCATTTTCAAAATAAATATTAAAAACTGAGCATGCGGAAATGACTAGTACATTTGTCCCGCCTATGAGATCTAGAAAGATAAAACAAGGTGTTTAGCTAAGGTTAGGGATGGAGCAACCAGTGCCCTGAACTTACCTGGCCTATGTTTTCTCTTTTTAGGCTAGAGGTGGAAAAGATTGAAAGGAAAGCCCGGATGCTCTAAAAAGATCATATTTAAGTTTTTCTAAAATAAAAGAAAAGAAACAAATTCTTTGAATGTTAATTAACCACTTAACATCTTTTTATCGATGATTAGTATGAAGGAACCGGGATCAGATATGAGTAATTCCCATCCGAACACCCTTCAAACTAATTTTCGAAATAAAATATATTGAAGACAGATCGTTAAAGACAAATATATTCATGATGTAGGATTGCTTACCATTAGTCCATGGAGGTGAAACTTGCCATTAGTTCCTGGAGGTGAAATGTACCATATTTAAAGTGGCAGTAGTGCTCCATTATGAATATCCTTGATTTGCAAGAATATGATTTGAAGTTAAGAAGTAAATCTTTGATCTAGATTTAATGAATGATTTAGGAATATTTTCCCTAAGTAAAAAATTATAAATTGAATATAAGATTTCATTGATTTAGATTAAAGAATGGTTTGGAAACGTTTTCCTAAGTAAAAGAGAAAATGATTAGGATTTAAGCAAGGTTTAAATAAACCAAATGATTTGATAAATGAGGCCAAATGATTCCATATACTCTTGAAAAGAAAATGGAATAACTTGAAAGAAATATATCTAAGAAAGTTATTTGTTTTAAATAAAAGATGAAGTAATTGATTGATGATTGATATCCACATATGAACTTAACATCTTTTCAAGCAATGATTAGGTTTAAAGGAACAGGAGTCGGATTTGGACGATTCCTATCTGAAAACCACCTCGAACCAATGTATATGTTCGAATGTGAAGACATGTTGAAGATGATGATTATTGAAAACCGGGGATCTTCATAACATGAAGACTGCTTGTTGAACATGCTCTGGTTGGCCCCCATTATAGAGTTATTTACAGTAGTGGTCTCCTCGTGATGGAGATTTTTCGGATTGTAAGGACTACTCGCTACTAGTGGTAGTAGGAGAGTGCCTTCGATTTCGTTCAGTCCTAGAAATAACTTGTATGGACGAATGTTCGACATTGCATTTCTAAGACACAACGTTTGTCTTTTACAATGTACATTTGTGGTGGCGGAGAAGGCTACTTCTCTTAGCTTAACACCCTTCTCTGAGACATACAAGCTCAGAGGTTGTATGCTTATGGGAGTCAAATAGTGATCAAAGGTATGGCAATGTGGCATTCAAAGTGGAACTTGTTATGATCAAAGCATGGTTTTGTATGAAAATGTGGCTTTGAAGAAATTGAGCGTAGCCTTGCGAGCCTCACTCCCCGGTTATGATGGGATTCTATGTGGTCAGATGTATTCTCGCATTTCATATAGCAGTGATTTGGATTATCAGATGTTTTGAGCCCCAGGTACTAGATACGTTTGGGTTCATGGCAGGGATGCGCGAAGTCTAATTCCTTGGATGTTATTCGCAGATTATATCCACTTTTAGCCATTTGTGTTGTTGTATAACGACGTTTGAGTCTTGGATGTAAGCCATGGATACAAATTGATCTTTCCACTAGTTCCCTGTCATGTTGGAAATCCAATCCTAGTACGAGATTTACGATTTTGATTGTATTCCCAAAATAGCTGTAATGACTTGCAAACATTTCAGCTACCCCTTTTGGTATCATATATTGCGTTGGATATCCCATTGGCCTAGTCCAGGATATTACCTTAGACTTAGTCTAGGTATTGATACCTTATTTGAATAAGTTTATTTGAAAAGTGTTTTCAAAAGAATGTCATTAAGAACGATATCAAGTGTATTTTGGTATAAAAATGTTTTGGTTATCATAAGGAAAAAAAACCCGACCGTGATTATGTGTGGGCGTGGTCTTATGAGATACCCTTCTTTTCAAAGGTTTTGATAACGACGTCATGATCTATACATTTAAATTTTGAGTACCTCACGCTGGTTTATCAAGCCTGATCCGGGTATTTTTAATACTCGGGTCAGATCCGAGTAGTTTCAGGTTTAGTTGAAGATGGTTGGAGTTTCCAGAGGAGAGCTGGAGATCTTCATCATCGTATGGAGGAGTTCTATTATCCGCTGTGCTTTGTTAATTTTAGTTTGGTGTTTGTCAACAATTGTAAGGACGAATGTTTATAACTGTCCAAGCTGAATTTAGGTTAGACTCTGATATTGTATTTGAAATTTTCCGCTGTAATGATTATTATTGAAATAATATACGTTACTCCATTCGTGTGAGATTCTGTTCCGTCTTTATTTTCTTTCTACCCTTAATGATCCGCTTATTCGTGCAATTTGAGTTGGACATGTGCTGTTTATTATCGATTCAAACGTTATGGAAAACAGGCTGTTACAAATATTGTGATGAATGTTGTATCTGCATTATGATCAATAATGATTCATTTTTGTTTCCACTGCTTTATATGCATCTAATGTTGTTATAAGCTCCATCCGAACTGGAGTTCAACGTTTGAATCTCCGGCAGTCGAATACAAGTGAGGTATTTAATGTATATTTTTGAACGTTGGATTTCGGGTCATGGCACAAGGCTTGAGAGTGAGGAGGTGGGATCAGAGTTTGTCTCTTTTAGGAGCTAGGCCTATCATAGTATGGTTCCATGTCCCTTCCTTTTCATGCCCTCTTTGTTTCTAGAGTAGTCACATGGTCTTTCCCTTGGTAGAAGAGTCTTCTTTTTTCCACTTTTTCCCTATCTCTCTTTTCCCTCACTCAGTCCTTACTCTTGTTTCTATCATGATCCAACTCGTAACAAGGGTCCCATCAAGGGTGTGAGTGCAATCGATAAAAAGAAGAACGACTACTACTTCTCTTTTTGGCCAGAGTACCAAATTGATATTTTCCCACTATACCAAACGGAAGGAAAAGTTTGAGTTAGAGCTTGAAGTTGGAAAGTATTATGTGCAAAGTTTTTGTGAGGTGATCCTAGGTGCTGTGGAGTGTCGGTTTGACCTATTGATTCTACGGACAAAGCTCATAGGATTCAGAAATCAAAGTAACTTCCGTTGCTGAAGTAAGTGGTGTGCTAACGCGTGTTGCTAGATTGGAAGTCTAGAAGTCTCTAAGGTTGAAGTCTAGTTCGGTGAAGTAGGGGATGATTTTGAGATTGGATAGAGTGTCGAAGATGTCTTCCGCGTCTATGTCGAAGAATGGCCCCTCAAAGGGTTTTTGTGAGGATCTAATCAGCTATTTCAAGGTTTTAATCTTCAGCTTTAGGGGTCTAGGTCTAAGTGGAGTTACTTCTTCCGACCAGATTTTCTCTTTCCCTCTATGCGTGTCATTCTTGGAAGTAGTCTCTTCCATCGACTCTGCCCATCTATCTTTCTCATCACTGTCTCCTTCCCTCCTTCATCATCCTTATCTTAATTGCCTTCCATCTCCTCTTCACCTCTTCTCGTTCTAATCTATTCTTCTTCTCTTACTCCTTCACCTTTCTCGGTTGAATTTGGAATTTTTTGAGGCACGGGTGGTGGAGGATCAACTTCTTGTTCTTCTTGGGCTTCTTGCACGGCTTGAGCTACCTGCTTAGCCTTTGGTGCATGAATGTGACGACAATTCTTCAGAAATCATATAGGAACCTAAATTGGCATAGGTGGAAGTCAATTAGAAGTTTGACTCTCTTCCAGTCGTCCTCTGGGATTTCTTTCAAATGTTAGTTATTTTTGCTACATATCATCGTTTGTGGTTCTTTGAGGAATATCTATAAGAAAGGAATTGAAAAAAAGTTAGGGACTTGAGCGAAGCAAGCTCTTGCACAGCATAATGTGGATAATAGGATCTTACATCTAAACAACCACTTCTAGACGATGCCGATAGGACACCAGACAAAAAATAATTCATATTTGAGGTAGCTAAGCTTATTTTGGTGGCCAGTGGCTATTTTACAACCATGGTAGGCTCCAAGAAAGTGAGCGATGGACTTTTGGACCTTTTATTAATTTTAAAGATGTAATGGATCTCTTTAAAAGTTGGAACCATGTAAAAGCGATGGAAGGAAAGCATGTATGTGCAAGTGAGAGTGGCTTATGCATTTGGATGAAACTGGGTTGGAGCCAGTCAAAGGTATTAGAGTGAAAACCTTATAAAGGGATTGGATGGCGGAATAGCTCTAGCGAGGCATATATATCTACTACAAGCGATGTAGCCTTACAGCGGGTTATGTGCTCTTTGAGATGGCTAAAGGACAAGAGTCTTCTCCGGAGGAATGCCTTGGTGGAAACATATTCAGTGAAAATATTTTCGGATATGTTCCAAGAAATGATACAAAGTATCATTCTATAAGCATTAAAGTTAAATAAGTGTTTTGATAGAAATATCGAATAGTTTGATTTTCTTTCAAAATGCAGAGGAAACATGTTTCCATAAGAAAGAATATCGAAGAGTACATAGATATTTCTAAAATTATAAGTAAACAAGATACTAGTGATGGTTAACGATGTACATATGTTAAAATTAGTAATAGTTTAGTTGTTTAATACTCGCTATTAGATTTAAAAATTATATATTTTATAATTAGTATAACGATTGTTGGTAATGTCCCAAACGATATGCAAAAACACCATATTAAAATGTTTAAAATGGAACATGTTAGATGGATTCCGTATGCATTGACAATAGGAATTATCATACATGTATTTTCTACAACATAGTATCCTGCTTACGTATTTGATGAGTGAAGAAAATATTAAATCCAAATCAAGATCAATAAATGGTAGTTTAGAGTATTCTCCAGTATTTACAACATACCAGAGAATTGTATAGAAAAACAATGTACTCCTTATGAAGGAGTGTTCGGGCTCGAACTTCATAAGTGCAATCGAGTATAATATATCAATATTAAATTCGTGTTTGAACTTTAATTTGTTATTTAGTGGATGACGGAACTTAAGGCTAATTTAATAATAGAGAGGGAGAGAATAGTGTTTTCTAATTTTTGTAAATCATTTTGAGTTCCTTTTTTAAGGTTATAGTTTAAATAATGCAATTAACAATCAAGATTCAAACATAGATAAAAATAAATGCATTAAAAGTTAAAAGAAAAGAACGCACAAGGATTTTATACTGGTTCAGAGTTACCCTACATCTAGCCATGTGCAATTCCTTGTGCAGATTTCTTTTCAAATAGCAAAGTCAATAAAATTTCAATTTCAAGGCAACAAGACACACCCTCTAGACTTTTCGAGCTCTGGATAGACTCAGTTGATTTACACGGGCCATAAGCACACCGACTTGAATTTTGGTTCACCAAACACACCTAATTGATTTATATGGGCTATAATCACGCCCACCAATATTCGAGTATGATTGGATAAAGTTTGCAGACGCAGATCATTGATCTTGAATACAAATGATCCTATAACCTCTTAAATAATACTTTGATCTTGTTTTAGCAAGAGAGATCAGAGAGTAGTCAATAAAGAATCAAATAAGTGGAGTTGAGATTGATTTTGATTGAATTTGAGTATAATTTCTTTTAGAAAATAAGAGAGTGAAAGAGGAGAGAAAATATGAGAAAATAGTTAAAGAAAATTCATTGATTTAACCCTTATTTATAGAGAAACAACAGTCAAGTCCATGCGCGAAGAGATATGATGAAAAGACACTTCAATTCAAATTTGAATTTTGAAATCTACAGTTCATATGTTGACATATAGAGTGAGGGTCTGTCGACATATCCTTTTACATTTCAAAAAATACTTTTTGAAAAATGTTTTGAAAACATTATACATTGTAAAATATTTTTATACTTTGTAAACTTATTAAACATAGTTTACACATATTTTAATCATATCAGAATTTAATAAAATTGTATAATTATTTTAAAATATTTTAAAATATATAAAGGATTCACTGTGAGTTTCTTTTGAAGTAAAATAATATATATGAAGTATAAGTAAATATATTTAAAATCAAAGTTATAAATATTATAATATACTTATAAATATTTAAATCATACAACTATAATAAAGTATAATAGGTTAAAAGTATATTTAAAATATAAATTAATTAAAAACTTAAATTTTCAACATGTACATTTTTGTAAAATCAAAAGTTACAAATAATTTAAAGGTTATTTTGAGGGATCATTTTGAAAACAAGAATTCTTTTAAAATAATTTTTGAAATGTAGAATATTTAAAAACCATTTCAAAAGAAGAACAGAGAAAGATCAAAGGTGCTATCAGGGTTTTAACAATAATTTATGACTTTATAACTTATCTGGATACATTGAGTTCTTAATATTTATGAGTCTTCAATCTCTGAATCTCTATATCAACATCCTGATTCTTCACTTGATACTGTACGGTCTTCTTAATTAATATATGTCTAGTATGATGCACTATACTATATATAAGTTGATTAAAATATTAGCATCTATGTTTTAGATAATGTTATATGCTTGTTGTCATCAAAATCAATGCTTAAGTTACAAACACTCTCCCTCCTTTTTGATGATGACAACCATATATATAATATGTTATAACTCCCCTTGAATTACAAGGATCCCTCTTAATCTATGTCAATATTTTATATATTTCTCCCCCTTCATTATCAACATAAATTATTTGTATTAATCACGTCAATCCGATATATATTTATACTAAAGTGACACTAACAAATTCAATCAATTTAATTCACATAAGTCAATCTAATCCAATCGATAAGTCTATACACACTAATCAAAAGTAAATCCAAATCATACAA
Source organism: Allium cepa (assembly GCA_030765085.1). Lineage (NCBI taxonomy): Eukaryota > Viridiplantae > Streptophyta > Magnoliopsida > Asparagales > Amaryllidaceae > Allium > Allium cepa. Next base: position 273,203,247 of record CM060946.1, read on the forward strand.
AACAAACCAAATTCGAATCCTAACAAATCATACTAAAACGTGATGATCCTAAGTACTAAGGTTTATTCTTGATATGGAGGACCTGTGGATGGGGCAAAATGGATAATAAAGGAAGAAAATTCCTTTCCGCAAGTGCTTCATAAGGTTCGAAAAATGGTGAAATATGCATAAGTGAGATGTTGGCCCTTTCAAATATTTTTTTAAGGAATGGTTTCCTCTCCTTTAAGGTCAACACACAAGTAAATGAAAACATTAGTGAGATAAACACCATGAAATAGTCTATATTCATGCGTAGAGAGATTTTTAGGAAAAATTTCATCCAAAATGACTCGAGGCCAATTTATGTCGTATTGACCATAAATGGCGAAAAGAGTTTGAAAACTTTTTGAGTTGGGTTATTATAGTTACCCGTTCTATGAGTCATACTTTGCTGCAAAAGAAGGCTTAAAATTCTTAATTCTGAAAACAAGTTTTTTTTGAATTCAAAGTCATCATCGCTTTCGAAAATATCGCGAATCACTTCACGATTTTGAAAATCAATTTAAAAAGTTGAAAGGTCCAATCCTCTAGATTTTCATCTGAGAACGTGAGCTAAAATCTCACAATTTAAAATAATTTTTGTCCACTTGACACTATTCTAAATTTCTCCTTCGTTTCCATCATAAAATTTTCCTTTCAAATTTGCGTAATTTTTTTACTAAATTTGGATAACAAATGAAATCATTTTGAGAAGCATCGATTAAACCAAGAATTTCATTTTGTAAAAAAAGATTTAAAAGATCATAAGTAAGAATCTTTAGAAATAGAAAATCTTTCGAGAGAGACTTTTCCGAAAGACATATACTCTATATTAGCTTGCATGGCTTCTTTGTCATTAAAAAGGAAGTCATTTTTTCATAAAAGCCTTATAGTTGATGGAGTATTTCTTGAGGATGCCATTAAAGAAAAGTTTGAAGAGATAAGAGGGATAGTAATTTTTGAATTTGAAAATGAAAGTGAAATGAATGGGTAGAGATAGAGTAAATAAATAAAGAATCAAATGACATGTTCTCTAGTCAAGAGATATCTTTTCACAACATAGGGGTTGGTGAAATGGTGGAGAGAAATTCAAGTTTTGAATTTGAAATCCAAAATCTTCCTACATATGTTGACATATACATGTCGGGTATGTCGACATGTAGGTCAAAAATTTCAAAAAGAGAAATTTAATATATAATATTTACTTATATATATTTATAATCATCTTATAGTAATTATTTCATATATACCTTAAAAAATTTAAAAATATTTTAAAAATATTTTATATTATTTTTATTTAATATTTTATTTAGATATATATATATATATACATATATATATATAATATTTAAAATATACACACACAATATTCATCCAATATTGTTATTGATCTATTGATTATTCCTAGTAATCAACAACAACAAAAATTCAATTTTTTTATTTAAATGTGTACTAATTTTTGTTATGTCTCTCTACATTTCTCATCAATTATCGCTGTGAAGCACATATTAGCATTCTTTGTAACTGGTTCATTATCACTTAAGGAAATGCCTAAATCGTCTAATGTTGCAGCATAAGCCCTTCTTCATTTTTTGGATGAAGCAATATTTGGTGTGTTTTTCGATTTCTTGAGATGCGGACAGTCTCTTTTTACGACCAGGTTCATTGTAGTTAAAACATCTAACACCATTTCCGCTTCCATTTCCACTTTTTGGATTTTTATTACCATATCTCTGAAAATTATTCATCTTTCTGTACTTCAAAAGTTTTCTAAAATTTCTTATCATGAAGGCGATTTCCACATCATCATCATTTTCTGGATCCAGATCATCTACAATGGCATTGAAAGCGATCGATTTATTCTCTATTGTCTTACTTTCTTACCTGCCCAGCATTTGTTCTTCAAATGAAATTAATTGCTAACTAACTCTTAAATTTTCAATGTGCCAATTTCATTAGCCTTATTAATCACAAGAGTCTTATGGTCTCATTGAAGAGTAAGTAAATTGAGGATTTTTCTAACTAGATCCTCATTTGAAAACTTTTTGTAACAAACTGGATTTTCAATCTGCGAAAATCGACACTAATATGTCCACTGCATTGCATTCCAAACATTCAAGGTCGGAAAACCGATCATTAGAGGTGAAAGAAATAAAAGATGGAATAGAAGAACCTAAACAACATAGAATCTCACAACTAAATGGAACAGTATATATTACTCAACATAATATATTACAAAGTCATTTCAAAATGTTACATCAGAGTCATACTAATACAAATTCTTGCATAGGACAATTATAACAGCCTGTCCCTACCTAACTGATACAATATACATATAACACAACAAAAAGAAAAATAACTAACTATCGATAAAGCAACTTGCTCCAAGCCCCTCCAAGGTAAATCTGTGGAAAAACCTGAACTACTTGGTTGCCCATTCAAAATTGAGTACCCAACAGTTTAGGAAAAGGAAAAATAAACTTGGGGCCACACAAGGGTCTGGTGTGAGTCAAACATAAATCTTTAACTTTATACAAACCTTTAAATCAAAGACATCCCATAACACCGTACCGCACAAAAGCACAGATGAGTTTTACCTTACGATAACCAAAATATTTGTATATAAAAATAGTGATATTATAATAATGTTTATGGTTTCAAATAAATATCAAAATAGCTAAAATTGTTACCATATAAAATTATAGCAAACTACGCTCTAAAATACTTTCCAGCTTCCAAATTCATTTATAGAACCCTTTTATAATATTCAAAATTATTTATATAAATTTCTTTTATATATATAAACTTTTTATTTAAATTTCTTATAAATGTCCAAACCTTTTTATAAACTTCCTTTATGAATATCCAACTCATTTTCTAAAATACTTTATAAATACCCCAAAATCATTTATAAAACTTTTTTACGAAACTTTCCCATTTAAAAAACTTCTTAAGTAACCTTAAACCAAATTAGCTTCCTTTAATAAGAAAATCTATTTATATATCTCTTTTATTTATGAAATCTTCTTTGTTCAAAAACTCAAATCCATTTACCCAAAACACTTTATAAACTTCCAAATTCCTTCAAATATCTTGTTCAAAATGAAATAACTTTGAAACCATTTCAAAAAGAAAATGAAATATTTATCCTTACAAAATCAAATGGAGGTTTAATGACCATAGTGATGCTTTTAATTTTATTTTACTTATCAAGTTTATAATGGCATCACATAAAAATAGGTATATAAGGGATCATCACATAAAAATCAACCAACTTAAGTAGATGTCAAGTTAATTGTAATAATAGAATGGTGTTTTGTTCTGCTAATAGATGTCATTTAGCTTTCCTGATCATATGGGTTTACGTAAGGGTAAGCGACATAGAAATACCTTGATTTAACGAATTTGAAAAGAAAACAGTTAAACACAAAACTGATTACTTAAATTCAAAGCGATTTTAAAATAAATTAAAACCCTTATAAATGAGAATCAAATCCTTATTAAAAAGTAATTAAACGGTAATTAAAAGTTAGTAAACTTTAACCAAACCTTATTAAAACATAATTAACTTTAATCAAAGATTAATTAAACAAAACCCTTTTAAAACAATAATTGTTAGCGCCAAAATTGGTCACTAACGCCCAAATTCAGACGAAAGCACGAAGTACCAGTCATAGCTCACAGATAGATTGTATGTAGAGAGTTTAAATGTGAAGAACAGCAAAAATTAAAACGAAAGCAATAAAGAACAATAGATTTTATAGTTTTTCGGCTAACTTCGGCTTACGTCCACTCGAGAAATTTTCCTTTTATTGCTGTAATAATCGATTACAGTTACCATCCAAAGTTTGACAACGTCTAACTGCCCCAGCCTTAGAGACGTGAAAGTCCGAGAGCCAAAAGAAGAAGAAGATCCCTTTTCTGAACTCCCACATTATGTATTTATAGGCAATCCTGAGTTGTTGGGTTTTCTTGAATGGTATAGGCCCATCAAGACCTTCCATCGAGCCACCTACCTCCAAGGCTAAACAACCTTCACAATGCCGAGCCACATACCTCCACAATGCCGAGCCACACTGGCCTCACCGCAATGCCGAGCCACACCGCCCTCACCACAATGCCGAGCGATCCTGACCTCACCAATGTCGAACTGTCTCATCGAGCGACCCTGGCCTAACTAATGCCGAACGACCCTGACCTCACCAATGCCGAGCGACGTGACTTCACCTCGATGCCGAGCGGCATAACCTCACCTTAATGCCGAGCGGGCATAACCTCACCTTGATGCCGCCTCGATGCCAAGCGGCACAACCTCACCTCGATGCCGAGCGGCATAACCTCGCCTCGATGCCAAGCGACATAACCTCGCGTCAATGTCGAGTGGAACAACCTCACCATGATGCCGAGCGGCACAAGCTCACCTCGATAATCATGAAGTTAGTTAGTTGAATCCGCCTATTTATGGCCTTAACAAAAGGCGGGTTAACATTTGCACCCCAAAACATGCTTTGCTATTGGAAGGTGTGTTTTGAATAGAATCAAATCCAATATCTGATGTCCATATCTTGTTCATAACCATATTATTAAATCCATGACCTCCCCGGGTTTAACCTTGAATCTGTAGACCTCGTCGGATCACGTTATCTTGTTCCAGCCTTGACTCTCCCGTTAAGGGCTTGTATGTTCTCCGGCCTCAGCACTCGGCCAAGGAATTTTACATTCACCGACCTTGGCCTTCTAGCTAAGGACTTTTATATTCACCAAGCTCGGCACCCTGGCCAAAGACTTTGATATTCACCGGCCTCGGCACTCCGACCAAGGACCTTTATATTCACCAGCCTCAGCACTCTTGCCAAGGACCTTTATATTCACCCGCCTCAGCACTTCGGCCAAGGACCTTTATATTTATCGGCCTCAACACTCCGGCCAAGGACTTTGATATTCACCAGCCTCGGCACTCCGGCCAAGAGCTTTTATATTCACCGGCCTCGGTACTCTAGCCATGGGCTTTTATATTCACCGGCCTCGGCACTCCGGCCAAGGACGTTTATATTCACTGGCCTCGGCACTCCGGCCAGGGACTTTTATATTCACCAGCCTCGGCACCCCAACCAAGTACTTTTATATTCACCGGCGTCGGCACTCCGGCCAAGGACTTTGATATTCTGTCCAAGTCCATTGCATCGCTCTCCGGCGAAGGGACTCATAACTCGCGATCACTGTCCCGTCTCTTCGATCGGGACAGTAATTGTAAAACCTGAACTATTTATTACATTGATCCGAATTCAAGTAGAAAACAAAAAATCCATATCAAAAATCAAACATCCAAACCAAAATGGCAAATCAAAAAACCAACCAAATCGGGAGTTCAATCGAAATCCAAAACCGTACTAAAGAAAATTAAATGTCCAAAGTACCAAAGAGGAAACCAGAATTTGCAGAAACACAGAAAGAAAACAGTATTTCATAAACACTAGCAGTACGGTTTTTCATCATCTCAGAGCACGCCTAGGAACTGTCCTCGATCCCATACGTATATAAGTGACCTACCCGTATTACTTTGGATACTATTACTTATTAAGAATCATAAAACCATTCAGTTTATAACAAGCCGGTGGTGACCAGATCCAGTGCCACCATCATTCGAGGTAGGCGATGGCCGCTTCTGCTCCCCTTCCTCAGCTCGATTCCTTATGTACTGTTGCAGGTGACCATTCCTTACATGCTCCTCAATGATATCTTTCAAGGTCCTGCAGTCATTTGTGTTGTGCCCATCCAGCTAATGGAATAGGCAATGCTTTCCTAATGCCCGCTCGTATTCAAAAGGCTCTCTCTTTGCCGGCCTTTGATATTTGAGACGCCCTCGAGTATCCAAGTAAATCCTTTCTAGAGTCTTAGTTAAATCAGTGTAAGAAGAAAACTTTGACTCCTTTTGAGGCCTCTTCGAAGTGCCACTGTTGCCATTTGTTTTCCTTTTTCCTTTATCGTCTTTACTTGGATCCTCCCTGGGTGGACCTCCACCCTTCATTACATAAGTTTCAGCCTCTCTCCCTACTCTCTCAGCCTGCGCATCCTCCTATCTCAAGAACCTTTCCGCCTCATGGTAGTACTTCCGAAGATCCCTTGATGGGTCCCGTTCCAATGATTTCTTGAAATCTGAATTATCCTTGATTCCTGAGACTGCTGCCATCAAAACCATTGACGGATCGTGTTGATCCATTGAGGCTACCACTGCATTGAATCTGGTTAAGAAGTTCCTAAGTGACTCTCCATTTCATTGTTTCATCGATGTCAAGGTCATTACATTCTTGGCTCTGACTATATGGACCCAAAACTATCTCATAGACCTTTCAATTAGCTCCGTCCATGTGCCGATAGAACCATTATCCAGCTGTCTGAACCACATAGCTGCGATATCCGTCAAATACAATGAGATTCATTGAGCCATGACCTCATCCGATGTTCCCCGGTACCTGCTTATGCCTCATGTACCTCGTCAGGTGAACGGTGGGATCTGTTCTACCATCATACATATCCAACATCGGTAGCTTAAAGTCCGGTGGATTCCTAACTTGCCTGATAGTAGGAGTAAAGGGACTCCTATTCACATCCTCCAAGTCTTTGTTTACCAATCCACCTCTCACAACCCGTCTGACCATCTCCGCTAATCTGTCGTTGTCCCCAAGCTGTAATCCTTGTCCGTTGCCTCCAGTCTGCCCCCCGAGTTCATGAGAGAATTCTGGCACATACTCCTCATCTCGTTCTCCTACACTCCTGTTAGTGTCGGGTTGCACAACGTCATCTGGCATCCTTCCATGGATTGGTCCAGCATTTCCTGGTGGTATGCCCCCGAGTTTGGATCAATCTAGGTTAATTGTCGTCTGTTGATTGGGGGCTGCCCCCGATGAGCCATTCCCTCCGCTTGCTGGTTGAGTGCTTCTAATCCAGCTCTACGGATCTGAGCCCCTGCATTTCTTGCTTGTGCAAATTTTCTAAGAAGAGCCTGCATCATCTACTCTTGTCCTTTCAACATTGCTTCCATCTCGTCTCTAGTGATGTAGATGGATGCTTGACCTGCTCCAGCTCTAGAGGAAGCCTCTTGACCTCCCTCCTGATTGCTCTTTTCTGTCACTTGCTTCTTGTTGATGTCCTAGCCATTGCTTTCTAGAATCCAAGTTCCTAGCTCCAAAAACCTCAAGTGCTTGCGTTCTCAGTGGAAGCACCAAAATGTTAGCGCCAAAATCGATCACTAACACCCAAATTCAGATGAAAGCACCAAGTACCAGTCATAGCTCACAGATAGATTGTATGTAGAGAGTTTAAATGTGAAGAACAGTAAAAATTAAAACGAAAGCAGTAAAGAACAACAGATTTTACAGTGGTTTGGCTAACTTCGGCCTACGTCCACTCTAGAAATTTCCTTTTTATTGCTATAATAATCGATTACAGTTACAATCCAAAGTTTGACAATGTCTAAGTGCCCTAGCATTAGAGAAGAGAAAGTCCGAGAGCCCAAAGAAGAAGAAGATCCCTTTATAAACTCCCACATGTTGTATTTGTAGGCAAATCCTGATTTGTTGGGCTTTATTGAATGGTATAGGCCCATGAAGACCTTCCACCGAGCCACCAACCTCCAAGGCCGAACGACCTTCCGCAATGCCGAGCTACATACCTCCACAATGCCGAGCCACACCGGCCTCACCACAATGCCGAGCCGTCTCACCAATGCCGAGCGACCCTGACCTGACCAATGCCGAGCGACCTTGACCTCACCAATACCGAGCCGTCTCACCGAGCGACCCTGACCTCATCAACGCCATGCGACCCTGACGCATAACCTCATCTCGATGCCGAGCGACGTAACCTCACCTCGATGCCGAGGGGCATAACCTCGCCTCGATGTCGAGCGACACAACCTCACCTCGATGCCGAGCGGCATAACCTCACCTCGATGCCGAGCGGCACAACCTCACCTCGATAATTGTGAAGTTAGTTAGGTTGAATCTGCCTGTTTACGGCCTTGACAAAAGGTGGGTCAACAATAATTAACTATCAATTGACTTAAATAAAAAATTAGATAAAAATTAATTAATCCTTAATTAATAATTAGATAATAATTAACTTTAATTAAGCAACAAATAATGATTCACTTAATTGATTGACATTTAAGTTTAAAAACCATTATTAACAATAATTAAGTACTAATAGCCTTTATTAACTAATTAACTAATTAATTATTAAATAAATAATAATTAAATAATTGTTCTATAATTATTAAATTAAAGTTAGAAAATATTTTCTAAAGAGATTTTAAGTTAAAAACAAGTTTAGATTAGAAAATAAGTTCGATTCTCCGAACTATGTGAATAGCGTCTATCGCTAAACGGACCCGTAATTTTGAAACTTGAAATTTTGATTTTCTAACTTTTAAAACTCCAACTTTGAACTTTTGTCTTCTTAATACATGAAAATAAACTTTTGAAATCAAAATCAAAGCTTTAAACTTGAAAATTTTCACTTTGAAAACAAAATTCAAACTTTCGACAAAAAGTGGATTTCTAAGTCGCTTTTGGTTAGCGAATCGCTATCTTCATGTCATGAACCTGCATACAACAAATACAACATTCAAACATAATATCACATAAAAACATTACAGAACTATCGTAAAAAAAGAATTACTTAACAGTACTAAGTTACTTTTTCAATATTTAAGGTAAAATCTTTATTGCCTACTCAAACTTAGGCGTACGCAACCAACACCAATTCAATATATATGCATGCATACACAACGTATAACATTACTACAAACTTAAGCAACGTTTTGCCTTGTAAATTTTATTACTTTGAAAAGCTAGTAATTTGAGTTTTAAAAACGTGAACTTTACTCACCGAACTCTTACAAGAACTTGAATTCGACCTAGATCTTGGTATTAGCTTGCAAATGAGAGGACTTTGGATGCTTTTACACCTAAATTAGGCTCTTCCATGCATGTGTTTGGGCTCGACCATGGATTTTTGTGGAGGTTGTGGACTTGTACTATGGAAGAAAGGTGTTGTAATGTTTGTAGAAGTGTTCTAGTGATCTAAAGCGGTGATCTAAGTAGGAACGAAATGATTTTTCACAAGTTATAAATTATGAAGAGGGGCCATGGATATTTTTTCTGAAGCTTTTAGGAAATTTAAAATGAAGAAGAGGATTGTAAATGGAAATTATGAAAGGAAAGTGGTATTTATAGGCTTAGGAAAGTAATGAAATATATAAAGTAATCTTAATAAAATAATACATACATGCATGCACCCGTACTTCCCCTCTCCCTAACATGCACATGTTATCCCCCTTCCATGACTTGAGTCATGCTAGAGCTTCTGTGTGTACTAAAGATATGGAGGTGATTTGTATATATAAGTGTGTTTATATGTATATATATGCCTTTTATAACATAATTTGTCACATCCAAGTTTAGGTATAAAGATATGTAAGTTAATATACATAAGTATTCTTAATTAATACTAATCATAACATATAATAATCGTGCATGTTGCACTAAGGGAGCACAACGTTCCCGACGACTTTTGGGTGTCGAAAAGACAAAATTTCGAGAAACATTCTTCGGACACAGTTTCTATTTTTGTTTGAACTATCTATATTAGTAAACAAATTTTGAAAACTATTTTACCATCATTATTAAATAATTAAAATAGATTTATTTTCTAATAAAAATCCATTTATTGATTATATAAAATATATTTAAATGGCCTATTTCAAAGTGGCAAAATCCTAGGTCATTACAGATCTTTTTTAACATCATTTATTATTATTTAAAAGAGTCGTATTATTTTTAATTTATAAAACTTTTTGTTTGAATATTTAAAATTTATTAAATATTCACAAATCATGGTGGTAAAATTCTAGGTCATTACACTCTGCCCCCTTAAAAGAATTTCATCCCCGAAATTGTACCACAATCCTATTTCCCAAAACACTTGGAACTATTCATTAGTCCGTATAATGTACATAGATCATTACTATGTAAAATCTGATTTGATCACTCATTCGAAGACATAAATTCAATTCTGAACTAGTATCGCTTACCCGACTTCCTAGTGTGGACTTTGATCAGGCCTCGTATTTAGAAACTTTTGTTCTCCTTAGATAGCCATAAACGATAATAGACAACGTTTTATTCCATGTCAGACCCCTCATCAATGCTCGCAGTTCAAAATCAAGTGACAAATCCTTATTCGAAATGGTGGAAAACGCCTCCAGTCATATACTCGAATCTTCGATTAAGCACTATATGAAAAAGAGAAATGATCTTCATACAACCTATGTATTGATCTAATGATTATTACAATCTAACTACTTTCTACCCCCCACCATACTTCATCAATTTTTAAATTTATTAACTTATATAATACTCTTCTACCTCCTTAGAGTATATGCAAACATCTAACTTTTTATTCTACTTAATTTAACTATTAGATGCAGGCCAAAAATATTGGGATCCAAACTCCATCCTAGATTCTACTCTTTCCTAGACTATACTAAGGTAAAAAGGTCTATTAGCCGGCCTAATAACATCAAAGAATTCCTCACATCCTAGATGTTAAAATAAAAGGACATGGTTTAAATAAACAAAGTTTATTAAACCTCCTTACTAAACTTACCCTAATTAGAAATTCATTTACTATTCTACCTTCAAAATACCTTTTTATTTTGAAAAATCTTCCTTTTAAGGGATCCAAGAACGTAATACCCTGGTTTTATTTCAAAAACCTTTTGAAAACATATATAGCCTGAGTATCTCAAAAACAATGTCAAGGAACTGGATGTTACCAAATAGTACCATATACCCCTTCATTAAGAAGGGAAATACTTAAGAAGTATTTGCCATCTGAACACATCTCTTACCCATTTTTAGTCATTTCTGAGACACTCAAACTAGTTAGTAAAAATTCATTTTTTTCAAATTTCTTCTTGAAATAATACTATTTATATACAATTAATTTTTAACAAAATCATCCACTTGCTTTGGACTCATTCAAATTTGAACTTGTTTCGATTTGTACAATGATAAAAAGAATAATTTACCAAGTGCACTATCTTATCTACCTAAGCAAACATTCGATTGTTACTTAGAAGATTATTCTGATCATCATAAAATAGAAAAGACTTATTTTTGAACTTCCTAAAGAAAACCTTACTCTCAAACTTTATTTTTAAATATCTATATCTTAAAATGTCATTTAAGAAAGATTACTACTGTTTTCCAAAATCATTTGTAATTTATCAAAGCCCTCGTGATTTGACATTCTCAAAACCTTTTCATTTTTAAAACACATTTAATTGTTCTGATTGTAAAATTCTCTCTTAATTCATCTTATAAAAATTCTGAATATTTTCTTTCAAATAAACACCTTCATTAAAATTAAAATTTTAACCCTACATATCATCGATGCCTTATAATCAAATTTTGAAATTTAATTCACAAGGTGTTCGATTCAATGTTCCTACATATTCTACTTACACAAGCTATGATAGAAAAAGGAAATCTACTATTAAATCTGACAATAGTCAATGCTCAAAACTAAACGAGCATGACTAGCTAAACCTTAAATGCTAATAATTTAAATTTGATTAACTCCTAACCCACTCTCCTCATAGATAACTACATAGACTTTGGAAGTCATCCCTTTTTATATAGAGAAAATACATTCCTAGGTAAAATCATTTCATTTACCAAATTCAACACAATATTATGTAAATTTAACATGTTAAGTTTTCAAAAAATCCCTATCGATAACGTTGATCAGCCGCATCGACCAGAATTCTTAAGCCACTCAATGGGTCAAACAACACAATATAGAACAATTTTATTTAGTAATAAATATGAACACATATATATTACACTTAGATTCATTCTGGAGAACTACTGACCCTATCTATAATGAGTTTATCCCACCAAAACCTAGGTGTTCCCTCAACCTAAGCTTTGATACCAACATGTAATGAACTTGATTTTCGACCCATGAAAATCGACACTAATACGTCCACTGTATTGCATGCCGGACATTCAAGTGCCGGAAAATCGATCATTAGAGTTTAAAGAAAGAAAAGATAGAACAGAAGAAGCTAAACAAACTAAAATCTCATAATGCAACAGAAAAATATATATTATTCAATATTTATAAAGTCATTTCAAAATGTTACATCAGAGTCACATTAACACAAATTCTAGCATAGGATAGTTATGCCTATCCGTACCTAACTGATACAATATACATATAATATAGCGGAAACAAGAAAAATAACTAATCATGAATGAATCCACCTGCTCCAGGCCCCTCCAAGGAAAATCTATGGAAAAATCTGAACTACTTGGCTGCCCATTCATATTTGAGAACCCAAGAGTTTAGGAAAAGGGAAAATAAACTCGGGTCAGACATGGATCTTGTGTGAGTAAAACATAAGTCTTTAACTTTATAAAAAAATTTAAATCAAAGCCATCTCGAAGATGACGTCGCATAGAAACACGCATGAGTTTTTTACTCATGATAACCAAGACATTTGTATAAAAAAATCGAGTGATATTCTAATAATGTCTATGGTTTCAAATAAATATCAAAATGGCTGATATTGTTACCATATTAAGTTCTAGCATACTAGGCTCTAAAATCAACCATAAAGTCACATATTGTAGATTGGATTCCACACTATGGCAAGGTAAGGGACTACCTTTCCGATGGTACACCCCTAGAATATGCACCAGAGTCTGATAAGAACTTCTTGTAACCCTACTACACAGAGCTGGCTACCCTTTTAACATGGCAAACCGAATTACCCCATCCCTTTTTGAAACGGAAGCCTCATAATACCACGGTGTTCGGGCACAAAACAACTTGAATATGGACAATCCAAAATAGGATGGTGGCTCCTAATAGTAGACGACCACATAGCTCTATAGCATACCCTGTTTTTGCCTATTCTCTATTTATAGCGCTAGTAAGGTCACGTCTTTACCTTCTTCCTTTTAGAAAACCATCCTGGAATGCTAACAATATCCTCCAGGCTGAAATACAATGTCAACATTCATCCATGCAAGTTGTTCTAGGATCGGACAAACATTCAACATTACTATCTTCGATTTTGGAATCACCCTTGTGTAGAATAGTATAACTCCACAACATACTTCAATATGATTTAACATTATTCAGTATTAGTTTTGAGTGGCTCGAATAAATCCATGGACCGGTGTCTCCAAAACTAAGCGATGATTTTTGGGCTAACTCAATTCCAGTTATTTTGGAAATATACACTAAGCAATCGAGTCCTCATCGGGGAAATCAAATATACCCAGCATACCTCCCAAGTCAAAATAGGTTCATATTGATAGTAGGTTATTTAACTATCAACTATATAACAATAACAACCAATTCTATTTGAGATTTATCTATCCATTGCAACCACAAAGCCTTAAAACAAATCTTTAATTAATAAATCTGATTTTAAACGTTTGTTTAAAACATGCATATACTTATCAATCTGACATAAATACATTCACAAGACATTTGCGAATAACTTCTTACTTCCAAATCATGTTAAAAAGGATTAAACAAATGTTATTTAAATTGGAGGTAAGGACAACCCTAAACACTGTCCCCTTGGTGTTAAGTGTGGAATGGATGTTCCATACCACCATTTTTAAAAGGACGGTTTAGAGATACCTAGATCTCAAATTCTTATTATATTTCTTTCGAAAAATTCTTTTTGAACAAATCTATTTCATTCATGAAATCTCTTTTTATTTTGAAATCAAAACCATTTCAAAATACTTTCCAACTTCCAAATTCATTTATAAAACACGTTTATAAATATTCAAAATCACTTATATAAACTGCTTTTATAAATATCCAAACCTTTTTATAAACTTTCTTTTTGAATATTCAAATCATTTTCTAAAACTTCTTTTCAAATAACCCAAAATCATTTATAAGACTTCTTTATAAACCTATTCTCTTTAAACAACTTCTTAAATAACCTTCAATCAAATTAGCTTTCTTTAAGAAGAAAATCCATTTTATAAATCTTTTTTGCTTACAAACTCAAACCCATTTACCCAAACACCTTATAAATTTCCAAATTCCTTTAAATATATGGTTCAAAATGCAATAACTTTGAAATGTGCCGAAATCGAGAGGTAGCGTAGCTGTTCTAACCATTTCAAAACAAAAATGAAATATTTATCCCTACAAAATCAAATGGAAACTTAATGACCACAACGATGCTTTTAATTTGGTTTTACTTGTCTAGTTTAACATGACATCACATAACAATAGATATATAAGGGATCAACATATAAAATCAATCAATTTAAGTAAATGTCCAAGTTAATTGCAATTGAAGAATGGAGTTTTATCTCGCTAACAGATTTCATTTAGCTTTCTTGATCATATGTGTTTACTTAAGGGTAAGCTATACAAAAATCCCTTGATTTAAAACAAATTTGAAAAGAAAACAGTTTAAAACAAAACAGATCACTTAAACTAAAAGCGATTTTAAAATATATTAAAATCCTTATAAACGAGAATCAAATCCTTATTAAATAGTAATTAAACTCTAATTAAAAGTTGTTAAACTTTAATTAAACCTTATTAAAACATTATTAACTTTAATATAAGATTAATTAAACAAAAACCCTTTTAAAATGAAATTTAATTAATAATTATCTTATTTAAAAAATTAACTAAAAATTAATTAATCCTTAATTAAAATAATAATTAACTTTGACTAAGTAACAAATCATAATCAACTTAATTAATTAACATTTAAGTTTAAAAACCGTTATTAACAATAATTACGTATTAATTACCTTCATTAATTAATTAATTAAATGAATAATCATTAAATAAATAATAATTAAATAATTGTTCTCTAATTACTAAATTGAATTTTGAGAACATTTTCTGTAGAGATTTTAGTTAAAAACAAGTCTAGATTAGAAAAATAGTTAGGTTTTCCGAACTGCGCGTATAACGACTATCGCTATATGGGCCTGTAATTTTGAAACTTGAAATTTTGATTTTTTATTTTTAAATTTTAACTTTGAATTTTGTATTTTTTAAAACTTTAAAATAAACTTTTGAAACCGAAATCAAAGATTTAAAATTGAAAACCTTTTATTTTGAAAATAAAAATCAAACTTTCGACAAAAAACGGAATTCTACGTCATTTTTGGTTAATGAATCGCTATCTTCATATCATGAACCCACATATAACAAATACAACATTCAAACATAATATCACATCATAACATTATTGTAACGACCCGCGATTTTGGTTATTTAATTTTGAATATTTAATTAATTTCGATGATTTAAATATTGATTTAAATGCTTTAAAGCTCGAATTAAATTATAGGATTGTTTAAAAATCTTTGAATTGTAGATAATTATTTGAATAATGATTTAAATATTTTGATTTTAAGTTTAAAATTAATTCTATGGATTTAATGGACTTGTTTAACTCCTTTTAAATTTAGAAATAATAATAGTAAATTTATTTTATAAATTTATTTATAGAAACAAATGATTCATACAAATAATCAGAAATTATATTTTTATTTTTAATACTAGATTTCTGATGCCATATTATTAATTTATTTTATTTGATTTTTCTATGATTTTTAATTTGAAAAATATTTAAATTATCCATTTGACATTTTATCGTCAAATAGTAGTGTTTTTGGTAAATTCATTGAATCTGAAAACTAGTGTATACTTTTATTGTTTTGGAATCACACCGCAGTTCTAAGTGTTATCATATTTTTGTTTTATCATTCTATGTCTGTACACAAACAGAATGCAGTGCCATGGGATACCGATAATAACACTTAGTACATATATACACATATATATACATATACATATATATATATATAGCTCAACTCAAACATTTAGTACAACATAGCTCACCAACATGTTTTCTTGTTTCACTGTCCTTGTTTCACTTCACAGTAAGAAATAGAAAAATGGACATATTCTTTAAAAGTTCAATATCTTGATACCTATTCATTGAATTTTTTTGAAATAAATATCATTGGAATTGAGTTGATGATCTCTACCATCTCTTACCCCTTTTTTAGTTCTGGTCTCGTCTGGGGTTGCTTGATGGTTTGAGAGGGAAACTAGGGTTAAGGATTTTATGAACTTCCGTCGACGGGAGGCTTGAAGGAGAATGGTTCTAGGCTTGGGTTTTCAAGTAGCATCTTCTGAAGGAGTTTGGTGGAGTGCAGCGTGGGCTTGGGAGAAGCGTTCGTGCACTATAGTTCGAGATGAGGGCCGATCGCGATTTCAAGATGGAATGTTGGGTGAGTTTCATGTGGTTGGGGAGATGGTGCAGGCGAAGGGAAGGCCAGTAGAGCAGATGGGAAGGGATTTCGTCGAGTAGGGGAATGTGAAGTTTCGACCATGGCTAATGTTGAGGCAGGCAGTAGCGGTGGTATTTGGGGAAGATGAAGATTGAATTATGAAGGGTAATTGATTTTAGAGTGTAATTAATTATTAATTATTATTATTTAATTTAGAAATCTTCTAATATTAATAACTTATTCATATGAGGTCCAATCGAAACGAAAATTTTTGAGTTGCGCTCGTTATGACGATAGCTTTGCGATGAAACTGGTATGATCCAATTTGGAGCAAGTTAGAAATTTAGGCTAAAATCGAACATCGTTCTAATTTAGTCCAAAGCAGAACTCTGGTGAATTAAAACTCACTCTTTTTGGGTAATTAGCATGTTTATAATTAAAAAAATTATTTAGGCCAGTTTGGATTGTTGAATTGGTTGGTTGATTAGATTTGGTCTAGGATCACGATATACCATCATGAAATATTAGAATGGTTGAATTTGATCTAGGATCACGATATAGCATCTTGAAATGCTATTAGATTGTTTGAGTTTTAAATTTTTATAAAACTTGTGTAAGTAATGGATCATATATATGTTGTAATAAATTGATACTAATTTGAGTTAATAAAATTACGTTGTTAGAAATTATAACATAGTTAATGTAAGTATATATCTTTATGTTATCTATTTGGCCAAATAGACATCGTTTAATAAATGCAAGGATTTACCTTTAAATGACATTAGTTAGCAGAATAAATTCCCATTCTACTATTATATTAATTTGGACATTTATTCAAGTCTCAATTGATCATTAACAATGGATTTGTTTACATATATGCTTGATTACGTAAATGCCAACAAATTTGACTTGAGAATTTTCGGACGGTAAGTAGCTTGTTAAGTACCATTGGGATTGCTGAGCCTTTCTAGATTCGCAAATTTTGGATTTGATTAACTTCCAATTTTATAAACTAGAAGAAAAATGTCTAATTATTACAATATATATATATATATATATATATATATATATACACACACACACATACATACACAAGGAGCTATATTGATAATTAACTACAAATGTTGTAAAAATTATTTTTGTAAGTTAATTACTATATTATCTATAGTGTTTTAAAATAAATTATTTTATTAATGTTTTTTGAAGACAATAATTATTTTTTATTGGTTATTTAAAACTGGATTACTATTTCATTAAAAATATTGTTGGAGATAATTAATTTTATTCAAAGGGTTGTTTAAAGTTATTTTATTTTATTTACCTATTGCAGATGTTTAAGGTTTAAGAGTTTATTTATTATATTATTAAAAACATTAGTCTTATTTCTTTTATATTATTTAAAAATGATTAAAGCTAGGTTTATAATGTTTTTGTTTATTCATTTTAAAATAAATAAAAAAATGGTTATAAAAGGAATTCTTTTATAAAAAGGATTTATGTAAAGGGGTTTATAAGCTTGGGAAGATAATTAAAATTGGAAAAGAAGTTAGATTCTTAATGATTGTGGAAAGAGAAATTTTAAAAATGAGGTTGGAGATTTTTAAAGAGTATCTTTGTAAATAAAAATTAGAGATCTATAAGGAACTCTAATAATAAAATTTAGAGATTTATAAAGATGATAATTTAAATTAAAAAGAAAAGATGGTTAAAGAGAGAAAAGGTATTTCAGAATATTTATATCTTTGTTTTAAAGGATACCCATGTTTAAATCATTTTAAATAATCTTGAATAATAAAATTTTTATAAGTGATTAGTTAAGATACTTATACCATTTTATAAGTATATGGGAAACATTCTTCAAGTTTTAAAATGAATGATTGGAAAATATACATATCCCGCTAGGATAAGTACGTGGTTATATTTTCTTAGTATGGAAAATATTTCTTTTTGTGAATATACTTATTTTGTTGAGATAAGTATATGGAAGTGATTTCCAAATATTTGAAAGTGATTTCAAATTAGTGAATGTGAGGCTCATTGGGTTCCATGGGAAATTAAATCTATGATTGAATGTTGTATTCGATAGTTAAATGGCCGACTATCGAATTTGGACCCAAATGTAACTTCGGAAATATCTAGGAGAAACATGTGAGTTATATAGCATAGTCATCTCCGAGGATGTTGTATTGTGCATATAAATCTCTTCTCCTTCCCTTAGGATAATTACAAGTAAATCCGTCAACTAACAGTTAGGAGATGAACTTCGCTCTTATTTTCGGTTTTAATTTCCTAAAGAACTAGAGTTGAGTTTACCGAAAACTATCGATTGTTGTTTCGAAGAGACCGAGATTGGATATATGATCTGAAACCACTTCGATCCAACTTAAGCTTTGTGAAGTGAAGACATCTTGAGGATGATGGGAAATCAGAGACAGAGCTTTCAAGTTTTTCATTCAGTCCAAAAATGAACTTGTGTGGATGAATGTTGGCATTGCATTGCTACTTGGAGGGTAGTGTTAGGCATTCAAAGTGGGAAGTGCTATATAAAAGGTAATTGTAGCCTTAAGCCTCATCAACCGAGAATGACTAAAATAGGGGAGATGCTTCAAGGCTATGTGGTTCGCTACAATTAGGGTATGGTCATCACCTAGTCTAGATCGATGTTATAAATCATGTATGCTCAGGGCCCATTTAGGTTTTTTAAACCAACAAAGGTGATGACATATTCGACACTATCTAGTAAGGGGTAGGGTCAGTATTGACTCGTAGGGATTGCATATGAGGCTCTCGGTTTATTTTATCTAGAGATGCACTGTGACGGGCGGTACCCTAGCAGCCCAATCATTGTATAGAAACCAATCTCCAATAAGAGCCATCATGATTTTGATTGTGCCTAACTACGTTGGAATGTGAAATGCAAGCATTTAAACTATTTTATATATTTACTTTTAACAATTATACATTATAGTAATATCGCTGGACGTCACATGAAATGTTTTGGTTATCGTATGGTAAAAACCCGTCTGCATTTATGGGTGGCATGGTCTTATGAGATACCTTTATTTTCAAAGGTTTTATAACTTTAAAATCCAATTAGTGTGTTTTTCTCACACTAGTTTTCCAGGCCGACTCGGATGTTATTTTATTATAAGACTCGGGTTAGACCGAGCATATTTACAGATTGCTTTGGAAGCATTGGAACTCAGGTGACGAGTTGGAGGCCTTCAAGTCATATTCTCGTATATTTTTTTTTCCGTTGATTTTTTATTGAAATTATCAGCAATTGTGATGACAGGTTGTAATAAATGTCTAGGCTGATAATAGTGATTGCTGTTGTAATCTGATGGACGTGTATGTATATAACAGTTCTCTTTTGTAAAAATCCTTGATATTATATTATATGTTATTCCGCTGCTATTGTGAGATTTTTTTGTTGTTTTTAGTTTCTTTTCTCTTCCTCTTTCTTCTTTCATCTCCATAACTATCAGTCTTTCTACTCGATTTGGGTTGGACATGTGTGGTTTATTGTCAACTTGAATGGTATGGAAAAGCAGGTTGTTACACATGGTATCAGAGCTTAGGTTGAGCGAACACCTAGGTTTGTTAGGGTTAACTCATTGGGGATAGGGTAAGTGAGACATTAGGATAAGTTTATATATATATATATATATATATATATATATATATGAACGTGTACTTGTTAATTATATAAAAAAGTTTTATATTGTGTTAATTTATCGGTTGAGTGATTATGAATCCTGGTCGATGCAGAAGGAACAACTATATCGATAGGGGTTTCTAAATACTTAAAAAACGCAAATCGACAAAGTATTGTTTTTAATTTGGGTAAATGAAATAAATTTCCTTAAAATATATTTTTATATAAAAGAATAATTTTCTGAAATTAGTATAGTTATATATAGTGTGTTGGTTGTTAGAAAATAATATGCATTTATTGTTTATTGGTTGTACTCAAATAGTTAAGAACATTTAGTTGGTCAAAATTAAATACGAACACCTTGTGAATTTGGTTTCATTGTTCACTATAAAGTGTTCGATGATAATATTGAGTTTAATTTTAAATTAGAATAAAATTTATCCATTATAATCTATACTCAGACAACAATGGTGAAATGGTCTTAGATAAAAAGAGAAATTATATAAGTTGGATTTATAAATACGGATTGTAAATAAGAATTTAAAACCGAAAATTTGAAAATTTAAATTTTGGTGTTTTGAAATTATTTTGAAAAGCTTGGAATAATAATAGTATTATTGAAAGGTGTTTTGGAATATAATTTTTCTTATATGGTTTATGAATAGAAATGGACTTAAACTAAGAATTTTGAACTCAAAGCCAGTGTTTGGAAATTATTTTCAAATTTTTTATGGAAAATAATAATGGTATTATTTTGAAGATATTGATTAATAAAAATACTGAGAAAAAAGGATTTGGAATAGTTAAAAAGAACTAAACTCACGTCGGTCACTGGAAAATAATTCTAGTGATGACTACAGCATCATCGGTGTTCATTTTCGAGTTTCTTAAGTGAGAAATTGCTGTTGAGACTTGGTTTTGATTCATGACATGAGGCTATCACTACGACATGCAGATTTGATGGCTGCTATGACAAAAAGAGACAAGGAGACGAGACTTTAAAAACCGGTGCATCAACTATGGTATTTTGTTTTAAAGTCTTAGGTCAATATTTGTTAAAATCTCTCCACCATTATGTCTACACTAGCTTATATATTTAATCATTATATTTACTAAATATTTTATACATATATAAGCACACATTTAAATTATAAAAGTGTTTTAAAGCTATAGAAATTAATATATATATATACATATATATGTTAATTGTGTAAACTGCACAAAAATAACCAAGTCAGTCAACTGACCACCTGAGACAGCCGAATGACACTGGGATTTTTGTGCAGCATGCACAGTTGCATAAATGTACGAATTTAAAATTTAAAATTATTTTGAATACTCAATCGACTGAATTTCTATAACAGCCACTTTTTTGAAAGTACACGACTTTTGTGAAGAGTTGCGAACCTTTAAATGAAAAGATTCAGACGCAACACTTCGATCGAAACACTTCACCAACAGTCGCTGCTTTCTAACCATTATAAATACAAACTCTAACTTCATTTCTAATCACTGAATTGCAATCGAATTCTCTCACACTCTGATCTAACTTTATGAAATCTATTTGTTATCATACTTTCAATTATTCTGCATTAAAGCAACGTTATACCTTTCTGTTCTTCATATATTTCAAATATATATATTTATACTCGAGGAGAAGATTATAGGAAGGGTGTACTACAAGTGACAAATATGTGTTATCAGAACACACATTACTCAAAACTATTTTTTGTATTAGTTGAAGCCCTATTCTGCTGCTCAGACGAGTGAAGTCCTCTTCGGATGTTGAGGCGAAATCCTATTCTACTGCTCAGGTCCTTATTCGGCTGCTCAGGGGTGTATAAACCTGTTCCTCTGGGTTAAGTGAGGGTTGTTGTTTAAGTGAAATTCCAGAAGAAGTCTGGGACTGGATATACGACGGTGCTTCGAACCAGTATAAAAATCTCTGGTGTCATTTTACTATACCGCTTTTTATACCGCACTATTTATAGTATTATTATCATCATTATACTCTGCATTATCATATATCCATATTACACGATCCATCAAATTTTGGACTTTTCTATCCGAAAGAATGTTCGTTCGAATTAGTTTCATACAGCGATGCTGATTTCGGAGGATCATGAGCAGATAGAAAAAGTACAAGCGGTATGTGTCACTTCATTGGTAGTCTTTAATATCATGGTTTAGTAAGAAAAAAATTGTGTTTCTTTATCAACTTGTGAAGCATATTATATTTTTGTGGCACTAGCTTGCACACAAGTAATTTATATGCAATAGATACTTAAAGATTTTGGGATTGATCTATCAAAATCAACAATTTACTGTGATAATTCTAGTGCAATAAATCTATCTAAAAATCCAGTAAACCACTCTAGAACTAAACATATAGAAATTAGACATCATTTTTTACGTGATAATATAGAAAAAGACGTGATAAATCTGCAATATGTACCATTTGAAAATCAATTAGTCGATATTTTTACTTAGCCGCTATTAGAAAATATGTTTATAAAATTACAATGTGAGCTCGATATAATTCCTAGTAAAGATATATAAATAATATATAAAAATTATTAACTAAAAACTCAAAAATAATTTTTTTACAAAAATTCAAAATTCTAACTATGCTAAGGCTCGAACTCGTGACCTGCTACGAATAACCCAAGTGTCTTAACCACCTGAGCTATTAATGTTTTCTATTCTAGTCCAGTACGGCCATCTTATTATATGGTAACATTAATTTATACTATATTACATGTCACATTTAACTTTATTAATATATATAACTATTTTTTATAAACATTTAAAATTGTACAAAATAGCTCAGCTAACAGAAAAGTTAATGTTTCACCATACTTCTTGGCTTGAATTAATATAAACCACTAAATTCATTCCTATTTTTTCTTAGAATTAGGCTATAAATAGTTACATATTCTACTTCCTTAAAATCAAACTGAAAATAACTCTAAAGTTATCATTCGTTCTTCATTCCAACAAACTATATTTCAACAATGTCAAACTCCTCCAAAGACTCTATTGAAATCATTGACTCGAACAACTCTCCAAAAACTCCCGATCATAAAAATTCATCATCATCAGTCTATCACACCGGATATACTCCGGAAAAGAAAAAGGAAAAGAAGACTTGATATTTCTCCAAACACGAAACAAAAGATCGACGATATCCACCATTATCAGTAGGAATCTCTAATGCTACAACGGGATAGGAATAATTGAGCACATCGCTATGAAATTCTGTGGGCCGTCGTCACATCCGATAGACGAACATGCAGTTTCGCCTATCAGACGACCATCCACTTCGTCTCCATCACGACCACCATACTCATCGAATTCGTGGGATCGCAACGAAGAATCAAATGTTCGTCGTAAGCACCTGAAAGAGTTCAAGACGCCTAGCCCCTCGAAATAATCACAGTTTTAATTATCTTTTGTTGTATTTCTAAATAAGTTCTTTACATATGTACGTTTCTGTTTTTAAATAAATTTATTTCTAGTGCATTAATCCACATCTCACATATAGAAAATATTAACATTTAACTGCAAAATAAAGTTATTTTTACATCATTCATGAAAATAAAAACTACTTATATTAAAAGATTTAACAAACATAAATAATATATATACATTTAACACCAAAAAAATTCATTGCAGAAAATACTCTAGGTTAATCGACTAGATCAAGAGTTCAATCGACTGACACAATGAACGAATTTTTTATATATACATGGCCAGTCGACTGTCCCAAAGCCTCAGTCGACTGCACCAGAAGGTTGAATATTTTCGACCTTCAAAATCAGTCAATTGAAGCCCTGAGCTAGACAACTGACGCAGCCATACAAAATTTTATATCACATGGCCAGTCGACTATCTTAGAGCCTCAGTCGACTAGACCAGCAGATCGAAAAAATTCAATCTTTAGTTTCAGTTGACTGATGCCCTAAGCCAGTCGGCTGAGTCGTAGATCTGAGTTACTTTTTACCTTTTAACCTACCCCTTTACTCCTTTTACCTTCACTTTACCTTATCTCCTATTTACTATTTCAGACTTAGGTCAATATTTGTTAAAATCTCTCCTCGATTATGTCTACACTAGCTTATATATTTAATCATTATATTTACTAAATATTTTATACATATATAAGCACACATTTAAATTATAAAAGAGTTTTAAAGTTATAGAAATTAATATATATGTGTGTGTGTGTGTGTGTGTGTAAATTGTGTAAACTGCACAAAAATAACCAGGTCAGTCGACTGACCACCTGAGACAGTCCACTGACATTGGGATTTGTGTGCACCATGCACAGTTACATAAATATACAAATTTAAATTTTAAAATTATTTTGAATACTCAATCGACTGTCCCAGAGGCTCAGTCAACTGAATTTATATAATGGCAACTTTTTTGAAAGGATACGACTTTTGTGAAGAGTTGCGAACCTTTAAATGAAAAGATTCGGAAGCAACACTTCGATCGAAACTCTTCACCAACAGTCGCTGCTTTCTAACCTTTATAAATACAAACTCCAACTTTATTTCAAATCACTGAATTACAATCGAATTCTCTTACTCTCTGACCTAACTTTCTGAAATCTTTTTGTTATCATACTTTCAATTATTCTGCATAAAGCAATACTATACCTTTCTATACTACATATACTTCATATATATATATATATATGTATATATATACACACACACACTCGAGGAGAAGATTATAGGAAGGGTGTAATACAAGTGACACATTTGTGTTATCAGAACTCACAGTAGTCAAAACTATTCTCTGTATTAGTTGAAGTCCTGTTCTACTGCTCAGGCAAATGAAGTCCTCTTCGGCTGTAGAGGTGAAATCCTATTCTGCTGCTCAGAGCCCCGTTCGGCTTCTCAGGGGTGCATAGACCTATTCCTCCAGGTTAAGTGAGGGCTGCGTTTTAGTGAAATTTTAGAAGGAGTCTGGGATTGGATGTACGAAGGTGCTCTGAACCAGTATAAAAATCTCTGGTGTCATTTTATTATACTGCTTTTTATTTCACACTATTTACAGTATTATCATCATCATTATACTTTGTATTATCATATATCCATATTACATGATCCATAACACACTTTCAATTGCTCCTGTGATAGAAATTGGTTGTCGAATTATTTTCGGTAAAGCAAATTTATTTAAAAATTCCCAAAAATATGAATTGATATATACACAAAAGGAGTCATTTATATAAATATTATCTCAAAATGATTTGAAATAAAAACTAGGTTTAAAATTCTAAAACTTTCAGCTAATTGAGATTATAGACTCATGTATCTTAACCATTTGGATAGTTGGTTGGTGTATCTCCTTTCGAGATATTGTAGGGTAATTTTCATTTATTAATATGAATTTTTTTAGCCGATTTTGTACAGTCGTGACTTCCAGTTTGATAAAGAAACCTGAATCTAAGTGTTATGATAAAATTAAGAAATAAGTTTCGTAACTTATAAATTTGAGATGACAATAATTTAAAACAAGTTTTAAATTTGTCAAATATTCTAGTTAAGAAAACAATTCTAAATATTGTATATGTACTCTTAGAGAAGATAAGGGTATTTTGCAATTATAAACTCAAGTTATAGAATGTTAATAGACTTGAGCAATACTTCTTAAGAAAAATAGTGATTCTTTAGAAATAATAAAAATCTTGGACGTGTTTTATTAATGAAGACAAGCCTTGATAAAGTGTTTGGTGGCTTGGAGTAACATGTTATAAAATGACTTAGAAAATGAATTCTAGTATTACTTAAGAATATGAACTTAAGTTAAATGGATTATAAACTTAAGTGTGTTTTATAAAATGTTATAATAAGCTTGAGTATGTAGGAGCTTTAAGAAAAAGTTCTGCTTTATAAGATGCTATAAACGTAATGAAATATTTGAGTTTTAAGTAACGTGTTCTTGAATGGGTTAAAATAAAATAATGTTTAATGAAATTGAATTTATGAAATAGTTCATAAATAATTTAGTACTAAAGGGAATATACCAAGAAATAATAAATGTGAATTAAAATATATTGGTATAGTCAAGAAAAGTAAATTTGAAATTAAGCTATCAAATGAAATTTAGCTTAAGTAAAGTTAAATAAAAACAATTTATAAAATAGTGCATAAATGAATTTTAGTGTTCAAGTAAATACTATTGGAAAATTAAGTGAAATTTAACATTTGATGTGAATAAAAAGAAATTATATAATTTAAAGACCAATGAAATAAATACTTAAGTGGTACGAAAATCATACTATTCACATAATTGATTTTAACCTAGATCCAAATAAACGATTTGGAGGTTATTTACATGAATCCGAACAAGGATTTTTCACTCGATTTCCAACGGCGAAAAATTGATATGTATTTTTGATTTGAGTCCAAAGTTTTCTATTGTAGTATATGACTATGCAAGGAGAACGACAGTTTCTAATTAAGGGACCGGATCGAAGTTCGCACTTGGGAAGTCAAGTGGACGATACTAGTTCGGAAGTGAAATTTCTGTGATCGAGCGAGTGATCAGACTTAATATTGTGTATGTATGATATATATGCATTATATGGACTTTATAATAATTATAAAAATTTAAAATTTGGAAATACAAATTATTTGGTTGAATATATTTGAATGAAACGCAGATTTTTGGAAGCAAAGGCTAGTTTGACGCCTTTGGTTTTATGAGTTGAGTTATTTGGCCGACAAATAGGTACATGGTTGTACTGTCATTTGAATTGATGATTTTGTGTCCCAAATATAGAAGGCCACTTGTCTTTTATTTTCTTTGGATTGGTTTGAGAACGTAGTGGCGACTTGTAGTTTTTTCAATCGAGCCGCGCAAAGAAGATGCTGCCAAAATTTTTCGTAAATTTAGGACTTAGAAAAACTTAATAACCTATTCCAACTAATTTATTTTGAAAGTTTAATGGGTATGAGGCATTTTCCTTACTTTGGCAATTTCGAGGTTGAAATTCTTTTAAGGGAGGAAGGTATAATAACCCGCAATTTTGGTCATTTAATTTTGAATATTTAATTAATTTCAATGATTAAAATATTGATTTAAGAGCTTTAAAGCTCGAACTAAATTATAGGATTGTTTAAAAATCTTTGAATTGTTGATAATTATTTGAATAATGATTTAAAATTTTGATTTCAAGTTGAGTATTAATTTTATGGATTTAATGGACTTGTTTAACTCCTTTTAAATTATATATAATAACAGTGAAATTATTTCATAAATTTATTTACATAAACAAATGATTCAGAAAAATAATCCGAAATTATATTCTAATTTTTAAGACTCGATTTCTAATGGCATATTATTAATTTATATCACATATTTTTCTATGATATTTAATTTGGGAAATATTTAAATTATCCATTTGACATTTTATCATCAAATAGCAGTGTTTTTTGTAATTTCACAGAATCAGTAAGCCAGTGTATATGTTTGTTGTTTTGGAATCACACCATTATTCTAAGTGTGATCATAGTTTTGTTTTATCGTTTTGAATCCGTACGCAAATGAAATGCAGTGCTGTGAGATACCGATAGTAACACTTTATATATATATATATATATAGCTCAACTCAAACATTTAGTACAACACAGCTCGCCAACATGTTTTCTTGTTTCCCTAGCTTTGTTTTACTTCACAGTGAGAAATAGAAAAATGGTAATATGCTTTAAAAATTCAAAATCTTTATACCTATTCATCGAAAAAAATTTGCAATAAATATCATTGGAATCGATTTAATGATCTCTACCATTTCATATCAATTTATTTGGGTCTGATCTCGTCTGGCGTTGTTCGATGGTTTGAGGGGAAAATACGGTTAAGGATTTTATGAACATTGGTCGATGGGAGGCTTGAAGGAGAACGGTTCTAGGCTTTGGTTGTCAAGTAGCATCTTCTGGAGGAGTTTGTGGACAAGGGTTTGGGGGAAGCGTTCGTGCACGGCAGCTGGAGATGAGGGTCGATTATGATTTCATGGGGGATGCTAGGTGAGTTTCATGTGGTTAGGAAGATGTTCCACGCAAAGGTAAGGCTAGTGGAGCAGATGGCGAGGGTTTCATCGTGTAACGAATGAAATAAGGGAATGTGAGTTTTGGCCATGGCTAATATTGAAGGAGGCAGTAGCGAGAGCAATTGGGGAAGATGGAGTTTGAATCATGAAGAATAATAATTTTAAATTGTAATTAAGTGTTAATTAATATTATTTAATTTAGAAATCTTCTAATATCAATAAATTTTTGCATTGCGCTTGTTATAACGATAGCTTCGTGAACAAACTGGTTTGGTTCTATTTGGAGCAAGCTGAAAATTTAGGCTAAAATCGAACATCGTTCGATTTTAGTCCAAAGTAGAACTCTGGTGAGTTTAAACTCACTCTTCTTGGGTAATTAGCATGTTTATAATTAATAAAATTTGTTTATGCCTGTTTGGACTGTTGAATTGGTTGGTTGATTGGATTTGGTCTAGGATCACGATATAGCATCTTGAAATGCTACTAGATTTGTTGAATTTGATCTAGGATCACGATATAACATCTTGAAATACTGGGATTGCTAAGACTTTCTAGATTCGGAAGTCTTGAAGTTGATTAACTTCCACTTTTATAAACTGGAAGATAAATGTTTGATTATTACAGTATATGTATATATACACAAGGTGCGCTATTAATAATTAATTTCAAATGTTTGTAAAAATTATTTTTGTAAGTTAATTATCATATTATCTATAGTGTTTTAAAATAAATTATTTTATTACTGTTTTTGAAGGCAATAATTATTTTTTAATAGTTATTTAAAACTAGATGACTATTTCATTAAAAATATTGTTGGAGATAATTAATTTTATTTAAAGGGTTGTTTAAGGTTATTTTATTTTATTTACCAATTGGAGATGTCAAAGGTTTAAGAAATATTTATTATATTATTAAAATGTTTTTAGTCATATTTCTTTTATATTATTTAAAAATGATTAAAGCTAGGTTTATAATGTTTTTGTTTATTCATTTTAAAGTAAATAAATTGTTATAAAAGGAATTCTTTAATAAAAAGGATTTATGTAAAGGGGTTTATAAACTTGGGAAGAGAATTAAAATTGAAAAGAAGTTAGATTCTGAATGATTGTGGAAAAGAGGAATTTTATAAATGGGTTAGGATATTTTTAAAGAGTATCTTTGTAAATAAAACTTGGAGATCTATAAGGGACTCTAATAATAGAGTTCGGAGATTTATAAAGAAAATATTTAAATTAAGATTGTTAAAGATAGAAAAGGCATTTTGGAACATTTATATCTTTGTTTTAAAGGATACCTATGTTTAAATAATTTTAAATAATATTGAATAAGTAAATCCTTATAAGTGATTAGTTAAGATACTTATACCATTTTGTAAGTATATGGGAAAGGTTCTTCAAGTTTCGAAAAGAATGATTTCAAAATATACCTACACTGCTTGGATAAGTACGTGGTTATATTTTCTTAGTATCGAAGATATTTTGTTTTCTAAATATACTTATTTTGTTGAGATAAGTATATGGAAGTGATTTCCAAATATTTGAAAGTGATTTTAATTTTATGAATGTGAGGCTCAGTGGGTTCCATGGGAAATGAAATCTATGATTGAATGTTGTATTCGATTGCTAAATAATTAACTATCGAATTGGGACCCAAAAGTAACTTTGGAAATATCTAGGAGAAACACGTTACTTATATGGCACAGTCAACTCCAAGGTGTTATACTGTGTATATAAATCTCGTATTATTTTCTTAGGACAATGATGAGGGAATCCGTCCACTAACGGTTAGGAGATGATCTCTGCTCTTATCTTTGGTTGTTATTTCATAAAAACCAGGAGTTGAGTTTACTGAAAACTATCAAATGTTGTTTCGAAGAGACCAAGATCAGATATGTTATAGATAACCACTTCGATCCAACTTAAGTGTTGCAAATTGAAAACATCTTATGGATGATGGGAATTCAGAGATAGATCTCTTAAGTGTTTCCTTCAGTCCCAGAACGAACTTGTATGGATGAATTTTGACATTGCATTACTGCTTGGAGGGCTGCAAGTTGGATGTGCTATATAAAAGGTAATCCTGGCCTCAAGCCTCATCAACCAGGAATGACTAAAACATGGAGGATGCTTCAAGGCTATGTGGTTCACTACCATTAGGGTATGGTCATCACCCAATCTATATCGATATTATATATCATGTATTCTCGGGGCCAATTTAGGTTGTTATACCAATCAAGGTGAAGACATATTCGACGCTATCTACCTAGTAGCCCAGTCATTGTATGCAAAACAATCTCCAATATGAGCCACTACGATTTTGGTTGTGCCCAACTATATTGGAATGTAAGATGTAAGCATTTCATCTATTTTATCTATTTACTTTGAACTCTTAAATATTATTATAATATCACTAGATTTCATATGAAATGTTTTGGTTATCGTAAGGTTTAAACCCGTACGTGTTTATATGCGGCGTGGTCTTGCGAGATACCTTTGTTAGCAAAGGTTTTCACAACTTTGAAATCCAATTAGTGTGTTTTTAACACGTTGGTTTTTCAAACTAACCGAGGTGTTATTCTATTATAATGCTCGGGTCAGACCGAGCATATTTAAAGATTGCTTTGAAAGCGTTGGAGCTCTAGAGACGAATTGGAGGTCTTCAAGTCATATTCTCGTATATGTTTAATTTCCCTTTCTTTGTTATTGAAGTTATCCGCAATTGTAAGGACATGTTATTATAATTGTCCAGGTTTATAGTAGTGATTGTTGTTGTACTTTGATGGATGTATGTATATAACAGTTCTCTTTTGTAAAAATCCTTAATATTACTTTATATGTTTTCCCGCTGCGATTGTGAGATTCTGTGTAATTTTTAGTTACTTTTCTCTTCTTCTTCATTCTTTCTTTTCCATAACTATCTGTCTTTCTATTCAATTTGGGTTGGACATATGCGGTCTATTATCAATTTGAATGGTATGGTAAAGCCGATCGTTACATTATAGCTCCATCATAAACAAAGTATTAATTCATAATACTGACTAATATCTGCAATATTCAGGGTAAAATCTTTATCGCCTATTCAAACTTCGACATAAGCAGCTAATGCCAAATCAACATATGTGCATGCATACATAACATATAACATTACCACATACTTAAGAAAAAATTTAATTCGTAAATTTTACAACTATAAAATGTTAGTAACTTGAATTTTAACAATGTGAACTTTACTCACCGAAATCTTACTAGATGTTGAATTCAACGTAGATCTTGGTATTGTCTTGCAAAAGAGAAGGCTTTAGATGATTTTACACCTAAATTAGTCTCGTCCATGCATGTGTTTGGGCTCAGCCATGCATGTTTATAGAGGGCGTGGACTTGTACTATGGAAGAAAGGTGTTGTAGTGTTCGTAGAAGTGTTCTAGTGAGCTAAAGAAGTGATTTAAGTATGAAATAAGTGATTTTTCACAAGTTATAAATTATGAAGAGAAGTCATGGATATTTTTTCCCAAGATTTTAGGAAATTTAAAATGAAGAAAAGGATTGTAAAATAAAAATTATGAAAGGGAAGTGGTATTTATAGGCTTAGGAAAGTAATATAATATATAAAGTGATCTTAATAAAATAATACATGCATGCATGCACTCATACCTCCCCTCTCCCTCACATGCACACATTACCCCCCCCTCCCCCCTTCATGCCTTGAATCATGTTAGAGCTTCCATGTATGTGTACTAAAGATATGGAGGTGATTAGTGTTTGTGTGTGTGTGTGTGTGTATAAGTCTGTTTATATGTATATATATATGCCGTTTATAACATAATTTATCACATCCAAGCTTAGGTACAAATGTATATATATAAGTTAATATACATAAGTATGATTAATTAATTAATACTAATCCTAATGTATATAAATATGTGCATGTTGCACCAAGTGTGCCCAACGTTCCCGACGACTTTCGGGTGTTGAAAAGTCGAAATTTCGGAAAGCGTTCTTCGGTCACGTTTTATATTTTTATTTCGACTATCTTATCGGCAAACAAATTTTTAAAAATATTTACAGTTCCTTTCTGTTCCTTAATCTGCTCCTCAAAATGGCGATATCATTTTTCCTTCCCTTTCTGATTTCCGTTTGTCTATTCGTCCTTCCTCTCTCTCCCATTCTACTACATCCACTTTCTCCTTAATCTCCTGCCCCTCCATTTCTAATTGACCGATTACCAGATCTGGCCATGCGTACATTTTTTTCGATCACTACTATTTCTGGATCTGCTTATTTACTACAATCTCTTTATGATGGTTAGTCTGTCTCAATTGGAAAGTCTCTGGATGCTCTTGCTTCTAATTGTTGTAAACTTTCTTCGTCGATAAACCCAATATCGGGTATCGTGAAACCTTCCCCTTCTTCTGCCTTAAATCCTATCCTACAATATACCGGCGCTGCCTGGAATGTCGAGGAACTAGGAAATGTAAGTTGCGATGGCCATCGTAATACTGATGATAGTGGTAATAATTCTGTTGATTTAAACTCAGTTGAAACTTTAGATAATGAGGTCGAAGATGATTGTTTTGGTCTGGATGCAAATATGTATGAATCTACTATGCTAAAATTTAATCATGATAATGCACAAATATCACTTGGGTTGGTCTCCAATTATGTTGGTTTATCTAATAGAACAGATGATATTACTAGCAAATGTTTGAAAAATCGAGGAAGGAAATAAATGATATCGGAAACAATGAACCTATTATTGCTCGAAACTATGCAAATTCAACACCTGCTAATCAACAGCAACTTCCTCAACTACATGATTAAAATGGTCTTCCTTGTTCTTTGCCTTGCCAAAAAATGCAGGTGATTTCGTGCCCCGTTCTTTTGAAATGGTTAATAAAGATGGAGTTATGATTGCCTCTCCAAAGGTAATACAAGCTAGTTTTGATTATTGGTCAGACTATCTTGTTGGATGCTTTGTGGACTGTAACCCTCCTTATCAAGTGGTTAAGGATCATTACTACAAAGCTTGAAGAACCGAAGTGTAGCCTCTTATTACACATGGACAACTCTATGTTTTTCTTCAAGTTCTCAAGGCCTGAGGAGGGACTCTGAATTCTCAGTAAAGATCCTATTTTTATTAGAGGCAAGCCTTTTATAGTCAATCCTTGTAGTCCTCTAATTACTGTGCTAAAGAATAGGTTCTATCTATTCCTGTTTGGAGTTATTTCTCTCATATACCCTCTTTTTTGCAACCTATGATTGGTCAAAACTGATGGCTAGTGCGGTAGGTAAAGTAAAATGCTTTGACACTAACACCGCAGCTAGGAAAAAACTAGTCTATGCAAAGGCTTTGATTGAGATTTCCCTGGATAAGCCTCTGCCAGATACTATCAAAGTTAGAGTGACTGAGGATCAGATAGCAGATATCGTAGTTCGTTATGGTTGGAAGCCAAACATATGTACATCATGTCAGTCCTTTGGTCATATATCATCAACATGCTCTCATATGTCTTATGTTAGTCCTTTCTCTATTCAGACCCCTCTTCCTAGGCCTTCGAACATGAAATGGATCCCGAAAGAGCGCATTATTCCTATTCCTGTGGCACCCTTCGTCCCCCATTGTTGAGCATTCAGCGCCTCCTATTGTCCCTCCCGTCTCTGACGTTGATATGGATTCCTTTGTTCCACCTGATATTTTTGATCATCTATTTTCTCCAACTGCCCTGGCTTCTGATATTGTGTGGAATCCAGCATAGATGGCCTGGATCCGTGTTCAGTCCGACATGAGATATGACCCAGCTAGACATGATTTACGTACCTTTGTTAGTGATGATGATGGTGAATCCAGACGTTTACATTACTCTATAGTTGGTGGTGGACTTGTTCTCATGATGGAGCACATGGTAAGCGGAATAGATCTCTTCTCCTTGATGACAGCTGGGATAGGAGATATATATATTATAGTGAACATCGATATTTTATATTGGATGTTTAGTCTCACTTTGTAGATTTTCTACATGTGTCAGGCCCTGCTGGATGTGATTCTTCCTACTCTTGGGAGGAGGAACCGATTCTTACTTAGGTCACTTTTATAGCTGCATAAGCACCTTTGCTTCTCACCTGTTATTTAGTCTAAGTGGAAAGGCTACTATAAAACCATATATAGTTGTTTCTGTGCATGTGCAAAACACATTTCCTTCATTTATATACATTGGCACGACCCACCATAAAGTCAGCTAGCTTTGCCAAAATTTTGAAAACTATTTTATCATCATTATTAAATAATTAAAATATGTTTATTTACTAATAAAAATCCATTTATTGATTATATAAAATATATTTAAATACCATATTTCAAAGTAGAAAAATCCTGAGTCATTACAAAACCATTTTTTTTCCATCATTTTTTATTATTTGAAAGAGTCATATTATTTTTAATTTATAAAACCTTTTGTTTGAATATTTAAATTTTATTAAATATTCACAAATCAAGATGGTAAAATGTTGGGTCATTGCACTTTTACCAAGTACAATTAGTAATGATCTATTTCTTGAAATCTACTATATATATTAGAAATGAACTCATTTTATATAATTGAAACCGATAAGTTAACATAGAAAATTTGATCTGTTTGACTATACTTGTGCCTTCATGAGTAACTTCCAATGCTCTCCATATTCCGAATGCAGACATATAGATAGACACCCTATTAAATTCATTTCTGTCCAATGAACAAAACATTACATTCATGGCTTTAGAGTTGCTTTGTGCAACTGTCGTTTGGTCAGCTGTCCATGTTAAAAAATTAGTCTCGAGCTCAGTGTACTCATTTTGTGTGATGTTCCGAAAATCTAGACCAACTAACTTTAAATAAATTTTCATCCTACATGACTAATATATGCAATTATAACCACTAAAAGTGGGGGTCTAGCAGTAGATTATCATTCCATTAAGGAATTGCTAACAAGTGTATTAACAATGTTATTGATGGTATTACTAATAGTGTTGTTAGCCATTAAAACTTTTAAAAAATCAAAATTCTGAGTACTTTGAAAATCAATGCTCTGATACTAAATGTTATTTAGCGGAAGATGGATCTTAAGGCTAATTTAACACTGGAGAGGGGTGAATAGTATTTTCTAATTTCTATAAATCTTTTGAATTCATTTTTAAGATTATAGTTTAAATAATGCACTTTATAATCATAGATTCAAACACAAATAAATATAAATGCAGTAAAAAGGAAAGAACATACCAGGATTTTATACTAGTTCGAAGTTACCCTACATCCAACCATGTACAATTCCTTGTGCAGATTTCTTTTCAAATAGAAAAGTCAATATAATCTCGATTTCAAGGCAACAAGACACACCCTCTAAACATTTCGAGCTTTGGGTAGACTCAGTTGATTGACACGGGACACAAGCACATCCACTTAAATTTTTGGGTCACAAGCACACCCAATTTATCTATACGGGCTATAATCACACAACTAATATACGAGGATGGTCTAATAAAGTTTACAAACACAGATCATTGACCTTGAATATAGATGATCTATAACCTCTTGAATGCCACTTTGATCTTTTTTTAGTGAGGGAGATCATAAAGTAGTCAATAGAGAATTAAATCAATGGAGTTGAATTTGATTCTGATTGAATTTGATAAGAATTGAGTAGAATTTTTTCAGTAAACTAGAGAGTGAAAGAGGAGAGAAAATTTAGAAAAAAAGAATTCCGTTAAAATCATTTTTGAAATTTAGAATATTTAAAAGCGATGGTTTGGCACTGGTCCCTAATAAGTTTCAAGATACACAAAAACCCCAGTAAAAAAAGTTTGTAAATTAGGTCGTGAAATTAAGTTACTAAATAATAGCATACACTTATGCAATTATTCAGTGAATAATTGCAGACATTTATGCAATTATATCAAAAAATTGCAGACATTTTCACATTTATTCACTGAAAAATTACAGAAATTTCCACAATTATCCACTAAAAAATTACAGAAAATTCCGTAATTATTCACCAAAAAAATTATGGAAATTTCTGCATTTTTTTCAAAAAATTGCAGAAAATGACGCAATTATCTGTAAAAAATTGTAGAAATTTCTGTAATTATTGACAAAAAAATTGCATAAATTATGCAACTTTTGGATATATTTGCATAAATGTATGCAATTATTCAATGAATAATTGCATAACTGTATGCAATTACTAAGTAATTTAATTATAGGGACCTAGTTTACATACTTTTTTACTGGGGTTTTTGTGTATTTTGAAACTTATGAGGGACCTAAGACTAATATTCACTATTTAAAAACAATTTTAAAAGAAGAATAGAGAAAGATCAAAGATGTGATATTTGTGTTTTAACAATAATCTATAACTCCGTAACTTATCTGAATATCTTAAATTATTTAAGGCTCATGAGTCTTCAATATCTAACTCTTGAATCTCTATGTCAACTGCCTGAATCTTGGTGTGATATTGTACAGTCTTCTTCATTAATGCATGTCTAATAACCTACACCATATACTATATATAACTTGATAAATACACTAGTATCTATATTTTATATAGTGTCATATGGTTTTTGTCATCAAAATCAATTCCTAAGGTACTAACATAATTAAGAAGCTTTAAGTTGGAATTGTTCCAAATAATAAGTAGTAGCTAATTCAACCAAAGACTACTAATAATAAGTAGTAGCTAATTCATGTACCTTTAGAACCGTCTTATATTATAGTAACTTACCTTTATCATAATAAACTTTTCACAAATATTTATCCTCTAAATTTCTTAACATTTTCAACGAACACCTATAGTCAAACAATGAAACTTAATTCACAAGGGTTCATTTTATTGCGCTCATAATTATCAAAAAAATAAATGCTCATAAAATGGTCGAGCATATATCAATAACTAACAAGTAATATTCAATTCTCATAAACTACTCGAACATGATGAATCAAACAACAACGATAATAAATAAATATTATCATTTTTTAACAAACAAACATTCCGTAAACAAATATATAAATTTACAAATTATTTATTATATTTATATATAATATAGGTAAAATGTTTCATTTACCAATTTTCAAAAATCAATATCGTGCCAACTTGCCTCGTACAAATGTTTAGAAATCCATATCGTCACAATGGCGTCCCACGTCTCGACAAGAAATCATAAACCACTTATACATCCAAGCAAGACTCCACCAACCACTCTAGAAAATATACTTGAGAACTCCAATGGCTCTCGAAAACATCCAAGCAAGACTCCACCAACCATACTAAGTATTCGAGTATTTTACATCTCTGTGTGCATACAGTCTAACATAATCTAGAGTAAAACACCCTTATGGGAGTAACCCTACATAGCTTGTCTTCCACTCGCTCTTTGGTTTTAGTCATTTCCGACAAAGGATATCAATGCTCCAAACAAGTAGCAAATTGTCTTAATTTGACAAAATACAAAGAAGGATGTCGATAGTTAATAAATCAACTATCATACATAACAAAAATGACAATATATGGAAATTAAATCTCATACACTTATCAGCACTTGTCATTTTCAAACTTGTACTATCCTTCGGTAAACAATAAAGCCAAACAAGTCGGGGCATTGTTGCCTCTCAGACCTTGCCTCGACGTACATCTTTACTTTTGAGATAGAGATGATATGAATTTCCATACCTTGATTTTTGGTGTTAAGTATATGCCCAAATCCTTTCCATATAAGTAATATCGCTTATGGAAATTAAATTTCTTACCCTTATCACCAAACTTCAATTTCGAACTCGTACTATCCCTCGCTTAAAAATGAAGCCCTGTAAGTCAGGGCACGTTTACTTATGGCATTACCTAGACGCTCCTGTTTTTAAATCTCACAAATAGAAACGAATTTACTTTCTCAATGTTTGGTATTAAGGATAAGACTAAATCCTTTTCTTGAACGAAATCAAAAAATTTAAATTTTAAAACATGTAACTCACACTTATAAACATTTATAAAACACTTTAGATATTCTTCTTTAAAATATTCCTTGAAAGAGCTAATTATATTTCTAAGTGTAAAAGAAGGGTTAAAAAACAGATGTCATTAAAACATTGTTTAGAACCCAAAACTAATTATACTTATCTTTATCATTAAAATAATCTTTTTGAAGACTTGTTCATTTTTAAAATATCATTTATAAATCAACTTATTATTATCTTTTAAACAAAATTCCTCCAAACTTTTATCATATCAAGCATGTAACAAGTTTCTTAATAACTTTATGAAATCATATATTATAACAAAAGTGTTATAATCCATGA
The DNA here is from genome assembly GCA_030765085.1 of Allium cepa. Taxonomy (NCBI): domain Eukaryota; kingdom Viridiplantae; phylum Streptophyta; class Magnoliopsida; order Asparagales; family Amaryllidaceae; genus Allium; species Allium cepa. The sequence continues at coordinate 273,241,676 of CM060946.1, forward strand.
ATTCTTTTCTCAATTCTTAGGAAACATTATTAAAACAACAGTGTTGTAATCTATACTTCCTTTTCACTTTCAATAAATTCAAAAATACTCGAAATATAGTTTAAAACATCCTTTTTAAATATCACTTAAATAATCTCAAGTTTAAAATATATTAAAACTCAAAACTAATTCCTTATTTTAAAAATAAAAACTTCTTCTCTGATAATTTATATTAGATCCTTTAAAACATTTATATAAATTCCAAACCACCTCTAAAACACTTAAATATAGGTTAGGAAGATACTCCGAAATGATTGAAGAAATAAAATTATGTTCGAAACCATTTTTATAAAAGTGGAAAATATTGACGCAAAACTGCCACTAAAAAGAGTATGGAAAAAATTCCTTTAAATCGGCTCTTTTCAAATTGGAATTGTTCTTCATATATTTACAAAATAAAAATATTATGTTCTATTTTTAGAACAAAATACTATGACTCTAATATGCATTCACAAAAATTTATAGAATTTAAAGTCAACAAAATCCATTTGAAAGTTCTTTTAAAACATGACTTTTAAACTGCATAAATGCGACCAAATCCTTTCTATCTTTTAAAATCTTTGGAGTTTGGTTTACAATCTTTTCCAAGCCAACAATTCTTTGTTCAAATAACAATTTAAAAGCCCAAAAGAGCAACCAAGTATTTAGTGATGCAAATACAAGCACAAGGACAACTAACAAAGACTGAAAAAGGAGATTTCATAAGTGTCGATATAGCGATAATCGCCATAACGACACTTTCACAAACAATCAATAAATCGCACATATTTCAATCAAACTTTAATATAAGTATCATTAAATATAAAAGTACATCAATATTGGTGAGAAACTGCTTAGGTTGTCTCTACAAAGGTCCTTTGCAAATCATATATGTATATATGCATTTCAAAGTGTTCCATAGCGACCTATTTGGTACAAAGACACTTCGACTTTCTCTTTTTGTTCTCTGAAAAACAATTGATATTTATGTCATCTGCTTCCAAGCAGGAATCAAATCTAAACAAGCAATATACACAAGTATAAACCAAATATACAACCATTTATATTTTTCAACATTTTGTCAATTTTTTAAACCATTCTAAAGTCATATTAACTCGCTTTTTATTCAAAGAAGAAGAAATGCTTCCTACCACAATAAAGCAACGTGCCACCACTTCCTACCCTTAACCCAAAATACCAAACCAAGCCTAGATCTCACCTAAAATAACACATGGCCAAGCCAAGAAATGGGTTTAATACACGACCAAGAAGGAAATGGATGGGCTTGGCTCCAAAACTTGCAACTTTGAGAGGGTGATGATGTTTGCAATATTGTTTCAAGATTATGCAAGAAGTTAGAGGAGAAAAGAGTGGGTGTTGATGAGTTTTAACTTAAGAAGATAATAATGAAGAATTGGTGGAAAAGAGCACTGAAGAAGAGAATGAAAAGACAAAAAAGATATAGGAACAAAGGGTGCACTTATATGGACTCCAAAATGGTAGTCCTAGCTTTACACTCACCCTCCTTAGCCATACCCCCATCCCCACACCCCTTCGTGTAATCAATGTTGTAAAAATTTAGCAAAAGTCTTCCTCTTTAGTTATCTTCATTAACCACTAATTAATTTTTAGTGTTGACCTATTTCTGTTTGTTATGTGCGCACAACAAATATAAATATGTTGAACTATGATTTAGAATGACCTTGCATCCCTGCAACTTAGCCATATTCCCACTTTCCAAAATTAAATGTTGAACTATGCCAATATGTATGTATGTATGTATGTGTGTGTGTGTATGTGTGTGTGTATATATGTATGTGTATATGTATATATATTACATCTTTCTTAAATTTACGCATTTAAAGGCTTTATAAAGGAAACTCTTTAATTCGCCTTTGTTTGGATTGTATTCCATAAGTATCCTTGACTCATTTTATTAGATTTATTGTTGATTGTTAATTTTCTTTTCTTGGTCGATTTCTTTATTAAATTCCTTATTATATATGTTACTAGTTTGTAAATTTGGTTAGTTAATTTCAAAATTTAAAGGAATACGTTATTATTACGTTTATGTTCAACATTAATTATGGTCAATTTGTTTCATATGTATTCAAGTAATTTGTCCGTTTCTTATTCGGCCATGCACACCATAATTTCCACATAGTGCAAATTACAAACTTTTGGGACGATTCCGAGACCCATTATTTAGTTTCCAACGAGAGGTTAAACACCAGACTCAGTAGCCGAGACCATGTAATCCAAAAGCAAGAGTAAAAATGTCAACTAAAAATTAAGACCATTGTCCAACGAGGAAAATAAGCTTAGCCGAGAGTAGCAACTATCGAAGCCAAAGACATTTAAACAAGAATCAACAGCTCAGATAGCTTCCAGACAGAGATCAGCGATCATGATAGATGAAAGGAACCAAAGAAGACATACACATACACATACACATACACATACACATACACATACACATACACATACACATACACATACACATACACATACACATACACATACATAAGCGTCACGTCAGAAATCCATGTCAAAATGCACTCAACCAGATTTAGACAAGCGTTCTAATCTGTACCGCATGTAGTAAGCCAGGTCATCGATTCACATGGAAAGCTTCCCACCAATAGCACCATGGCATATTGGCTATAAATAGGCAGCAATCCCAAGGTACAAGGGATCTTTTTGGGTGCAAAAGGAACATATATAAAGTTTATAGTATTTTCCTATATTAAAGCACTACTCCAAGACTCAGTAATGGAGAAAATGCCTAGATCCAATGTAATAAGCCTCTTGACTATATAAGGGTACTAAATAAGGAAAGCACAGTGAACGTAGGGACTTTCGGCCCAAACCACTATAAAAGCTCGGTGTTATTTACTTTTTTCACTCTACACTTTTGGCATATACTATAGTTATCTTATAGTTTGACCCTCCATCATTCAAGATTGATTATACTCCATCTCGGTAGTCACCTCTTTGAGCTTAAAATTCCCACTAACTTTTGAAGCATTACCTTTGGACTTCGGGGTGTTGGTGTGGACAAAATTTTGCACCAACATTTTTGGCGATATTAAGAGTGCCCGAAACTCTGTACTTTGTTCCCTTTTGAAAACCTAACAGATCATTCAAACCAGTTATATCAAATTCTGTAAACAAAGGAGTCATCTTGTAACTACTCATCTACCTTTGTGTTGAAATCATTAAAGACGATAACAATGAAAGAGTTGTCACCCTCATTTCATAGATGGAGAACGACTAAGAGTATGATATTGTTTATGAAGTTCAAGCTCTCCTAATCAGAAAGCTTTCAAAGTATATCCGGAGTCCCTCTAAGAATTTAATCAGCTACGAGGGACGGTTAAGCCTATGTCAAACAAAATTAAGGATTTGAGTATCGTAATGATGGAAAATGAAGGATCATCTCTCCCTACTAAAAGAGCCATCTCGGTCTTCTCTACTCTTCAATCTCGGAAGAAGGTCAAATGAGACAAAGTCCTTACTCTGCTCAATCGAAGTCTATCTGTGACAACCCATAAATTCTGGATGTTTGAAATTGAAATGTTTAATTGATTTAAAATATTTAAAAGTTAGTTTCTATCTTGAATTTCAAATATCGCTGATTATTGGATAATTAAATTATTTAAGTTAATAATTTAAAATTGGTTTAAGTGGTAATCTTGGATTTTAAGATGGTTAAAAATATTTCAAAGTTTAGCACATTTTTATTTATAATACCGGAGATAACAGAAGTTTTAAATTTAAATTTGGAAGTGATATATTCGGTTTTGAATATATATTGTTTAAATTGATATTTGAAAATAGCCTTCCGAGGCACAGTCTCGGAATTCGATGAAACTATTTACATTGGATCCGTAATATTGTATTATTATCGGATTTCAATTTTTGTGGTGTTTGGAGTGATCGTTTGGCCGTACGGTAGATTAACGCGCTGAATTTATATCGAAAATTTAATATAATAACTGGGTCCAAAAAGCTATCTTCTCCATACGATCGAGTTAGGACTCTAAAACTTTTCCATTGTGTTCGGAATAGGGGTTTAACATTATAAATGCTAGCGGCATGCCTCGATTGGAGATCGAGATTTTGAGTTGCATTCACCGAGACGATTTAAATTTGAATTCGAATTTAAATTAATGTATATATTCGCATACAATCAACAAATTCGAACACGTTTCATACATTAGAACACATGCCTACCCTCCTCTTTAATTTCATTCCAAATGTCCTTTTTCTCTTAAACTAAAATCGAGATGGCCAGATAAAAAATTTCATTCATTTTTTAAAAAAAGCAAAGAAAATTGATACCGATTTTTCAAAAGAATAATGGCCATTTCTTTTTGAAATCGAAATCTAAGTTCGATAATTCATGGCCGAGCTTCCCTTCTCGTTTAAAATGGTAGGCTCAAATCAATTTCCTCTTCAATCTAATCCATTCTTCAAATAAAAACAAAATAACATAAAATAAAAGTGAACCTCCATCAAATCCATTGGAATTTGCGGCTTCGACTTCGACTAAGGTTAGGGTCACATGGTCGTTCGAATGGGGGGAGGCGCGACAACATCGAGTCAATAGGTAGGATCACGAGGCTTAGATTCGTCGACCGGTTTTGGGTTCTTTATGGCTCGAGCTCGTGTTCGATTAAGGCGTTCGTTCGTTTAAAGGGCTTTCGATTCGAGGAAGGAGGCGGCTGCGTTCGGAGGCATTCGATTTGGTCCTTGGGGTTGTGATGAAGGAAGTGGCATGCTGGTTGTGATATCCTAGAATTTTTGGACAATATCAATTTAATCATCTGTATTTAAAATTAAATTGATTTAATAATTTTTGTAAATAAATTTGAATTGATTTAATAATCTTCTTTTAATAAATATTTAATTAGTGAATTTATCTTTTAATAAGTTAATAAATTGTTTTCTATTTATAATGTATATATGTATATTTATATATTTTAAATGGACGAGTTTGGTTTTAAATTTAATTAATATGGCATATTTTCCTATTTCCAATATTTTGGTAATTGGGAAATTATGATTTATTTAATGTTAAGCTTTTCAAAGCTATTTAATAAAGAACTATATGATTTTAAAATTTATAAAATAAATGTTTAATTATTTAAAAAGGATTTTAGCTTAAAGTTTAAATAAGATTTATAATAAGATTTTTTTAACATTCTTTTTAAAATATTGATTAATAAATGTGATTTGTAAATTAGATATGAAGTTTAAAACACAACTAATAAATGAAACATTAATTCATTTAAATAACAAGTAATTTATAACCTCTTTTATAAATTTATTTAAAATAATTAAAAATGTTATTTTCAAATAATAAAGTAATGTATTGTTTTTATTTTTAAATATAAATGGTTTTATTTCTTTAAAATAGATATATATATATATATATAACTAAGTATATGTAAATTAATTAAGTTTAAACCTTTTATTAGACTTTAATTAAAAACTAATTAATTAAAAGAACATGTGTTGCTTTCTTAGAACCTAATATAACATGTGTAATTTAAATAAACAAAGAAATTTACAAGTGTTAGTAATTTAAGACAAGTGTCATATTATTTTTACTTTTCTTTGATTTTTTAAAAAAAATCATAAAATAAGTTATATAAACACACATCTTCCTTTCCTTTTCTTTTTTCTCATTTTCATTTCATAGCAAAGAAAATTTTCAGCTGAAACATTCCACTCTAAAAACAATCTTCTTTTCATTTCTCCCAAAATCAGTAAACAAACTCCTCATATCCAAGCACAAATCAATTCCCTATAACACAGCTTTAACATGCAAAGCAGTTTCAAAACATATCATGCAAGTTGCATTTTTTACTTTCTTCAAATCTGTAAACACATTTCCAAATTTAAGCCTCTATATCATTTTTATTCAATTTGAAGCAAGAAAACCTGCATTCATTTCTTCAAAATCTGGAATAGTTACTGCATGCAACAATCTGAAGTTATCATGCACATTTCCAAACAAAAGAAAACTTGCATTCTTCAAAACCTGTAGCCTGTTCATCATTCAACCTGGGAACTAATGCAAGTTGAAAACATCAGCATTCAATTTTAAGTTTTTAAAGCATTCAAGCAAGTTTTTAAAAGATTCAAAAAGCTTTTCAAAATATGCTCTTTTCATCTTTTGTTTTCAGGTGAGTAACTTTTTATTTAAAAGCTTAAGTATTATAAACCTGATGCATGTTCATATCTATAAATTTTTATGATTGTGTGTAAATTTTAAGTGCATTTCTGTGATTATATTAATGTGTGATGTGTATAGATATATGATGATGTTGTATATGCATCTGACAGTACTTAGTTTTAGAAGTATGGATTTTGATAAAAATCCATAACCTCTTATTACAATCTCTGTTAAGATTTAAAATGCAAACTAAACTTGATTGCTAGGTCAAAGAGTAAGTTTTAAAATTTATATAAGTTAAATAAATTTCTGTATTGACTGGAAATAAAAATAACAGAGCAAAATTTGTAAAAGTGAAAAATTCAACTACATCGATTCAATGTTTCAAGGTTATAAATCAAAACATCATACAAAATCATGAATTTTAAACCTAAAATTACAATTTTTAGTGCTTGAATCAACGAGCATTTCTCTTTTGACTGTATTTTTTAGTTTGAGGCATTTCTGTTGCCACAAATGTTTGGAGGTGCCGAGTTTGCTCCTAGAGGTAGAGGAGCTATCATGGATGATGGGAAAATTATTTGATTATGGTGAATTTAAATTTGGTGACAATGGTTGTGATTTGAAGATTTGAACCCTAGTTTTACTGGGCTAGGAAGAATCGATCACTATGACATTTGTAGTTGATCGAGTTCAACTATTTCTTGGGCATTGGAAGTTAGCGGGTTGATGAGGTCTTCGTCGAAGTTTCAGAGGCAACGGTGGTCGGAGCTTCCATGGCGTGGCATTGACAGGTTTGGATGATTGAGTTACTACCTGTTTCAGGTTTGGGTGAGAAGCTTGTTTTCGATTTCAGGTTTGGATGGATGTTGTTGTGGCCGCATTCTGGTGTGAGGGTGATCGCCATTCTGCTCGAGGGTGTGGAGTCGACAGGAGTTGGTCGACGACAACTTGCATGTGCATGGTGCACTAATTTTCTGATGAACTGTGATGTTAGTTGGGGTGTTGCCGGATTTCGATTGTCTCGCGTTTGTCTCGGGCGATTCGAGTTTTAAGTCGAAGCAGTTAGGTTTTGTCTCGGAGTTATTTAGGGTTGGCTCGTGTCAGTGTTGTTTAAAGGTTTTATAAAAAAATAGAACCTGTTCTGGTTGTTTTTTTTAAAATAAAGTTTAAATTGGTAAATCGAAAATTTAAACTAAGTTTCAAAACCTGAGTGGAATCTGAATTCAAAGTAGGTTGAATCTTAGATTTGAAATAATTTAAGTTTTTGAAATTTAAACTTTGTTTTAACAACTTTTAAGTGTAAAAGTATATTTGGTTTTTAATTTAAACTGGAAGTTTAAGTTGTAAAATAGAAGATTTAAAATAAGTTTAAATCTGAGATTTAAAAATCTGGAATTTAGGTTTGAGTTTCGGTTTTTAAAATAAAATAAAGCTTTAAATTTAATTTGTTTAACTACTTTAAAAAAAATAGATAAAAGATTTGAAATTTAAAGTGAAGTTTAAAATGAAAGTAAGTTTTGAATCTAAGTAATTTGGAATCAAAATTTAATTTGTATTCCAACTTGAAATAAACGGAAATTTTTAAAATTAAAATGATTTAAACAATTGTGTTAGTTGAAGTGCATTTTTAAAACTGATTGGAGCATAAAAATGAATTGGTTTTAAATTCTTTTTAAACTTCTTTATAAAATAGATATTTCTTTAACTTGTGAAAAAGTTTTTGAATTGTTTTTTTAACCATGTTTAGATAAATTTGTATTCATTTTAAAATCTAAAATTTAAAACGAAGTTTAAAATGAAATTTAAAGTAAATTTGAAACAAATTGTTTTAAATACTTTGATTAAGTAAGAAATGTTTTTCTTAAATTAAATTTGAATTTTAATGATTCGGATTCATTAAATTATTAAGATAATTAAGATGAATAATTAATTAATTAATTAATTAATTAATAATATGGATGATTAATTTAGTAATTAAGAGTTTTTAAATTGATTAATTAAGACTTAAGATTAATTAATTAAGGTTAATTAATATGTAATTAATGATTATTAATTAGATTTTAATTAATGATTAATGATTAAAGATTAATTAATCAAGTAATTAAGGATTAATGAAGATTGCGGTTAACACTTAATTAATTAAATAAGTAGAGATTAATTAATTGGTAATTAAATATTAATTAATTCGTAATTAATAATGGTTAATCTGAGTTAATTTCTTAAGAAAGAAATTAAAGAATTGTTAATGAAGGCCATTAACTTAAGATTTATTTAAAATTAATTAATGTGATTAGTTTTGATAATTAATTAGATTATTTAATTAATAATAATCATTTATGAGATTGTTTAAGTTTAATTACTTAATAGAAGTAATTAATGAATTAATTACTTAATGTAATTAATTGAGTTTAATGTGATTGGTTTAGATTAATTAATTAAGTTTAATTTTTAAACACTGAATGATTTGATAGATAATTACTTAATGTAATTAATGGGATTGTAATTACTTAGGGAAGTAATTAACTGATAATTATTGGATGTAATTAAAGATGTTAATAATGGAAGTGATTTGGATTAAGTTACAGTGTAATTAATCAAGCGATTAATTAGAAAATAAATTAAGGAGTAATTTATTTAATGAAGTAATTAATGGTAGTTAATTACTGGATGTTATTAATCAAGGGTGATTAATATATTTGGTTCAATTGAAGATTAATTATTTAATTAATTTAAATAGAGAGATTAATTAAAAATGTAATTAGAAATCATTAATTAATAAAACTAATGATGTAAATTTAGAATTGATTAATTAAGAAATAATTAATAAATAAAGTAATTAATTAATATTTAATGTTATTAATTTTAGTTAATTAATTGATTAAATAATTAAAAGTTAATTATTGTAAAGAGTTAAGTACAATTAACTTGTGTAATTAAGTTAAAGGCTAATTACTTATTGTAATTAGAAAATTGTTAATCAGGAATGATTAATTTAAATGAATAATGAGATGGTGATTAATTAATTGATTTATAATTAATTAATGGATAAGTTAAGCAGGATTATAATGATGAAGTAATTAATTTAATTCATTTTAAATGAATTAGAGATAAAGTAATTAATTTAATTCACTTTAAATTAATTATAAATGGTGTGATCATTAAATCATTGCTTATGTATTAATGGTTGATATTGACTGCGTTGAATAGTTTGAAATCTCAGCTATGAGACGAGTAATGCTGTGTGATATAGATGCTTTGGTTGCATTGGGATGATAATATGGATTATCTGTTTATAATGTTGATATGAATTATCTGTTTATAATGATAATGTTGATTATCTATTGCTATGTTGTGAATTATCTATCTGTGTGTATATGTAGATAATGAATTGAATTGTTTTAAACTCTAAAACAACTTGGCCTGAAAAGATACGTTTTGGATTCGGTGAGACCGGGATAGGGTTTGCTATAGTACATCGTGATAGGGGGTTCTCGCTTTGCATTAGGTGGCAAACGGGAGACTCTTACCCCTACATGCCCCCAGGGGTAGTATAAGGCCTTGTGTGGTTGGTTGCGAGTCGAGAGGCTGGCCGTAAAAGCAAACCCGAGGTATCACTGTGAGCCACGGCGGGGTTGGGATGGTTGAAAAGCCTACCGGTCGAGTGAGCCGCTGTCGATGGTTATCCGAAAACCACATCGATCCAAATTAACGATAGGTCATGAATCTGAAGTGAAGATGAAGATTCAGAGTGCAAGGGTTATCATCATTAACTCTGAGGGTGATTCCAAAATGAGTGTAACGAGATAATGCCTTCGGTTTCGTTCGAACCCGGAATGAACTTGTATGGATTGAATGCTTTCAGAACATCGTCAAGAGGACGATGAGCATTCTAAGTGATATGTTCTAATAAGGTAATCGTAGCCTCAAGCCTCATCAACCGGGAATGGCTAAAACAGGGGAGGTGCAGCAAGGCTAAGTGGGTCATGCCCAAGTAGGACGAGATTTACCCCTGTCTAGATGTCCCTTTTATTTCGAGTGTGTGGTGTGGTTGCTGATCACAACTGCGGGGTGGTCTTGTTCAGAACTATTCAGTAAAGGATGGTTCCGGCTTTGTGTTGCAGGGATTGGGAGTGATCCTCGGTACGTTGATCTAGGTCATGTACTGTGACGGGCGGTACCCCGGTAGCCCTGCCATTGTATGGAATCCAAAATCCAATAAGTGTCGTACGTATTAGTTGTGCCCAACTATGTTGGAATGTGAGATGTAAGCATTCCAGCTATTTCTGTATTTTACTTGAAAACCCTAGATCCTATTATAATATCACCGGATTTCCTATCAAATTTTTTGGTTAGCGTAAGGTAAATTTTTTTTCCATTTTTATGTGTGGGAAGTCTTACGTGGTGCCTTTCTTTTCAAAAGGTTTTTCAAAGTGAAGCAACTTTAACCTGTTACTCACACCAGACCCATGTCTGACCCGGAGTTTATTTCCGTTTTTCTTAAACTCTTGGGTACTCAAATTTTTACGAGTAGCCAAGGGATTCAGGTTAGCTTTGACGAATTGTGGAGGAGTAATGAAGCAGGAGGCTTCTGCGTGTAGATATATAGTGTTCCGCTGTGTTGGTATCTCTGAGTGGTTTATCTGAATGGTGTTTTGAGTTGTAATAACTAGACAGGTGTTTATAACTATCTAGTATGTGCTGTATTGTCTGTGTAGCTCTGATATTTGTTGTATACCATGTATTATTTATGTTATTAATATAATTTATTCGTTCCGCTGTTGAGATTCTGTTGTTGTTTCTTCTTTCTCTTCTTTCTTTTCTCTTTTCTATCCCTTTCTTTCTTAAAGATGATGCGATTTTCTGGTCCTAGAAAGTCGGCTCGTCACAGGTGGTATCAGAGCGCTAGGTTGAGCGAATACCTAGGCTCTGGAGTGGTGTCTATCTTGAGAGAGTGTATTTGTAATTTTAATATATATAAATATATAATTATTTTTACCTATCTATTTGGGTTACCAGTTCGGTTTTTCCAATATAAGTTACAAAGGTAGATAAGGTAGTGGTGTGTGTAACACGACTACTACCATTGGTTGGAGTTTGAATGTTTGAGGTTGGAAGTGTATCTGTCGAGACTGTAGACCTAATACCGTCTCGAGTGAGCTTTGCTTGGTGTAAGAATTTCATCGATCTCTGAAGGAAACCTGTTAAGGTTCAGAGTCTATCTTTGAAGTACAGTGATTGGTGAGTAGATTTTGGATCTGTCGGTTTGGCAGAAGCAAGCGAGTGATGGTATCTTAATACCTCAGGAAGTAGTAGCTGCGTGATGAGACGCAGCGACTATGGATATTTTCGAAGATGTTTCTTTGGAACAAATTTAAGGAAGTGTGTTTGTTTTGGTGTTGTGGCTTGGTTCAGAAGGGTGTTTCTGTTTGCTTTGAGGTCCAAGTTTCTCGCAGAGTTTTGGATTAGGAATTCTTTGGCATTGGTGTTAACGGTGTAGCTCGGAGTGTTCTGTGTTGGCAGGAAGACTTCTAGGTGAATAGATTTTCTGAAGTGGAGTTCAGAAGCAGCAGAATGGATCCATTTCTTCGGTGGATTGGCTAGGCCAGCGTAAGCTGTTCTGATTGGTATAGAGAGAGCAGTTTCTTTGGAAATTGATCTGGATTAATTGCAAAAGTGATTTGCGATAGTTTGAGTGTTCTCTTGTGTTGTTGGAGATTGTCCGGATGTCTTCAGGGAAGTAAGAGGTTTGTCCACATCTGGAGATTGAGTTTTCTTATCAGCTAGTATTCCAGGAGTGGTACCGGTGGTTCAGTTTAGTAGATGATGGTTCCTAGAGATAGAAGTTGGTGAAGCAACTCAGGTTTCAAAGGAATTTGTGAGTTTTCTTTTATGGATCCGTTGAATCATATTTCTGTGATGTGTTGTCTAGTTTGTGATCGTGTTCTTCATCAGCATTTTCTTCTACTTTGAATCAGAGTTGTGCAGCAGAAGCAGTCTTTTCTGGATAAGGAGAAGTAAGTTCAGTCTTCTATTATTTGAGGAGTAGAGTTGTGTTCTTAGTTTTGGATTGATCTTGAGGAGATCATGGTGATGGGTTGTTTTGGTCCAGTCTGTTTCTAGAGGCATCAGCAAAGGTTGAGCTGTTCAGGAGGGATGTTGGTAGCCCAGGATCATCCAAACAATTTTATGGATAAGAGACGAAGGAATTTGGATTACGGAGTCGAAGATTTGATTGGGATAAGTTTTTCTCCGATCCAAGGAGCTATAAGTTTTGGTAAGCATGCGAAGCTAGCTCCGAGGTGTTTTGGATTTCTTCTGTGTTTTGGTAAGAAGTGTTTGGGTTTTCAAGAGTTGAATTGCCAGTTTGGATAACTGGGATTCGGTATGTTTCACGTATCTCTAAGGGAGTACGTGTATGATATATCTCTGGTTTTGGGAACCAACAGTTAAGGAGGATTTGGTTGTTGAGTCATACTCGTCTGTAGTCTGATATCCTATTTAGTTGTAGATCTAGATAAGCTGGAACTCTGTAGCTCAATAATATTGATTGTTTGGATTCTGTAGGGCGAGTAGCCCGATATTTATACCGAGGAAACTCATGAAAATTCTATCCAGAATTTTTCTGGATAGTTAGATTTGTTTGATTATGTGAGTTGGTTGCTTTGGTTGTTAGCATATGATGAATATATGTTGTGTTTTAAAATTAAATCTTTAATAAGATTATTAAATTACCTTAGTTTTAAATTTCGGGGACGAAATTCTTTTAAGGGGGAAGGAATGTGATATCCTGGAATTTTCGGACAATATCAATTTAATAATCTGTATTTAAAATTAAATTGATTTGATAATTTTTGTAAATAAATTTGAATTAATTTAATAATCTTCTTTTAATAAATATTTAATTAGTGAATTTATCTTTTAATAAGTTAATAAATTATTTTCTATTGATAATCTATATATGTATATTAATATATTTTAAATGGATGAGTTTGGTTTTAAATTTAATTAATATGGCATATTTTCTTATTTCCAATATTTTGGTAATTGGGAAATTATGATTTATTTAATGTTAAGCTTTTCAAAGCTATTTAATAAAGAACTATATGATTTTAAAATTTATAAAATAAATGTTTAATTATTTAAAAAGGATTTTAGCTTAAAGTTTAAATAAGATTTATAATAAGATTTTTTTTAACATTCTTTTTAAAATATTGATTAATAAATGTGATTTGTAAATTAGATATGAAGTTTAAAATAAAACTAATAAATGAAACATTAATTCATTTAAATAACAAGTAATTTATAACCTCTTTTATAAATTTATTTAAAATAATTAAAAATGTTATTTTCAAATAATAAAGTAATGTAATGTTTTTATTTTTAAATATAAATGGTTTTATTTCTTTCAAATAGCTATACATATAACTAAGTATTCATAAATTAATTAAGTTTAAACCTTTTATTAAACTTTAATAAAAAATTAATTAATTAAAAGAACATGTGTTGCTTTCTTAGAACTTAACATAACATGTGTAATTTAAATAAACAAAGAAATTTACAAGTGTTAGTAATTTAAGACAAGTGTCATATTATTTTTATTTTTCTTTGATTTTTAGAAAAAAATCATAAAATAAGTTATATAAACACACATCTTCCTTTCCTTTTCTTTTTCTCATTTTCATTTCATAGCAAAGAAAATTTTCAGCTGAAACATTCCACTCTAAAAACAATCTTCTTTTCATTTCTCCTAAATTCAGTAAACAAATTCATCATATCCAAACACAAATCAATTCCCTGTGACACATTTTCAACATGCAAAGCAGTTTCAAAACATATCATGCAAGTCTGCATTTTTACTTTCTTCAAATCTGTAAACACATTTCCAAATTGAAGCATCTATATCATTTTTATTCAATCTGAAGCAAGAAAACCTGCATTCATTTCTTCAAAATCTGGAATAGTTACTGCATGCAAAAATCTGAAGTTATCATGCACATTTCCAAATAAAAGAAAACTTGCATTCTTCAAAACCTGTAGCCTGTTCATAATTCAACTTGGGATCTAATGCAAGTTGAAAACATCAGCATTCAAGTTTAAGTTTTAAAAGCATTCAAGCAAGTTTTCAAAAGATTCAAAAAGCTTTTCAAAATATGCTCTGTTCATCTTTTGTTTTCAGGTGAGTAACTTTTTATTTAAAATTTTAAGTATTATAAACCTGATGCATGTTCATATCTATAATTTTTTATGATTGTGTGTAAATTTTAAGTGCATTTCTGTGAATATATTAATGTGTGATGTGTATAGATATATGATGCTGTTGTATATGCATCTGACAGTACTTAGTTTTAGAAGTATGGATTTTGATAAAAATCCATTTCCTCCTTTTGCAATCTCTGTTAAGATTTAAAATGCAAACTAAACTTGATTGCTAGGTCATAGAGTAAGTTTTAAAATTTATATAAGTTAAATAAATTTCTGTATTGACTGGAAATAAAAATAACAGAGCAAAATTTGTATAAGTGAAAAATTCAAAAACATCGATTCAATGTTTCAGGGTTATAAATCAAAAAATCATACAAAATCATGAATTTTAAACCCAAAATTACAATTTTTAGTGCTTGAATCAAAGAGAAGTTCTCTTTTGACTGTATTTTGTATTTTTAGGCATTTCAGTTGCCACAAATGTTTGGAGGTGCCGAGTTTGCTCCTGGAGATGGAGGAGCTATCATGGATTATGGGAAAATTATTTGATTATGGTGAATTTAAATTTGGTGACGATGGTTGTGATTTGAAGATTTGAACCCTAGTTTTACTGGGCTTGGAAGAATCGATCGCTACGGCATTTGTAGTTGATCGAGTTCAACTATTTCTTGGGCATTGGAAGTTAGTGGGTTGATGAGGTCTTCGTAGGAGTTTCAGAGGCAACGGTGGTCGGTGCTTCCATGGCGTGGCATTGACAGGTTTGGATGATTGAGTTACTACCTGTTCCAGGTTTGGGTGAGAAGCTTGTTTTCGATTTCAGGTTTGGATGGATGTTGTTGTGGCCGCATTCTGGTGTGAGGGTGATCGCTGTTCTACTCGAGGGTGTGGAGTCGACAGGAGTTGGTCGGCAGCAACGTGCATGTGCACGGTGCACTAATTTTCTGACGGACTGTGTTGTTAGTTGGGGTGTTGCAGGACTTCGGTTGTCTCGCGTTTGTCTCTGGCGATTCTAGTTTTAAGTCGAAGTAATTAAGGTTTTGTCTCGGAGTTATTTAGGTTAGCTCATGTCAGTGTTGTTTGAAGGTTTTATAAAAAAATAGAACCTGTTATGGTTGTTTTTTTTTTAAATAAAGTTTAAATTTGTAAATCAAAATTTTTAACTAAGTTTCAAAACCTGAGTGGAATCTGAATTCAAAGTAGGTTGAATCTTAGATTTGAAATAATTTGAGTTTTTGAAATTTAAACTTTGTTTTAACAACTTTTAAGTGTAAAAGTATACTTGGTTTTGAATTTTGTAAAATAGAAGATATAAAATAAGTTTAAATCTGAGATTTAAAAATCTGGAATTTAGGTTTGAGTTTCAGTTTTTGAAATAAAATAAAGTTTTAAATTTAAATTGTTTAACTACTTTAAAAAAAAGATAAAAGATTTGAAATTTAAAGTGAAGTTTAAAATGAAAGTAAGTTTTGAATCTAAGTAATTTGGAATCAAAATTTAATTTGTATTCCAGCTTGAAATAAACGGAAATTTTTAAAATTAAAATGATTTAAACAATTGTGTTACTTGAAGTGAATTTTTAAAACTGATTGGAACATAAAAATGAATTGGGTTTTAAATTCTTTTAAAACTTCTTTATAAAATAGATATTTCTTTAACTTGTGAGGTAAAAAGGTTTTGAATTGTTTTTTTAACCTTGTTTAGATAAATTTGTATTCATTTTAAAATCTAAAATTTAAAATGAAGTTTAAAATGAAATATAAAGTAAATTTGAAAAACAATTGTTTTAAATACTTTGATTAAGTAGGAAATGTTTTTACTAAATTAAAATTGAATTTTAATGATTTGGATTCATTAAATTATTAAGATAATTAAGATGAATAATTAATTATTTAATTAATTAATAATATGGATGATTAATTTAGTAATTAAGAGTTTTTAAATTGATTAATTAAGACTTAAGATTAATTAATTAAGGTTAATTAATATGTAATTAATGATTATTAATTAGATTTTAATTAATGATTAAAGATTAATTAACCAAGTAATTAAGGATTAATTAAGATTGCGGTTAACACTTAATTAATTAAATAACTAGAGATTAATTAATTGGTAATTAAATATTAATTAATTTGTAACTAATAATGGTTAATCTGAGTTAATTTCTTAAGAAAGAAATTAAAGAATTGTTAATGAAGGTCATTAACTTAAGATTTATTTAACAATTAATTAATTTGATTAATTTTGATAATTAATTAGATTAGTTAATTAATAATAATCATTTATGAGATTGTTTAAGTTTAATTACTTAATAGAAGTAATTAATGAATTAATTACTTAATGTAATTAATTGAGTTTAATGTGATTGGCTTAGATTAATTAATTCAGTTTAATTAATTTAAACACTGAATGATTTGATAGATAATTACTAAATATAATTAATGGGATTGTAATTACTTAGGGAAGTACTTAACTGATAATTACTGGATGTAATTGAAGATGTTAATAATGGAAGTGATTTGGATTAAATTACCGTGTAATTAATCAAGGGATTAATTAGAAAATAAATTAAGGAGTAATTTATTTAATGAAGTAATTAATGGTAGTTAATTACTAGATGTTATTAATCAAGGGTGATTAATATATGTGGTTTAATTGAAGATTAATTATTTAATTAATTTAAATAGAGAGGTTAATTAAAAATGTAATTAGAAATCATTAATTAATAAAATTAATGATGTAAATTTAGAATTGATTAATTAAGAAATAATTAATAAATGAAGTAATTAATTAATATAGTATTAATGTAATTAATTTTAGTTAATTAATTGATTAAGTAATTAAAAGTTAATTATTGTAAAGAGTTAAGTACAATTAACTTATGTAATTAATTTAAAGGCTAATTACTTATTGTAATTAGAAAATTGTTAATCAGGAATGATTAATTTAAATTAATAATCAAATGGTGATTAATTAATTGATTTGTAATTAATTAATGGTTAGGTTAAGCAGGATTATAATGATGAAGTAATTAATTTAATTCATTTTAAATTAATTAGAGATAAAGTAGTTGATTTAATTCACTTTAAATTAATTATAAATGGTGTGATCATTAAATCATTGCTTATGTATGAATGGTTGATATTGATTGCCTTGAATGGTTTGAAATCTCAGCTATAAGATGAGTAATGCTGTGTGATATGGATGCTTTGGTTGCATTGGGATGATAATATGGATTATCAGTTTATAATATTGATATGGATTATCTGTTTATAATGGTAATGTTGATTATCTATTGTGATGTTGTGAATTATCAATCGGTGTGTATATGTAGATAAACTCTAAAACAACTTGGCCTTAAAAGATACATTTTGGATTCGGTGAGACCGAGATCAGGTTTCCATATTTGGATATCCGAAAACCACAACGATCCAAATTAACGATAGGCCGTGAATCTGAAGTGAAGATGAAGATTCAGAGTGCAAGGGTTATCGTCGTTAACTCTGAGGGTGATTCCAAAATGAGTGTAACGAGATAATGCATTCGGTTTCGTTTGAACCTGGAACGAACTTGTATGGATTGAATGCTTTCAGAACATCGTCAGAGGACGATGAGCATTCTAAGTGATGTGTTCTATAAAGGTGATCGTAGCCTCAAGCCTCATCAACCGGAAATGGCTAAAACAAGGGAGGTGCAGCAAGGCTAAGTGGGTCATGCCCAAGTAGGACGAGATTTACCCCTGTCTAGATGTCTTTTTATTTCGGCTGTGTGGTGCGGTTGCTGATCACAACTGCGGGGTGGTCTTGTTCGCAACTGTTCAATAAGGGATGGTTCTGGCTTTGTGTTGCACGGGATTGGAAGTAATCCTCGGTACGTTGATCTAGGCCACGTACTGTGGCGGGCGGTACCCCGCTAGCCCTACTATTGTATGGAATCCAAAATCCAATAAGTGCCGTACGTATTAGTTGTGCCAACCATGTTGGAACGTGAGATGTAAGCATTCCAACTATTTCTATATTTTACTTGAAAACCCTAGACCCTATTATAATATCACCGGATTTCCTATCAAATGTTTTGGTTAGCGTAAGGTAAAAACTTTTCCATGTTTATGTGTGAGAAGTCTTACGTGATACCTTTCTTTTCAAAAGGTTTTTCAAAGTCAAGCAACTTTAAACTGTTACTCATACCAGACCCATGTCTGACCTGGAGTTTATTCCTAATTTTCTTGAACTCTTGGGTACTCAAATTTTTACGAGTAGCCAAGGTATTCAGGTTAGCTTTGACGAATTGTGGAGGATCAATGTAGCAGGAGGCTTCTGCGTGTAGATATATAGTGTTCCGCTGTGCTGGTATCTCTGAGTGGTTTATCTGAATGGTGTTTGAGTTATAATAACTAGACAGGTGTTTATAACTGTCTAGTATGTGATGTATTGTCTGTGTAACTCTGATATTTGTTGTATACTATGTATTATTTATGTTATTACTATAATTTATTCGTTCCGCTGTTGAGATTCTATTGTTGTTTCCTCTTTCTCTTTATTCTTTTCTCTTTTCTATCATTTTCTTTCTTAAAGATGATGCGATTTTCTGTTCCTAGAAAGTCGGGTCGTCACACTGGTGGGTTCGGCGTCGACGGTGGTGGTAGTAAGGGGGGTCATGCGAGGTTGACAAGATGGGTTTTGGATGCTAGAGGGTTGTGCTCGAGTTGTCAGTAGCGGCGATATATGGGTGGGGTTTGTCTCAGGCTGAGGTCTGCAGGGGTTGGGCCCAACGTGGGTAAAGGCATGGAGGCAGCAAAGGCTGCTGCTGTGAGAAGGAGCATTGTTTTTCTTTGCTTTGGTCGTAGTCATATGGTAGTAAGGTAAATGTTTTGACTTAATAATAATATATATTCATTCATATTTTTATGTATAACAATAAATATACTTAGATAAGATTTTGAAAGAAAAATATATATGGGTTTTTAAAATGTTCGAAGAATTTATAAAAGTTAGGCTTTCGGTATCTATAATTTATTTTTAAGTGTATATGCAGTTTTGAAAGGAAAATCTTAGTCTAAAATTATCAGTTTAAATTAAATTAATAAATGGTAATTAACTGTTTGATTAGTTCAAATGTTAAATAAACCATATAATGTTTTTACAAGGTCAAAATCGTGAAGGAGACAAGTCGAGATGGAAATGAGTTGCAAACAAACAAATGTGAGTTAATCTCACTCATCTGGGTTTTATTTAAATTTAAATAGTTAAATTTAAATTTTGGTTGAATGATTGAATTGATTGGATGTGATATATTATATATAGTAGTATATATACTAGAGTGATTGATTTTCCGCATTATATAGCGGATGAGACCCAATGCGCCACATAATAGCGGATGAGATAATATAATCCCATATACCGCGATATTCCACCTCGTAGTGGAATTGGTATTATTATACTGTACTAACATCTGTGGATGCAGGGAAAAAACAGGATGGAGGCATCCAATTGATTCCTCAAAACATTTGAATTTATCTTATATATTCAGCGATATGATTATGTGATGATTTGTGATGAATTATATTGATCATATTGAGAATTGGGATTTATTGAATACTCAGGCTTGGTTAACTATATATATTGGAATTTTGAGAATTGATATATATATATATATATATATATGAAGTTTGGATTTTTGAAGTAAATAAAGAGGTAATTTTAAATAAATTAATTATAAGGAATTTGGATAATTAAAATGATTTGGAAGAATGAAAGTCGATTTTTAATTGTATCAAATAAATCCAAAGTATGGTAAAAGAGATATTTTTTAATAAATGAATTTAAGTGATAATATTTAAAAGAGTAAAGAATTTATTTCAAAAATTCAAGGTTTAAATTTATTTGGAAAAGATAAAGAAGAAATTTGGAAAGTATGAAATTTGTATTTTTAGTTTAAATAAGATTTTAAATCAGGATATAGAAGTTAAATTCGAGATTAAGTAGTTTTGAAATAAATTTGGATAAGAAAAGAAATTTATTTTAAATGGAGATAATTTTTAAAAATAAATTCAAAGATTGATTAGTGATTGAAACTGTGTTCTAAAGAAAGATGAGACTATGGAATTTATAAACTGGGTTTATAAGGCGAAACAAGAAATCTGTGGATATTTGGAAGTATAAATTCACGATGGGAATTTATAAAGGAATGGGTAATTTGTTTTAAAAATAAATAGTGGTTTACTTTTTAAAGGTGTGAAAGAGAAGTGTATTTCCCTAGAAACCCAAGTACGTTTTTCAAGCAGATTTTTATGTATAAGTTAAAGTTTAAAAGATGTTTCGAAAGAATGTTTTTGTGAAATAATTAATTAAGTTGTTTAAACTTTTTTAAGTAACTATTTAATTAAATTTTATTATAGTTGTAATTATTTGAAAGGTTTGACTAGTATTATGATTTTTAAGATAATTGTTAATATTTATATTTTATAAAACAATTTTATTTTAAAGATAGTTTGGTTAAAGTTTATTTGAAACTTGTATAGAATTTTGTAACTCTTATTTTAAATTTAGTTTGGCTCAACTTTAAATTTAAAATTGGTTTTATATTTTATAAATTAGTTTTATTTTAAAAAAATTAAAAGTATATATTTTGGATAATTGTTTAAGTAATTTTAATTTAAATGTTTTAAAGTATGTTTAGAATAAAAGGATTTAAATTATTTTTAAAATCTTAAGTATTTAGGACTTGGAGTTTTTAGTGGGAATAAAATAACTGGGTGGAAATTTATTTCCACGAGAGAGACAAAAGTGATCTGAAACTATTTCAAAGGATTAAAATGTAGGAAAATATCTTGCAAAGATATTTAAAAATAAATAATTTGGAGAAATTATTATGGCTTGATGATTATTTGTGAATGTTATTTGATAGTTAGATAACCAACTATCAATATTGGCCAATGCGCTGAACGTTTCAAAGAGATCGAGATCGGGATTAATTTCCCAAAAAACACTTCGGTCTGGTTTGAACGTTTTCGTGAGGAAGACAAGAGTTGGAGTCGAAGATGGAGCAGTGAAGTGCAAGAGCTAATCGCTACTAATCATGAGGGTGATTACAAAAATGGATGTAGTAGGAGTAGTGCCTTCGGTTCCGTTCGAACCAGGAACGGACTTGTGTGGACGAATGCTTTTAGAACATCGTCAGGAGGACGATGAGCATTCTAAGTGATTGTGTGCTAAAAAGGTAATGCATAACCTCGAGCCTCATCAACCAAGAATGGCTAAAACAAGGAGGTGCACACAAGGCTAAGTGGCTAGCAACCAATTAGGGTAAGGTCATCCCTATCTAGATGTTCCTTTATATATTCGGCTGTGTGGCGGTTGTTGATCTCTACCGCAGGATGAACTTATTCGGGCTATCCAGTAAGGGATAGTCCGGTCTTGTGTTGTAGGGTATTTAGGGTGGATCCTTGGTACGGTGATCTAGACCACGTACTGTGACGGAAGGTACCACAGTAGCCCTGCCATTGTATGGAATCCAATCTCCAATAAGCGCCTGTACAGTTTTGATTATGCCCAACTATTGCTGAAACGTGAGATGCAAGCATTTCAGCTAGATTCTATTTTACTTTCTATAGACAATATTATAATATCAGATGGATTTGATTAAAATGTTTTGGTTATCATAAGGCAAAAAACCCGGCATGTTTATTTATGGCGTGGTCTTACAAGATACCTTTGATTTAAGGATTTTGAAAACTTCAATAATCCAATTGAGTATATTTTCTCACGCTGGTTTCCAAACTGACTCGAGTGTTATTTAACTATAATGCTCAGGTCAGACCGAGTACTATTGAGTACAGATTCTGGATGGATTACTGTGGAGCTTAGGAGACAAGCTGGATGGCGAGACATATCCGACATATTTGATGTATATTCTATTGTGTATTCAGTTTTGGAAGGATGAGATATTATAATCATCGTGGGTTGTGTTGTTGAACTCTGATGCAATATTCTGATGATGTATATATAAAACCGATATAAATTCTTTTGTGTAAAGATCTGTGACCATCTATTATATTTTATTCCACTGCGTTGGAAAGATTCTGATATTGTTTCTATTTCTTCATCTACCTCCTTCTACTTTTAACCCTAATGGTTCGATTTTCGGGCATCGAAAATCAGGTCGTTACATTTGGTATCAGAGCGAGGTTAAGCAAGAACCTTGGCTATGGTAGGGATTACTCATTAAATAGAGTCGGTAAGTACTCTAGAATGAGTTTGAGAGTATTAATAGTATGAACACGTATTTTTTAGTGAATATAAAAATTGTTTTTATATTATGTTGACTTATCGGTTAAGTATTTATAGATTCTGGTCGGTATGTGGAACACCATGTTATCGATAGGGATATCTAAACTCTTAAACAAGATAAACCGACATAGTATTATTTTAAATAGGGTAAATGAAATAAGTTTACCTAAATTTTTTTTGTATATAAAAGAAAATAATTTTTCGTAAATTATTATAGTTATATATGGTTGCTTGGTTGTTAGAAAATGATAATATTAAATTATTATCCTTGCTGTGTAAAATCTAAATAAGAAATTGAAATTATAACCTAAGATAAGGAAATGAGTTCATATAACAGAATGAAATTTGTAAATGTAAATTATGAATGTGATTTATAATTGACATAATAATTCAAGGGTAATGTTTGAATATGAATTGGATAGATTTGAAATTTGGAATTGTGGAAAAAGTTTAAATTCCTTTGGGTTTGAAATGGTTTTCAAATATTTGGAGAAATAATGGTGATATTATTTCAGATTGGATTGAAATCTGGTGAGATTTGGAATTTAAATTTTTTTGAAGGGGTTTTAAAGAGATAAAAGAATTTAACTCTCTTCGGTCACTGGAAAATAATTTCGGTGATGACTGCAGCATCATCGATGTTCATTTTCGAGTTTCCAAGGAAGGAATTGCTACCCGAATATTTTGAATTGGTATTTGTTGCAAAATTTGAGTTTAATTAACGTAAAGGAATATTTTGGTTTGGATATAATTGATTTCAAAAATGATTTTGAATGTTGGGTAATTAATTAAAAGAGACCTTGGAATCTTATTAAAAATGAAATTGGAATAAATAAGCTGGAAAAAGTTAAAGAAGTTAAAAATTCGAATTAAAATATAATGTAATTGAATCTAGTAAATAAAAGTAAAGATTCATTTTATTGGAAGTATTTTTGTGGGAGAACAAATTTATTTAAATTTCTAAGTTATGAAACTAGAATTAAAGTTGAATGATGGAATCTATTTAAATTGTGCCAAGAAAAGTGAATTGTAAATTTGTTCGAAGGAACCAAAAGAAGTAAAAGTTTAGAAATAATCTTTTTATTTAGATTTGAAATTAAAATTGAAAATGAATTAAGCTAGGGAAATAATCCAATCAGATAAAATAAATTAGAGATATTAGTAAATGAATGAAATTAAGTTGGAAAACTTATCGAATCTTAAAATTTGAATTAAAATGGAATGCATTTGAATTAAGTTAAATTAAAGTAAATGAAATTCAAACTGATTTTTGGAAATTGAATTTGATTTGTGTTAAATAAGGTGTAGTAGAAAAATTAGTTCGGGTGGGAATAAAAGAATAAAATTATGGAAATTCAAAATTCATTAGAATTTGAAATAAATTAGTAAATGGAGCTAATTTAAAGTAATGATATGGATCAGATATGAATGGAAGATAGTTAATAAAATTCAATATTCAAGGTTAGAAGAAAAATTGAATTGAAATTGAATTGAAAATGAAGTACTGGAATTCATTTTGAATTGGGTTAAGTAAAGTTGAAGAATTAGTTTGTAATGAACTAAAATAATACATGTTTGGAGGTAAAAATGGTTTGAGATAGGAATAAATTAGTGGTGGGACTAATTAAAGAAATGATTAATTGAATATGGATTGAGATAAAGGTAAATAGAATTCAATATTTAAAATGAAAGGTAAATTGAATTCATATGGAAATTGGAGATTCAATTTGAATAGAAGTAGATATAAACTAAAGTGGTGAGAAAAAAATAAATATTTCAAGTGTGTAAGATATTTATATTGGAATTTAGAAATGGATGATGAAATTCTTAAGTAAATTCGGTATTGAAAGTATACTAAGCTAATAAGTGGATGAAATTTAAAAAGGAAGTTGGAAAATGGGATAATTGTGGATAAGTGAATAGAAATCAAAATAATGTGAATAAAAGAGAATTGATATAGTTAATAATCAATGGATATAAATACGTAAGATGTGCGTATATTATTTATTCGCATAATGATTTAATCCAGATTCGAGCATAGAATTTCAAGGTAGTTGTACCGATTCGAGTTGAGATTTTTCACTCAATTTTCAACGGCGAACCCTGCATATGGATATTTGATTGATTCTGGAAATTCTCTGTCATAGTTTGTGGCTATGCGAGGAGAATGACGGTTTCTGATCAAGAAACCAGATCTGAGTCTGCATTAGAAAGTAAGGTGGGCGATACTAGTTCGGAAGTGAAATTGTGTGATCGAGTGAGCGACCGAATTGGATATTGCGTACAGATGATATTTGTGCATCGTACGGATGTGAATGAAATAGATATATAATTTTTGTAAAGAAATGTGTAAAGCAATTTTGAATGTGGTAATTAAACATTATTGCTTAGTGGGACATAGGTGTTTAAAAAGCAAAAGTAAATTTGGAATTTTGATTTCAGAAGATTAATAGAATTGCAACAAAATGTATGTATTTAAATTTCTTTATGAAATTTGATGATTTTCTTGTCTAGCCACTTGGCCTTTTGTTTTCTTTTGAAATTTGGAGCCCGTAGATACATTTTGTAGTTGTACCGATCTAGCTGCATAAAGTAGACACTGGCAAAAAAATTCGAAAATTTAGGGAGTTGGAAAATTTTGATAATTTAAAATTTGATTTTTGATTTTAAATTTAATTTTAATTGATGAGTAAATAATATGGTTTGCAAGTGATGGATGTGTTTAGGAAGTTACTAAGAGTGATTGTGTCCTTAATAAAAGGTTTGCTTTGGGGAAATTGTTGGAAAACTATTTGGTTTTGGGTAGTAGTTGAAAACCAGTTGTTTGGGAAAATAGAGAACAGGTTGTGGACCATTCCTCTTAACTAGTAATTTCGGAAGAAAAATTCTTTTAAGGGGGAGGAATGTGACAACCCAGAATTTCTGGATATTTGAAATTGAAATATTTTATTGATTTTAAATATTCAAAAGTTAGTTTCTAACGTGAATTTCAAATATTATTGTTTATTGGATAATAAAATTATTTAAGTTAATAATTTGAAATTGGTTTAAATGGTAATCTTGGATTTTAAGATGGTTAAAAATATTTCAAAGGTTTGGGATACTTTTATTTATAATATTGGAGATTACAGAATTTTTGAATTTAAGTTTGGAAGTGATATGTTCAGTTTTGAATATATGTTGTTTAAATTAATATTTAAAAATAGCCTTCCAAGGCACATTCTCAAAATTCGACGAAACCAGTTCCATTAGATCCATAATATTGTATTATTATTGGATTTCAATTTTCATGGTGTTTGGAGTGATCGTTTAGCCGTACGGTAGATTAACGCGCTGAATTTATATCAAAAATTTAATATAATAACTGGGTCCAAAAAGCTATCTTCTCCATACGATTGAGTTAGGACTCTAAACCTTTTCCATTGTGTTTGTTTAACATTATAAACGCCTAGCGGCATGCCTCGATTAGAGATCGAGATTTTGAGTTGCATTCACCGAGACGATTTAAATTTGAATTCGAATTTAAATTAATGTATATATTCCTATACAATCAACAAATTCAAACACATTTCATACATTAGAACATGTGTCTACCTTCCTCTTTAATTTCATTCCAAATGTCCTTTTTCTCTTAAACTAAAATCAAGATGGCCAGATAAAAGTTTTCGTTCATTTTTTAAAAAGAAAAAAAAAAGAAAATTGATACTGATTCTTCAAATGAATAATGGTCGTTTCTTTTCGAAATCGAAATTTAAGTTCGATAATTCATGGCTGAGCTTCCCCTTTAAGTTCGATAATTCATGGCTGAGCTTCCCCTTCTCATTTAAAATGGCAGTCTCAAATCAATTTCCACTTCAATCCAATCCCTTCTTCAAATAAAAATAAAATAAAATAAAAGTGAATCTCAATCAAATCCATTGGAATTTGTGGCTTCGACTGCGACTAAGGTTGTGGTCGCATGATCGTTCGAATGGAGGAGGGAGGCGCGACCGCACCGATTCAATAGGTAGGATCGCAAGGCTTAAATTTGCCGACTGATTTTGGGTTCTTCGTGGCTCGATCTCGTGTTCGATGAAGGCGCGCGTTCGTTTGGAGGGCTTTCGATTCGAGGGAGGAGGCGGCTACATTGGGAGGCATTGGAATTGGTCCTTGGGGTTGCGATGAAGGAAGTGGCATGCTGGTGAGTTCGGCCTCGACGGTGGCGGTAGTAAGGGAGGTCAGGCGAGGTTGAAAAGTTGAGTTTTTTATGCTGGAGGGTTGTCCTCGAGTTGTCAGCAGTGGCGAGATATGGGTGGGGTTTGTCTCGGGCTGAGATCGGATGTCTGTGGGGTTTAGGCCCGACGTGGGTAAAGGCATGGTGGCGGCAAAGGCTGCTGCTGTGAGAGGGAGCATTGGTTTTCTTTGCTTTGGCCATAGTCATGTGGTAGTAAGGTAAATGTTTTGATTTAATAATAATATATATTCTCATTCATATTTTTATGTATAACAGTAAATATACTTAGATAAGATTTTGAAAGAAAAAAATGTAGGGGTTTTTAAAATGTTCATAGAATTTATAAAAGTTAGGTTTTTGGAATCTATAATTTATTTTTAAGTGTATATGTAGTATTGAAAGGAAAATTTTAGTTTAAAATTATCAGTTTAAATTAAATTAATAAACGGTAATTAACTGTTCGATTAATTCAAATGTTAAATAAACCATATAATGTTTTTACAAGGTCAAAATCGTGAAGTAGACAAGTCGAGATGGAAATGAGTTGCAAACAAACAAAGGTGAGTTGATCTCACTCATCAGGGTTTTATTTAAATTTAAATATTTAAATTTAAATTTTGGTTGAATGACTGAATTGATTGAATGTGGTGTATTATATATAATAGTGTATATATTGGAGTGATTGAATTCCCACATTATATAGCGGATGAGACCCTGTGCGCCGCACAATAGCGGACGACATAATATGATCCCATATACTGCTATATTACACCTCGAAGTGGAATTGGTATTATTATACGGTGCTAAAAACTATGGATATATGGAAAAACAGGTTCGAGAGATCCAACTGGATTCCTCAAAATGTTTGAATTTATCTTATATATTCAGCGATATGATTATATGATGATCTTCGATGAAATATATTGATCATATTGAGAATTGGGATTTATTGAATACTCAAGCTTGGTTAACTATATATATTGGAATTTTGAGAATTGATATATATATATATATATATATATATATGAAGTTTAGATTTTTAAAGTAAATAAAGAGGTAATTTTAAATAAAATAATTATAAGGAATTTGGATAATTAAAATGATTTGGAAGAATGAAAGTCGATTTTTAATTGTATCAAATAAATCCAAAGTATGGGAAAAGAGATATTTTGAATAAAAAAATTTAAGTGATAATATTTAAAAGAGTAAAGAATTTATTTTTAAAATTTAAGGTTTAAATTTGTTTGGAAAAGATAAAGATGAAATTTAAAAAGTATGAAATTTGTATTTTTAGTTTAAATAAGATTTTAAATCAATATATAGAAGTTAAATCTGAAATTAATGAGTTTTGAAATAAATTTGGATAAGAAAAGAAATTTATTTTAAATGGAGATAATTTTGAAAGATCAATTTGAAGATTGATTAGTGATTGAAACTGTGTTTTAAAGAAAGATGAGACTATGGAATTTATAAACTGGGTTTATAAGGCGAAGCAAGATATCTGTGGATATTTGGAAGTATAAATTCACGATAGGAATTTATAAAGGAATGGGTAATTTGTTTTAAAAATAAATAGTGGTTTATTTTTGAAAGGTGTGAAAGAGAAGTGTATTTCCCTGGAAAGCCAAGTATGTTTTTCAAGCTGATTTTTATGTATAAGTTAAAGTTTAAAAGATGTTTTGAAAGAATGTTTTTGTGAAATAATTATTTAAGTTGTTTAAACTTTTTTAAGTAAATATTTACTTAAATTTTATTATGGTAGTAATTTTTTTAAAGGTTTGACTAGTATTATGATTTTAAAGATAATTATTAATATTTATATTTTATAAAACAATTTTATTTTAAAGATAGTCTGGTTAAAGTTTATTTGAAACTTGTATAGAATTTCGTAACTCTTATTTTAAATTTAGTTTGGCTTGACTTTAATTTTAAAAATTGGTTTTATATTTTATAAAGTAGTTTTATTTTAAATATTTTTAAAACTATATATTTGGATAAGTGTTTAAGTAATTTTAATTTAAATGTTATAAAGTATGTTTAGAATAAAAGGATTTAAATTATTTTTAAAATCTTAAGTATTTAGGACTTGGCGTTTGTAAGTGGGAATAAAATAATTGGGTGGAAATTTATTTCCATGAGTGAGAGAAAAGTGATCTGAAACTATTTCAAAGGATTGAATTGTAGGAATATATCTTGCGAAATATTTAAAAATAAATAATTTGGAGAAATTATTATGGCTTGATGATTGTTTTGTGAATGTTATTTGATAGTTAAATAACCGACTATCAATATTGGCCAATGCGTTGATCGTTTCAAAGAGAGGGGGATCAGGATTAATTTCCCAAAAACCACTTCCATCCGGTTTGAACGTTTTCATGAGGAAGATAAAAGTTGGAGTCGAAGATGGAGTAATGAAGTGCAAGGGCTTATCGCTATGAATCCTGAGGGTGATTCCAAAAATGGATGTAGTAGGAGTAGTGCCTTCGGTTCCATTCAAACCCGGAACGGACTTGTATGGACGAATGCTTTCAGAACATCGTCAGGAGGACGATGAGCATTCTAAGTGATTGTGTGCTAAAAAGGTAACGCATAATCTCGAGCCTCGTCAACCGGAAATGGTTAAAACAGGGGAGGTGCACACAAGGCTAAGTGGCTAGAAACCAATAAGGGTAAGGTCACCCCTGTCTAGATGTCCCTTCATATATTCGGCTGTGTGGCGATTACTGATCCCAACCGCGGGGTGAACTTATTCGGTCTATCCAGTACGGGGTAGTCTGGTCTTGTGCTGTAGGGGATTTAGGATGGATCCTCGGTACGGTGATCTAGAAAACGCACTGTGATGGGCGGTACCCCAGTAGCCATGCCATTGTATGGAATCCAATCTTAAATAAGCACCTGCACGGTTTTGATTGTGCCCAAGTATTGCTGAAATGTGAGATGCAAGCATTTCAGTTAGATTCTATTTTACTTCCTATAGACACTATTATAATATCAGACGGATTTAATAAAAATGTTTTGGTTATCGTAAGGTAAAAAACCGACATGTTTATTTGTGTCGTGGTCTTACGAGATACCTTTGATTTCAAAGGATTTTGAAGACTTTAATAATCCAATTGAGTGTATTTTCTCACGCTGGTTTTCCAGACTGACTCGGATGTTATTTAACTATAATGCTCGGGTTAGACCGAGTATTATAGAGTATAGATTCTGAATGAAATGCTGCGGAGGTTAGGAGACGAGCTGGGTAGCGAGACGTATCCGACGTATTTGATGTATATTCCGCTGTGTATTCAGTTTTGGAAGGATAAGATATTATAACCATCCTGAGTTGTGTTGTTGAACTCTGATTCTGTATTCTGATGATGTATATATAAAATGGATATAATTTCTTTTGTGTAAAGATCTGTTATCATCTATTATATTTTATTCCGCTGCATTGGAAAGATTTTGATATTGTTTCTATTTCTTCTTCAACCTCCTTCTTCTTTTAACCCTAATGGTTCGATTTTTGGGCATCGAAAATCGGGTCGTTACACTATCCTAGATCTTTCCAAAAACATGTGAGAGATCCATTATCCAAACTATCCCATCGACCAAGGAAGATCCAAAGGGGAAAAAATCCTCTAATTGCCATCAAACGAATAGACATGAAATAGACGAATGTCGAATACTTTCTCTTGTCGTAGAAAGTTTTATACAAAAAGGGAGATTGACTGAATTTATTAAACAATTAACTTGAATAACTCATTTTTATGAATTTATAACTTTGTTTCTATGTGTCAGGAGAAATTTGTGAGACCCCTTATGCTGAATACATACATACTCCCCCTTCTGGAGATAAAGATTGCAATATGGATCTCTCTATATTTGGAAGAAGTCACTTACCTCACCAAAACGTTTCTTTCAAGTTTATTTCTTCCCTTTTTTCGTAAGTATAATTTAGTCTCGGTCTCGTAAAGTTTTATCTATTATGTCTCTCGATTGGTTATTGATTGTTGTGTCTACTTCTAAAATCATAGGGGCGAAACTCTTCTATTGATCTAATGAGATCAATGAAGAGTTTTCACTTTTCTTAAAATTGTTAACTCTCGCAACCATTCATATTTTAAAATTTAAAGTAAACCATTTTTTACCAAGCAATAAGGTCTACTAATTATTTGGTTTCAGAAAAATCTTCACAAATCCAAAGAGCGTTCTTTTCAAAATTTCATGTTTTCCTTTGTCATCTAGTATATTCATCAATTTAAAATAATTTTAGATGGCCAACACCTGCCAAAATATCTTTAGATGCCGACAGTGGCTAAAAGTAGCTTTAGATGGCCGACAACAGCCAAAAATGGTTGTAGATGGTCAACACCAACCAAAAGTGGTTGCAAATAGCCGACGTTGGCCACAAATGGTATAGACTGGGACCCAATGATAAGTTGGTAGACCTCGCCATTAGAGCACCCCTACAGTGATGCGTAGTAAAATGTAAGACCAATATCACCTGGGTTTGGAAAGACATCAAAAGGTAGAATGCATGCTGCAGTGAGTCATGGTCAAAAGAAACTGTGCATTGGGTAGATTCCTAATTAGATTAGAGTATTGGGTAGATTGCCAATAATGGCGAACAATGGTCTAGTAGTACCATGCATTAGGTAGAGTCCTAATTAGATTAGAATGTTAGGTAGGCTCTTAATTAGATTAGAATGTTAGGTAGATTCCCAATTAGATTAAAATGTTGTGCAAATTCCCAATAATAGCGAGCCACGATCAAGAAGTGTTATGCATAATTTAGAATTGGTGAAAATTCCTAAAAAGATTTGAGTTTTAGGAGAAAAGTTCCTAAATAAGAATGAGCATTGGGTAAGAACCCACATCCAGGCCACAAGGATAGACATTGAAAATCCCATTACGGCGAGATGCCAAAGGGCAAAAAGAACACAAGATGGAATTCGAAAGGACAAGCAAAATGGCTCGAATTGAAAGAACTAGTTAACTAAAAAGACAAAAGAAGGCCTCAATGTTATAGATGGATTAAGTGAATATTAGTACAACTGAAATATAATATACAAGAAGGAAAGAGGAAGGGGCAATTCTAATAAGCCTTTATACATATTTCGGACCTTAATTTCGGTCTCCTTAACAGCCTTCTCCAGGCGAGATTTAAAATGCCGCCGCGTCTTGTTGTATGTCTTAGATATCCATTCCTTCTTAAATTGCTTGAACGAAATTCTTCGACCATCCTAAGTACAAACAAGAATGTCTGATGTATCAATTACTAAGGATAAGGGAGAACTCCTCTAAGGTTGAGGACAAGACCCAAAAGGGACAACAATGGTTCTACAGAAGAAGAAAGTCCTATAGCGACAATACCTCTACCTCTTCTATGAAATGGAGTGGTAGCAACCGTAGCTTTGTTAGTTCACTTAATTTCAGTTTTAGGTTCTTGTAATTTGATCGTCGAAAGCTCTCGGTGAGCTTCGTCCAACTGCTTTTGGAGAGTAGATATAGATTCCCATAAACAAGAAACAACAGATTCCGACGCCTGGCCAGTAACCAGCACCGCCTCCGAAATAGAAGATATCTTCTTGGATAACTCTTCGAGATTTCGCTTTAAGGATTAGTTATCTTTCGAGAAGTTATGGATGTTGGTACCAAAATCAGAGCGACACTTCGTTAGTTTAGCTATGTTATCATCAAGACTCCATTGGAAAGAGGCACAATCTCTCTCTATTTCTCAGCTATTATGAGATAATTGCCCCTAAAAGAAATTCAAATAAAAAAGGAAGATCATCATAAAGATAATTCTATTTCATTCCATAGAGAATTAATAGAGATAGTGAAAAATGAAATGTATAGAATTCATGGTCTCTTAAGATACGTGAATTTCTCTTTAGTAGCTAAAATAATCTTAAGGCTTCTAATCCTAGTATCAGTAAGGGACGCCAAGGATCTGGCCATATTGGAAAATGTAATTTCCTTTCCTAAACCACCCTTTGGTATAGATATTTCCAAAGGAGAAGAGTCTACAAGGGGTAGTCTAAGGGTAGGTTTTGAAATGCACTAGGGAACATATTCTGAGACATGTTCACTTTCAAGAGTCTTCCCTTTGGTAATAGCTAAGGGAGGTGGGGTTACACTCTGGTAACTGGGTAGCATCTCAGGAGTTATAATTAGGCTTGAATCATAGAATCTTATAAGGAAAGATAATTTTTTGCTCTTCAACTGTGGATCTCCTAGATGTAGTTTAGAAAGTCAAGCAAACTCTTAAAAAACCTCATATAGGTTTTCTAAAGTAAGCTTTAATCTACTCCCAAGATCCAAGATTCGGTTGGTTAACCTAGCATCTCTAAGCCTAAGGGACTCAATGAATTTGGCACAAGATCGGTCATGTGTTTCTTGTGCCTTCTTGATCTTATTGGTCAAGTCAACATTTCTCAATCTACTATATTTTAATTGGGTTCTAAGGGTGCCTATAGTTACCGACAACCTTGAGTTTTTGGTTTGGCTTCTCCTCAATAATACTTTGTAGTGAGAAGTGAAACTTGACTTTCTCTATTTAAGCATGCGTAAAGTGATAAGTACTTCAGAACTAGCACAATGGAAGCAATAAGGAAATAATTCATCATAAACCCAACATCATGCAAAATTACTATCATAAGTCATCCACCACCAAAAGTAAAAATATAAAGAGAATGTACTAAAAATATTGTAAACAAAAAGTTTAAACATTATTAGCAAATGATTTTTGGGATTCAGATTGATGATGTCCCTCTTCTTCATCTACATTCCCCTCCACAGGTGCCAAAGGCCCAATGCCTCCCGAAGCTTTCACATTCTCGTACCTATGGGAAAAGCTATCTTCAATCCTTTTACCATTAGGATTGAAGACTATAGAGAGAATCATACCCTTATTCCAATCATGCTCATAAGCCTCATAAAGAATTTTAAAAGCTTCAATGGCAGCCACCTTCCCAGCCTCTTCCATAGTAACCACGTCCGAGACCCCTTTCTTGGCTTTCGCTAATTCTTCTTTGGCCTAGTGATGCTTAGCCTTTCGGTCTTTTAAAGCTTTCTCCGGTTCAATAATCTTGGTTTCGGAAGCTTTCAGCTCCAAAAGCTTCTTCTCCCTCTCGTCTTAAGCCTTTTTCTCAGCCTTCTTCATGTATTCGGCATACTGTTTCCTAATAGATTCGGCCTTCTCTTTATATATGGCCAATTGTCTCCCAACAACATCAGCCCTCTCCAACCCTCCCTTCATCTTCTGAAACACTCGGTGAAGAACCGAGAAGCCAACTAAAGCTTGAATAAAGAAGGTATTAAGAAAACTAAAGAGACAAATATTTCATAAGAAAGAGGAAGATTGTCACGGCCTGAAATCTAGCATTCAAAAATCGACATCAAATACCTCACTTGTATTCGACTGCCGGAGATTCAAACGTTGAACTCCAGTTCGAATGGAGCTTATAACAACATTAGATGAATACAAAGCAGCGGAAATAAAAGATGATTTCACTGATCACAATAAAGATACAACATTTGATATGATATTTGATTACAGCAGACTAACACCAACATCAGAGTGATATACACAAGATACAATAACAGGATGATAACATCAGGTCTTCAGAAAGAAAGAGAGAGGATACTAAAAACCACCTTCTTCCAAACATCAAAGTTTCCAAGACTTTAAAAACCAAAAGCTTTCCAAAATCCGACAGCTACCAAAAGACTTCTAAATCCAAGCTAGCTCCAAAACACAGATAACCTACTTCTAAGCTGCCCATGTGGAAATTATGGGCACCCAGAGTTTAGGAAGGAAACAATAAACTCCGGATCAGTCATGGGACTGGTATGAATAAAAAACCAGATGTTTGAACAAAAACAATTTAAAAAGAAATCCGTTCATGCTTTTGAAAAATAAAACTACCATAAGGCCTCCCCGCACACACATAATGCAATCACACAATTGGAGAAGATTTCTTCTTATGATAGTCAAACATGCTCGATACGAGAAATTTATTTTCATATTATTATTAGTGCATAGTGTAGAAGGCATTTCGAAAGTATAATATTAATCTTAGCCAGCATACACATTTCGTAGCATGCCTACTATAGCTACCATCTAAACGGTGGGTCACCACCATAAGTAAATGGTAGGTTATACAACTAAAACCGTACTGGGCACGTATTGGTGATTGGATTTCCAACAAATGATCAAGCTAAGGAACTTCCTATGCCTCATGGGTACGCCTCTGGAGGGACGCCCCAAGAACTTAACCAGCTCTCTGCCAACACAAGGTCGGGTTACCTCTGTAACTAGGTAACTACTACACGAGTATGTCATCCCCCGGTCATTACCAACCTTAATCCGAGGGCCCTCAACCACAAAGCAACAACCATAAAGTAATAAATTTTCAGCAACTACATACGTTAAATATCTGGGCTCCATACTATGATACCATCTTTTTCCAGAAGGAAATGGACATACCCTAAAAGGCGCGACCCTCATAACCTTGCCGCATTCTTCCTGTTTCGACCATTTCCAGGTTGTGAGGTCCGACGAGGTCTCGTCCCCAAAGCTACGCTTTACACAAAAGCCATGCTTCGATCAACAAATGATCAGTAGCACGCAGCAGCACTCAGCATGCCACACTATCAAATTAGGAGTATATCACTGATAACCTCTGAGCTCGTACATATCAGAGAAGGGTGTTAAGCTAAGAGAATAAATTCTCTGCCACCAAACAGAAATGTATTTGATAGAGATCAGCTTTATATCTCAAAGTGTAATGTTAGACACATAACCATACAAGTCCATTCCGAATTCGAACGGAACCGAAGGCACTTCCAAAGAATCCCTTGCAATCCGAGTATCCACAATCCCGATCGGACTCCCCATCACATATGGAGATCTCTACACCGAAGCAACTCAGTGCAGAGTCATTCGATAGGTTATCCTATCGTTCTCGAAAACACCCGGTCTTCACCATCGTCTTCATATGCTATCCATTTCATCGTATCACTATTCGGAATGGGTTATATGACACAAAGTCCTCTCCCAGCTAAACCGACTAGTGAGCACTTAATTTAAAAATACATGGATATATCAATCACAAAGATTCATCATTAATATTCGATGTGGGTTTCGGATAACCATATGGAATCCGACTCCCTGTCGCACCGAAATTCAAATGCCATTTTACGACCAAGGGGTTTTCACATTCAGTCAGTAATATATTCATAGATGTCACAGCTCAGCACAAAACAATTCATATCACATGGTATCACAATCACAGATCAGAGATATCAATTAATACAAAGCATTCAATAATAATCAATCATCTATAATTAAGATGAATAAATTGTGCGATTATAATCAATTAGTCACATAATTATTTTCACTAATTAACCTTAATTAATGATTAATTATTCTTAATTATAAATTAATTAGTCCTTATTTGTTAATTAAGCAATCTTGATTAATAATTAATTAACCTTAAGTATCATTTAATTAACCTTTAATTATTAATTAATTATTCTTAAATAATGCTTAATTATTAATTAATTAATTAATCTTAATAACTTCGATTAATTAATTATTCTTTAATTAATTATATTAATTAATTCTTAATTATAAATTAGTTAACCTTTTTATAATTAATTATCCTTTAATTGATTATTCTTTAATTAATAAACCTTATAGTTAATCATTGTTAATACATATTAATTCAAGATATTAAGGTTAATTAAAAATTTTAAACAACATTTCATCTTAATTAACCTTTTAACTATATTATTATTTAAAATAAATTAAGAATTAATTTATAATTAATGATTACATGATTATTAAATAAAACTTAATTACTTTTAAAAATAACTTACTAAAAACCTTTATTTATCCAAAATATTAAACCAAAACAATTATTTAAAAAAACATGGGTTTAAAAATGTTTAAATTTTGAATTTATTTTAAAATTTTGAAAACTGTTTCGCCACAAACCCAAGAACTACTCGAGTGCTCCCCGAGGCGAATGCATGTTTGCTTCGGGTCTTCCCCAAGTGCTTCACAAATTTTCCTTTTTAAAACTTGAAATTTGGTTTAAGTTTTTATCACCCGGTATGTATTCAAAAATGCCCGAGACGTCGCTCGAGCCAACACCCTGATTCCCCGAAGACCACTTCGAGTCACAACCCTTCTTCCCCAAACCATTACTTCTAGATATGTATGATACCTGTGCACATTCGGTAGGCGAACCGGCCACCTTCGATCGAAGCTCCGGTCGTCGACAAGTCAATGACAACCTTCTCTAGCCACTAGAGCACCCAGAAATCCACAACGTCGACGAATTCAAGATTTTGTTATTCATCACTAAGAACACCTCATACATCCTCCTCCGAACATCTGAGGTCACAAAATTCTGGCCAAATCTACGCCTACTCCCCTTGTTTCGATCGCCACCCGTGCGATTGACTCCGACGCGACAACGAGATGACAGCAGCGTGAAATTCGACCTCGACGAAATATAGGTTTTAAATTCTAAAATTTCATCGTTCCGATGCCACCGTAGGCTATCACCTAACCCAATATTTTCTAATCATCTCCGACTTCCAAGCAAGCTATGACTTCGACCCAGAGAACTAATGCCTCACCGACCGCCAGAATTTGGTGAAAATGGTGATTCCGTTCATCTTACGATTCCTCGCCCATAAACGAACTAAAAATCTGGATTCTTTCTTTAAAATTTATGGTTTAAGGAGACGATCATGATTATGCAATCAAAACTCGTATTTCAATCCAATAAATTTTGAATAATTTTTTTCTACCGTGTTTTAAGGCTTTCCAGTAGACCCATTTACTTTTAATACTTAAAAAATATTTTTGGAATTAAAATCTTGGTTATATAAACGCACTTTGTTTAGATCTCAAAACCTAAAATGGATCATAGGAAGAGAATTTGATTTTTTTGACAGGTTTTTAAAACCTAGAACTAAAAATAGAGGTTAACATTTCTTGTTCCAGACATGCACAACCACACCCATACATATATATGTAGATTTATACACATGCAAGTAAATTTCCAACCTTTCTTCAAGCATGAACTCAAACAACAAACCAAACTCCATATTTTCAAAAGTTTACTCACCTATTTGTTTTGAACAGAGGAAACCTGGAAGCTAGTTTTGAATTTTGAAACAGGGAATTAAATCTTGCTTTGATTTGTAACTTGCTTGATCACTATATATTGATTGAATCTATACTTTGATTTAGGTTTGAGATGAATTAGTCTTTAGGTTTGAAGATTGATAGAGGTTGTTTGATTCCTATTTTTTTCTTTGATTTTCCAGGTTCTAAAACAGTTTGTAATTGTTTTAAATCTTTTGCTTTTCTGGTTTGATTATTTCTAGTTTCTGATGTTAAAGTTTATACAGGCTTTTGAAAATAAAGATAAAGAAATGAGTGAGAGGTGAGTTGGAAGTTTATATAACTTTGTTTCCTATTTTATTTATTTTCTCAAAAATAAAAACAATAAAATGACACTTGTTCATTTTAATTACAAGATCATTACACTTGTAAATTTACTTACTTAAAATTTTAACACTTGTTTATTGATGTGCTAACGGCTTAACACTTGTCTTTTTTTATATTATATATTGATTTTAAAAAATTACATTTTCTATTTTATAAATAGATTTCCTTTATTTTTATAAAGACATTTACTTTATATTATTATATACTATTTAAAAGAAAAATGTTTTAAACTAGTTATACATTAAATAAATTATATGTATATATTATTTTAAATCCAAATTATTTTACTAAGACATTTATTTAAATTTTAAATTCAAACTCAAACTCAAACTCAAATTCAAATCTACCCATATATTTATATATATTTTAAATTCAAATAATTTAAAACATTTATTATTTTAAATTTTAAACTCAAATGAAATTACAATCTTATTTATCTATACACACACACACAAAAATTAACACTTATTTTATTTATTTTAAATTTTCAAATTAATTTCAATTTTTATTCCAAAATCTATATTGATTACTAATTTTAATTTTTATAAAAATTGGGATGTTACAGATCCCCCATTAAGAAAATTTCGTCCTCGAAATTTGAAAGAGAGAGAAACAAGCAGAGAATATACGAATACAGAAAAAATAGAGAAATGGTTTACCGGATTAAGCCGAAGTATCCACTCTGCAGTTGGGATAGGACTTCTGCATGTTGTCCTCTATTTCCCAAATATAGTCATTTGGATTACCACTCCATTATACTTTAACCAGTTTCACAACCTTATTCCTCAATTGCTTTTCATCACGATCAATGATCTTTAACGGTTCTCTTTTTACTACCTGATTTGGTGTGATTTCTAGATCATGCTGAGCGGCTTCTTCAATAATACAGTCTGGATCATGCTCATATTTTTGAAGGTGAGAAACATGAAACACATTGTGTACGCCAGATAACCAGTTAGGTAGCTGCACACGATAAGCCAAAGGACCGATCCTCTCCAGTATAGGAAAATGACCGATATCGCGGTGCTAGCTTACTAGTCTTTCCAAATCTCAATACTCCACGCATTGGAGACACTTTCAAGAAAACAGAATCTCCAACCTGGAATTCTAAATCTCTTCTCCTACAGTCGTAATAACTTTTTTGACGACTTTGAGCCGTTTTCAATTTTTTTGAATAAAACAAATTTTCCCAATAGCTTCCTTTATCATATCTGGTTCAAGGACGAGCCTATCACCTGACTCAATCCAGCATGTAGGTGATCGACATTGACGACCATATAAAGCTTAGAAAGAAGCAATTTAGATACTAGCCTGATAGCTATTATTATATGAGAATTCAACCAGATGCAAATGCTCCCCCCATGAACCACCAAATTCAAGAATACAAGCACACAAAATGTCATCTAAGATTTGATTTATCCTTTCTGTCTACCCATGAGACTGCGGGTGATAAGCAGTGCTGAAGTTTAATTTGGTTCCTAACGCGGTTTGAAATTCCTTCCATAATCTACTAGTAAAGATCGGGTCACGATCACTTACTATACTACTCGGTATTCTGTGGAGACGGACAATTTCTTTCACATACAATTTTGCCAAACTTGCCACCGTTTGGGTGTATGTTACTGGGATGAAGTGGGCAGTCTTGGTTAGATGATCCACGATAATCCAAATCGCTTCATTCCCCTTTCGAGTACATGGCAACCCGTCTATGAAATCCATAGACATTTGATCCCATTTCCACTTAGGCATCTCTAATGGTTGGAGTAAACCCACCATCTTCTTTTGATCACTTTTGATTTGTTGACTAGTAGCACAACGACTCACATAAATAGATATATCCCTCTTCATTGTTTTCCACCAGAAAGTTCTTTTGATATCTCGATACATCTTATTAACTCCTGTATGGATACTAAGCTTGGACTTGTGGCATTCGTCGAACACTTCCCGTTTTAGATCTGGAATGTCGGGAACATAAATCCTGCCTTTCAATCTTATAATTTCTCTATTATCGACTTCAAAACTGGTATCTTCACCCTGACATATTCTTTCACAGATTTCTCGAAGAAACTCATCTTCATTCTATTTTCTTGCAATCTTCTTAAGAAGAGTAGGAGTGACGACAAGATATGCAAGAAACAGCTTGTCTTCTACTCAAGGCATCGGCTACCACGTTGGCTTTTTCGGGTATATACAGAATATCCAAGTAATCAGACGCTAGAAATTCCAACCAACGTTGTTGCCTCTAATTTAAATCTTTCAGGGTGAAGAGATATTTCAGAGATTTATGGTGATGAATAATTCAAATTGTTTACCTAGAAGATAGTGAGGCCAGATTTTCAAAGTGAAAATAATAGCTAGAAGCTCGAGATCGTGGGTTGGGTAGTTTTTCTTGTGTGGATGCAATTGTCTACTCGCGTAGGCAATTACTCTACCACTCTGCATTAGCACAGCACCCACACCTTCACCACAAGCGTCTGTATAAACAGATAAGCCATGATTCCCGTTAATAATAGCGAGAATGGGAGCAGTAGTCAATCTCCTCTTTAACTCTTGGAATGCTTCATCGCATCTCGGCGTCCAACCAAGCTTAGCATTCTTCATAGTTAGCTTAGTCAACGGACTGGCCAACTTGGAGAAATCTTGGGCATACTTTCTGTAGCATCCCACTAGTCCCAGAAAACTTCAAACTTCTTTCGGCTCGTGGGTTGCTTCCAGTCTAAAATAGCGAAAATCTTGCTAGGATGTACAGAAATTCCCTCTTCATTAACAATGTGCCCGTGAAATCTAATTTCCTTAACCCAAAAATGACACTTAGAAAATTTGGCGAATAGAATGTTCTTTCTCAATATTTGCAAAACAATTCTCAAGTGCTCATCATGCTCCTCTTTGATTTTGGAATAGATCAGAGTATCATCAATGAATATGAGAACGAATTTATTCAACACCTCTTGGAATGCACGGGTCATTAAGTGTACGAAGTATGCGGGAACATTGGTTAGTTCGAAAGGCATGACTAACCATTCGTAGAACGTGTCTGGACCTCTGAAAGTAGTTAAGTGAATATAGTCTTCGGCAATTCTCAATTGATGGAATCCTTGAGCTAGATCCATCTTAGAAAAGAATCGAGCGTCGTGTAGCTGATCGAACAGATCATCGATTCTGGGTAACGGGAATTTATTTTTGAGAGTTAATTTATTGAGGTCGCGGTAGTCCACGCACAATCTCAAGGATCCTTCAGACTTGGCCACAAACACCACAGCTGAACCCCAATCAGAAATACTAGGACGTATTAATCCTTTTTCTAGCAAAACTCGGGTTTGCTTAACTAGTTCTATCCTTTCCCTGGGTGCCATCCTGCGGCTTGCATGAACAACAGGACGAGCTTTTGGAAACAAGTCAATTCTGAATTCAATTTCTCTATGTGGTGGTAAAGATTTAACCTCTTTGAACACGTCTGGAAATTCCCGGACAATAGGTATAGATTCTAGACTAGGTTCGGAAAATCCCAAAGTATACATCAACTTATCCTTTTTTGGACTAGGGTCTTCACTAGAAATCACAATGAAATTTCCAAGTTTTGTTTTAACTGAAATCGTTCGATTGTTAAAATCTAATTTGGCTTCATATTTCGTTAGCCAATCCATTTCGAGTAAGATTTCAAATTCATTAAAATCGAGGACAAAGGGACTGATAGGAAATTGATAATAAGAATACGAGATAGGAACTTATCTACTTCGTAGACAAAGGTTCGCAGGGCCACCAACTGGATTTTTCACACAAATTGTTTTTTTCAACAAATTCGAGTTCAAGCCTTAATTCGTTTACGGTTTATTGGGAGATAAAGCTATGGGTGGCTCCCATATCAAACAAAATTCTAATAACTCTATCATAAATAATAAGGTTACCTTCTAAAACTCCTTTTCCTTTATCCGCTTTAGAGGTTTAAGGTTTATCTTCGATCGCATACACCTTCACCACTTGAGCTTTCTTCATTGTTGGGTAATCTTTAACTTCGTGTCCTAGCCTACAACAGTAATAGCATTACTGGGTCTTGTCTGTATAGATTGATCTGTCTTTCCTTGTTTCTTAGGTTTCATACATCAACTCAAGTATGACCCTTTTCCAAACAATTAAAATAAGTAACGTCTTTTGCCTTATCCTCCTGATTATTCTTCTTCTCCTTGCCTAGCCACGGTTTCTTCCCTCCGAACTTCCTTTTTTCCAATTCGGATAGCATGCACATCCTTTCTCCTCCGGAACTTCCTGCTTATCCAAAGTAGCACATAAGTAATCCATATCGATCAGATCAGAAAAAGATTCCTTAACGTGGGCACATTCTTTCATGGAATTTCTTATTCATTCCTTGAATAAATATTTCATTCTTCTTCAAAGAGGTGTTCACCAACTCTGGACCAAACTGAGATAACTCATTAAATTTATTCAAATACTCTTCGAACGATAAACTTTTCTGCTTCAAGTCCATAAACTCCCGGTACATTCTGGAGATACCAGCAGACGACATATAGCGTTTCTTAAAGACCTCTTTGAAACGACTCCAAGCAAACTCATCTTCCGGCTCATCACTGTAACAGTCTCCCAACAGGCTAGAGCTTCCTCTTGGAGTTGCCAAGAAGCTATCAATCTCATTTGATCATCTTCCAACTTCAGCCCTCTAAAAATTCTTTCACACGATCGAATACAAGCTTATGCTTTAATAATAGACTCCTTGCCAGTGAATGGCTTTCCACCAAGCCTGGAAAAACTTCGATATAAATCAGCCGGATTCGGCTGAGGTTGAGTGGGAATAGCTGCTTCTGCTATTGCAGGGACTTGACCAGTTGTAGTGGTATTTCCCCCTCCCCTATCTTGTGCTATTCTAGTGCTCATTCTCACTATCTATAAATAGTAAGAAAGCTTGATTTAGACCATACTGACGAGATATCTTAGGGATATACTCATTCTAGGTTATTTCCGACCCTATCTGTAATGAGTCACCTAATGTGTTATACTCCGTAGCTAAAGTTCTTACTCAACCTTTAGCTCTAATACCACTTGTGATGGTCCTAAATCCAACATTCAAAAATCGACATCAAATACCTCACTTGTATTCGATTGCCGGAGATTCAAATGTTGAACTCCAGTTCGGATGGATCTTATAACAACAATAGATGAATACAGAGCAGCAGAAACAAAAGATGATTTCATTGATCACAATACAGATAAAACATTTGATATCATATTTGATTACGACAGACGAACACTAACATCGGAGTGATATACACAAGATACAATAATAGGATGATAACACCTCAGCGGAACAATAACATCAGGTCATCAAAAAGAAAGAGAGAGAATACTAAGAACCACCTTCTTCCAAACTTCAAAGTTTCCAA
Organism: Allium cepa; assembly: GCA_030765085.1. Taxonomy (NCBI): domain Eukaryota; kingdom Viridiplantae; phylum Streptophyta; class Magnoliopsida; order Asparagales; family Amaryllidaceae; genus Allium; species Allium cepa. The sequence goes on from CM060946.1 coordinate 273,285,492, forward strand.
GACTTTAAAAACCAAAAGATTTCAAAAATCCGACAGCTACCAAAGGACTTCTAAATCCATTCTAGCTTCAAAACACAGATAACCTGCTTCTAGGCTGCCCGTGTGGAAATTATGGGCATCCAAAGTTTAGGAAGGGAATAATAAACTCCGTGTCAGTCATGGGACTGATATGAGTAAACAAAAACAGTTGTTTGAACAAAAACAATTTAAAAAGAAATCCGTTCATGCTTTTGGAAAATGAAACTACAGTAAGGCCTCCCTGCACACACATAATGCAATCGCACAATTGGATGAGATTTCTCCTTATGATAGTCAAACATGCTTGATACAAGAAATTTCTTTTGATATTATTATTAGTGCATAGTGTAGAAGACATTTCGAAAGTATAATATTAATCTTAGCCAGCATACACATTTTGTAGTATGCCTACTATAGCTACCATCTAAACGGTGGGTCACCACCATAAGTAAATGACAGGTTATACAACTAAAATAGTATCGGGCACGTATTGTTGATTGGATTTCCAACAAATGGTTAAGCTAAGGAACTTCCTATGCCACATGGATACGTCTCTAGAGGGATACACCGAGAACTTAACTAGCTCTCTGCCAACACAAGGTCGTATTGCCTCTGTAACTAGGTAACTACTACACGAGTATGCCATCCCCCCATCATTACCGACCTTTATCCGAGGGCCCTCAACCACAAAGCAACAACCACAAATTAATAAATTTGCAGCAACTACATAGGTTAAATATTTGGGCTCCATACCATGATACCACCTTTTTCCAGAAGAAAATGGACATACCCTAAAGGGCGAGATCCTCAAAACCTTGTTGCATTCTTCCTTTTTCGACCATTTACGGATTGTGAGGTCCGATGATGTCTCGTCCACAAAGATACTCTTTACACAAAAGTCATGCTTCGATCAACAAATGATCAGTAGCACTCAGCAGCATTCAGCATGTCACACTACCAAATTGGGAGTATATCACTGAAAACCATCAACTACATAACCTATGAGCTCGTACGTCTCAAAGAAGGGTGTTAAGCTTAGAGAATAAATTCTCCGTCACCAAACAGAAATGTATTTGATAGAGATTAGCTTTATATCTCAAAGTGTAATATCAGACATACAACCATACAAGTTCATTCCGGGTTCGAATGGAACCAAAGGCACTTCCAAAGAATCCCTTGCAATCCGGGTATCCACAATCCCGATTGGACTCTCCATCACATATGGAGATCTCTATACAGGAGTAACTCAGCGCAGAGTCATTCAACAGGATATCCTATTGTTCTCAAAAACACCCGGTCTTCACCACCGTCTTCAAATGCTATTCATTTCATCGTATAACTATTCAGAATAGGTAATATGACACAAAGTCCTCACCCAACTAAATCGAATAGTGAGAGCTTAATTTAAAAATACGTGGATATATCAATCACAAAGATTCATCATTAATATTCGATATGGGTTTCGAATAACCATTTGGAATCCGACTCCCTATCGCATCGAAATTCAAATGCCATTTTACGGCGAAGGGGTTTTCACATTCATACACTAGTATATTCACAGATGTCACAGCTCAGCACAAAGCAATTCATATCACATGGTTATCACAATCACATATCAAAGATATCAATTAATACAAAGCATTCAATAATAATCAATCATCTGCAAGTAAGATGAATAAATTGTGTGATTATAATCAATTAATCACATAATTATTTTCACTAATTAACCTTAATTAATGATTAGTTATTCTTAATTATAAATTACTTAGTCCTTAATTGTTAATTAAGTAATCTAATTAATAATTAATTAACCTTTAATTATTAATTAATTATTCTTAAGTAATGCTTAATTATTAATTAATTAATTATTCTTAATTAATGCTTAATTATTAATTAATTAATCTTAATTACTTCCATTAATTAATTATTCTTTATTAATTAATTAATTATTAATTATAAATTAATTAACCTTTTATTTATAATTAATTAACCTTTTATTTATAATTAATTAACCTTTAATTGACGATTCTTTAATTAATAAACCTTATAATTAATCATTGTTAATACATATTAATTCAAGATATTAAGGTTAATTAAAAAATTTAAACAACATTTCATCTTAATTAAACTTTTAATTATATTATTATTTAAAATAAATTAAGAATTAATTTATAATTAATGATCACATGATTATTAAATAAAACTTAATTACTTTTAAAAATAACTTACTTAAAACCTTTATTTATCCAAAATCTTAAACCAAAACAATTATTTAAAAAACAAGGGTTTAAAAATGTTTAAATTTTGAATTTATTTTAAAATTTTGAATTTATTTTAAAATTTTGAAAATTGTTTCGCCACAAACCCAAGAACTACTCGAGTGCTCCCCAAGGCGAATGCATGTTTGCTTCGGGTCTTCCCCAAGTGCTTCCTAAATTTTCCTTTTTAAAACTTGAAATTTGGTTTAAGTTTTTATCACCCGGTATATATTCAAAAATGCCCGAGACCTCGCTCGAGCCAACACACTGATTCCCCAAAGACCACTTCGAGTCACAACCCTTCTTTCCCAAACCATTACTTCCGGATACGTGTGATACCTGTGCACATGCACAGGCAAACCGGCCACCTCCAGTCGAAGCTCTAGCCGTTGACAAGTCAGTGACAACCTTCCCTGGCCACCAGAGCACCCAGAAATCCACAACGTCGACGAACTCAAGATTTTGTTATTCATCACCATCTGGAATGAAACTTCGACCACCAAGAACACCTCGTACATCCTCCTCCAACCATCTGAGGACACGAAATTCTGGCCAGAGCTACGCCTACTCCCCTTGTTTCGATTGCCACTTGTGCGATTGACTCCGATGCGACGACAAGACGATAGCAGCGTGAAATTCGACCTCAACTAAATATGAGTTTTAAACCCTAAAACTTCACCGTGCCGATGCCACCATAGGTAATCACCTAACCGAATATTTTTCTGTTGATCTCCGGCTTCCCAGCAAGTTATGACTTCGACCTCGAGAACTAATGCCTCATCGATCACCATAATTCTGTAAAAATGGCAATTCTGTTCATCTTACGATTCCTCGCTCATAAACGAACTAAAAATATGGATTCTTGCTTTAAAATTCATGATTTAAGGAAACGATCATGATAATGTAATCAAAACTCGTATTTCAATTCATTAAATTTTGAATAATTTTTGTAGCCCATTTACTTTTAATACTTCAAAAATATTTTTAAAATTAAGATCTTGGTTACATAAACACATTTTGTTTAGATCTCAAAACCTAAGATGGAACAGAGGAAGAGAATGTGATTTTTTTGACAGATTTTTAAAACCTGGAACTAAAAACAGAGGTGAACATTTCTTGTTCCAGACATACATTGCCACACCCACACATATATACTCAGATTTATTCACATGCAAGTAAATTTCCAACTTTCTTCAAGCATGAACTCAACAACAAGCCAAACTCTAGAATTTCAAAAGTTTACCCACCTGTTTGTTTTCAACAGAGGAAATCTGGAAGCAAGTTTTGAATTTTGAAACTGGGAATTGAATCTTGCTTTGATATGTAACTTGCTTGATTGCTAGATATTGATTAAATCTATACATTGATTCAGGTTTGAGATGAATTATTCTTCAGATTTGAAGATCGACAGAGGTTGTTTGATTCCTGTTTTTTTCTAGTTTTTCTTTGATTTTCCAGGATTTGAAACAGTTTGTAATTATTTTGAATCTTTTTTTTTCTGGTTTGATTGTTTCTGGTTTCTGATGTTAAAGTTTGTACAAGCTTTTGAAAATAAAGATAAAGAAATGAGAGAGAGGAGGGTAAGAAGTTTATATAACTTTGTTTCCTATTTTATTTATTTTCTCAAAAATGAAAACAAATGACACTTGTTCATTTTAATTACAGGATCATTACACTTGTAAATCTACTTACTTAAAATTTTAACACTTGTTTATTGATGTGCTAAAAGCTTGACACTTGTCTCTCTCTTTTTATATTATATATTGATTTTAAAAAATTACATTTTCTATTTTATAAATAGATTTCCTTTATTTTTATAAAGACATTTACGTTATATTATTATATACTATTTAAAAGAAAAATGTTTTAAAACTAGTTATACATTAAATAAATTATATATATACACACACACATATATATATTATTTTAAATCCAAATTATTTTACTAAGGCATTTATTTAAATTTTAAATTCAAACTCAAATTCAAACTCAAATTCAAATTCAATTCTACCCAAATATATATATATATATATATATATATATATATATATATTAAATTCAAATAATTTTAAAACATTTATTATTTTAAATTTTAAACTTAAATGCAATTACAATCTTATTTATATATATATATACAAAATAACACTTATTTTATTTATTTTGAAATTTTCAAATTAATTTCAATTTTTATTCCAAAATCTATATTAATTACTAATTTTAATTTTTATAAAAATTGGGATGCTACAAAGATATTTACCCTGAGGTGATCCGCCATCCCCATACTCATTATCCTCCCAAAAATACATCAGCTAACTCCACTCGGGAGTTCTCTATAACCTTGGGCAGATAATCATCGATAGTAGAACAAGATACCTCATTCACCCGGTCCACCTTATCCCTTGGGGGGGGGAAGTTAAACTAAGGGCATATGGGCAGATATAGCTTTAGCAAAAAGGATGCCCTTTTTATGTCTCTTAGTTGCGGTTGGATCCTTTAGAGTAGGCTTTGGTCAAGTAGAAGTGGAAGTAGAGGATGGTTTACTCAAGAGGAACTTTTTGCAATTTTATCGTTAGAGTTCACTGCTATATGAAAAGGAGAAAGCAGATTAGATAAAATATTATATTTCATGAAAGTTATATCCGAGAGCATTTGCTATAAGGTATTCAGAACTATGATCTACACTCGGAGGCTGCATCTTGCCTTTTGGTCTCGGCATTCTTAGGATCAACATGAGTAGATTCTTCAGGATTACATAGATCAGTCACGTCTAGGGGCATGGTTTCAGTTCAAGAGGGGTCGTATCCAAGAAACCTAGCCGAAGACGATAATAACACACAAGCCTTGAGATCAGCCTCGGTAAGAACAACATGTCTAAAGTCTTTAGCCTTTTAGAATTTTCGTTACCTCCTTATACATAGAGTCAAGGAGATCTTGAGTGTTGGAGCCTTGTTTCTCCCAAGTTTAGCTAAAGAGATTAAATAGGAAAAGATATTAGGAAATGATATTATCAATGCTTCAAAGCAAGAACATTCTAAATATGAAGAGTTTGAAAACTTACAAGTCTCTAGTAGTTTAGTAACAACTCGAGTATCATCTGTCTTTAAGAAAAATCAGTGAGCGACTATTACCTTACTAAGTGTTTTGATTAGGGGCATTTTCTTCCAAAATCGAAGGAAATACGAGGGAACTGCAGAACTACTAGATGACCTATGTAAATTATATAATTAAGGGGTATCGGAAGTAGTCATATTATGGCACCCTTTCTTCTAGTATAGGATTTCTAAAGCAGACAAAGTCCTATATGAGACCACCCCAAGTTGGATCGGGTTAATTCCATAGAATTCCAGAATATTAATAAATAAAGGGGCAAGAGAAAGAGTATCATGTTTGCCAAATTCTCTACTGTCCATGTAAAGAATCTTTAAGGGGGTTCACTCTAGTCTTCTTCTAGAATTGGAGCCTTGACCTTGACTCCCTCAACCCCATAACTCTCTATCCTATTCTGTAGCTTAACTTGATCAATTATAGGTTGTCCATTGAGAGGTATAAAAGGGACTGGTATTAAACTAGTTACTCAATAAGAATTTTGAAACTCCTAACGAAAAGGTTTAAAGTCTTGTGGTCCAAAAAGGAATTAGGCCTAAAATTTAATTCTACAACCCAAACTAAAAGTTTGAATTCTCTCAAAGAACCATCTTGTTATAAAGCGATTATCAACATAAATTGGTCAAAAATTCGGTTTGGGTACAAAATCTTAGTTTAGCAAATAACAAGCATCATGGATAACTAATCTGATAATATCCTAAATCAAAATTGATCGTTGATGTTGCACTAGCGATCAAAATCAAAGTTTTCATAAGTTTGAAAAGGGAAATGCTCACAAATAATATTGGTAGTAAAAGGTACTGATAAAACCGTAGGAAAGATCAAAAACTTACATATTCCAGTTGAAAATTGCAGTAATATGTAAAGGTCGCCAAGCTTTTATGACAAATGCAGCTATTGAAAACATGAGTAAAGAAGAAGAAAAGGAAAGGGTTTATTAGAAGCTTCAGGACTAATGGTAGAGATTATCTGGCTAATCAGAACTTAGCGAAGATTTCATGTGGCCAAATCAAAATAAGAATCATCCTATAGCATGGAAAAGGGATGCAATTTTCAGAGAGGCCAATGAAATCACGATAGTTAGAAAAAGTATTTAATGCAAGAACAATACCCATCCATTCAAGATCAGACCTCGACTTTCCTTTAGATCTCACAAAACAAGTATCTCCTTGGCCTTACGGTCTCAAGTTAGATTTTTCCTCTTAGCATCGAAATAATTTCGCTTATCACATAGTTATATGGCTTCAAGTGTAAGCATGATTTTCAGAAATTTTGACCTCATGGTCTTAAATAAGATTTTGCCTCTCGACGTCAAAATAGTCTCACTAGTCACTTAGTCTAGATGGCATCAACGATAAACCATGATTTTCAGTATTTTGACCTTACGGTCTCAAGTTAAATTCTGCCCTCCGGCACCAAAACAGATTCGCTTACCACTTGTTTGGATGACTTTAAGTGGAACGCACAATTTTCAAAGGTTTTGATCTCATGGTCTCAAGTTAGATTTTGCCTTCTGGCACCAAAATAGTTCGCCTGCTGCTTAGTCCTGATGACTTCAAGTGGAAAGCACAAAGTTTTGACCTTATGGTCTCGATTTAGATTTCACCTTTCGGTTCAAGCAATTTCACTTATCGCCTAACGTAGATAGCTTCAAGTGGCAAATATGATTTCAAAAGTTTTTGATCTTATGGTCCAAATTAAAATTTCACCCTTCGGTTTTCAAAATCGTTAACTACTCGTCACTTGACCAAAGCAACCAGCTAGGCCTTCACCTCTAGGCACTAATTTCAAAACTATTGTCAATATCCTATAGATAAGATTAGATCTTTACGAGTTGTCTAAGTGAAGCAATGCTTCCAAATGTTCTCAGAATAATACTTCGTCCGAAAACTCAGGATCAACTTTATGATGGGAACGGAGTATACAAGCCAAGAACAAAGCATAATATGACACCATTCTTTCTAAAGTCCACCTTATACCAACTGTATGAGGTGCACTTTGCGGCCCATGTGTTACACCATAATTTCCACAAGGTACAAATCACAACTACTTAGGAAGAAAGTTCTTTGGCTTGTAATTCTGAGAATTACTGTTTAGTTTCCAACAAGCGCTTAAACACCAGATTCAGTAGCCAAAAGCATGTTATCCAAAAGCAAGAGTAAAAATATCAACTAAGAATCAAGACCATTGTCCAACAAGGACAACAAGCTTAGCTGAGAGCAGCAACTGCAGAAGCCAAAGGCATTTTAACAAGAATCAACCATCAACAGCTCAAATAGCCTCAGACCGAGGTCTACGGTTAAGATAGATGAAAGGAACCAAAGAAGATATATATATATATATATATATATATAAGCATCATTTCAGCGATCTGCATCAAAATGCACTCAACCAGATGGTAACAAGCATTCAGATCCATACCGCACGTAGTAAACTAGGTCATCATCCAAAGAGAAGCCCTTTCACCAATGGCACTACGGCATATTGGCTATATATAGGCAGTAATCCCTAGGTACAAGGGATCTTTTTGGGCACAAAAGGAACGGTTATAAAGTAATAAGTACTTTCCTACATTAGAGCTTTACTCAAAAGCACATTAATGGTGGAAATGCTTAAATCCAACGTAGTAGGCCTTTCGACTACTAAGAGTGACTAAATAAGGAAAGGACAATGGACATAGGGACTTTCAGCCTAAATTAAATAGAAGTCTCGGTGTTATTTATTTTCTGCACTCTACCCTTTTTGTATTTACTATTGTTACCTCATAATTTAACAATTCATTATACAAGCTTGATTATAGTCCGTCTTGGTAATCGCCTCATTGAACTTAAAATTTCAACTAACTTCCGAAGCACTACCTTCGGACTTCCAGGTGTTGGTATGGACGAAATTCCATGCTTATAATGGCGATATGTTATTTTTATATGTCAACAACAATTTTTTTTATATAAGTCCAAATCCAATACAGCAAATTATATAATAGCTGACATCATCGATAAATTAGCTACACCGTGTAGACTTGTATATATTGAAAATGAAACCAAAAACATACAATTCATTTTACGTTGATATGGTAGAACCAAAACCGCTATTTCCGATGAAGCAAATTTACAATTCTAATCTTTTATATTCCATTCAACTTTTAAAGATATTGCGTTGAGGTGACAAAAAAAATCATATTTATTTCAATTGTCGAAATAGGCAGTGTAAACTACGAAGATGAGGAAAAATCCCTTTTTCCCTACTTTGCATACCGATTTTCGTTTTTCTTATTTTGGAGTTCTTTGTCAATATAATATCAAATTGATATGTGGAATCTAATAGAACACAAAATATTTATTATAAATAATGATGAATCTAGTTCTACTACATTAAAATAAAACAATTAGGATTCCATAAAAATTCACAATTTACATATTATAGGGAAATTTTAGGGTTTTAAATTGATAAATTTCCGCATACAAAATTTTCCAAGGCACCACATATCCAAACAGAAACTGCATAAATTACTATTATGGAAAAATTGAGATATCCACTCAAAGATATCCTAGTTGAAATCTCCTTAAATTTGCCTTCCGTGCTATCGTCTCTCTTCCTTTGATTTATCTCCTTTTCAGTGCTTATTATATAACAATTTATTGTCTTGTTAGATATAGAGCATTGAGGATTGGGAGTTTTAGAATATAGATTTATTCATAAAAGATTTGATACCTTATTTCCTTATCTTGTCTTGTAATGCCTCACGTTTATGCCTATATTTCACAATCATCCCCTAATGTTCAAATGTATATATTTTATCTTTGTTTTTGAGTTTAAGAAATTTTTGTCGAAGAAGAGAATTGGGGAGAATCTCATTACCAGGTTTAGATTTATATAAAGAAAAATGAGTGGGCTGGGCTTTTATTTATAGTTGATTGGATATGCTTGGGTCTTCGGATTCAAAAGATTATAATATTTTCAAATCCGGACCGTTTAGGCCAAGGAAAACCCTAGCTGCCACCACTCGAGCAATCACCATGAGATGTCGACCGTCAGCGATAAACTAACCTATAGAGGCATCAATAGGTGGTCCTAGTCCCAAATAACGTTAACCATCAATGTTTTCTTTTAGTACTATTTATTATTTTAATATGTTTTGAATTATTTTCTATCTGAAATCTTTAAACATCAACGACTACTTCGTTTGAGCTCCGATCGTAAAACTTTATATATGAAAGTTGCTTAGAAGATCGCCAAGAATGCAATGTTGGAATCTCGATTTTACGACGTTTTGATTGTGACAAACTATATAAATAAATATTTGTGTATATTAATCACTTATGCAGGAGATTTCATGCAGATTCATTTTCAGAATATTTTGAAGCCGATAGTCCTTTGTCCAGAGTCTTTATATTATTTAAAAAATTGTTTAAATCTTTCCTAAAATGATATATATTTATATAAACATACACACACATGCACCAACATGCACAAAAGGCTGAAAACAGCCGGTTGAATGCATTCATTCAGCCGTCTGATTACTGAAACATTTTTATGATGTCACAATATTCAGCCGACTGGATGAGTTTATTCAGCCGGCTATTTTAGGCCAAAATTAGCCTTGCTGTTTATGATTTTATCAAATTCAAAAGGTTGAATAAATAATCTCAGCTGGCTGAATATTTTCAACAGCTATTTTATGAAAAACACTTCTCTTTATCGAAGAGAAATATCTTCAAAACCAACAGTTGCGCCTGTTTCTTTTCAACGTTGTCTTTCATCAATGGTTGCAACTTTTTAATCTCTTTAAATAGATTTCAGAATTCAACAGACAATTAACTTAACTGATTTTAATATTTTTGAATTCTTATATCTCAATCTATTTTCATTTTGCACTCTAACTGCATATAAACTTTGATCATTTCATCTTCCACATTTCTCAAGCATATTCACTATATATCATAGAGGAGAAGATTATCAGTGCTACTTAAAGAGCATATTACAGTCAGATACATTTATTTGTAAAGAAGTCATGTTCGATTGCTCAAGGGTAGAAGTCATATTCGGTTGCTTAGGCGGTTGAAGTCCTGTTCGATTGCTTATGCGGTGTAAACCTATTCCTCCAGGTTAAGTGAGGGTTGCTAGTATAATTCAAAAGAAGTCTAGGACTGGACGTAGAACGGGAGTTCAAACCAGTATAAAAATCTCTAGTGTCATTTACTTTATTTCCTTAATTATTTACTTACTTAGTTTATATTCCGCACAAATAGTTTATCCATATTACACGATCCAATGGCTCAGTCACTTTCAGTTGGTATCAAAGCAAGGCCATCATATGACCGTAACATAGTTATCTGATATTGTTTTAATATGGAAACAACACCAGCACTGTTGGAAACACTACCTTTTTAGAAGGTCGGTCTACTGCCCGACCACATCTATTTAATGGAATGAACTATAACTATTGGGCTACTAGAATGAGAATCTATATATAAGCAAGTAGTTACGAAACCTGGAACATTATGCAATCTAAATATATTATTCCTACTACTGAATATTCAACATGGTCTCACACACAAAAATTAGATGCTACTGCAAATGCTATAGCTATGAATATGTTATATTGTGCGTTAGACAAATATGAGTTTAATAGAATAATCATGTGTAAAACTACTCATGAAATCTAGCGAACACTTAAAATTATACATGAAGGAACTAACAAAGTCAAACAAAGTAAAATTTCTACGCTCAAAAATCAATTCTATAATTTTAAAATGAAGCAAGATGAGACTATCAATGAAATGTACTCTAGATTTCGAGATATATATCATTCTTTGATAACATTAGGAGAAACTTACGCAGATTTTGATATTGTTTCAAAAATCATCAACTCACTAACAGATGAGTGGAACGAATAGTATTAGCAATCGAAGAAGCTAACGACATTTCGACCATAAAACCAAAAGAGTTGATTTGAAATTTAATGTCTTATGAAGTTAATCTTTAGGAAAAAAGAGTACAAGCTCAAGATAAGAAAAATATAGCATTTCAGGCGAAAAAGAGGAAACAGATTCAGATGAAGAAGATATGTTGTTAAAAATTTCAATTTTTTTTTGAAATTTAGAAAGGGCAACAAATTTAGATATAACAAAAACCGCTCCAGCAACAATAACAATGCCAACAAACCATCATCATCTGCTCTAGAATGTTATGAATGTCATAAGAAAGGTTATGTCAAGAAAGACTATCCTGAAAAAAAGAAAGACAAGTATAAGCATAGAAAATACAAATTTAAGAAGAAAGCTTTCTCTATCACATGGGACGATACAAAATCATCTTCATCAATAGAAAGTGACTCGGACAGTGATTCAGAACAAGCAAACATTTTCTTTATGTCCAAAAAAAACAAGGTAAGTGATCTAACTTTTAATGACCTTTTGGAAATAAATTCAGAATTAATTGGAAAACTAAATGGAAAAAATAGAAAGTACAAAGAAAGTCTTGAAATATTGAATAGAACTAAAAATCTTTCTTCTCAAACTGTTTCAAATAAAAGAGGACTGGTTATAAACAATCCTCAAAAAAATTTCCAAAGAAAAAGAATTCTTCATATAAAAGGAGTAATAAAGTTGAAAAACCTAGTTCTAAAATTTCAAATTTTACTACATCAATTACAATTTGGGTTCCTAAAATAAATAGTTCTTCAATTAGAAATAAGTATATAGAATCTTTTATAAAAGCTCTCCATAAAACAAAGATTTTGTTTTCAAAAGGAATTCTGAACCCTCTTGGGTTTGGCTTCCTAAGACCTAACTTTTAGGACCCAAAATAAAAGGGTGGGTACCAATGTTATCCTTATGTTCTACAGGTACTATCCAAAAAGAGGGAAAAAATGGATACTAGACAGTGGTTGCTCAAAACACATGACAGGAAACAAAGGGAGGCTAACAAACGTTAATTGTTCAGATGGAGGTTCTGTCACATTTGAAAATAATTCCAAACGATATGTCATCGGCCAAGGCGATGTTAGCAATAATGGTATATCTAATTTTCCTTTTATTACAGATTTATTATTTAAAAATTTAAAGCATAATTTAGTATCAGCCAATTGTTTGACAAAGGATTCAATATTTCCTTTTTTGAAAATAAGTGTAGCATTTTTGATCGAAATAAAAATCTTATTTTTGAAGGTTTTAGAGATTAAAATATTTATGTTTTAAATATAAATATAAAATATAATGCAAACATGTGTTTAATAGCCAAAGAAAATAATCCTTGGTTAGGGCACAAAAGATTTTGTCATATTAATTTCAAAACTATAAATAAATTATCTACAAATAATTTAGTAAAAGGTTTACCAAAATGAAATTTAAAGTAAACAATATTTGTGATGCTTTACAATTAGGAAAATTATGAAAATCATCCTTTAAATTAAAGAAAAATATTTCTACTGTACAACCACTAGAACTATTACAGTTACATCTCTTTGGTCCAACTCAAATTCAATCTATAAAGCATAGTAAATATGTGTTTGTTATAATAGATGATTTCTCAAGATATACTTGGACTATTTTTCTAAAAAATAAAAGTGATACTTTGAAAATTTGAAGAATTTTGCAAAGATAATTCAAAATCTCAAAAATTTAGAAATAAAAGATATTAGAAGTGATTATGAAGGTGAATTTGAAAATGAAGCTTTCGAACATTTTTGTAATAAAAAGGGAATTTATCATAATTTTTCTTTTCCTAGAACACTATAACAAAATGGAGTAGTAGAAAGAAAAAATAAAACATTACAAGGACGTGCAAGAACTTTGTTAAATGGAAGCACATTACCAAAACATTTCTGGGCAGAAAGCTGTAGCAAATGCTTGCTATGTTCTAAATCGTGTTTCCATCCGACCTTTAACAAAACACACTTCATATGAACTTTTTCATCAAAGAAAACCAAATATTTCATATTTTAAAACTTTTGGTTCAAAATGTTTTATCTTAAACATAAGAGACCAGCTTGGAAAATTCGATCCAATCTGATGAAGGAATCTTCATAGGATATTCAAAACGAAGCGAAGTTTAGCGAAGTTTCAATAAAAGACCAAAAACAATCGAAGAAACACTTCATGTTTCATTCAATAAAAAATTCAAATTTAATAAAAAATCTAAGGATGATGAAGATATAACTAAGACGGTCACAAATATGGTTACTCAAAATAATTTTGAAGAAGATGAAAACACTGTTTATAATCTTAAAGAAAATGAAAACATTGTTGATAATGAAAATGAATTAAGATCTCCTCCTAGGATTTTACGAGATCACCTCGTAGAAACTATCATAGGAGAAATTGATTCACATGTTAGAACTAGAAATCAACTTAATTGAATGGGCCATGTAGTTTTCCTTGTAAAATCAAACCCAAAAATGCAAAATAAGCATCTACTGATGACTATTGGATTATAGCTATGCAAGAAGAGATAAACCAATTCGAACGAGACGAAGTTTGGGAACTAGTTACTAGACCAAGTGATCAAACAAACATTGGTGCTAAATGGGTCTTCAAAAATAAAGCAGATGAACAAGGTAATATAACAAGGAATAAAGCTAGATTAGTTGCACAAGAATATAATCAAGAAGAAGGAATTGGCTACGAAGAAACATTTGCTCCAGTTGCGCGACTTGAAGCAATACGTATCTTACTGGCCTTTGCATGCTTTCATAATTTCAAACTTTATCAAATGGGTGTTAAAAGTGCTTTCTTAAATGGTTATATGAAATAAAATGTTTTTGTTGAACCACCTCCGTTATTCACACATGAAAAATTTCTAGACCATGTCTATATACTTAAGAAAGCCTTATACGGTCTAAAACAAGCACCTCGTGCTTGTTCTGAACGTCTTAAAAGCTATCTAATAGATTCTAGTTTTGAAATTGGGAAGGCTGATCAAACTCTTTTTATTAAAAGAACTAAAAAGGATATTTTAATTATTCAAATTTATGTAGATGATATTTTTTTGGTTCTACAAATGAAAAATTATGTCAAGAATTTTCAAATATAATGACCAAAGAATATGAAATGTCACATATGGGAGAATTATCTTATTTTCTTGGATTATAGATCAAACAAATAGAAAATGGAATTTTTATTAATCAAGAAAAATATTGTGATAATCTAATTAAACGCTTTAATTTGGAAAATACTTCTGCTAAACCAACTCCAATAAATACAACGGTTCATCTCGATAGAGATGAAGATGGAAAAAGTGTTGACCAAAAATTATATCGAAGTATAATTGGATCTTTACTTTATCTAATTGCTAGTAGACCTGACATAATGATGAGTGTCTGTTTGTGTGCTCGATTCCAAGTAAATCCTGAAGAATCACATAAGCGAACAGTAAAACACATATTGTGTTATCTAAGCAAAACTAAAGATTTTGGAATTTTCTATCCAAAGAATATCCTTTCGAGTTAGTTTCATATAGTGACGCTGACTTTGGAGGATGTCGGATGAATCAGAAAAGTACTAGTGGGACTTGTCAATTCAATGGACAATCCTTAGTTGCTTGGTTTAGCAAGAAACAAAATTGTGTTTCACTTTCAACTCGTAAGGCATAATATAATTCTGCCTTAGCTTGTGCTCAAGTCTTTTTTATACAACAAACACTTCAAGATTTTGGTGATAATTTATCTAAATCAACAATTTTTTGTGATAATAATAGTGCTATAAACTTATCCAAAAATCCTGTCAATCACTCAGGAACTAAACATATTGTATGTGATCATTCTCTTCGTGATAATATTGAAAAATATCTGGTCAAATTGGAATTTTATCCTCTAAAAATTAATTGGCAGATATATTTTCAAAACCTTTAAATGAACATATCTTCATAAAATTAAGAAGAGAATTGGAAATTGTATCCAAAAAAGATTTATAATTTAAAATAATCAATAAATATTATTTTTTATGACTCGAACTCGGCATTTCTTACTTGGAAATCTTGTGCTCTACCACTACACTACTCTTTTCTTTACAACTAAAATTGGTTTACATTCTATTTTTATTATTTATTCTTTATCTTACATTTTTTAACTACTTTGCAACCATTTTGCTCTGGTTCTTATCAACTTAACCATCAATTCAGCTTCTGCTTCTATTTATATGAAACTCTTACAGCTAAATACCTCCACTCCTTTTAATTCTTTTACAATCAAATAAAAAAATAGTTTCATCTCTCTTACTCAAAAATGTATTCCAAGCATAACTCTGAATCCTCTACACTATCGTATTCTTCTCCTACTTCAGAATCAGTGAAATTATCTATCCAACACCGATTTATGAACCAATTCCAATTGTTCCTCCTTCTACTCCTATGGGTTACACTCCTCCATTAAAAGAACAAGGCGGTCTCTATTTTTTGGTTCACCATCTACCAAAGAAAAGATAGATGACATTCATCACTACCAATGGGAAACGTTGCAATTATAGCGCGAACATTATTATGAACAAAAAGTTAACGTCAAGCATTTAAGCCTTTTGGAATAAGTCGCATTGAAATTCTGTGATTCCTCATCTAAGAGCATGGTTCATTAACCATCTCATGTTTGTTCTCCATCCCAACGCAATCCTTAGGATTTATCACCGCAGTTTCCACCAATATCTCCGAATTCCTGGGAATGTGACAATAGATGGTCACCACTTACGCCATTTCAAGAGAACACTAAAATAGAGACAAATGAATATCACACTCCAAGCTCCTCTTCCAAATATATTAAAAGTTATTTTCATGTAATCTTATTCGTTTATTCAAAAATATTCAGTGTACTCCTTTAATAATAATATTTGTAATAAAATTTATAGGTAGCCATATGCTTAAACATAATTCAGTCGGCTGTCTATAATCAAACACACGGCTGAATATTATCCAAGAAAATTTAACCCCCAGATTCAGATGGCGAATCACTGCAAACAAATTTCTGAATCAGCTCAAAAATGAATGTTTTCTTGTGGAAAGAAATTCAGATGGATGCTTACAGTAAAACGGCCGGCTGCATTCATCCTGCGGCATTTTATAATTGACCCTACAATTTTTTCTTTCATCTTTTCCCTAGCTTTTCACCTACTTATATTTTCATCTTTTCACCTTATACCCATTCACTTCAGAACCCTAGTAAAAGTTCAATTGAATAAATTAATTTTATAATTTTTATAATGTATAAATGTCATTTTTCAATTCATTTCTCTTGAAGAAGATTTAGCGGAATAGCGGAATATAATGGGAATAACGGGATATAGCTGGGATTAAAGCGGAAAGGATATATTTGAGGTTGTATGGAAAAATCGAAGCGGTAGAAATCCGCTATGAGATATAGCGAGGATATAGCAGGGTAATAGCAGGGAATTAACTGCACAGGTGTGTGTATGTGTGTATATGTGTATATATTTTTTCTAATATCATTCATATCCAAAATATGCATATTTTCCATATATGTATACAAATAGAAATCAATTTACTTCCGAGAGTCCCTTTATAATTAACTTTACAAACAAGTGCAGTTAAATCGTGCGTTTGATAATGATCATAAAGCAGGACTTCCATGCCAACAAGATAATCAACATTCAATCAAGCATCCAGAAATGCATAAGTAGTTCATCGCAAACAAGCTTCAACATGATGCTAAAATCATAGAAAAACATTAAAGTAACAAGCAATAAACATCTAAAAATCAAATGGGCGAATGAACGGGAGAATGGGCTTGATCGAAGAGTCAATGGCATGAACTGGGGCTCATCGTAGGTCATGGCTGGTGCACCGATCTAGAGGTACCGATGGATTGGACGCAACGCCTGAACTGAACCACACGCAATGCCGGTGGCTCGCCAATGGTCCATTGGCACTTATTTCTCCATCGTTGTTCCTTGCAACCTCTAGAGCATTGATTTGGCTAACATGCAAGCCTATAAACAACAACACTGAATGATTTAAATTATCATATGATAGGGTTTTAGCAAATTGAAAATAGCTTAGCCAAAGATGCCAACAACACATAAGATTGAAACCAATTCAACATTAAATTCATCCATCTTAACCAATTCGGTAACGGAGTAGAGATAGTTATGAGGGTTAACTCACCTTTCTTCTTCAATTAGCTTGCTACAACCCATTCATATCTGCGTTACACTTTTATTTCATTAAACCCTGACAACTGCCCTAAAAAAATAGAAGAACAACAAGTAGTACAATATATAAAAAAAGGTTGAAATTGATTGAACTAGAGGATAGGTAAGGGTTCACTTCACATACCTTGATTTTATCTTAATTTTTAAAATTTTCTTTCATTCTAAAACTAGATTTTTGCTTCTAGGGTTGAGAGGAAGAAGACTTTCTTTTTACTGTAAAGTTTCTAAACGTAGAAAAAAGAGAAGAAGGAGAGAGTTCATTTCTTCTCAATAGTCTAATGCGCTTTGGGTTAGGCAAACATAACCCAATAACTGATATATTATCCTATTTAGCTTGCCTAATCTCTCTTTTAAGTTTTCTAAATACACTCTTAATCACTTATTTACCAATTAATCAATTCTAATTTATCATATCAATTATTAATTGGTTTTAACACTATTTTAAAGCAAGTCTACTAATCACCCATTTTCTTTTATTTAAGGAAATAAAAGATTCAAAACCTGTCAAATATTCTTATGATCTTACCAATAATTACTACACTTAATAATATTAGTTATTCCTTAATACAACTCGTTAAATTGCATAATATTTTGAAAACTCTAACTTAATGTTTAACAAGTTTCAGAACAAGAATCTTACATCAATAAATTACATATATTGCTTTCTCCAATAATATACACATTCTGAAATTCTCATTTCAAATTCTAATTTCAATTATTATTCAATAAAAAAATTTAAATTCAAATTTCTCTAATTTAAATCTTCATTTATTCTGTGCGACGACTCGCTCTTTTGACCCTTAGAAATTGACCCTAGAACGCCATTGGTATTCATATACCGTAAAACCATGTGTCGGAAGGACGGATAGTAAAGGGTAAAAAGAAAAATAAAAACAGAACAGAATCTTTCACGAATGGAATAACGAACAGAATCTTTCTCCAATAATATCTTTACAATGAAAATTTTAAATGCATTATCAGAGTCTATCCTATAAATCAACTTGGACAGTTATAAATTTATGTCCTTATAAATGATGAATATAATCAGTAAACTAATGTAACTGAAATGAAAATGGAAAATTATCTATAGGAACATTTTCATAAGACCATGCCGCACATAAACAGGAAAATGGTTTTTACATTATGACGACCAAAATCTTTACTACGCAAAATCTAGTAATATTATTTTTATTGACATTCTTTTGAAAACGCTTTTCAAGTAAACTTATATAATCTTAGTCGAAATTGTTACATTATTAAATACCTACATAATAGGTTCTACAATCAAGTCCAAAGGAACTTATTGGAGAACGTATTTTCAAACAATGGTAGGTATGGTTCTACCTTCCATATAGTACATCTCTAGAGGGATGTATCGAGGATCAACACCTTCGAAACCTCTGCACCTAGCAAGACCGGCCTACCTGCAGACCTATATGGTGGCAGATAGAACCGAATATGACATCACCTTGGTCAGTCCCGACCTATCCGAGAGCTCTCATGGCATACACAATAAATATATAGAGGGTACTATAGAAAGGTGATGACCATACCCTAATGGTTGCGAACCACATAGCCTTATGACATGCCTTATTTAAGCCATTTATGGGTGATGAGGCCTGAGGTAATGATTACCTTCCACATAACACATTTCACTTTGAATGCCACATTGCCAATTCCAACACGCACTACTAATTTCCACAAATGTACCATCTTTGAGCTCGTATGTTTCATAGAAGGGTGTTAAGTGTAAGGCAGTTACTTCCTACACCACCAAACAGATATACGTTAGTAAAAATCAATGTACGTGCATTTTAGAAATGTAATGTCATACATCCATCTATACAATTCATTCAGAAATAGGACAAACCCAAGGAACTCTCCTACAACATCCTATTGGGAATTACCCCTAGGATTAGTAGCAAGCATCCCTTGCATTGAAGATCAAAAGAAGATACTACTGCTATATAAAAATGATATGGGAAATTTACCAGGAAATTTACCAAATCAAAATCATAAATCACATTGCAAAACCTTACTGAGTGAAAAAGGGTTAATAGAAATAATACTTATATACTCAACATCAATTTCAGTATTCAACCTTTACTATCTATCAAATAGCGGTGAAATCACCTTTTAAATTCACATGTATAGTATAGGTTCCCTGCTTGAAATTTAATACTAAAGAAGATTATTTCTATACAATCCAAGTTGTATTAAATTTGAAAAAAATTAAATCTTTTATACCTACCTCGTTTCTGAACATCTCCTTAGTTTAAGCACCTCACATCCAGATCTCACAAATAAAAAAATCCATTCAACTTATCGACTTTTAGAGCCATGATTAAATCACTTGATTATAACAGCTTTTCTTTAAATCATTTATTTAAACTTTTTTTAAAATAAATTTTAAACCCTCCAAATCATCTTTAAAAATACTTAGTTGTTTATTTTAAAACATTTATAAAAGTTTTGAGAAAGAATACTTAAGTTTAAAGCCATATTTCAAAAGTTATTAAAAGAGCTGCAAAATGTGCTACGTATAGTGCTTTAAAGTCTTATTTGATCAAAACAACTTTTCTATCATTTAGAAATCAATTTTTATAATTCAAACCACTTTTAAAACATTATAAATATTTATAGAATTTATTCCATATTTTAAAGAATTAAAAATATCATATTTAAAGAATTTAACGCTTTGGTTTTGGAACTTCCAAACCGTGGCTATTTTGAAAACTTGTTTTGCTCATATTCAAAATCTGCTAAATGAAATCTTGATCCTTTTCTTTTGTTTCAAAAATATAATTATAAGAGTTTGAAAAATTCTTATTTCAAAGAATTCCAACTCTGAATCCATCATATAAATGGATTTAGACTTTACACCGCGAAATCGCGAGGTGCCGTTATGCGACGTGCCTATTTTTGACTCAATTTTCATAACTTGTCAAAACTTCATTAAATTAGGTTTTACTGTTTGTAAAACATTTATAAACCATTTTAAACCATTATAAAGATATTTAACAATCACATATACACCATTACATTAATTGAACGAAAGTGATTTTCTTTGTGATATTAGAAGTGTATGAAACGTGAATTGTTTGCACATCCAAACAAACATATTGTCATATTCAACCGTGGTTCACAATCATCACAACCAAGCATAACCAAACATATATATAATTCAACATATCATAAATTTTTCTCTCGCCTTCATCGGTCTCTAACTTTACGAAAATTCGTTATAGCTTCACTACGATCAAACCAAAGCCTACGGAATCGAGCCTTGGATCATTGGATGGGTTCAGCCTAAGCTTGCTAGTGGAAGTGGCTCAACCTAGGGTGTTATGAGGTGGTGGCCGTGAGTTTAGAGAGAGGAGAGGAGGGGTTTGCCTTGGTTTTGAACTGGATTGCTAATGTACCTATACTTATATAAATTTATTTTCTTTTTACTAATTTTTCTTCATAATTTTCTTAAGGTAGAAGCCATTAAAGAGGAGTATAAAGAGGTGAAGAAGCTCAGGAATTTATGAACAAATAAAGTGATGATGGAGGGTGATATTTGTAGAAAAAGTTGTGAACTAAAATATCATGATATTTATGTGCATACGCATCACCATTTCATTACCACCTTACGCTCCTCCTCCATCACCATGCACGATCAAAGTACCACCCCCCGTGTGTATATCCACATGTGTGACTTGATGTGTGTAAGGGTGAATTGAAGCTTGCTTTAAGTGTGTAAATATCTTAGATATTTTGTAATACACACACACACACATGTATGTATATATGTGTTCATGTATATGTTAGCGTGTGCATGTCTATGTTATATAGGTGCACAGGACATATAAATAAAGTTGCAACAACTTTGAACAACTTTCGTTCGTTAAACCATTGAAAATCAAAAAGCTGATTCCTGGTCACATTTCCACTTATAAATTAATTTGCATATAAATGTAAACAAAATTTGAAAAATAATTTCCCACCATTATTATTTAATTAAAAAATCTCATTTGAAGTATAAAACCATATAAATCAATATTAAACAATTATTTACAAAAAGCGTTATTATATTGATAAAGCGATATCAAATTTCCATACAATTTCAAATCAATAAATATTTTTATTAAAGCTATTATAATAATTATTAAATGATTAAATCTCAATTTAAGTTCATAAATCGATTATTAAATATGATGCTATTATTGATGATATCATAAATACATTTTATTTCCCAAAAACAAAATAAATAATTTTATTTCATATTCTTGTTTAAATGAATAAATAGGTGTATGTATCTAGCTCCGTGCGCGACTTCTGGTAATTATGATGCTGTTTATTGATAAAAGTTCTTTGATCATTTTATCGATATTTTTTTCAAAGTATATATTTTGTAAATGTTTATCCAAAATAAGATTAACATTATTTTGTTCAAAACATCACAATCTACGTTTTGAAAAACTTATATTTGAATATTTAAAACTAAATATAATTTATCAAACTGATAAATTAGCGGGTTGTTACATTCTATTTAAATAACATCGAAAAATCGAGATAGTTGCAGACTTCCCCCTTTGAAGAAATTGCACCATCGCAATTTCTAATTCGGTGCAAAGTCTATAGATAACTAAACATAATACTACAATAACATTTTTATTTTCAAAACACATACTAACAATCAAACATCCAAGCAACAAAATAATCAAGCAATATGCAAGAAGATTCTTGCATTTGTACTCAAATAGAATCTTTGTCTTTCTTTCCAAAAGATTAAAACATTCAATTCATTTATTCATTCAAGTTATTCTATGAGATAGATTTATACAATCAATTACCCAATTCAATTTCTTCTTTTTATAAAAATTCACTTCTTTTAAAACAATAACGCAAATTAGCAAACAATGTCCTTATGGATTTATCTTAACTCAAAGTCACACTATGATCACAATCAACACCCATCATATTCAAGCTAGCAATCAACTCATATTAGCACAAATAAATGGCATGAAAGCAAGTTATAAATCCGACATATCAATAATGGCATGCACTTCGCAAGCCAAAACAAAAGACAACACTTTTTATCGAATATTCAATGGCAAGCACTTCACTTGTCTACACAAATGACTGCACCTCACAAGCCTAGGGCCGAGGTCTATCACAATTGACTTCTCTTCGCAAGTCCACACGCACTTCGCAAATCTATTGTAGATGACTTCACTTCACAAATCTACCTGCACATCATAAGTCTAACATAGATGTCTGCACTTTGCAACTTGTAACAACCCGTGATTTGCATTACCAAAAAAAAACAATTTAGGATTTTATTTAAATGGAGCAAATGGATTTTTGGGATAAGGATAATTTATTTTAAAATATGGACATTTTAAATAAATGGGTTTTTAAAAATGAGGCGAAGTATTATTTTGGAATAATTAAAAGTTAATGGGAAATTTAAGAAAGGGATTTGGTTAAGTCTAGGTTTTCATGGCTATGTTAACACTTAAACAATTTTTATACATGTTTAGAGCCACTCTCTCTTAAGGGGTCCATTAGCCTAACCCAAACCCACTTACCATTCTATAAATCATCTCAAACTCTTAACCTTCATTCATTCCAACCCTAATCAAAAAAATTTCCTAAACCCTAAACCTAAAAATGACCTCCATGCTTAGGAAAGCTCCATCCTCTCTTATATTGGCTTAAGCTAGTTAAAATAAGGGAAGGTAATGCAAAAACCCTCTTGTAATCCGTTTCTAACTCTCTTTAATTTCTGAAAATCATGTTGTAACTCTTGGTTTTATGTGTTTTGGTATTTTTCTAGCTCCTTGATTATTATTCCTTCCATTTAGACATTGCACACAAGTTGCTTGCTATATTGGTTGTGAGGTAATGCTAGCTATATCCTCATCATTTTCATGATATGTCTAGATATATATCTATGGTATGATTTGATAATTTTTAATGGTCATCACTAAATCATTTGAGCAAGAAAAATTGAATTAATTAGCTCATTTCTCTATGTTTTGCAAAATTCTAAAACTGATTTATGCTGCAACTTTGACCATGAATATCTCTTTCAATGTCTGATGAAAACATGCCAAATCACTTCCAAATGATAGTTAGTATTACCATCTATAACTACTCCAAATTTCGTAGCATTCGGTGATCATTTGAATGGTGAAATTCGGGCTCAAAAACGGACCTGAATGCAGTTTTACTGCTGGTTTCTGAGCATTTTTCCCTATTTTCAGTTTTGAAACTAATACTTTGTGACACTGCCACGGTCACATTCTTGGTCGCAATCCAACATTTTTGGACTCGTTGGAAAACTGGAGTTCCGAACTCCATCTCTAGAAAGTTTGATTAGTATCTGAGTTCATTTGAATCTTCGAAATTGCTACCGAAGAGGGACCCGGATCTCAGCCTGAAACAGTGTATTCACTGTTTCCAGGTCCGACTTTGGAGCATAGCTTCGACTTTGTTTCAAGTCGGAATCGAGTAATTCTTTTTGCGTTCTGAAGTAGGAATGTCGTACTACTTTCCTACCAATTTTCATCCCATTCGGATTTGGTTTGCTGGTCCGAATAATTTTTCGAATTTGGCTTCGCGTCAGTTTTGGACTATTTTCCAACACTTGGAATATTCTCAGTGAAAGCATTTTTCCCTGTTTTCAGTTTTGAAACTAAAATTTTGTGACACCGCCACGGTCACATCCATGGTCGGAATCCAACGTTTTTGGACTCGTTGGAAAAGTGGAGTTCCGAACTCCATCTCTAGAAATTTTGATTAGTGTCCGAGTTCATTTGACTCTTCGAAATTGCTGTCGAAGAGGGACCCGGATATCAGCCTGAAATAGTGTATTCACTGTTTCCGGGTCCGACTTTGGAGCATCGCTGCGACTTCGTTTCAAGTCGAAATCAAGTAATTCTTTTTGCGTTCTGAATTAGGAATGTCGGACTACGTTCCTACCGATTTTTATGCCATTCGGATCCGGGTTGCTGGTCCGAATAACTTTTCGAATTTGGGTTCGCGTCAGTTTTGGACTATTTTCCAACACTTGGGAATATTTTCAGTGATTTTCTGGTTTTGTCGATTTCGTTGAGATTTGTCTCTGGATTTCGTACAAGGGCCTTATAAAAAGGTTTTAAAAGGATTTTTCACTCTGAAATGACTTTCGAAATTATTATATAATATTATTTTTAATTATTAAATTAATTACTCCATAATAGGAGAGTTTTCAAGGGCCGTTTTAAAGTGATTTCAAACCAATTATTAATCCGTTTTCCGTAATTATTTTCTATAAAAAAATCCCACACTCATAATTTAGCACTTCGAGCGATGTGGAAAGGTGCTTAAACGGTTGGGAAAAACTCCGGCCTATGAAACTGTGTGTATTTCCATTCCGGTTAATCCCCGACCTATTCGATTGATCGTTTTGGCCTTTCGGGCTAGTTTACCGATGACATGAGGTGAACTTTGTACTGATTTCATTGTGGAAGCTTATGATTGGTTAGTAAACCATATAGGGCGAACGTGGGGTATGAGACTCACGTTAACACTTTACGGGTTCCTTGCTAAAAGTTCGTGACACATTGCTTTTATTACCTTTGTGATAGTGTCTTCGGACTGTCTCCCTTAGAGGTATCATTTTGGAATCTCTGCTTAGATGGCCTGTTATACATCTCTACTTTGATGTATCGTCTTTGACATCTCTACTTAGATGTTTTTGTTTTAGCATTTGTGCTTACGTTATGCCGACGATATGAGGCTTGTTATACATCTCTACTTAGATGTTTGTTTCTTCTCTATGTGAGAGATTTTGGTCTTTATTACCATGATATATGTTTCTCTTTTGGATATTATTATGTTATATGTTGCCTCACTATCTTATCGTGATTATTGTTCAGTTTATCTAACTGGTTTGTTTAGCTAGCCTGACCCGAGTATTTTATGCTCGGGTTTGACCGAGTTGTTTTAGGTTAGGTCGTTTTGGACTTAGCTTGCTTCAGTGCTTCCGCTTTGGATATATCCGCTATACTATAGATAGCTTTACTTGTTATCCATCCTTTATGATACTCTGATATTATGACTATCTTGTGTATATTCATTTGACTCACGAATGTGTGAGTAGTGGCTTTGTACCCACTTTTATATTTGGATCTGTACTTGATGTTGTATTGTGCTGAGACTATTTACTTATTATCTGATGTTGTTCTGTGATGATGTTCATTCTGCTATTATGTCTTGTTCTAATAGATCTTTTAGCCATTGTAGTTTTTTTCTTTAAGTATTTATTGAATATGTCGAACCACATGCGAAAGAAAAAAATATAGATTCCATTTTTCGACGTGTTCAGTAGATAGTTAAAGTAAGATTACACATGGTCGCTTCCATTACACTCTATTGTCCGCATTAGCAGACGGTATTATCCATATAATACTCTTTGTTAATGAGGCTCTCAGAGTGGGGCGTTACAGCTTGGTATCAGAGCTTGGTTCAAAACTAAGTATAATAAACACAGAACAGTAACACTTAGTACAATACATCTTAGTATGATTCAAATATTACAATGCCCTTTCCTCATGACATTGGATAGATAAGTTAGGAATATGTTTAGGAATACATTTATATTCCGTAGTATTCCATT
This sequence comes from Allium cepa, assembly GCA_030765085.1. Lineage (NCBI taxonomy): Eukaryota > Viridiplantae > Streptophyta > Magnoliopsida > Asparagales > Amaryllidaceae > Allium > Allium cepa. The sequence continues at coordinate 273,311,678 of CM060946.1, forward strand.
TGAATTATCTATTTTGAATCATGCTTAACTCGTATCTTATCTTATCTTTCAGTATGGTTGGGAGAGGTAGGAACCTCCGTTCTGCTGATGCTGGACAGTCCAGCAACCCTCACCCAGAGGGCGTATACATGACCACGGACCAAATTATGGAGTTGGTTCGTAACTCTCAGTCGCACTCTCAGTCTCCTGCGCCAGTTTCTGATGCACCATGCAAGTCTGCTTTTGCGCGTCTATGCAGCGAATTTATTCATCTCGGAGGGAAGCCGTTCAGTGGCTCTGAGACTATTCTGGAGGTACAGGCTTGGATCAGAGTTTGCGAGCGTAATTTTACTCGCATGGCTATCCCCGACCACGACAAAGTTCTTGTTGCTTCTAGCCATCTTGAGGGTCGTGCCTTGGATTGGTACGAACTGCTTGTCTCCGAGACCGATGAGGCCTCACTCACTTGGGACCGGTTCCGAGAGCGCTTCTTGCTCAAGTTTGTCCCCGAGTCCGAGAAGATAGCCCTTGAGCGCTGCTTTATTGACCTTAAGCAAGGGAAGACCTCTGTTGTTGACTATTCATCATCTTTCGAGGCCCTGTCTAAGTATGGCCTTGAGTTCATTAGCTTTCCTTATAAGAAGAATCTCAAGTTTGTAGAAGGCCTGAAGAAATATTTGAAGAAACAACTTATGCTCCAGCTTAAGCTCCCTTTTGATGATCTAGTTGACGCAGCGCTTCACCTTGAAGCGGTTGAGCGTGAGAGAGACAGTGATGAAGATGGTGAGGTTTCCAAAAATTCCAATCAAAAGCGGGGCCCATTTCAGAAGTCCAAGTCTTGGCATAAGAAGAAGAAGACAGGCAGCTCTACTTCTCAGACTCAGCCTCAGTCTATTGCTCAGCTTAGTGGAACACCTTCCATTCGGAAGTGTTTCAACTGTGGATCTACCGATCATATGTTTAAAAAGTGTCCCAAGCCACTTTTCTGCCGCTATTGTAAGAAGGAGGGTCATCTTATTGCCACTTGTCCTACTGCACCTCCTAGATCTGGCAAGCTTAATGCTGCCAAGGCTCCTACATCTTCAGCTCAGCCTTGAGGTATGCATCCTTCCGTTCTCGAAGGTTCTATTTTATTTCATGGTAGATCTTGTAGAGTTCTCTTTGATACGGGTGCCTCTCACTCATTCGTATCAAAGGAACTAGTTGATACTTTACCTTTGGATGTTACTTGCTTGGTTTCTTCACTAAGGATTGTGAATCCCATCGGCGGATCCACGACCCTTAGCCTGCTTTGTGAGGATATAGATATTGATCTTTGTGGATTTTCTTTCCATGCGAATCTCCACGTTATGGACTATTTGGGCTTTGACATGATTATTGGCATGGATTGGCTCGCTCAGTACGACGCCAAAATCATTTATTCGGAGTGGATATTATTTCTTCGTCACCCTGACTCGTCCGCTCCATTAACTATTGCTCTTCAAGATGTTGGGATTTCTGATATTACTTTATTTGCTCTTGATTCACGAGATGAGGATGTGGACATATCTCGTATTCCTGTTTTTTGGGATTTCTCCGATATATTCGAGCCAGTATCAGGCCTGCCGCCAAAGCGGGCCATTGAGTTCCGCATCGATCTCATTCTAGGCTCCCACCCTTTTGGGCGTCCTCCCACGAGGATGTCTACTAAAGAGAATGAGGAACTCAGGAAGCAGTTAGTAGAGCTTGAGGCCAAGCAGTTCATTCGGTCCAGTTCTTTGCCATGGGGTGCTGCTGTGGTCTTCGTTAAGAAGCCTGATGGCTCTCTTAGGCTTTGCATTGACTATCGCAAGTTTAACGAGTTGACCATCAGAAATCGTTATCCATTGCCACGGATAGATGATATGTTTGATCAGTTGAGCGGTGCGAAGGTCTTTTCCCAGCTCGACCTTGCCACCGGATTTCATCAGCTCCGAGTTGCGGAAGATAGCATTCCTCTTACCGCTTTCCGCACTCGTTATGGTTCTTTATAGTGGTTGGTCATGCCATTCGGCTTGACGAACGCACTGGCTTTCTTCGTCGATCTTATGAATCGAGTATTCCAGGAATACATCGATATATTCGTTCTGGTTTTCATCGACGATATTCTTATTTATTCTAGATCCGAGGCAGAGCATGCTCATCGTTTGCGGATCGTCTAGGATACTCTTCGTCAGCATCAGCTTAAGGCCAAACTCTCCAAGTGCCATTTTTAGGAGAGAAAGGTCAAGTTCTTGAGCCATATTGTATCATCTGAGGGTATTTCTATCGATCCTTCCAAGATCGAAGCTATTCAGAATTGGAAGCAGCCCGAGAACGTTCATGATATTTGCAGCTTCCTTGGTCTGGCGGGTTATTACCGTCGGTTTATCAAGGATTTCTCTCGAGTTGCACTTCCCCTTACGACGCTGACTCGTAAGGGTGTTCGCTTTATTTGGTCTGATAAGTGTGAAGCTTCCTTTCAGCGACTGAAGGAACTTCTCACTCATGCTCCTATTCTGGTGGTTCCAGAGAGTAACCATGATCTTGTTGTATACACCGATGCTTGTGGTAGCGGACTCGGTGCCGTGCTTATGCAGAAGGATCGGATAGTTGCTTATGCTTCCAGGCAACTGCGTCCGAATGAGGTTCGCTTTCCTACTCATGATCTTGAGTTAGCAGCTATCGTCTTTGCCTCGAAGACGTGACATCACTTTCTATTAGACGAACGCTTCATTCTTTACACCGATCACAAGTTGTTGAAGCATCAATATGAGGCAGTAGCGATGGCTTGAGTTTCTCACCTCATATGATTTAGATATTCAGTATACCCCTGGCAAGGGTAATCGAGTTGCAGATGCGCTCAGACACAAGCAATCGGTGGTAGTTTCTATGATGATTGCCGATTGGGATATTCTTGAGACCCTATCTTTGTGTGATATTAGAGATCGAGCTCCATCTTCTGATTCCCCAGTCTTATTATTCAGCTTGGAAGCTCGTCCTATCTTATTGGATTGCATTGCCCATGCTCAGCGGGAGGATCCAGACTTATTGCATCTTATTCATCTTCTCGAGTCGGGATCCAGTGATGAGACATTGCTGGATTATTCTCTTGATTTTCGTCGGTGTCTTCGTAGGAAGAACCGTATTGTTGTACCATCTGATTTATCACTAAGGCGTGACATTCTGGACGAGTGCCATCGCACTAAGTACACTATACATCCCGATTCGAGTAAGATGTATGCCGATATGTGCCGACTATATTATTGGGAGGGTTTGAAGAGAGATGTTGCAAGTTATGTGAGCGGTTGCATGACTTGTTAACAGATCAAGGCCGAGCATCAGCGTCCATCTAGTCTTCTTCAGCCTCTAGAGATTTCGTTATGGAAATGGGATCAGATATCCATGGATTTCATTGACGGTCTGCCTCGATCGAGGTCAGGCCATACTTCTATCTGGGTTATTGTTGATCACTTGACCAAATCAGCTCATTTGATTCTGATTAAGTCCACTCGGACTGCACCTTAGTTGGCCAAGCTCTATGTGAAGGAAGTCGTACAACTTTATGGCATTCCTAGCTCTATCGTATGTGATCAAGACACCATTTTCACTAGTCACTTATGGAAGTGCCTACAGTCAGCTTTGGGCACAAAGCTGAATCTCTCTACTGCTTATCACCCTCAGACTGACGGTTAAACTGAGAGGGTGAATCGTGTTTTGGAGGATCTTTTGCGCTGTTTTATTCTGGATTTCGGGGGTAATTGGGAGGATCACTTACCTCTCATAGAGTTCTCCTACAACAACAGCTATCAGTCTAGTATTGGCATGGCACCTTTCGAGGCTCTATACGGAAGGCCATGTTGCTCTCCTGCTTGTTGGTTAGAATCTGGCGAGAAGCTCATTCTTGGTCCAGATTTAGTTCGGGAATCTTCTGAGAAGATTGTTCTTATCCGTCAGAGAATGAGAGAGGCACAGGACCGCCAGAAATCCTACGCGGACAACCGTAGGAAGCCTCTTGAGTTCTCCATTGGTGATTTTGTCTTCATTCGGATTTCTCCCATGAATGGGGTTGTGCGTTTCAGCTCTACAGGGAAATTGGCTCCTCGCTATGTTCGACCATTTCCTATAACGGAACGCATCGGCCCCGTTGCTTATCGTGTGGCTCTACCTGCTCACTTTTCTAGAATGCATGACGTGTTCCATGTGTCTCAGCTTCGCAAGTGTGTGCGCGATACTGATTCTATTATTGAGCCACATATCGTGCCTGATTTAGAGATCTCACCTGATTTATCATTGGAGCAGCAACCCCTTCGTGTTCTTGCTTCGGAGGTCAGACGTCTTCGCAACAAAGAGGTTCAGCTTGTGAAAATTCAATGGTCACCGAATCCTAAGGACTGCACTTGGGGGACCAGAGAATTTATCGAGCGTTCTTATCATGGCTTTCTTCCATCTTCTAGTACGGGTGAGAATCTCTATTTGATCTTCTATCATTTCTTTTGTGGATTAGACACTATAGATGACGTCCATCTTAAGGAATTGCGGGGACGCAATTTTCTTTAGGGGGGAGTCTGTAACAACTCGGAATTTGCATTACCGAAAAAAAAATTAGGATTTTATTTAAATGGAGCAAATAGATTTTTGGGATAAGGATAATTTATTTAAAAATATGGACATTTTAAATAAATGGGCTTTTAAAAATGAGGCGAAGTATTATTTTGGAACAATTAAAAGTTAATGGGAAATTTAAGAAGGGGATTTGGTTAAGTATGGGTTTTCATGGCTATGTTAACACTTAAACAATTTTTATACATGTTTAGAGCCACTCTCTCTTAAGGGGTCCATTAGCCTAACCCAAACCCCTTAACATTCTATAAATCATCTCAAACTCTTAACCCTCATTCATTCCAACCCTAATCAAAAACATTTCCTAAAACCCTAAACCTAAAAATGGCATCCATGCTTAGGAAAGCTCCATCCTCTCTTATATTGGCTTAAGCTAGTTAAAGTAAGGGAAGGTAATGCAAAAACCCTCTTGTAATCCGTTTCTAACTCTCTTTAATTTCTGGAAATCATGTTGTAACTCTTGGTTTTATGTGTTTTGGTATTTTTCTAGCTCCTTGATTATCATTCCTTCCATTTGGACATTGCACACAAGTTGCTTGCTATATTGGTTGTGAGGTAATGCTAGCTATATCCTCATCATTTTCATGCTATGGCTAGATATATATCTATGGTATGATTTGATAATTGTTAATAGTCATCACTAAATCATTTGAGCAAGAAAAATTGAATTAATTAGCTCATTTCTCTATGTTTTACAAAATTCTAAAACTGATTTATGCTGCAACTTTGACCATGAATATCTCTTTCAATATCTGATGAAAATATTCCAAATCACTTCCTAGTAATAGTTAGTATTGCCGTCTATAACTCCTCCAAATTTCCTAGCATTCATTGATCATTTGGATGGTGAAATCCGGGCTCAAAAACGGACCTGAATGCAGTTTTACTGCTGGTTTCTGAGGATTTTTCCCTGTTTTCAGTTTTGAAACTGAAACTTTGTGACACCGCCACGGTCACATCCATGGTCGGAATCCAACTTTTTTGGACGCGTTGGAAAACTGGAGTTTCAAACTCCATCTAAAGAAAGTTTGATTAGTATCTGAGTTCATTTGTCTCTTCGAAATTGCTGTCGAAGAGGGGCCTGGATCTCAGGCTGAAACAATGTATTCACTGTTTCCGGGTCCGACTTTGGAGCGTAGCTGCGACTTTGTTTCAAGTCGGAATCGAGTAATTCCTTTTGCGTTCCAAAATAGGAATGTCGTACTACGTTCCTAAGAATTTTCATGCAATTCGGATTCGGTTTGCTGGTACGAATAATTTTCCGAATTTCGGTTCGCGTTAGTTTTGTACTATTTTCCAACACTTGGAATATTCTCAGTGAATGCATTTTTCCCTGATTTCAGTTTTGAAACTGAAACTTTGTGACACCGCCACGGTCACATCCGTGGTTGGAATCCAATGTTTATGGACTCGTTGGAAAACTGGAGTTCCGAACTCCATCTCTAGAAAGTTTGATTACTATTCGAGTTCATTTGACTCTTCGAAATTGCTGTCGAAGAGGGACCCGGATCTCAGCCTGAAACAGTGTATTCACTGTTTCCAGGTCCGACTTTGGAGCGTCGCTGCGACTTCGTTTCAAGTCAAAATCGAGTAATTCTTTTTGCGTTCTGAAGTAGAAATGTCGGACTATGTTCCTAATAATTTTCATGTCATTCGGATTCGGTTTCCTGGTCCGAATAACTTTTCGAATTTGGGTAAGCGTCAGTTTTGGACTATTTTCCAACACTTGGAATATTTTCAATGATTTTTCGGTTTTGTCGATTTCGTTGAGATTTGTCTCTGGATTTCGTGCACAGGCCTTATAAACAGGTTTTAAAGAATTTTTCACTCTGAAATGGCTTTTGAAATTAGTATATAATATTATTTCTAATTATTAAATTAATTACTCCATAATAGGAGAATTTTCAAGGGTCGTTTTAAAGTAATTTCAAACCAATTATAAATCCATTTTCTGTAATTATTTTCTATAACAAAATCCACCACTCATACTCTAGCACTTCGAGCGATGTGGAAAGGTGCTTAAACGGTTGGGAAAAACTCCGGCCTATAAAACCGTGTGTATTTCCTTTCCGGTTAATCCCTGACCTATTCGATTGATCGTTTTGGGCTTTCGGCCTAGTTTACCGATGACATGAGGTGAACTTTGTACTGCTTTCAGTGTGGAAGCTTACGATTGGTTAGTAAACTGTTAAGGACGAACGTGGGGTATGGGACACACGTTAACACTTTACGGGTTCCTTGATAAAAGTTCGTGACACGTTCCTTTTATTACCATTGGGATAGTGTCTTCGGATTGTCTCCCTTAGAGGTATCGTTTTGGCATCTCTACTTAGATGGCCGTTATACATCTCTACATAGATGTATCGTTGTTGGCATCTCTACTTAGATGGCCTGTTATACATCTCTACTTAGATGTATCGTCTTTGACATCTCTACTTAGATGTTTTGGTTTTGGCATTTGTGCTTACATTATGCCGATGATATGAGGCTTGTTATACATCTCTACTTAGATGTTTGTTTCTTCTCTATATGAGAGATTTTGGTCTTTATTACCATGATATATGTTTCTCTTTTGGAGATTATTATGTTATATGTTGCCTCATTATCTTATCGTGATTATTGTTCAGTTTTTCTAACTGATTTGTTTAGCTAGCCTGGCTCGAGTATTTTATGCTCGGATCAGACCGAGTTGTTTCAGGTTAGGTCGTTTTGGACTTAGCTTGCTTCAGCGCTTCCGCTTTGGATATATCCACTATATTATAGATAGATTTACTTGTTATCCATCCTTTATGATACTCTGATATTATGACTATCTTGTGTATATTCATTTGACTCATGAATGTGTGAGTAGTGGCTTTGTACCCACTTTTGTATTTGGATCTGTACTTGATGTTGTATTGTGCTGAGACTATTTGCTTATTGTTTGATTCTGTTCTGTGATGATGTTCATTCTGCTATTATGTCTTGTTCTGATAGATCTTTTAGCCATTGTAGTTTTTTTCTTTAAGTATTTATTGAATATGTCGAACCACATGCGAAAAAAAAATATAGATTCCATTTTTCGACGTGTTCAGTAGATAGTTAAAGTAAGATTACACATGGTCGCTTTCATTATACTCTATTGTCCGCATTAGCAGACGGTATTATCCATATAATACTCTTTGTTAATGAGGCTCTCGGATTGGGGCGTTACACAACTCCACCACCAAATCATAAGTCTAACATAGATGACTGCACTTCGCAAGTCTACCTGCACATCGCAAGTCTTACATAGATGACTGCACTTTGAAAGTTTAGAACCAAGGCCCATCAAAATTAACTGCTCTTCATAAATCTAAGACATGCACTTCACACACCATCACAAAATTGTGAAATACCTTCTAACAGTAATCATTCGAGTAATGCCCATAACCACTCAGTTTTACTTAAGCATTTACAATAAGTTAGTAAGCTTCATTTACTAAAATATTCTATATACCAAGTCATATAATTAACAGATAAGGAAATCTTGAATTTCCTATAACCACTTGAGAACATCAAATCGTTTAATCATAGTTCTTGTTCCATAGAAGTAATAATTTGCAACCAAACATCATCACAAGAAATTATTTTGCATAACATGAAAATCATAAGTATTCAACCATTATAAAATTTTAATTCCACTCAATTCATATTTCTTCTTTAAGGTTCATAAACTAGAAAACTAATTTCTAATAAGAAGTTTCATACAATGATCGAACCAAAAGTGATTACACTTTGAAGACTTTCTTTTATAATTATAAAAACTTTAGTTTTGTATAAGTTATATCCTTATATTGGAAAAATTAAACTATATTCCCTTAAGGAACTATCTGTCCCACCAAACACCAAAAGAGAATACAACCCAATAGGGTTAAGCACTTCCTAATAGTTGTCACAAGAATGTAACCAAGGTATCTCATACTACTCGATGGAATTGGAGTATTCGCTAATTGGCTAGTAAGTACCCCTCAAAAATTCTATTCAATGAGTTGTAAAATATTCGATGAAGCGTTACTTGAGAGCATTTAAACCAAACGGTAAAACTAAGTCGATCATTTGTACTCCCTATATTACAGAACTAAGGCTCTCAAAATACTTATCTTGTAAAATTCTATAGTTTAAAACTCCAAACTTCCTTTCAAAATATAAATGATTTGGTTTCTGATAAAATATTTCCCCCAAAGTAATTTTCTAATTCTATATACTTCCAACAATATATTAAATTCTTACGTATTCATATACTAATTCAAATAAAAGATTTATTCTTTTAAATTCCAAATCATCAATTACAAAATTCAAACTTTATTTTTCCATTAATTCTTTACTTTGAAATTCCAAAATTTATTAAACCCATATACAATCATAAAAATAAATTCGCCATTCTATATTTGTTTTCCAAAAATGCCCTTCCACAAAATATTCAATTATTATTATTTCCTAAATCATCCAAACAATATTATTAAAACTCCATGTAATATCTTCCTTTAAAAATATTATTTGTCTTCAAGATACCATCTTTTAAAACCTTCATATTTTTGCACACACAGACATATATATACATACTTTTCCCAAATAGCTTTTTATTTCCAAAAATTCAATATACGTGCATATATATATCCAAAATTTTTATCCCATTTAAAAATAATTTTTAACTGAATTAAAACTCTATCTTCTTTAAATATTATTTATAATTTTTGTTAAACATTTCTAATGTATCAAAGCATTGTATTTGGCTGCCTCGTTGAAGTGTTTAGGAATCCCTACTGATAACGTAGATCAAGCGCATCGATCAGAATCATTAACGGACTCAATGGGCAATTTGACACAAACTAATTTCTAAATATTTCTTTATCAGTCTATATATTCATATAAATGAAAATTTATGAATAGAAATATAAGAATACATCCATGTCCACATCACGCAATCAAACATAAATAAACATCTAATACTGAGCTCAACGGAAACAGCCTATCTGCTTCTCCTAAGCAACTCTGATCCCTAACGGATCATGACACTACTATACTCCACTTAACTTTTAAAATCATTTTATTAAAATAATTTATAAAATAATTCAAATTTTTCGCTAGTACATCCCAATGATTATTCCCATAAATCATTTGTACTTCTATTTAATATAGAGATAAATCATAACTCTACCCTATACACCCAAGGGACATGAATCTAAGTCTATCTAGGCCAAGATTCATTTTTTATATTCTATATTATTTTGAACCTATGCTTTGACACTAACTATAATGTCCTACCCCAAGACCCATACTAATAAAGCGTATTACTGGGTAATGTTATCTGTTAGTGCAGAGAATAGGGCTGGTTAGGAGCAAACGTCTATAAATTTGCTTTGGGCGAGTATCAAACACGTCGAATAATGTAACTTTATTTTTCTTTTCTTTTTTGGCTGGTGATAATTTTACATATCTGATCCAGGTGCAAAACATTAATACAATGGTTTAATCTAATTCAAACAATACACAATGTAATATACAATACAAAATCAAAAATCACAACGGAAATAATATACATCAATATCTCTCAAAAGTACGAGTCTACAAAAGGAAATAATAGACTCACATTTGCGTACATATACATCTATAACACTGATAGGTCTCAAATATATACATAACCACAAAAGTCTACAACATGAACAAGCATCCATATGAGACTGATATGGTATATCTCAATAATAACAACATCAAAATAGACTTCTTAAGTTAGCTCACATCCAAGGTCGTTGAGTCCTCATACCTGGCAAGTCTTGATCTGACCCTATCATTAAAATAACACCCGGGTTAGATTATCTCTAATTATCATAGAATGTGGTATAATGATAATAATAAACTTGCATAAATGTCAAGGATAATATCCATAAATGTACTTCACTAACCAAATGATACCTCATTTAATAGTTTACAATTTTAATTAAGTTTATACTCATTTACAACACTCGTCAAAGTAAAAGTAACCACAACAATAAGAGCATAGATAATCAAATCCAAATATGCAAGCATAGACATGCACTTCGCAAGTCAACAACATAGGATGCACTTCGTAAATTATAATTCGCTTGAAAACGAATATCACAAGATGGGCATGAAAACCCATTTAATCCGCTTAAACAGATTTACCCAAGATCGAGTCTGAAAACTTGACAAATAGTTAAGTGTTATCCACTTTCAATTAGTGATCATAATAGTGTAGACTAACGCCCCATAACCACTTGATGATGCTCAAAAGATTACTAAAAACTAGTAAATTCCACTCATGCAATTAAATGTTCATTTGAACAAGTCCATGAATTAACTTGTGAAATAAACACAAGCGTTCCATACCACTTGTTTTACTAGACCGTTTAATTCAATTTCTTATTCAAGCGAGCTAGTGTATTTTTATAATAAAATAGTTTTACTTTGAAAGCTACTTTAAAAATACCAATTTAAAAAGATTTATAATATATATAATAGGAAACACAATTTAATTCATATTTATACTTATATAAAACTCCTTCACATTCCACTTTAAAGGTGGAAGTGTGTATATATGAATATATTATTTTTCTAAAATCATTCATGTCCAAAATACATATATTTTCCATATATACAAATAGAAACGAGTTCACCTCCAAGAGAATTTCCTCTATAATTAACTTTTTCGAACAAGTGCAATTGAATAGTGTGTTCGACAACAATCATAGAGCAAGTTTTCCATGCTAACAAGATCATCAAAATTAGATTCAAGCACTCAGAAACGCAAAAGTAGTTCATTACAAACAATCTTCAAAATGATGCCAAAATCCTAGCAAAAAACAAAGCAACAAGCAATAAACATCTAGAAACCAAATGGACGAGTAGGCTTGACCAGCGAGTTGAACTGGATGATCTAGGGCTCAGCCTAGGTCAAGACCGATTCGCTGGTCTTGTGGGATTGGTGGACCGGTGGCAATGCTTTGGTTGAACCCCGGGCGATGTTGGAGTTTCTCCAGCGGTCTGTTGCCACTTATTTCTCCATCGTTGTTCGTGGAAACCCCCGGAGCACTGATTTGACTAACATTCAAGCCTATAAACAACTACATTTGATGGTTTAAATGATCACATGATAAGGTTCTAGCAAACTATAAATAGCTTAGCTAAAGATGCGAAAACACATATAAGATTGAAACTAGTTCAACATTAAATTCATCCAACTCAACCAATTCAGTAATTAAATTTAGAATAGAGATAGTTATAAGGGTTAAATCACCTTTCTTTTTTAATTAGCTTTCCACAACCATTCATATAAACTTTGCAAATGATTTCATTAAACCCTAACAATTGCCTTAAAAGAATAGAAGAACAAGTATTACTGTTTAATGATGGAATTTCTAACAAGTTAGAAAACCACCGATAAATTTTCAGTTAAATTTATACCACAAGCGCACAGCGTACAATTTAAGTAAGTGGTGAGTATGAGTCGATGCATAGGGAATTGTTTAGATTTAATAATCTTCTAATCAATCAAATAAGACCAAAATGAGAGGAAATTGTTAACTACAAGAAAAATGAAGCGAAAACTAGAATTAAAATGAGATTAAAAAAACTATGAGATTAGACAACAATTTAGAGGCAAATCCACTCTCACATTTTTTGTAAATCAACAATAAAATAATTTATGATCTCTAGTTATGATATTAGGTGAAATAATTGTTGCATTGATCATAAGTATGGTTTATTTATGTTATTAATTAACATAACTTAAACCATCAAACTATAATACAACAATTATACCAGTTATAAATTCTTATGAAAATGAAGCCAAAGCAAAAGCTATTTTAAGGATGATCTATTTACTATTATAATTTTTAAGATAGATCATCAAATTTTGTTTTTACTTTCTTTTCAAAATAAAAATCAATTAACAAATGATGATGTAAATTTTGTTTATGTTGAATAAGAATAGCTCATTTGCAAAAGCAACATAAGTTATCAAACCCACTTGTATAAACTTACATCAAATTCTACTCCTATGAAGCATAAATAAAATAGATCATAAACCATAGAAATGTTAAAATTACATAAAGTTAGAGAGCTTCATTACCTCTAAATTGAAGGGTTTTAGCTACTCATTTGTGTTATCAAATAAAAACTTGTAAATTCCAACATTAAAAAGCAAAAGAAATAGAAAATAAGAAAACAAAGAAAATGAGGTTAGTCGCTACCTATTTGCATAAAAATTAAAGCTACACTACTTGCATGAATGTAAATCTAAGCTGTAAAAATGAAATAAAAAAGAGCATAGAGATAAACATCAAAATAAAGTAAAGAAAAACAAGTAGAAAAGAGATGATAAAGAGGCTAGGAAGCCATTTTTATTTCATGAAACATAGAGCTTACAACTTGCATTTTTAATTTCAAAGAGTAGAAGATATTTACATGTACATAAGAGGGTTATTTATACATGTATAAAACCCTAATTTAATTTTTAGGGAGCTTCCCAAAATGTTCTTTAGGAAGTGCGGCCTCCAAGTAACCATTAGCCACTAATTAATCCCTCATTAAAAGTGTATGAAGCTTTAGCCTTCGCTTAGTTTCCATTTAGCTTCTAATTATAGATTAAGTAAGTAGGTGGGGTCCTTCATTATCATGAGCTTAAATTATTTCCTCATGAATCCTTTGTATTCTCTTGTACATGCACATATCTTCATGAAAGTCTCTTCCATATGCATCTTAATTTCTATAAAAATCATAAAAATGTCCAAGTAAAAATTCTCAATTTCACATATGCAAAACACAACAATTTTGCCCCTGGATGAAGATGAATATATGATGATTTAAAAATAACTGAATTTTGGTTTTAAACATGTTAAAATGCCCAAATATGACATTTATTTAAATAGAAATAGATAAAATATCGATGTACATATATGCATATTTACGTGTACATCAAATACCCCCACACTTATCATTTTATTCGACCTCGAATCAAGGAACTATAAATCTGTTTTCGTAGGGAATACGATCGCATTGAGTGTAAGCAATAAGCAATTAAACCTCTAGGTGTCCCCAGTAGGATGAATGTTGTCTCATAAGGGTCTTCAGCGGATACTACCCACACAATCTGAGTGCAAAGTGAAAATATTTACAAAATGTAAGATTTATTTACAAAGAGATGAATGCAAGTTTTTGAAAATATTTACAACGAAGGATTTACTTTTAAATTGACACAAATAAGTTAGATATAGGTTTTGGTCATTATCTTGAAAATTTAAGTCATTTACTCGTCAAAATTTTCAAAATGAAGTTATCGAAACAAATGGGCTATAGTTTAACTCATTGTTTCAGACGATAATACAGTGTAACTATGAAATAGATTCTTAGTTGATTATCAAAGTTTATCAAAGTGATATTTTCATTTCTTTCCAATAGCAAGTGAAATCAGACAAGTTAAAATGGTGCTTGGATTTCAATTGCTTACTCTCTCTTATTTGAAAATTTTATTGATATCAACAATATTTACATATGCCTAACTCAGGTAAACTGAGGCCAGATATATTACCCGTGCACTGCCTTACGGACTGATGTGAAGGGAACATACAGCATGGCGAGTGAAAACACAAGTTTGAAAACTTATCGACTGTAGGCGTTATTAAAAAGAATTTTTATATACATACACCTAACTTAGATAAACTGAGGCTAAATATGCCGATTGTGCAATGCCTTTCGGCTTAGGTGAGAAGGGTATAGAGCATGGTGAGTGAACATACGAGTGTGAATACATGTCCTCTAGGTGTTAAAAATATATACATACATACAAATGTTTTTTCCTTTTTTTCTTTTTTTCTTTTTTACTTATATACTTTTTTTGTTTTTTTTTCTATGTATTTCATAGAAAGAGAAAGTTTTGCAAAATCATCTTAGCACCATCTAACTTAGAAGATAAAAATATTATATCCTTTACTTTAAATTTACCAGTTTTTTAAAGAAAGACTTTCAATTAGAAAAAACTTCATAATTAACACATATGATTCTTCCTATATACTAGTTAAATCATTGTTATTTGTAATCAAACTTCATTTTTATTTTTGTAAGATGAATAAATTTTCAAAATTTTCAATTTATTAACCAAAATTTATACTTATCCTATAGTGTTTCTTCAAAAATAAATCAAAATGCTAAAAATAAAATGTTTTTGAGATTTTTTTTGGACAAGAGAAAGAAAATGGAAATTCAAAAATGCCATGAAACTTTAAAAAAATGAAATTGACACTCCCACCCCCCCCCCCCACACACACACTTAATTTTTGACTATGTCCCCACAGTCAATGCACGATATAATGAGTGTAACGGAGAAAAATATGTACATATTTACAAAAGAGGGTGACATTCTTACTAGTCGTAGCTTGGTTCATGAAGAATCATGAGCTCTTCCTCTTGGTTACTGGGTAATTCGAAAAAAGGTTCCAAATGGTGACCGTTGACTTTGAAAATCGATCCATCCCCGGTGTTTTCTATTTCTGGAGCACCATATGGAAAAACAATTTGTACCACAAATGGCCCAGTCCATCTTGATTTAAGTTTCCCAGGGAATAAATGAAGTCTTGAGTCGTATAAAAAAACTTTCTGGTTAGGCGAAACCGTTTTCCTTAGGATGACTTGTCATGAAAAACTTTTGTTCTTTCTTTGTAAATTTTATCATTTTCATACGCGTCATTCCTAAGTTATTCTATTTCATTGAGTTGTAGTTTTCAATTTTTGCCAGCTTTCTCAAGACCAAAGTTTAAGTTCTTTATTGCCCACAACTCTTTATGTTCAATTTCGACGGGTCAATGGCAGGCTTTACCGTAAACTAAACGAAATAATGGCATTCCAAGGTTTGTTTTAAAAGCAGTACGATAAGCCCAAAGCGCGTCGATTAATTTCTGAGACTAATTTTTTCGATTTTTGTTGACAGTTTTCTCCAAGATTTGTTTTATTCGGCGATTTGAAACTTCAACTTTCCCACAAGTTGAGGATGATATGTAGTGGATAACTTGTGGGTTATTGAGTATTTCTTCATTAATGTTTCAAAAGATCGATTGTAAAAATGGGTTTC
Source organism: Allium cepa (assembly GCA_030765085.1). NCBI lineage: Eukaryota > Viridiplantae > Streptophyta > Magnoliopsida > Asparagales > Amaryllidaceae > Allium > Allium cepa. The sequence goes on from CM060946.1 coordinate 273,327,381, forward strand.
GTAATCACTGATTATTGTGTGGGGTGTGCCATACCTCGAAAAGATGTTTTCTTTAAGAAAATTCACAACAATTCGATGATCGTTAGTTTTGCAAAACGGCTTCGACCCATTTTGAGACGTAAACGGCAATGAGAAGGATATACAAGTTTCCAAAACAATTGGGAAAAGGTCCCATAAAGTCGATGCCCCAAACATTAAAGACTTCGATTGTAAGAATGGGGTTTAGAGGCATCATATCTCGTCGAGAAAATCGTCCAAGTATTTGAAATCGATCGCAAGTTTTACAAAATTCAAACGAGTCTTTGAAAAGAGAAGGCTACTAGAAACCACACTAAAGCACCTTTTTCGCAGTTTTTCGAGAACCTAAATGTCCACCGCATGCTTGATCATGGCAAAATGAAAGAACACTCCCAAACTCGTTATCCGGAATGCAACTTCGGATGATTTGGTCGGGGAAATATTTGAATAAGTATGGATCGTTTCAATAGAAATATTTCACTTGGGACACGAATTTTCATTTCTACTGTTTGGACCAAGATGAGGGAGTTTCTTTAGTAACTAAGTATTCACTATATCAGTGTACCATGGATCGATAGAAATTCAAAGGAGTTGTTGATCGGGGAAGTTTTCATTGATTGGCAAAGAAGATGGTGCATTCGAAAGATGAGATAAATGATCGGTTAGGATAGTATCATATCCTTTTTGTCTTTAATTGTAAGGTCAAATTCTTGAAGTAAAAGGATCCAACGAATCAAATGGGATTTAGCATCCTTTTTAGCAAAGAGATATCGAAGCATGGAGCGGTCCATGTACATAGTAATATGTGAACCTATCAAGTAAGGTCGAAACTTTTCGAGCGCAAAAACGGCAGCTAGAAGCTCTTTTTCGTTGTTGTGTAGTTGAGTTGAGCATCATTCAATGTCATACTCGCATAGTAAATGACATGAAGGATTTCGTTAATCATTGTCCTAAGACAGCACCAACTGCAAAGTTAGAAGCGCTACACATTATTTCGAGAGAAAGATCCCAATTGATGCGCAAATGATTGAAGAAAAAATGAGTTCGTTCTTAAGACGTTCAAAAGAAGAGATACACTCAGAGTTGAAATCGATTGGAACATCTTTTCTGAGAAGTGTAGTCAAAGGACGAGCGATTTTGCTAAAATCTTTCACAAAGTGTCTGTAAAAGCCAGCGTGTCCTAGAAATGATCTAATGTCCTTAACAGATTTGGTAATAGGTAGCAATTACGTCGATTTTCGCTTTATCTACCTCAATGCCTTTATTTGAGATTATATGTTCAAGGACTATGTCTTGTTTGACCATAAAGTGGCATTTTTCCCTATACAAAGTCACATGTTTTTATTTACATCGATTTAGAACCAACTCGAGATGATGTAAACATTTTGGAAAAAGAATCACCAAAGATAGAGAAATCATCCATAAAAACTTCTAGAAAGAATTCAATCATGTCGGAAAAATGCCAACCATGCATCGTTGAAAAGTAGCAAAAGCATTACAAAATCCGAATGGCATACGTCTATAAGCAAAGGTACCGAATGGACATGTGAAATTCGTTTTCTCTTAATCTTCGAGAGCGATTGGAATTTGTATAGCAGGAATAACCATCAAAGAAGTAGTAGAATTCTTGACCGGCTAAACGCTCAAGCATTTGGTCAAAGAAAGGAAGAGGGAAGCAATCCTTATGTATTGCAGCATTTGGTTTTCGATAGTCAATGCAAACATTCCACCCCGTTTGAGTACGAGTTGGAATAAGTTCGTTTGAATCGTTCTTGACAACGATTGACCCAGACATTTTCCGTACAACGTGAATTGGGTTAACCCATGAACTATTAGAGATTAAGTAAATGATTCTATTGTCGAGAATTTTAGGAATTTTGTCACGCACTGTATCTTTCATTTTTGGATTAAGACTTCATTACGCATCACAAACAGGCTTGGCAACGTCGGTTAAATGGATGCGATGTTAAATAAGAGCGGGACTAATTCCCTTTATATCGAAGATCGACCATCTAATTGCTTCCTTGTTTTTGGACAGGATTGAAAGTAAAGAAGTTTCTTGATTGCGAGAGAGAGTCATAGAAATTATGACAGGAGATGTTTCATTATCACCTAAGTAGCGTAGTCAAGGCGATCTAGAAGTGGTTTGAGGTCCAACCTCGGGATTTGCATGATTAAAGATTTGGATTGAGATTCGGACTCAACTGGAAGCGATTCAAAGGGAAGAGTGTATACAATTTTGTTGGGAATTTCATAAAACAATAATTAATACTCAGCTTCGCGTTCATCGTTAAGGTCAAGTGTCTTGTTTTCGCAGTTTTCATAAATGGCACTAACTTCCCACGTTTGGTCACGAGGTTCGTTCGATTGGCTTTCAAGATTGAAAATGCTGAGATCCAAAGTCATGTTTCCAAAAGATATTGCCATCGTACCGTTACGATAATCGATTAAGGCATTTAAGGTGGCTAAGAATGTCAGCCTAAAATTAATGGAATTTGACTTGCGGGATTTGTCAATGGTTGTGTTTCGAGAATGATAAAATCAACAGGGAATATGAATTGCCCTACTCGAATGAGAACATCCTCGATTTCTCCCACGGGCTTCTTAATCGAGCAATTGACAAGTTGAAGCATGACTTAGGGTTTGAGCTCATGTAACGACCTGAAATTTTCGACCTCAAAAATTCAACACTAATACATTCACTGTAGAAGTGCCGAGCAATCGAACGCCGAAAATCCTAGATTGTTAGGGTAAAGAAGAAAGAGGTAGAAGAAGAGATAGAAAACCAATCATAGAATCTCATATCCATAGCGGATCAAAATATAATATCAAATAATAGCATTTATACAAAGAAAAACTGTATCTGTCAATTTACATTTAATATATCAAAGTACAACCAAAATAGATAGTCGTAACAACTTGACCCAGAAAATAATCAATACAAACTCTGTTACATAGCGGAATATACTCCATACGCTCCTGCCATCCAGCTCGCCTCCTGAGCTCCAGAATGTCCTAACCTAGAAAATCTATTATACTCGGTCTGACCTGAGCATCACAATAAAGTAACACCCGGGTCAGGCTGGAAACTAGCATGAGTAAACCCATATAACTTGAAATACTGAGTTGTAAAACTTATTAAATATCAGGATAACTCGTATCTTACTACGAGTTCTTAACTTGTTGTAATCATTTACTTACTATAAATTAATATCTAAGAATTTTTACTCAGCCAAAAGACAAGTTTCTTAATTTATTCCAATTCCAGCCTGTTTGGTTTTAAACTCACATCCATAAAGAATTATAGTAGATTACTAATCGAAGTGGTTTCGGATATTTCTGATATCCGACTCCGGTCTCTTCGAACCCAATGTCATCTTTAACCTAAGCCTTTTAAGTAAAAACAATTCAATTTTAAATACAGGATGTCACATTTGCAGCAATTCATTCCCCACATTATCACAATTCAAGCCAAAACATATCCTATCACGGAACATCACAAATTATCAGACTAGATATTAATCTAATCATTCAATACAATTTAATTATCTATAAGCAAGATTAATTTGTCACTAAATCTAATTAATTTAATTAAAATAAATTAATTACCTTTAAATCCTGCTTAATTAACATTTTTCAACCCATTTAATCAATTATTGATTAATTAATTATTCTTTAATATTTAATCATTCACATAATTAATTAACCTTTAATTACTTACATTAATTAATTATCTTTTAAATTAATTTCGTTAGGTAATTATCCTTTAATTACCTTATTTAACTATCCTATAATTGCTTAAGTAAATTAATAAACCCTTAATCACTTAAGTTCTTAATTAATCTAAGTTAAACCATCATCTTAATTAACTACTTAATTAAATTAAATATTTGAAATTTATTTATACAAATCACTTGAGACCTTCTTGATAAATTAAAGTTTATTATATCTATCTTAATCACTTCCTTAAATACATTATTAAATTCTATTTGAAACACTTATGAATTAATTTATTAATTTTCCTAATATATAATTATTCAAACCTAAAATAATTAATCTTAAACATTTAACTTTAAAATTTAAATCTTGAAACTAGTTTGATAACTTGATTAATACCTTTGCTTTTGAAACTTGTTCAATAATTTCATTTGAAATTTCTATTTCCACACTTGGTTAATATTTACTTATAAACTTTGTTAATATTATACATTCAAAATACTCGGGCTCAAACTCAATCTACCCAGTCACAGCTTAGGCCACACTCCAATCTACCCTACCTTCTCTCTCACCCCACCCTATAATAACCTTCTTGAGTCCAACCAGCTACAACTTCGAACCAAAAACCAGACTTCCCGAACACCCTCTTCTTGTACTCTTCTATTCTACAGCAACACTAAAACCCAAAAACCCACCGATGTGCTAGTGCATCGTGCATGTGCATACGGCGGCGAAGCAAAGCCGACCAACTTCAACGACATTCCCAAGTCACCGTTGATTTTTCTGACCCTCCTAGCCAACCAGAACCCCAACCGAACACCTAAATCGAAATCGAGATCACCGAGCACCACCTGGAACATAGCCCAGTCACCAAAACCACTCGCAACGCCTAGCTTCGGTCATCAGAAGCCACGTGCTTGCACTGATAGCAATGCCAGACCTTCCTCTTTCATTTCCCCCACCTCCGACCCACTCGAATTTGACCAAACCAACCACTCGATAGAAAAATCAACCGCCATTTTTCCTGAGTGTGCCAGACTTCCACCTTCCTCCAGCGATGAGCATGACATACCACTTTCAGCCGATCATCGAAAATTGACAGAAAACATAATACAGATCATCTCGCAAAATCTCAATACTCCCAAATCTTAAAAATCATGAAATTATTATCAAAATTCATTATTTATAAGTTCGAATCTAGTTACACAATCAAAACTTGTAATCTAAACACTTGATTTCTGACTAGAATGATTTTTCACTGTGATATCTTGATTTCTATATACTTTACTTGTAAATTAAACTTAAAAATATTTTTTAAAATCTAATTTAGTTATTACTAACAAATTACCTCAAGGATCATATCCTAAAATCGTCTATATGAAGGGATATGAATTTATATCAAGTATTTGAACCCTATTACACAATAGAGATAGTTATATACATATTCTCAGACATGCATAGGTAATTTAAATTTTATATACATGCAAAGACTTAAATGTATCAATGCCAACATATTTACAACATTTCATTAAAATCCTTATCACAAGTATCATGATAAAACAGAATTAAGTTGGTAGAAGGTGATGCTTACTCACCCGCTTTGAATAGAGAGCCTGGTCATTGATTATTATTTTTTTGATTTAAAACTGGGAACTTACTTGATCTCTTACTTTGAAAACTGCAGATTGCTCGTTGTTCTTTGTTGAGTTGAATCTACTTTGTTTTGAAAAGAATTTGGACTGAAGCTTGGTATTTGAGATGATCTGCTTGTCTATGTTGCTTCAGGTTTGATTGTTTTAGGTTTAAATGCTTTGATTTTGTTTTGCTTGATTCAGATTTTTGGATTGAAAGAGTTGCTTTGTATATATTTTGTTTGTAGCTTCTCATGTTTTGGATTTTGAATAAAAGAATTTAAATGAAGGCAAAATGAAAGATGGGAGTAGAGAGATAGGTATATATAACTTCTTTTCATTTTATTTATATTTTAAAAATGAAGAAAATGGTTAATGACACTTGTAAATGCATGAAAAAAATTAGGTTAACACTTGTATTTTGCATGATAGAGTGTTTACAGTTGTTAATCTATAGGTTATAATACTTACACATGTTCATTTTTATGTTGTTTAATATTTTTAATTTGTTTTATAAGTTTATATTATATTTACTATTTAGTTATATATATATATATATTATATTTTCTTTATGTTTTACTTCTATGTTTATAAATTTCAAAAGATATATATATTTATTAAAGTTTTTTGTTTTTAATTTTGTCTTGTATTTATATTATATTTTGAATTCAAAATATAACTTCCAAATAACGTAATATATACACACAAACATATATATTATATATGTATATACGCACTTATAACTTATATATGTATACACTTAAAAATCTTTAACACTATAAAGTTTGCATTCATATATGATTGATTAATTCACTATAAAATTTATTATTTTCAGATATTTATAATGTAACATTTATTATAGTTTCAAATCCATTTATAAACATCCTGATATTATTAATATTACTGTTTTTAATTATTAGAATACTATTTGTTCAACTAGATAAACTTAGTATCTTAATAGTAAAAAAATCAATTAATTATTCCATTATCAGATATCCAAAAATCTGGGTCATCACATTCCTCCCCCCTTTAAAACTTTTCGTCCTTGAAAAGGAACGAAGCCAGAATTTTAGTTATTCTGCTAATTATCAGTTAAATTATCCTTTGATCATTTTCAACTATAAACTTTTTTTATTTAGAATTTTTTAAAAACTTTAAAAAAATCTACATAATATTTCCAAAATAATTTTTTTTATAAAAATACTCTTTATAACCCAATGTCTCAACAAGTCCAACCTTGTTCTAACATAAATTCGGTCATACATTGATCACGCGTAGGACTAAAAATTTATAAGTACTTCGTAAACCCATTTTCAACACCCAGTGAAAATACTTAGGAAACCTTTTTGAAAGTATAGAAAACAATTTTTGAGAATACAGGAAACATTTTTGGTGAGAATGATCTGGAAATCATCACCCTCTCCGTGTCGCAGTTAACCCGATGGTTACGTTGCCATCCCGGCAAAACCATAGAAAACTATAGGCACTCCACGCCTGTAACAACCTACATATTTTACGATTGAACATTTAAAATATTTTATTTAAATATTTTATCGTCAACCGGATTTTAGTCCGAAAAGTTACTTTTTGCATACGGTCGAATTAGGACTCGGGACCACTTCCATTGGGTCTAAAACGCCATTTGCGATCTTTTTGAGTATAAACTTTGATATGTTTGGAGTTAGTGGAATTTTTCCACTTTTTCACTTTGGACTTAGGGTTTGGTTTAGCCCATTAGCCTAAACTATTAATTCTAGCTCAACCCCCTACCCTTTATAACTTCACTTTCATTTCCTAACACTCAAGCTTCATCAAAAATGGAGGAAGGAATGGGAAATTAAAACCCCAAGCCCTAGTTCATTTGCAAATCCAACATCTAACTCCAAATTCAAAGAGAAGCCATTGATTCTTCCTTTACTTTCAAGCTTCTTCTTCATTGATTTTGTGTAAGGTGAGATTTTTATCTCACATCTTTGTCTATAACTATCTTTGATTGTTGGGTATGAATTCCTAACACTTTTCATATGCATTTGCTCTTGGTTTGGATTGAATTGGTGAAAATCCCAATTTTTAGTGTTTTGGGTTCAAATCTTTAAAAATCCAATCTTTGATGTTTGAACACGTTTTTGGTGATGCATCGAGGAGCCAATAGGACCGGGTAGCCGATAGGCGTAATCCCCTAGCGTTCGTGCTCGATCGGTTGCAAATTGAGAGATTTTTTGGCATTTTTGTTGCTTAGGTCGTTCGGTCTGCACATATGATTCTCGGCCTGCAATTTAGGTCATTCTGTGCCTTAGGTCGCAACCTATGGGTCGCGCCATGCTAGGTCGTCCCTATTAAGTCGCACGGCCTTCTTTACTCCTTAGGTCGTTTCGTCCCTAGGTCGCTCAACCATATGTTAAACCGTATTTGTTAGGTCGCTCGGCTAGGTCGCGTCACCAAGGTCGCGCCATTGGTCTCCTTAAGTCGCTCGGCATTGATTTGGTCGCGCCATGCTTAGGTCGCGCTGGGCTAGGTCGCGTCACTTAGGTCGTGCCATTGGCCTCATTTTAGCCGCTCGGCCTTCTCTTACCCCTTAGCTCGCTCGGCTATATATTAGGTCGGTCGGCCATTGGGTCGTTCCACCACTTGGTCGCACCCCTATAGGTCGCACTACTTAGGTCGGCCTGCCTTATCTTGCAACCACTTAGGTCGCAACCCCTTAGGTCGTTCGGCCATGTTATGCCGCTAGCTCGTTAGGTCATTTCCCCCCAGGTCGCTCGGCCATGTTATTTGCTTGCTCTGTTAGGTCGCGCGCTCGGCCACTAGGTCATTCCACCCTATAGCTCAACCGTGTTAAGTCGCACCTGCTATCTCGCAACCATGTTAGGTCGCTTGCTCTCTTAGGTCGCACCTTGCTATAGGTCGTGCCATGTTAGGTTGCTCTATTGGGTCGTATGCTATTTCTTGAGCTGCTGATTTCTTGTGTTGTCTTGTGTTAAGTCATAAGTCGTGGCTGTTAAGTCGCAAGGGTATTTAAACTTTGATGGATTTGGAATCGAATTCTTTGGATTTTATTCATGTCTTCGAATGTAAATTTTTGTGATTTATTGTTTCTACAATCATTTTAGTGATTTGTCACTTTATCTCACTTGTACGAGAAATCTAATTAAACGGCTTAGTAAAACAAATGGTATGAAACGCTTGTGTTTACTTTGCCGGTTAATTATTGGACTTGTTCGATTGAATCTCTTGTGACAATTTTCGAGTGGAGATCTACAATTTGTTCGTAAATATTTAAGTTAAGCTAGTGGTTATGGGACATGAAGCTAAGCTTATATATTTACTAGCTTACTGTAATTGACACTTCTTGATGATCATTGATGATCATTTTTGTGATTTAGACTAGAAAATGTGCGATGTCTCTTTGTTTACGAGGGAGACTAAACCTTGTTTCTGTGGAGCTTCGGCTCAATTTGGTGGGGTAGCGACCCATGGTCTTCCGGCCATTTTGTGGAGCTTCGGCTCAAAATTAATGGTTAGCAACCATGAAATAGCGTTCCATTTTTTGATACACGTGTTGGTGAGTTTTCTTTCTCCCGTTTTGTGATAAGCCTCCCCCTTTTTGTGATTTCTTGATTTCTATTGATGATTTCTAGAATTTGTGATTTCACCAATTTTCGTGATTTACATTGATAAGTTTTATCAATATTTGTGCACTGGTGAATTTGTGTGTCATTAACTTTTGTGATTGGCATTGGTATTATTGTCAATATTTATGGTTTTGGTGAATGAAAATATAGAGTATGACATTCCTTTTGATCTTTGAGAAGATTCTTGTGATATTGATTAATCTCTTGTTGATTTTCAAGTACTTCCTTATCACAGCATGGCATTGTGATTATTATACGTTTAGTCATATCACTTATTCTTTATCATTTCATCTGATATTTATAGCTAGACTAATCCATTTATTATTTTCTTATTAAATAATACTCGGGTCAGACCGAGATGTTACAGGTGCTTCTGCTTGACTTCACATCGGGGATTATCACCCTGACTTTTGGCTAACTACTTAGATTAGTAGTTTTTGTTGTATACATTTGAGATATAGACTCATTGATGTATCCTTATTCTTTTGTCTAGCACTTGTTGCTATTCTTTTGTGATATTGTGGATCTTGTTTGACCACAACTCTGATGTACACTTTCATGTGTTATATTCATATCTTTTTCCGCCTTTGTGATATGGATATCTGTGACTGATTTGTGTTATGTTTATTTCTATGTTTGTTTCTGAAGATATTATAGCCACTGTGAAGTAGCTTTGAGTTTGCATCGATGTGTCGGATTTCCTCTTGAAAAGAAAGTGCATGTTATTCTATCTGACATATCTGTGCTCGCACAAAGCCATTACACGGATGGTCGCTCCTCAACAGCCCTATTCTCCGCTCTAGTTGACGGCATTACACCATAGTGTCCTTGGCTGGAGTGGGTATAGAGGTGGGACGTCACAACGCCCTTTGATTATGCCCTGGAACCCGCCACATATCGTAGCTACAACCAGGTTTTACGTCGCCATTCCGAAAAAAACCCATGTAACTGTAGGCATCAACGCCCTCGAATTTCGCTGCCAAATGAAACTTCACCACTTCTACATAGATCGTAGACTACATCAGTCGAGTCCCAATGTGGCCTATAGGTACTCACTACTACACGACTTTCGGTATATCTTGATAGATCATAGTCTATCGATGTTACGTTTCCATCATGGAAAAATCTAACGTAGATCGTTGGCTCTCACGGCCACACGACTTCCGCTATGGTCTGCAATAGATCACAGTGACATTGAGTTACACTTCATCACAGCATAACCCAAATGTCTCTGTAGGAATCAGCACCCTCGACTTTCGCTACCCACACATAATCCTCAGGAACTTCAGTTTGTCTGAACTTCCTCCTAGGATCAAATTTAGAGCCTCCCCCTTAGGGCTCACGGCAGAACCACCCCGTGGATCTCCTATGAAGTTCATTTTATGGGAGCGCCTTTTTCCCCAAAGACAATCTCAAAACATTTTATACTATAAACATACAGTATCTTTCAAATCATACTCCTTATGATTCACATAAAAATCTTCTTTACACAAAATCGATATCTCAAATCGATAGTTCCAAACTTGGCTTTCCGAATTCCCAAAATTGATTTTTCTCAAAAAACAAAAGCCTTTCCAAAATTCATAGGTTCCAAAACCTTTTTCCCAAAATCATTCTCATAAAATCATTTATATATATATATATATATATATATATAATCTTGAAAATTCTTGGATCACTTTATACTTATATAAATTCCCTTTTTATACTTCAAATCTTTTCTTCTGACTATAGATTCAACCAGGGAAATTTATCATATATAACAAACATATATAACTTTATTATACCAAATCAAATATTCAAGTTTGATTTCCCCTATAAATTTATTCACCATATTACATACTCTTCATGAAGTGAATTTCAATCATAGAAATATCCAACTTCTACTTTTATTCATCATATATTTCCAAAATATAGTTTTCCATTCAAAAATCATTTTACCCTTCTTTTCAAAATCTCCCAAGTCTATTTCAAGCACGTACGATGTACATATACCATTCGTACGCAATATCAAATTCGATTGCTCACTCGATCACAAAATTTCACTTCCGAACTAGTATCATCCACCCGACTTCCTAGTGGGGACCCAGATCTAGTTCCTTGATCAAAAACCATCATTCTTCTTGCATATCCCTAATTATGATAGAGAATTTTCAGAAACAATCAAAAATCCATATTCAGGGTTCGCCGTCGAAAATCGAATGAAAAATCCCAATTCGGATCGATATACTATCTCGAAATTTTGTGCTCGAATCCGGATCAAATCATAATGCAAATAGAATAACATACGTACATCCTACGTATTATCTTCATTTATATTCTATTCACTTATTCACAATTTCTACAATTTCCATTTGGGTTATCATTTCAATTATAAACAGTTTGCACTCTGACCACTTGAATTTGGAAAATAGCTTGAAAAAGTTTAAAATAGATAAGTAGTTCAAAAATAGTACTATTTGTAAAATAGTTGTAAAATAGTTAAGTAATTATAAAATAGTTGTAGAATAGTTTGATAATTGTAAAATAGTTATAAAATAGTAATTAGTTATAAGTAGTTGTAAAATAGTGATTAGTTTGTAAAACAGATGTAAAATAATAATTAGTTTTCAAAATAATTGTAAAATAAGTATAAGATTGTTTGGGTTTAAAAAAAAGGCTGTACAGTAAATAACTAGGAAAAATAGATTTAAAACAGTTTATATTAAAATAATTTATATGAAAAATAGTTTAGAGCCAAACTGCTCAATTTCCCAATCTCCATTTCCAAACAATTCCCATCTCACTAGATTGATCCAATTCCAATTAAATTTGAATTAATTTCAATTCCTTTCCCAAATTAAAATCAATTTACTTTTGAATTTAAACTTATTCAACTTCAATCACAATCACAATTAATTCAAATCAAATTCAATTTGAATAAATTTTCAGTATCAATCTAAATTGTTAAACCATCTCGAATTATATAAATTCGAGTTAAATTTTTAGATGTTGATTTAATCCCTTAAATCAAATTAACCTTTACTTTCAAGTTAACAACTTAGATCTTTAAACCATTTAACTCTGAGTCCAACTTTCCAAAAAATTATTTTAAATTACCTTTACTTAACTTATTTCAAAGTTCAAATAGGAGTTCAAAACCCTTGTAAACAATTAAATTTTCAGAATCCAATTTATTACCCAATTTTTAACAATTTTAGTTTGCAAGTTTATTTTTAACCGTTAAATCTTAAATTCAAGTGATTACATTCCCATAATTTCAATTTTATTTCTAAAAATCAAAATTATTTAAATAATGTCAAATTAAAATTTTATTTCCATTTTATTTCAGTAAGGGATATATATATTATCTCAATCCACCTCTCAATTTAAAACAATCCAATTCTCAGTTTCATAGATTATTAATTACAACAGCATGATATCAGGTTAAGTCAAAGTAAATAAACAATCAAATATCTAAAACATCCATCAATAGCATCCATCTCACATTTCCAAATCTCAATCCCATTTTGAGATCACATATAACTCCCATTCAAACCAACTGTTTAACTTCCCTAAGTTAAATCCAATTTATTTAATCAGTCAACCTTATTCAATTGGAATTCTCCATTTCAAATTTTTAAACTTCTTATCAATATTCTCTCCCACTTATAAGTTCAAAAACTTATACATTTAAGGGAAAATTCTAAACTCAACACTTAGTGTTTACTTCAAATCAACCTGTTATTATGTATATCCCACATATACACATATTTATTTCATTTGCACTTCAAGTCATACTTTAGATTTTAAACCATTCTTGGTTTTTAATTTCAAAACAAATTCCTTTTAAAATTTTAAAACAACTCTTGTTTTAAAATAAGATTCTGACATATAGAAAGTATATTATGCAATATATTTATTAATATTTTGAAACAATTTAAATTTCTGGACTTAGATTTTGTAAACTTTACAATTTAAAACCTTTTCAATTTACAGGTCTTACTTATTAAAATATCCCATTTTACTTTATCGTTAATTATTATTAGAAAACAAACATCCCATTATTAGACACAATAACCAGTTATGATAATGACCCAGATTATCATATCTGGTAGATATTGTCTCACAAATTATTGGAAAGTAAAATCAGGGTTACTTAATTCAACATTCTGAAAATACTCTTACAAATTTCACGATTTTATTCTCTGGTTTGAATGCATTTCTAGCCTATCTTATTTGTATAGTTCATATTATCCAATTCTTACTTGGTTGTATTTCTATTACCACTTAATTCTTATTATTATATTTAATTCCAATAATTCAACATCCAATTACCTTAACATTTATAATAATTTGAAAAATTATTTCTTTATACATCAAAATATAAGCTTATATAAGAATCAATCATTTAAAAAAAAATCTTTATATAAGAAAATAACAAGTACGCTCTCATATAAATATGTACACTCAACTCATTCTAGGGTACTATTGACCCTATCCTTAATGAGTAAACCCACCAGAGCCAAGGTTCTTGCTTAACCTGGCTCTGATACCAACCGTAATGACCCGAAATTTTTGACCTCGAAAATTCGACACTAATACATTCACTGTGGAAGTGCCGAGCAATTGAACGTCGAAAATCCCAAATTGTTAGGGTATAGAAGAAAGAGGTAGAAGAAGAGACAGAAAACTAATCACAGAATCTCACATCCACAGCGGATCAAAATATAATATCAAATAAAAGCATTTATACAATGAAAAGCTGTATCTGTCAATTTACATTTAATATATCATAGTACAATCAAAATAGATAGCTGTAACAACATGACCCAAAAAATAATAAATACAAACTCTATTACACGTCGGAATATACTCCATATGTTCCTGCCATCTGGCTCGCCTCCTGAGCTCCAGAATGTCCTAACTTGGACAATCTATAATACTCGGTCTGACCCGAGCATTACAGTAAAGTAACACCCGTGTCAGGCTGGAAACTAGCAAGAGTATACCCATATAACTTGAAATACTGAGTTGTAAAACTTATTAAATATTAGGGTAACTCGTATCTTTCTACGAATTCTTAACTTGTTATAATCATTATCTTATTATAAATCAATATCTAAGAATTTTTACTCAGCTAAAACCCAATTTTCTTAATTTATTCCAATTCCAGCTTGTTTAGTTCTAAACTCACATCTATAAAGAATTATGTAGATTACTAATTGAAGTAGTTTCGGATATTGCTGATATCCAACTCCGGTCTCTTCGAACCCAATGCCATCTTTAATCTAAGCCGTTTAAGTGAAAATAATTCAATTTTAAATACAGGATGTCACATTTACAGCAATTCATTACCCACATTATCACAATTCAACCCAAACATATCATATCACATAACATCACAAATTATCAGACTAGATATTAATCTAATCATTCAATACAATTTAATTATCTATAAGCAAGATTAATTTATCACCAAATCTAATTAATTTAATTAAAATACATTAATTACCTTTAAATCCTGCTTAATTAACATTTTTCAACCCATTTAATTAATTATTGAAATTAATTAATTATTCTTTAATCATTCCATATTAATTAACCTTTAATTATTTACATAAATTAATTATCTTTTAAATTAATTTCTGTAACGACCCGGAGTTTTGGTCGTTAGATTTTGAACATTTAATTCATTTTAAATGTTAAACGTGAATTATAATTTGATTTGAAATAAGAAAATTTTGGTTTAATCAATAAAATTTAGTTATAATTTTAAATATGGAAATTCAATTGGATTTGGATAAATAATAATTTTATATTTGAAGTTGGGATAATTGGTGAATCTGGTTGTATATAGATATGAAAATGGTTTCTAAAAATTTATTTTAAGTCTATATGGATTTGAATTATAACATTGGACTTTTGGATGGATTTAAAGGTCAATAGGTTAAATTTGGAATTTTATATTAATTTAATAATGGAAATTAATATATAATAATTATATTTTGATTCGAAATGAATCAGAATAATTTCTAATGTGATTATAAATTCTATATGATTTATAATTAAGTTAGTAAAATTTTAAAAGTGAAATTTTAATTGATTTCGACGATTTTTGTGAATCGCTCGAATTAATCGACGAGTCAAAATAGCCTTCCAGGGCACAGTTTCGAAATTCGACGAAACTTGTTCCATTAGATTCGTAATAGTGTATTATTAACAGATTTCAAATTTCGTAGCGTTTGGAGTTACCGTTTGCTCGAACGGGTGAGAATCGCGTTGAAATTAAATCGAAAATTTATATTTTAGATCAATTCAAAAAGTTATCTTCCACATATGATTGAATTAGCTACCAAAACATGTTCCACTGTGTTCGGAATGCGGGTAAAACCTTATAAACGCCCGTCGGCACGTTTCAATTGGAATTCGTTTAAAAAGTTAAGTAATTTGAGGATTTATTATTATTTTATTATATATATATATATATATATATATATATATATATATATATATATATTCACGCGCAAGAGAGAACCCTGGTTCCTTTCCTTAGCTTCCATTCATACTTTCTATGGCCGAAAATCTCCCTACTTCATCTTGATCTTTCCCCAAATCCGTTTGTTTATTTCACAAATATCCAACATAAAGATCAAAGAGCATGGCACTGGCTTCACATCCGTATGATGGGTCAGCACGAAGCTCGAGGAGATGGCCAGAATTCTACAGAGAAGCATGTGCGTTCGAACTCGAAGTTTGAGACATGGGGAGTGCCGAACCTTGTCATTTTTGGGCCGTGGGTGGAGCGTATCTAGCCGCGCGTTGTGATGGTTCCAGATCTTGGTGCGGTCGTCGGTGAAGGGGGGAGACGACGCTCGTTCGTTGCATTATGGGTTCGATTTGAACCTGTAATGCGAGCGTGAGAGAGAAGGTTGACTTCAGCCTTGATTTTGATCGAACAGTCAGAGCCTAGCTTTGAAATTAAAATTAAAATTTAAGGAAAATTTGTTTAATTATATATTCAAACTATATAAATCCATATATTTTGCATATATTATCAGATTCCGACGAAACAAGAAGCGCCGAAATCACAATGACGAGCAGTTCGCTGAGGTACAGATCTGGAGTCGTTCTGAGCAAGTGAAAAAATTGCATTAAATCGAACGTGCTCGATTTAATGTAAAATTTGAATGCTCGTTGTTTCGAAATTCAAGGTGAGTTAATCTCACCCATATGTGGAATGCCATTTAATTTAAATAGTTAAATTTTAAATTATTGAATGATTGGTTGAATGTGAATATTATTATCAATTTGGATTTGATATCTATTTGTTGTGCTAACATCTGTGGATGCAAGGAAACAGGTCGGAGGGATCCAATTGGATTCCTTAAAATATTGTAGTTATTTTTCATATATGTAATGTGATATCCTGTGATAGGTTATATTAGAATTAAATTATCGATGTTACGGATTAGATGGACGTAATCATATTTTAAAGTATAAAATAAAATGAATTGGATTTAAAGGGAAATGAAAGAAATTTTTAAGTAATGAATTTAAGGAAATTAAATTCAGGAAATTAGTTTGGAATTTGTTAAGTGCTTTGAAACTGTGATTTAAAAAGGAAATGAGGAATGGAAATTTGTAATTTTGGGTTTACAAATGAAGTGGAATATTTATCAGTGCATAAATTTGAAAGTATTGATTTTCGGTGGGAATTTCTATAAGAAAGGTACAAATCGTTTTAAAAATAAAGGTAAGATTATTTTTAAAAGATGGGAAGTGTATTTTTCCTGGAAAACTAAGTATGTTGTCAAAGGAAAGCTTTCAAAGTATAATCTAGAAGTTTATAAGAAATGTGTTTTTAGAATGTTTTATAAAAGTATTATTTTTAATTATTTTTAAGTATAAGTAAATATTTATTTAAGTAATTAGGGTATTTAATTATTTTAAAGGTAAATTAGTATTATGTTTTTTTACAAGGAAATTTAAACATAAATATTTGATATAATAACTTTATTTTAAAGGGTAATTTAGGTTTAAATTACTCAGAAACCCTTAAGGAATTTCTTAAGTATTATTTTTATTTAAGTAATTTTAGTAGCCTTATTTTAAATAATTTAAGTATATATTTTGAAAGTGATTTCCAGGAGATGGGAAATGTGTTTAAAAATAAAAAGGTGTTTTATTTTTAAAATGTGGGAAGAAATTTACGGGATTGAGGCATAAATTTGAGTTGAGATAAATCGAGTAGGATTTATAAAAAGGTTGGTTTATTCTGAAATGGAGGTGTATTACTTGAAAGCCAAGTGTATTTTTCAAAGGAATTTACTAGTATAAGATTAAATTTTGAAAATTGTTTTAAAAAGAATGTTTTAGAGAAATTTATTATTTTTAATTGTTTTAGAATTTTAAAGTAAATCTATCCAAATTAATTTTACTAGTAATTCTTTTAAAGGTTAAATTGACATTATGATTTTTTTAAAAAGAAATTTTCTTATATTTTTACTTTATATAAAACTTTTATTTTAAAAGTAGTTTTGTGGCTTAAACTTTAATTGGAAATTTATTGAAGAATTTCATAACCATTATTTTGAGTAAAGTGATTTAAAGTTGTTTTATTTTTAAATATTTAAGAATATTTTTGAAAAGATTTAAATTATATATAAAAATCTAAATTTTTAAAAGACTCGGTGTTTTTAGTTGAAATAATGTAATTGGTTGATTGTTTGTTATTTGATAGTTAAATAACCGACTATCAAATCTAGACCCAAATATAACTTTGGAAATATCTAGAAGAGGTATGAGAAATATATGGTACAGCTACCGTTCGGGGTGTTATACTGTACGTATAAACTCGTTCATTCTTCTAGGACGTTGGTAAGGAAATCCGTCCACTAATGGTTAGAAGGTAAACTCCGATCTTATCCTCGTATGTGTATTTCCTAAAGTACCGGGGTTGAGTTAACTGGGAAATAGCGAACGTTATTTCGAAGAGACCGGGATCGGATTTGTAATTCGAAAACCACTTCGAACCGACAAGTACGTTTTCGTGATGAAGACACGAGCTTGGAGTCGAAGATGGAGTAGTGAAGTGCAAGGGCTAATCGCTACTAATCCTGAGTGTGATTCCAAAATGGAGTAGGAGTAGTGCCTTCGGTTCCGTTCGAACCAGAAACAGATTTATATGGATGAATGCTTTCAGAATATCGTCAGGAGGACGGCGAGCATTCTAAGAGAAATGTTCTAAAAAGGTAGTGCTTAGCCTCGAGCCCTATCAACCGAGAATAACTGAAAATCAAGGTTATGCAGCAAGGCTAAGTGGGTCGTGCCCATTAGGGTAAGGTCATCGCTGTCTAGATGTCCTTTTTATTTCGGTTGTGTTGTGTAGTTGCTGATCCCAACCTCGAGGTAATCTTATTCGGGATTATGACAGGTGGTACCCCAATGCCTAGTCATTCGTTGGAAATCTATTTTCCCTACGTGCCTTTACGGTTTTGATTGTAGAACCCACTTTGTGGCTAGTATGCTATAATTTACAATTTCAGCTATTTGAATAAGTATTTGTATATAGACACTATTATAATATCAGAGGATTTGATAAGAAATGTTTTAGCTATCGTAAGGTAAAAACCCAACATGTTTGCTTGTGGCGTGGTCTTACGAGATGGTTTTGATTTTCAAAGGATTTGTGAAACTTTAATAATCAATTTGAGTGTATTTTCTCACGCTGGTATTCTAGACAAACTAGGGTGTTATTTTATTATAATGCTCGAGTCGGACGGAGTATTAAATACATGATAGGATACTTGGAAACTAAAGAGAGGAGTTGGAGACCAAGACGTATTACCCGTACTTGTTTATTTCCATTGCTGATATTGTTGAATTGCCAGCAAGTTGTGAGGCAGGCTGTTATAACTGCCAGGCTGGTAATTTTTGTTTCGTCTATGTATTACTCTGATGATGTATATAAAAAAATTATAGTTTCTTTTGTTTAAAGGTCTGTTATTATCTATTATATTATGTTCCGCTGCGATTGTAAGATTCTGTTATTGTTTAATTCCTTCTTCCTCCTACCTTCTTTTCTTTTCCTCAACAATCTGTCTTTTCCATCACTTGATCATTGACATATTATACAGTGCCGTATTTGTGTCGATTTTCGAGGGTCGAGAAGGGCGGGTCGTGACAGTTGGTATCAGAGCTTAGGTTAGCGATAACCTCGGCTTTGGTGGGGAAAATTACTCATTAGAAATAGAATCAGAAGTACTTTAGAATGAGTTGAGTGTAATAATAGATATGAGAGCGTATTTGTTAGTGAATAATATAAAATTGTTTTTATACTGTGTTGACTTATCAGTTGAGTGTTTATGAATTCTGGTCGGTACGGGAAGTACAACCGTATCGATAGGGGTTTCTAAACTCTTAAACAAGATAAACCGACATAGTATTGTTTTGAAAGTGGGTAAATGAAATAATTTTACCCAAAATTATATTTTGATATGAAAGAAATGATTTTCTAAATTATTATATATATTTGGATGTTTAGTTGTGGATATCTTAATCAAATAAGAATCTAAAATTTGAAATGGTTTATAACCAAATAGAATTCTATAAGTATAACTAAAATTTGATTTAAACCAGAATTTAAATCACGAAAATTTTGAAAAGGCTTTTAAATGAATTTGAAACAAAAGGTTTGGGAATTTAAAATCTTGGGAATGTTTGAAATGTTTTCTAGAGTGTTTGAAGGAAACAATGGAGAATTATATTGGGAAATATTTTTGAATGGAAATTGTTTTTGAAAGGGAATTTGTGGTTGTAAGGAAGCACTAAACTCACTTCAGTCGCTGGAAAATAGTCCTGATGATGATGGCCACATCATCAGTATTCATTTTTGAGTTTCTAAAGTGATGGATTGCTACCGTGGAGATATGTTATGATATTTCTTTGGACTTGTTAGGTATACAAGTTGTTCTATAAATTTCAAAAGGGAAATTTGTTTCGGTAAAAACAAGTTGCTTTGGAATTCGGAGATTTGATTTGATATACCAAGTGGGTATGTGTTGATTATTATTTCAAAATGGTTTTGAAATAAAACCGGTCAATTGAATTCTGGAAAATTCTATTTAAATAATGTGTAAAGTTAAGGTGAATCAACTGTTGAACTTATAAAGTGAAGTTGATCTAATTAAGAAGGAAAATGAAAATTTTAATCCTGGAATTAAAATTTAACTTGACTAAATGGAAGTGAATAAGATATATTCGAATTTAACTTAAGATAAGTTAAAATAAATTGAAATTGGAATTGAATTCAATGGAATAAAGTTTGAATGTAAAGTGATTTATAATGGTGGGTTAAAAGTAGGAATGAAAATTTATACCCTTAAGCCATTAAGTGGGTTATATTTAATTTGGGATTGTGATTATAAGATGTAAACGGACATAAATGAATAATATAAGATTTTAAATAGATAAGTTGGTGAACTTATGGATAGGAAGTGAAATTGTAAACCTAAATAAAATGGTTGGCATTTTATGGGAAATTCAAAATTTAAATCCTAAATGAAATGTAAAGTAAGGTAAGGCAAAGTGAAATATAAAAGGTGAATGGACTTAGGATAGTAAATAAGTTTTTGGACTTATATATTGGAAAATAAAAATTTAAATTGAATGGAGAAATAAAATTGGACCGAATTGGATTTAACTTAAATTAAAAGGAATTGAGTTGAATTTGGATTGAAGTAAAAATGAAAATTAGGTTATGTTATAAATAATATTGAATGGAATTAATTCTTATTTAAATTAGTAAAGGAAATGGAATGAATAAAATTTTGGTAGCTTGTTAAAAATTTGAAAAGTAAAATAAAACCTAATTCTGGTTTAGAATAAACGGAATGGTCATGTTATTAATAAATTCAAAAATGAATTGGGATGGCGAATAAAATTAAAATGGATTGGCATTTGATTAGATGAGAATCAAATTAAAATGGAAAAAAAATTGATGTAAGAAGAAATGTAGATGTAATGGAGTTGAGATAACTTAAGAAAATTATGAAATGTTTGTTGTCAAACTTATGAAATGGTCTTGAATGAACCTGCATGGATAGTGAAATTTAAATGTAAGAGTAGGGATTTAATTTAATAATTTTAATGGAAAAAGAATGTAAAGGTTGTGAGTAATTAGGTATGGATTGAAATTAATGTAGATTGAAATGGGTATAAAACGTAAGTAATTGTAATTTACATGAATAACATCAAACTTGCATTGAAATTAGTTGTTTTGTCGTAAATGGAAGTAAATTGATTTGAAGAAGTAAATAAAGTTGGTTTTTGAATAAATTGGAATGGGTTGGAATTTAATTAAGTGGATTTGCATATAAATGAAAGTGAATTATGAATATGATGCAAATTAATCAATTTGGAATTGGAAAGGATGAAATTTATGTAAGTAAGGCATATAAACCAATTTGTTGTGAATATGGGATTAATTGGTACAAATATGAATTGGATGTAGTAAACTTGAATGTAAATCATTCGAGTGAAATAAAGTGATGTTTGGATTTGTAAAGGGGAATTAAAATAGTGTTGAAACTAGGGGTTGCTTATAAAGATGGTTAACATGTAGGATTATGGAAATTTGTTGTTTGGGCTTTGTAATTGACGTGTTTAGCTAGTTTGATGAATGGAAGGTTATTAAAATCTCATAGTATTGATACTTATGTGCTTGTTTAAGTAAGTATAGGTACAGGAGGGAATCGATAGAGTTGGAGCACGTATATGCACAATAATTAGCCGCTTGCTTATAAAACGCTTATGAGAGGTACGCCTACGCAATAAAATATGGAAATGATAATATATTGTGATATATTTTGTTGTTCGACCATGTGGGTCGCTGCATATATATTTATGTCTATTGTGATATTGTGGAACACTCTCCGTACAAAGGAGATGCTGTCAAAAAATTTCAAAAATCTTGAGAGTTTGAATTTTTTTTGAAATTTTGGAAATTTTGGTTAACTAGGAAAGTTTTTTTTTTTTAAAACGATGTTGAAAACAAAGCTTTTGAGTTAGAAATAAATGCAAATGGTTTTGGCTTAAGCTAAAAGGTTTTGGGAAGTGAATGTAAGTTTTAATTAAGTGAATTGTGGATAAGTTAATGGATGTGGAAGCATTTTCCTACCTTAGCAAATTTCGGGGACGAATTTTTTTTAAGGATGGAGGAATATAAAGATCCGGAATTTTGGTCGTTAGATTTTGAACATTTAATTCATTTTAAATGTCGAATGTGAATTATAATTTGATTTGAAATAAGAAAATTTTGGTATAATCAATAAATTTAGTTATAATTTCAAATATGGCAATTCAGTTGGATTTGGATAAATAATAATTTTATATTTGAAATTGGGATAATTGGTGAATTTGGTTGCATATAGTTATGAAAATGGTTTCTAAAAATTTAGCTTAAGTCTAGATGGATTTGAATTATAACATTGGACTTCTGGATGGAATCAAAGGTCGATAAGTTAAATTTGGAATTTTTATATTAATTTAACAATGGAAATTAATATATAATAATAATGCAAAAAATCATATTTTGATTCGAAATGAATCAGAATAATTTCTAATGTGATTATAAATCTATATGATTTATAATTAAGTTAGTAAAATTTTAAAAGTGAAATTTTAAGTGATTTCGACGATTTTGAAAATCGCTCGAATTAATCGACGAGTTAAAATAGCCTTCTGGGGCACAGTCTCGGAATTCGACGAAACAAGTTCCATTGAATCTGTAACAGTGTATTATTATCGGATTTCAATTTCATAGCGTTTGGAGTTACAATTTGCTCGAACGGGTGAGAAACGCGTTGAAATTAAATCGAGAATTTATATTTTAAATCAATTCAAAAGGCTATCTTCCACATATGATTGAATTAGCTTCCGAAACACATTCCATTGTGTTCGGAATGTGGGTGAAACCTTATAAACGCCTGTTGGCACGTTTCAATTGGAATTCGTTTGAAAAGTTTAGTAATTTGAGGATTTATTATTAAATATATATATATATATATATATATACATATATATATATTCATGCGCAAGAGAGAACCCTAATTCCTTTCCACAGCCGCCATTCATAATTTCTATGGCCGAAAATCTCCCAACTTCATCTCGATCTTCCTCCAAAACCGTTTGTTTATTTCACAAATCTCCAACATAAAGATCGAAGAGCACGGCGCCGGCTTCACATCTGTACGATGGGTCGGCATGAAGCTCGAGGAGATGGCCAGAATTCTGCCGAGAAGCACGCGCGTTCGAACTCGAAGTTTGGGACTTGGGAAGTGTCGAGCCTTGTCGTTTTTGGGCCGTGGGTGGAGAGTGTCTAGCCGCGTTTTGTGATGTTTCAGATCTTGGTCCGGTTATCGGTGAAGGGGGGAAACGGCGCTCGTTCGTTGCGTGATGGGTTCGATTTGAACCTATAACGCGAGCGTGAGAGAGAAGGTTGACTTCAGCCTTGATTTTGATCGAACGGTCAGAGTCTAGCTTTGAAATTAAAATTAAAATTTAAATAAAATTTGTTTAATAATATATTCCAACTTTTTGAATCCGTATATTTTGCATATATTATCAGATTCTGATGAAACAAGAAGCACTGGAATCGCAGCAATGAGCAGTTCACCGAGGAGCAAATTGTTTGTACCAAAATTGGTCTCAACACTCTTTGGATGTTTTTGAAGAGATAATAATGAAGAATATAAATTAAAAATGAGGATTATCTAACAAAAACTCCAAATAAAAGAAAAGTAAATGCGTAGACAAGTGATTCAGAGTGGTTCGGCGTGTTGCCTACGTCCACTATGAAGTTTTTTGCAGCTTTATTGATTCTCTTTAAATGACAAGCAAGTACAGCCAACAACAGCAAGTTACAACAGGAAATTCAAAATTAACAGCAAAAGTATGATGTAGGTCTCGATCCGGCAGAGTCTGGGCGCTTGAGAATCAAAAGGTCCCTCTTATGTAGGCTTTGAGGCTCTATTTATAGGCGTAGGAGGCTGGGATTTCGCCCAAATTTCAGGAGACTCGTTCTGGCACGTGAGGGGGCCCACGCGACCAATTCCAGGAAGTTTAGTCTCGATCTGTGATCGATACGAATTCATTTCGTATCGATCAAGATGATGTCCAATCAAGCTGAAATTTGGTGGGAACACTCCTTGGCATGTAGGCAATCTCCTATGAAAATTTCATTGCATTTGGATAAGCGGATTGGGAGATATAGCCGATACGAAATGGAATTTTTTTGGTGGCTGCTTGGTTCGAATCGATTGCTTCGAATCGATGGTGGCACGCGCCTTCGTGATGACGTGGAGCACAATCTTCGCCTCGATCCGGTCTTTACTCGCATCGACTCCATATATCTCGCCTTGTTCGTATCAAGGGATGACACGTCACCCAGGTTTGTTGACTTGATGGATTCGAATATATTATCAGGTATGGATTCGAATGCAGAGTCTTATTTGTATCGATCATGACGTGCTCCAGTCGATCGATACGAATTCGTTGTTGCAGGATGGATTCGAAGCGAGGTATCCTGCTGGATGCGGAGCAGGGTATCTAGATGGGTACGAATCAAGGTACCTTGATGGGTTCGAAGGGCTCAAGCCTAGGGGTTCGAATCCGAGGGGAGCGAGGTCATTGCCACTTTGATCGATGTGAAGTCGATGGATTCGAACTAAGTTTAACTTAGGGGTTCGAACGTGACGTGGTCTATCTGCCGATGGATTCGAACTAGGAGGCGGTGACCGATTCGAAATGGACATGTGTTGATGGATTCGAACAAGAAGTTGCTTGATGGTTTCGAACATGGGTTTCACTTATGGGTTCGAACAGCAGTCATTGATGGACACGAACCACTGATGATCGATGGATACGAACAAGCCTTTCTTTGATCGATACGAACAGCAGCTACCTGATGGATATGAAGAGAGGCTTCTATGATGGATGCAAAGCAGTATTCGTTGCCTTAGTTGATGGATGCGAAGTGGGATTTCTGCCGATGGATTCGAATAAGGAGGAGCCGATGGATTCGAATGTGATCGAGTCGAACCGAGGCTTCCCGATGGATTCGAATGAGATCAAGTCGAACCGAGGCTTCCCGATGGATTCGAATGAGATCGAGTCAAACCGCGGCACTTCGATGGATTTGAACTCGATCGACACGAACTGAGGTACTTCGATGGATAGGAAGTTGATCGATAAGAACTCGATCAATTCGAACCGGAGTTCGATGATGGATACGAAGGCGGAGCTTTTCCCTTCAAATTGTATTGGCCATAACATGAGCATACGAACTCGGATTGACTTGAAATTTGAAATGCTGGGCTCTATGACTTTGCTTGTCATGTCCTATCAATCGTAGCTCAATCTGGACTCGGACGAAATTCATCGATATCCATAGCGAAGCAATGTATAACCAATCTTTGAGGTGAACTGTCCTTTGTTTTCGATCGATCTTTTGGTATCATGGCTTTGTCAAAAAGCGGGATAACATTTGCCCCCCAAAGTACGTCTTGTGGAAACATGACGTGCTTTGAAAAGCTGCAGTCTTCACTCTGAACAGTCATTGCTCTTTTGTCGAAGGTTGTAACCTTGCGTTGATATAAATGATCGCTGTATGATAGTGCTTAGCTGTTTATCGTCGTAATTGTAATGAGATGTGTATTCGATCCCTGTGAATGTTGAAAATCGAATGTTAGCCCGACATACATGCATATATGTTAACTTGACTTAGTTAACGTTGAGTGTTCATGAGTCGTTGTTAGTTTAGTTTGTTATCGAATTTCGTATCGGTTCTCTCCTAAACCGATTTGAAATTCGAGTTGAAACAACGCTTGATGGTTGTTTTGGACTATCCTCTTGTACCGACCCTCTCCTGAATCGATGTAAACTTTGAGTGGTTGTTCTCGCATTGATGGAATTTGTATTGCTGGATGCGGATCTAGCATTTTGAATCAATGGATATGAGCACCAGTGGATACGAAATCAACATTAGTATCGATAGTCTACGATGTCGCTGGATCCGAATAAGTGATCCACAACTCGTGCCGATGAATGCTGGTCTTTGGAAGATGCGAATCGATGGATTCGAAGAGTGTCGTTCGTATTGATGGATGTGTGTAAGTTATGATGGATAGAAACCACTGTTCGTATCGATGTGCGGTGGATGGAGTTGTGAACTTGTCGATGCGAACAAGGGATTCGAATCAATGGGAACTTCTATCAAATGGATACAAACAAAGCGTTCGACTCGATCCTGGGTTGACTGGTTGCGACTGGTCACGTGGACCGGGAGGTGAATTGACCCGGTTGCTCTTTGAGTTCCATATAAATACTCTGGACTTCATCCTTTTTCACTTTTTACTTTTTACTGCTGCCTTTAGCTTTCGCATCGATCCAGAGATTAGAGAGAGAAGAACTGCGTCGTGCCTTCGACTCGATCAAATTCAATCCTTCCAGCCTTCGAATCCCAATTTTAACTTAGGTAATTAATTATGAATCCAAGTGACGAAGCTATCCCAGATCCATTTTTTCTTCTTCCATCATTCCTTCTGGCAATAGGTGAAACCAGATCTAGGATGGAGCCCGGTCGTAAATGGCCATGGCTATGCTCTAATCGATCGGAGAAGAAGGGATTATGGATTTTTTAACAATCGATTGAGGGTTGCTCAGCCTCCATTTCGTATCGATAAAAAGGAAGTTAGCGCTTGACTACGTATCGATTACTGGATGTTGGGTTCGCATCGATGTTGTTCAGGTCGAGGAATGATGGTTGTGGATATGATCGATGCGAAATTCTCTGGTTCGCAATCGATACGAGGTCGGCGCCACTTAATCGATACGAGGGGTATCGATTTGATCTTAAACGATACGAGATGTATCATTTCGAACCGATGGAGTATAAAGCGCACCGATTCGAATCTGATCGATACGAAGTGTATCGATTCGAACTCGATCGATACGAAATGCATCGATTCGAACTCGATCGATACGAAGAGTATCGTTTCAAATCTATACAAAAGGGAGGCTTCTGACCCTTCACTAACTTGAACTGTGGTGATCGATCCCAAGCGAAAGTTCGATGAATTTGGGAATTTTTTTTTGCATATGTGAACACTTGACTCCGGCGAGCTTTATTCCTGCATATCTGGACTTAACTACAGAACTGCATATTTGACTGCCTTTCAAAGCTCGTCGATGGAACCATAGTTTAACAACATAATAAGTAATTTAAACTGGGATCGATCGCTGACATCTGGACGGTTTGGTGATGACAGTCAGCGATGACGGTCAATCCAACTCGACTCTGATTATCTTTGTCGCACGCAAATTTTCTTTAACTCTGCAAAATCTTTTAAGTAATGCACAGCACTGCATAACACACACTCTACACGTGAGGAACACACGGGCTCTTTGTCGTCTAATGATGATTTCTCATGAGTTAGCTAGTTATGGAACCATCAAGTTCGCAGCAGCAGGAGACCCAGAGTACAATTCCTCCGAGACTCGAAATTCCGGACATTGAGGCCGAAGTCATTGGTCCAGCCCTGGATGAACTACCAGATGAATCTTTCATTAACAATCCATCCGACTCCGTTCCATCCAACATTTCGGAAGATATGCTAGGAAGAATATGCTTAAGGCACGGTTTGTCGATGAATGATGTTCTATTGCCAGGACCAAACGATAGACCACACAATCCACCGAAGGGATATACCGCATTCAATCGCCACGCGTGCGCAGCCAGGACACTCCCTCCGTTTAACCAGTACATAAGAGAAGTATTGTCGTTTCTGGGGATTGCCCCCTCTCAGCTACATCCGAACGGATATGCCTCACTCAATAGCTTGTTCATTGCATTTATGGAGTATCTCTATCGGCCGCCACTCCCGATTGAGATTAGATACTTGTTTAACTTCAAGAGTCGGACAGATAGTCCATCTTTCACATTTCTGAAAGTGGTAAGGAACTATCAGGTGGTCACAGGGGCTTGGACTAGACCGAGCTACTTCAAGACGGAGTGGTTTTATGTTAGATGCCCCTCAGGATTTGCCAGGCGATCGTTATTCAGACGTGAGTATTGTCATCTTCTGAGGTAGTTGTCAAGATAGTCATAGATGAAGTCGAGCTTATGTCTCTTTTTCTTTCTTTACAGCAATAATTCAACGACCCGAAGGTGGTTATTTCAAGGAGATAGTTCAGTTCTTCCACGAAATCCCAAGTGAGGAGAGAAACATCGAATTGTTTTTGACGGATAGGAATCTCAGAATTCTTGGGTTGATTGAGCGAAGACAAAGCATAATGCTCGACTGTGCATTAAGAACTGCCTCGAGAGAGCGAGCCAAACGAAAAAAGCCTAAAGTTGTCGTAATCGAGGAGGCTGATTCCGAGAGAACTCACACTGATGAGGAGCCCTTAGGCGAACCTACTGATGTAGCCCAGGACACTGAAGAGCAGAGAAAAGACAAGGCAGCCGTTTTTAAGTCACCTAAAAAGGGGAGATGGAAATCCGTCGTCACATCTCGGCCCGTTTCTGGAACTAGAATTTCGGAGGTGTCTCCCCCAAGAACAGAAAGTCTTTATGAAGGGCTTGTCGATCTTCCAACTCCGAATGATGTGTCTTTTCTACATGATGTCGGGTTGGAGGAATTCCACCTTACTTTAGAATTGAGCGAGCCTATTCCTATTAACGTGGTCGACACTTCCGGTTGGTCAGGGGGTTGCACATTCATACACAATTCACGGCACTACACAAACCTTTGACCATAGGCCATCTGTTTCGAAAAGCCGCTAACTCTACTTTTATTTTGCTTTGCAGATACTATGACTGGACGAGGTTCAATATTGGAAAGTCTTCGACAGGCCCGTAGATCTTCTGCATACTATGATTCGCATAGAAGGGAAGGGGACAGAGATCACGACCGCGGATACTCTGGATACTCCAGCCAAGAGAGATATGATAGAGATAGGGACTAAGGACGCCGATCTCGATCTCGCACCCCTCCTCCCAGAACTCCTGTACAACCTCCCGTTTATGTTTCTCGTCCCCTTGAATCCTCGCGGCACAAGTCGGCTTACCATTCTTTCAGGTCTGAGCCCCATCATCCTAGAACGGAGGCAATAACCTCCGTAGTTGCAGAACAGGCCCCTACGGAAATTTCAAGGGAAGGGGCGGTCAAGCTTGCTCAGTTAAAGAAGGATTTTCCAAACATCTGTTTCGATAACTACATTTTTCCTCCTCATTTAAAAAGAATCCCGCCGGAAGCTGAGCAGATGGTGCATGACTATGTACACGACTTCTATGCCCAATATAAGACATGGGCTAGAGCGGCTGAGAAAGCATCTTCATTAGCCTTTGAGCGAGCAGCTATGGTTGAGAAACTTCAAGCCGAGCTAGCTCAAAAGGCCTGTATCATACAAGTGATGAACACTGAAGCCAAGTCATCATGAAAATCAGAGATGGAGTCCCTTAAGAAAGCTGATGAAGCCCAGGCGGCGATGGACAGGATGAAGAAAGAGCATTATGTTATGGTGGAGGACATGGGCCACCGAAACACTATTGTAACTGCCGAGCGGGATGCGGCCTTGAAGGAGCTTAATGAGCTCGAAGCCAAATTTGCTGAAATCGCCAAGGATAGGGATGATGCGAACAACGGGGTCCAGGAAGCATGTGAACAGGCCGTAGTGCTTCGGACCGAGCGAGACGCGGCGGTGGCTAAAGTACAGGAGGTCGAAGCCGAAGTTGATAGGAAAATTCAGGTGGCCAAGTCCAGGCTGGAGGCTGATATTGAAGACATCCTTATCACTTACAACGCCAATGTGTTGAAGCATAGAAACTTGGCTTGGCTCGAAAATTACTCGGTACATCTCCACAGTGCTTGGGTCCGATTGATTGAGGAGGAGAAAACAGCACACCCGAGCGAATCGATTGATGAATTTGAGCTCGAAAATTGGCTACTGACTGAGGATGAAAGAAAGATCCTTCACGACGCTATAATTTCACACGAGAAAGAGATGGTTGGCATCTGTCATCAGGAAGTTGGGGAAAGTTCAGGTGTTGAGCACCAGGCTACATTCCTTTGATAGTTGCTTTAGCCAACGTTTGAAGAGTTTTCTCAAGTGAACTTAAACGTTTATCGTCTTGAGGAGGATGAGCAAAATTTGGTTGAAAATTTGATTGTTGCGGTTGATTATAAGACGAACCCGCAAAGTTTGGTTGAAAATTGTTGGGCTGAAAGGGAGGATTCGAAGCATTATTTAGGAATGCTTGAAAATGTGTTGGGATTGGTTCTAAGCAAGGTTCGGATGGTTTCTCCAACCTGGATTGCACGGTGGAGAAAATGGGTCGTTTTTGGCTTTATTGAAAGCATTGATTTGTTCGATAGAATTAGGGCATTGATCGGCTATATAATTAGGATTGTTGCATATATAACACATTGGTTGGAAAGCTTGGTTCATTTGATTTGATGAGAAAACGTTATCGAATTTTTTAGTCATTGCGTCGATATTAGCTTCCAAAGCAAAAGAAGATCCGATCAAGTGGGCACTCGATCATGAGTAAATTGATAATTGGTTCGAACGTTCTCATTGGAATGATTTTCGGTGAGGTTTTCAAGAAATTGCCAAGCACCATTGTGATGTTGGGCAAGAAAGTTGTCTTGGCACATTAGTTCGAGCATGGTTCGTGATCTATTTTCGAGTCTGTCGTATAAGATTTGGCAAATCGTCCATTTTTCAAAGTTATGATATGGACATTTTATCAAAAGCTCTTTAAATATTTTTCAAATGGTTTTCCCTTGAATTGATGAATTTTGTTTCGGATTCTACTCATTTTTTCCAAGGGGTGGAACTTTTTTAAGAAAGCTTTTACGAATTCTTCCTAAATTTTAATCGAGTTTGATAGTAAGCTGTACAACCATTTTTCAGCATAATCCGTAAGAGCGAATGAGATTAATCGAATTTTGATTCCGTCATCGGAAAGTTGTTGGAGTTTTATGGCTGCGCAAACTTGTTCGAATTTAGTCAAGAAAATGCATGGGTCATCGTGCTCGAATTTGTCAAATTTTTGGACTGTGGCAATATGATTCGAGTGAATTTCGAAATGGTTACCCATAGGGGCTGGTAACGTGATGCAACATGGAATAGAAACTCTATCGGGAAAGATTCTATCCATAAGAGTTCGAGGGGCGTTCTCGTTCGCCATTTCGGGACGATCGTCTGTTCGAGTTAAACGATTAGTTGTTGCGTCATGAGTCCAACAATTTTTTGTTGTGTCACAAGTCCAAGCACCATGCACAAGTGAAATTCGAGAAGGGAAGAAAGTTTGAGTTGAGTTTAGAGAATGAAACTAGATTTGGAAAATGAAGTGAAAAATTGTTTTTCCTTTCTTTATTTAAGGAAGAAAAATATTTACCAAATAAAATTTATTTTCAAAAGAGAAGTTTTATTTTTGTTTTGTTTTTGGCTTTTTAATTTTTTTAATATGTTTTTTTTATTAAGATTTTAGATTTTCAAATATTTACCAAAAGGAAATTTCTTTTTTGCTTTTACAAAATGGGAATTTGATTTTTATTAATTTTTAAATTTTTTTGAAAAGATTTTATATTTTTTTGTTTTTGATTAAAAATTATCAAAGGAAAGGAAAAATGATTTACTTTTTTTGATATTAAAAATTAAATTAAGTAAAATGTAAAAAAATTGGATTTTGGATTTTGGATTTATTTTGTTTTTTAAATATGCATGAACTAATGCAACTAAATGAATGCAAAGGACTTAATTATAATTTTCTGTCCTTAGTAGCTCCTAACCCAAAATTGTATAATCACACTTTGTCTTAAATCAACAAAAATATTTCTCAGCCACGTAACGGCAGGGGTTATCGGTGCACCACAAATCACCTTAGCAATGCAGTAGAAGGTTTAAGTACCTTTAGAGGAACAACCATTATAATATTTACGAATCATTGTAATATTTATAAATGGTTATTATTCGGTCGTAGCCTAAACACCAAGAAATAAAAAATTTCAAAAAAAAAAATTATGAAGATACAATTAATCCCTAGAAGAGCTCACGACGCCCTTAGGTCGAATGTCTAACATTTATTATTAGTCAAATTTTATCATGAAATACGATTTGTGGGCTAAGGAAAGGGTGATGAAATCCCTCACCTTATGTGAATTGGGGTATTGCCCTTGCAAAAGAAAATAAGATGAGATGAATGCAAAGCGAAAATTAAACGTGAATTTATAATGCAACTGAAATGAAGTTTGTTTTTGTTTGTGGATTTTGAAATATTTGTATATATATAAATGCAAGCGACCAAAAATGCAATTCAAATTAAAAAAGGATGAAAGCACGTGTAACGACCCACCTTTTTGGATGGTTTAAATCGACAATAAACCACACGTGTCTAACTCAAACCATTCAAAAGGGAGGATTTTTAATAGGGTAAATTAGAAAAGAAGGAAAAATAAAACACAGAATCTCGCAACAGAATGATAAAATATAATAATCAAATAAACAGTTCATGAAGCTGTTTTACAAATAACATGTGATTATACTTTTAAAATTCAAATCAGAGTTATACATGCAGCATGAATAAACAAATAATGCAGCGGAATACAAGATGTGGTGGAATAATTATAATAAATAATAATAATAATATACTGAATCTTTGTCTTCGTCCTCCAGAAAATAGTCTTCAATATACTGAAAAGCTCAGACTGACCCGAGCGTAATGAAAACAAAACACTTGAGCCAGAACTAAAAGATCTTATGTAAGTCAAATTCATTTAAAATAAAATGTGAGTGCAATGGCTTCATAGATGTTAAGAAATTTTCCATCTCCTATCAAGTGCACAAACGTGAATATAATTATTAAAAGATTTCAAATAATTCGAGGTATCAATTTTAACCACTTAAATTAAAAAAAAATTGAAGTTTAACTTAAACCATTTAAATAATTCAATTCCAATACATAATACAAATTCAAGAAATTATTTGGATGTATATATCATTTCAACCGGTATCTAAAATTAAAAATTTCAAATCAATGAAAACCGCTTGGGCTTATCATTTCAACCCAAAATGATTTCCCTAATCCAAAAGATCATTTGGGTATGTACCATTTCAACCCATAGTAATAACAGAGATACAGGCATAAATAAATATCCAATCATCCAAAATTTCAACCAATAACATCCATCACAATCAACGTCCAAATTAGCAAATAAATCACAACAATTAATTGGTTATCATTGTTAGGTGTTTAACTAGAAATTATATTCAATATTAGTTACATGGATATGAAATTCAATATCAATTCAAATTTAATCTAAATGACCAATTTAAAACACCAAACAACAATTAATAAACTTCTAATCACATCACATATCTATTAATAATGTAACGACCCACCTTTTTGGATAGTTTAAATCGACAATAAACCACACATGTCTAATTCAAACCATTCAAAAGGGTGGATTGTTAATAGGGTAAATAAGAAAATAAAAGAAAAAAAGAAAAATAAAACACAGAATCTCACAGCGGAATGACAAAATATAATAATCAAATAAATAGTTCATAAAGCTTTTTTACAAATAACATGTGATTACACTTTTAGAATTCAAATCAGAGTTATACATACAGCAGGAACAAACAAATAATGCAGCGGAATACATGATGTAGTGGAAAAATTATAATAAATAGTAATAATAATATACTGAATCTTCATCTTCGTCCTGTAGAAAATATTCTTCAATACACTGAAAAGCTCAGACTGACCCGAGTGTAATGAAAACAACGCACTCAAGTCAGAACTAAAAGATCTTATGTAAGTCAAATTAATCTAAAATAAAATGTGAGTGTAATGGCTTCAGAGATGTTACGGGATTTTCCATCTCCTATCAAGTGTACAACATGAATATAATTATTAAAAGATTTCAAACAATTCGAGATATCAATTTTAACCATTTAATTAAAAAAAAATTGAACTTTAACTTAAACCATTTAAATAATTAAATTCGAATACAAATTCAAGAAGCTATATGGATGAATAAATCATTTCAACCAGTATCTAAAATTAAAATTTTCAAATCAACGAAAACCGCTTAGGTTTATCATTTCAACCCAAAACGATTCCACTGATCTATAAGATCATTCGGGTATGTATCACCTCAACCTATAGTGATAACAGAGATATAGGCATAAATAAATATCCAATCATCCAAAATTTCAACCAATAACATGCATCACAATCAACATTCAAATTAGCAAATAAATCACAGTAATTAATTAGTTAACATTATTAGGTGTTTAACTAGAAATTATATTCAATATTAATTATATGGCTATGAAATTCAATATCAATTCAAATTAAATCTAAATGACCAATTTAAAAAACCAAACAGCAATTAATAAACTTCTAATCACATCATAAATCTAATTAACCAATATAAGATAATTTAGTAGTTGTGAGTGGTTAAAACACTCATCTTTAATTTTTCGACGATTAAAACAATTAAATGCCCAAATTTAAGCAGTGGACAAACCAAAAACTAGGTCATCTTCAAGAAAATATACAGACCGGCACATTACTGAATCTATGAAATTGACTAACTAGAAAGTTGTTGCAAATTCTTTTCTCTTCACTTTTAATAAAAGAATCACTTAAAAAGCATCAGTCTTGAGGAAGTTTGGTCAAAACAAACAGATGTGTTTTCTGATTTGAAAATCCGGGTTCAAATATACTTCAAATGGATTTTAGTTTTTGGCATAGAATATTAAGGAATTCGAAGAACTGATCTAAAAAAAAGTTTAATCCACTCGAAAAGTAAACGGTTTGAGAAAAAGAATTGTATAATTTGGTTTATTCTTGAAGGAGATATGATTGATACAATATGAGGTATTTTCGTCCAAAACTGGACGCGACAAAGGACTTGAATAAATGGAGTTTTTGATATAGAAATATTCGAAATTGGAAGAAAGGTTCAACAACAAAGTTGCTACCATTGAAATTATACGCGGTTTCAAAAAAAATTTGATTTGTAGTAGTTTAGTGGAATATATAAGCCATGGAAATAAGGGGAAGGAAGAGGGAAAAGGAAAGGGGAAAAGAAGGAAAAAAGAGAAAGAAGAGAAGAGGAAAGGCAGGGCTTTGGCCACGGGTTATGGGTGGTGATGGAGGTGAGTGGCGGTAAGAGGAGAGAGGTAGGCTAGTGTTTTGAAGGAGGAAGGATGGAATTTGATTTGGAGATTTAGGAATTTTGGGGTTTGGAGTTTTCTATAGATTTGAGGACAAAGAAGAGTACGCAGAAAGTTTCTCAAATGAGGAAATTTTATACATACTTGGTTTTAGTCAGATAGGAAAATAGAAGGTCAATGTGTGAGAAAAGGAAGGATCCAAAGTCTCTTAGGGTTCCTAGGGTCTCTTGGTTTACTAAGGAGCCCATTAGTCTAAAAAAAACCCAATAACACTTAGCCAAAAAATAGAACACAAATATACACTGTAAATGAAAGAAATAAGTCGAAGATTATTAAATAATTAGAAAATTAAGGTGGAGAGAAAAAATAAATGTCACGTTTTATTTTGAAAGCTTCCGGCATTAATAATGCATAAAGAATAGAAATGAAAAGGTGCAAACTAAAGGAAAGTGAAATTTTATATATGAGAAAATGAGGTGACAAGAATTAAATACAACCTAAAAGTCTAGGCTTATGTATTAAACAGAAGGTGAAATGAACAAATCAAGTATTAATAATGAGATAACTATTTTAAAACGTACATGCAACAATTAATAACAAAAGAAATGAATGGACCATGTCATCGCACAACCTTTTTAAAATTCAATTTGTGAAACGTAACCAAATTAACTTTAACTCAAATAATATTCAAATTTTTATGCATTTAGTTTTTTTAATCTGTACATAATAAATAAAATTACTTACCATAAAAATAAAAACGTTCAATTTGGTTGATGATCTTTTATTTCCATTAAAACATCGTTTCAGTTTAACATAAAAGGTGCGTTTCTTTTATTAAATCTATTAATTGCAATCAACGGTTTCTTCCCTTCCAATTGAAATATTTCAATTCAATTAATTACAATTACTTAGAAAGTTAAATTTCAAAACAGACAACTAAAATGGATGAAAAATAGAATAATTGTTTCCTTTAGTCATTTGAACACGTTTATAAATTTGTTGTTCATACAGCAGAGCAATAAATAACTTAAATAAATTATTTTTCTACTCTTGTAATCCATCTATATGTTAAAACACGGTTCAAATATATATATATATATATATATATATATATATATATATTTCTTCCTTTAAATCAATCATTCTATTCTTTATTTTAATGAAATTAAACCTACATTCACAAATGAAATATTCATTTTATTTAATATAAATGTTCTCTTCATTAACCCAACTTTCCTTATAATTTCACAAAACATAAGCTACGTTTAATTACACCTATTAATTTACAATTTGTTGTCCTCTCTATCACTAATTGAAATTATTCAATTACATTAATTTTAAACATATTTATGCACTATTAGATACAATCAGGAATTATACATTTCTTACCAAATAATAGTTTCTCATCTATTCAATCAATCTTTCAACTACCAAACATTTCATATCAATTAACATATGATTTTTTTTAATAAAGAAACATTTATTATTCCTTATTAACATTTATTATTCCAATCAATTGGAAATTTACATTCAGACAATTGTTAATATCATTCAAACCATTATTATTAAAATGCATACTAACATTTGTTATCATCCTTATACTATTGCAGCATATGTCATTAACAGAAATTTTAATTAAGCTCATAACTTATATTATAATTTAATCTGTATCTAAAAAATCTTATTTCTTTCCGAACAATTTTATTCAAAAAATTTATCTAATTTAATACTTTTAAATGTTTAAAAATACGGGTCGTTACAGCGCGATACCGGAGCATGTAGATTATTAGCAATTTATTTTTAGAAGGCGATATTTTTTTTTAGCAAAGCAAATATTAGCAAGCAGTTATGCTTCTTGATTTTTTTCTTTGGCAACGTGAAATGAAAAAACAAGCTATATACAAATTTTTTATATCAAAGAAAAGCTAAAACAAATGAAAAACTAGAACAAACTAAATCAAAGTAAATTCAAAACAACCTTTTTTTAACAAATTGGAATCTTTTATTTAATAAGAAAAACTTAAGGCTTAAATTAAACAAACTATAGAAAAACTATCTCCCACCCAACAGGAATGTTGACAAGTCCAACTTATAAATTAAAACAAACTGTTCGAATTAAAATAAAACTTATTTGCCTCTTTTTTTTGAATTATTTTTAGCAAAGGAAATCCTCTTTTTTTAACTCAAATGAACTAACCTAAGCACAAACCAGCCCACTTTCCCAAATAAGCCCGCCTTACAAACAAATACGGTGATGACCCGACTTTCTACTCCCAGAAAATCGCATCATCTATTAAGAAAGAAAGGGATAGAAGAAGAAAAGAAAGAAGAGAAAGTAGAAATAACACTAGAATCTCAACAGCGGAACGAATAAATTATATTAATAACAAAAGTATTTACATAATATACAACATCAATCAGAGATACACAGCACACACATTACATATACTAGACAGTTATAAACACCTGTCTAGTTTTTACAACTTAATACAAACACAACACAGAGAAAACACAGCGGAAAACTATATCTCTAACGCAGAAGCCTCCTGCTCCATTGCTCCTCCATTATTCGTCAAAGCTAACCTGAATCCCTTGGCTACTCGTAAAAAATTTGAGTACCCAAGAGTTTAAGAAAACAAAGATAAACTCCGGGTCAGACATGGGTCTGGTGTGAATAACAGGTTAAAGTTGCTTAACTTTTAAAATCCTTTTGAAAAGAATGGTATCACGTAAGACTTCCCACACATAAAAATGGAAAAGTTTTTACCTTCCGCTAACCAAAACATTTGATAGGAAATCCGGTGATATTATAATAGCGTCTAGGGTTTTCAAGTAAATATGAAATAGCCGAAATTGTTACATGATTAAATTCCAGCTACTAGCCACAAAAGTGGGTAATACAATCAAAACCGTTGGCTCTTATTGGATTTTGGATTCCATACAATGGCAGGGCTACTGGGGTATCGCCCGTCACAGTACGTGGCCTAGATCACCGTACCGAGGAGTACGCCCGCTCCGCTGCAACACAAGGCCGGAACCATTCCTTACTGAACAGTTCCGAACAAGACAACCCCGCAGTTGTTTGCAACCAACTGCCCACACAGCCGAATATAAAGGGACTTCTAGACAAGGATAAATCTCGCTCTCCGGTGGGAGCTACCCACGAAGCCTTGCTGCACCTCCCCTGTTTTAGCCATTCCCGGTTGATGAGGCTTGAGGCTACGATTACCTTTAGAGAACACATCTCTTAGAATACTCATCGTCCACCTGACGATGTTCTGAAAGCATTCAATCCATACAAGTTCGTTCCGGGTTAGAACGAAACCGAAGGCATTATCTCGTTACACTCATTCAGGAATCACCCTCAGAGTTAACGATGATAACCCTTGCACTCTGAATCCTCATCTTCACTTGAGATTCAAGACCTATCGTTAATTTGGATCGATGTGGTTTTCGGATATCCAAATATGGAAACCCGATCCCGGTCTCATCGAAATCCAAAACGTGTCTTTTAGGTCCAAGTTATTTTAAAGTTTAAAACAATTCAATTCAATATTATCTATATACACACGGATAGATAATTCTCAACATCACAATAGATAATCAATATTATCATTCCAACAGATAATTCATATCATCAATTCTAATGCAACCATAGCATCCAAATCACACAACATCATATATCTCATACTGAGATCTCAACCATTCATGGTAATAAATATCAATCATCATTCATAAGCAATGACTTATTAATCTATTCTATAATTAATTTAAAATGAATTAAATTAATTACTTCTTCCTTAATTAAATTAAAATAAATTAAATTAATTACTCATCCATATAAATCTTGCTTACGAATTCCTTAATTAATTATAAATCAATCAATTAATTACCCTTAAATAAATTACCCTAATTATTCATCTTGATTAATTAACCCTTTAATTACATTCAAGCAATTAACCTTTAATTAATTTCACAAATTAATTAATACAAACCAGATTCAGTAATTAACCTGTAATTACTTTGTTAATTAATTAATTATAGTTAATTACATTAATCCCTAATTAATCACATTAATTAATTCCTTCGTTGATTAATTGTTCTTATTAATCAATCCTTAATTATATCATTAATTATTTAAAATTAATGATCCCAAATTATTTTATTTATAATTATCCTATTTAAATTAACTATCAATTATCCATATTGATTAACCATTCTGGATTAATCACATTAAGTAATTAACTATATCAATTTCATCTTTAATTATCTTTAAATAACTTAATTATCAAAACCCAAAATTAATTATACTAAATAATTTATTATTAATTACTTATCTTAAGTAATTAAACACACTAATAATAATTACACAAAGTAATTAATTCCAAAAACTCCTCCATCATTCAAGTATCCTTCAATTAAATTACATCAAGTAATTTATCTTCTTAATTACTTCACTAAGTAATTATTCATTTTTAATTACATCGGTAATTACTTCTCAAATCATCCAGTGATTAAATTAATTAAACTAAATTAATCAACTTAATTAATCAAAAATAAAATTAATTAATTGTAACGACCCTAGATTTTTATTTAATTTAAATTAATAATTAAATGAATTTTTGAATAAAAGATTGTAGAATTAATTATAAATGGAAGCGAGTTTCCTCGATTCAAATAGAAAATATGTAGAGTCATATGGATTTGAAAATATGTATATATGTGAATATATATGTATATATTGGATTTTAAATAAATTCTTAAATAAATGATTTTGAAAAAAATAAATAATATACTTTAGACACAAGTATAAAAATAAATAAATAAATTGATTTAAAAAATTTTAAATGATGATAATTTGAGTTATATATGTATGTGTATATAGAAAAATAAAACAATAATTATTAAAGTAAAATTCATGATAAATATTTAAACTAAAAATAGGAGTAAAATAAAAATAAAATCAAATAAAATAATAATAATAATAAACATATGCATAAATAAGTACAAACAAAACATAACTAAAATAAGACGTACATAAGCATGGACTGTAAACATAAAAGAATAAGAAGCATGGGAACAAAGCATCTTCATCCACCCTATTAAGAAGATAACTCTGCCTTATTTTTGTTCCAAGAAATGAATATATATTTGTACAAGCAATTAATGCATGACCTTATAGCACACCATACCACATCACCTCAGCCTCCATAAGAAAGAAATATCCCTGACCAAATAAAAGAAAATCTTGTACCTGCACACCTCTTTCTTTCTATATGTGTACAGCTTTCGTTCACAAGGCTGAGCATACTTGTAAACATTTTCTCAAATTCTTCAAACATTTTCAAAGCTGTAATAAGTATCAAGCATGCAAAGAGTTCAACTTCATTAGCAAAGCAAAATTCCAAATTTACAGTTCCAGGAAAATAAAAGAAAAGCCTGTAGTGTTCTTTGTTAACTAAGGCGAGTAACTTCTTGTTGAAAAAGTTGCTTTAGTATAATTATATATGTTGCTTGAATAATGCCTGAAATGTGTATGTTTATATGTATACCTACTTTTGCAATTCTGAGTATACATGATATCAATGTTGGTTTAGCTGGAAGATACCCTGTTTTTAAACTTCAAACTCAGGTTTAAATTCTTAATCATTTTCTCTGGATACATTGATTTCTAGGACTTGGATCAAAATAAGGTCTGACTGTTTGATTACAAAGGAAGTGTTAAAATTTATTTAAACTAAAAATGAAGTAGTTGCTCTGGAAAAACTT
This sequence comes from Allium cepa, assembly GCA_030765085.1. Lineage (NCBI taxonomy): Eukaryota > Viridiplantae > Streptophyta > Magnoliopsida > Asparagales > Amaryllidaceae > Allium > Allium cepa. Next base: position 273,368,380 of record CM060946.1, read on the forward strand.
AAGATCAGTAATGCTTAAGTATTTATCAAAAATTCAATCTTAGTAAATCAATGATTCAGGATCATAAACTGATTACTAAACCAAAATTAGGATTTTTAAAAATTAAATCACATTTTTTTAGTAATGAGTTGAGTTTGCACTTCTGGTTTGATCGATTCAGGGATTTTGGGTTGCCTCGGGAAATACACTTGATTGGAGTGGTTGAGGTTCGTTCGGGAGGTAGATGGGTGGTCGGAGAGGCCATGAAAAATGGTCGGAGGCACTCTCGATCACTGTGGCGATGGTGGCTTTCGATTGAGGTGGGTAAACCTAGTTTTAGCTGAGTGGAGTTTTGGGGTCTGTTCGAACACCACGAAGCATCGAGTTCAACGGGGGTTTGGGAATTCATAGATGGATGGTAGGCGAAGTCGTGGCCGGTGGTGGTGGTTCTCTGATGGTCGGGGGAGGAGGAGCGAAGCGATTTTCGTAGATGGGTTTTTGGGTCAGTGGATTCAAATGGGTCGATTTTGATTTGATCGAAATTTCTTCAATCTGGTTGGGGCTTTGGGGTCTCGCGTGTTCGAGTGGGTGTGTGGGATGGACGCGGTGCTCATCGGTGGCCGGAGGAGCGTGGGTAGGTGCACGGTGCATGTGTGTGCACTTGGGAGGAAGAAAGGGAAAAGACTCGAGATTTGTCTCGAGCAACTCGGGTATTCACTCGAAGTAGTTGAGAGTTGGACTCGAAGCAAAATGACAAAGGACCTGGTAAATTTCTAACACTTAAACAAAAAAAAAAAAATTTTGAAATTTAGAAGGCTCGGGTAAGTTTGGGGAAAGACTCGAAGTTGTCTTCGGGTAGAACGAAGTTTGACTCGAAGCAGGGCCCGGGTGGTATAAAAACAGTTTTCAAAATTTTAAAACAAAATTCAAGTTTTAAACAATTTTAACTTATTCTTTTAAATAATTGTTTTATTTAAGTATGGGATCGGTTTAAGGTTTAAAAGTAAATTATTTCAATTAAAAATTGAGTTTTAATTAAAGATTTAATTAAAAGGGTTAATTTATTAAAGATTTAATTTATGTAATTGAATAAATTAATGTGATAAATTAAAAGATTCTTTAATAATTAAAGGTTAATTAAGTACTGATAAAAAAATTAATTAATTTGTTGAGAGCTAATTTATTAATGATGGGTAATTAAAGGATAATTATTTAATTAAATATTAATAAATGATAAAATTGATTTAAATCAAGTGATTTATCAATATTTAATACAAAGTATAATGTGATTAACTCAAAAATGGTAATTAAAGAAATGTATTAGTTAATAAAGATAATTAACTAAGGATTATTAAGTATTGATTAAAGTGATTAATGTTAATAATTAATTGGATTAATTAATTTAGATAATCAGTTATAAATTGTTTAAATGTAATTACTAAATGAAAGTAACTGAGAATTAATCACTTATTGTAATTAATTTTTGGATATTTTGATTTATTAAGGTTAATTAATTAAGTAATTGGTTTAAAGGTTGATTTAAATTAATATGATTAATTAGGTATAATTTAATTAATTAAAGTGTTTGATAAATTTATTTATATCAAATGATTTGTAATTTATAAATAAGATTGAATAATTTATTCATAAGTAATTAATTTAATTGGAAATGAATTGAATTACTTAGCATTAAATAATTTATTAATCCTGCTTATAAATGATTATTAAATGCTTGACCTTACTTATGAATGATTATTTTGTATGAAATGCCCTGATTGATTGTCCTATCCGATCTGTGATATTTTGATCTGTTGATTGTGCTATGTATAATTTTATTCTTTTATTGATGATACATCTGTATATATATATTTGTGATCTGTGAATGAAGATAAGCGTTATAGTTTATATCGCTTATCGGATATATTGTTATATTTGATTTGTGATGATTGAATGATGTTGCACTATTGTGTTAAACCCCTGGACCACACTTATACACACACCAATATGGATTTCATGAGGAAATCGATTAAGTCACAGATTTTTGAAATAGTTTTAAATTTGAATATTTGAATTCAAATGTTTAGGAAATGGATTGGGTTTAAAGTGAAAAGCTTTTGAAATGGAATTTCATAGATGAAATTTATTTTGAATTACTCTATAAAATATGAAGTTGAATAATTTGATTTGAATTTAAATTCAAAATGTGAAACTGGATTCTATGATTTGAAACTAGGGATTAAAGATGTTATACCAGTTATATATGGGTTAAACTATTTTAAAAGTATTGATTTAGGAATGTGAATATAATTCAAGAACTTTAACTCGTGTAAATTAATTGGATTTTTCTGAAAAGAAAACTGTTTGTTTTCTCATAATAAAAGCTTTCACATAAGAAATGAACTTCCAATTTGTGTTAAAAAGATTTCTAGTTTAAAATGAAAATGATTTCCAAGTTATAGAAATGATTTGAAAGTTATAAGTTAAATCTTTGATTTAAAGATTTAACGGGTTAATCCTATCGAAATGAAATTGTTTTGGAAATCTATGAATGGATCTTTTTGAAATAAATCTTTTTGTTTAAAGATTTGAAATGGTAATTGATTTAAACCATTTGGAAGAAAGTTTTGGGGAATAAGTTGTGACTTAATTGAAATCCCAATATCCATATATTTCTTATAAATATTGCGCTCACTGTTCGGTTTAGCCGGGAGAGGACCTTTGTGTCATATATCCCATTCCGAATATGTGATATGTCGTTATGGATAGCATTTGAAGACCGGTGGTGAAGACCGGATATTTTCGAAAACGTAAGGACAACTCGTCGAATGTCTTTGCATCGACTGGTCCCCGGTATAGAGACTCCATATGTGATGGGAAGTCCGAACGTGATTAGTGAATATCCGGATTGCAAGGACTTCTTTGTAAGTGCCTTCGGTTCTGTTCGAGCCCGGAACAGACTTGTATGGATTGTATGTCTGACATTACAAATTGAGATATAAAGCCGATTTCTTTCAAATATATTTCTGTTGGTGGCGAAGAATTTATTCTTTTAGCTTAACACCCTTCTCTGAGACGTACGAGCTCAGGGATTATGTAGTTGAATGTTATCAGCGATATATTCCCAATTTGGTAATGTGACATGCTGAGTGTTGCTGTAAATGATCATTGTGTTGATTATTTGTGATAGGATCGTTTATTTGATCGTCTATCCTGGTGATCATTTCTATTATCATTTGTTGACCCAAAGCATGGCTTTTGTATAAAGTATGTTTTTGTGGACGTGACTTCGTCGAGCCTCACACCCCGTGAATGGTCAAAACAGAAAAGAAGCAGCAAGGTTATGAGGGGTAGCGCCCTTTAGGATATGTGCATTTCCTTCTGGAAAAGGGTGGTATCATGGTATGGAGCCCAGATACTTACTTATGTTGAAAACACTTTATGATTGTGTGAATTGATAGCGAGCGCTCGGTTGAAAGGTCCCAAAGGACCGGGGGATGGCATATTCGGTCAGTTGTTACTCAGTTAGGGGTAACCTGGCCTTGTGTTGGTAGAGATCCGGTTTGGTTCTCGGGGACGTCCATCCAGAGGCGTTCTCATGTGGCAATGGGAAGTTCCTTGGCCTGACCATTTGTTGGAAATCCAAAGAAACAATACGAGCCTTGTACGGTATTAGTTGTAGAACCTGCCATCTAATAAGGTAGCTATAGTAGGCATAATATAATGGTATCTATGCTGGCTAAGATTTATATTCTACTTTCGAAATGAATTTTTCCTACACTATGCACTTATAATAATATCAAATGTTTCTTTTTAATGCGTATCAAGCATCTTTGACTATCATAAGAAGAAATCTCCTCCAAGTCTGCGTTTGCATTGTGTGTGTGGCGGGAGGTCTTATGGTAGTCTCATTTCAAAGAGCATTGCGAATTTACTTTAAAATATTTCTTTGAATGTTTTAAAAGGTAAACTGTTTTTGTTGCTCACACCAGTCCCACGACTGATCCAGAGTTTATTGTTTCTTTCCTAAACTCTAGGTGCTCATTATTTTCTACACGAGCAGTCTAGAGTTGGGTTTTTCAGATAGTCGGATTAGTAGGTTATCTGGAGCTAGTTCAGTCTTTGGATCACACCGCACTTGCTTATCTTTGTACGTCGTTATTGGGAGTTCGAGCTATTGCTGGATTGGTTCTTAGAGATGGAGTTGCAGTTCTCGGAGTTCTCTTTTGAAGACTATCTTAGAGTTATATTGTTCCGCTGCTATTTTATTGTATCATATCTCTGATGTATATTGATATCTATTGGATCATCTGTTGTATCATATATTGTATCAAAGCTGTATATCAATGTATTATTCTTTTATTCCGCTGTGTTATTTACTTAATGTTGTTATAAGCTCCGGCGAATCGGATTTGAACGGTCGAATCTATGGCATTCGAATACGATATGAAGTATGGATGTCGATTTTCGAGCGGGCAAAATTCGAAACGTTACATTTGGTATCGGAGCTATGGTGAAACTTTAGCTCAGGAGTGTAACACATTAAGTAGCTCATTAGAGATAGGGTGAAGTATCCATAGAATGAGTCTATCCCTAAGATATCTGTTTGAGTGCCTCAGTAAATTCTCTTACTATCCACTGATAGTGAGTATGAGTGCAAGAAGAGAACGCGATAGGGGACAGGGAAATACGACTATAATTGGTCAATGCTCTGTAACAACAGTGGAAACAACTTTCTTATCAATTTCCTTTGATTCGTTTCCAAATCCTTTTGATTTCTTCGTGACAGCTCCAGAAGAAGTTTTGGTGTGATGATGGCCCTACGTATCGTTGTAGGAAATTTTTATTTCGTATCTTCATCAATTTCTTATCAGTTTTTCATTTTAAACTATAATGAATTTGAAATTTAGAATTGAAAATTTTGAATAAATTGGAAATTCTGTATAAATTGGAAATTTGGAATTGAAAATTTAAATTAAATTGGAAATTTTTAAATTGAGTTAAATTGATTAAGAGAATACAAAGGATAATTTAAATTGTATCGATAAAACGATTTCGTTTAAAACTAAATTTGAAATTCTATTATAATTTCTGGTATCTATTGTTGATATTCTGATTTGATGAGCCAAATGCAGAATTGGTATCCAGTTTGATCTGAAAGGATATTTCTCTATCTTTCATCTATCCTTGTTGTTTTCGTGCCTGCGAATTTCGAGGACGAAATTCTTTTAAGGGGGGAAGTTTGTAACGACCCTAGATTTTTATTTAATTTAAATTAATAATTAAATGAATTTTTGAATAAAAGATTGTAGAATTAATTATAAATGGAAGCGAGTTTCCTCGATTCAAATAGAAAATATGTAGAGTCATATGGATTTGAAAATATGTATATATGTGAATATATACGTATATATTGGATTTTAAATAAATTCTTAAATAAACGATTTTGAAAAAAATAAATAATATACTTTAGACACAAGTATAAAAATAAATAAATAAATCGATTTAAAAATTTATAAATGATGATAATTTGAGTTATATATGTATGTGTACATAGAAAAAATAAAACAATAATTATTAAAGTAAAATTCATGATAAATATTTAAACTAAAAATAGGAGTAAAATAAAAATAAAATCAAATAAAAAATAATAATAATAATAAACATATGCATAAATAAGTACAAACAAAACATAACTAAAATAAGAGGTACATAAGCATGGGCTGTAAACATAAAAGAATAAGAAGCATAGGAACAAAGCATCTTCAGCCACCCTATTAAGAAGATAACTCTGCCTTATTTTTGTGCCAAGAAATGAATATATATTTGTACAAGCAATTAATGCATGACCTTATAGCACACCATACCACATCACCTCAGCCTCTATAAGAAAGAAATATCCCTGACCAAATAAAAGAAAATCTTGTACCTGCACACCTCTTTCTTTCTATATGTGTACAGCTTTCGTTCACAAGGCTGAGCATACTTGTAAACATTTTCTCAAATTCTTCAAACATTTTCAAAGCTGTAATAAGTATCAAGCATGCAAAGAGTTCAACTTCATTAGCAAAGCAAAATTCCAAATTTACAGTTCCAGGAAAATAAAAGAAAAGCCTGTAGTGTTCTTTGTTAACTAAGGTGAGTAACTTCTTGTTGAAAAAATTGCTTTAGTATAATTATATATGTTGCTTGAATAATGCCTGAAATGTGTATGTTTATATGTATACCTACTTTTGCAATTCTGAGTATACATGATATCAATGTTGGTTTAGCTGGAAGATACCCTGTTTTTAAACTTCAAACTCAGGTTTAAATTCTTAATCATTTTCTCTGGATACATTGATTTCTAGGACTTGGATCAAAATAAGGTCTGACTGTTTGATTACAAAGGAAGTGTTAAAATTTATTTAAACTAAAAATGAAGTAGTTGCTCTGGAAAAACTTAAGATCAGTAATGCTTAAGTATTTATCAAAAATTCAATCTTAGTAAATCAATGATTCAGGATCATAAACTGATTACTAAACCAAAATTAGGATTTTTAAAAATTAAATCACATTTTTTTAGTCATGAATTGAGTTTGCACTTCTGGTTTGATCGATTCAGGGATTTTGGGTTGCCTCGGGAAATACACTTGATTGGAGTGGTTGAGGTTCGTTCGGGAGGTAGATGGGTGGTCGGAGAGGCCATGAAAAATGGTCGGAGGCACTCTCGATCACTGTGGCGATGGTGGCTTTCGATTGAGGTGGGTAAACCTAGTTTTAGCTGAGTGGAGTTTTGGGGTCTGTTCGAACACCACGAAGCATCGAGTTCAACGGGGGTTTGGGAATTCGTAGATGGATGGTAGGCGAAGTCGTGGCCGGTGGTGGTGGTTCTCTGATGGTCGGGAAAGGAGGAGCGAAGCGATTTTCGTGGATGGGTTTTTGGGTCAGTGGGTTCAAATGGGTCGATTTTGATCTGATCGAAATTTCTTCGATCTGGTTGGTGCTTTGGGGTCTCGCGTGTTCGAGTGGGTGTGTGGGATGGACGCGGTGCTCATCGGTGGCCGGAGGAGCGTGGGTAGGTGCACGGTGCATGTGTGTGCACTGGGGAGGAAGAAAGGGAAAAGACTCGAGATTTGTCTCGAGCAACTCGGGTATTCACTCGAAGTAGTTGAGAGTTGGACTCGAAGCAAAATGACAAAGGACCGGGTAAATTTCTAACACTTAAACAAAAAAAAATGAAATTTAGAAGGCTCGGGTAAGTTTGGGGAAAGACTCGAAGTTGTCTTCGGGTAGAACGAAGTTTGACTCGAAGCAAGGCCCGGGTGTTATAAAAACAGTTTTCAAAATTTTAAAACAAAATTCAAGTTTTAAACAATTTTAACTTATTCTTTTAAATAATTGTTTTATTTAAGTATGGGATCGGTTTAAGGTTTAAAAGTAAATTATTTCAATTAAATTAAGTTTTAATTAAAGATTTAATTAAAAGGGTTAATTTATTAAAGATTTAATTTATGTAATTGAATAAATTAATGTGATAAATTAAAAGATTCTTTAATAATTAAAGGTTAATTAAGTACTGATAAAAAAATTAATTAATTTGTTGAGAGCTAATTTATTAATGATGGATAATTAAAGGATAATTATTTAATTAAATATTAATAAATGATAAAAATTGATTTAAATCAAGTGATTTATCAATATTTAATACAAAGTATAATGTGATTAATTCAAAAATGGTAATTAAAGAAATGTATTAGTTAATAAAGATAATTAACTAAGGATTATTAAGTATTGATTAAAGTGATTAATGTTAATAATTAATTGGATTAATTAATTTAGATAATCAGTTATAAATTGTTTAAATGTAATTACTAAATGAAGGTAATTGAGAATTAATCACTTATTGTAATTAATTTTTGGATATTTTGATTTATTAAGGTTAATTAATTAAGTAATTGGTTTAAAGGTTGATTTAAATTAATATGATTAATTAGGTATAATTTAATTAATTAAAGTGTTTGATAAATTTATTTATATCAAATGATTTGTAATTTATAAATAAGATTGAATAATTTATTCATAAGTAATTAATTTAATTGGAAATGAATTGAATTACTTAGCATTAAATAATTTATTAATCCTGCTTATAAATGATTATTAAATGCTTGACCTTACTTATGAATGATTATTTTGTATGAAATGCCATGATTGGTTGTCCTATCTGATCTGTGATATTTTGATCTGTTGATTGTGCTATGTATAATTTTATTCTTTTATTGATGATACATCTGTATATATATTTGTGATCTGTGAATGAAGCTAAGCGTTATAGTTTATATCGCTTATCGGATATATTATTATATTTGATTTGTGATGATTGAATGATGTTGCACTATTGTGTTAAACCCCTGGACCACACTTATACACACACCAATATGGATTTCATGAGGAAATCAATTAAGTCACAGATTTTTGAAATAGTTTTAAATTTGAATATTTGAATTCAAATGTTTTGGAAATGGATTGTGTTTAAAGTGAAAAGCTTTTGAAATGGAATTTCATAGATGAAATTTATTTTGAATTACTCGATAAAATATGAAGTAGAATAATTTGATTTGAATTTAAATTCAAAATGTGAAACTGAATTCTATGATTTGAAACTAGGGATTAAAGATGTTATACCAGTTATATATAGGTTAAACTATTTTAAAAGTATTGATTTAGGAATGTGAATATAATTCAAGAACTTTAACTCGTGTAAATTAATTGGATTTTTCTGAAAAGAAAACTGTTTGTTTTCTCATAATAAAAGCTTTCACATAAGAAATGAACTTCCAATTTGTGTTAAAAAGATTTCTAGTTTAAAATGAAAATGATTTCCAAGTTATAGAAATGATTTGAAAGCTATAAGTTAAATCTTTGATTTAAAGATTTAACGGGTTAATCCTATCGAAATGAAATTGTTTTGGAAATCTATGAATGGATCTTTTTGAAATAAATCTTTTTGTTTAAAGATTTGAAATGGTAATTGATTTAAACCATTTGGAAGAAAGTTTTGGGTAATAAGTTGTGACTTAATTGAAATCCCAATATCCATATATTTCTTATAAATATTGCGCTCACTGTTCGGTTTAACCGGGAGAGGACCTTTGTGTCATATATCCCATTCCGAATATGTGATATGTCGTTATGGATAGCATTTGAAGACCGGTGGTGAAGACCGGATATTTTCGAAAACGTAAGGACAACTCGTCGAATGTCTTTGCATCGACTGGTCCCCGGTATAGAGACTCCATATGTGATGGGAAGTTCGAACGTGATTAGTGAATATCCGGATTGCAAGGACTTCTTTGTAAGTGCCTTCGGTTCTGTTCGAGCCCGGAACAGACTTGTATGGATTGTATGCCTGACATTACAAATTGAGATATAAAGCCGATTTCTTTCAAATATATTTCTGTTGGTGGCGAAGAATTTATTCTTTTAGCTTAACACCCTTCTCTGAGACATACGAGCTCAGGGGTTATGTAGTTGAATGTTATCAGCGATATATTCCCAATTTGGTAATGTGACATGCTGAGTGTTGCTGTAAATGATCATTGTGTTGATTATTTGTGATAGGATCGTTTATTTGATCGTCTATCCTGGTGATCATTTCTATGATCATTTGTTGACCCAAAGCATGGCTTTTGTATAAAGTATGTTTTTGTGGACGTGACTTCGTCGAGCCTCACACCCCGTGAATGGTCAAAACAGGAAAGAAGCAGCAAGGTTATGAGGGGTAGCGCCATTTAGGATATGTGCATTTCCTTCTGGAAAAGGGTGGTATCATGGTATGGAGCCCAGATACTTACTCATGTTGAAAACACTTTATGATTGTGTGAATTGATTGCGAGCGCTCGGTTGAAAGGTCCCAAAGGACCGGGGGATGGCATATTCGGTCAGTTGTTACTCAGTTAGGGGTAACCCGGCCTTGTGTTGGTAGAGATCCGGTTTGGTTCTCGGGGACGTCCATCCAGAGGCGTTCTCATGTGGCAATGGGAAGTTTCTTGGCCTGACCATTTGTTGGAAATCCAAAGAAACAATACGAGCCTTGTACGGTATTAGTTGTAGAACCTGCCATCTAATATGGTAGCTATAGTAGGCATAATATAATGGTACCTATGCTGGCTAAGATTTATATTCTACTTTCGAAATGAATTTTTCCTACACTATGCACTTATAATAATATCAAATGTTTCTTTTTAATGCGTATCAAGCATCTTTGACTATCATAAGAAGAAATCTCCTCCAAGTCTGCGTTTGCATTGTGTGTGTGGCGGGAGGTCTTATGGTAGTCTCATTTCAAAGAGCATTGCGAATTTACTTTAAAATATTTCTTTGAATGTTTTAAAAGATAAACTGTTTTTGTTGCTCACACCAGTCCCACGACTGATCCAGAGTTTATTGTTTCTTTCCTAAACTCTGGGTGCTCATTATTTTCTACACGAGCAGTCTAGAGTTGGGTTTTTCAGATAGTCGGATTAGTAGGTTATCTGGAGCTAGTTCAGTCTTTGGATCACACCGCACTTGCTTATCTTTGTACGTCGTTATTGGGAGTTCGAGCTATTGCTGGATTGGTTCTTAGAGATGGAGTTGCAGTTCTCGGAGTTCTCTTTTGAAGACTATCTTAGAGTTATATTGTTCCGCTGCTATTTTATTGTATCATATCTCTGATGTATATTGATATCTATTGGATCATCTGTTGTATCAGATATTGTATCAAAGCTGTATATCAATGTATTATTCTTTTATTCCGCTGTGTTATTTACTTAATGTTGTTATAAGCTCCGGCGAATCGGATTTGAACGGTCGAATCTATGGCATTCGAATACGATATGAAGTATGGATGTCGATTTTCAAGCGGGCAAAATTCGAAACGTTACATTAATTACAATTAGTAACTAATTTCCTTAATTACTTTCATTAAGTAATTATACTTAAATAATTCTCAAATGATTATCTTTAAATTAATTAATAAAATTAATCATTAAAATTAATTACATTAATTAATTATAAAATAATACTAAGCTAATGACCTTCATTAACCAATAACAAATCTTTAATTACTTTTCCAAAGTAATTAACTGAATTAATCAATATTAATTCTTAATTTATTTATAAAACTCATTAATTTATCTCTAATTATTAAATTAATCAAGTGATAATTAAAAACTTAATTAATTATTAATTACTTGATTAATAAATTCAATTCATTTATTAAATTAAATCAAATCTTACTTAATTAATTGATTTCTAAATTACACTTTAATCAAGATTAATTAACTTACTTAATCCTTTTAATTAATTAAATAAAACCCTTAATTAATATTAATTAACCTAATTATTAATTAATTAAATTAATTAATTACAAACTTAATTACCTTGATCAAATAATACATTATTAAGTTCAAAACAATTTTAATGAAAATCATTAATGATTTAATTTTCATTATCAAATGAAATTTAAAAACAAATTGCTTTTAAATTTCGCTAAATTCCATTTTAAATTAAAATTAAAATGAAATCAAACTTAATAAGATTTAATTATTTAAACCTTTTATTTCATATTAAAGAATTACTTAAGGTATTTTAAAAAAAAAATAGTTTAACCCATAATCAATTTAAATAAATTTAAATTATACTTTAAATATATTCAAGTGATTTTTGAAACATTTAAATTCAAATCTTATTTATATTACAACTAAAATTTAAATTGTGTTTCAGTTTTCAGTTTCAAAAATTTAAATTTAAAATCCTGTTTTAAATTTCATTTCAGATTTATAAATCATATGTTATAAAATACTAAAATATTCAACTTGAGTTATAACATTTGAATTTATCAACTTATTTCCCTTCTAAACTTCCAGATTCAAATTCTAATTTGAATTCAGGATTTCAAATTCAGATTTTAACTTAAAATTTAAATCTTGTTTTAAATCTTATTTCCAGATTTAAAAACACTATACAGGTTTTAGTTTTTAAATAATTTATTTATGCAAATTATTTATTTGAACAATGGAATTCAAATTCATTTGAATTCAAATTTAAACTTGCTTCAAGTTTAGATTTAAACTTGCTTTGCTTCTCTTTTTTTTAGTTCTAAAAATTAAAAACCAGAAGCAGTTCAGCTTTCAGGAACAAACCTGAAAACTTAAAAACTACCCGAGCTCAACACTATTTTACTTCGAGTAAATTTTCACCTAACTTCGAGTCACATCCTCAAGCTACTCGAGTATCCCCCGAGAACACATCCCCTATAATTTCCAGAAACCAAACCCACATCTAATTGACCTCTGTGCACATGCACGTAATTCATGGGCAACTTCCGATCATCAGTGATGATCATCCACATCCACCATCCACCCTTGAATCCAACTTGGACACATAAGCATCAGAATACTTCCATTTTCCCAAATTCAAACAGAGCAGCTCCCCTTTAAAACTTGGTACACAGTACACCCAGAACCCCACAACCCTGTCAACGGCGATATCACACCTTCCCGACCATCATTAGAGCTACAACTCCGACTACTTCCTCCTCTAGGGCACAGCAACCAATCCCAGAGTTGCTAAACACTCGATCAATCCTAGTGGCTATGATGACCGAATTCCTTACTTGTTAAAAACTTAGGGTTACAGAGCAAAAACCCACTCCTTAGCTAATCCAAAGATTAAATCATCAGGTTGATAATTTTAATGATGTTCCTGATCACTCATCTTCATTCACAAGAAACTTCAAACTCCCAGATTTCCAAAATCAACAAAATTCTTCAAATTTACATTTTCCAGATGGAAGTGAACTGCCCCTATAATCTTAAACTTTAAATTGTGTTTCCTGAGTTAAAAATCATGTTTTCTTGAATGGTTTCATGTCACAATCTAAATTCAATAAATTAAGGAATTTATGTTATAAACAATTTCATGTTTACTGAACATTTTGGTTTTCAAAGAAGGTTTGGGTTTAATTTGCCTTATTAAAATTTTTATGTTTTAGATTTATGTTTAACAAACCAATTTGTTTGTAACTTAAATCATAACAATGCCATAATCTAGAGATAGGGTATAATTTAAAAATAAAATTGAGTTTTAAACTAGAAGCAGAAGGTCAAAGATAAACATGCATACATCTCATCCTAAAATCTACAGATTATTCTTAGATATATATATATATATATATATATATATATATATATATATATATACACACAGATCTTACTTATCAACATTCATGCTTATCACAGAAATAAATCATAAAACCATGTTAAACTTAAATTATTAATCAAAAATTGTTACTCACCTTAAATCTGAAGAACAGAGCATTCAAACTTTAAAGCTTGGAGTAGTTTGTCAACTGATTTTAAATGTTGCAGGGGTATGATTCTTAAATTCTTGATAAAGATGCAGACTTGAAATTGCTTGCATTTGAAACTTTAACCAAAATTAGATGCATGCAACCCTTTTGATTTGCTCAAATTTCCAAAGATGCAAATGCAGTGATCTTCAGGTTGTAAAAATGCAGACTTGATTATGATTTGCAGGAACTTATTTTACAGGTTTGATATTTTTGGTTTGAGGAGTGTTATAGATCTTAAATTTGCTTTTTGAAATGAATTTGCAGATTTTGTTTTTGAGGGGTTTTAAGTTTTCAGGTTTTCGATTTCTTTGATTTTGAAAAGAGGATGAATGAAAAAAAATGGTTAAGGGCTGAAAATACTTTAATTAAAATAAAGAAAAAATTAAAATCAAATGACACTTATCATTTTGTTTGTTTTACAACTTAACACATGTAGCTTAGATTTGTTTAATAGTTAACACTTGTCTTTATTTAATTAAGTTATATTTTTAAATGTTTAAAAAGAGTTTTCTTTAATTTATTTTATGTTTATATGAATATATATGATTTTCTGATTTTAAGAAAATGTAAATGAAACAATTTATAAATTAAAACTTATACAAATATTTTAAAGAATCAATTAATTTAAATTTCAAAATAAAATTCCAAATTCAAATAAATCCTTTGAATCCCAAATTAAAATCAATTTATTTAACTTAAAATGAAGATTCTATTTTCCTATTTTAATTCTTCTTTATATTTATGGGAAAAATAGTACATCTATTATTATGGCTTGAAAATAACAATTTGACAACTTTTATGTGATTTATAAAAATAATTATATATCACTTTTATAAATAAATAAATTTTAAACCATATGCTATTTGTATTTTAAACTTATATAAAATATTCTCAAATCATATTTATCAAATAATATCTAAAATTAAATAAAATAAACTTTTATTTAAATTTAAAACAAAAATTAGGCTAAGATAAATTTTAAATAATTACATTTATTTTAGTATTTATAAATCATATAGTTATTAATTTAAATGACTTTGAAAAACTTAAAATTAATTTAAAACATACTTTCCCAATTACTAAATATATTATTAGAATTTAAAAAAAACTTTATTTATTTATTATATCCCAAAACAAAGATTATCTATAATATATATATATACACACATTATAATTTAAAACATAATCACAATTTAAATATTTATTTATTCAGATTATTAAACCAAAACATATTTTATTAATCAATATTGTCGATATCAATTTAATTTTATATAAAGATTATTAAATTGATATTGTCAAAAATTCCAGGATATCACAAATACATCAGCAAGAATACTTATAGTGTTATAGAATTAGAAGATATTAAAGGAAGAGGAAGAAAATATTTTATTCACTACTAAGATTAATCATCCATTTTCATTGCATTAGCTTCTTTATATAAAGGCCTAGGAGCTTGGGATAGAACTAATTCCACGATGTGGGACTAAATACAGAACAGTACATAGCATATGCACTATAATATATTTACATATATTATAACACTCCCCCTTGAATATGCGTCTTCGAAATCTTGAATGCTCATATATAAGCTAGAAATTATTCCATTTAAAGCGTCCATGACAATTTCTCCCTCTCGTTATTATCTTGCTTTAATACTTCCATTAAGTCGTTATGAATATTGTCTGTTGGCTCATTAAAAACCTCTGTTAGGAAAACCTAATGGAAAAACCTTGAACGAGGAAAAGAGTGCAACTTGAAATCATAGATATCATACAATGATATTCCTTTTAAAGAGTTTGATACTTCAGGATCAAAATAATGCCTCATTAAAACCTTACTAAGAAAAACCCAATAAGAAAAATCTAAGTGAAGGAAAAAGAGTACAATGACATATTTTATTTCCTTGTTTCTTTAAATGAAGCTTGATACTTCTGGATCAAACTAATGCCTCATTAAAATCTTACTAAGTAAAACCCAATGGGAAAAATCTTAGTGAAGGGAAAAGAGTACAATATAGTATGTCATCTTTCAATAATTTACTGCATCAAATAGAGTTTGATACTTCTGGATCAATTTAATACTTCATTAAAAACCTTACAAAGGAAAACCCGATGGAAAAAATCATAGTCAAGGATAGAAATATAATTTAACTTAAATAACATATTTGAGATGTTATTTCTTGAAAAGACGTTTGATTCTTCTATATCAAGAAAATGCCTCATTAAAACCTTAATAAGAAAAACCCAGTGGGAAAAATCTTAAATAAGGAAAAAGAGTACATTATAACTTATTTTCAAATATTACAGGGGAGTTGATACTTCTGGATCAAGATATGCCTCGTTAAAACCTTGCTAATAAAAAACCCAGTGGGAAAAATCTTAGTTCAGGAAAAAGAGTGTGTTTTAAAATACTTATGGATGCTCCCCCTGATTTGAAATTTTCCTCTGAATTCGTATTCGCCTTTCGATAACTCAAATTGGTTATAGATACTTCTAGATCTATAAATATGTATCTCATTAATAATACAATTTATTAATAGTTTCATTCAATACAATCAAATTTTCTAAGATTGTTTCTTCTAAATATAATTTGCATTTTATGCAATTTGTATGCTAATTTTATGAAAAACACTTCATGTGCTTTCATTTTTGTGCTTCAAATTAGTTTTGTGCATTGCAACTATACATCTTTCATGAATAATAAAAATTTCATTACAACGTTACTAAAAAGTAGGAAGTAATCTACCCATTTTGAAGTATATCAAGATTTTCATTACAACAATACTTAGAAGAAATTTGTAATCTACATTCATGTCTTTTGCATTCTTTATAACTACAAAAGTTATATAAATTCTTTAGAAATTTGTATACTTTAATAAGTATTTGCTATCGCAACTACCACTTCAATGGATATTAAGAGTTTCATTACAACGATACTTAAAAATAGGAAGTAATCTACTCATCATGAATTATATTAAGATTTTCTTTACAACAATACTTAAAAGTAGGTTGTAATCTATGCTCCTTGTTCTTTGCCTACTTTACAACCACTAAAGTTATTTATATTCTTCAAGAATTTGTGTACTTTCATCATTTAATATGATTTAAACCATATTTATACCTTCGGGTATATTAAGCATTTCAAGTACTTTTGCTACTTTACGGACTACATGTCCATATTTCTCTATTAGTAAAGGATTCATGATGGCCAGTCATGCTTTTCCTTAATTAAAGATCCTTAATTTATGTATAAACATAAGCGCTTTATTTTTTACAAATTTATCATCGATGATTATTTCTTGTCAGTCCTAGGCATGATTTATTGAGATCTCTTTAATTATCATGTTTTAGGTACTTAAACCACTTCTAGGATAATTTGACAATCATGTCATTGGTCTCTTCAAGAGTACTCTTAAGTGTTTCTTTAAGAACACTCATCTCTTTTATTTAGCATCTTTATTACTTACTCCAAAAGTATTTCGAACTAACTTTTGTACCATATTTCAGATGTGGTTTACACATTTTGATCCTTCAGGGATTCAAATCTATATTGGAGAAAGTCTACTAGGGATATTATTAATAATATATTCAAGTTACTTAATATTTTGCATCATTATACATGTTAATAAATATTTGACATTGATGATCAAAATGAACTTGTATCCCTTTATCCTCTCCCTCAATGTTGAGGAACATTATCACATTAAATAATGATCATCTTTGGATTCTCATTTTGATCCATTATCATATTGCTACTAGCAAATACATACATATTAATAATAGGAGGATAATTCTTTTATCAATTGATAAGATGCATTCAAGTGATATTTGTGAGCTTTCGGCTCATGTTTAAATATGGGATTCAATTATGCCAAATTTCGTGAAATATAATCTAGTTGAAATTGTACCCAATTTTTCTAAAATAAGCTTCTGGCTTTCAATTTTAGGAATAATGCAAAGATATTCTTTGACATTTTCATTATAGTTCCAATATGGTAACTATTCATTTATATATCTTCAAAACTGAACAAATTTCTTTAAATTTGCTTTAGCATAATGTGTTTAATTAAGATATATGTACCATTTGGTAATGCTATATGGGCTCTTCCAAACCCTTCAATTATATTAGCAGATGCTGTGGTTGAAATTTTTTTTGCTAAAATATTTTCAGATAGTTCAAAGAAAAACTTCTAGTTTTTCAAAATCATATGAGTAGTTGCATTATCTAGTAGGCATATATTATCACTCAAATATTGATGGTCCATATCTTAAAAATTAAAGAAAATATAGTTAGTCAACTATAAAATTTGTATGCATAAATAAATGCTAGTAATTTTCAAAAATTTAAAATAGACCACTGATTAAAGCCAACATTATCGGTACATTATTTCAATTAGTTATGAAAGAAAAAACATACAAGCACCAAATTTCAATTGATTTATTGAACTAAAATAAAATATAAAATCCATATGGCAGACTTCAGACTGCTACTATTGATCAATTCGACCATATCATTTATTATTGCACTTAGATTTTCATCATTAATGAAGTTTCCTTTATCAACTTCGAAGAAATGATCTAACTTCAAGTAAGTATTACCAGACAATCCTTTCACATAATTTTAGTTTAGAAGTAATTCTAAATATAGAGGAATTGTATTTCCTAATAGATTTAAAGACTTGAAACTTCAAGTTCAACCACACATGTCTAGTGTTAAGAAATGTAACCATATTTTGGGGGTCATCACGCTCCTTCAGGGAGTTCCATAGGTAAAGATGATCTTTTTCAGTTAAATGTTTTATTTTAAGTTTGTCATGGATATGACACCTTAAAAGTATAAGAGTCATTATTTACCCTATTGGATTACCATTTTTATGGCATTTTCTAAGCAACGAGATTGTAATTGGATGTCAACATCCAATATCTATGACAAAAAGTTATCTTCTAATAAGTCCAAAGCTTTAAATTCAAGCTTAGTTGTATTTATCATATTACCAACTATAAGTGGAAATAAAAATGCATAAGCTTCAAAATATTGTTCATGGGTATATAATCAATGCATTTCATAAAATAAGAAACCATATCTAATAGTAGTAGTTACAGTGAAAGAATAAAAACATTAATGCAAAATAGCAAAAGACAACCAAATATAATCTATAAAAACGGCTATAATTTCTTATTTACATCCTTTTGATAGCTCTAGATCCAATCTCATTAATTGCATTCATTATTTTCCTTGAAAAAGCAAAACTATCTTTGAAAATATGGAAAAGGCCTTTATATGGATAATATCATGAAAAATAGAGAGAAAATTTGTACATCACATAGTGTATGAATAAAATCATGAGGAAAAAAATAGTTTGACTTGGCAACTAAAAAGTATGTTGTATAAGTTACAGCTATTGATAACATCAATAAGTATATTTTTGTGACATGACAATAATAGGTAAAAGATTAAGCATATAAAATAGTAAACATTGTAATACCTCTTTACTGAAAAAGGAAAGATGAATGAGTTTTATATATAATATAACAGAATTGATGGGTGTATGAATATTAACATTCATTTTATGAAGAATACAAAATACTTGATGAGCCAAAAGAAAGAAATTTGATCTATTATATTTTACCTTTTGAAAGGCGTGATTGGATGCATGGAAGAAGGAAAAAAATTTAGTAAATAAACTTCCTGTTAGAATATCTTGTTTTCTATTAAAAAGATAGAGAGCAGGAGAGTAGATATATTTCTATGTATTTATTTGGTTTAATAAAAACACCAATATATCAGCAAATATCTTTTAGAGACATTTTATCATTACTAAATATACAAATCTCTTCTAGAGATTTTTTTTAATTATTATCACCACTTCTGAGTGAACAAATTTCTATACATTTATTTGTTTTAGTAGTTAATACTATTGGCAAACATTTTGGGAACTTCAGGTTCCAATTTTACTTTAAAGTAAAGTCTTTGTTTAGTACTTTAGATCCAAAATGGTACTACTTGATTTTCATTATCAAACTTCAGGTTTGATTGCAAACATGGTTAGAATTTTCCATAATCTGAATTAGCTTTTCTAATAATTCAACGCTTTACATCTCAAATTTATAGAGTTTTGATATATAATCCCCTTTTTTAGGAATACAAACTTATATTCATAAATTCTATTTGAGAACTTCAGGTCTCCAATATTAAATAAACACAATGAAACAAGAGGACTCTTCATAATTGTATTCGAACATGAGAATCATAATACTATTTCTCTTCAAGGAAATAGTATTTACCACATTTGCAATGTTATTCTAGCATATATTTTTTTATGTTATGTCTTCTGGACATATCAACATCTTCTCCTAGAATTGCTCGCTTATTTTCTTCAGGGCTTTATTTCAGCTTATGAAAGCTTTAATCTTTCACCTTCGCACAAATGAACTTCAGGTTCCTATTCTTTCATATAAACTTAATACGATCTTCTAGATACGTATTATCCTTTTATTTCACTACAACAAAAATACCCTATTACAACTCCTTTTTTACAACGGGTATTGATTGTCCGTTGTAATAGAATGCTATTACTACGGTCCTTTTAGTCCCGTTGTAATAGATGCCTATACAACTCCCTTTTACAATGGGCATTGACTACCCGTTGTAATAGAATGCTATTACAACGGTCCTTTTAGGCCCGTTGTAATAGATGCACCTTTTTACAACGGGCATTGACTGCCCCTTGTAATATAATGCTATTACAACGGTCCTTTTAGGCCCGTTGTAATAGATGCACCTTTTCACAACGGGCATTGACTGCCCGTTGTAATATAATGCTATTACAACGGTCTTTTTAGTCCTATTGTAATAGATGCCCTACCCAACAGTAATACTTTCCCTCCAATAATTTCAATCCCCGCCTTTCTACACAAAAATCGACTTTCCGTCTGCCAATCCTTTTCTTCTCACTTAAACGCTAAAATCTCTTTCTGAAACGCTAGTTCCCAAACCCGACTTCCACGTTCCCAAATCTGCCTCTCACATTCCTAAACCCTCATTCCCAAGTCTCTCCTCTCGTCTCCCAATTGAAATAAAGTTTTCAAAGCTTTGTTATATTGAACCCACCTATACACTCAGGCATGTCGGCTCATGGGAAAGTCTCAGGTTGCGAGTTGGATGCAAGTTTCCAAATTTAATGCAGCAATTGGATCTAGAGATAGCAGTTTCTAAATTCGGTGTTTGCTGCTTCAAAATTGGGTGCAACAGTTGGTCGCAAGTTGCAAGTTGGATCTGGAGGTCGTGGGTTTCAGATGTAGAGATTGTGAAGGTGATATGAGGTAATTCTAATTATAAAATTTTGGAGCATCTGATTTGATCGAGCAAGCAAACATTGAATGAAATACAGCTCTTCCTAAACAAATTTTGATTTCACTTTCAATAGTGTTTTCTGATTTGAGTAAAAGCCAGACTATCACAAGTTCTCCTCTATTCATAAACGCATTCGAGAGGAGCAAAGATATTCTCACGTCTCATGTAGATCATTTGGTGGTAAATGTTTCTAATAGACGGATCATCAATTGTGGGCTTGTACAATTGATGTTTATTTGATGAAAGTATAAAAAGACCAAAGCAACCACATACCCGTAACTTTTGAAATTAGATACCACTTGTAACGACCCAAGATTTATGTCAATTAAAATTTGTATATTTAATTGAATTTAAATATTAACAAGTAAGATTTGTAAATTGAATAAATTTTATTTTGAATATCTAGATTTAATTGGATAATTTAATCGATAGTTTAATATTGAAAATTTCAGAAATAATTGGAAAATTGGGTTTAATATGATTAAAATTGATTTGTAAATTTTTATTATATCATATTGAAGTTAGAATGATGTTATAGAACTTTTAAAATTGAATTTAAAGTTAATTTGTGAAAATTGAATATTTTAATATTTAATTGACGAGTTAAAATAGCCATTTTTCAAACAGTCTCGGATTTCGACGAAACCAGTTTCATCGAATCCGGAATGTCAAATTATTGTATGGTTTCAAATTTCGCGTCATTCGGATTTACGGTTTGTCCAGGGCAAGCCAAAACGCATAGAAATTAGTTTAAGTCGATTTAATTTTAAATCGATTGTTTATTGACGTAACTCGCACAGATGATCGAATTGGCTCCCGAAACCTATTCCATTGTGTCCGGAACGCGGGGTAAAGCTTAGAAACGCCAACCGGCACGCTTCGTTTGGAGTTCGGAAAATTTCGGGTGAATAGTGTTTTGGCCATTTTTCTATAAAAGCACCTCTATTTCTTCATTTGCAAACAAAAGCCCAAAACCCTAATTCAAGAGCTTCAGCCGCCACTTCTTATTTCCATGGCCATGAATTGTTGAGCTTCCACCTCTTTTATCTCACCATCCATTCACTTTCATCCAAAATCATCAACTATAAAACTGTAGAGCTCGTCGAGAACTTCAATCTCAACGGTGGAGATGGGTTTTCGTCGATCAGGGAGGGCGTTTAGAGGCCGCGAACGTGTGCAGTTCGTGCTCGATTTTCGAGCTACAGGGACAGCTGAGCTTTGCAAGATTCTGGCCGGTGGGGGAATTCGAGATGCTCGTCGCATTGGTGGGTCTTGATCGAGGTGAATGGCTTTAGAGTGGTCGCGATAATTCATGATGTGAGGCGGCCGTTGGGTGTCTTCGATCCTGAGAATCAACGTGAGGGAGGAAGAAAAAGGTGCGTCCTTGATTTCGTGTAGGCAAATATAACGGCCCAGAATTGTGAGGGTTTTAAAAATTAAAAGAAAGTTGTAATTAAATTATATTTAAGTTCGTACAATGTTTAAAATGTGATAACTTTTTGATACGATGTCGGAATTGCACGAAACGAATTACGTTGGCTTCCTTTTGTCGAGCACTACGCTATGGAGCTGGATTAGAGTCGATTGGAGCTAGTGATAATTTCGGATAAAATTAAACGCACATTTAATTTTATTCGGAACAAACACTGCAAACGTTATTGAAAGCAAGGTGAGGACTTCTCACTCAATCGAATTGTTTCGATTTAAATTTTAAATAGTTAGATTTAAAATTGTTGATTGTATGCCTGGATGATAAATTATTATCTATTGATTGTTAAAATAGACATTATACGCCGTATATTAAGCGGATGTTATTTATTAAAAACATATACCGCGATAATTCCATCTTGATTGGAATTGGTATTATATATGTACTTAGAGTTGACTTTCCCGCATTATATAGCGGATGAGACCATATTGCGCCGCATAATAGCGGATAATATTTTATAAATCCCATATACCGTGATATTCCGTATTGGAACGGAATTGGTATTGTGCTAACATCCGTGGATGCAGGGAAACAGGTTGGAGGGATCCAACTGGATTCCTCAACTATATTGATTTAATTACATATATTGTGATATTTATTGATTATCATATTGATATATGATATTTTGATTGTCGTGATTGATATATCGTTGCTGTTGCAGCATTGGCCTATTTTTGGAGTTTTAAAAATATTAAAGTAACGATTTTTAATTTAAAAGGGTTTTAAAGTGATTTTGGAAAATATACGTTTTATTAAATTTTGGAATTGATTTATTTTAAATAAATAAACGTTATAATATTTAATATTATAAAAATTATGATTTTTGTAAAATATAACCAAAATGTGATTTTCGAAATAAATAGTTGATAAATTTATAAGATGGTTTAAATTGGGATTTTTGAATTATTATAAACGATTTATATAAAAGATTTATAAAATTGATATATATAAATTAAAATATTGGAATTATAAAACGAGCTTTCATAAGTGTTAAAATGAAGAATAATTGGATTTCTTAAGTGAATGAAATTTATCGATTTATAAATTGTGAAGTTATAAAATGAATAGATTTTGTAAAATAAAAGATTTATAGTTAAAATTACTTATAATATGGATTTTGGCGTGTAAATGGGATATGGATTAAATTTGTGAATAAAGTGATTTTTATAACTTGAAGTTTTTATAATATATAAATGTGAATTTATAAACATTGATTTATAAATTCAAGATTGATTGAATTTGATAAGTAAATTTTTATAGCTTATTAAAGAAGTATATTCACGATTTTGAACATTGAATAATATATTAAAGGAATCTTTAGGGAGTGATCTTTTAAATGGAATTAAAACGATTTGAAGTTGTTTTAAAACGCATTAAGTGTCGAAACCATAGATTTCAACATTTATTGTTGAAATAGATGTTTTCGAGAAATAGAAGTAAATGGTGGACTATAACACTGTTGTTATAGTAAATGATTTCCGAAAGGAAATTTTTTACATAGTATTGGGATTTATATATCTATCTAAAATTTCGAATCCCTATACTAGTGATTTTGGGTCGTCGTAACGATGTTTTACACAACATTCGTTTTGGCCCAAATAAATGTGTTTAAGAGAATATTTTCCTTAAAGAATGAAATATATACTTAATTCCGATTTAAGTATATTTAATATTTTTCAAGTGTTGAAAATAAATGGATTTGTGAATTACTTATTATTAAATAAGTATGGAAATATTTTCCAATATGAAATGAACGTTTTGGGAACAATCTTTTTAAAGATAAACTGAAAATGAATATTAGAAATCGATTTGAAAATCGTATATTCATAGATATTTTGAAATTGTAAATTCAATATGGAATTTATAAAAGGAAGGGAAATTTGTTTAAAAATAAACATTGATTTATTTTTGAAGTGTGGAAATGAATTTTACGGATTTGGAACGTAAATATAAATTAAATCGGTAAGGATTTATTTAATTGGTTTTAATGAACCATTTTGAAATGAAAGTATTTCCGCGTAAGGAAAATGATTGAAATTTGTTTTCAAAAGTGGTAAAGGTGAAAAGTGATTTGAAAATTTGTTTTCAAATGGTTGAAGTGTGGAAATTATATATCTAGTAAAGATATTTTTGGAAAATAAATAATTTGGGAAATTATTTGGAATCTGGTGATGTTATGCACGCCTATTGATAGTTAAATAACCGACTATCGATATTTACCTTTAAATAGGTATTTGTTGTGATTTGCTTGAATGTGAATGCCACACTTATTTTCAAAATAAGTGCTCACTATTCGGGTTAGCCGGGAAAGGTCCTTTGGGTCGTATAACCCATTTCGAATATGTGATACGTCGTAATGGATAACATTGATGACCGGTGTTGAAGACCGGATATTTATGAAAACGGAAGGATTACCGTCGAATGTTTCTGCATCGGCTGATCCCCGATATAGAAATTTATCACCCTTTGTAATGGAAGTTCGGTCGTGATTAGTGAATATCCGGATTGTAAGGATTTCTTTGGAAGTGCCTTCGGTTCCGTTCAATCCCGGAACAGACTTGTATGGATGTGTGTCTGACGTTACAATTTGAGATGTAAAGCTAGTGTCTATCAAATATATTTCCGTTGGTGGCGTAGAATTTATTCTCTTAGCTTAACACCCATAGAGGTTATGTAGTTGATGGTTACTAGTGATACATTCCCAAATTTGTAATGTGGCATACGAAGTGCTGTTGAGCATTTGTTGAATCAAAGCATAGCTTTTCTATAAAGCGTAGCTTTGTGGATGAGACTTCGTCGGACCTCATACCCCGGAAATGGTCAAAACAGAAAGGATGCGGCAAGGTTATTGGGGGGTAGCGCCCCTTTAGTGTATGTCATTCCTTCTGGATAAGGTGGTATCATGGTATGGAGCCCAGATACTTAACCTATGTTGTTGCTACAAATTTATTACTTTGCGGTTGTTGGAATCGAGAATCCTCGGATATAGATCGGTTACGGGGAATGACATATTCGTGTCAGTAGTTACCCAGTTTGAAGGGTAACCCGACTTTGTGTTGGTAGAGATCCGGTTAGGTTCTCGGATCATCTTTCCAGAGGCGTACCCATGTGGCAATGGGAAGTTCCTTGGTCTGACGTTGAAAATCCAAAGAAACAATACGATTTTGTACGGTTTTAGTTGTAGAACCTATCATTCACTTATGGTGGCGCCCCACTGTTTGGATAGTAGCTATAGTAGGCATAAGTGCGAAATGCCTATGCCGGCTAAGATTTATATCTTTACTTTCTAAATGATATTTCCTACACTCTGCACTAGTAATAATATCAAATGTTTCTTTTTAATGCGCATCAAGCATCTTTGACTATCATAAGGAGAAATGTCCTCTGATTCTGCGTTTGCATTGTGTGTGTGTGCGGGAGGCCTTATGGTAGTCTCATTTTCTAAAAAGCATTGCGAATCTATTCTAAAATATTCCTTGGTTTGTTTTGAAAGATAAACTAATTTAATTTCTCACACCAGTCCCATGACTGACTCGGAGTTTATTGTTTTCCTTCCTAAACTCTGGGTGCCCACCAATTTCCACACTAGCAGTCAAGAGTCAGGTTTATCAGGATATTCTGGAATTCAAGAGTTGCTAGAGGCAAGCTGGATGGCTTGGCGTATAACTAGTATATAGTATTTCTTTTCCATTGTTTGTTGTTGTATACTCTGATGATGTAATGTAATGTGATGTAATGTAATAACTGATATAGTTCTTTGTTTAAAGATTATTCATTTATCTATTATATGTTGTTCCGCTGCGATTGTGAGATTCTGATATTGCTCTGTTGTTTCTTTTTGTTCTGTTCTATCTTTTTCTCTCTTCTTCTATCTTTTTCTTCTTCTTTAACCATAACGGTATGGTTTTTCGGCATTCGATTGCTCGGCAGTTGATACGGTGGACGTATTGATGTCGGTTTTCGAGCGTCGAAAAGTCACGTTCGTTACATTTGGTATCAGAGCTTATGGTTAAGCGACAATCATGGCTCTGTTGGGAATTACTCATTAGAGATAGAGTCAGTAGTACTCTAGAATGAGTGTGAGTGTAATAATAGCTATGAGCGCGTATTTGTTAGTGAATATAAAAATGTTTTATATTATGTTTGCTTATCCGTTGAGCTGTTTGTGAATGTCGGTAGATGGGACGCCATATTATCGATAGGGGTTTCTAAACTCTTAAACGAGATAAACCGACATACTATCATTTTAAATTGGGTAAATGAAATAATTTTACCTCGATTATATTTTATACATAAAGGGATAATTTTTTTCCAGAATTATTAAAGTGTATATGAATTGATTGTTTGATTGTTGAATAAAAACAACAATTTTTAAAGGATAATTGTATAAACGAAGAATTATAAGTATGAAGTTGTAATTAAAATGATTTACACTTGTGAAATAATCTTATATATAAGAAGTGAAATTATATAGGTAAAAGATTTATAAATATGATTTATAATCTGAAAACAAAATTCCAAAGAAGTGTTTTGAAAGGATTTATATTTTGGAAAATTATTTTGGAGAAATTAAAGCTCTAAACTCTTTTCGGTCGTTGGAAAATAATTCCGATGATGATCGCGATATCATTGGTGTTCATTTTAGGGTTTCCAAAAGAGGAATTACTGTCGAATTATTTTAAATGAAGTTGTTTGGAAAATTTGGGTTTGGGTTTTGAAACTCAAAGGATAATTGAATTGTTTTCAAAAAGGGTTTTGAAAGATTGAAAATACTCTACAATCCTATTTAAAATATTTATGGGAATGATAAATGAGTTGATAACTTATACAATCTAAATTTTGATAGAATAAATTTAACTTGAAGGATGTAGTTAAATTAAAGGAAGTATAAGTGAATCAATAAAAGTCCAAGTGGTAATTGTTGGATATAAGTTGTATAACTTATGAAATGAGAAAATGAAAGTGAAACAAATTGTTAAAAATGGTTAAACAATTTGGTTAAGCAAAACAAAATCTGAATTTGATAGTGATATGAGATAATAAATTTGACTTGCTAAAGGTTAAATAAAATTTTCTTCGGAATTGGAATCCGAATTTAATTTATAAGTGGAAACTTAAGTTAAGTTAAAAAAAATGATGTTTGAAAGAGAATATAACTTAAGTGAAGTTGAATAAAGTTGATTTTGGTATCGAAGTAAATTAATCAAGAGAAGTGATGAATATGAGCTGAGTTATATAAATGAAATTCAACTTTATATTGTTAAAGGAATTAGCAATTGAATTAATTAATGGATGGAATGTAAATCAATCGAATGTAAAAGAATTGATATGGGATAATGAATGTAAGTGTAAATTCATTAAAAGATAGCTTTTAATAAATTGGAAGAAAAGTCAATTTAATATCAACCAATTGAATTAAAAGTGTTGGACCAAATTGAATGTAAATTAAATAATTTGGTTATGTTGAATATACATTGGTTGTCGTATGGATGTTAGTTGATTGTATATAAATTCATTAAGTGTTAATGAAATTGAATTAGCAAAATTTGAAAGCTAAAATAATTGAATCCAAATTGGAAGTAGATGAATATGAACTGAATTTGATTCAATTTGGAAGTAAACTATTGTGAATGTAAATTAGTGAATATGAACTAACTGGAAAAAAAATATGAATGAATGGATATTTATAAAATCCAAATTCAAAAAATCAAATGTGATTTAAATGAAAAACCAATTCATTGAATACTAATGAGAATATGAATGAATATTTATTTGGTTATGGATGTTAATTGGATGTTTATTGGTTGGATAGTTGTTTGGTGGTTGCATTTGTTGCTTTTGTTGCATTTGCTATGTTGGCACATGTAGTTGTTATGTTGCTATATGTTGTATATTGAAGGTATTTTCATATATACATGTTTCTCATGGTTTGTTGAGTATATAGTAGGTGCTGATTGCGCTTGCTTCTCATTTGGAGCTCGCTTTCACGCTATATTAGCCGTATATCCTCGCTAATAATATATAAGGTACATATTTCGGATTACATACCGTACTTTTACACTTTTTTCCCTGCGGGATGCCTCATCACTTGATGAGATGTATATTTGTGATATATATACTGTCATTTTTTTTCGGATTGAGCCGCGCAAAGGAGACTATGGCGAAATTTCTCGAAAATTTAAGGCGTTAGAATATTTTTTAGAAAATTGGGAAATTTTTGAAAACTAAGTTGGATTTGGAAACTTAGTAAAGATTTTGTAAGAAGTTTAACTATGAATTTTGGGAAAGTTAAACACTCGAATGAATTTGAAATTTAATTCGAACGAATTGTTTTGGAAAGTTAATAGATTCTGTAACTTTTCTTACTTGGTAATTTCGAGGACGAAATTCTTTTAAGGGGGGAAGTTTGTAACGACCCAGGATTTCTGTCAACTAAAATTTGTATATTTAATTGAATTTCAATATTAACAAGTAAGATTTGTAAGTCGAATAAATTTTATTTTGAATATCTAGATTTAATTGGATAATTTAATCGATATTTTAATATTGGAAATTTCAGAAATAATTGGAAAATTGGGCTTAATATGATTAAAATTGATTTGTAAAATTTTATTATATCATATTGAAGTTAGAATGATGTTATAGAACTTTTAAAATTGAATTTAAAGTTAATTTGTGAAAATTGAATATTTTAATATTTAATTGACGAGTTAAAATAGCCATTTTTCAAACAGTCTCGGATTTCGATGAAACCAATTTCGTCGAATCCGGAATGTCAAATTATTGTATGGTTTCAAATTTCGTGTCAATTGGATTTACGGTTTGTCCGGGGCAAGCCAAAACGCATAGAAATTAGTTTAAGTCGATTTAATTTTAAATCGATTGTTTATTGCCGTAACTCGCACAGATGATCGAATTGGCACCCGAAACCTATTCCATTGTGTCCGGAACGCGGGGTAAAGCTTAGAAACGCCAACCGGCACGCTTCGTTTGGAGTTCGGAAAATTTCGGGTGAATAGTGTTTTGGCCATTTTTCTATAAAAGCACCTCTATTTCTTCATTTGCAAACAAAAGCCCAAAACCCTAATTCAAGAGCTTCAGCCGCCACTTCTTATTTCCATGGCCATGAATTATTGAGCTTCCACCACTTTTATCTCACCATCCATTCACTTTCATCCAAAATCATCAACTATAAAACTGTAGAGCTCGTCGAGAACTTCAATCCCAACGGTGGAGATGGGTTTTCGTCGATCAGGGAGGGCGTTTAGAGGCCGCGAACGTGTGCAGTTCGTGCTCGATTTTCGAGCTACAGGGACAGCTGAGCTTTGCAAGATTCTGGCCGGTGGGGGAATTCGAGATGCTCGTCGCATTGGTGGGTCTTGATCGAGGTGAATGGCTTTAGAGTGGTCGCGATAATTCATGATGTGAGGCGGCCGTTGGGTGTCTTCGATCCTGAGAATCAACGTGAGGGAGGAAGAAAAAGGTGCGTCCTTGATTTCGTGTAGGCAAATATAACGGCCCAGAATTGTGAGGGTTTTAAAAATTAAAAGAAAGTAGTAATTAAATTATATTTAAATTCGTACAATGTTTAAAATGTGATAACTTTTTGATACGATGTCGGAATTGCACGAAACGAATTACGGTGGCTTCGCTTTGTCGAGCACTACGCAATGGAGCTGGATTAGAGTCGATTGGAGCTAGTGATAATTTCGGATAAAATTAAACGCACATTTAATTTTATTCGGAACAAACACTGCAAACGTTATTGAAAGCAAGGTGAGGACTTCTCACTCAATCGAATTGTTTCGATTTAAAATTTAAATAGTTAGATTTAAAATTGTTGATTGTATGCCTGGATGATAAATTATTATCTATTGATTGTTAAAATAGACATTATATGCCGTATATTAAGCGGATGTTATTTATTAAAAACATATACCGCGATAATTCCATCTTGATTGGAATTGGTATTATATATGTACTTAGAGTTGATTTTCCCACATTATATAGCGGATGAGACCCTATTGCGCCGCATAATAGTGGATAATATTTTATAAATCCCACATACCGTGATATTCCGTATTGGAACGGAATTGGTATTGTGCTAACATCCGTGGATGTAGGGAAACAGGTTGGAGGGATCCAACTGGATTCCTCAACTATATTGATTTAATTACATATATTGTGATATTTATTGATTATCATATTGATATATGATATTTTGATTGTCGTGATTGATATATCGTTGCTGTTGCAGCATTGGCCTATTTTTGGAGTTTTAAAAATATTAAAGTAACGATTTTTAATTTAAAAGGGTTTTAAAGTGATTTTGGAAAATATACGTTTTATTAAATTTTGGAATTGATTTATTTTAAATAAATAAACGTTATAATATTTAATATTATAAAAATTATGATTTTTGTAAAATATGACCAAAATGTGATTTTCGAAATAAATAGTTGATAAATTTATAAGATGGTTTAAATTGGGATTTTTGAATTATTATAAATGATTTATATAAAAGATTTATAAAATTGATATATATAAATTAAAATATTGGAATTATTAAACGAGCTTTCATAAGTGTTAAAATGAAGAATAATTGGATTTCTTAAGTGAATGAAATTTATCGATTTATAAATTGTGAAGTTATAAAATGAATAGATTTTGTAAAATAGAAGATTTATAGTTAAAATTACTTATAATATGGATTTTGGCGTGTAAATGGGATATGGATTAAATTTGTGAATAAAGTGATTTTTTATAACTTGAAGTTTTTATAATATATAAATGTGAATTTATAAACATTGATTTATAAATTCAAGATTGATTGAATTTGATAAGTAAATTTTTATAGCTTATTAAAGAAGTATATTCACGATTTTGAACATTGAATAATATATTAAAGGAATCTTTAGGGAGTGATCTTTTAAATGGAATTAAAACGATTTGAAGTTGTTTTAAAACGCATTAAGTGTCGAAACCATAGATTTCAACATTTATTGTTGAAATAGATGTTTTCGAGAAATAGAAGGAAATGGTGGACTATAACACTGTTGTTATAGTAAATGATTTCCGAAAGGAAATGTTTTATATAGTATTGGGATTTATATATCTATCTAAAATTTCGAATCCCTATACTAGTGATTTTGGGTCGTCGTAACGATGTTTTACACAACATTCGTTTTGGCCCAAATAAATTTGTTTAAGAGAATGTTTTCCTTAAAGAATGAAATATATACTTAATTCCGTTTTAAGTATATTTAATATTTTTCAAGTGTTGAAAATAAATGGATTTGTGAATTACTTATTATTAAATAAGTATGGAAATATTTTTCCAATATGAAATGAACATTTTGGGAACTATCTTTTTAAAGATAAACTGAAAATGAATATTAGAAATCGATTTGAAAATTGTATATTCATAGATATTTTGAAATTGTAAATTCAATATGGAATTTATAAAAGGAAGGGAAATTTGTTTAAAAATAAACATTGATTTATTTTTGAAGTGTGGAAATGAATTTTACGGATTTGGAACGTAAATATAAATTAAATCGGTAAGGATTTATTTAATTGGTTTTAATGAACCATTTTGAAATGAAAGTATTTCCGCGTAAGGAAAATGATTGAAATTTGTTTTCAAAAGTGGTAAAGGTGAAAAGTGATTTGAAAATTTGTTTTCAAATGGTTGAAGTGTGGAAATTATATATCTAGTAAAGATATTTTTGGAAAATAAATAATTTGGGAAATTATTTGGAATCTGGTGATGTTATGCACGCCTATTGATAGTTAAATAACCGAGTATCAATATTTACCTTTAAATAGGTATTTGTTGTGATTTGCTTGAATATGAATGCCACACTTATTTTCAAAATAAGTGCTCACTATTCGGGTTAGCCGGGAAAGGACCTTTGGGTCGTATAACCCATTTCGAATATGTGATACGTCGTAATGGATAACATTGATGACCGGTGTTGAAGACCGGATATTTATGAAAACGGAAGGATTACCGTCGAATGTTTCTGCATCGGCTGATCCCCGATATAGAAATTTATTACCCTTTGTAATGGAAGTCCGGTCGTGATTAGTGAATATCCGGATTGTAAGGATTTCTTTGGAAGTGCCTTCGGTTCCGTTCGATCCCGGAACGGACTTGTATGGATGTGTGTCTAACGTTACAATTTGAGATGTAAAGCTGGTGTCTATCAAATATATTTCCGTTGGTGGCGTAGAATTTATTCTCTTAGCTTAACACCCTTAGAGGTTATGTAGTTGATGGTTAATAGTGATACATTCCCAAATTGGTAATGTGGCATACGAAGTGTTGTTGAGCATTTGTTGAATCAAAGCATAGCTTTTAGATAAAGCATAGCTTTGTGGACGAGACTTCGTCGGACCTCATACCCCGGAAATGGTCAAAACAGAAAGGATGCGGCAAGGTTATTGGGGGGTAGCGCCCCTTTAGTGTATGTCATTCCTTCTGGATAAGGTGGTATCATGGTATGGAGCCCAAATACTTAACCTATGTTGTTGCTACAAATTTATTACTTTGCGGTTGTTGGAATCGAGAATCCTCGGATATAGATCGGTTACGATCGGGGAATGACATATTCGTGTCAGTAGTTACCCAGTTTGAAGGGTAACCCGACTTTGTGTTGGCAGAGATCCGGTTAGGTTCTCGGGTCATCTTTCCAGAGGCGTACCCATGTGGCAATGGGAAGTTCCTTGGTCAGATGTTGGAAATCCAAAGAAACAATACGATTTTGTACGGTTTTAGTTGTAGAACCTATCATTCACTTATGGTGGCGCCCCACTGTTTGGATAGTAGCTATAGTAGGCATAAGTGCGAAATGCCTATGCCGGCTAAGATTTATATCTTTACTTTCTAAATGATATTTCCTACACTCTGCACTAGTAATAATATCAAATGTTTCTTTTTAATGCGTATCAAGCATCTTTGACTATCATAAGGAGAAATGTCCTCCGATTCTGCGTTTGCATTGTGTGTGTGTGCGGGAGGCCTTATGGTAGTCTCATTTTCTAAAAAGCATTGCGAATCTATTCTAAAATATTCCTTGGTTTGTTTTGAAAGATAAACTAATTTAATTTCTCACACCAGTCCCATGACTGACTCGGAGTTGATTGTTTTCCTTCCTAAACTCTGGGGGCCCACCGATTTCCACACTAGCAGTCAAGAGTCAGGTTTATCAGGATATTCTGGAATTCAGGAGTTGCTAGAGGCAGGCTGGATGGCTTGGCGTATAACTAGTATATAGTATTTCTTTTCCGCTGTTTGTTGTTGTATACTCTGATGATGTAATGTAAAGTGATGTAATGTAATAACTGATATAGTTCTTTGTTTAAAGATTATTCATTTATCTATTATATGTTGTTCCGCTGCGATTGTGAGATTCTGATATTGCTCTGTTGTTTCTTTTTGTTCTGTTCTATCTTTTTCTCTCTTCTTCTACCTTTTTCTTCTTCTTTAACCATAACGGTATGGTTTTTCGGCATTCGATTGCTCGGCAGTTGATACGGTGGACGTATTGATGTTGGTTTTCGAGCGTCGAAAAGTCACGTTCGTTACATTTGGTATCGGAGCTTATGGTTAAGCGACAATCATGGCTCTGTTGGGAATTACTCATTAGAGATAGAGTCAGTAGTACTCTAGAATGAGTGTGAGTGTAATAATAGCTATGAGCGCGTATTTGTTAGTGAATATAAAAGTGTTTTATATTATGTTTGCTTATCCGTTGAGCTGTTTGTGAATGTCGGTAGATGGGACGCCATATTATCGATAGGGGTTTCTAAACTCTTAAACGAGATAAACCGACATACTATCATTTTAAATTGGGTAAATGAAATAATTTTACCTCGATTATATTTTATACATAAAGGGATAATTTTTTTCCAGAATTATTAAAGTGTATATGAATTGATTGTTTGATTGTTGAATAAAAACAACAATTTTTAAAGAATAATTGTATAAATGAAGAATTATAAGTATGAAGTTGTAATTAAAATGATTTACACTTGTGAAATAATCTTATATATAAAAAGTGAAATTATATAGGTAAAAGATTTATATATATGATTTATAATCTGAAAATAAAATTCCAAAGAAGTGTTTTGAAAGGATTTATATTTTGGAAAATTATTTTGGAGAAATTAAAGCTCT
Organism: Allium cepa; assembly: GCA_030765085.1. Classification (NCBI taxonomy): domain Eukaryota; kingdom Viridiplantae; phylum Streptophyta; class Magnoliopsida; order Asparagales; family Amaryllidaceae; genus Allium; species Allium cepa. The sequence goes on from CM060946.1 coordinate 273,402,754, forward strand.
AAACTCTTTTCGGTCGTTGGAAAATAATTCCGATGATGATCGCGATATCATTGGTGTTCATTTTAGGGTTTCCAAAAGAGGAATTACTGTCGAATTATTTTAAATGAAGTTGTTTGGAAAATTTGGGTTTGGGTTTTGAAACTCAAAGGATAATTGAATTGTTTTCAAAAAGGGTTTTGAAAGATTGAAAATACTCTACAATCCTATTTAAAATATTTATGGGAATGATAAATGAGTTGATAACTTATACAATCTAAATTTTGATAGAATAAATTTAACTTGAAGGATGTAGTTAAATTAAAGGAAGTATAAGTGAATCAATAAAAGTCCAAGTGGTAATTGTTGGATATAAGTTGTATAACTTATGAAATGAGAAAATGAAAGTGAAACAAATTGTTAAAAATGGTTAAACAATTTGGTTAAGCAAAACAAAATCTGAATTTGATAGTGATATGAGATAATAAATTTGACTTGCTAAAGGTTAAATAAAATTTTCTTCGGAATTGGAATCCGAATTTAATTTATAAGTGGAAACTTAAGTTAAGTTAAAAAAAATGATGTTTGAAAGAGAATATAACTTAAGTGAAGTTGAATAAAGTTGATTTTGGTATCGAAGTAAATTAATCAAGAGAAGTGATGAATATGAGCTGAGTTATATAAATGAAATTCAACTTTATATTGTTAAAGGAATTAGCAATTGAATTAATTAATGGATGGAATGTAAATCAATCGAATGTAAAAGAATTGATATGGGATAATGAATGTAAGTGTAAATTCATTAAAAGATAGCTTTTAATAAATTGGAAGAAAAGTCAATTTAATATCAACCAATTGAATTAAAAGTGTTGGACCAAATTGAATGTAAATTAAATAATTTGGTTATGTTGAATATACATTGGTTGTCATATGGATGTTAGTTGATTGTATATAAATTCATTAAGTGTTAATGAAATTGAATTAGCAAAATTTGAAAGCTAAAATAATTGAATACAAATTGGAAGTAAATGAATATGAACTGAATTTGATTCAATTTGGAAGTAAACTAATGTGAATGTAAATTAGTGAATATGAACTAACTGGAAAAAAAAATGAATGAATGGATATTTATAAAATCCAAATTCAAAAAATCAAATGTGATTTAAATGAAAAACCAATTCATTGAATACTAATGAGAATATGAATGAATATTTATTTGGTTATGGATGTTAATTGGATGTTTATTGGTTGGATAGTTGTTTGGTGGTTGCATTTGTTGCTTTTGTTGCATTTGCTATGTTGGCACATGTAGTTGTTATGTTGCTATATGTTGTATATTGAAGGTATTTTCATATACACATGTTTCTCATGGTTTGTTGAGTGTATAGTAGGTGCCGATTGCGCTTGCTTCGCATTTGGAGCTCGCTTTCACGCTATATTAGCCGTATATCCTCGCTAATAATATATAAGGTACATATCTCGGATTACATACCGTACTTTTACACTTTTTTCCCTGCGGGATGCCTCATCACTTGATGAGATGTATATTTGTGATATATATACTGTCATTTTTTTTCGGATTGAGCCGCGCAAAGGAGACTATGGCGAAATTTCTCGAAAATTTAAGGCGTTAGAATATTTTTTAGAAAATTGGGAAATTTTTGAAAACTAAGTTGGATTTGGAAACTTAGTAAAGATTTTGTAAGAAGTTTAACTATGAATTTTGGGAAAGTTAAACACTCAAATGAATTTGAAATTTAATTCGAACGAATTGTTTTGGAAAGTTAATAGATTCTGTAACTTTTCTTACTTGGTAATTTCGAGGACGAAATTCTTTTAAGGGGGGAAGTTTGTAACGACCCAGGATTTCTGTCAACTAAAATTTGTATATTTAATTGAATTTCAATATTAACAAGTAAGATTTGTAAGTCGAATAAATTTTATTTTGAATATCTAGATTTAGTTGGATAATTTAATCGATATTTTAATATTGGAAATTTCAGAAATAATTGGAAAATTGGGCTTAATATGATTAGAATTGATTTGTAAAATTTTATTATATCATATTGAAGTTAGAATGATGTTATAGAACTTTTAAAATTGAATTTAAAGTTAATTTGTGAAAATTGAATATTTTAATATTTAATTGACGAGTTAAAATAGCCATTTTTCAAACAGTCTCGGATTTCGATGAAACCAATTTCGTCGAATCCGGAATGTCAAATTATTGTATGGTTTCAAATTTCGTGTCAATTGGATTTACGGTTTGTCCGGGGCAAGCCAAAACGCATAGAAATTAGTTTAAGTCGATTTAATTTTAAATCGATTGTTTATTGCCGTAACTCGCACAGATGATCGAATTGGCTCCCGAAACCTATTCCATTGTGTCCGGAACGCGGGGTAAAGCTTAGAAATGCCAACCGGCACGCTTCGTTTGGAGTTCGGAAAATTTCGGGTGAATAGTGTTTTGGCCATTTTTCTATAAAAGCACCTCTATTTCTTCATTTGCAAACAAAAGCCCAAAACCCTAATTCAAGAGCTTCAGCCGCCACTTCTTATTTCCATGGCCATGAATTATTGAGCTTCCACCACTTTTATCTCACCATCCATTCACTTTCATCCAAAATCATCAACTATAAAACTGTAGAGCTCGTCGAGAACTTCAATCCCAACGGTGGAGATGGGTTTTCGTCGATCAAGGAGGGCGTTTAGAGGCCGCGAACGTGTGCAGTTCGTGCTCGATTTTCGAGCTACAGGGACAGCTGAGCTTTGCAAGATTCTGGCCGGTGGGGGAATTCGAGATGCTCGTCGCATTGGTGGGTCTTGATCGAGGTGAATGGCTTTAGAGTGGTCGCGATAATTCATGATGTAAGGCGGCCGATGGGTGTCTTCGATCTTGAGAATCAACGTGAAGGAGGAAAAAGGTGTGGCCTTGATTTCGTGTGGGCAAATCTAGCGGCCCAGAATCGTGAGGGTTTTAAAAATTAAAAGAAAGTTGTAATTAAATTATATTTAAGTTCGTACAATGTTTAAAATGTGATAACTTTTTGATACGAGGTCGGAATTGCACGAAACGAATTGCGTTGGCTTCATTTTGTCGAGCACTACGCAATGAAGCTGGATTAGTGTCGATTGGAGCTAGTGATAATTTCTAATAAAATTAAACGCGCGTTTAATTTTATTCGGAACAAACACTGCAAACGTTATTGAAAGCAAGGTGAGAACTTCTCACTCAATCGAATTGTTTCGATTTAAATTTTAAATAGTTAGATTTAAAATTGTTGATTGTATGCCTGGATGATAAATTATTATCTATTGATTGTTAAAATAGACATTATACGCCGTATATTAAGAGGATGTTATTTATTAAAAACACATACCATGATAATTCCATCTTGATTGGAATTGGTATTATATATGTACTTGGAGTTGATTTTCTCGCATTATATAGCGGATGAGACCCTATTCCGCCGCATAATAGCGGATAATATTTTATAAATCCCATATACCGCGATATTCCGTATTGGAACGGAATTGGTATTGTGCTAACATCTGTGGATGCAGGGAAACAGGTTGGAGGGATCCAACTGGATTCCTCAACTGTATTGATTTGATTACAGATATTGTGATATTTGTTGATTATCATATTGATATATGATATTTTGATTGTCGTGATTGATATATCGTTGCTGTTGCAGCATTGGCCTATTTTTGGAGTTTTAAAAATATTAAAGTAACGATTTTTAATTTAAAAGGGTTTTAAAGTGATTTTTTGAAAATATACGTTTTATTTAAGTTTTGGAATTGATTTATTTTAAATAAATAAACGTTATAATATTTAATATTATAAAAATTATGATTTTTGTAAGATATACCAAAATGTGATTTTTGAAATAAATAGTTGATAAATTTATAAGATGGTTTAAATTGGGATTTTTGAATTATTATAAACGATTTATATAAAAGATTTATAAAATTGATATATATAAATTAAAATATTGGAATTATAAAACGAGCTTTCATAAGTGTTAAAATGAAGAATAATTGGATTTCTTAAGTGAATGAAATTTATCAATTTATAAATTGTGAAGTTATAAAATGAATAGATTTTGTAAAATAAAAGATTTATAGTTAAAATTACTTATAATATGGATTTTGGCGTGTAAATGGGATATGGATTAAATTTGTGAATAAAGTGATTTTTTATAACTTGAAGTTTTTATAATATATAAATGTGAATTTATAAACATTGATTTATAAATTCAAGATTGATTGAATTTGATAAGTAAATTTTTATAGCTTATTAAAGAAGTATATTCACGATTTTGAACAGTGAATAATATATTAAAGGAATCTTTAGGGAGTGATCTTTTAAATGGAATTAAAACGATTTGAAGTTGTTTTAAAACGCATTAAGTGTCGAAACCATAGATTTCAACATTTATTGTTGAAATAGATGTTTTCGAGAAATAGAAGGAAATGGTGGACTATAACACTGTTGTTATAGTAAATGATTTCCGAAAGGAAATGTTTTATATAGTATTGGGATTTATATATCTATCTAAAATTTCGAATCCCTATACTAGTGATTTTGGGTCGTCGTAACGATGTTTTACGCAACATTCATTTTGGCCCAAATAAATGTGTTTAAGAGAATGTTTTCCTTAAAGAATGAAATATATACTTAATTCCGATTTAAGTATATTTAATATTTTCCAAGTGTTGAAAATAAATGGATTTGTGAATTACTTATTATTAAGTAAGTATGGAAATATTTTTCCAATATGAAATGAACGTTTTGGGAACTATCTTTTTAAAGATAAACTGAAAATGAATATTAGAAATCGATTTGAAAATCGTATATTCATAGATATTTTGAAATTGTAAATTCACTATGGAATTTATAAAAGGAAGGGAAATTTGTTTAAAAATAAACTTGATTTATTTTTGAAGTGTGGAAATGAATTTTACGGATTTGGAACGTAAATATAAAGTAAATCTTAAGGATTTATTTAATTGGTTTAAATGAACCATTTTGAAATGAAAGTATTTCCGCATAAGGAAAATGATTGAAATTTGTTTTCAAAAGTGGTAAAGGTGAAAAGTGATTTGAAAATTTGTTTTCAAATGGTTGAAGTGTGGAAATTATATATCTAGTAAAGATATTTTTGGAAAATAAATAATTTTGGAAATTATTTAGAATCTGGTGATGTTGTGCACGCCTATTGATAGTTAAGTAACCGACTATCAATATTTAACTTTAAATAGGTATTTTTTGTGATTTTCTTGAATTTGAATGTCACACTTATTTTCAAAATTTGCGCTCACTATTCGGGTTAGCCGGGAAAGGACCTTTTGGTCATATAACCCATTCCGAATATGTGATACGTCGTAATGGATAGCATTGATGATCTGTGTTGAAGACCGGATTTTTACGAAAACGGAAGGATTACCGTCGAATGTTTCTGCATCCGCTGATCCCCGATATAGAATTTTATTACCCTTTGTGATGGGAAGTCCGGTCGTGAGTAGTGAATATCCAAATTGCAAGGATTTCTTTGGAAGTGCCTTCGGTTCCGTTCGATCCCGGAACGGACTTGTATGGATGTGTGTCTGACGTTACAATTTGAGATGTAAAGCTGGTGTCTATCAAATATATTTCCGTTGGTGGCGGAGAATTTATTCCCTTAGCTTAATACCCTTAGAGGTTATGTAGTTGATGGTTACTAGTGATACATTCCCAAATTGGTAATGTGGCATACGAAGTGTTGTTGAGCATTTGTTGAATCAAAGCACAACTTTTATATAAAGCGTAGCTTTGTGGACGAGACTTCGTCGGACTTCACACCCCGAAAATTGTCAAAACAGGAAGGATGCAGCAAGGTTATTAAGGGGTAGCGCCCCTTTAGTGTATGTCATTCCTTCTGGATAGAGGTGGTATCATCGTATGGAGCCCAGATACTTAACCTATGTTGTTGCTGCAAATTTATTACTTTGTGGTTTTTGGAATCTAGGATCCTCGGATATAGACCGGTTACGATCGGGAATGACATATTCGTGTCAGTAGTTACCAAGTTTGAAGGGTAACCCGGCCTTGTGTTGGCAGAGATCCGGTTAGGTTCTTGGGTCGTCTTTCCAGAGGCGTACCCATGTGGCAATGGGAAGTTTCTTGGCGTGACCATTTGTTGGAAATCCAAAGAAACAATACGATCTTGTACGGTTTTAGTTGTAGAACCTATCATTCACTTATGGTGGCACCCCACTGTTTGGATGGTAGCTATAGTAGGCATAAGTGCGAAATGCCTATGCTGGCTAAGATTTATATCTTTACTTTCGAAATGATTTTTCCTACACTATGCACTAGTAATAATATCAAACGTTTCTTTTTAATGCGTATCAAGCATCTTTGACTATCATAAGGAGAAATCTCCTCCGATTTTGCGTTTGCATTGTGTGTGTGTGCGGGAGGCCTTATGGTAGTCTCATTTTCTAAAAAGCAATGCGAATCTATTCTAAAATATTCCTTGGTTTGTTTTGAAAGATAAACTATTTTAAGTTCTCACACCAGTCCCATGACTGACTCGGAGTTTATTGTTTTCCTTCCTAAACTCTGGGTGTCCACCAATTTCTACATGGGCAGTCAAGGGTCAGGTTTATAAGGATATTATGGAATTCAGGAGTTGCTGGAGGCAAGCTGGATGGCTTGGCGTATAACCAGTATATAGTATTTCTTTTCCGCTGTTTGTTGTTGTATACTATGATGATGTAATGTAACATGATGTAATGTAATAACTGATATATTTCTTTGTTTAAAGATTATTCATTTATCTATTATATGTTGTTCTGCTACGATTGTGAGGTTCTGATATTGCTCTGTTGTTTCTTTCTGTTCTGTTCTATCTTTTTCTCTCTTCTTCTATCTTTTTCTTCTTCTTTAACCATAACGGTACGGTTTTTCGGCATTCGATTGCTCGAAAGTTGATACAGTGGACGTATTAATGTCGGTTTTTGAGCGTCGAAAAGTCGTGTTCGTTACACCACTAAAATTCAAAAAAATTGAGACTTGGTACCCAAGTGAAAAATAAATGGGTTAGTGCAAAGTACGGTATATTTTTTGTTAATATATCTTTCATTGTTATTTGCTTTGTTCAATCTTTGCTTGCTTCAACTAATTTTATTAAATTATTTTTTGTTCAAAATTCTAATTTATTGCTAGCTTTTTGAATTTATCGAATACCTACATGAATTGCTTCCAATGTTTGTTTTGGCCTGTTGATGGCTCTATAAATATACAAAAGTTCAACTGTTAGTTTTGAGAAAAGTTTATTATCGCCTATGTTCATTTATATCTAGCTTGCTAATGGAACCAATATCTTTATTATAGCAGTTGCCTATTCAAAATAATGTTTAATTGCAGTAACTAGATACACAGAAGAGCGTTAATATAAAGAATTAAAGTATACATAAAGATGATTATACAGTTGCTTCATAAATATAATATCAAAATGCAACTCATGCACTTTTAACAGACAATGTAAACAAATGTTGTTAACTTTTATGCTTTCCGTTTAAAGAGATATTTTATGCTTTCCATTCGAAGATGTGTATTTATGAAATGAAAGGTAAGGAAGAGGGAAGTTGTGCTAAAATTATCGAGCTCAATTGGTGATGACTGTATATAGGTGTCTACGCGAAAGTTGCACAAATTAAGAATGGATTCCCTGCCAGAGCATGCATTATTACAGCAAGTATGGATAATGAAGATTAAATAAATCTCTTCGTCGCTAATTTTAGTTGGGACATCTTTGAGAAAGATCTTTAGTGGTACTAGACCAAAACACAAAATGATATCAAAAATTTCCTAACAGGATCAAGCAACTTCCTTTGGATAGACATTTTGATATCAAAAATGTTAAAAGAGTATAATTCTTGTAACATATATATGTGTGTGTGCGCGCGTGCATGCGCAACATTAGATGCATATACTCGTGGATGATCACAAATATTTTGATCTTTCAGATTGTGCTGGAAGCTGATGGTTACCAACCATACCTTATTTCTCCCAAGAAAGGGTTGAGATCTTTGATAAAAGGTGTGCTTGAGCTTGCTAAAGAACCATCACGCCTTTGTGTGGATGAGGTGATAAATGGATATGTATCATAGTTTCTCATTGTCTCCATTTTATATTGAATAGGATACACATAATACCCACATTTGTTGATGTGCAATCATTTTCAACATATCTATACAAGTCCACCGTGTATTAATAGAAATAGTTTTTGTCGCTGCAAATGCTACTACAGGGCTTGGAAGATATCCCCCTTTTAAGAGTGAGGTTAGTGATGCATTATAGTTTTCTTTTATAAATATAATATATTCAGTAACTAGGCTAGTGTACATTATCTTAATGCTGTCATGCCATTTGCCACGTATCTGTTACTTGAGTTACGTCGGTCTTTCGCTCTCCTGGGAACTATTTGCTCTTTTTTTTAAACAAAGAAAGAAGAAAAAACATATTTACATGTAATGCGAGTGTTATCAATATCAGGACTCCTAAATGTATAACAATCAATCTAAAAAAACAACCGGGTTTTTTATGTCAAAAAAAGAAAAGAAAAAAAATCCAATTCTACAATAATGAGTAAAGCATTTTATCACTAAATTTGTATGATTTATGACCGTTCAATGATCTATCTTGTGTATTATGCATCATTAAGAAAGCTGAAAATTGGTATCTTTTGTGTTTTGGCAATTAGATCTTTTGAAAATTTCGAGTCTGTTATTTTATAAGTGTGAATCGCTTTCCACATTCATCTGATTGGATAACTATTACTTTCTCAATTTTCCCAATTCAGGAACCATATCTGTCTGCCAGCAGAAGTGTTTTGTGATTCTTCATTGTGTATTAAGAAATAAACTTGTTAACTGTATCATATGAACAATAACCTTCATAATTGTATCATTGACAGGTTATTACGATTGCAACCTCTGCTTTGGAGAATTTTAAAAATGAGGCCAAGAAGACGGTGGTTGCATTAATAGATATGGAACGAGTCTTTGTACCTCCTCAGCATTTCATTCGTCTAGTGCAGAGAAGGTTTGTTTATTTGTTCTATTGGCACTGTTTATATGATACTGCTCGTGTCTTTCTTTATTCTCACCACTTTCTTTTTACAATATTATTCATTTTCTACTTATAATTTCGACTACAACCGAAAAGGGCATTGCCATATGTTACCACTGGTAACAACGTAAACTGTTAGGTACATATTATTTTGTCTTATATACAGATTATATATGTTATTTTGTATTTTGTAGTCCTTGAAATATTGGTCAGATATCTAGTGAATTTCTCAGCTTTCCTTGATTGCCTTGCTAACGTTTTTCTTCTAAACTGATTTGTTCTAGCTTACACAGATGTACAGATAATAAGTTTGATCGAAACTCTATTTATATTTTCCAGTCCAACATTTTTTTATATATCTTTCTCGTATATTACTACTGCTAATATTAGTGCTGTCTAACATTTTTATTTCTGTATTTTGAAGGGTATAAAGATATCCAAATTGCTACCACACTTTATATTCACATTCACTATTTTCTTTTATGCATTTACTTTATATTTTGGACATGCCTAAAACAAACTTAATTCTCGTATTAGGGTGGAGCAGCAAAGTCGTGAAGAAGAATTGAAGTACCGGTCGTCTAAGAAAGGGAAAGAGGGCGAGCAGGCTATTTTGAACAAAGTTGGAACTATTATTTTTATTCATTTTTTTGGATGAACAGTACCAACTCTGATTATAGTGAAATCCCAGTCCATGCTTTTACTTTATAATACTTGAACGCCTTCTCCATATGCTAGTCATTTTGTCCCCTATGCCATAGATTTTCACTGAAACAGCAAGTGACATGTGCAATATAACCTGAGTATATTTTGTTTTTACAATGTATTTTTTTTCAAGTGGGGAGGTTTTGTTAATATTATTTCACGACAATATTTAGTATTAGTATGGATGTATTACATGGATGCTGCTGTAATTTTTTTAAAAATTTGCATTTATTTTGCAACGGGCAATGTGCGTTGTTATATGAGCTTCTTACAACGGTCACTGCACGTTGTTATATAAGATTTTTACAACAGTCTATACATTTTGTGAAAAAGGCTATGCAACTAGTATGGTTAGTTTATTGCAACGGGTTATGGCCGTTGTATTATAGTCTATTACAATAGTCATAATCCGTTGTAAAAAGGTATACTGCAACGGTTTTTACAACGAGCATTACCCATTGTAAAATGTGGTGGATCTATTACAAAGAGATCTATTACAACGAGCACATGCCCGTTGCGAAAATCATATTACAACGGTCATTGCCCGTTGTAAAAAGACTGTTTTGTTGTAGTGTTTGTTTCTCTAAGAAACAATAAAATATTTCTTCTGGAAATATAAATCATGTAGCAAAATCATATCTATAGTCCTCATTCAAACTGAAATCCAAACAACAAAATTTCAAAATGAAAACCCACCTTTTTATTTTTACCAAACAACGGAATGAGATCTAAAAGTTTAGATCTATGGTAAAATGAGTTCTAAAATGACAATATTAATAGAGCAAGATCTATAAGATATGTGTGTGTGTGTGTGTGTGTGTGTGTGTGTGTGTAATCTGGGGAATTAGATATACGATGGATAAGATCTAAAAAGAATACTAACAGAATAAGGTCTGAAATTACATTTTAATCTATGAAACAATTTTAGTTTTAGATCAAATTCAAAATTATCACAAAAAATGGATATACATTTATAAAAATTAATAAGAGATCCGATGATTAAAATCTACAGATCTAAAAAATATACCATTTGAACATGATATTAAGATCTACAAGAGATCTGAAAAATTAGAAAAAAAAAATATAAGATCTGCAACAAAACGAGATCTAAAATACAGGAACAAAAAATAAGATGTACAAATAGAATCAAATCTAAATAATTAGATCAATGATACAATGAAATCTAAAAGAAATAAAATTAATAGAATGAGATCCGAAAAATTTGATTATCAGATCAGAAATAGCTTACCGCTTTGAAGATTTATAATCAGATCTGAAATTTTTCTTTTTATTTAGAGATCGTGCTGATAACGTGTTATCGAATTAGAAGATATTAAAGGAAGAGAAAGAAAATATTTTATTCACTACTGATATTAATTATCCATTTTCGTTACATTAAATCATTTATATAAAGGCCTAGGAGCTTGGAATAGAACTAATTCCACGATGTGTGACTAAATACAAAACAACACATAGCGTATTCACTATAATATATATACATATATTATATAACATATAGCCGATTTTCTAATTTTTATCGTATTTTAATTTAATTCCAATCCATGTATAAACCCATTTATTGAATCTATTACAAAATTATCCTCTTTTAATACCTAAATTTCTGTTTTAATCTAGCAATTTCTATTATAAATATTAATTAATCATTACCTGAAAATCGGGTTGTTAAACTCAGCTCAATATAAGTTTAAATATTTTTTACAAAAAACAAAGAATAGTCTAAAACAATGGAACAAAATAAAAAACAATAATGAAATCACAGATCGATTTAGGTATCTGGAGTCCTGAGTTTGAGGGAGCCGCGATGAGGGATTGCAGTGATTCGAGGTGCTTATTGGAGATTGGATGTGGTCGATGATTATGGCAAAGGCGAATTGTCGTGGATCCGATTGGCGTGATGAGTGGTTGGTCGTAAATATGAGGACCGGTTAGTGAATTATGGTCAGGAGTTCGTGCAATTGGGTTTGTGGTAGAAACAGCGTGATGATTTTTGGTGAATTGTGCATAGCAATTTTGGACAGAGGCAGTGGAAGGTCTCGTCTGTGATGGTCTGGCAGTTGGTTTGTAGTTGAGTAGTATGTTGTGATGGTCTCGTCTGTGAAGAGTGGAGCTGGTTGTATCTGACAGTGAGGAGGAATACTGGCGGTGGTGGTCAATGTAATGGATATGTATTGGTGAAGAGCAGGATGATAGGGAGCAGTTGTGGGTTGTGTTGTAGGGGAAGCGGAGAAGAGGCAGTAATATCAGCTATAGTTGGGTGGATGGTATGGAATGGTTGAACTGTTGTAATTGAAACAGAGGTGTTGGAGAATTATGGTTCTAGCAGAGGAGAGTTCAATGGTGACAGTATCAATGAAGAACAGTGCACATCAATCAATTTAACAAAGCAATTGTAAAAATATGACGAAATGTAAAATGATGATGTAAAACAATGAAATGTGCATAGTAAATAGTGAATATATTTTTTTAGAAATGTGTATGCTACATTTTTTTTAAATTAAAAAAAAAAAAGAGAAATGCAAATGCAAGTAGACTAGAAAAGAAGCACACAACACAATGAACAAAAATCACAAAACAAACACAATTTTAAAAAAATGCAAACTAGCACATAAAACAAACACACATTAAAATCAAACGAAAAATAAGTCGAAGAATAGAAAACAAAATCAAAACTACTCCTTAGTAACGGCGCCAAAAACTTATTTAACGACGGAATTTCTATCGAATTAGAAAACCACCAATAAATTTTTAACTAAATTTATACTGCAAACGCACGACGTACAATTTTAGTACGTGGAAAGTACGGGTCGATCCATCGGGATTTGTTTTAGATTTTAGAATTTTATAATCAATCAAATTAGACCAAAATGAGAGGAAATTGTTAGCAACAAGCAAAATGAAGCTAAAACTAGAATGAAAATGAGATTTAAAAACTATGAGATTAGAGAACAATTTCAAGGCAAATCCACTCTCATATTTTTTCGGTAGATCAACAAACAAATAATTTATTATCTCTACTTATGATATTAACTGGAATAATTGTTCCATTGATCATAAGTATGGTGTATTTATGTTATTAATTAACATAACTTAAACCTGATAGCTATAATACAACAATTATATCACTTATAAATTCTCATGAAAATGAAGCCAAAGCAAAAGCTATTTTAAGTATGATCTATTTACTATTGTAATTAGTAAGATAGATCATCAAATTTTGTTTTTGCTTTCTTTTTAAAATCAGAAATCAATTAGCAAATGATGATGTATATTGTATTTATGTTGAATAAGAATAGCTCATTTGCAAAAGCAACATGTCAAATCCACTTATATAAACTTATATCAAAATCTACTCTCATGAAGCACAAATAAAAAAGATAATAAACCATAGAAATTTTGAAATTATATAAAGTTGGAGAGCTTTACTACCCCTAAATTGAAGGATTTTAGCTACTCATTTGTGTTATCAAATCAACACTTGTAAATTCAAACAGTAAAAAGCAAAAGAAATAGAAAATAAGCAAAGCAAGAAAATGAGATTAGCTACTAACTACTTACATAAAAATTAAAGCTACATTACTTGCATGAATGTAAATCTAAGCTATAAAAATGAAATAAAAGATAGCATAGAGATAAACATCAACATAAAGTAAAGAAAAACAATTAGAAAAGAGAAGTGAAAAAGGCTAGGAAGCCATTTTTATTTCATGAAACATAGAGCATACAACTTGCATTTTTAATTTCAAATAGTAGAAGATATTTACATGTATATAAGAGGACTATTTATACATGCATAAAACCCTAGTTCAATTTTTACGGAGCTTCCCGAAATGCCCTTTAGAAAATGTGGCCTTCAAGTAACCATTAGCCACTAATTGATCCCTTATTAAAAGTCCATGAAGCTTTAACCTCCACTTAGTTGTCATTTAGCTTCTAATTATAGATTAGGTAAGTTGGTGGGGTCCACCATTATCATGAACTTGAACTATTTCTTCTTCATTTCTTTGTATTCTCTTGTGCATGCACGTGTCTTCATGAAAGTCTCTTTCATATACATCTTAATTCCTATAAAAAAATCATAAAAATGTCCGAGTGAAAATTCTCAATTTGACACATGCACAAAAATGACCATTTTTCCTCTGAATAAAGATGAATATATGATGATTTGAAAATAATTGAATTTTGGTTTTAAACATGTTAAAATGCCCAATATGACATTTATTTAAATAGAAATAAATAAAATATGAATGTAGATGTATGCACATTTACGTGCACATCAATTACAATCTATAAAAAACTGAAATTGATTGAAGTAGAGGACAAGTAAGGGTTCACTTAACAAACCTTGATTTTATCTTAATTTTCAAAATTTTCTTTCCGTTTCAAAACTAGATGTTACTTCTAGGGTTGAGAGGAAGACGACTGTCTTTTACTATAAATTTTCTAAACGTAAAAAAAAAAGAGAAGTAGGAGAGAGTTTGTGACGACTCGCCTTTCAATCCATAGAAAGACGTATCATCAATAAGAAAAGAAAGAGATAGAAATAGAAACGATAGAAAGAAAGAATAACAACATCAAAATCTCACAGCGGAAACGGAACAAAATATGATACATCACATAACTATTACATATATTTACATGTATCAGAGTTACACAAGATCATTTAAACAAGACAGTCATATTTATATATCTGCCATTACATACATCCCATACTAAAACATACATCAACTAACACGGTGAAATTAGATAGGTAGATACGTCTGGACTCCTGCTCCAAGCTCCTCCAGAACTCAACAGTCCAAGACCTAATCACTTGGCTACTCATAAAAATTTGAGTACCCAAGAGTTTAAGGAAAACAGAAAAAACTCCGGGTCAGACATGAGTCTGGTGTGAGTAAACGGGTTAAAGTTTCTTAACTTTAAAATCATTTGAAACAAAGGTATCACGTAAGACTTCCCACGCTTAAACACGGGTAAGTTTTTACCTTACGCTAACTAAAATATTTTATAGGAAATCCGACGATATTATAATAGTGTCTAGGGTTTTCAAGTAAATAGAAAATAGCTGAAATTGTTACATTCATTAAATTCCAGCTACTAGCCACAAAAGTGGGTAATACAATCAAAACCATAGGGTCTCGTAGGAAGAATGGGTTTCCATCAATGGCAGGGCTACCGGGGTACCGTCCGTCACAGTACGTGGCCTAGATCACCGTACCGAGGATCACTCCCGACCCCCTGCAACACAAGGCCGGAACCATCCCTTACTGGACAGTCCTCAACAAGACAACCCCGCAGTTGTGGCCAACAACTGTCCATACAGCCGAAATAAAAGGGACATCTAGACAGGGTATATCTCGTCCTGCTTGGGTGCTACCCACCTAACCTTGCTGCACCTCACCTGTTTTAGCCATTCCCGGTTGATGAGGCTTGAGGCTGCGATTACCTTTAGAGAACACATCTCTTAAAATGCTCATTGTCCTTCTGACGATGTTCTGAAAGCATTCAATCCATACAAGTTCGTTCTGGGTTTGAACGAAACCGAAGGCATTATCTCATTACACTCGTTTTGGAATCACCCTCAGAGTTAACGACGATAACCCTTGCACTTTGAAACACCATCTCGATCTTCACTTGAGATGCCACGACCTATCGTTTAATTTGGATCGATGCGGTTTTCGGATAATCATAACTGATACCCGATCTCGGTCTCATCGAAATCTAATGTCATTTTAAAGGTCAAGTTGTTTAATAGTTTAAACAATTTAATTCAACACTTTGAATCTACACAGTATTATCACAGATAAATCATACTCAATCATCACAGATATATCCAAAAACATATCACAAGGTATCACAGAATATCACTAAATAGATGTCACAAATCCAGATATTCTACTTATAATCATCCAGACAGGAATTATTAATCCATGGTATAATTAATTTAATTATCTTGAATTAAATCAATTACTTAAGAATTAATCACTTAATTCTGCTTAATTAATTAATTACAAACCATTTAATCAATTAATCATTTCTTATTTACCCTTTTAAATCTATTAAATAAATCTTAATTATTTAATTACTCCTTAATTACCCATTACTTAATTAATTAATCATTAATTACTAATTAATTAATCATCAACCCTTAATTAATTACTTAATTAATTAACTACTAATTATTTATTAATTAACTTTAATTAGCTAATTTAAAATTCTTAATTACAAATTAATTAACCACTTAATTATTAATTAACCAATCTTTAATTACAAATTGATAAATCTCCCATCACTTAGTTAATTACAATCATAAATTAATTATCATTCTTAATTTTCTTACAATATAAACTAAGTAAATAAAAATCATTTATCTTACACTTTAAAATCTTTAATTAATATATAAAAGCATTCTTAAGTATCCACTTAAAATAAATTCTTTACTTAAATTGTCAAACATTAATTAAGTCATCAATATTTAAAATTTGTTTAAGATGTTATAACCTAATTTTTTTTTTGCTAAGCACTTTGAAAACCCAACCCGAGAAAGTTTCTAGGTTCACTCAACTTAAAACTCGAGTTACCTCTCCATTTTCCCCGAGTCTTTCTTCCTTCCTCACATACATTTCTTTTTTTTTAAGTTTAAGTTTAAGTGTAAACTTTAATAACAGGAAGCACACTCACGCACTCAGGTCCAACCCGAAGCAATCCCCTCATCTATTCGAGTAAAACACTTCCTTTGCACGAGTTTACTCTCTAGAACCCACAACTCAAAGTGTCGAATCTTGCACGCGACCCACCATGCACTTGCACCCACTGCCGACGAACTTTCGTCACCTGAGACGATCGCCAGCAAGTCGACTATTGACCATCCATTCGATCATAGCATCCCAAAACACCGATGAACCACGAGAACGAAAAACGACAGTTCGAGCTTCCAACAAAAACGATACTCTAACCATCAATCTCCTCGTTCCGACGACGCCAACCTCCAAAAGCTTCGAAACTTCGGCTACGACACCACTAGCCTCCATTCAATCTTTTCCCCCAGCCACGTGTCACTCGATGCACTAACGAAGCCGTGGTGATCAAATTTTCGACCATCGACAAAACTAGGGTTAGAAACCAAACTCGCCTCCCGCCATCGCTATGATGAACTGGAACACTTGCCCCCATTTTTCCCAACTTCGCCATTAGCCATACTAGCTTCGTGCAAAGTCTCATCAGCCAATATAACTCCGGTCGCCAGAAATTGATTAAAACACAATTTCTGATCAATTATAAACCGCTCTTCACATACTCAACTAAAAATTTCCATTTTCGTTTTAAAAATCCTATTTTGAAGAGTGGATTCAAGTTATGCAATTGAATTAGCAATTTATAACACTCGAATTCAACATATAATTAGATGTTGCTCTGTAAAACAAGTTTCCCAGTTGATATATTTCATCAACATGTTTACAACAAATTTTTATAATTTGATTTATGTCAACTTGTTTTGTTTTAAACCTAAGCCTAACAATTGTTGGATGAAGATTTTTTTAATTTTTCTAGTTTAATTTCACTCTGTAACCAGAACAAGGAACAACAGGCTATTCAAAATTACATAGTACAATATGTATATACAGAACTACCTACTTAAAAATATATAGGCAAAGCACAAATTATTCACGAAGCAAATGCACAGATTTAAGTTTTAAAAATGATATGTTTACTCACCTGTAAAAAAATTTGAACAGAGAACAACTTCTGTTTTGAAAAGCAAAACTGCTAGCTTGATTTTCTGGTAAATCTTCTTGCTTACTTTGTTTAGTTGAATTGTATTTGAGTTTGTATAAATGGTGATGCTTCTTATTTTCTGGTTTGCTGTGTTTCTTTGTACGAACAGGAACAAGGGGATATACATATATAGAAAACAGGTTTTACAAGGGTAGGAGTTTTCTGGTACAAGCTTGTTTTCTTTGGTCAGAAATATTTCTTTGACCTGGCCAGATTTTTATGGAAAATGAAATGATTTATAATATTTTGAAATGACCATATTTTGTGCTAGAATAGATAGCATTAAATGCAAATGTCTCCTTACAAGTTTACATACTTATCCTATTGATATGTATATACATAGATATTTTGTTTTCTTTTTGCCTTGCATATACAAAATTCACATACATACATTTCCATAGTATATATATTACTAGAATTATCATATGTATTTATTTATGTTTTCATAGAACTATAGAAGTTACCTTATATTTTTATTTCTATTTTTAACATAAACCCTTATTTTTATTTCTATTTTAATCTTAACTATCAAACACTTAATTTATATTCATATATTTTTATACTTATATTTAACATTGATAATATTGATTTTAATTTAAGCACTATTAACTAGATTACATCCATATATATATATATATATATATATATATATATTTAGATCAAATGTTAATAAGGTAGAGCTTTTAACTTAATTCAATGTGAATAAGATAGATTTTTATTTTAAATATTTTTGAAAGATTTATTTTAAATTTTCAAATCATAGTTTCCTTCCAAAATACACACATATATATAAATAAATGGTAAATGGCAAAGAGTCTTTTTTTAAAATGATAAGTTTGTATTTTATTTAATTAGATTAAATGCTTATTAAAATAATATTGCCAAATCCCGGGTTGTCACAAAGTTATTTTCTTCTTAATAGCCTGGGCTTTGGGTTAGGCAAACATAACCCAATAATTAATATGTTATCTTATTTAGCTTGCTTAATATCTCTTTTAAGTTTTCTAGTTACACTCTCAATCGCTTATTTACCAATTAGTCAATTCTAATTTTTCATATCAATTATTAATTGATTTTAACACTATTTTGAAGCAAGTCTACTAATCACCCATTTTCTTTTATTTAAGGAAATAAAAGAGTCAGAACTAATCAAATATTCTTATAATCTTACTAATAATTATTACACTTAATAATATTATTTATTCCTTAATAAAACTATATAATTATACAATGTTTCAAAAACTCTAACTTGTTATTTAACAAGTTTTAAAACAAGAATGCTACATCAATAAATTACATATATTGCTTTTTCCAATAATATACATATTTCAAAATTCTCATTTCAAATTCTAATTTCAATTATTATTCAATAAAAATACTTAAATTTAATTTTCTCTAATTTAAATCTTCATTTATTCTATTGAAACAACATTGAAAAATCAATGTAGTTACACTATTTCTCATAGATTTTAGTCTCTACAGATTCCCCAACTAGTCAATCCTATCTACTCCATATCATGGTTGGGTTGGCCTTTACTTCTTTTTATAAAATCATGAAATTTCATAGTTATGAATTATTTAACCCAAATTTTAACTTTTAAATTATAAACTTTTTATTAAATTAAACAATTGCTTGGTTTCGAAAAGGAGCCATGAAAAACTCCTCATTTTATCCAACTTTAACTATATATGTCAAAATTTAAAATTGTAATTTAGATTTATTAAGTTCGAAAGACAATGCTAAAAATTCAATTTAAAATGATCCTTTCCTTTAATCAGCATGTCATTTCCTTCTTTTAAAATACTAAGACTCGAGTTTTTATTGCCTGAATAGTCTTCAAATAAGTTCTCCTTTTAAGGATTTTTTTTTTACAATAGAGATTTTCTTCTTCAATCATACAATATTTTAAACTCAAACCAGTTATTTATTTTTGCATTCCAAAATTAAATTGTTATACTAAACCATTTTTTTTGAAAATGCACTATTACAGAGTTTTTACAATATATCTATAACTTTAAACAATAGAAACTGGAGTAGAAAGGACAAATTTTATACAATTATTTTCCTACTACTCATAATATTCCCACTTTTCACCTTTGCAGAGACTCTAATAACATATGAGGGGGACTTTTAAAAGATATGTGCAATTAGTGCAAATATTTATGGAAATATTTAACTTTGTTTTTCCTTTAATTTCTTACAATGTTTCTAGTTATATTATCTTAATATAAATTAAATTTCCTAATTTTGGTACTATTTAAATTCCTTCTACCTAAATTGCTTTTATTTTAATTGCTCCTCCTTATATAGCTCTTTTTCACCTTTTATTTGATAGTTATCTTTATTGGTTCATTGTAGTGCGTTTGCCTACTACTTCAGCTGTTGGGCATTTCTCGATTAACATGAAACAGTTTACTTTGTACGTATAAATCTATTTTGGTTGTTTTTCCCTATATTTTTGTTATACGGGAGTATTTTCCTATGTTCATTATCAGACATTTTTATAATTCCATTCACTATCCCATTTAAATCAAGTACCATTTCCATTTATCTACCCCTTAAAAGAATTTAAAACTTTTAAATTTGCAGAAATAGAAAAATTACTGAGCCAAATATATGACATATTTTCCATTTATTTCCAAAAACACTTGGTTTTCCTTAAATTTTCTAGATTTTCAAGAATCCATTCCTAAAGAGTAATTTATGTGGTGAATTTTTTTAGTCTTTACTTACTTTTCAAAAATAACAAATTTTTAGTGATATGGTCGTCTTATTTTCAAATAAATTCTTTAAATCCATTCCAAATATTTCAAGAAATTTTAAAATCTTTTATTAAATTTCTTTCAAGTCGAACACACCAGGATTTTATACTAGTTCGGAGTTAACCTACATCCAGCCCTACATAATTCCTTGTATGGATTTCTTTTCAACAAGTAAATGCAAATACAATCTTGATTTCAAGGCTACGGTACACACCCTCCAAAATCCCGATCTTTGGGTACAGTCATTTGATTGTCGGGGTACAAGCACACCCATTGGATTACGAGCTACTATGCATACCCAATTGGTTTTACGGGCCACAATCACAACCATAGTAGTGGTATGATTTGATAGTGTTTTATAGATTGAGATCTTCGATCTAGATTGCAATTGATCCTATAACTCTTGAATAGCACTTTGATCTTCGTTTGAGTGAGAGAGATAAAAGAAATCAGAGAGTAGATGAAGAAGAATCAAACAAGTGATGAAGTAACATGAGTCTGCTTGAATTTCGACAGAGTTAAGGTATATTTTGATTTAGAAAATGAGAGAGTGGAAGGAGGAGAGATAATTAAGAAAACGATGATTAAAAAATTAGTTTGTAATTCTGGTATTTATTGAGGAACAA
Organism: Allium cepa; assembly: GCA_030765085.1. Taxonomy (NCBI): domain Eukaryota; kingdom Viridiplantae; phylum Streptophyta; class Magnoliopsida; order Asparagales; family Amaryllidaceae; genus Allium; species Allium cepa. Next base: position 273,423,742 of record CM060946.1, read on the forward strand.
TGGTCATATCCAGTCATGAAGAGATATGATGAAAAGATGCTTCTTCTGAAATTTAAATTTTGAAAATATCGGCCATTATGTCCACATACATACATAGAGTATGTCGACATATTATTTTTAAAAATTCAAAATACTTCAAAAAATTATTTTGAAAACTTGTTGTTAATTTGTAAAATAGTTTGATACTTTGTAAAATCATTTAAGCATAGTTCATACATATTTTAATAATATAAAACTTAATTAAACCTTATATCATAACTTTGAAAATTTAAATGTAATGTAAATAATACATATATATAATCAATATAATTGTAACTTATTAAGGTATAAACAAAAATTCAATATATATAAACTTAAAAACACTAAAATAATATCTTAATAAGTATAAGATTTTTAATATCATTTTGAGAAATATTTGAAAAGATTACATTAAGGCCAGGATATTTGAAAAAAAATTAAAACAAAATTAGAGAAGGGGAGAGAGATCAGGAAAGTGCTATCAAGGTTTTAACATAAATTCTGCGACTCTATAACCTATCTAGAATATTTTGAAATTTTGAACTCTTTAATACTCATGAGTCTTCATTCTTCAACTCTTGAAATTTTATATCAACATCTTGAATCTACTCTTGTACCGTACAGTTTTCTTAATCAACAACTGTCTATTGTCCCGCACTATACACTATATATAACTTGATAAAACATTAGTATCTATATTTTATACAATGTCCTATAGTTGTTAGCATCAAAATCAATACCTAAGGTACTAACAATCTTTCCCTTTTTATGATGAACACAAGGTATATAAAATATAATATAAATCCTCATGGGTTACAAAACTCCCCCATAATCTATGTCCATATTATATATATTTCTCCCTATTTATCATCAACAAAAATAACCATGTAACGACCCGATATTTTCAACCATTCGCATCCATTATAAGTGTATAGGTAGACACTCATGCCGGAATTGAATTGCTCAAAATACCGCGTTGTAAATAAAATTTTTGGCAAATCTCAGAACATACAGTAAATAATAATCACAGATCACAGACACAGAGTATTTAAAAATGTAGCAGAAGTAAAAGAAATAGTGTTCATGAAGCTACTATATAAATATATCAGAGTTAAATAAAATACAACAGAAGTCTCAAGATGACAACCAAGTACAAGCTGGATAGAACAACAGAACTGGAATAGATAAGACTAGATAAGTAGATAATCTCCAGCGATTCAAATCTCCAGAAGTGGAATCCAAATCTGTGAATAACTCAGGCTGACCCGAGCGTAAATAAAAATACAAACACTCGAGTCAGGACATACATACTTATACAATGTAAACCAACTCAAGTGAACTGTAGTAAAAGTACAAGTAACTTAGAAGATGCTTGGGACCACCCATCCTCTAAGGATCCGTTAAACTATTTACTATGTAGTATATTGCACTATATACAGTAGTGTCTAATCAGTAAAGTATAATCATATAGAAAATAGCGTTAAGGTGATGGTGGACCTTAACGTGGTCGGATCTTTAAAACCAAAATCGTAGTGGGCTCGCTATAAGGAGATGGCAAGGCACGCGAGGCAATGCCATGGTGGATACACCGTTTGCACTCCCGGACCGGTGGTGACGGCAAGCCAGCAGCTTCCGCCCACCTCGAACAATACCCCCGAATCAAAGTGGCGCCATGTATCAAATTACAAAAGTAATAGAATGGTTTCCGATGGAGCATGCTCGATGAAAGGGTGCGGCCCTTTATGTAGCCCAGTATAGCTCCTGTTTTAGTCATATATGCCAACTCACGGGAGTTGGGTCCACGTAATATACCTCGAGAACGTCGCCACCATCCTACTTCATTCTGGAATCTCCACCGCGTACACAGTTGTTAAAGTGGTTTTCGGTATTGGCCGGCTATAAGACAATATCCGATCCCGGTCTCTTTAACAACCAATGGTTATTATAACCCGTAGTTATAACTTTAAAACAATATTTTATACTTCAAATAAAATATCATTTCAACCCAAATCTTTATCAAAATAAAGATTAAATCATTTCTAAACCATTTCAATATATCATCATACCATATATTTCAATTCAAATATTTATCAAAATAAATATCAAGTCATTTCTAACCATTTCAATATATTAAATTATCATATCCTTTCAAAACTTCCTTTCAAATCATTTTAATATATCAAAATATCATAACCTTTCAGAGCTTCATTTTCAAAATATCATATCTTTCAGAACTTCTTTCAAATCATTTTAATATCAAAATATCATATCTTTCAAAACTTCGTTTCAAATCATTTTAATATATCAAGATACCATATCTTTTCAAAACCACATTTCAAATCATTTTAATATATCAAAATAGCTATATTTTTTCAAAACCACATTTCAAATCATTTCAATATACCAAAATATCATATCTTTCAGTACCACATTTCAAATCAATTTAATATATCAAAAGTTACATTTCAAGACAAATTACTTCATTTTAAATCATAAAAATGAAGTTATTACATTTAATAATTAAATTATTAAATTCCAAAAATTTAAACTTTTCAGTGTTAATTTATGCACTTAAATTTATTAAAATAATGAAAATTCAAGTTTCGCAGCATTTAGAAAATGCTACAGAAAGTTACATTCAAAAACAATTCAATTTAACAAAAGACGGTATTAAAAATGCTGTTAGTTAACTTCAAATATTCAATAGAATTTCACAAACACTTGTATTTTTATTTAAATCATTTTTAACTTATAAAATCATACATTTTCACATTTATAAGCATCATTTAATTTTCCTTAAATTCATGATTTTATAAAGTTAAGTTTCCTTTCAAAAATCAATATTTATTAATAATTCGCTTATTAAATTTCAATATTCAAATTTAAATTCATTACATTAAATTTCAACTTAACACTTAAGTTTAAAATTTCAAATATAAATTAATTCCATTTTATTTAACTTAACTTAAAATTTTACTTTTAAACCAAATTCATAAATTCAAGTTTAAGTTATACTTCCAAATTCAACTCAATATTCACTCATTAACATTTTAACTTTATTCAAAAATCGTTAATATGTTATAAAATCATTTTAAATTAATTTAAATTCAAAACATCATAAATTTATCATATTTCAAAGTTAATTTAAATTCCATAAAAAATTAAATCAAAATTTCCAAAATAACTTACATTCAGATTTTCTAACTTTTTCATAATTTATTTAACTTATAGATTTCCATAAAATCAATAATACTTTACAAAAATTATATTTTTATTTAATTTTAAATCAAAATATTATAATAATTAAATTTCTAAAATATTTTAAATTTTTTAGAAAAACATATTTTAACTACGGGCCTGCATATAATTTTCTATGCTAGGTAAAGTGATACGGGTAATGTATCATTTCAACCCGTAATTTACAAAGAAAAATCTGGGTTTTATCATTTCAAACCCGCAGTCCCAAGTAAATAAAATAAGTTGAAAATCGTTCAGGCCTATCATTTCAGCCCACAACGATTTTCCGCTATTCTAAAGTTCGTTCGGGTATGTATCATTTCAACTCATGGTGATTCTAATCTAAAGGGAACTTGTAGTGTGATAAACTGATAAAATAGCAGAACAACATAATATAACAGTAACAGATGTTATAACAGGTGTTTAAGCATGGGTGAACATCATAAAATCATAATATAGCAGGTGTAACATGATAATGCATTTTATAGATTCAAAAGGGGTCAATTTACTAGTTGTATATGTACATACTGTCTGGTGAGAATAACTCACATGTTCAAAGCTGGAGATATCCACCAAAGCACACAATGCAACACAATGAAGGCACAATGACATGGATATGACTTGAGAGTGGAGAGCCAAAATAATTTGACTTGTTCAAACATTTACACAAAACATTACAAATATATGTAAGTTTCAACACGATTTAAACATCAAATAACATTAGAATTCAAAGCCCAAAACAACATCGAATGAATTGCACTTGTTCTCAACCACATGTACTTCAGTTAGGTAGAGATTAAGCTCAGCTAACTCAGGGAATTGGGTCAGGTTTGGGTGTGTAAGGGTCGGCCTACACATGGGTTTGAAGGTGGGTTTAGTCTAGGTGCATAAAACTAGGTGTACAGGGCTAAAACTATGCAACATGCATCATTTGTTGCTCTTGTTTGGCTCGGCCAGAGGCTAGGTGGGCCCAACCAGTGGCGCAGGTAGTGTTGGGTGATGTGGCAGAGGGTGGAGGTCAGGTCAGAGGTGGTGGTGGTGGAGGTAGTGGCGGCTAATGGTGGTAGAAGGAGGAGATGATAAACTAGGCTAGGCTACTGCAATAGGTGATGGTTTTTGGTGGATGTTGTGGTCGTCCTTGCCATGGATGGTCTCGACCTGAAATGGAAAGGTAGTAGGATGGGTGATGGTCAGAGGAAAGGGTGGTAGAGGTCAGGTCCGATCTGGTTGAGGAGGAGCCAAGCTATGAAGGTGAGAACAAGTACAAAATTCAAAATAGAAAAGTAGAAAAATAAAGGAAGAAGAAGATAATTTTTACCTCAACTCCTTCAAGACATGGCCGTATTTTTCTTTTTTTTAGATGATAAATGGATCTGAGATCCACGTGAAAAATGACGGAGGAAGTCACGGCTAAAAGAGAAAAAAAAACAGTCAAAGAGTAAATGAGGAAACGGTAAAAGAAATGACTTACGTTTCAAAAGCTTTTAAAACCTTTCAAATTTCGTTAATTTTGTTTATATAACTTGATATTTCTGTAAATAATAATAATCCCAGATAAAATTTCTAAAATTTATCAAAATATAAAAATATATATAATATTTATTAATTATATGAAGTTAAATTAAGGAAAATAGCTAAAAATATTAAACTAGTCTAGAAAATTTGAAATTAAATGAAATAAATTTTAGAAAATTCATATGAGCTTGTAATATATTTTTAAACATAAATAATAATATAAAATAAAAGTAAATTAACAAAATAAATAAATAAAAAATTTAAATATAATTTTAATGAAGAAAATAGCAGAAAATAAGAAAACAGCCTTAAAAAAAAAGAAATCAACACAGTAAACTTTGGAAAAATTGTTTACTTCATTTTAAAATTATTATAATACAAAAATATACATACAATAACATATTGACCCAGATTAAAATGAAATATGACAATAAAATATGATTTATACAATTTAAAAATAACAAAATAGCAGAATAAACAAATTGCACTCAATATTGAAATATACATAACTTTCACATTTTAACTCCGTTTTCAACGAAACGAAAAGCAGTGTTCAATTTATTACATCTATTTTCATTATAAAGGATAAAATTTAAGATTTTAAATAATTTAAATTTGAAGTTTAAAAGTCATAGTTTGAACAGCTTGACCAAAAATTCACTTTACAGTAAAATATTTAAATTATACCAGTTTGAACTATAGATCACTTAATAATCATCATTTATATTTAAAAATGAAATGTTTGAAATAAAACAAATTTAAAATAATTTAAAAATAAAAGAAAGTCCAATTTAAATAATATACAAAAATCTAGGGTTGTTATACCCTCCTCCACTCAGGTACGGAAAAGCACAGAAAAAGATAGAGTGAAATAGGATTAAGATAAGATGACAAGAAGATTGAAATTATATCTGATAACTGTTGTTATAGGTAAGTTTAACAAGGTGGAGATGATCTTTCCAAGATTCTCCAAAATTAAGAACACAAGCACGAAAAATGTGGATCCAAAATGATTACCAAAGATTATCAAGGATTATAGAAAGATTTCTAAACGGAAACATTATAGAAAAATGTCTATACGAGTCTGTAGGAAGATAAGGATAATAAGGACAACAAAAAGATAGTTTGAAAAACAAAATAAGGAAATAAATTTGAAAGCATGGAAATTTCATCTTAAATAGAGAATAAATCTTTACACAAGTTAAATAAATCTTAACTATCCCAAATTTCATTATCTTATTATCCAATCATCTTAAATTAACAATTTTTAAAACCATGGGTTTGAAAAATAATCATTTATTACACTCACAATTTCCTTAATAAACTTAATTCTTCTTTATTCCTAATTAAAATTAAATTTATTCCTCTCAATATATTTATCACTTATGTTAAATATGCTTACACTTATTATAGCTGCTTTCTTTTATTCTTAGTTCTTTTAACATTATTTTATTGTAAGTTATTCAATTACCCTTTATTATATTTACCTCTGCTAATCATTTTATAATTAAAATTTAAGTGTATAACATTTATTATAACCACTCAAATTTTATTAAAAAAATCCTTTTATATTGTATATTATCCAATTACATTGTTAACTTCTGAAATTAAGGTAAGTTATATTTGAATGCAATTGTATTATACAATTAAATCATTTCATGCTTGAATATTCATCCAAAAATTTTATTTTCTTTTTATAATTGAAATTATTCTTTAAAATAAAATTTAAGAATTAAATTTCCAATTTCTTTAACCCATTTAGAGATAAATAAATGTATGTACATAATTTATCGAATCAAATTTAAATCATATGTCTATATATATTATAGATTAAGTCATATTTTAGAAATTAAAATCAAATTGATTTACCAAAACAAAGGTGTAGTAAGTCTACAGAGCGGTCTCTTCACTAGAAACTCGAAAATGAATGTCGATGATGCTACAATCATCACCGAAATTATTTCTCAGCGACAAAGAGAAGAGCACTAATTTTTAAACTTTAAAATCCTTTGGAAACATATTCTTATTCAAAAATACTTTAAATAATATACTTTAAAACTTAAACACAAGGTTTGAAACCATTGAAAATTAAATTCTCAAATTTCTTATTCTAAATTCATTTCAGTTCCCAAATCAATTTATAAACAACTATTTATAAATTCATTTATAGAACAGTAAATGATAAATCAAGTATTATCACTTCAAATAATCAATTTAAATCAGTTTATTAAGTTCCATAAATTTACTTATATATCAAAATTTATTTCATTAACCAAATTTTAAAATAATATTGTGTCAGTTTGTTCTGTCAAAGTGTTTTAGAAATCCTATCGATAGCGTTGATCAGACGAATCGATCAGAAACCCAACTCAACATCAACAACTTAAACAACACAATATATAAACAAAACATAGATTTACAAGTACAATTCAAAATGTTTGAAAATAGGTTGGAAACAAAAGACAAGATGATTAAATAACAAAATAGGAAGGTGGATAAGCTTAAATAAATTACGGGCAACATTTACCGGGTCAACCGTGGTTTAAAGAATAAGATCAATGTGGATTTTTTTAGGGTAAATCTACATTCGATCTCAATAGATAAAGTTTGGAATAACAAAAGATATTAGCATCTAAACCAAGGATAGATATAAATCTCTGGTGAATCGATGCTAATTGTAAAGGAGTTTTCCCTTTTTTTTCAATTCAATTTGAAATTGGCGTGATCGCCGACTCACTTGAAAGATCATTCAAAGCGGAGTTTTGGAATACTCCAGAGTCAAAAGAAGATGAATAGTGAGGGACACGAATGGATTTTGGAACCTTAGGGAATGTTCCAAAATTCATAGGAATCGAGTCAAAAAGGAAGAGATTCAAACTCGAATGAAAGTGGTTCTGTAAATACATTCACTCCATATGCTGAGTTTAGCCTAGAGCTACCAAAGCTCTGATACCGTTTGTAACGACCCGATATTTTCAACCATTCGCATCCATTATAAGTGTATAGGTAGACACTCATGCCGGAATTGAATTGCTCAAAATACCGCGTTGTAAATAATTTTTTTGGCAAATCTCAGAACATACAGTAAATAATAATCACAGATCACAGACATAAAGTATTTAAAAATGCAGCGGAAGTAAAAGAAATAGTAGTTCATGAAGCTACTATATAAATATATCAGAGTTAAATATAATACAACAGAAGTCTCTATATGACAGCCAAGTACAAGCTGGATAGAACAACAGAACAGGAATAGATAAGACTAGATAAGTAGATAATCTCCAGCGATTCCAATCTCCAGAAGTGGAATCCAAATCTGTGAATAACTCAGGCTGACCTGAGCGTAAATAAAAATACAAACACTCGAGTCAGGACATACATACTTATACAATGTAAACCAACTCAAGTGAGCTGTAGTAAAAGTATAAGTAACTTAGAAGATGCTTGGGACCGTCCATCCTCTAAGGATCCGTTAAACAATTTACTATGTAGTATATTGCACTATATACAGTAGTGTCTAATCAGTAAAGTATAATCATATAGAAAATAGCGTTAAGGGGATGGTGAACCTTAACGCGGTCGGATCTTTAAAACCAAAATCGTAGTGGGATCGCTATAAGGAGATGACAAGGCACGCGAGGCAATGCCATAGTGGATACACCGTTTGCACTCCTGGACCGGTGGCAACGGCAAGCCAGCAGCTTCCGCCCACCTCGAACAATACTCCCGAATCAAAGTGGCGCCACGTATCGAATCACAAAAGTAATAGAATGGTTTCCAATGGAGCATGCTCGATGAAAGGGTGCGACCCTTTGTGTAGCCCGGTATAGCTCCTGTTTAGTCATATATGCCAACTCACGGGAGTTGGGTCCACGTAATATACCTCGAGAACGTCGCCACCATCCTACTTCATTCTGGAATCTCCACCGCGTACACAGTTGTTAAAGTGGTTTTCGGTATTGGCCGGCTATAAGACAATATCTGATCCCGGTCTCTTTAACAACCAATGGTTATTATAACCCGTAGTAATAACTTTAAAACAATAGTTTATACTTCAAAATAAAATATCATTTCAACCCAAATATTTATCAAAATAAAGATTAAATCATTTCCAAACCATTTCAATATATCATCATACCATATATTTCAATTCAAATATTTATCAAAATAAATATCAAGTCATTTCTAACCATTTCAATATATTAAATTATCATATCCTTTCAAAACTTCCTTTCAAATCATTTTAATATATCAAAATATCATAACCTTTCAGAGCTTCATTTTCAAAATATCATATCTTTCAGAACTTCTTTCAAATCATTTTAATATCAAAATATCATATCTTTCAAAACTTCGTTTCAAATCATTTTAATATATCAAGATACCATATCTTTTCAAAACCACATTTCAAATCATTTTAATATATCAAAATAGCTATATTTTTTCAAAACCACATTTCAAATCATTTCAATATACCAAAATATCATATCTTTCAGTACCACATTTCAAATCAATTTAATATATCAAAAGTTATATTTCAAAACAAATTACTTCATTTTAAATCATAAAAATGAAGTTATTACATTTAATAATTAAATTATTAAATTCCAAAAATTTAAACTTTTCAATGTTCATTTATGCACTTAAATTTATTAAAACAATGAAAATTCAAGTTTCGCAGCATTTAGAAAATGCTACAGAAAGTTACATTCAAAAACAATTCAATTTAACAAAAGACAGTATTAAAAATGCTGTTAATTAACTTCATATATTCAATAGAATTTCACAAACACTTATATTTTTATTTAAATTATTTTTAACTTATAAAATCATACATTTTCACATTTATAAGCATCATTTAATTTTCCTTAAATTCATGATTTTATAAAGTTAAGTTTCCTTTCAAAAATCAATATTTATTAATAATTCGCTTATCAAATTTCAACATTCAAATTTAAATTCATTACATTATATTTCAACTTAACACTTAAGTTTAAAATTTCAAATATAACTTAATTCCATTTTATTTAACTTAACTTAAAATTTCACTTTCAAACCAAATTCATAAATTCCAATTTAAGTTATATTTCCAAATTCAACTCAATATTCACTCATTAACATTTTAACTTTATTCAAAAATCATTAATATGTTATAAAATCATTTTAAATTAATTTAAATTCAAAATATCATAAATTTATCATATTTCAAAGTTAATTTAAATTCCATTAAAAATTAAATCAAAATTTTCAAAATAGCATACATTCAGATTTTCCAACTTTTCCATAATTTATTTAACTTATAGATTTCCAGAAAATCAATAATACTTTACAAAAAATATATTTTTATTTAATTTTAAATCAAAATATTATAATAATTAAATTTCTAAAATATTTTAAAATTTTTAGAAAAACATATTTTAACTACGAGCCTGTATATATTTTTCTACGCTAGGTAAAGTGATACGGGTAATGTATCATTTCAACCCGTAATTTACAAAGAAAAATCCAGGTTTTATAATTTCAAACCCGCAGTCCCAAGTAAATAAAATAAGTTGAAAATCGTTCAATTCTCATTTCAGCCCATAACGATTTTCCTCTATTCTAAAGTTCGTTCGGGTATATGTATCATTTCAACCCATAGTGATTCTAATCTAAAGGGAATTTGCAGTGTGATAAACTGATAAAATAGCAGAACAACATAATATAACAGTAACAGATATTATAACAGGTGTTTAAGCATGGGTGAACATCATAAAATCATAATATAGCAGGTGTAACATGATAATGCATTTTGCAGATTCAAAAGGGGTCAATTTACTAGTTATATATGTACATACTGTCTGGTGAGAATAACTCACATGTTCAAAGATGGAATCCACCAAAGCACACAAAGGAACACAATAAAGGCACAATGACATGGATATGACTTGAGAGTGGAGAGCCAAAGCAATTTGACTTGTTCAAACATTTACACAAAACAATACAAATATATGTAAGTTTCAACACGATTTAAACATCAAATAACATTAGAATTCAAAGCCCAAAACAACATCGAATGAATTGCACTTGTTCTCAAACCTATGTACTTCAGTTAGGCAGTGATTAGGCACGGCTAACTCAGGGAATTGGGTCAGGTTTGGGTGCGTAAGGGTCGGCCTACACATGGGTTTGAAGGTGGGTTTAGTCTAGGTGCATAAAACTAGGTGTACAGGGCTAAAACTATGCAACATGCATCATTTGTTGCTCTTGTTTAGTTCGGCCAGAGGCTAGGTGGGCCCAACCAGTGGTGCAGGTTGTGGTAGGTGATGTGGCAGAGGGTGGAGGTCAGGTCAGAGGTGGTGGTGGAGGAGGTAGTGGCGGCTAATGGTGGTAGAAGGAGGAGATGATAAACTAGGCTAGGCTAGTGCAATAGGTGATGGTTTTCGGTGGATTTTGTGGTGGTCCTTGCCATGGATGGTCTCGACCTGAAATGGAGAGGTAGTAGGATGGGTGATGGTTAGAGGAAAGGGGTGGTAGAGGTCAGGTCAGATCTGGTTGAGGAGAAGCCAAGCTATGAAGTTGAGAACAAGTACAAAATTCAAAATAGAAAAGTAGAAAAACAAAGGAAGAAGAAGATAATTTTTACCTCAACTCCTTCAAGCCATGGCCATTTTTCTTTTTTTTAGATGAGAAATGGATCTGAGATCCACATGAAAAATGAAGGAGGAAGTAACGACTAAAAGAGAGAAAAAAAACAGTCTAAGAGTAAATGAGGAAACGGTAAAAGAAACGACTTACGTTTCAAAAGCTTTTAATACCTTTCAAATTTCCTTAATTTTGTTTATATGACTTGATATTTCTGGAAATAATAATAATCCCAGATAAAATTTCGAAAATTTATATAAATATAAAAATATATATAATATTTATTAATTATATAAAGTTAAATAGCTAAAAATTGTAAACTAGTCTAGAAAATTTGAAATTAAATGAAATAAATTTTAGAAAATTCATATGATCTTGTAATATATTTTTAAACATAAATAATAATATAAAATAAAAGTACATTCACAAAATAAATATAAAAAAATTAAATTTAAATATAATTTTAATGAAGAAAATAGCAGAAAATAAGAAAACAGCCTTAAAAAAGAGAAATCAACACAGTAAAATTTGGAAAAAATTGTTTACTTCATTTTAAAATTATTATAATACAAAAATATATATACAATAACATATTGACACAGATTAAAATGAAATATGAAAATAAACTATGATTTATGTAATTTAAAAATAACAAAATTGCAGAATAAACAAATTGCACTCAATATTGAAATATACATAACTTTCACAGTTTAACTCCGTTTTTAACGAAACGAAAAGCAGTGTTCAAGTTATTACATTTATTTTCATAATAAAAGATAAAATTTAAGATTTTAAATAATTTAAATTTGAAGTTTAAAAGTCACAGTTTGAACAGCTTGACCAAAAATTCACTTTACAGTAAAATATTCAAATTATACTAGTTTGAACTATAAATCACTTAATAATCATCATTTATATCTAAAAATGAAATGTTTGAAATAAAAAAACTTAAAATAATTTAAAAATAAAGAAAGTCCAATTTAAATAATATACAAAAATCTAGGGTTGTTATAAACCACCTAAAACTATAAATCTAACACTAGTTCTTACTCTAATTCTAACTCTAACTCAAATAAAATACTAATCGATATATGTAAGAATTATATATAATGACGATGAGAATGATTATATAAAAACAATAAATGATATGTAAAATTAGATAATCATGAAATAATCATAATCAGTATAAATATTCATCCAATCCAACAAAGTTAATGTCACACACCATTCAAACAAATCCATGCAAACCAATCAAATCTAAGTCAAATGAAGCATTATTATTTATATACAACTAATCCTATTTAAGCGAGACATTTTAAGAAACTTCAACCTATCCATCAGTGCCAAAGATTGGCTCTGCTTTGACTGCATTCCAATCTTCATCATCTTTATTGATTATACACTCTAGATTGGTGGTTAGTTCTTCTTTGTTCAAGGTAGAAATCATCTACTGAATCGCGTTGAAATGCCTTTCTTGCTCCTTGATCACCTGCATTTGACTCAATTCTAAGTGCCTCTGGTTTCTTAGCATGAAAGAAAGAATGTTCGTGAATTATTCAAGAGTTTGTTCCAGGGTTTTTGGTTAGTTTTTGGATAGAGAAGCCACTAATTTTTATTAGAGTTTAGGAATAAAAAAGAAGAAGAAAGAGGCTTGAAACAAATGATTCTATGGTGTTGATAGGTATTTAAAAGTGTGAAAATTCATACGAAATAATAGATACCTATTGTCTATTTAATTTTCAAATTTTAAAATTTTAACAAATTACCGTTATATGTCGACATATGTAAAGAAATTTTCGAAAACAATTTTGTTTTGATATTCTAATGTATTTATCTTATACATTTATGTTTGTATATTTTCCAAAGATGATAAATAATGTATAACGGTAAGGAAACAGATTTTTCATTAATATTGAATGATGATTACATAGCTCATATACTAAAACGATGAAAAGATACTTAAGATCAAACCAAATTCAAACTAAAATGACTAAATTCAACAAATTCATAAGCAATTAGATGGATAGTAAACTAGAAGGATGTAGATAAAGAAGATGATGAAGATATCCCAAGCTTGCGTTTCACTTTTCCAAAGAATTTGTCCATTTTGTTGTAAATGGAGGCTAATTTCTTACTAATGGAATGTTTGGGAATCTTTTGGTCTTCAAAAATCTTCTTTTGATTGTTAAGAAAGTCTTTGTTGGTTGATCGAAGAGGAAAATCGATGTTTTCTAAGGAGGTTTCCTCCTCGTCCTTATCTTCTTCTTCAATATCCACATCTTTTCCTTATTCGGTATCCATATCTTCTACTTCTTCCTCTTCCACCTCTTCTCTAATTTATTCCTCCTCTTCATAAGCTAACCTTTCCTCTCCTTCCGCAACAGTTTCATATAGTTCGAAAAAGGGTGGAATTTTCGTAAGAGTGATGTTGGCTTGATTAAAGACTTTACGAGAGACAAATTCCACTCCTTTAAAGTCAACACCAAAGAAATTGAAGATTCGAGACACACGGCATGAAATAGTGTGTTTTAATGATTAGAAAATTTTTGGAATAAATTCATCTTAAATGACTTGAGTCCAATTTATATCATATTGATCATAAATGGCGAAAAGAGCTATGCACACTTTTGGAGTTGGATTGTTGAAATTTCCTAATCGAGGAGTAATATTGTAAGAGAAGGTTTAAAATTCTTGCTTTTGGACGAAAATTTTGGTTTTCGAATTCAAAATCATTACAATATAGAAAAAGTTGTGAAATACTTTAGGATTTCAATCATCAATTTTAAAAAGATGTAAGGTCCAATCCGGTAGATTTATTTCCAAGAATGGTATCCAAAATTTCACAATGTATAACTATTAAAGTTCTTTTTACATTACTCCACACTTCTCTTTCATTACCCTCATGAAATTTTCCTTTTAAGTTTGCATAAAACATTTTAACCAAGTATGGATAGCAAATATAATCATTTTGAGAAGCATCAATTAAATCGGGAATTCTGCTTTGTAAACAAAGAGGATCAAGTTCATAAGAAGAAAAATCATTGAAAACTAAAAATATTCCTATAGAAACCTTTCCAAAATTCATAAAACTAACATAGGCTTCATAGCCTTTTGATCATTGTAGGGTAATTTTTTGAAATTTTTAGAAAGTCTCATAGATGAAGAAGTGCTTGAGGGAACCATTGATGAAGAGTTTTAAAGAGATAAGAGAGTTAATGAAATTTTGCAATTTAAAAGTGAAATGAATAGATAGAGATAAAGATAATAAATAGAGAATCAAATGACGTGTTCTTTGGTCAATGGGTACTTTTTTAGAATATGGGGATATGTGAAATAGTGGAGGAAAAATTCAAGTTTTGAATCTAAAATTGAAATTCAAAATCTGCCTAAGCATGTCGACATATGTTAGGCGTGTATGTCAACATATATGTCAAATATTTAAAAAATGATTTTTTAACTATATCCTATTTTATTATATATATATCTATTTATTATTTTCTATTCATAGAAAAATAATTTTAAAAATAATTTATATCATTATCGTATTATAAAAATATATAAAATATTTAATTTAAAATATAACCACACAATATTCAACTAATATTATTATTAACCTGTAAGATATTCCTAACAACCAATAAAGAAACCAAAAAAAATTCATTCAAGAAATTAAATTTTTGATGCATTAAAAGCATACCGTTTTCAAATCCACTTTACCATTTTCTTTTAATTATATATTACTGTAAAGAACATGTTAGCAAATCTGTATCTGATTCATCATCACTTGAGCATGTGTCTGAATCGTCTAATGTTGCAGTATAGGCTCTTCTCTATTTTTTGGATGAATCAGTGTTTGGTGTAGTTTTCAGTTTATCGGGATGTGGACAGTCTCGTTTTAAATAGCTAGGTTCATCACAGTTATAACGTCTAATACCATTTTCGCTTCGACTTCTGCTTCTTAGATTTATGTTGTCGTTTCTTTTGAATTGTTCATTTTCCTGTATTTTAGAAATTTTATGAAATTCCTTGTCATGAAAGCAATAAGTGAGTGTACTACATCTTGGAATCTGTTATACATATTAGATATGGACTCATTTGAATTCATTTTAAATAATTGAAACTGGTTTGTTAACATGGAAATTTTGGTCTGTTTAAGCTTACTTATGCCTTCATGTGTAACCTGCCAAGTTCTCCACATTTTAAATGCAGACTTACATGTAAATACTCTATCAAATTCATTTCTAACTAGTGAACAAAATAATATATTCATAGCCTTAGAGTTATTTTATGCAACTGCCTTTTGGTCAGCAATCCGTTGTGCAAATTTTGTCTCTGCTTCAGTGTACTTGGTTTGTATGATATTCCAAGTGTATAAACCAATTGACTGTAAATAAATTTTCATTCTACATGACCAATATGTTTAATTATTGCCACTAAAAAGTGGAGGTCTAGTGGTAGATTATCCTTTGACAAACGACATACTAACAAGTGTATTAACAGTGTTACTAACAGTACTATTACCATTGTTGGTAGCCATTTAAACTTTTTCAAAAATCAGATGATGAATACTTTGAAAACTGACGTTCTAATACAAAATGTGAATCGGCAAAATAAGAACTTAAGGCTAAATTAATACTACAGGAAGTGCATAGTGCTTAATGGATTATATGAATATTTTTCAAATTCTTTAAGATTCTACTTGGAATAATGTAATTGAAAATCATAGAAATAATCACATAATCAAAGTGCAGATAAAAGTAAATGCAACAAAAATAAAAAAAAGAATGCACCAGGTTTTATACTGGTTTGGAATTACCTTGCATCTAGTCCTGGAAAATTCCTTATACATATTTCTTTTCAACTAGTAAATGCAAATACGATCTCGATTTCAAGGCTACGGGACTCCCTCCAGAATCCTAACCACTGAGTAGAGTCACTTGATTTCTAGGCTACAAGCATGCTCACTAGATTTATGGGCTACTAAGCAAATCCAATTGATTTTATAGGCTACAACATACCCACAAGTATAGCAGTATGATTTGATAGATTTTACAGACTCAGATCTTCAATCTCGACTATAGTTGAATTTATAACTCTTGGATAGCACTTTGATTTTGGTTTAAGCGAGAGAGATGAAAGGAATTAGACAGTATATGAAGAAGAATCAAAGTAGTGATGATTGAATTTGATTCTGGTTGAATTTTAACAGAGTTTGACTATATTTTGACTTAGAAAATAAGAGAGTGGAAGGAGGAGAGATGATTAAGAAAATGATGATTAAAAAATTCATTTGAAAGTATGATCATGGAGGAACAACAGTCATATCCATTCATGAAGAGGTACGACGAAAAACTCTTCTTTTGAAATTTAAATTTTGAAAAAAAATCAGCCACTTTGTCGGCATACATACATAGAGTATGTTGACATACAATTTTTAAAAATTGAAAATACTTTAAAACATTATTTTGAAAACTCATTTTGTAAAATAGTTTGATACTTAGTAGAATCATTTAAGCATAGTTTATAGATATTTTAATCATAATTAAACTTTATATGATAATTTTGAAAATTTTAATGTAATGTAAATAATATATATATATAATCAATATAATTATAACTTATTAAAGTATAAAGAAAAATTTAATATATATATATATAAAACCTTTAGAACACCAAAATAATATCCTTATAAGTATAAGAGATTGAAAATCATTTTGAGAAATATTTTGAAAAGATTATTTTAAAATCGGCATATTTGAAAAAAAAAACAAAACTAGAGAATGAGAAAGAGATTAAGAAAGTACTATCAAGGTTTTAACATAAATTTTATGACTCTATAACTATCTTGAATACCTTGAAATCTTCAACTCTTTAATACTCATGAGTCTTCATTCTCCAACTCTTGAAACTCTATATTAGAATCTTGAATCTGCGTTTGATACTATATAATCTTCTTAATCAACACCTATCTAATATCCTACACTATATAATATATATAACCTTATAAAACATTAGTTCCTATATTATAATGTCCTATGTCAAAACCAATACCTAAGGTACAAACAATACATACTTTGGGCACACTATAAAAACATAAGTAGATAACTATAATAGATAATTTACTGCCAAATCTTCACCATCTTCTCACACTCATCGCTGTGCACTACTACAAAACAGGCCATTTGCATCGGTTGTTTACCCCTTTTATGCATCAGTTCAACAACCGATGCATATGCAACCGATGCAACAGGCTTAACACTTTTGCATCAGTTCTGAAATCGATGCAAAAAGGTCCTTTTTGCATCGGTTATTACTAACAACTGATGCAAAATATCATGGTTGGTTGCTTGGACACAGCCCCCATGTTGCATCAGTTGTAATGAAAACCGATGCAACTAAGGAACTTGGTGCATAGGTTGTTGTTGAAAACCGATGCAAACTAATCCCTCTATTGCATCGGTTTTTTATAACAACCGATGCAACTAATCCCTCTATTGCATCATCTATTTATACCTGATGCAAAAAAGCCGTTCTTAGAAACCATTATTACAATACTCAAATAGACTATATGTATATTATTGATTATAACAAACTATTATTGCATGCAATATTACAATCATTCAAAATTAAATTTGATGGCAAATACATAATCAGATTTAATAATTCTACAAAAGAATGAAAAACATAAATAAATTCCACAGTACATAATCAGATAGTCAGTAGTAAAAAATAAACGTAGCGTGTTATATGTAGACACACAAAAATACATATATACAGAGAAGAGAATGTATCGTTGACAGTTAATAAATTAAGCACAAGATGGTCTTCAAACGTTACTGATATTGTTGCACTTCATTGTTACTGATACAACTGACACTGCTGCACATTTCAACATCAACTACTACAGTCAAAATTTGCCACTACCTCACTACCATACCACCGCTCTTCCCAAATTCCACTGACCATCGCTACAACTTGCTCTACCATTCCATATCACACCACTTCCTTGAACCACCACAGTTCCACTTAAACAAGTTTTTGGCTACTGCAACAATTCACCAGTCTTCAACTCCTCTACCTACTGCCACATTCCCCCCAGTACAACTTCAGATCCACTACACAGTCGATAGCTGCTTGCCATACTTCACCGATCATCCGCATCTACAACTCATACTTCACAATCCACAAAACATCCACGTCAACCCTTTACTACCCTGAACTTCACATTCACCAACAACTAACTACATTACTATTCCCATCCCTTACCTCTAACCATACTCAATTTACCATCAAAACACTGCAATTATATCACTACCCTGATAAACCTCCTCGGCCATTCAACAGATCAGCAAGTGTCATCAAGTAGCTGCTCACCATCAACCTCTCCCCTCAAAACCACAACATCAAACACTCAACCACTTCACTACACTCAAACTGCATTACCCTGCTTTGTCAACATCCTTCACCAAATCGTCGACCAAACTCCTTAACTCACGACATCTGCAAACACAGCCACCTTCCCATAGCAACATCTCCAAACAACTCCATACAAATACCCACAACCTCTTCACCAAACAGCCCATCACAACATCCCATTTCCTTTCAATCATTAAACTGCTGCAAATCACCCGCACATACCCCTTACCACCCTGGTTACTTCCATCAGATAATCCGCCATCTCCAATAGTCAACTAGTCTCCACCATTCGACCACTGCAAATTACATTACATAAACCTTCCCATAAACCCAAACCATCAGCCAAAAAAATACTGTACAATATCAAAAATTGAACTTCACACCGACCATCTCCGACGAACCACTTTTGCAATCGCCTTCTCCAATCAGCCACCCTTAACCCATCATCAACATAACCAAAAGTAGTAATTATATCCTTTTTGACTGCATATACTCGTGGTATATTTGGTCAACCACAAAAGCAAAATGCAATTTTAGAAATACCAAGTTCTCCAAAACATAAGAAGCAATATTCAACACATCCAACTTAAATATAAAAAAAGAGTTTAATTTGGCTTGCATAACTCATACTATTGTTATATATCGCTTATGGAAAGAAAGAAATGGAAGGTTCCACAATAACAAATAGACTGCTAGCTTGCAACTTTGGAAAACATTTAAAAATGATTTTCAAATCTTGCTCAGAAAATCAGAGAAAGCAGCACAGGCTTTGAAAAATCAAGAACAAATACTTTATTTATAGGGCATGGGAAATTACAGGGAATGATTAGAGACATACTTATAGAGTGAAAAATACCATGTAACCATACGTAGTACATGATACAAAAGTACTCCTGCATAAGCCATAGTTGGGTGCGGAATATTGTAATATAAGGAGACGTACATGATGTTGTTGTAATGAAGTGAAGTTATGGAGTTTGTTGAGACTGCTGTTCAGACCCTGTACATATGATGTTGAATTTTGTTTGCTAATCTAATCATGTTTTTAACCCTGTGTACTGCAACACACAAACAATAGATTCAAATAGAGTGAGAATGCTAATGAGTTGTCCTAGTTAAAGCACTAACCATGGTGGAAGTGACAATGAATCTTTATATTTTTCATATTTTTAAATAAACAACCACCATATGTGAATATATGATATTTTTGTGAATTGGAACATACTGCATATTTACAACATGATTTAATTTAAAATATTTGCGAGGCTTTTACGTTTGTAATGTTTTATTTGAGTTGCGGAATATTCCATAAGAAGACATAAAATAGTTATTTAAAAATGTAGTGCAAGGTAATAATACCCTCTGCATCTTAAATTAATCAGAATTTCTGAAATTTTCATTGGATTTGCTAGCAGGTTACGGTTACCTTCTTCAAAACTGAAGTTGTTGTAACTTTAAAATAAAAAAGATATTAATAGACATGATTACGAAATATGAACAAAAAAAATCAAAGAACTATAATATTGCATTTATAAGAAACTGACATCTTATTAGTTTTGATGAATTATTTGATTAAAATTCTAAACCTATTAAAAAAAATAAGAAAAGAAAATTTCTCAAATATAAAAAATAATAAAATTTTAACTTAGTAAACAACAATGCCTATTAAATTTTAACGTTTCCAGTAATCCAGTTGACTAGTGAAGTTCAGTTATGTTGCATTCATTGTTTCCGCTAGCATGTCATTATGCTACTGCTACAAACTAATAATGTGATAAATAGGAAACAGATAAATGTTCAATCTGAAGAACTATATAAACCTAAAAATACAAATGATTCATACCCATTGTACTTGCTGCAAGAGATGCAAGAAGTCCTAAAAAACACGATAGAGGCAAAGATACAGAAAGAGCAGCATAGCCACTGTCGTATACCTATATATACATGCACATAAGAATAACTCCAACATTTATTTTTCTTGAAACAAATACCCAACTGAGTCAGACACTGTCCATAAAATATGCTAAAAAAGTAGAATACGTACCTATATATACACACATGCACATAAGAACAGCTACAACATTTTTTTGTTGAAACAAATACCCAACTGAATAAGACATTGTCTAGAAACTTTGCTAAAATGTAGAATAATCCAGGGGTTTGTCTTGTATATACCCAAGAATCAAGTTTCACTTGTAAATTCAGTGTTTTGGATATCCGTTATATGGGGACTTAACAATAACAATTAAATGCATATATTGGAATTGAATCTTACCAGAAGTTGTTCAAGAAAGCAGAAGTACAATAGCACGCTGGTGATCACAAGAATAGGCATGTCCAACAATAACCTGTTACGGCTTCATATTTTTCACTGACAAACTAATTAACCTTAGAATGGATTGTTAAAAAAATTGGTGTTCTTACCTTAGCGGTTGTAAATTTTCTTGATGTGATGCTTCTCAGCATTCGAAGCAGGAACCAACTCTACACGTAATAGAGTAACTGATAGGTTGCGAACCTCTTGAATGCAAACTTCACAATTTTTGTTACCCTTTAAGCTAAACCATTTCACTGCACATTCTTGATGAGCCAATGAGAGTTCAGCTTTACAATCATATTCCAGCTTCATCCTTTCGCCTCCTTATTTAAGTTCGATCATGCAAATTCTGCATACTGCTTCTTCTTTAGGAATATCTTCACCTTCTCCTTTGATCACAAATGAATGTGTTATTATAAAACAATTATGGTACTTAAATGAGTGTTACTTGATTGCTTTGTACTTACCATTAACACTGTTACTTGTTGAATATGGAGAAGAAGCACTAGTGTTAGCTGCTTTAGGAGTGGAAGGGACGACTCTAAATCCATTGCCTGAAGATTTCATTCTCTTGATACTTTTCGACTTCTTATTTAAGGGTATAGACAGCGAGCGTGATATGTTCTTCTGAATCCCTTTTATCTAAACAAGTTGTTCAGAAAATAAATTATGTAAACCAGACAATTTTAAGTTGAAGTTCAGTAATATTAACTTACCTTACTTGCTGTTGATATTTCGCTGTCTTCGGTGGCAGTTTATTGTAAGGAATTCTCGCTCAAAAGTGCATCGTTTCTGACTGGTAAAGAAAAAGTTCTTCTTACTGCAGGTTTGAATAAATTTTTGAAAGACAGTGTTCTTGAAGCTACTCTTTGCTCACTTTCTATATATTTCTCAGTCTCCATAGGAGGAGTGCGCGACTTAAAGCTAAGCTTTGAAATAAAATTCTTAACTGATGTATTATCTTTAGATGATGATGTATGCATTTTCTTTGACCTGGAATCTGGAGTCGGTGGTGTATCGATTCGTATGGAAAATTCTTCTATTATTTCGACCAATTCCTCTTGATCCTGCAAACAATAAAACTTGTTGATTACAGATGAATTTTATGCATATATATACTACATGCACCATGCCTTTTGAAATACTAGCACGCCAAAAGAATTGTGAAATAAATTAGATATGTAGCCATGGTTAGATATATGACATTGTTTTACAGCTAGTTGATTGTCATATTAAAAAAATATTCTTCATAATATTACTTATTTTTTTATATGCATTTGGAAACTGTATGAGAATAACAGTTCTAACCTTCTGTATGCTTGATCTATTGTCTTCATCATCTTCATGCTTGAGAGGAACTGAACTTTCCATTGGTATATGAAGATAAATTACATCAACTGCAAATAAATACCAACTGAAAGATAAGATTTGAATCAATATAAATATGGTGAAGCATATTTGACGAAACTTCTAAAACTATCTTTTTTATTGCATCGAATCATTATTTAATAATTATACTTGAGAAATACATTCATGCGTCACAGGATAATAAAAAAAATGATTTTAAAAGCCCTAAATATCTCCATAGAAAAAAAAACCCATCTCCATAAGACATCCTTAAGCTAACTGGTCATTATCCTATGATCGTGAATAACCATAACAGACTCAGGAATAACACATACGTGCATATAACATGTATCCTTAATGGACACTTAAATACCATTTGGTGAAGAGTGACATTTATTCCATCTTTTCCTCAATAAATCGGTACAATTTTCAGTTTAACCTTAGGTCCTACTTTTATACTTTACTCATAGAAAACAATTGAAATTCTACTAGTGATGTTGACAATAAACATGAAACAAAGAGTAGAAAGATCAAATGGACATACTCAATCAGGCACTTATACTCTAGAAGGTAATGTTAAGCAGGTAAGACAATGGTACCTGTATCCTGAAATCTTATATCTTAATGTAAGTGGCAATGAAAGCATGACTGCTTCATGTTAATTTTGACAGATAAATCAGAGCAATGCTCCGCTAAACTCCATTCCAACGATTCCGTCGAGCTTCCCTTCCGAATCTCTACCTGACCATACCAATATCGTCGAGCTCGTCACCTCCAGTAGAAACATGACGGTATCCCTCTCCACGTATTACTATAGCAACGTAATTATCTACAGGGCACCGAACTTCACCCAATCTCGATCATAGATGCTAATTTCTTTGCTGAACTCGAATCTGACCTCCATTATCACCAATTCTTCTTCAAATTGATGTAAACCGAAGCCCTAGTTTGAAATCCCCACCTTCTGAGCCCAGACAAGCAACGCACCCGTAAAAATGCATATGAAAATGAAGCTATCCGCGAACGAAAGATTTTAAGGCTTGTTTCGTATTTTTATATTGAGTAGATTTTTATATATTGATTTTTGAATTCAAACAATTTTTTTCTTTTCTTTGGCCGAGTTTAAATAATGGAAAGGGGAAAAATAAAATTTCTAGCACCGAGATTCTGAGGGAGGAGAATTTTTTTTGAAGTGGGTTACTGAGGAGGATGGAGTACATTTGTCCAAAGTAGTAACTTTGGAGCCAATTTTTCATTATTTCCCACCTAAATTTCATATCTTTGCCATCAAGACATAGTTGCATCGGTTGACTTTAAAATCGATGCGATTAAAACTATTTGCATCAACGTATTTGCATTGGTTGTTGGTGACAACTGATGCAAATTTGATTTTATATTAGTTATTGCTTTCCACGTACCAATTGCATGGTTATTAAGATAGAAATGATGCAAATAGTTCTATATACATCAGCTTTTACTTCAACCGATGCAAATGAGGCGAAGCAATATGCACTTTTTATACTAGTGTTACCTAACATATAAGTTGTAATGAGGTCGGAGTCAGCACAACAATGTCTGGTGAATGAAAACATCAAGTTTTAGAATAACAGTAATAGTAGTAAATAATTAAACGAGAATTATGTCTTACATATTTATTATACTTTCCTAAGTATATCACTAACTATAGGATAAAGGCTCTACAAGCCAAACTCAATGACAATAAATGCGGATGCAATGCAACTATGGAGTATATTGGGTTCAGTAACTCATCTCCTGTCCAAACATATCCTCATGATGCGAGGGAAAGTACGTGGATCGCTTAACACCTTTTAAAAAGGAAGAGGAAGACTCTCAAGCCACTTAGTGCCTAGAACTTAGGCGCACCTCTCCTGGTACTTCCTATGTGGCATCTTAGGAAATCTCTTAAGGAGAGTTAATACTTCTAAGATAGAGAAGAGATAGACCCTATGACGATTTAATATCTCAACCTTGAAGTGGACCTCCCAAGAGATTTCCACAACGCACTTAAAGGATAATTCCAACCATTTAATACTTCTTAAATAGGGAAGACGCTAACCTTAACAGCTGTTTAATATCTCAACCCCAAAGAAGGCCCGTTTTGGCAATAACCCATGCCAAAAAGGAAATATCGACCATTCAATACTTGTTAAATAGGGAAGAGGCAGACCCAATAGTCATTTAATACATCAACCCCGAAGCAGACCTTTTTTGGGATTACCTAATGTTATTCATGAGAAATTCCCTAAGTCATTTAGTACTTCTTACTTGGGAGGTGGTAGACCCTAAACTAGCTATTTAACACCTTAACCCCGTAGCAAACTTGGCATGGAATTTCCTTATCCTTATAGCCTGTAACCCAACTATGACGTCTCATATTAGTCTGACTGTGATGATCCATATTTTGGAAGGTTTAAATCCACGATAATCCACACATGTCCGACTTAAACAATCCGAAACATAGATGATTGATGGGTTTTATTAACAAAATAAGAAAAGAAGAAGAAAACAAACATAGAATCTCTCAGTGGAACGACAAAATATAATAATCAATTAAATAGTCCATGAAGCTGCTTATACTATACATTTGACTCTAATTTATACAACATTTATCAGAGTTATATATATATATATATCAGGGATAAATAAATAATGCAGCAGACAACATGATACAGGAATACTGTGATGACCCAGAATTTCGGGCAATATCAATTTAATAATCTGTATTAATAATTAAATTAATTTGACAATTTTCTTTTATAATTTTAATTTAAATTGGCAAGTTTATTCTTTTAAAAGAAAATAAATAGTTAATTGGTGAATTTTGTCTTTTAAAGCTAATAAAATGTTTTCTATTTATAGTGTGTGTATATATATATTTGTATATATTGTAAATAGAAAAGCTTTGGTTTGCATTTAAAAATAAGATATGTTTTCAAATTCTAATATATATATATATATATATATATATATTGGTAATTTGGAAGTTATGATTAAATATAAAACTTTTCAAAGGTTATTTAAATAGTTAACCATATAGTTTCAAACAGGTAAATAGGCACAAGGAAAAAGATACGAAAAAAATTAATCTCAGGGACAACTAGTTTATTTTTTAGTGTGAAAGACACTTTTTAGTATAAACTGAAAATGATAATTACAACTATCATTCTGTGATTTACACTAAAAAGTGTCCTTCAGCCTAAAAAGCAAACTTCTTGTCCCTGAAACTAAATTTTTCTCGAACTATTTCCTTGAGCCTAAAAACCTCTAGTTTCAAATTACTAAAAGGTAAATGTTTAATTGTTTAAAATATTTTTTTAGCTTAAGTTTAAATTTAAATAAGATTAAGAAGAAGGTTTTTTATTATCTTTTTAAATATTGCTTGATAAATATGATACATTAATTCACTTAGTAATATAAGTAATTTACAATAATGTGATAATTTACTATATAAATTATTTAAAATTGACAAAATTGTGATTTTCAAACAATAATAATAATGTATTGTTTTTATATATAGATATAAATAGATTTTAAAGAAAATAGAATTGTTATTTTCAAATTGAATGTGTTATATATGTATATATATAACTTGATTTTAAATTTGATTTTTAAATTTAATTTGAATTTGAATTTGGATTTAATTTTGAAATTCAAAAGATAGGTATTTTAAAACATCTTGGATAAAAAATATATGTATAAGATTTTATTTGTATATAATATTTTTTATAATATTTTCTTTAAAGAAATTTATATATAAATTTAGATAAGTATTTATTAATTAGTAAATTAAATATTAAAGCTTTATATTACATTAAAATAAATAAAAATTACTTAATGATAAGTGTAAATTTATAAAGGCTTGATTATAACAAGTGTTAAATGATGAGAAAATGCTAATGACAAATGTTAAGTTTTTAAACAAGTGTCACTTTTGATTTTTATTTTTTTATTTTAATAAATCAATTTAGCCTTCATAAATACATGTTTCTTCTCTTCATCTTTTCTTTTCTATCTTCTTCAATTCAAAAACGAAGAAAAAAACCCAAACCAAATTCCCAAAACAAATCTGACAATCAAATATTCCTCAAAATAGAGATTAATCAAATTTAATAGCCTTTAAATCATTTTCAAAATTCAAGACCAAAAGCCTGTACATTTCTTTAACCTGTTATTAATAAAAGTAAGCTCAACAGAAAAACCATAGCATGAACCTCTCTGTTTTCAAAACTAAGTCATCTCTACAACAAGTTTCTAGATCATAACATC
The DNA here is from genome assembly GCA_030765085.1 of Allium cepa. NCBI lineage: Eukaryota > Viridiplantae > Streptophyta > Magnoliopsida > Asparagales > Amaryllidaceae > Allium > Allium cepa. The sequence goes on from CM060946.1 coordinate 273,450,503, forward strand.
CAGTTTTCAAAATCAAGAGGGATTTCAAGTTTTTAATGTTTCAAAGCTATTTGAAAAAGGCTCTGTTCATCTTTTTAACTAGCGAGTAACCTTTTTTATAAAAGCTTAAGTATATGAAATCTGGTTGCATGTTAATTTATGAAATAAAATATGTATTGTGTGTGTATATATAAGTGGATTTTCTGTGTATATATGGATATATAGATGTGTGCATGCCTGTTGTATCCGTGACATCTTTGTTCTTACTCTTCAAAGCTAAGATTTTAAACAAAATTCATTATCTCCTTACTTGATCTCTATTAGTACTTATGTTTTAAACAAAATCTGTTTGTTTAATCATAGATTAAGTTTTAAAATTATATTTAAGTGAATTAAATTTGAAATGCCTTGGAAAACCAAGAAGAATAGTGCAAATTTGAGTTATGTTAAAAATTCAAACATCTTAATTCATCGATTCAGGCATATAATCTGAATCCTTATCTGAAAACATGATTTTTAGATTTGGTTTGAGACAGCATTGCAGGGTTGATCTGCATGTGAGTTTTGGGTAGTGTCTGATGATCTAGATTCTCGGGGAGATCGGGAACTTCACTAGAGGTAGAGGGATGATCGATGAGCTCGGAAAAAATGGCAGTAGGGTGTACAAGTTACTGTGGCAGCGGCGAGTGGTCGGAATAGTATGTAACCCTAGATTATGTGATGGTCGGGAATTTAGTCACCACGGCGCCTCTGGTGGATCGAGTTCCACCAGACTATGGGAACTGGTAGCGTGGAGGTGGGCAAAGGCGTGGTTGGAGGCTCAGGCGCTTCAGTTGTCGGAGGAGTAAGTTCGAGGGTTTTTCCAGGTTACGGTTTTGTTCCAGGTTTGTGCAGAGTTGCTCAATTTTGATTTTGAGTCAGAATCGAAGTTTTGGTGGTGAGGATCTGTTGTAGGGATGATCGTTGAAAGGTTTGAGGAGCAGCTAATTTCTCTACTGTGGTAGGATCTTAGGGAGGAGCCAGGGGAATTTGTTCAGACATAACTAATGTATACTTGCAATGATCACGAGATTGCTGGGTACTTGATGATCTAGAGAGTTGGTCATAGGGAGCGGCAGATTGGGAACCCTGATGTTCGGACCTATCTCTACTGTGAGCAGGAGGGTTAGAAGGGTCTCTTTGGCGTGGAGCATGTGCTTGAGACTTCCTTATAGATGAAGAAGAAGATTCTTGAGAATGATAGTCTCTATCCCATCCTTCATCCTTGTCTCACCGTTTTCCAAGTTCTGAATCCCAACTCGAGCGGTAGTAAGTGAAAGAGCCACAGAGGCGATTGAAAGACTGATAATGAGACATTGCACCTATAAAAGAACCAAACGGGAACATATTAGGAGTTGTTATGTGAAGAAGTAATCATACGTGGATGGTGGAGTGCAAGTGCTTATATGTGCCCTTGAGTTTCCTCCCGATGGACCAGTAACGTTTTCTTTACTCATGGGAGTTTCTTCTCCTTTGTTGGAAGGTTGCATGCCTTCTCCGCTTCACAAAGGTGAGTTAAGCCCTTCAACGTCAAGGTTGATGAAGCTATAATTTAATAAATCATCTAGGATCGAGACATCGAAAAGTCCCTTTAACACGCTCTCCATATGTTAAGAAGACGAGCCTTTTTCAACTGGAGTTATAATGAATTTTTGGGTTGCCATGGTTTTTCTTTTTTAAATCCTATACGCCAAACTTTTTTCCTTTTTCGAGGGAGGTTGTGATTGGCTAGTGTACAGTGCTTAAACTGCTGGTGTTTTTCCAAGGATTGCATCTTCGTTTCTTGGCCCTACATCTTTTGATTCCTTTATCACTCCCTCTTCGGTGCCTTCTTGGGTGCCCTCAACATGGGGCACCTCGAGGTCGTTTAATTCTCCCCCTCTCCCGGTGACGATCTTCGAAATCAATCCGCTTCTAGGGAGACCAATTCTGTCGCCGTTCTCTAATAGCTCAAATAGTGAGACAAATTCATCAATGACGATGAGTTTGATGTCTCGATCCTCCATCGAAGTAGCATGAATAGCCACAACATGTTAGATTCTCAATTTTCATCGTTTCGATTGTGACAACTATATAAATCAATATTTGTGTGTACTAATCACTTATGCAGGAGATTCGTTATAGATTAATTCAGAAAGCTAATAGTCTATTGTTTAAAGTCTGTATACTATTTAGAAATATGTTAAAATCTTTCCTGAATGGTGTGTGGATATATATATAAACATACACACAAATGCACAAACACACACAAGAGGCTGAAAACATCGGCTAATTGGCTCATTCAGCTGTCTGTTTGCTGAAACATTTTTATTGTTTCACAATATTCAACCAGCTGAATGAGTTGATTCAGCCGACTGGTTTAGGCTAATATTTGCATGTTTCCTTGCTGGTTTCAATTTTAACAAATTTAGAAGGCTGAATTATTATTCAAACGGCTAGATATTTAAATAGCTATTATTTATGAAAAGACACTTCTCTTCATCCAAGAGAAGCTTCTTCAAATCAACAGTTGCACATGTTTCTTTTCAATGTTATCTTTCATGAATGATTACAACTTTTAAATCTCTATAAATAGATTTCAGAATTCAACAACACAAATCACTTAATTGATTTTAGTATTCCTGAATTCTAATCTCTTACTCTCTGTTTTCAATTTTCACTCAAACTATATACAATATTTGATCATTGGTGACTCTACCTTTCACATTTCTCAAGCACATTACACTATATATCATAAGGGAGAAGATTATAGGAAGATTGTACTTAATTGACTTATTAGTGCTATTTAAAGAGCATACTATGGTCAGATACTTTTGTTATTTTTAAAGAAGTCCTATTTTGTTGCTTAGGCGGTAGAAGTCCTATTCAGTTGCTTAGGCGGTAGAAGTCCCATTCGGTTGCTCGTGTAAACCTATTCCTCCAGGTTAAGTGAGGGCTGATAGTATAATTCGAGAAGGAGTATGAGACTAGACGTAGAACGGGAGTTCGAACCAATATAAAAGTCAAGTGTCATTCACTTTACTACTTTAATTATTTACTTACTTATTCCGCACAAGTAAGTTATCCATATTACACGATAATATAGCACAGTCACATTCATTTGGTATCAGAGCAAGGTCATCTTATAACCGTAACATAGTTATCTAAGAATATGAAAACAACACTAGCACTGCACCTAAAACTACCTTTCTTGAAGGCCAATCTACTGCACAACCACCTCTATTTAATGGAATGAACTATAACTATTGGGCTATTAGAATGAGAATTTATATACAAGCAAGAAGTTACAAAACCTGGAACATTATCAATCTGAATATACCATACCTACTACTGAATATTCACAATGGTCTAACATATAAAAATTGGATGCTACTGCAAATTATACTGTGCATTAGATAAAAATGAGTTTAATAGAATAAGCATGTGTAAAATGGCTTATGAAATTTGGCGTATACTTAAAGTTACACATGAAGGTACTAACAAAGTAAAGTAAAGTAAAATTTCTATGCTCAAAAATCAGTTCCAGAATCTCAGAATGAAGCAACATGAAACTATAAATGAAATGTACTCTAGATTTCTAGATATGTATCATTCTTTGATAGCATTATTAGAAACTTATATAGATTTTGATATTGTTTCAAAAATCATTAACTCTTTAACTGATGAGTGGGAATGAAAAGTCTTAGCGATCGAAGAAGTTAATGACATTTCAACCATAAAACCAGCGGAGATGATAGAAAATCTAATGTCTTATGAAGTTAATCTCTAGGAAAATGAGTACATGCTCAAGATAAGAAGAATATAGCATTTCAGGCAGAAAAAGATGAATCGGATGCAGATGAAGAAGATATGGCGTTCATTTCTAAAAATTTCAAAAAGTTTTTGAAATTTAGAAAGATCAACAAATTTAGAAATAACAAGAACAGCTCCAGCAACAATAACAACACCAACAAACTATCATCGTCCACTCTAGAATGTTATGAATGTCACAAGAAAGACCACATCAAGAAAGACTATCGTGAGAAAAAGAAAGACAAACATAAGCACAAGAAAGACAGATTCAAGAGAAAGCTTTCTCTAATACTTGGGACGATTCAAAATCATCTTCATCATTAGATATTGACTCGAGTAGTGATGTAGAACAAGAAAACGTATGTTTTATGTTCATAAAAATGAGGTGTGTGATCAAACTTTTGATGATCTACTGAAAATAAATGTAGAATTACTTGATAAGCTAAAAGACATCAAAAGAAAATACAAAGAATCTATAGAAAAATTGAATAGAAATGAAATCGAAGTACATATGCTAAGAGACGAGAAACAAATCTTAAAAGAAGAACTTGAAGTTACTCAAGAATCTTACTCTAATATGACATCTCAACTCTCTATGTTAAGTAAAGAGATAAAAACTCAGAAAGAAAAAAATGATGCTCTACTAATTGAAAATCATGATCTTAAAGCTAATGTCAAGATTTTACAACTTGATAACTCTAGCCCTAAAACAAAGTTAGATGATATTACTAAAAATGTCTCTAATTTTAATAAAGGAAGGAAAAATCTTTTCAAAAATATAGAAAATTATCAAAATGCTTCAAATAAAAAGGACTAGGATATAAGCAAACTTCTAAAGTTATTCCAAAGAAAGAGGATTCATTTTATAGCAATTTTAAAAAGAATAAATTTGAAAAACCAATTTCAAAAGCTATAAATTTTCCTAAATCAATTAAGATTTGGGATCCTAAAATAAATAATTCTTTGATTAGAAACAAATATTTAAAATCTTTTACAAAAAATGTCCATAAAAACAAAGATTTTATTTTTAAAAGGAATTCTGAACCATCTTGGGTTTGGCTTCCTAAGACCTAACTCTTAGGACCTAAATAAAATGATGGGTGCCAATGTTAATTCTTTAATTTTGCAGATACCACCTAAAAAGAGAGGAAAATGGATACTAGACACTGGTTGCTCAAAACACATAACAGGAAACAAAAGGATGCTAACTGGAGGTTCTGTCACATTTGGAGATAATTTCAAAGGATATGTAATCGGCAAAGGCGATGTGTGCAATAACGGTATATCTAATTTACCTCTTATTATAGATGTTTTATTAGTTAAATATTTGAAGCATAATTTACTTAATATCAGCCAATTGTGTAACAAAGGATTCAATATTTCTTTTTTCGAAAATAAGTGTAGCATTTTTTATCAAAATAAAAATATTATTTTTTAAGGTTTTAGAGATAAAAATATTTACATTTTGAATATGAATATAAATTACAATACAAATATATGTTTAATAGCCAAAGAAAATGATCCTTGGTTATGGCACAAGTGATTTTTTCATATTAATTTCAAATCTATAAATAAATTATCTAAAAGTGAATTAGTAAAAGGTTTACCAAAAATGAATTTTAAAGTAAACAATATTTGTGATGCATGTCAATTAAGTAAATTATCAAAATCACCCTTTAAATCAAAGAAAAATATTTCTATTATACAACCACTAGAACTATTGCATTTGGATCTCTTCGGTCCAACTCAAGTTCAATCTATAAACCATAAAAAAATATTTGTGATAGTAGATGATTTTTCAACACATATTTAGGCAATTTTTTTGAAAAATAAAAGTGATACTCATGAAAATTTAAATTTTTTGCAAAATGAATTCAAAATCTGAAAATTTTAAAAATTAAATATATTAGAAGTGATCATGGAGGCGAATTCAAAAATGAAGCTATTGAACATCTTTGTAATAAAAAGGGAATTTATCATAATCTTTCTTTTCCTAGAACACCACAACTAAATGGAATCGTAAAAAGGAAAAACAGAACTTTACAAGAGTGTGCAAGAACTTTATTAGATGGAAGTATTTTACCAAAACAATTATGGGCAGAAGCTATAGCAACCGCATGCTATGTTTGAATCGTATTTCCATTCAACCACTAACTAACCACACTCCTTATGAACTGTTTCGTGAAAGAAAACCAAATATTTCATATTTTAAAGTTTTTGGCTCAAAATGTTTTATTTTAAGCATAAAAGACCGGCTTGGAAAATTTGATCCAAAATCCGATGAGAGAATTTTCATAGGATATTCGAAATGAAGCAAAGCTTATCGAATTTTTACTAAGAGAACTAAAACAATCAAAGAAACCCTTCATGTTTCCTTCGACGAAAATTTTAAATTTAATACAAATTTTGAGGATGAGGAGATAATCACTAAGACGATCACAAATGCGGTTGCTCAAAATAATTTTCAAGAAGATGAAAACATTATTCATAATTTTGAAGAAGATGAAAACATTATTCATAATGAAAATGATTTAAGGTATCCTCCTAGGATTTTACGAGATCATCCAATAGAAAATGTCATAAGAGAAATTGATTCACATGTCAGAACTAGAAGTCATCTTAATTAAATGGGACATGTAGCTTTTCTTTCTGATATTAAACCTAAAAATACAAAAGAAGCCTCTACTGATAACTATTGTATTATATCTATGCAAGAAGAGCTAAACTAATTCGAACGAAACGAAGATTAGGGACTAGTTCCTAGACCGAGTGATCAAACAATCATTGGTACTAAACGGGTCTTCAAAAATAAAGCAGATGATCAAGAAAATATAATAGGAATAAATAAAAATTAGTTGCACAAGGATATAATCAAGAAGAAGGAATTGACTATGAAGAAACGTTTAATCTAATAACTCGATTAGAAGCAATACATTTCTTACTGGCCTTTGCATGTTTTCATAATTTTAAACATTATCAAATGGATGTTAAAAGTGCATTTTTAAATGGTACATAAAAGAAAATGTTTATGTTGAACAACCTCCTTTATTCACATATGAGAAATTTCCAGACCATGTCTATAAACTTAAGAAAGCCTTATACGGTCTAGAACAAGCATTGCGTGTTTGGTATGAATGCCTTAAGAGCTATCTTATAGATTCTGGTTTCGAAATTGGGAAGGTTGATCAAACTTCTTTTATAAATGAACTAAAAAGGATATTTTAATTACTCAAATTTATGTAGATGATATTATTTTTGGTTCTACAAATGAAAAATTATGTCAGGAATTTTCTACTATAATTACCAAAGAATTTGAAATGTCACATGGGAGAATTATCTTATTTTCTTGGTTTACAAATTAAACAATTAAAAAATGGAATTTTTATTAATTAAGAAAAATATTGTAATAATCTAATCAAACGCTTTGGTATGGAAAATACTTCTGCCAAACCAACTCCAACGAGTACAACAATACATCTCGTTACAGATAAAGATAGCAAAAGTGTTGACCAAAAATTATATCAAAGTATAATTGGATCGTTACTCTATTTAACTGCTAGTAGACCTGATATAATAATGCGTGTTTGTTTGTGTGCTTGATTTCAAGCAAATCACAAAGAATCACATATGCAAGCAGTGAAACGAATATTGCATTATCTAAGCAAAACCAAAGATTTCGGACTTTTCTATCTGAAAGATGTCCTTCAGAGTTAGTATCATATAGTGACGCTACTTTGGAGGATATCAGATGGATCGAAAAAGTACGAGCATGACTTGTCACTTCATTGGACAATCCTTAGTCTCCTGGTTTAGGAAGAAAAAAAAATGTTTCACTAATGAAATGTGAAGGTGAATGCATTTCTGCTGCTTTAGAAGGTGATCAGGTCATTTATATGCAACAAACACTTCAAGATTTTGGTATAAAATTATCTAAATCAACTATTTTCTATGATAACACAAGTGCTATAAACTTATCCAGAAATCCTGTCAATCACTCACGAACTAAACATATTGAGATACGTCAACATTTTCTTCGTGATAATATTGAAAAGGATTTAGTCAGATTGGAATTTGTATTCTCTAAAAATCAACTGGCTGATATATTTATAAAACCTTTAAATGAAAATATTTTCAACTAAATTAAGAAGAGAATTAGGAATTGTATCATTTTAAGATTTATAATTTTTTCAAAAATAAATTTTTTTTACAAAAATTGAAATTTCCAGGACTTGAACTCGAGATCTCTTACTTGAAAATCTGGTGCACTACCACTACACTTTACCTTTCAACTAAACTTTATTTACAAGCTTTTATTTTATCCTTCCTTCTTTTGACGATGACAAAGGGGAAGAAAGTTGCCTTTAGTTATTGTGCATATTGACGGGGGAGGATTCATGTAAGTGTTTATGTAAATTTATTCCTTATACTTATATAGTTGTCATCATCAAAAAGGAGAGAATGTTAGTATCTTGATTTTCATCGTTTTGATTGTCACAATTATATAAATCAATATTTGTGTGTACTAATCACTTATGTTGGAGATTCGTTGCAGATTCAGAATATTTTAAAGTTGATAGTCTATTGTTTAGAGTCTTTATACTATTTAGAAATATGTTAAAATCTCTCCTAAATGGTGTGTATATATATATAAACATATACACACATGCACAAACATGCACAAGTGGCTGAAAACAGCCGGATGAATGGACTCACTCAGCTGTCTATTTGCTGAAATATTTGTTTCACAATATTTAGCCGGCTGAATGAGTTGATTCAGCCGGCTGTTTTAGGCCAAAATTTTCCTGTTCCTTGTTGGTTTCGATTTTAACAAATTCAGAAGGGTGAATTATTATTTCAGCCGACTGAATATTTACAACGGCTATTTTTATGAAAAGACGCTTCTTTCATCGAAGGGAATCTTCTTCAAATCAATAGTTGCACCTGTTTCTTTTCAAATTCATGAATGATTGCAACTGTTTTATCTCTATAAATAAATTTTAGAATTCAACAACACAAATCACTAAACTGATATTAGTACTCTTGAATCCTTATCTCTTACTCTCCGTTTTCAATTTGCACTCAAACTGAATACAATATTTGATCATTGATCACTCTATCCACCACATTTCTCAAGCATATTATACTATATATCATAAGGGAAAAGATTATAGGAAGATTGTACTTAATATACTTATCGATGTTGTTTGTAAAGAAGTCATGTTCGGTTGCTCATGCAGTAGAAGTCCTATACGGTTGCTTAGGTGGTAGAAGCCTTATTTGGTTGCTCAAGCGGTGTATACCTATTCCTTCGGATTAAGTGAGGGTTGCTAGTTTAATTCTAGAAGGAGTTTGGGACTGCACGTAGAACGATAGTTTGAACAAGTATAAAAATCTATGGTGTTATTTACTTTACTGCTTTTATTATTTACTTACTTATTCCACACAGTAGTTTATCCATATTACACTATCCTATAGCACAATCACTTTCACAACTGACCTACAGTATCTAACGCCTTCAAGCTAACGGTGAACACCTAAAAGAGTTGAAGGATTTAGTAAAAGATTAAGAAGCTGCGATTTGAATCTTTAGGCTAAAGGCAAAGGCAAAAATAGCACTTACATCCTTCCAACCATCTTCTTATGAATCCGGGATGACATCATACATTGAACCATTCGTTTTTGAGTAAGGAGATTTTATTCCATGCACTTGTTATGTCCTGACATTTGGGCAAGGGTTCGAGGAAGATGTACGATGGCCATCTACCTGTCTTTTGAAATTGTAAATGAATCGGATGTCTTCGGTAGTTGGTAGAAAAATAAGATGTTCATGAAGAGAAGGAAGGTGCTATGGATAAAAGCTGCCACGGATAAAAGCATAGATGTTAGGGTGTAGCTGAGTTGGAGCAACTCCCATATACCTCATCATCTCACGAACAAAAGAGTTGATCGGTGGCAAGCATCCGACCCAGCACATAGATTTATTGCATGCGGTATATCCAGCTGGGGGAAAGTGAGGTCTATCTTTCCTTGACGGAACCAAAACATCTTCAAAGGGAATCCCATGGATAAAACATAAATGACGAAGAGCAGCTTCGTCAATTATGGAAGCTTGTGAGTCAGCCGGATTGTTCAAAATGATGGTATCCTCTACAGCATTGGGAGCTGGGTTAATTACTTCCATAGAAAGGACCGAGATGTCGGAGAAGAGATTTGCTTATGGGCCAGATCCCCCTGCTTGATCTATCAACAGACTCAGTGCAGGCTTGTCGGACAAGGTAGCGGTACTTGATCTCATAACTGATTCAGAAGACATTGTGTTTGAACGCTTCGTATAACTTGGGATCTGTGTCGGCTATATTCAGTAGACAATCAATATTAGAAATAATAACCTGACCCCATGTGTTGTATGTGAACTAGTGTAGTGCATTATGAAATGAACGTAAGCATTTTGAATCAGAAAAGCAAAAGTAAAACGTCGTAGCTTAGAGGTTTCATCCAGAGAGACCATCATCACTGACCTTTTAAAATGATGTAAAAGGTAATCAACGATAAGAGCGTTAGGATCGGTTATCGACATTTATCTAAGTTTATTAGCCAGATCCTTATTTATTTCATATAGAGAAGTCTGGAAAATTGTCCATCTAAGATTAAGTTCGACAGTCCGAGTGTGCAAATCACATTGTCCGTAGTCATCTCGTATTTAGTCAAGACAGTATGGAGTTAAGTATTCAAAGGACTTAGGTTAGATTAGTCTTTACCGTCAACACCGATCCCTCTGCTCTATGCCAACCCCAGCAGTTTTACACCAATCCCTCATCAGTACGACTACATACTGACCCCTTTTACACAAATATGTCATACCGATCCCTTCCTTTACATCTTGCTTACCGACCCCTCATCCAACCACTTCATTCTAAACTTTCATCACTTCACTCAAACCCATACCAAACCCTCTCCAATCGAATCTAGAGCTCAGCCATCTTCTACATCATCTCGTCCGAACCCTTTTTCTCCACCTTCTTCCTTCTCTTTCTCTTATTCCTTCATCTTCTCCTCCTCTTTTATGTATCTTAATGAAACCCATCAACCTACATACCTAAAAGGCACTCAAACTTATCCAAGCTCGATGCTTATAACCCAACAACACAAGTAAAGGAAGAATTTAACCTATATGTATGTATCAAATTAACTTAGAGGATGAACATTCGGGCTTTGGAATCGAAGGTTAATGAGGAGCAACTGTGAGGGGATAGCTCGAATTCATGTTTGAGTTTAGGACTTTAAATCGAAGGAAATATGTTTGTAAGAAAGAGAGGTTTTGTGATGATAAGTGTTTGGTAGAAAGGAAGCTTGAAAATGCAAAGGAAAAGTAAAACTTGGAGAAGTAAAGGTAAATAAAGGAAGTGAAGGGAATGTACATTTAAATATGACCAAGGGTATAAGTAGGAACTGGTTACTATGTGTTGACTAAGTCTAGAGCAAATAAGGATCGGCATTGGGATTTGCTGACCCTTATTAGCATGTATCTATCAAGGGATCGACATGTCAGATGTCGATCGCTCCACAAGAAACTTAAAAAAAGGAAAAAGAAAAAACAAAGAGAGAGAAAAATGGAAAGGGAGAAACGATGGACAACTAAATAATGTTATACGATTATTAGCATGAAGCTTCGATTGCAAACACGAGCGTACAAAATACTATGAAAGTTGGCAATGACCTGCAAATGTTTGAACACATCCAGGAACCAACAACAGAAACGTGTATGTGAATATGCTCGGAAACCATTCAAAAATTTAACCTTTCGAAATCAACCGAAATTGCGGTCAATCCTGAAACAGCCAAGTCCGAGATCGAATCAGACAGGAAAAACTTATAAGCCCTAAATGATCGAATTTGTATATGCTAACGGAATACGACTTTAGACTTGTATTGTTGAAGAAAGATAAAGGAACAAAAATCAATCAGGAAGTTAGATGGACTTCCTTATGGCAACTCAGATTTTTTTCAATACAAAGCACATCATGTTACTCACAAGACGTACTTTGGGGGGAAAGTATTACCTGGTACCCTGACCCAGCTATGTTGGAGTGGTCGCGTAAGATGGATTCAAATGTTGACAAGAAGGATGATTGCGAGGCAAGGGCATAATACCTACAAATAGAGCCCGGACGATTATGCAAAACCCGGATTGAACAGAGTTGATATACAGACAGCGCGGGATACTAAAAAGATTGAAGTTAACTTGGATGAAGCAGGGGTCGACATGGTGAGTTGGATCGGCATAGGATATGGAAACAATGGAGTTGGTATATTGGAAGGGTCCGCATGATAATACGGGTCGGCGTAATATGTTCAGAAGGATGGGTCAGCATAGTATGGACCGAGTCGGTGTAATATGTTCATAAATATGGTGTCGGCAAAGTCCAAGAAGGATGGGTTGGCATGGTAGAAGGAAGCATCTCGGGTCGGTATTACCTTGACCAGATTGGGCCTGTAACCGAAACATGATGAGAACTAGATATTCACAAGTCCAAGTGCTATAATATTTGGAGCAACATCAATGTAGACTATAAGAAAGCCACCATAGGAGTCAATAGTCCAAACTCAATCCATGGAGGGGTCGGTACCGACCCTACTCATGGAGAGTTGGGCCTAGCCCTCCCTATGGTGAGCCCATATTATTGAGGGGGTCCAGCTGCCAAAGTTTTAATCAGACTGGAGGCTGCCTTCATTAATAAATACTGGGGCATAGGGCCATTTTGAGGAACTTCTCTCTTGGGGGCTCACAAGTGAAACTCTGCCATTTTTGTAAACAGTTTTCTTTTATTCAACCTTGTTCTCAAGCTATTTCTTACTGATTGTAATTGTAGTCAAGTGAGTTGTGAAGCAAAAAAGAAAGTATTCAGAGTGGATGTGAGTAATCAGCACCGAACCACAATAAACCTTGTGGCTTTTGCTTTCTTTTATATTTTCCTTAATATCAAGTGTTATTCGTCCGTTTTTATTTAATTTATTCATTTATTTCACTACTTAAACCTATTCTCAGTTGTTTGTGACAAATTTGGTTGCAAACAATTTTGATTTCTATTCTTCGAATTATTTGTTATTTGATTTTATTGTGTGTTAATTTTGTGTGCTCATTGCATTTAAAAAAATATATTTTGTGTTGTGTGTTTGATATATGATTTTTGTTTGCATTTGTTTGTGTGCTTGTTGCTTTTCTAGTTGCTTTTTCATTTCTATATATATATATATATATATATATATATATATGTATCCATGCATGTATGTATGTATACAATACATCCACAATTTCATTTCAAAAAAAATATTTCATTTCGTTTACATTTCATTTTACATTTACAAATTTTTACATTTGCATACATTTTTTTTCTTTTTTCATTTATGTAACATCCGGCCTTCTGAGGCCTAAAACTAACCTACTGGTGCTACAGTCATCCGTAGTTGTTATTTCTTGGCGATTGAATGTGGCATGGCTAATATTGATACCCGGGAACACAAGAGTATGAAATTTTTTAGACTTCAACAAACCTGAATTTCACATTTCTTATGAACAATATTCAGATTTAATTACATAATCCCAGATGTTAAACACATTCAGATCATATATACATGTACCAAATACGATAAGAGAAACATATGAAGATGTCCCTTTATGATGATAGGAGAATTAATAATATGAAATTTACAGTTCTTAGCACATCACAGCGGAATACACAAGATAGCTTCTATATAGCTAACACTGCCTCCTACACGTCTATGAAAGCTTATTCGTCCAAAAACATGAAAGACTCCCACTCTCAGACTACTAAAATTGATTTTGAGTACCTAAGAGTTTGTGGAGAAACACAAACTTCGAGTCAGACAATAAATATGGTATGAATAATCCCCTATCATCTTATCATAAATAGATATGTAGTGAGACCACGACGCTTAGCGAAATGGGTTTTCCCCTCACTAGTATCCAAAACAAAACGTGCAAATCATATACTACGCCCGTGCTCCTAAAATGATTAGTCTTAACATAATATCAAATAAAGCCATAAATCATATATATTAGATATCCCATCCCCCATGTATTAGATATCCCATCTAAAAGCAATTTGTTAGATTTCCCATCTAAAATCAATTTATTAGAGTTTCCCTCTAAAATCTTTAAATGACTATCCGTCATAATCTAATAGGACTATCCGTCCCAAATCTATTTAAAATAAATGCAGATTATCCATCTACATTATTTTATAAATAATGGTGTGGGCAACCTACCGCATACTACATGGTTTCCTAGGATGACCATGAACCCTTAGGTGCCAAATCCCGATGCTAACCACCTCTGGCAAAACATTCTTTTCTTTGAATTTTGATGTGGGTTATCCACTGCACATTCCATGGTTTTCCTAGGTTAACCAAGAACCAAACATTGGCCAATTAAAACATCATGATCCCCACGATTATTTAAAAAAAATTCATGATACCCATGATTACTTATTTTTCCAGGTATACCACTTGTTTAACCTATTCCCATTGGTAACCCCAATTAGGTTAAATTAATTAAAAAACATTCATAGCCTCAATGTGTATTTTTAAAAGAATATTTCTGATTTTAACCCCAATCTATGTATCGAAAACATAAAACCCACCCCGGTGTCCCTAAGGTTTATAACATCAAATATATATAAGGATCCTCCTTACATATTCAAACAAAATAAGTGTTTTATGCTATAACCCTTCGAAGTAACCCCTTCAACTTAGCAAAATTTTACTTAAGGAAAAATGGCTAAAAACAGCTCTTTAAACCCCTTTGAATGAAGTCCCATTCGAAAGCAAATAAACATCCAAATTTAGCCCCTTCGGAAACCTTTATTTTGAAAGCATCACAAAATCATAGTTCGACCTTGTCGAATGGTCCTCCTAACTTTCGGTCTTTTCGGAAGGTTTCTTTTCGATCTAGTCGAAAGGCTCTACCTTTCGATCTTATCAAAAGCTTGGGGTATCCCCCTTTATAAAATCATTTATAAACTTTTTGAAAGCTATGAAACTCAAAACCTTTCGAAATCATTGAAACTCAAAACCTTTCGCAATCATTGAAGGTAACCTCTTCATAGCCTTTCAAAATCAAACATTTTGAAACCATTCAAAAAATAATGAAGTGTTGGTGTTTGATCCAACCCTTTGAAAGCATACTTCCCACATTGTTGGAAGGTTTACCCTTCGACTTTATCGAAAGGTATTAAAACTTTTTCTTTAAAAACAATAAGAGGTTTAGAAGTAACCCCTTCTTCTTCCCCTTCTTTCCCTTCAACTTAGTCGAAAGGATTAAAACACCTTCTTAAAAAACATTTTAAAGAATTCTTTTGAAGGGTTTGGCTTTCGATCATCCCCTTCTAAACCCTTCATGAATATATAAAAAATTAGTATTTTATAAAATGATAGAATCGAAAGATCCCCCCTCAATTTATTCGAAAGCAATTATGTTTCTATTTGAAGGCAAAGGAACCAGTCTCCCCATCCCTTTGCCCCTCTTCCCTTCGACACCATGCCTACCTTTCGACTTAGGCGGAGGGTAATTATTTACCTTCCATCTTAGACGAAAGGGTAAAAGTTAGCTTATTGGAGTCAAACGCAGAACTGGGCCTATTGAAGTGATGTTTTATCTTGCTTGTTTAATTTTGATTGGCTGAGGAGCCTTCTCCTGTACTTCCAAATAGTAAAAATATAAAAAAGTTAATCTTTTTCTTAAAATACTATTCCTTTTCCTCAATTAAATTTTCGAATTGCTGCCTTCCCTCCGAATTGACTAATTCGAAGGCAATTTTGCAGTTTAGCCCTTAGACTTAAATAATTTAATTACCTTAGTAAATCACTAAGGAAAATCCCCAAAAATAACCAAAAATCTAATAAATCATATACTTCAGCATATTAAAATTTCAAAGCATATGAAGATTAAAACAACTTGGAATTTAGTCAAAACCAAATAAAAACATGTTAATTAGCCCACTAACATTTAAAACACCTATGTCTTATCCAAACAAAGGTTTAAAATCCTAACCAAAATCACAAACATGAATCGGGTATAATTCATAACCAATCCAAACACAGAAAACGAGATGATAAACATGATTATTCACCTTGATTAGTTAATTAAAGAATGGAATAATTTTCTAGCTTTAATTCCTTAGCTTTTTCTTCAATTTATTGCTCTTCTTGGAGCTTTTAATAGCCGACTGAAATATAGGTGAGGAGTTATGAAGGAGAAAGTAAAAGTTTACTAAAGTGGAGGAAGAGATTTATACTAAGAAATGTCACCCCATTTCCAAGTTTACCCCTTAGGATATTCCTGCTTCTTAATTTAGTCAAGTCTTATTTTAATTCCTTCATTAAGACACGACCATTGGATTTGTTAATCTCGTCTCCCTAATTATTCACATTATTCTATTTAATTTATCCAATTAAATATTTCGAATAATGTTAATTAAAATTCATGGGCATTACAGACTCACTCCTTAAAGAATTTCGTCCACGAAATTTCAATAAGGACAAAACAATAAGCATAGAGCCAATGCAAGCAAAGCTAGTATAACCTACCAGCCAAATTCTATATAAACCCTATATAGAGAATTTATCATCTAAACCAGCCCAGGAAAAGTAGCCCTAATCCTATCTTCTGTCTCCCAAGTACAGTTCTTCATGTTGTCGCTCCACTGAACTTTCACTAGCCTGACTGTCTTGTTCCTTAACCTCTTCTCATCTTTTGCCACAACACGAACTGGTTGCCTCACAAAAGTCCCATCCGGTTCCACCACAACGTCCTCTAGTGTCATCGGAGCGATAGTTGTTTATGGATCATGAATACACTTCCTAAGATTTGAAACATGAAACACGTTGGGGACCCCGTCCAAACTGCTCGACAAATCTACTCGGTATGCGAGTCTCCCAATCCTCTCTGATATACGAAATGGTCCAACATATCTCGGTGCAAGCCTCTCGGTCTTTCCGAATCGAACCACACCTTTCTCCGACGATACATTGATGAAAAATCTATCTCTAATTGAGGAATTTAGGTCTTTACGCCTTTTTTCTGCCTAGACTGAGCTTCCTTCATTCTTTCCCGTATCAACTCGATCTTTTTTGTCATCTCTCTCTCCAAATCTAGACTAAGGACCAACCTGTCTCCGGTCTCTAACCAACATACTGGTGATTTGCATTGCTTTCCATACAAAGCTCCGAAAGGCGCCATTCCAATAGTAGTCTGATAACTATTATTATAGGAAAACTTCACTAAGTGCAAGTGATCTTTCCGAGAACCACTAAAATCCTGAACATAAGCCCTCAACTGATCTTCCAGTACCATGTTGACTCTCTTCATCTGCCCATCCGTCTGGGGATGATATGCATTACTAACCTTGATCTTAGTGCCTAACACACTCTATAGGCTCTTCGAGAACTCGCTAGTAAACAAAGCATCTCTATCACTGACGATACTACTAGGAATGTCATGCATTCTAACGATGTTCTTCATGAACAACTTAGCCAAAACAGATGTTGTCTTGCTTGAGCTTACCGGAATGAAATGGGCACTCTTGGTCAATCTATCCACAATGACCCATATACTTTCATTAACCCGGTTTGACCTTGGCAACCCACTAATTAAATCCATGGATATCAAGTCCCACTTCCAAACTGGAACATCTAAAGGCTGAAGCATTTTTGATGTTCGACTTTTACTTGTTGTCAGTTCAAACACTATTTTACCCATAAGCCAACATCTCTCTTCATACCTTCCCAGAAGAAACTCCTCTTCATATTGTAACACATCTTGGTTCCCCAAGGATGATTCGTAAACTTCGATCGATGACATTCCCTAAGAACTTCCTTCCTAAGGTTTCCAACATTCGAACACATAACTGTTTCTTCTTTCTCAACCAACCCCTGCGGTCAAGAATAAAATCCTTTAGGTCATCAATCTCGGTTCCTGTTTTTATCCTTCTATTCCTCTGAGCTAAGACTAGATCCTCTTTCTTCCTAGAAGCAATTCGTTTGACCAAAACTGGTCGGACTTCCAAACAAGGCATCATGGCGATATTCCAACTAGATCCAACAGTCGATCTTAACTGGACACTGCAAGCAACCAGTGCTTCTAAGTCTTTCCATTCCGCCAACATAGCTAACATCACATTCTGGTGTTTCCTTCTTAGCGCATCCGCTGACTTATTTCCTTTTCCCGATGTATACTCAATGCTAAAATCATAAGCTGCACCAAACTCCAGCGATCTCTACTGTCTTATGTTTAGCTCCTTCCGAGAGAATAAATATCATAGAGACTTATGATTTGTAAATAGCTCAAACCTTTCTCCCAAAATATAATACCTCTATACCTTCAATGCAAAGATTACTGCTGCTAACTCCAAATTATGAGTTCGGTATCTCACTTCATAGGGTCTATGCTTTTTAGAAGCATAGGCAATAACCTTTCCATTCTGCATTAGCACAACACTTAACCCAATACCACGTGCATTGATGTAAACTACCAACTCCTGATTCCCGTCTGGAATTACTAATATAGGCACATTGGTTAACAAATATTTCAATCTAAGGAATGCTTACTTGCATTTGTCGGACCAAACAAACTTCACATCCTTCCTGATTAGCATAGTCAAGGATGACGCTATCCATGAGAAATCCTTTATGAACGTTAGGTAGTATCCTACAAGACCAAGAAAAATTCTAATCTCGCTTACCATCTCCGGTCTTTTTCAATTGTTAACAGCTTCGATATTATCCAGATCAACTACTAACCCTTCCTTAGAAACTACATTACCAAGGAACTTCACTTCCTTCTTCTAGAAATGGCACTTGGAGAACTTCGCATTTAGCCGATGTTGCCTTAGCATCTTCAAAACTATTCTAATATGATTCACATGATCGTTCTCTCTCTTAGAATATACCAAAATGTCATCAATAAAAACGAACATGGACATATCCAAATGCTCTCGGAAAACCCTGTTCATCAAATCCACGAAGAAAGCTGGCGCATTAGTAAGCACGAATGGCATAACCACCCATTCATATGACCCATATCTAGTCCTAAATGCCGTCAAAAGAATACTATCCTCTGCCACTCTTAGCTGATGGAAGCCTATCGTCAAATCTAGGTGGGAAAACACTCAGGCTCCACTCAACTGATCGAATAAGTCATCGATCCTTAGCAAAAGATACCTATTCTTGATCGTCCTCTCGTTCAACATATGATAGTCGATACACATCCTTAAAGACCCATTTGTCTTCTTCACAAATACCGCAGCCGTTCCCCAAGGCGAACTACTTGGCCGGATGAAATTATTTCCTTCTAATTCACTAGCTGCACCTTCAATTCCTTCATCTCAGTTGGTGACATCCTCCTAGGTTGTGTATTTACTTGTTCAGCTCATGGTACGAGATCTATCTGAAACTTGATTGCTCTTTTCAACGGTAAGCCTGAAACTGGTTCAAACACATCTGCAGACTCTCTTGCTACAAAAACCTGCTTCAACTCTGCTTCTGTTCCCATAGCACCTAATAACGCATAAGCATTTCTTTTCGAACTTCTTACTGAGTAAATGACTCGGTTATGGCTATTATGGTGTTTCAATAATATTTCCCCCTTCTAGTAAAATATCCTAACATCATATCTATCCAACCAATCAATACCCAATATGATCTCGAAACCCACGAAATCAAAAACATATAAACTACATGCAAACATATGACCTAACAAATCAAGTTCTAACTTGTCATATCTCATTCTCAGAGTTGCATACCCTCCTATAGGATTTGCAACCCTTGAAGAAGTAATAAGGTATAAAGGTTCCGAACATAAGCAATCTACTAAATACAGAGATATAAATGAGTGCGACACACCGGTATCAAATAGTATCCTAACCAGAGTACTATGAATCATAAGCATACCTTCCATCACAGCTTTTCCTTTCTCAGCAGCCGTTGGTCTAGAGGATGATGGTTCCAATGCAAAGCCCTCTCCTTTTCCAGCCTTAGTAGCCTCGGGACACTTGTCCTTGTAATGCCCCATCTGGCCACAGTTGTAGCACTTCACATTCGGCCTTACTGCAACTGCCCTTCCATTACCCAAGTGATGCTCATTAGCATAGCACCTCTTCTTGTCACACTTGTAACAAACTATATAAGCCTTACTCCTCTTAGTTGTTACCCCTAACTTGGCACCTTTCTTCTTAAAGAACTTCCGCTTCTTACTCTGAAAATTTTGAACCTCAACTGGTTTCCCTATTCCAAAGGTAGAAAGCATCTCTTTATTACGAATAGCCATCTCAACAAAAATATGGCACGGATCTTGGAGGTTTGGCATAGTTGCTCTGGCGATCTCAGGATTCAACCCCATGATAAACTTATCATTCCTCCGAATGATAATATCCGTAATAGCATATCCGTAACAGGACAGCTCATCAAACTCTGAAGCATACTCAATCAGCGATCTATCCCCCTGGACTAAATCTACAAACTTCGTGAGCAATGCTGACTTGGCAACCTCTAATAGAAATCTTTCTTCGAACCTCCTTTAAAATTTAGCCCAAGTCAGGTCCTCCTCTGGCTCTCCTACGGTAACTCTGTTCCACCAAAACAATGATGCTCCCTGCAATTTCTTTGAATCGAGTCTCTTCTTCTGCATATCCATCAAGTTGAGATCTAAAAATATCCTTTCACGATGCAATAGCCAATTCTTCACTCCTACTGCTTCCTCAGTTCCCAGAAAAGGCTTTCCTCCAAGACTAGCGTAATCCCTGCTCAGCTTGGAATAATTATTGCCAACTAGGG
Organism: Allium cepa; assembly: GCA_030765085.1. NCBI lineage: Eukaryota > Viridiplantae > Streptophyta > Magnoliopsida > Asparagales > Amaryllidaceae > Allium > Allium cepa. The sequence continues at coordinate 273,471,161 of CM060946.1, forward strand.
CCACCCGATAAGCTCCTCCAGCATTCCATATAGCCGCACCTTCAAGTTCTCCAGCTTGCATCATATTTACCACAAACTAACACATTATCCCCATACCAACTGGTGGAATCTCAGCACCAACATTAGAATTTGCATCTGGGTTTGCATTTTCCTATCGACCCTAGTAGCTCCTAGTATTGGGTCGAACATTTCCACTTGTTGCGGTACGTCTCCCACCTTGATTCACTCTTCCGTTTCTTGCCTCCATATCTTACTTCCCAACTACTAGAAATCCAATTTTGGTAAGATACAGAAGAACGGTCTAAGAGAGTGGGGCATACGTACTTAGGCATTTATAGCAAAGTACACATACGTTACTATAACGCTTACCCAAGCACAACCATATTTTAGATTCATTAGATTATGCTTTAAAAATCTTTTAAGGTTTAAATTTCTTTTAAGTGCACAAACCATGTTCTAATACCAACTTATAACATCCTGCCTTCTAAGGCCCAAAACTAACCGCTATTGATGCTACAGTCATCCATAGTTGTTATTTCTTGACGATGGAACGCAGCATAGTTAATATTGATATACGGGAACTCAAGAATATGAAAAAATTCAAACTTCAACAAAACAGAATTTCTCATTTCTTATGAATAATATTTTGATTTAATTACATAATCCTAGACGTTAACCACGTTCAGATCACATACACATATACAAAATACTATAAGAGCGATATATGAAGATATCTCCTTATGATGATCAGAGAACTAATAATATGAAATTTACAGTTCTTAGCACATCAAAGCGGAATACACAAATAGCTCTTATATAGCTAAACTGCCTCCTGCATGTCTACGGAAGCTTATTCATCCATAAATCTGAAAGTCTCCCACTCTCTGACAACTCAAATTAATTTTGAGTGCCTGAGAGTTTGTAAAGAAATACAAACTTCGAGTCAGATAATAAGTCCGATATGAATAATCCCCTATCATCCCTTATCATAAAAAGGTATCTAGTGAGACCACGCCACTTAGTAGAACGGGTTTTTCCTCACTAGTATCCAAAACAAAACAAGCAAATCATTTACTATGCCCCTGCACCCAAAATGATTAGTCTTAACATAATATGAAATAAAGCCATAAATTATGTGTATTGGATATCCCATCATCCCATTTATTAGATATTCCATCTAAAAGCAATTTATTAGATTTTCCATCTATGAATTTATTAAAGTTCCCCTCTAAAATCTTTAAAATGACTATTCGTCATAATTTAATAGGACAATCCATCCTAAATCTATTTAAAATAAATGCAGATTATCCATCGTACATCATTTTATAAAAGACGGTGTCGGGTACCCACCGCACACTACATAGTTTTTCTAGGATGACTATGAACCCTTGGGTGTCAAATCCCGAGGCAAACCCCATCTGTCAAAACATTCTCTTCTTTAGAATTTCGATGTGGTCTATCCACCGCACATTTGATGGTTTTCCTAGGTTAACCGAGAACCCAACACTTTGCTAATTAAAACATCATGATCCCCATGATTACTTATTTTCTCAGGTATACCACATGTTTAACCTATTCCCACTAGTAACCCAAATTTGGTTAAACTAAATAAAAACACATTGATAGCCCCAATGTATATTTTCAAAAGCATATTTCTATTTGTAAGCCCAAACTATGTATCGAAAACATAAAACCCACCCCGTTATCCCCAAGGTTTAATAACATCAAATTTATATAAGGATCCCCTGTCACGACCCGAACTCAATGTCCGACAACAACATCAAATTCATATCGCCGAAGCTTGCAACAACACTAGATGATAAATAACACAGCAGAAATAAAAGATGATATCACCGATACAACATGAATACAGTATCCAATACATCAATTTGATACAATGATAATCATCGACATCAGAGAATACACAACACAAAGATACAGCGGAACATGACACAATAAAAGATAAGTCTTCACAGAATCCAATACCGTAACTCTGATCCAAAAGCTCCAAAGACAAAGCTCCAAACTCCAATCTCGATCCACCATCAAGTTTGCACCAAGATGAGAAAATCCGATCGTGAGCTCCAAAGACTCCAAAATGTATCAAATAAAAAACTGAAAGCTACCAAAACGATATCTACTACCCGACTATCTGAAAAACCAAACTCTAGACTGCCCATGTGGAAAATTGTGGGCATCCAGAGTTTAGGAAGGAACAATAAACTCCGGGTCAGTCATGTGACTGGTATGAGCAAACGAAAATAGTTTATCTTTTAAAACAAACAAAAGAATTTAAATTTGAAATCCATAATGCTTTTAGAAAATGAAACTACCATAAGGCCTCCCGCCACACACACAATGCAAACGCAGAATTGGAGGAGATTTCTCCTTATGATAGCCAAACATGCTTGATACGTGAAAAACATTTGATATTATTATTAGTGCATAGTGCAGAAAACATTTCAAAAGTATAATATTAATCTTAGTCAGCATAGGCATTTTGCACTTATGCCTACTATAGCCACCATGTTCAATAGCAGGTTACCGCCACATTCCATGGTAGGTTATACAACTAAAACCGTACTGGGCGCGTATTGTTTCTTTGAGTTTTCCAACAATTGGTCAGGCCAAGGAACTTCCCATTGCCACATGGGTACGCCTCTGGAGGGACGCCCCGAGAACTATCCCTCGGTTTTCTGATAACACAAGGCCGGCTACCCCCTTCTTGGGGAATAAAACCTAAGCTATGCCAACCCCGATCCTTTGGGACCTTTAACCGAGGATCCTCAATACCAACAACATCACAAAGTAATAAATATGCTACAATGCCCACATGGGTAAGTATCTGGGCTCCATACCATGATACTACCCTTTTCCAGAAGGAATGGTCATACCCTAGGGGAGCTACCCCTGAAACCTTGCCGCATATTTCCTGTTTCGACCATTACCAGTTTGTTAGGCTCTATAAAGTCTCGTCCATAAAGCTACACTTTACACGAAAGCCATGCTTTGATCACAAATGATCAAAAAATGATCATCAACACACAACAACACTTAGCATGCCACACTACCAAATTGGGAATATATTGCTGATAAACTTCAACTACATAACCTCTGAGCTCGTATGTCTCAGAGAAGGGTGTTAAGCTAAGAGAATAAATTCTCTGCCACCAAGCAGAAATTTATTTTAAAGAAATCAGCTTTATATCTTAAGGTGTAGTGTCAGACACATGACCATACAAGTCTGTTCCAGGCTCGAACAGAACCGAAAGCACTTCCGAAGAAGCTCTTGCAATCTGGGTATCCACAATCCTGATCAGACTTCCCATCACTTAGGGAATCTCTATACTGTAGCTAATCAGTGCAGAGACAATCGATAGGTCATCCTATCGCTCTCGCAAATACCCGGTCTTCACCACCGGTCTTCAAATGCTATCCATAACGACGTATCATTATTCGGAATGGGTTATATGACACAAAGGTCCTCTCCCGGCTAAATCGAATAATGAGCGTAAAGTTTAAATACATATGGATATGGATTTCAGTTAAGTCACAACTTAAAATTCAAAACTTTATTTCAAATGGTTTAACCCCAATTACCATTTCAAATCTTTAAACAAAAAGATTCATTTCACAAAGTTTATCCAATTTTATAAAGATCCATCCATGGATTTCAAAACAATTTCCATTTTTAATGGATTAACTCGCTTAATCTTTTAAATAAAAGATTTAACTCGTAGCTTTCAAAACACGTTCCAAAGATTCATTCATAACTTGGAAACCATTTCATTTCAAATTTTAAATTCCTATAATACAAATTGAAAATTCATTCCTTATATGAAAGCTCTTATCATTTGAAAACAAACAGTTTCGTTTCGGAAAAATCCGAATTTAATTATTGTAACAACCCTAGATTTTTTCATATAATTTAAATTTGACTTTATTTTATTTTGAAATTATTTTAAAAAAAATTATTTCGAACATTTCATTTTTAAATATAAATTTTGATTATTATATGAATTTTAATTTCAAACTGGTATAAATTGAATATTTTGCAGAAAAATTAGAATTGTGGTCAAAACTGGTCAAACTTTGACTTTTAAATTTTAGATTTAAATATTTGAATTCTTTAATTTTGTCTTTTATTATTAAAATAGATTTAATATCATGAATATTGCTTTTCGTTTCGTCGAAATTGGATTTAAATTGTGAAAGTTATACCCTTTACAATATTGTGTGTATATAGGGTTATTCAACAATATTCTTTGTTTTAATTTATATAAATGATATTTTTACTTGATAAATCTTATTATAATTTGTATATTTATGCTATATTATGTATATTTTGACTTTTAAATATTTTTAAAGTGATGTTTGAATTTTTCCAAAGCTTATTGAATTTATTTTCTATTTTTAAAGCCTAGTTTCTATTTTCTTTGCTATTTTCTTCATTTAAATTATATTTAAATTTAAATTATATATTTATTTGTGAATGCATTTTATTTTTATGTTATTATCATTGTTATAAATATTTTTACAGGTCCATATAAATTTTCCAAATTTCATTCTGCTGAATTTTCCATTTTTCTAGACTAGTTTGCAATTTTGTGCTATTTTCTTATTTTTTACCTTATATAATTAATAATTATTTATTTATATTTTATATTTTGTTGCAATTTTGAAATCTTTACTGAAATTATGATTTTTCTTAGTAATTTAAACTTATACAAATAAATAAAGGTAACGTGAAAAGGTTTTGACTTTTGGTTTCCAATGGCTCTTTATCTCCCACCTTTTCACATTTCAACCTTATTTTTCATTCAATTGGCCGCATCTCCTCATTTCTTCAGCCGCCTTTTTTTTCTCATTCACGTAAAACATTTCTCTTCCCATATGAAAAAAAAATTCAAAAATGATTTTATAATATATTAATGATTTTGGGTAAAGTTAAAAAGTGAAAGGAATGATTATTTAAGTTGAAATTTTGAAATATAACCAAATGGGAATTTATGAATTTGGCTTAAAAGTGAATTTTATGTCAGCAACAAACAACCATAATTTCGACCAAGAAAAATTTAAAATTATAGAAAATGCAAAGAATGAAACTTATAGCACATGATCTAAGCTTTTTGGAACATCCAAAATTATTAAATTCGGTTAAGAAACGAAGAAGTTACGTCTAATTTTATTTCAGCTTCAAACACAAATCAAATATATATTTTGCTCTCGAAATAGCTGAAAGAAAATTCAATTTTGACATATCTAACTTCAAAATTACAGAAAACTCAATACATGAAAATTGTAGATAAATGATTTAGCTTTTGAAAAAAAAATTCATTTAATTCGGACAAATGGTTCAAAAGTTACGATTGAAACAATTTCTTAGATTTGAGTTTGTTAATTCTGTCATTTAATCAACAGGCTAGCGACAAAAAAACAAGTTTTTGAACATTTAAATTTCAAAATTATGCAAAACACAAAACATAAAAGTTGTTCCATATAAAAAATCATTTCAAATGAACAAAAGTTCACTCAATTACGACTTACCAATAAAAAGATATGATCGTTTTTATTTCAGATTTCAACTTAGAAAATTAACACAGCAAAGCATGTATCAGTTTCAAACCCAATTTAGATCCTTTAAATCACAGAATTTTCAAAAACATACAACATGAAAGTTTTAGAACATGGTCCCGGATTTCCAGAACTTCAAGAATCAACATATTTGGACATAAAACGAACAAGTTATGATCAAATTACCAACAACATATAACACAGAAAGTCACAATTTTACAATGACAGGACAGCGAATTTGTATTAGATTTTCCGACCGTCTATGCTCAAAATTTGCAAAGTGTTTAAAATGAAAGTTATCACACTTTCTTCATGCTTTCTAGAAATTCAAAAAAAATCAAATTCCGATGTAAAACGAAAAGTTATTCCCAATTTACTGACAGTGGTTTACAAATGAACATGCAATAAAAATAAAATTGGGATTTCTAACCTTGAAATCTCAATCTATGCTAGAGATTGTGAGTTTTCAACTCACCTTGCAATATCGAAACAACAACACAGATTATTCGCTGAAAGAAAGAAGTTTGACATGAATTTAAGCTTCTACAACCTGTAAAACTATAGATTTAGCTTCAATTTGATTTTAAAAACACAAGGTTTGAGTTTTAATTTGAAGATTTTGGCTAGGGTTTGAGGAGGGAATGAGTTTCTGTTCTCTGAAGCTTTCTGGAATATACAGCAGGAAGAAAAAGGAATGTACGTACCCTTTTTTTTCTTTTCTAGTTTACTAACAAGTTGGGCTAAGAAATAATGAGTTTGGACCCAAATTGAATAATTAGCCTATGTTTATTTATTTTAACACTTAATACATATGAACACTAATGCAATGGATCCAACCAACCAATATTTTCAAACTTTACTTATTAAAACTCAATTTACCATGTCTGATTGTCTCATCATAGCATTTAGGAAATTCATATCGATAACGTTGGCCAGACACCTCGACCAGAACTCTTAAAGCACTTGATGGACAACCCAACACAAAAATCATCTTCTTTAAAAGAAAAACCTCATATATAATACTCAAAATATTCTTTGTTGTTCTCAAAAATATAATCCAATTTCCCTTAGAAACATATATTTAAATTAAATAAATAAAATTGAAATTAAGTTATATTTTGAAATTTAATAGGTGTTAAGTTGAAATTCAATTCAATGAATTTAAAATTGATTGTTGAAATTCAATAAGTGAATTATTATTAAATCTTGATTTTTGAATGGAAATTTAACTTTATAAAATCATGAACTTAAGGAAAATTAAATGTTGTTTATAAATGTGAAAATGTATGATTTTATAAGTAAAAAAATGTTTTAAATAAAATTACAATTGGTTGTGAAATTATATTGAATATTTGAAGTTAATTAACTGCATTTTTGAAATGCTATTAATTGCAATGTAAATGATATTACAGCATTTGTAAATGCTGTAGTTGATGATAATGAACTAAAAAGCTAAATTGAATTCAAGGCTATTATAGCAATTTTTGTAAGTGCTATAATAGTTGAATTTAACTAAGTTTATTTGAAATTTAAGTAAACCCTATTACAGTATTTTTAAAATGCTGTCTTTAGTTAAATTGAACTGTTTTGAATATAACTTTCCGTAGCGTTTCTAAATGCTGCGAAAAGTGAATTTTCACTGTTTTGATAAACTTAAGTGAATAGATGAACTTTGAAAGTTGAAAATTTTGGAAATGTAATAATTTAATTATAAAATGTAATAACTTCATTTTTGATTTAAATGAAGTAATTTCATTTGCAATATAAACTGTTTTGAAATCTGAATTGAAATGGTATTATAAATTGAATAAAATGAATAATGATTTGAAATGAATGTGATTTTGAAAAGATATGATATTTTGATATATTAAAATGATTTGAAATGAATGTGGTTTTAAAAAGATATGATATTTTGATATATTAAAATGATTCAAAATGAATGTAGTTTTGTAAAGATATGATATTTTGATATATTGAAATGATTTGAAAAGAAGTTTGTAAAGATATGATATTTTAATATATTAAAATGATTGGAAAGGAAGTTTTGTAAAGATATGATATTTTAATATACTGAAATGATTTCAAATGAAGTTTTGTAAAGATATGATATTTTGATATATTAAAATGATTGGAAATGAAGTTTTGTAAAGATATCATATTTTAATATATTGAAATGATTTGACATGAAGTTTTGGAAAGATATGATGTTTTTGAAATGGTTTGGAATTAATTTAATCTTTATTTTGATAAAGATTTGGATTTGTAATGATATTCTGTTTTGAAGTATAAATACCATTTTAAATTATAACTACGGGTTATAATAACGATTGGTTGGCAAAGAGATCGGGATCGGATATCTGGCATACTCTTTGTCGATACCAAAAACCACTTTGACAACCGTGTATGTGGTGGAGATTCTAGAATGAAGTAGGATGGTGGCGACGTTCTTGAGGTATATTACGTGAACCCAACTCCCATGAGTTGGCATAAGGTGGCTAAAACAGGAGCGATCTCGGGCCAAGTGAGGCCGTTCCTCCGATCGCACACATTCCTTCGATATTGTACTCTTACTTGTGATTGGTTAGATGGCCATCCTCCGATTTTGATATGGGAGTGTGTTCCGAGGTGGGCGTATGTGGCTGCTGCGTTACCACCAGCCCGTGTGCGTAATTGGTATATCTACCCTGGCATTGCCTTGTGTGTCGTGTCACCTACCATACCGAGCCTTTACTACGAGCTTGTTTTACTCCCGTAGCCCATGTGGTATCCTCTGACAGTCACCCGGTGTGGAGATGTCATGATATTAGATGGACTGCTGGGAGTATTATGTGTGAAGGGTGATATGGGTAGCCTGGAACGCTATTTAAAAGTAAGTTTATTTTACTGTAGACATTATTATAATAGCGCAATATTACTATATAGTAAATAGTTTAACAGATCCTTAGAGGATGGACGGTCCCAGGCATCCTTTAAGTTACTTATACTTTATTACAGTTCACTTGAGTTGGTATACATTATATAGGTATACATTGTCCAGACTCGAGTGTTTGTATTTTATTTACGCTCGGGTCAGCCTGAGTTATTCACAGATTTGGATTCCACTTTCTGGAGATTGGAATCGCTAGAGATCATCTGCTTATCTAGTTTTATCTATTTCATTTCCATTGTTCTATTCAGCTTGTACTTGGTTATCATCTTGAGGCTTTTGTTGTACTTTATTTATTCTGTTGTATTTTATTTAACTCTAATATATTTTCATAGTAGCTTCATGAACTACTATCTCTTTTACTTACCCTACATTTCTTACTTTGTGTCTGTGTTCTGTGATTTTTATTTACTGTATGTCCTGAGATTTGCCAAATTTTATTTACAATGCGGTATTTTGAGCAATTCAAGTCCGGCATGTGTTGAAAATATCGGGTTGTTACAATTATGCAAGTTAAAGTTTATCGAACTTGGGTTAAATTTAATTCCCAAAAACAATACTTTAAAAATGGTTTAAAAACCCATATAACTTGGATGACCTTTAACTTCATAAATTCTCAAGATGGAAGTAAATCTCAAAATCTGAACTCAAATTTAAACTGAATTATTAAGTTTCAAAACTTTATTAAGTTATTCAAAATAACTTTTATTTTAAAAATCCTTTTCCAAAAGTTTTTCATTTTTAAAACCCGATCCATTCCAAAAATCATTTGAATTCAAAAATTCAAATTATAAATTTGTTTTAAAAAAAATCTGTGACTCAACCAATTTCCACGTGCAATCCATATTTGTGTGTGCATAGTGTAGTCCAAGGGGTTTTACACAATAGTGCACAACATCAATCATAAGAATATCGATGAGCGGTATAACCCATAACGCTTATCTGCATTTACAGATACATGGATAAAGTAAATTTATCAATCATAAAAATTCACTAATCTAATTCGATGTGTGTTTCGGATAACCAATTGGAATCCGACTTCCTGTCGCATCGAAATTCAGATGTCATTTACGGGTCAAGGGGTTTGCATATCCATATAACCATGTATTCATCATAGATATATCGACTCGGCACAAAGCATTTCAAAGCATCACATCACATATCAAATATACCGATCCATCACAGAGTATTCCATAGAAATCAAACATCTATAACTAAGATGAATAATTTGGGTGGTTTTAAATTTACCAACCACATAATTACTTTCATTAGTAATTAATTATCATTAACTACTATTGATTAAATCTTAATTACCTTTATTAACTAATCATTCCTAAATTAATTATCTAAATTAATTAATCCTTAATTGTAATAAATTAAATCTTAATTAATTACCTTAATTAATAAATCTTTAATTATTTATTAATTAAATCTTAATTATAATTAATTATTTTTAATTGATTAATCAATAGGTTCATTATTCCTTAATTAATTACAATAATTAATTACTCTTTAATCAATAATGGTTTCTTAATCACTTTCAGTTAATTGACCTTAATCAATTATTCTTGATTTAGTTACCTTAATTAATTAACCACATTTCTTAATTTTTCTTTAAAGTAATTAACTCTTAACAACCGTAATAAATCTTTAATTATCCATTAATCACCTAATCATTATTTAAATCAAATACTTGAAAACATTTAAATTTGAAGACAACTAGAGGTTAAACGAGATAATTAGTCTAATACAAATTTTTATAAATCAAAATCCATTTTTAAAACATTTGACTTTAGAACTTGGACCTTGTTTTATCAAATCTACTTTGGAAAACTTAGTGAAATTTCTTTTGATCTAAATCCTTTTAAAACATGAAGACTTTAAATCCTGAAAACTCAAAAATAAAGAAAACTTGAGCCATTTCATGTTCTCCCCGAGTTTCTCCCGAGTCTTTTCCCTCTTTACTTCATGATTCGACCCAGACTTACCCGTATGCCTCAAAAACCTTTAACTTAATTTTCTTAAGTACTTAGTTCTGTGCACGCATAAATTCACTCGAGTTAAACTCCGAGTTAACGTGTAGATTCCCCGAAACATGCTTCGAGTCGCACCATTCTTCCCCAACGCTTCAAAATCACTGATACTATTGATGCACGTATACGTGAACAACCACGCTAAACCTTGCTGAACGACGACGAACTCACGATAACATCACCGATGACCCCCAGCTTCGATTCAAATAACTCAAAACCTAAACCAAGTTCAAAATCGAAAAAGAGCTACCAGCCTTGAATTGGAAACTACCCCAGTTCACCCAAATCCACTTCGCGTGGCCACCTCTCGCCACCGAAGGTCCTGCAGCCACCCCACAACTGCTCCAACATCCCATTCACCTCCTCTCGAAGTCTGGTCTCCTTTGATCCACGAGCGACCTCAAAAACAATTCGAGAATGACACTGATACCACTTTGCCTTAAAACCCTATTTCGATTCAAATCTCGAGCTAGAATGAATAAAAAAAATTCTTGTATTTTTCTGTTGATCCCTTGACTTTGGGCTACCCCTTCCTTAATCACGTGGATTATCATCTCGCCAATCACCGCAAATTCACAAAAAAAGGTTTTCTGTTCAACTCAAAATATCATGACAATCCCAAGCTTAAAAAATTTGATCTCACTTTTAAATTTCCTATTTTGTGAAGGGGAGTAAGATTATGAAATCAATTTTAAGTTTTTGATTAACTAAGTTTTTGAACCTTTTCCCATTTCACTGTGTTTTCAGAACTTACCAGTATATCCATTCTTCTTCAATGCTCAAAAGTATTTTTAAAACTTATATTTTGATTATACAGTCATCTTCTGTTTACATTTTAAAACCTGAAAAACATCAGACGAAAAGCTTTTGAATTTTATTTTGAAACAAGGTTTTTTTTAAAAAGAAAACTGGAAGACAAAAGAAGAATGTTTTTCTTGCATGTACAAAACATACACACAGTCATTTATTTTTTATAAGGGCATGCAAACAAAATTCATCATCATCCAAACATAGTTTACAACATATATCAAATATAGATCCAAAACATCAGTGGATATAGCAAAGTTAGGGAAATGTTTGCTCACCCGAGATTCCTAGAAAACATAGACAATGTCCTTGTGTTTTGACTTGATGCTTTAATCTCTGCTTTGATTTATTTTCTTGCTTTAATTTGTTGAGTTGCTCTGATCATTGAAACTGAAGCTTACACTTTTGCTTCACTTTCAGGTTTAAGCTTTTTGAAAGCAGGTTTTGCTTTTGATTTCCAACTAAATTCTGGAGTTTAATTCCCAGCTTGAAACTGCTCTTTGATTTTCATTCTGGTTCTTTGAGAAAAATGCTTTGATCTGGATCTTGTTTTCCAGATTTTTTTTCTTTTCTTTTTTATTTATTTTCAGGTTTCAGGTTTTGATTTTCTAGTTTTCAATTGAAATTTGTTTCTTTGAATTGCTTTGTGATTTTCAGATTTTTACTCCTTTGTTTTGTTCAGGGCTGAAAGGTATTGAGAAACTTGATTTTTTTTCTTTTGTAAGTTACTTACATTTTTAATTTAAAAGAAAATGAGTTTAAATGCCACTTGTTATCTTTTGTAAACACTTGTTAATTCTTTAATTGAAAGCTTACAAATGTAAATCTTTGTATTTTTATGTTTAAGTCCTTAAGTTCAATAAACAATTAAAATTTAGTGTTAAACCCTTAATTTAAATTAATTCATGCATTTGCATTTAAACCTTATTTTTATTTTTTATATTTACACATTATGTTCTTAAACCTTGTCTTGTTTTAAATTTATAATTTTTATTTTAAACTCTTTTCATTTTAATACTTTTACATATGTGTATATATGTATATTTTTTTTAACCTTACATTCTATTTTGTACTAATACAATTTAAAACAATTGATTTGAAAAGTTATTAATTACAAATAAATATTTATAAGTTAGTAAATACAATTTTTTATTTTTAATACATTTATATTTTTAAACTTAAGAAATTAACTTATTAACAAAGACTTATTTTAAAATTTTCATCTTAAACTTAAGTAACCATACTTAAACTTAAGTAACCATACTTATTTTCATCTCGTGCTGCAATACTATCTACAAATGTATCTCAAAAATTATTGCGACCAGGATGAAATCTGTCATGCATAATATTATATCTCCTAACCAAGCTGCTTTTTTGCCAGGTCGAAACATCCTTGACAATGTATTACTTGCTCATGAACTTCTGTATGGTTACAATAACAAGAACTCTACTACTAAAGCTATGTTGAAATTGGACATCATGAAGGCTTTCGACTTGCTTAGGTGGGAAGCAATCGTTAAAATTATGCTGTATATGAATTTTCCTGCCACCTTCATTGCTTGGATTGTTGAGTGTATATCCACCGCTCGTTTCTCGGTCAATGTTAACGGTTCCAGCGTGGGTTTCTTTGGCAGCAGGCATGGCATCCGTCAGGGGGACCCTATATCGCCTTATATATTCATTCTTGCCATGGAACTTCTCACGCAAATGTTTAAACATAAGGTGACTACTGGACATATTAAACCCCACCCGAAATGCACTAACCCAGACATTCTATCTTTAATGTTCGCTGATGACTTTGTTATATTCTGTTCTCCGGACAACACTACAATGCATGCCATTATGGATACTCTTCATGGTTTTCATGCCATAACTGGACTATCTGTTAATCTACTCAAATCTGAAATGAAAACTTCTGGCCTCACTACCACCCAAAACAATGCTATTCAGGATATTACTGGTTTGCTGAACAGTAATAATACTATCTCTTATCTTGGGCTTCCCATCACTCTCTCCAAAATAACAGTCAATCAATGTTTACCCCTTTATGAAAAGATCATCTCTAGACTTGAGAATTGGTCGAACAGTATGCTGAGCCAAGCTGGAAGAGTTACACTTACTAAGTCTATGATCTTCTCAATTCAAGTCTACTGGGCTAGAACGTTCATATTACCTCTAAAACTTATCAACATGATTCGCTCTGCTTTCATGAGATTTATTTGGACTGGAAAACGGTGGGACGATATTTAGCACCTATTAGTTTCAAGAAAATTGAAAAACCGATTGTTAATGGTGGCCTTGGTATTATTAACATGCTTCACTGGAATCGGTCATCTATGGCACGCCTTATCTACGACTACGTTTCTGGCAAAAATAATATATGGGTTAAATGGTCCATTGTTCATGTTCTTCGTGGCCGCAATTTTTGGAATATGACTGCTCCTTCTAAGATCAGCTGGACGTGGAGATCTATTTTCAATCTTAAGGATGCTATTCTTCCCCTTGTCTGTTACCCTATTAATAATAGTACTGTTATTAGTTTTTGGGACGATCCTTGGATAGATAGTGGAGTGATATTGAGGCGAGTTCTTTCATATGCCGAGTTAATGCAAACTGGTGTGAGACAGGAAGCGACTGTTCAGAGCTTCATTAATGGCAATTCACTAAGCCTACCTCGGACATCCAGCTATACAGTTCAACAACTATGGAATAAGGCGGCTAACTGTGAAATTAAGAGCGAGGGTTGCTCCGGTGTCCAGTGGGGAAGTAATGTTAATAAGTTCAGTATTAAAGAAACGTACTCCTTCCTGTCCGGGGCAGTGGGAGAGAAATGCAATTGGAGGAGACGCATTTGGAGCAATGATAATGTTCAGACCGATAATCTCTTTCACTCGAAAGTCATGAATAGGGATCTCCATACTAAAATTAAGTTATTATCCAGAGGGGTTCCTGTTAATGAATGCTGCGTATTCTGCAATCGTGCTCCTGAAATGGTTGAGCATTTGTTTTGTGAATGCTCTTACCTGAATGCGCTTTGGAGGACTTGGATTGTGAGAATTGGTCGAAGCTGGAAAGGAGCTAACAATGTCGAGTAGTGGAAGTATATCTACGATAATACTGGTGGTAAAGGTGACTCGAATAGACTATTTTTATACATCGTCAAAAGATTCATGAAAGTGGTCTGGGACGAAAGAAACCGTCGTGTTTTCCAGCCGAATAAAAGCTGCTCGCAGTGTTGTTCGAGAAGCATTTGATGTGTGAGATTAGGCGTGATATTTTCCATGTCTCTTTTGCTTATGACCCCGGCATCTTCTGTTAGTTTCCTCTCTTCATTTGGTTTTCTTCTTCTTTATTTTTCCTTCTCTTTCTTTTGCAGTTTTTGTTGTTTGTGTTTTCTTTGTCTCCTTTGTGATTGTTGCACTTTGTTTTTCCTTGTATTTCTTGCAAGATTGTCTTGCTCTTCCTCCTCCTTCGGGTGTAGCAATAAAATGGTAGGGGTCCATTTAACCCCGTCGGCTTTGCCAATTTTTTTTTTAATATATTAACAATTGAATTTCAAATTCACACCTTCAAATTATAATCTATTTATAAAATATTCACTCTTGAATTTTAATTCCAAGATTTAATTTAAACTAAATTTATAAATAAATTATAGAACATATCTTTTTTACAAATCTTAAAGCATTTGATCCAATAAATATAACATATGTTTATACGCTTGAGAAATTTAATTTAACTCTTTATATAAAATTTTAAAACAAGCTTATCTTATGTTATTAAAATTTAAATCTCAAATATCATTTTTAAAAGTATTAAGTCAAATTTAAATGTTCAAATTACAAACTATATATAATAAAGTTTGAAAATACTTTATTAAATTCAAACAACATTTTATAAACAACTAATATTTATTTTTTAAAACTCTATTAAATCCACAAATTAATTTCAAAATTAATTTAATTATCAAATTAAACTGGGCTAAAATCCAGGGATGTTACATCCCCCTTACATTTTCTAACAAAATAAGTGTTTTATGTTATAACCCTTCGAATTAACCCCTTCAAGTTAGCAAAATTTTACTTAAGGAAAAGGGCTAAAAATAGGCCTTTAAACCCCTTCGAATGAAGTCCCATTCAAAAGCAAATAAAAATCCAAAGTTAGCCCCTTCGGAAACCTTTCTTTTGAAAGCATTACAAAATCATACCTTTTGACCTTTTCAAGAGTTTTCTTTTCGACCTAGTCGAAAGGCTCTACCTTTCGACCTTGTCGAAAGCCTGGGGTATCCCCGCCTTATAAAACCATTTATACAACTTTCGAAAGCAGTGAAATTCAAAACTTTTCGAAATCATTGAAACTCAAAACCTTTCGCAATCACTGAAGGTAATCCCTTCATAACCTTTCGAAAACAAACCTTTTGAAACCATTCAAAAACAATGAAATATTGGTGTTTGAACCAACCCTTTGAAAGTATACTTCCGACCTTGTTAGAAGATTTACCCTTCGACTTTATGAAAGGTATTAAAACTTCTACTTTAAAAACAATGGGAGGTTCAGAAGTAACGCCTTCTTCTTCCCCTTCTTTCCCTTCAACTTTGTCGAAGGCATCCTTTTGACTTTGTCAAAAGGATTAAAATACCTTTTTAGAAAATATTTTAAACAATTCTTTTGAAGGTATGGCTTTCGAAGATCCCCTTTGAAACCCCTTCTTGAATATATAAAAAAAATTAGTCTTTTATAAAATGATAGAGTTGAAGAATCCCCCCTCAACTTATTCGAAAGCAATTATGTTTCTATTTGAAAGCAAATGAAGCAGCCTCCCCATCCCTTTGCTCATCTTCCCTTCGACACCGTGCCTACCTTTCGACTTAGGCGGAGGGTAATTGTTTACCTTCCTTTTAGAGAAAGGCACCTTTCGACTTCGTCGAAAGGGTAAAAGCGGGCTTGTTGGAGTCTAAGGCAGAACTGAGCCTACTGATGTGATGTTTTATCTTGCTTGTCTAATTTTGAATGGCTGAGAAGCCTTTTCATGTACTTCCAAATAGTAAAAAATATACAAAAGTTAACCTGTTTTCTTAAATTACTATTCTTTTTTCCCAATTAAATTTTTGAATTGCGGCCTTTCCTTTGAATTGACTAATTCGAAGGCAATTTTATAGTTTAGCCCTTAGGCTTAAATAATTTAATTACCTTAGTAAATCACTAAGGAAAATATCCATAAATCATTAAAAATATGATAAATCATATACCTCAACATATTAAAATTTCAAAGCATACGAAGATCAAAACAACTCAGATTTTAACCAAAACCGAATAAAAACGTGTTAATTATCCCATTAACATTTAAAATACCTATGCCTTATGCAAACAAAGGTTAAAATGGTTATATCCTAACCAAAATCACAAACATGAATAAGTTATAACCATAACCGATCCAAACATAGAAAAATGATATGATAAACATGATTATTCACCTTGATTAGTTTACTGAAGAATGAGATAATTTCCTAGCTTTAATTCTTTAGCTTTTTCTTTAATTTATTTCTCTTCTGGGAGCTTTTAATGGCCGGTCGAAATATAGGTGAGGAGTTATGCATGAGAAAGTAAAAGTTTACTAAAGTGGAGGAAGAGATTTATACTAAGAAATGTAGCCTCATTTCCAAGTTTTCCTGTAACAGCCCGCAAATCCATACTCCTTGAATCAACACTATTCTACCTCTGTTAACCCAAGTGGCACAGAAATACGAACCATTTGGGTTTAAGAAGAAGAGATAGAAGAGGAAGAAGTTAAACAATATAAGAATCTCACAGTCGCAATGGAATAAAATATAATAATAAATATAGGACTTTACACAAAATGAAATCTATACCAGTTTTATACATCACATCATCAGAGTGTCTCATACATCATCAATTACCAATCAGACATACCATACAATCATAGCAGCGGAATATATATATATATATATATATATATATATATATATATATATATAAAAGTATAGATAATACGTCTCGGACTCCAGCTCCTCTACTTCTCCAAAGCATCATGTCCTGTACATATAATACTCGGTCTGACCCGAGCATTATAATGAAATAACACCCGAGTCAGTCTGGAATACCAGCTGATAATAATGCATCCAAATTGATTATTAAAGTTTAAAAATCCTTTTGAAAACAAAAGCATCTCGTAAGACCACGCCACAAATAAACATGTCGGGTTTTTACCTTACGATAGCTAAAACACTTTTTATAGAAATCCTCTAATATTATAATAGGGTCTATTTACAAATACTTATAAAATAGCCGAAATTGTTACATCTACTAAATTCCAGCTACTAGCCACAAAAGTGGGTAATACAAACAAAACTCGTACAAGGCTCGTAGGGAGAATGGATTTCCAACAATGACTGGGCACTGGGGTACCAGCTGTCACAGTACGAGGCCTAGATCACCGTACCGAGGACCGCTCCTGATCCCCTGCAACACAAGGCCGGACCCATCTCTTACTGGACAATTTCGAATAAGATCACCCCGCGGTTGGGATTAGCAACCGCACCACTAAGCCGAAATAAAAAGGGACATCTAGACAGGGATGACCTTACTCTCCAGTGGGGGCTACCAACGAAGCCTTGCTGCATATCCCTTGATTTTCAGTCATTCCCATTTGATGAGGCTTGAGGCTAAGCGTTACCTTTTTGAACGTTTCACTTAGAATGCCCATCGCCCACCTAACGATGTACCGAAAGCATTCGTCCATACAAGTCCGTCCCGGGTTCGAACGGAACCGAAGGCACTACTCCTACTACATCCATTTTGGAAATATCTTCAGGATTAGTAGCGACTAGCCCTTGCACTTCACTGCTCCATCTTCGACTCCAAACACATTTTCCACGAAACGTACAAACCGGATCGAAGGGGTTTTCGAGAAATAAATCTCGATCCCGGTCTCTTTGAAACGATCAACGCATTTGTCCAATATTGATAGTCGGTGATTTAACTATCAATTAATATTCACAAACATTCATCACACAATAAATAATTCCCAATTATTTATTTTACTCAAATATCTCTTACAAGATATAATTTCAAATTTTCAAAGCTCATTTGAAAACAATTTCCGAATTTCTTCCTTTACAAGGTAAATCCTTTACCATTTATTCCATTTGGAAATAACCAAGTTCAAAACAATTTAGATTTAAAACTGTTAAACCATTTTATTCTGGAATATACTTTAAAATTTGTAAATTTACTTCTAGTTATTACTCAAAATATAAATTTAAAATATGCGAAGTAAAACTATTTATTAAGAGACGTGAACTTGATTTTAAATAACGGTTTAGTTAAACTAAATTTAAAGGTAGAGTTTTAAAAGGATTAATAACAATTTCAAATAACTTTATTCAAACTAACCTTTAAATAAATCCATTTGTAAAAATAATTTCTAATGTATTCGTAAATAATCATCATTGCTAATTTACTAATTAGTTGCTTAAAAATAATAATTTTCAACAACACTCTTTTAATCAAGTTTAAACTTTAACTTATTCTTAAATAAAACTGTTAAAACACGAACTTGGTTTCCCAGGGAAAACACACTTCCATTTCACCATCCCAAAGAACTTTTCTTATAAATTCAGCCGATTTGTTACCATTCAAATTCATGTTTAAATAACATAAATTTCTCTTCCATGTTTTAAAAATAACTTCTTTCGAAGCCCAAACAAAGTTTTCCATTCCTGGAAATTCACTTTCAAAGTTCGGGTTTAAAAATCTTTTAGAATAAACTTTTGAGAATTTATTAAAGGAAAATAATACTTATGAATTACTACAATAAAATCCCATTGGTGAAAAATGCATTTCAAAGTATTTTACTTACATTTAAAACTGTTAATTTATATTCGGAAAGCCTCTTTAAAATATTTTATTGAATTTCCAGGAAAACATCATCAAATAACCTCATCGTTATTTTTAACCAATTATAATTTCTATAGAATTTATTCCTAGAAATCTATACTTTACATTTATCTACTGATAAATGTCCGCTTCGTTTATAATTCCCAATTTACCAATTTCATTCTTCACCCAAACCAAATTCCCAATTTTATTTCTTTAAATTCTTTATTTAACA
The DNA here is from genome assembly GCA_030765085.1 of Allium cepa. Taxonomy (NCBI): domain Eukaryota; kingdom Viridiplantae; phylum Streptophyta; class Magnoliopsida; order Asparagales; family Amaryllidaceae; genus Allium; species Allium cepa. The sequence continues at coordinate 273,490,629 of CM060946.1, forward strand.
ACTTCTTTTATTTCTTTAAAAACCCCAATTTATTCCCTTTATAATTAAATTCTGGATTCATAATTTATCCAACAACATCACAGTACAGTTTAATTTCTAATTTATCAATCATCACATATAAACAGCCATCATTACCAATTATAAAAATAATCACTACATCGTGAGGAATCCAGTTGGATCCCTCCAACCTGTTTTTCCCTGCATCACAAATATTAGCACATCACGTATATAAATATCAATCCAGACTGATAACAACAATTATATTCAACCAATCACACAGATCTTTAAATATTAACTATTTAAATTAGCTAGCATCCAGATGTGAGTGAGAATAACTCACCTTGAGTTTCGGATGAACGTCTGAAATTTTTAAATTAAACCGAACCACATTCAATTTAACCTAAAATTTCACTAGTTCTAATTTTCTCCAAACTTGCGCTGCAGCGTAGAGCGCATTGCTACGATTCCGGCGCTACCAAAATCGTCGAAATCTGATTATATATGCAAAAGATATGGTGGTTTCAAGTTTTGAATATAAATTAAACAAATTTTCTTTAAATTTTAATTATTATTATCAAACTTAGATCTGACCATTAATCACAAAACAAGGCCGAAGCCATCTTCCTCACGCAACGCAACTCCAGGAAGAAATAAACCCAACATCGGCCAATTAGGGTTGAGAATCGCCACCGCCTCGGGCACCTTGGCCGCGATCGGCCACCACCACACGCAAACCTTCGAGAGATCCCCCCACACCCACAATAGCATCGAGCTCGGCACTTCCTAGGCGTACGAAATTGCATACGAACGGGCCACGTTCGAGCTCTTGTAGCCGCCAATACACTCCGCCAAATTCCATCACATCCGTTCACTTTGTAGATCTCGAAGTCCTCTTCGAATCTCTAGTTAAAATTTTTAGCTAACAATCAAAGGATTTGAAGGGAAAAAAAAGGAAGAAAGAAGTTGATTATCGGCCATAGAAGATGGATGCGGCGGCCGAGAGAAGGATTAAGGTTTCTTTGATAACCGCGTATATATATTCATTTATTAATATTATTTTAATATAAAAATCAATTTTTATGAACATTTGCAAACAAACTCCAAAACACACGTGCCGACAGGCGTTCCTAAGGTTTTCCCACATTTCGGACAAAATGGAACATGTTTCGTAAGCAATTCGGTCATATGAGTGAGTTACGGAGATAAACGATCAAATTTAAATTAAATCGATTAAATCGATTTTTATGCGTTTCGAGCTGCCACGGTCAAACGACAACTCCGATTGCTACGAAAATTGAAATCCGATAATAACTAACTATTACGGATCCAATATGAACTGGTTTCGTCGAATTCCAAGACTGTGCTCCGGAAGGCTATTTTAACTCGTCTATTAAATCGAGCGATTTTTCAAAATTGACGAAAGCACTTAAAATTTCACCTTTAAAATTTTAATAACTTAATAATAAATCATATAAAATATATAATCACATTAGAGATCATTCCAATTCAGTTTTAAATCGAAATATGAACATTTGCATTATTATATTATTAAATTCCACTATTAAATTAATATAAATTCCCAAACTCAATCTATCGCCAATTAATTCCATCCATGGGTCCAATATTATTATTTAAATCAAAAAAAACTTAAATAAATTTTTAGTAACCATTTTTATATTTATTTGCACTCATATTTACCAATTGCCCCAATCCTAATATTAAGCTATTATTATTCAAATTCCAATTAAATTCCCGTATTTGAAATTTAACTAATTTTATTAACTTAACCAAAGTCTTTTATTTCAAAAATTCAAATTATAATCCATATTCAACATTTAAAATGAATTAAATGTTCAAATTTAGCGACCCAAAATTCCGGGTCGTTACATTCCTCCCCCCTTACAAAAAATTTCGTCCCCGATATTTGCTAAGGTAGAAACTATACTCAAACTCACTTACTCATCCAATTTGCTTAGTTAAAAGCTTATATTCACTTTCCAAAATCCTTTAGCTCAAATCCAAACTCATTTGCTTTATTTATACTCAAAAGCTTTAATTTTACCATTTGCTTTAAAAATTCAATTTCTTAGCAAATCCAAAATCCCAAAATTTTTCTAACTCCTAAAATTTCCGGAAAATTTTGGCAGAGTCTCCTTTGTACGGAGGAGCTTTCGCGATATTGCGATACAGATAAATATATATACATCGACCCACACGGTCGGAAACCAAAATATATCACAATATATATATATATATATATATATATATATATATATCATTTCCCAATTATATTTGCATAGGCGTACCTTTTTAGCAAATTTTAATGGCAAGCGGCTAATATATAATGCATATACACGCTCTAACTCTATCGATCGCCTCCCGTACCTGTACTTACTCAACAAACTCATCAGTTTTCAAAGATATGAACATTTTAACAACATTTCCAATATAAATTTAAGCCAAACATATCCATTTCATAATCCCAAACATCGCTTTGCATAATTTCATAAGTAAATCATATTTCAAAGCGTATACAAAGTTCCTTTTCTAATGCCAAATTCCATTTTATTTCACACAAAGTATTTACATACAAATTTCGCTATTCCAATTTATACTTTACCCAATTTCCGAATTGATTCACCAAGCAAATTTCATTTCAATTTGTTGCATTTGCATTTCTATTATAACTCTCTTACATTTATACTCAAATCTATTTATTAAGGTTTTAGCTCATTCTACTTTCATCCAAACCAACTTCATTTTATTTCACTTGAATGATTTACATTCAAGTTTACTATATACCATTCATATTTATTATAACCAATTCATTTCTATTTCAATATGATTAACATATGCCTTACTTGCATTTCTTTACTTTAACTTACATTCCCAATTTGATTTACAATCAAATTTTATTTTAGACTCGAAACATTTGCATTTCTTTTATGATCCATTTCCATTCATATGCAAAATCACTTAATTAGATTGCATTTATCTAATTAATTAAAACCATCTTTATTTGCTTCTTCAAATCAATTCACTTGCATCCATATACAAACTCTTTGAATTTTATTCCAATCCATATCAATTTATTCAAAAATCAATTTCAATTGCTTGTTAAACAACTCAATTCCAAATACATGCAATTTTCATGTTATTCGAGCAAAATAGCCACCACTTAAGCTTATAACCATTAAAATTAATTCTACTTAGATTTATATTAATTTTATTCAATTTTGCCTAGTTCACAAGCCAAGTATTTTTATTCCAATGCAATTGTTAAATTAAATTTTCCTTACATTTTTATTTCATTATCCAATTCAGGTTTATATTAATTTCATTCCATCCTGGATTATTTACAATCCATACATCCTTAATTTATCACAATAATTAATTAATACCATTTCACTTGCAATTCAATTTTATTATCTAACAAATTTCATTCAAGAGTACTTAATAAAGCTTATTCACAATCATTTTGTTTTTCTCTTTCAAGTTGCTTAAGTTCTTTCAATTTTCACAATATTTTCATTATCTTCTTATACCAATTTTATTTTATTTTCATTTGATTCTCGTCCAAATCATTTCCAATCCCTTTTACAAACTTTAATGCACTTTGCTTATTCATTTAGTCCATTTCAGATTTATTTTATTAGCAAAGAAACCACTTTAAATTATTTCATTCCTTTGAATTTATTCACAATTCAAACGATCACCATTATAATCTAATTCCATTTTTTCATTCACACTTCAATATTTGTTGCCACAAATTTAAACCACAATTGGATTTTTATTTACTTTCCAAATTTTGACCAAACTATCAAAATTCTATCCATGCCAATACTAATTCCATTTAATTTAGTTTGCACTAAATTCATCTTCAAGCTTCTTTTATTTAATTTAGCTTACGCTAAATTCATTCTCAAACAATTCCTTTAAATTTTAATTGAAAGAGGATTTAATTATCCAATATCATTTCAATTAAATTTAACCTTCCCTCAACTCAATTCTTTTCCCATTATTCAAGTTCAACCACATTTATTTAGCCATCTTGAATTCATACCATTTCCTTTACTATCTTAAATAAGAATTAAATTCCATTCATTTCTATTCTTAACACAATGGAATCTTGTTTTTAATTAAATCCAAATCCATCTCAATTCCATTCAATTGAAGTTAAATCCAATTCAATTAAAATTTTAAATTTTAATTCTCCATATACAAGTTCAAAACTTAGTTACAAGCTAAAGTTCATTCATCCTTACATATCTCACTTCCCTTACCTTAATTTACATTCCCTTTAAGATTAGGTTTGAATTTACTATACCATTCAACTATTTCCCATTAGTGATTATAATTCCATTTTTCTATTTATAAGTTCACCAACTTATTTATTTTAAAGCTCATATTGCTCATTTGAGTTACTTCATCTTATAATCACAATTCTAATTTCTATATATAAATATATATATATATATATATATATATATGAATTCTTAAGGATATAAATTTCTTTCACCTTAATCCTTTGCACATTTTAAATCCTCAATTTTCAGATCACAAGTATAACACTTAATAGCTCATGGGTACAATTCATTTCACAATGACTTACAATTTCAAGTCATCTTACATTTCAATTTAATACAAGTCAATTTAATTCTAAACCCAATTCTTTTTAACTTATCCAAGTTAAATTCCAATTTTCTATTCACTTCAATTTATTTTATTCACTTCCATTTACTCAGGTTAAATTTTAATCCTAAGATTAAAAATTTCATTTCCTTCTTATTAATATCAACTTCACCAAATAAGTCCAATAGTCGATTTATTTTAATTCTACCCATTATTTAAATAGAATTTTCCAGAATTAACTTACCCGGTTTTATACCAAAACCATTTTGAAATAACAATCAACTCATACCCATTTGGTATATCAATCAAATTTCCAGATTTTCCAAAACAACTTGTTTATACCAAAACAAATTTCCTCCTTTTGAAATTTCCAAAACAACTGTTATTCCCAACCAGTCCAAACAATACCATAACCAAGTACTAGGGAAGCAATCCATCACTTTAGAAACTCGAAAATGAATTCTAATGATGTGGCCAGCATCATCAGGATTATTTCCCAGCGATGAAGTGAGTTCAATGCTTTCTTACTTCCCAAATTCATTTCAAAACAGTTTCCATTCAAAAATACTTTCCAAAATAATATTCCAATATTGCCTTCAAACACCCTAGCAAACATTTCAAACTTTCCCAGGATTTTAAATTTCCAAACTTTGTTTTCAATACATTTAAAATCCTTTATAAAACTTCTGAGGTTTAAATTCTGGTTTAGTTTAAATTTAGTTATTCTTCCTTTTATATAATTTATATTTGTAGGATTTTATTTTCATTATAACAATTTCAAATTTCAGATTAAATTTTAGATTCTTATTTGATTTAGATATTAACAGCCAATCATCCAAATATATAATAATTTCAGAAAATTATTCCTTTTATATCAAATATAATTTTAGGTAAAATTATTCCATTTATCCACTTTAAAGCGATACTATGTCAGTTTATCTTGTTCAAGAGTTCAGAAACCCCTATCGATACGGTTGTACTTCCCGCACCGACCAAAATTCAAAAACACTCAACCGATAAGTCAACACAGTATAAAAACAAATTTTATATTCACTAACAAGTACGCTCTCATATTTATTATTACACTCAACTCATTGTAGAGTATTATTGATTCTATCTAATGAGTAATTTCCCACCAAAGCCTAGGTTGTCGCCAACCTAAGCTCTGATACCAAGTGTAACAGCCCGCAAATCCATACTCCTTGAATCAACACTATTCTACCTCTGTTAACTCAAGTGGCACAGAAATACGAACCATTTGGGTTTAAGAAGAAGAGATAGAAGAGGAAGAAGTTAAACAATATCAGAATCTCATAGTCTCAACGGAATAAAATATAATAATAAATATAGGACTTTACACAAAATGAAATCTATACCAGTTTTATACATCACATCATCAGAGTGTCTCATACATCATCAATTACCAATCAGACATACCATACAATCATAGCAGCGGAATATAAATATATATATAAGTATAGTTAATACGTCTCGGACTCCAGCTCCTCTACTGCTCCAAAGCATCATGTCCTGTACATATAATACTCGGTCTGACCCGAGCATTACAATGAAATAACACCTGAGTCAGTCTGGAATACCAGCTGATAATAATGCATCCAAATTGATTATTAAAATTTAAAAATCCTTTTGAAAACAAAAGCATCTCGTAAGACCACGCCACAAATAAACATGTCGGGTTTTTACCTTATGATAGCTAAAACACTTTTATAGAAATCCTCTGATATTATAATAGGATCTATTTACAAATACTTATAAAATAGCCGAAATTGTTACATCTATTAAATTCCAGCTACTAGCCACAAAAGTGGGCAATACAAACAAAACTCGTACAAGGCTCGTAGGGAGAATCGATTTCCAAAAATGACTAGGCACTGGGGTACCACCTGTCACAGTACGGGGCCTAGATCACCGTACCGAGGACCACTCCCGATCCCCGGCAACACAAGGCCGGACCCATCTCTTACTGGACAGTTCCGAATAAGATCACCCCGCGGTTGGGATCAGCAACCGCACCACTAAGCCGAAATAAAAAGGGACATCTAGACAGGGATGACCTTACTCTCCAGTGGGGGCTACCCACGAAGCCTTGCTGCATACCCCCTGATTTTCAGTCATTCCCATTTGATGAGGCTTGAGGCTAAGCGTTACCTTTTTGAACGTTTCACCTAGAATGCCCATCGCCCACCTGACGATGTATCGAAAGCATTCGTCCATATAAGTCCGTCCCGGGTTCGGACGGAACCGAAGGCACTACTCCTACTACATCCATTTTGGAAATATCCTCAGGATTAGTAGCGACTAGCCCTTGCACTTCACTGATCCATCTTCGACTCCGAACACATTTTCCGCGAAACGTACAAAACGGATCGAAGTGGTTTTCGAGAAATAAATCTCGATCCCGGTCTCTTCGAAACGATCAACGCATTTGTCCAATATTGATAGTCGGTGATTTAACTATCAATTAATATTCACAAACATTCATCACACAATAAATAATTCCCAATTATTTATTTTACTCAAATATCTCTTACAAGATATAATTTCAAATTTTCAAAGCTCATTTAAAACAATTTTCGAATTTCTTCCTTTACAAGGTAAATCATTTACCATTTATTCCATTTGGAAATAACCAAGTTCAAAAGAATTTAGATTTAAAACTGTTAAACCATTTTATTCTGGAATATACTTTAAAATTTGTAAATTTACTTCTAGTTATTACTCAAAATATAAATTTAAAATATGTGAAGTAAAACTATTTATTAAGAGACGTGAACTTGATTTTAAATAACGGTTTAGTTAAACTAAATTTAAAGGTAGAGTTTTAAAAGGATTAATAACAATTTCAAATAACTTTATTCAAACTAACCTTTAAATAAATCCATCTGTAAAAATAATTTCTAATGTATTCGTAAATAATTATCATTGCTAATTTACTAATTAGTTGCTTAAAAATAATAATTTTCAACAACACTCTTTTAATCAAATTTAAACTTTAACTTATTCTTAAATAAAACTGTTAAAACACGAACTTGGTTTCCCATGGAAAAACACACTTCCATTTCACCATCCCAAAGAACTTTTCTTATAAATTCAGCCGATTTGTTACCATTCAAATTCATGTTTAAATAACATAAATTTCTCTTCCATGTTTTAAAAATAACTTCTTTCGAATCCCAAACATAGTTTTCCATTCCTGGAAATTCACTTTAAAAGTTCGGGTTTAAAAATCTTTTAAAATAAACTTTTGAGAGTTTATTAAAGGAAAATAATACTTATGAATTACTACAATCAAATCCCATTGGTGAAAAATGCATTTCAAAGTATTTTACATACATTTAAAACTGTTAATTTATATTCGGAAAGCCTCTTTAAAATATTTTATTGAATTTCCAGGAAAACATCATCAAATAACCTCATCGTTATTTTTAACCAATTATAATTTCTATAGAATTTTTCCTAGTAATCTATACTTTACATTTATCTACTGATAAATGTCCGCTTCGTTTATAATTCCCAATTTACCAATTTCATTCTTCACCCAAACCAAATTCCCAATTTTATTTCTTTAAATTCTTTATTTAACACCTTCTTTTATTTCCTAAAAAACCCCAATTTATTCCCTTTATAATTAAATTCTGGATTCATAATTTATCCAACAACATCACAGTACAGTTTAATTTCTAATTTATCAATCACCACATATAAACAGCCATCATTACCAATTATAAAAATAATCACTACATCGTGAGGAATCCAGTTGGATCCCTCCAACCTGTTTTTCCCTGCATCACGAATATTAGCACATCACATATATAAATATCAATCCAGACTGATAACAACAATTATATTCAACCAATCACACAGATCTTTAAATATTAACTATTTAAATTAGCTAGCATCCAGATGTGAGTGAGAATAACTCACCTTGAGTTTCGGATGAACGTCTGAAATTTTTAAATTAAACCAAACCACATTCGATTCAACCTAAAATTTCACTAGTTCCAATTTTCTCCAAACTTGCACTACAGCGTAGAGCGCATTGCTACGATTCCTGCGCTACCAAAATCGTTGAAATCTGATTATATATGCAAAAGATATGGTGGTTTCAAGTTTTGAATATAAATTAAAAAAAAAATCTTTAAATTTTAATTATTATTATCAAACTTAGATCTGACCGTTAATCAAAAAACAAGGCCGAAGCCATCTTCCTCATGCAACGCAACTCCAGGAAGAAATAAACCCAACATCGGCCAATTAGGGTTGAGAATCGCCACCGCCTCGAGCACCTTGGCTGCGATCGGCCACCACCACACGCACGACCTTCAACAGACCCCCCCCCCCCCACACCCACAATAGCATCGAGTTCGGCACTTCCTAGGGGTACGAAATTGCGTACGAACGGGCCACGTTCGAGCTCTTATAGCCGCCAATACACTTGCTAAATTCCATCACATCCGTTCACTTTGTAGATCTCGAAGTCCTCTTCGAATCTCTAGTTAAATTTTTTAGCTAATAATCAAAGGATTTGAAGGAAAAAAAAGGAAGAAAGAAGTTGATTATCGGCCATAGAAGATGGATGCGGCGGCCGAGAGAAGGATTAGGGTTTCTTTGATAACCGTGTATATATATTCATTTATTAATATTATTTTAATATAAAAATCAACTTTTATGAACATTTGCAAACAAACTCCAAAACACACGTGCCGACAGGCGTTCCTAAGGTTTTCCCACGTTTCGGACACAATGGAACATGTTTCGTAAGCTAATTCGGTCATATGTATGAGGTACGGAGAGAAACGATCAAATTTAAATTAATCGATTAAATCGATTTCTATGCGTTTCGAACTGCCACGGTCAAACGACAACTCCGATTGCTACGAATTTGAAATTTAACTAATTTTATTAACTTAACCAAAGTCTTTTATTTCAAAAATTCAAATTATAATCCATATTCAACATTTAAAATGAATTAAATGTTCAAATTTAGCGACCCAAAATTTCGGGTCGTTACATTGCCCTTTAGGAAATTCTTCATTCTTAATTTAGTCAAGTCTTATTTTAATTCCTTCATTAATAAATGGCTTTCGTATTTATTAATCTCATCTCCCTAATTATTCACATTATTCTATTTAATTTATCCAATTAAATATCCCAAATAATGTTAATTAAAATTCAGGGGGATCAAAGTTTGTTAGCACATTTGATCATCATCACTGTTCTCTGTTCCTCTGCCACTACAGTTAACTGCCAATCACCGCAGTTAGCAACTCAACTGCCATCATAACCTCTCATGCTCCTCTATTCCATTGCCTGCCTCCCATAGTTCAACCTTTAATAAAAACAGCTGCCAAACTTCATTCTCACACAATAGCAACATCCTCTACCATATACCACCATCATCACCAACGTGTCACCATCATTTCCACCCCTGCATATCACATCTTCTAGTCCCACATTGTCACACTTCAGTACAGTTCATCTAATGCCTCACTGTTGCATATAGCAACTTCACCCATACAACACATAAACCTCTCTGCAATTACAACTTCACCCAGTACAACAACATACTCCACATCCGTACCAGACAACTTACCATTGTCAACCACCCTCATCATCATTGCCACTTTCTCATACAATTGGTTTGCTTCCAATTGCATGTTTTTGTTTTCATTTTGAGATTGCGAAAGTAGACAATCAAAAAGGAGGAACCACTTGCTAAATAAAATGCTCCGCTTGCTTGCTTAAAAAATGGCTAATAATTATGCACGCTCTATTATTGTGCTCTTTATCCCTTATTTTTATTTGTTTTGTATTGTTGGTTGGTTGCATTTTAAAAATAATTCAAAAACAAATTTTATTTGTAGTTGCATTGTTAATACACGTTTAATTTCTGCTTTGCATTCATCTCACCTTACTTTTATTTTCTAAAGGCAATATTCAAATCCACATATGGTGGGGGATTTCACCATCCCTTCCTTGACACACAAATCACATTTCATTTTAGAATTTGACTAGTAATAACGATTAGACTTTAGACTTAAGGGAGTCACGAGATCATCTAAGGCTTAATTATATCTTAACAAATTGTATTCTTTGAACAATTTAATTTCTTGGTGTCTAGGCTACAATAGAGCAATAATAGTTGTAAATATTATGGTGATTCGTAAATATTATACAGTTTGTTTTCTGAAGGTACTTAAACCTTCGGCTACATTGCTATGGTGATTCGTGGTGCATCGATAACTCATGCCCGTTAACTGGCAAGGTATATTTTGTTGGATTAAGATAAAGTGTTATTATACAATTTTGAGTTAGGAGCTACTAAAGAAAAAAATTGTAATTAAGTCCTTTGCATTCATTTAGTTGCATCAGCTCATTCATATTTAAAAAAACGACAAAATCCAAAACTAAAAAATTGTAAATTTAACTTAACTTGGTTTTTTTAAATCCAAAAAAAGCCTTTTAAATCTTCTACTTTGAAATTTTTTCAAACAAAATAAAAAAATGTAAAAAAAATTTGAGTTGGTTTTTTAGAAAAAACAAAAATCCAAAAATATATTTGTATCTTTTCGAAAAAAGGCAAAAACATATAAAAAAATTTGAAAATTCAAAATAAAAATCAATCTTCCTTTTTGAAAAATAAAACCTTTTTTGGTAATATTTTCCTCCTTTAAAAAATAAACAAAATTTTACTAATCTTCTAAACCTCTTTTCATTCTAAACTCGATTCTAACTTCTTTCTCTTCTCAACTTTCAATTGTGCATGAGTACTTGGACTCGTTACACAACAATAAACACTTGAACTCGTGACGTAACAACAAATCGTTCAACTTAAACAAACGATCCTTCTGAAATGGCAACGAGAGTGCCCATCGAAATCTTAAGGATAGAATCTTTCCTGATATAGTTTCTATTCCATCTTGCATCACGTTACCCGCCTGAATGGGTAACCATTCCGAAATTCACTCAATCTATATTACCACGCTTCCAAGTTTTGGCAATTTTGAACACAATGACCCATATATTTTCCTGAGAAATTCGAACAAGTTTTCACAACCATGAAACTCCAACAACTTTTTGATGATGGAATCAAACTTTAATTAATTCCATATGCTCTTATGGATTACGCTGAAAAATGGTTGCACAGCTTACCATCTAACTCGATTAAAACTTAGGAAGAATTTGTGAAAGTGTTCTTAAAAAGTTCTACCCCTTGAAAAAACATCTAAAACTTGAAACAAAATCGTAAATTTTCATCAATACAGGGGAGAACCATTCGGAAAATATTTTGAAAATTTAAAGAGCTCTTGATAAAATGTCCACACAATAACTTCAAATAATGGATGCTTTGCGAAATCTTACACGATGGACTCGAAAACATCCCACGAACCATGTTTGAATCAATGTGCCAAGGAAACTTACTCGCCCAACATCACGACGACGCTTGGCAATCTCTTGAAAACCTAGTCGAAAAGTTGTCCTAATGAGAACATTCTAATGGAAAATCAATTTACTCACGATCGAGTGCACATTCGGTAGGATCATCTTTGGCTTTGGAAGCTAAAACTGACACAATGATTAACAAATTCGACATGTTTTCTCATCGAACCAAATGAACCAAGCTTCCTAACTCATTTGTTGTAAATGCAACGATCCAAATCATATAGCCGATTAGTGCCCCAATACGGTCGAACAACTCAATGCTTTCAATAAAGTTAAAAATGACCTGTTTCCTCCAACATACAATCTTGATTGGAGAAATCATCTGAATTTTGCTTGGAACAAAAATAATCCCAACACGAATGTGGCATCCCAATTTTCAAGCATTTCCAAATAATGCTTCGAATCCTCCCTTTCAGCCCAATCATGTTCAACAAACTTTTGCCGCTCCGCATTAAAATTAACTGCATAATCAAATTTTCAACCAAATTTTGCTCCCTCTTCCCAAAACGACAAACGTTTAAGTTCACTTGAGAAAAGTCTTGAAATGTTGGCTAAAGCAACGACTCAAAGCCTCCAATCAAACAGTAATTTGCAAAATTTGTTAACCTCGTATATGCAAAACATGAGCCAATCAATTGCTAAACTTAAAATGCAAATGAGTCAATTAGCCACCTTTGTAAGTGAAAGTGAACGAGGCAGGTTACCAAGCCAGCCTGTTTTAAATCCTAAAAATAAAACACTAATTAAATCAAGCCCATAATGTTCAAGATAGCAATGTAACACAATTGAATGCCATCATAAGTCTGTGTTTTGGTAAACAAATGGATAATCAAAATGCTATCACAACTCTGTGTTTTGGTAAACAAATGGATAATCAAATCATTAGTCCAAACGGTTACCGAAAACTCCTCTTGACCCTTCTAAAACAACAAATGAATCTGAACAGAGCTGAACATCAAATCAAATGCCAATCAATATTTTTATTCTACTCAATTAGACCCGCCTATTGAGTATCGTTTTCGTCTTCGACCAAGGAAACACTCGGACCAAATGGAAAAGATGTTGGAAATTTTTAAACAAGTGAAAGTTAACATCACGCTTCTTGACTTTGCTCAGTAAGTCCCAACTTATGCTAAATTTCTTAAGGACTTTTGTAACCAAAAGCGATAAACTAGGGTGCTTAAAAAAGTCTTCTTAGCGGCCAGTCTGAGTGAAATCTTGTTCCAATCCATTCCCATTAAATACAAAGGTCTTGGCTGCCCCACAATCTCGTGTACAATTGGAGACAAGACGATTAACAAATGCTTGATAGACTTAGGTGCAAGTATCAATTTGATTCCATACTCTGTGTTTGAACAATTAGGCTTAGGTGAGCTCAAACCAACAAAGGTCACGCTTCAATTCGCTGATCGTTCCATTAAGAAGCCCATAGGAGAAATTGAGGACGTGCTCATTAGAGTAGGGCAATTCAAATTCTCGATTGATTTTATTGTTCTCGAAACACAACCTTTGATCAACCATAAGAGTTAAATCCCTTTGATATTAGGCCAACCATTCTTAGCCACCTTAAATGCCATAATAAATTGTTATAAGAGTTCGATGAAAATTTCTTTTAGAAACATGACTTTGGATCTTAACATTTTCAATCTTGAAAACCAATTGAATGAACTACATTACCAAATGTTGGAAGTTAGTGCAATTCACGAAAACTTCGAAAACGAGACGATTGATCTTAACGAAGAGTGTGAGGATGAATAAAAAAGATTGTTTCATGAAACCCCAAATGAGATTGAACACACACTCCCTTTTGAATCGCTTCCAGCTGAGTTTGAATCTCAATCTAATTTTTTGATCGAGCAACCCCTGAGGTTGGACATTAAACCCCTTCGCGATCACATTAATTACGCATACTTATGTGACAATCAAACATTTCCCATCGTAATCTCTAAATTTCTCTCTCTTGATTAAGAAACTTCTTTACTTTCAATTGTGTCCAAGAACAAGGAAGCAATTGGATGGTCGATCTTTGACATAAAGGAAATTAGTTCCGCTCTTGTTCAACATCGCATCTATTTAATTGATGATGCCAAGCCTGTTCTTGACGCACAACGAAGGATTAACCCAAAAATGAAGGATGTGGTTTGTGATAAAATTCTGTGATGAAATTCTCAAACTCCTTGATAAAGAAACCATTTACCTAATCTCTGATAGTTCATGTGTTAACCCAATTCATGCTGTACTGAAAAAGTCTAGGCTTACCATTATCAAGAACGACTCAAACGAACTTATTCAAACTCGTACTCAAACGGGTTGGCGTGTTTTCATTGATTATCGAAAATTAAATGTTGCAACACGTAAGGATCACTTCTTTCTTCCTTTTATTGACCAAATGCTTGAATGTTTGGCCAACCATGAATTCTATTGCTTTCTTGATGGTTATTCCGTCTATAATCAAATTTCAATCGCTCCCGGAGATCAGGAGAAGACAACTATCACATGTCCCTTTGGAACTTTTGCATATCGATGTATGCCCATTGGCCTTTGCAAGGCTTCTGCTACTTTTCAAAGATGCATGGTCAGCATCTTTTCTGATATGATCGAACGGTTTCTTGAAGTGTTTATGGATGATTTTTCTATCTTCGGAAACTCTTTTTCAAAATGCTTGCACCAACTTGAATTGGTTCTTAAACGATGCAAGGATAAACACTTAACACTAAATTGGGAAAAATGCCATTTTCTGGTCACTCAAGGCATGGTCCTTAAAAGCATTGAGGTAGATAAAGCGAAAATTGATGTCATTGCAAATCTACCCATTTCCAAATCTGCTAAAGACATTCACTCCTTCCTAGGACACGTGGGTTTTTATTGACGCTTTGTGAAAGGCTTCAGTAAGATTGCTCGATCGCTTATGATTCATCATGGAAATGACTTTCCCTTCGACTTTAATTCTGATTGTGTTTCTTCTTTTGAACGTCTCAAAAATGAACTTGTTTCTGCTCTTGTAATTTTCTCGCCAAATTGGGATCTTTCATTCGAAATAATGTGTGACATTGTGGTTGGTGCTGTCTTACGATAACACATCTACTAAATTCTCCACATTATCTACTATGCTAGTATAACTCTAAATGATGCCCAACCCAATTACACAATCACTGAAAAAGAGCTTCTAGTTGTAGTTTTTTCTCTTAAACAATTCCGAAAATACTTGATAGGGTCACACATTAATGTTTACACTGACCATCCGCTCTTTGATATCTTTTCGCTATAAAGGACACTAAGTCTCGCTTAATTCGTTGGATCCTTTTACTGCAAAAATTTGATCTTATAATCTAGGACAAAATAGGATTCGACAATGTCATAGCTGATCACTTTTCTCATCTTCTCAATGCACTATTGCCTTTACCAATCAATGAAAACTTTCCCGACGAACAACTTCTTTCTGTTTCCGTCGATCCGTAGTATGCCAACATAGTGAACTATTTAGTCACTAAAGAAACTCTCTCATTTTGGTCGAAACAAGATAAATATAAATTTATTTCCCAAGTCAACTACTTCTATTGGGATGATCCATATAAGTTTAAATACTGTTTCAACCAAATCATTCGACGTTACATCCCAGATTGGGAAATCAAAAGTGCTCTCTCGTTTTGTCATGTCCAGGCATGCGGTGGATACTTCGGTCCAAAGAAAACTGCTGAAAAAGTACTTGAATTGGTTTATATTAGCCTACTCTTTTCAAAGACTTGTCCGAATTTTTTCAACCTTGCGATTGACGCCAAATTCCTAGAAGAATCTCTCGAAGAAATATGGTGTCTCTAAACCTATTCTTACGTTTGAAATCTTTAACGTTTGGGATATTGAATTTATGAGATCCTTTTCCAATTCTTTTGGAAATTTGTATATTCTTCTTACTGTTGATTACGTCTTGAAATGGGTCGAAGTCATTCCGTGTAAAACCAATGACCGTAGAATTATTGTGAAATCCCTTAAAGAAAACATCTTTTCAAGGTTCGACACACCTTGCACAATAATAATTGATAATGAAACCCATTTTTGCAATCGTTCTTTTGAAATTTTAATAAAGAAATACTCGATAACCCACAAATTATCTACTTCGAATCATCCTCAAAC
The DNA here is from genome assembly GCA_030765085.1 of Allium cepa. Taxonomy (NCBI): domain Eukaryota; kingdom Viridiplantae; phylum Streptophyta; class Magnoliopsida; order Asparagales; family Amaryllidaceae; genus Allium; species Allium cepa. Next base: position 273,506,856 of record CM060946.1, read on the forward strand.
TTGTGGCCAAGTTGAAGTTCAAATCGTCAAATAAAATAAATCTTGAAAAAACTGTTAAAAAATCAAAAAGATTGGTCTAAGAAATTGACCGCTCCACTTTGGGCTTACCGTACTGCTTTTAAAACTAACCTTAGGATGTCCCCATTTCATTTAGTTTACGGAAAAGCTTGCCATTTACTGGTTGAAATCGAACACAAAGCATTATGGACAATAAAGAACTTAAACTTTGATCTCGAGAAAACTGGCGAAAACCGAAAACTACAACTCATCGAACTAGAAGAACTTAGGAATAATGCATATGAAAATGTAAAAAATTACAAAGAAAGAATGAAAGTTTATCATGAAAAATCTATCCTAATAAAAACATTTTCGCCTAACAGAAAAGATCTTTTATATGACTCTATACTTCACTTATTCCCTAGAAAACTAAAATTGAGATGGATCGAACCATTATAGTATGAACTGTTTTTCCACGTGGTGCGATAGAAATACAAAACCCTAGGGATGGATCAATTTCAAAGTTAACTGCCATCATTTGAAACCGTTCTTTGAGCTGCCGAGTAATCAAGAGGAGGAGCTTATGATTATTCATGAGCCATACTATGTCTAGTAAGAAATGTTAACCCTTTTTTGTAAATATGTACATATTTTTCCCCTTACACTTGGTATAATAAACATAAACTATGGGGACATAGTTAAATTGAGTGTGGGGGAAGTGTCGTCTTCTTTTTTGAATTTTCATGATTTTTTTTGCATTTTCTTTCAAAAACTTAAAATTTCAAAAAAAATCTCGAAACAATTTTTTTTTTGCATTTGATTATCTATGAAGAAACACCAAAGGATAAGAACAAGTTTTGATTATTAAATTGAAATCATTGAAAAACTATTTATCTCAACAAAAATAAAAATAAAGTTTGATTATAAATAATGATGGTTTAACTAGTATACAGGAAGGTTTATGGGTGATAATTATGAAGTATATGCTAATTGAAATCTTTATTTAGAAGAATGGTTATTTAAAGTAAAGGTGATAACATTTTAAGTATTCTAAGTTAAGTGATGCCAAGATGATATTGTAAAACTCTTTCTTCATAAAAAAAACAAAATATACATATTGTATACATTTTATTAATACGTAGAGTCATGTGTTCACAACAAGTGTGTACACTTGTCATGCTTTGTACCCTTCTCATGTAAGCCTAAAAGGCAGTGCATGATCAGTATACCTAGCCTCGGTTTATATGAGTTAGGTGTGTGTGTGTACAAAAACTCTTTTGTTAACAATGCCTACGGTCGATAGGTGTACACACTTATGTGTACACTCGCCATGCTCTGTATTCCCCCGAAAGGCAGTGCATGTGATATATTTGGCCTTAGTTTTTTGAGTTAGGCATATGTAAGTGCTATTTATATCAATGAAATTTTTAAATAAAGAAAGAGTAAGCAATTGAAATCCAAGCGATATTTTGACTTATTTGATTTGATGTGTTATTCCAAAGAAATAAAAATACTACTTTGAAAATTTTTAATTATCAAATAAGGATCCATTTCATAGTTGCACTATGTTATCAACTGAAACAGCAAGCCAAATTGGAGTTTATTTATGATTATAAACTTAATTTTGATTGGAAATTTTGATGAATAAAAGGACTTAAGTTTCTTGATAATGACCAACTTATATTTAACTTATTTGTGTCAATTTGAAAGTAAATTCTTCATTTGTAAATATTTTCAAAAACTTGCATCCATATCTTTGTAAATAAAACTTGCATTTAGGAATTTTTCATGTTGCATTTGGATTTTGTAGGTAGTATCTACTGAAAACCCTACGAGATAACAATCGTCCTACTAGGGACACCTAGAGGTTTGGCGGCTTGTTGCATATGCTCAATGCAATCGTGTTTCCTACGAAAACGGATTTATCTTAGTTTTTTTATTCAAGGAGGGATAAAAAGATAAATATGTGGGTATTTGATGTGCATGTAAATGTGCGTACATTTACATCTATATTTTATCTATTTTTATTTAAATAAATGTCATGATTGGGTATTTTTACATGTTTAAAACAAAATTTCAAAAATGCTTTCAATTCATCATCCATACATCAATTTGGGGGTGAAATGGTAATTTTGTGCATATATTAATTTTGAGAATATACACATGCACATTTTATTTTTAATTGTAGGAAATTGAATAGAAATATGAAGAAGCTTTCATGGAAATATGCATGCATAAGGATGGAAACAAACAATGAAGATGGAAATAATTCAACTCATGCATCATGGAGGACCCTACCTACCCACTTACCTTGATCTACAATTAGGAGCTAATGCACATATTAGTGGAGATTAAAGTTACATGCTTACTTAATGGAGGATTAATTAGAAGCTAATGATAACTTGGTGGTCACACTTTCTAAGGGGTATTTTGGGTAGTCCCCCTAAAATATGCATTAGGGTTTTAGGCTTGTATAAATACCCCTCTTATGTACATGTAATGGAGTTTTTAGTTTTACAATATATTAGCATGCAAGATGTAGTCTCAAAATCATATGGAATAAAAATAGCTTCCTACGCCTTTTTTCTTTTACTTCTTCTTTGTTCTTATTTTATTTTCTTACTCACTTTTATTTGAATGCTCTTTCATTTCATGTTAGTAGCTTAGTTTTATTTCTATGTGAGTAGTTTACTTCTTTTTTATTCTAATTAGCTTTCATTTTGCTTGCTTTTCTATGTTGAAATTTACATGTGTTGATATGTTAACACAAATGAGTAGCTAAACTCCTTCAATTAGAGATAATGAAGCTCTCTAAAATTAAGTAAATTAAACATATCTTGTCATTTATGATCTCTTTTTAATACTTCATGAAAAATGAATGTTGGTGTAAGTTTATAAAATGGAATTTGATATCCTATGTTGTAGTCTCAAATGGGCTAAGCTTAATCCACATAAATATAATTTACATCATCATTTATTTAAGTGATTTTGGTCATGAAATTAAAGGAGAAACAAAATTTGATGATCTATATTACTAAAAAAATAGTAAATAGTTCATACTCAAAATAGTTTTTGCTTTGATTTCATGTTTGTTTTCACTGCAATTGATTAGTGATTTGGTTGTTGTATTATAGTTTGATGTTTAAGTTATGTTAATTAGTAACATAAATAAACCATACTTATGATAAGTACATCACTAAATAGAGAGATTATAGATTATTTTTGTGTTGATTTATAAAAATATGAGAGTGGATTTGCCTCTAAATTGTTTTCTAATTTCATATTTGCAATCACTTTTGATCTAGCTAGTTTTACATTTATTTTAGCTTTAAAAAATCTCAAGTTTGGTTTAATTTGATTGAGTAGAAATTTTAAATCAATACAATTCCCTACGGATCACCCCATACTAGCCATATACTAAAATTATACACCTTGCGTTTGCGGTTATTTTTAATTAAAATTTTATTGGCTCTTTTCTAATTTGATGGAAAATTAGTCGTTAAACAGATGGTTGTTTTGTTCGGTATTGAATTCGAGATCTGAATGTGATATTGTCAAGTTGGTAAGCACATAACCTCATGTTTATATATGTGTTTCATTATGATGTTAAAAGTATGGTAGTATGGATGTATGGTTGTGATCTAAGAACCAAAGTATGTTGAGTTGAAACAAAGTTAGCAAATTTGTGTATTTCAACGGACGTGAGATTCGATTCGAAATCAAGAACTATGTTTTCTTGTTTTAAAGTTTGAAAATTGTTTCATACTTTCTATCCTTACTTATAATCTCTAAAACTTTAAAATTTATGTTTCCAAACATGAAATAGGAAAGAACAAGTAAGCGTTTTCGCTTAAAGTAAGTTTAAACGAACTACGCTTATAGTGATAGTCGCTATGGACGTAGTTCAACAAAATTATCGATTTTTGTTTTAAAATGATTTCTTTTGAAATGTTTTCCAGAAGTTTCCAAACTTGATTAATAAAATAACAAGAGTTAAGTTTAGATAATTTAATAATTGATTTATTTAATAAATTAACTAAAAGTAATTAGTACTTGATTATTAGTTAAGTAAGTGACTAAGGTTTAAGTAACACTTAAGGGAGGTTAGTCAGTGATTAGTATAGTTTAAATTAGTGAATAATGAGGATAAGAAGTAACTAAATATTTAATTGTCATTTAATAAAGTTAAGTAGGTTAGATAATTATTATTTAATTAAGTGATTATTAAATTAATTTTAGTTGATTGGGGTTTAACTAATAGTGAATTGTTTAAACCTTAACTAAGATGTGGTAAGAAGTTAATTAGGACACAACTAAGCCCATTAAGTTAATTAAAGTTTAATAATGATTTAATCTTGAATTCATTACAATTAAATAAGATATAATTAGGGTTAAGCCAACTAAATGTTCTTTAATCTTTTCAAAGTTTGTTTTAAACACAATCGATATCTTAAATCAATTTTCTTTTAAAGATTAATTGATTTTAAATCAAAGGATCTCTCGTCTGGACCATTAAATAGCCAAATGAATTAAGGTAATGATTATAAAACATTGACATGATTTATGGGAAGTAAGTTGACTTGTATTTAGCACAAAGGTTGAATATCGATAGCATGATAAACACGAGAAAATTAAGCTCAATAAGCGGGTCATGATAACTTAAGCATATGGAATGTACTTCTATAGGTAATACTTTTACACTCTATAATGGATGTATCTGTATACGTAACTTGACATCTACCTATGATTGATTGTATGATATGTGTGAATCCCTTACATATCTAATGTTAGGCAATACCCATGTTATAATTTGGATAAGTACACCCAAATTTAATAATCCATTGTAGTCATTAAGCCTCCGTTTGGTATTGGAAAGTTAATATTTCTCTTTTTTTAAATGGTCTTCAAGGTTATTCTATTTTGAAAAAGATAATTTAAGAATGATTTGACAATTGTTCTGAATATTACATAAAGAAGTTTATAAATAATCTTGGGGTATTCATAAAAGGAGTTTTAGAAATAGTTTTGAATGTTTATAAAAAAAATTATAAATGGGTTTGGATGTCTATAAAGGGAAGTTTTATACAAGGTTTGAAAGTTTATGAAGAAGTTTATATTTCTAGGTTTAAATATTCATAAAGAGTCACATAAATGAGTATGCAGGTTGATAAATGTTTTGTAAAAGGGTTTGGGTTACAGCAAAAATGATTCATGGGTAAGGGAAATTTATAAAAGGATTTATTGAAGATAATTACGACAGGAATTCGAGGTTTGGGTTTCTCAAGGTTGACCTTTTAAAAAATGGTGGTATGGAACATCCGCACCACACTTAACACCAAAGGAATAGTGCTTAGAATTATCAATCTTTTTTATTTAAATAAGGTAGTTAAATCCATTTAAGAGACTTGGAAATAGAAAATCTTATAAATTTTTGTGAATATACTTATGTAAAGGAGATAAGTATATGAACGTTGATAAATGTTTGGGAAAAGAGATTTATAAATGAAATGGTTTTAAGGCTTAGTGATTGCTTTGGGTAATTAAACCTCTAGATTTTATTGTTGTTTTTTATAGTAAATAACCGACTATCAAAATTTGGCTTAATTTGACTTAAGAAGTATGAATGTAAATTCGAGTTCCTTTATAAGGACTCGAATACTTACTTCCAAAAGAACCTGGAATGGGTCAACTGAAATTATTGGTTGTTGATATGGAGAGACCGGGATCGGATCTATATCTGAAAACCATTCCAAACTAACATACGTTCAAGTGGAAGGCATCTTGAAGATGATAGAAATCCAAGCTCTTTGAAATGCAAGGGCTACTGCTACTAATCCTGAGGGTGATTCTAAAATGGATGTCGTAGAGTTAGTGCTTTCGGTTTCGTTCAGACCCAGAACGAACTTGTATGGATGAATGCTAGCATTGCATTGATGCCCGAAGGGCGGTGTTAGCATTCCAAGATGGATTACTATTCATAAAGGTAAAACGACATCAAGCCTCATCAATCAGGAATGACTAAAAAAGGGAATATGCAACAAGGCAATGCGGGTCGCACCCATTAGGGTATATCATCACCCTTCTATATATGTGCACAATCATCAATGAATTCGTGTATGTGAAAGCGCTCAATTAAAAGCGGCAAAGCAACCGGGGTAATGATATATTCGGTACTATCCAGCAAGGGTTAGGCCGGTCGTATATTGGCAGAGGTCTTTTAGTATGATCTCAGTGCATTTTTCTATAGGTGTACTGTAGCGGGCGGTACCCCAATAGCACATTCATTGGTTGGAATCCAATCTCTAATGCATGCCTTATGTTTTCGATTATAATGTCAAGTATGTTGGAATGTGAGATGTAAGAATTTCAACTATTTTATCTATTTACTTTAAACCTAGACACTATGATAATATCACTGGATTTTGATATAAAATGTTTTGATTATCATAAGGTAAAAACCTGTCTGTTTCTATATGCAGTGTGGTCTTACAAGATATCCTTTGTTTGAAAAAATTTCAAATGCAGAAATCAGTTTGATTATTACTTATTATCCGGTTTTACTCATGCTGGTTTACTAGAATGACCCGGGCATTATTCCATGTAATGCTTGGGTCGGATCGAGCATGTTTTCCCAGGTTTAGCTGGACACATTGGAGTTAGAGAGGAGCTGGATGGCCAAGACATATTAACATATATTTTTCTTTCTCTATATTATAGATTTTATATGTTTGTCAATGTAAGTACATGTTTCTATAACCAATTAAATTTAGGATAAGTATGATGTACTCTGATGTTGTATATATGAATAAAGATATTTCCTTTTTGTAAAGATCATTGTTGTATTATGTATTATTCGCTACATTGTGAGATTCTGTGTTGTTTAGTTTTCTTCTATTTTCTACCTTCTTCTTTCACCCTAAAGAATTGGTATTTTCGGCACTTGAATGTTCGAAATGTGACATAGTGGATGTATAGTGTCAATCTTCGAGGGTCGAAATTTGGTTTGTTACATTTGACATCAGAGCTGAAGGTTAAGTAAGAACCTTGACCCTAGTGGGGTATACTCATTTGAGATAGGGCAAGTGAGACTTTAAAGGGTCTGAGTGTATTGTAAATATGAGTGTGTATTTGTTAATGAGTAAAAATGTTTGATATTGTGTTGTTGATCTTTTGAGTGGCTTAAGAACTCTTGTCGATGCGTTCGGCCAAAGTTATCTATAGTGATTTCCTAAACACTTGAACAAGTCCAATTGACATAATATTGTTTGAAAATTGCTAAATGAAATAATTTTACCTAGGATATATTTTATATATAAAGGAATTATTTTCAAAAGTCTATATAGTTATGATCAGATGTAGGGTTAAAATCAGATTAGAATAGAATGTGTTTAATTAAAAGAAAATCTTTAGATGACCTTATAAAAATGAAAAGGATTGTAAGAATATTAAATCTCGGTGGCTTTGATAAAGATTTAAATGATTTTACAAAATTTGTAGCAATTGTACTTAATAAGATATAAATATTTTAAAACGGATTTGAAAGTAAATTTTTCTTTGGACAGTTCAAAAAGGAGTTTTGATCTGTTTTGTGATAATTGGAATAATCTTCTAAGTGACAATCGAATGTTTTCTTAGGCGGATATGATAGTGCACTTAGTAAATTATCCTCTTTGTCATTGTACAATCGAAACAAGTTTGAATCCGAATGAATCCAAAGCTAGTGGATGATTTTGTTGGAGAATTATTTATCTATAAATAATATTGTTTCACAAGGGAATTTGTGAAGAAAGAAATATTTTAATGATTAACTAGTTCGAGTATCTTGGAAATGACTAAGTATGGGTAAGAGATGTGTTCGGATGGTAAACACTTCTTGTGAGTATTTCCCTACTTAGTTAAAAGGATATATTATACTATTTGGTAGGCCTGATTCCTTGATATCATTTCAAAGTTACTCAGGCTACATATTATGTTTTCAAATTGGATAAACATAAAGTATCATTTCAAAAGGTTTTTGAAATAAAACATGGATATTATGTTCTCGAATACCTTAAAAGAATAGAGTTTTAAAAATAAAAAGATGTTTTGATTAAGAGCGGGTTAATAAATAAAGTTTTAAATTTTTTGAACATTTTAGGTTAAGTAAAACTAATTTAATGTTTGAAATTATATATACTCTTTTGGATATAGAAGAGTATCATACTAAAATCAATTTGAGTTATAGAATGTTAATAAACTTAAGTAATGTTCTTTAGTAAAATGGTGATTGTTTAAAAAGGGTAATTATAATATTGGGAATTAGGATCCAATGGGATTAGTACGTAGGTTGTGCATAGATCATTTCTCCTTTTTACATAGTTCTCGATCCAATATTCGGGTACATGACTCAAGGTGTTTCACAACATTCGAATAGGGATTTCTCGCCTGATTTTTTATAGCGGGCACTGATGAGGTTTCTTATGTGGAACCAAAGGTCTTCTATCATAGTTTGTGGCTCTGCAAGGAGAATAGAGGTTTCTAGTTAAGAAGCCTGATCAAAGTCTATACTAGGAAGTCAAGTGAGAGATACTAGCTCGAAAATGAAGTTATTTATTCGAGCGAGTGATCAAATCAGATTTTACAAAAGAATGATCTATGTACATCATGCCGATTGATGAACAGCTTTAAGTATTTTTGGGAATATGGTTATGGTATAATTTTGAGGACGAAATTCTTTTAAGGGGGAAGAATGCAACGACCCGCAAATTTATCACTTGGATAAATTATATTTATTTTTGAAATATTTAGATATGGGTTTATAAGTAAGAGATAATCATGTTTCAAGTGGTAAATAATAATACTTATTTTTTTTGGGGAAAATATTTGTGGATAAATTATCGAGGCAAAATATTGAAAATTTGTAAATATCATCCTAGGTAAAATATCGATAAAACAACCGAAAATTATTTTATCAATAACACTGCTTTTAAACAATAAGAATCGTTCATAGCTTTGGATTCATACACTAATATATGTATTCAAACAAGATATGAAAGTTATTTATGACATCAGCAGTTGATATCATCAGTTTTATATATTTCTTTGGAAATTCAAGTTAAGTTTAAATATTAAATAAATGGGTTTTGATTAATAAATAAACCTATTTTAATTATTTAATAATGATGGTAAAATAGTTTTTAAATTTTTTTAACAAAATAGATAGTTTATAGAAAAATAGAAAATGTGACCGAAGAACGTTTCCTAGAATTTCGACTTTTCGATGTCGGAAAGTTGTCGGGAACGTTGTACATTTTTGTGCACTATATACACACATATATAAGAGTTAATTAACCAAATATAAATAATACACTAATAGTATATTATCTTATGTTAATTATATTTAGCAAGTGATGTGACAAGACATGGGTTTAAAATAATAAGTACTTATATATACTAAATACATATCATAATCTCCTGTCATATTTTAGCATTATCATCATTATCTATCATGACCTAGGGGATGTGACTAGAGTGGGGGGATGTGACATATGAGGTGGAGGAAGGTGGTGAAGTGAGTGGTTAAAATAATGACATGTTATCATATTTTAAAACTCAGGTTAAAATGGTAATTTTCCTATTTTCTTTCACCTATAAATACATATCCCCTTCATCATATTTTCATTTCCTTATCCATTTCCATTTCCCTAAAGCTTTCTTCATGTTTCGTGGCTTCTTATGTTAGTTTAATTTTTTTTAAATCAAAAGATTTAAATTGTTTTAAAGATGCAAACTTGCTTTTAAACTCTTTCTTCTCCATTTTCCCTCCACTTTATTCGACCATAACTTCCTCTATTTTATATCAAATCAAGATTTTTTTTGAATCATATACAATTTTAGTATCTACAACTGTCTATTTTACCACATTTTCTAATTTCAACCTAAGTTTTTTCAAAATCTCATTTCCTTGCAGTGTACTTTTAAACTCAGAAATTCAGGTCCGGAAATAGCTCTTCTTCTTTTGACAGCATCTATCTGAAATAGAATCTGATTTGAGTGATTCTTTTTCTAAAATTGTAGAGAAATGAATTTTATAAAAATTTCCTTTGTTCTTTTTTTCAAAATCCGAGAGCAACATGTCCAAAAATCAAGTGGAAGACGACTTATTTTTGGGGTGATTTTTGGTGCATTTAAGGCAATTCATATTTCAAAGATTTTTGGTGAGCAAAATTATTTTGTTTTGGAAAGGATTTTAACTTTATTATGATGTTTTATTATGGTGATTTGATGAGAAAAATGAATGGTACTATGTAGATCGATGATGATTTGATGGATTTTATGTTTGGTATTGAATTTGAGATTTGAATGGGAAGTTGTTGAGTTAGTAACCATATAACCTTATGTTTATATATATGTTTCAATGTTATGTTAAAAGTATAGTAGTATAGATGTATGTTTGTGATATAAGAACCAAAGTATATTGAGTTGAAACAAAGTTAACAAATTTGTGTGTTGTGACGGACGTGAGATCCGATTCGGAATCAAAACTCTATTTTCTTGTTTCAAAGTTTGGAAATTGTTTCAAAGTTTATATCTTTGTTTCTAAGTCTCCAAAGCTTTAAAAATTATGTTTCTAAACATTAAATAGGAAAGAATAAGCGAATGTTTTCTCTTAAAGAATGCGTAAGTGAACTACACTCATTGTGGTAGTCGCTACGCAGTTCGACGAAATTGTCGATTTTGGTTTTAAAATGATTTCTTTTGGAATGTTTTGCAAAAGTTTTCCAAACTTAATTAGTAACATAAAAAGGTTAAATTTAGATAATTTATTTATTAATAAATTAATTAAAATAATTAGTACTTGTTAACCCGCCTTTTTACAAGGCCACAGACAGGCGGATTTAACCAAATCGACTGTTCATTTGTCGAAACTGGAGTACGATTGGTTGGAACGAGCTGGATGTATGGACGGTCGGTCAGAAATGGTTCAATATGCATGACTCAGCATTGGAGAGGCGGCTCGGCAATAGAAGGACCGCTCGGCATTGGAGAGGCCGTTCGACATTGGAGAGGCGGCTCGGCATTGGAAGGGTCGCTCGGCATTGGAGAGGCTGCTCGGCATCATGGGTCGCTCGGCATTGGGGAGGCCACTCGCATCATCGGTCGCTCGGCATTGGAGAGGCCGCTCGGCATCGTACCTCGCTCGGCATCACACCCCACTCGGCATCATACCTCGTTCGGCATCGCACCCCGCTCGGCATCGTACCTCGTTCAGCATCGCAAATCGCTCGGCATCGTTCCTCGTTCGGCATCGCACCTCGCTCGACATTGGTGGAACGGCTCGGCATAGTGGTGAGGCCGGTGTGGCTTGGCAATGTGGTGAGACTAGTGTGGCTTGGCATGGTAGAGGTTGGTGGCTCGGCATTGTGGTGAGACCGGTGTGGCTCGGCATGGTAGAGGTAGGTGGCTCAGCATTGCGGTGAGACCGGTGTGGCTCGGCATGGTAGAGGTTGGAGGCTCGGCATTACGGTGAGACCGGTGTGGCTCGGCATGGTAGAGGTATATGGTTTGATGGATGGCCTTGATGGGCCTATACCATTCAGAAAGCCCAACAACTCAGGATTTGTCTATAAATACAGCGCGTGGGGGTTGAAAAAAGCGATCTTCTTCTCTTCGGCTCTTTGATTTTCTACTTTCTAAGGCTAGGTCTAGTCTACCATTTTGTAACTGTAATCGATTCTCAGATCAATAAAAAGGAAATTTCTGGAGTGGACATAGGCTGAAGTTAGCAGAACCACTATAAATTCTGTGTCTTTACTGCTTTCATTTTAATTTCTGTTATTCTTCATATTTATATTCTCTTCATACAATCTATCTGTTATCTGTGACTGGCGCTTGGTGTTTTCATATGGATTTGGGTGTTGGTGACCTATTTTGGCGCTAACATTTTGGTTCTTTCACTAAGAAGGCAAGCACTCGAGGGTTTTGGAGCAAGAAATTTGGATTCTAGAAAGCAATGGCTAGGTCGTCAATAAAAAAGCAAGTAACGAAAAGAAGCAATCAGGAGAGAATTCAATAGGCTTCCTCTGGAGCTGGAGCAGGTCAAGCATCCATCTACATCACCAGAGATGAGATGGAAGCAATGTTGAAAAGACAAGAGGAGATGATACAGGCTCTTCTCAGACAATTTACACAAGCAGGAAAATGCAGGTGCTCAGATCCGTGGAGCTAGATCAGAAGCGCGCAATCAACAAGCGGAGGGAATGGCTCAGCAGGGGGCAGCCCCCAATCAGCATACGGCTGGATCTAGACTCGGGGGCATACCACCAAGAAACGCTGGACCAATCCATGGAGGGATACCAGATGAAGCTGTGCAACCCGACACTAACAGGAGTGCAGGAGTACGAGATGAGGAGTATGTGCCAGAGATCCCTCGTGAACTCGAGGGGGCAGACCGGAGGCAACGGACAAGGATTACAGCTCGAGGACAACGACAGATTAGCGAAGATGGTCAGACGGGCTGTGAGAGGTGGATTGGTAAATAAAGACTTGGAGGATGTGATTAGGAGTCCCTTTACTCCTACTATCAGGCAAGCTAGGAATCCAGCGGACTTTAAGCTGCCAACATTGGATATGTATCATGGGAGAACGTATCCCACTATTCACCTGACAAGGTACATGAGGCATATGGAGGTACTGGAGACATCGAATGAGGTCATGGTTCGATGCTTCCCATTGTATTTGACGGATATCGCAGCTATGTGGTTCAGACAGCTGGAGAGTGGTTCTATCAGTACATGGATGAAGCTGATTGAAAAGTTTATGAGACGGTTTCGGGTCCATATATTCAGACCCAAGAACATAATGACCTTGACATCGATGAAGCAATGGAAGGGAGAGTCACTCAGGATCTTCTTAACCAGATTTAACGCAGTAGTAGCATCAGTGGATCGACCTGATCCATCAATCGTTTTGATGGCAGTAGTCTCAGGGATCGTGGATAATTTGAATTTCAAGATATCATCGGAACAGGACCCACCGAGGGACCTTGAGGAGTTCTACCATGAGGCGGAAAGGTTCTTGAGACTAGAGGATGCACAGGCTAAGAGGGTTGGGAGAGAGGCTGAATCTTATGCAGTGAATGGTGGAGGCCCATCCTTCGAGGATCCAAGTAAAGACGATAAAGGAAAGAGGAAAACAAATGGCAACGGTGGCACTTCGAAGAAACCTTGGAGAAAGTCAAAGTTTCTTTCTTATACAGATTTAACTGAGACTCTGAAAAGGATTTACTTAGATACTCGAGGGCGCCTCCAATATCGATGGCTGGCAAAGAGAGAGCCTTCTGAATATGAGTGAACATCGAGAAAGTATTGCCTATTCCATGAGCTAGATGGGCACAACACAAATGACTGCAGGCATTTGAGAGATATCATTGAGGGGAATGTAAGGAATGGTCTCGAGCTATGGCAGTGGGACAGGAGTGGCCACCGCCTACCTCTAGCAATGGTTTGATGGTTCTGAATAAGTAATAGTACCCGAAGTAATACGGCTAGGTCACTTACACACGTACGAGATCAAGGATGGTCCCTAGGCGTGCTTTGAGATGACGAAAAACCTTACTTCTCGGGTCTATGAACTTCTGTTTTCTTTCTGTTTTTCTGCAGACTTTGGTTTTCTCTTTGGTACTTTAGACATTTACTTTTCTTTGGTATGGTTTTGGAGTTTGGGATGAACTCCTGGCTTAGTTGGTTTTTTGGTTTTCCATTTTGGCTTGGATGTTTGATTTTTGGTGTGGAATTCTTTTCTCTGATCGGATTTGAATCAATGTATTGAACAATTCAGGTTTTGCGATTACTTTCCCGACCGGAGAGACGGAGTAGTGATCGCAAGTTGCAAGCCCCTTCGCTGGGGAGCGTTGGAATGGACTCGAACAGAATATCAAAGTCCTTGGCCGGAGTGCCGAGGCCGGTGAATACCAAAGTCCTTGGGCGGAGTGCCGAGGCCGGTGAATTTCAAAGTCCTTACCAAAGTGTCAAGGCCGGTGAATATCAAATTCCTTAGCCGGAGTGTCGAGGCCGGTGTGTATCAAAGACCTTGGTCGGAGTGCCGAGGCCGGTGAATATCAAAGTCCTTGGCCGGAGTGCCGAGGCCGGTGAATATCAAAGTCCTTGGCCGGAGTGCCGAGGTCGGTGAATATCTAAGCCCCTGACCAGAGATTTGAGGCCGGAGAACATACAAGCCCTTGACAGGAGAGTCAAGGCCGGAATAGGATAACACAACCCGGCGAGGTCCACAGATTCAAAGACTAAACCCGAAGAGGTAAGGGATTCAAATTTCGACTAAGGGTAGACGGACCCAGTGAGGTCCTGAATTTGGAAAAAAGGCCTGGAGCGGTCTAAAATTTGGATATCGACTCGGAAAGGTTATAGATTTCGCTTTTGGGAATTGATGGATCAAAGCTTGGTTGGCGAATAAGATGGCTCTGTATTGGGTTGGATTATGAACCGGAAGGTATGGATGTGGTTAACACACGGACTTCGGATATCGGACTTGTGGCTATTCAAAACACACCTTCCAATAGCTAGGCATGTTTTTGGGGGGCAAGTGTTAACCTGCCTTTTTACAAGGCCACCGACAGGCGGATTTAACCAAATCGACTGTTCATTTGTCGAAACTGGAATATGATTGGTTGGAACCAGCTGGATGGATTGACGGTCGGTCAGGAATGGTTCGATATGCATGGCTCGGCATTGGAGAGGCGGCTCGGCATTAGAAGGGCTGCTCGGAATTGGAGAGGCCGTTCGGCATTGGAGAGGCGGCTCGGCATTAGAAGGGCTGCTCGGAATTGGAGAGGCCGTTCGGCATTGGAGAGGCGGCTCGGCATTAGAAGGATCGCTCGGCATTGGAGAGGCCGCTCGGCATCATGGGTCGCTCCTCGGCATTGGAGAGGCCGCTCGGCATCGTACCTCGCTCGGCATCACACTCCGCTCGGCATTGTACCTCGCTCGGCATCGCACCTCGCTCGTCATCGTTCCTCGTTCGACATTGCACCTTGCTTGACATTGGTGGGATAGCTCGGCATAGTGGTGAGGCCGTTGTGGCTCGGCAATGTGGTGAGACCAGTGTGGCTCGGCATGGTAGAGGTAGGTGGCTCGGCATTGTGGTGAGACCGGTGTGGCTCGGCATGGTAGAGGTAGGTGGCTCGGCATTACGGTGAGACCGGTGTGGCTAGGCATGGTAGAGGTAGGTGGCTCGACATTGTGGTGAGGCCGGTGTAGGTCGGTATGGTAGAGGAATATGGCTCGGTCGAAGGCCTTGATGGGCCTATACCACTTAGAAAGCTCAATATCTCAGGATTTGTCTATAAATACAGCGTTTGGGGGTTCAAAAAGGGATCTTCTTCTCTTCGGTTCTCTGACTTTCTACTTTCTAAGGCTAGGGCTAGTATTCCATTTTGTAACAGTAATCGATTCTTAGATCGATAAAAAGGAAATTTCTGTAGTGGACGTAGGCCAGAGTTAGCTGAACCACTATAAATTCTGTGTCTTTACTGCTTTCATTTTAATTTCTGTTATTCTTCATATTTATATTCTCTTCACACAATCTATCTATTATCTTTGACTGGCGCTTGGTACTTTCATAAGGATTTAGGTGTTGGTGACCAATTTTGACGCTAACAGTACTTAATTAATAATTAAGCAAGTTATTAAGGTTTAAGTAACACTTAAGGGAGGTTAGTGACTAATTAGTGATTAACAAAGTTTTAATTAGTGATTAATGAAGATAAGAAGTAACTCAATGGTTAATTATTATTTAATTAAGTTAAGTAGGTTAACTAATTATTATTTAATTAAGTAATTATTAAATTAATTTAATTAATTAGGGTTTAACTAATAATGAATTGTTTAAACCATAATTAAGATGCGTTAAGAAGTTAACTAGAACTTAATTAAGTTCATTAAGTTAATTAAAATTTAATCTTTATTTAATTAAGATTAATTAAGATATAATTTGGGTTAATCCAACTAAATATTCTTTAATCTTTTCAATGGTTGTTTTGAACCCAGACGGTTATACTTTAAATCGGTTTTCTTTTTAAGATTAATTGATTTTAAATCAAAGGATCTATCATTTGGACCATTAAGTAGCCAATGAATTAAGGTATGATTATAAAATGTTGACATGTTTTATGGAAAGTATGTTGACTTGTATTTTGCACAAAGGTTGAATATCGGTAACGTGATAAACACAAGGAAGTTAATTTCAATAAGCGGGTCATGATAACTTAACCATATGGTATGTACTTTAATAGGTTAAACTTTTACAACTTATAATGGATGTATCTATATCTGTAACTTGACATCATTGATTATATGATATGTGTGAGTCCCTTATATATCTGATGTTAGGAAATGTTATTATTTGGGTTATTCTATTTTGAACAAGATATTTTAAGAATGATTTGACAATTGTTCTGAATATTATATAAAGAAGTTTATGAATAATTTTGGTGTATTTATAAAAGGAGTTTTAGAAATAGTTTGAATGTTTATAAAAGATTTTATAAATGGGTTTGGGTGTCTATAAAGGGAAATTTTATATGAGATTTGAAAGTTTATAAAGTAGTTTTTATAACTTGGATTAAATATTTACAAAGAGACTCATAAATGAGATGGAGGTTGATAAATGTTTTGTAAAGGGTTGGGTTAAGCAAAAAGGATTTCATGGGTAACGGAAATTTAGAAAAGAATTTATTAAAGATAATTGCTACAGGAATTCGAGGTTTGGGTTTCTCGAGGTTGACCTTCTAAAAAATGATGGCATGGAACATCCGTTCCAACTTAACACCGAGTAATAGTGCTTAGAGTCATCGTTCTCTCCAGTTTAAATAATGTAGTTAAATCCGTTTAAGAGATTTGGAAATGAGAAATCTTATAAATGTTTTGTGAATATGCTTATGTAAAGGAGACAAGTATATGAGTGTTGATAAATGTTTAGGAAATGAGATTTATAAATGAAAATGGTTATAAAGCCTAGTGATTGCTTTGGGTAATTAAATCACTAGATTTTATTATTGGTTTTTTACAGTTAAATAACAGACTACCAAATTTGGCCTAATTTAACTTAATAAGTATGAATGTAAATTTGAGTTCCCATATAAGGACTCGAATACTTACTTTCAAAAGAACTAGGAATGAGTCATCCGAAAACTATCGGTTGTTGATATGGAGAGACCGGGATTAGATCTATATCCAAAAACTGCTTCGAACCAACATGTGCATTTAAGTTGAAGGCATCTTGAAGATGATAGAAGAATGAGCTCTTTAAAGTGCAAGGGCTGCTGCTACTGATCCTAAGGGTGATTCCAAAATGGATATAGTAGAGTTAGTGCCTTCGGTTTTGTTCAAACCCAGAACGAACTTGTATGGATGAATGCTGGCATTGCATTGACACCTGGAGGGCAGTGTTAGCATCTAAGATGGATTGTTATTCAAAAAGGTAAAACATAGCCTCAAGTTTTGTAACGACCCAGAATTTTTGATAACTTAAATTTGAATATTTAATTTATTTTTAATATTAATAAGTGGAATTTTTAAGTCGAATAATTTATTTTTCGAATATTGGATTTAATAGGGTAATTTAAATCGATTATTTAATAGTGAAATTCCACAAATAATTTAATATTGGGTTAAATATGATTGAAAATGGTTTGGAAAATTTTGTTTTATCATATTTAAGTTATAGAAATATTTTAGAACTTTTAAAATTGAATTTGGAATTAATTTGTGAAAATTGATTATTTTAATATTTAATTATCGACTGAAAAATAGCCAATTTTTGAACAGTCTCAGAATTGAACGAAACCAGTTCCATTGGATCCGTAATAGTTAGTTATTACCGGATTTCAAATTTCGTGGTGATTGGAGTTGTTGAGTGAGCGTACGACGTATAAACGCATTGAAAATTTTATTGAGACAATTTGAATTTAAATAATATACCATTCAAATCATAGCCGAAATAATTTCACATCAGAATTTTTAAAGTTTTTTATGGTCACAGTGGCAAAGCGTCTCAAGCACGCAACTTTCTCTTCTCTCTTTATATCTCAGCCGAATCCCTTAGCTTCAGAAGAGGAATCAAATGGCCGAAGCCCTTTATCAAATTCAAAATAAAATAAAAAAAAAAATTTATTAATTAATGGCCGCCTGTTTCCTCCTTCCAAAATCAAACCAAAGCTTCGAATGAAATCAACGGCCAAGTCTTTCATTCTATCTTCAAAACTTCAAAAGAGGGAAAAATAAAATCGACTTCGTTCTTTTATGGCTGCGGCATCGCTCGAGCAGGAAGCGGCGAACTTCGCGAGGGGGGAAAACGATGGCACGGCGCTCACGCACACAGGAGACTTTGGGTTCGAGATGGGTTTAGGGTTGAAGTGGCGAATTGCGACGACAAGGTGCTAGGTTTCGCGTTGAGATTTGGGGCACTGGCACGTACGTGGGTTGTCATCGCGGTGGAAAACTCGAGCGCGACAATGGTAGCAGCGGCAACCTGGGGATTGGCGACGTGCCGAGGCTAGGGTTTTTGATTTAGCGTGGCGGCGACGAGATTGTTCAAGCTGAGGTATTCGGCTTCCTTCCTTTTCAATTAATATTAATCTAGATATATGCAGAAACTAAAAAAAAAAAAATTATATAAGATTTTGAAATATATATGTATACGAATTTTAAAATATTGAACAGTATGAAAAATTGGTTTTTGAAGATATTTAAATTTTTGTATAACTGTATGAGCTTCCAAGAATATATATATATATATATATATATATATATATATATATATATATATGTTTATGCAGAAATACATATACAGATTGAATTTTAAATAAAAGGAAATGATAATAATATAGATGTATATATCTGGATAGTTTTAAATGAAATATAGAAATTTTAAATTGTTGGAATTTCTATACAAAATTTGTTTTTGAAATCTTAAAATAAATAAATTTTATTTGGTTAATTTATTAAAAAGGAAGCTTAGTTTTAATTCAATTTTTTGTTAAACAAATTTGTTTAAAAGAAATTAGTTTGAAATGGAATCATTTGTTCAAATTAAATTGTTAGTAAATTAAATTTGTCAAATGGTTAGACAATTAGATTTATTTAAGGAAATCAATTTATAACAATCCATTAGTTAATTAAAATTTTAGAAATAGGAATTTTTCGATTGATTGGAATATTAATAAATTGTGTAAATATTTTTACAAGGTTTAAAAATCGAGAATACAAGCCGGAAATGGAAATGAGTTGGAAATGGACTGCAAATAAAAAGCTAAGGTGAGAACTCCTCACTCAATCGAAAGGTTTTGTTTAAAATTTTGAATAGTTAATATTGATTGTTGATGGTTGATTGATTGTGCTAGTAGATATAGTAGGATATATACTATATATAGCGATATATATATATTGGCATATGTATATATCGGATTTGATTTCCCGCCTCGTATAGCGGATGAGACCCTATTGCGCCGCCTATTAAGCGGATATTTTATAAAATCCCATATACCGCGATATTCCATCTTGAAGTGGAATTGGTATTGTGCTAACGTCTGTGGATGCAGGGTAACAGGTTGGAGGGATCCAACTGGATTCCTCGCATATTTATTTGTTTATAAATATTATGTTGATTGTTGATAATCATATTGATATATGACACTTATTCCCGTGATTGACCATCTGATGTTGTTGCATCATCGGATTCAAATTTTTAAAAATTAAAAATAACGGTTTTGAATTTAAAAGGGGTTTTAAATCGATTTTTCAAAGAATATGGTTTATTAAAAATTTTGAATTGATTAAATTTTAAAGTAAATAGATGGATAAAATTTTATGTTTTAAAAATTTATATTTTTATAAAATATAACTTAAAAGAAATTTTTAACAATAATAGGTTTTTATAAAATAGTTAAATTTGGTTTTTGGGAAGTTATTATTATTAATGGTTTATATAAAGGATTTTATAAATGGATGTTTTTAAATTAAATTTATTGAAGTTATAGAATAAATTTATAAAGTGTTAAGTTGATGTATAACATGAATTTCACTAGGATTTATAGATTAATAAATGTGAAATTTATAAAACGAATGGTTATTGGAAAATTTTAAGCTTATAAGTTATTAACTTATAAAAATGGATTTGGGCATTAAAAAGGGGAATTTTATAGAAATTGTTAATAAATGAAGATTTCATTAGTTGAAATTATTATAAACCATAAAGAAATCTTGTAAGTGATAAGATTTTAAATTGGTGAAGTTCAAAGGAACGATTTGGTAAATAAATAATATTATAAGTATTTAACTTACAATATGGCTTTTGGGTATGAAATTGGGTTATGTAAAATTGCATCGGATTAATAAAGGAATTTATAAAATTGGGGTTTATAATAGAAATGGAATTTATAAACTATGTTTATAAATTTGAAATTCATCGAATTTGATAAATTGAAATATGGGAATTTGTTAAGTGGGCTATATTCACTATTTTGAATATTGAATAGATTATTAAATAAAATGGGTTTGTTTTTGGGAAAGGAATGTTTTAAATGGAATTTAAAACGAATTAAAGGTGTTTTAAAATGTATTGAGTATTGAAAACATAGATTTCAACATTGATTGTTGAAATAGACGTTTTCGAGAAACAGAAGGGAATAATTTGTATAGTATTGGATTTATATATCTATTTTTAATTTCAAATCCATAAACTAGTGTTTTGGGTTATCGTAACGATGTTTTACGCAACATTCGTTTTTAACCCAAATAAATTTGAATAAAAGAATAGTTTCCTTATAGGAATGAAATAAATACTTAACGGTGGTTTAAGTGTATTGGATATTTTCGAAATTGTTGAAAAGAAATTAAATTGTGAATTATTTATTATTAAATAAGTTTAGAAGTGTTTTTCCAATATGAAATGGAACGTTTGAGAATTCACCTTTTAAAGGTAAATTGAAAGTGAATATTTTGAAATTGATTTGAGGATCGGGTATGTGTAGATCTTTGGGAATTGGGAAATTCACTATGGAATTTGAAAAGGGGAAGGGAAATTTGTTTAAAAATAAATGTTGATTTATTTTTAAGTATGGGATATAATTTACGAATTTGAGACGTAAGTTAAATTTAAATCGGTAAAGATTTATTTGGTGGTTTGGAATTTGTTTTCAAAAGGTATATATGGTTAAGGTGATTTGAAATTAGTTTTCAAATGGTTAAGGTGATTTGAAATTGATTTGCAAATGGTTAATGTGATTTGAAAATTGGTTTTCAAATGGTAAAGGTAAATTGTAAATTGGTTTTTCAATTGATTAAGTGTGGAAATTTTACCGTGAAGTGGCTTTGGTAAAACAAATAACTGGGGCAATTATTTGGAAATGGTGTATATATGTATATATCTCTCGTAAGATATTTTTGGGGTTAAATAATTTTGGAAAATTATTTGGAATCTGATGATGTGGCGCATCTTTATTGATAGTTAAATAACCGACTATCAATATTTACCCTTGGATGGTATTGATTGTGTTTGTTTGGAATTGAATGCACTTATTTTAAAATAAGCGCTCGCTATTCGGTTTAGCCGGGGGAGGACCTTTGTGTCATATATCCCATTCCGAATATGCGATACGTCGTTTGGATTGCATTTGAAGACCGGTGTTGAAGACCGGGTATTTGTGAAAACGATAGGATGACCTATCGATTGTCTCCGCATCGTTAGCTACGATATGGAGATTTCCTTTGTGATGGGAAATTTTATCGGGATTGTGGATACCCGGATTGCAAGGGCTTCTTTGGAAGTGCCTTCGGTTCTGTTCGAACCCGGAACAGACTTGTATGGTTACGTGTCTGACATTACATTTTGAGAGATAGAGCAGATTTCTTTCAAATACATTTCTGTTGGTGGCGGAGAATTTATTCTCTTAGCTTAACACCCTTCTCTGAGACGTACGAGCTCAGAGGTTATGTAGTTGAAGGTTATCAGCGATATTTCCCAATCTGGTAATGTGGCATGCTGAGTGCTGCTGTGTGATGATCATTGGTTGGTCATTTGTGATATGATCATTTGTTTGATCATTTATCTTTGTGATTATTGCTTTGGTCATCTGTGGACCCGAAGCATGGCTTTGTTACACAAAGCGTAGCTTTGTGGACGAGACTTCGTCAGGACCTCACTCCCCGGAAATGGTCGAAACAGGAATATGCGGCAAGGTTATGAGGGTCGCGCCCTTTAGGGTATGTCATTCCCTTCTGGAAAAGGGTGGTATCATGGTATGGAGCCCAGATATTTACTCATGTGGAAACACTATATCTATTTCTGTGTGGTATTGTTGGTATCGAGCGCTCGGATAAAGGTCCCAAAGGACCGGGGGATGACATATTCGTGTAGTAGTTACCTAGTTACAGAGGTAACCCGGCCTTGTGTTGGCAGAGATCTAACCGTAACGTTAGTTTCTCGGGACGTCCCGCCAGAGGCGATCCCATGTGGCAGTAGGAAGTTCCTTAGCCTGACCATTTGTTGGAAATCCAATCAAAACAATACGTGCCTTGTACGGTTTTAGTTGTATTACCTGCCATTCACTTATGGTGGTCACCACTGTTTGGATGGTAGCTATAGTAGGCATAGTTCGGAATGTCTATGTTGGCTAGGATTTATATTCTACTTTCGAAATTGTTTTCTACACTATGCACTAGTAATAATATCAAGAATGATTTGATTTTCGCGTAGTAAGCATCTTTGACTATCATAAGGAGAAATCTCCTCCAATTCTGCGTTTGCATTGTGTGTGTGGCGGGAGGCCTTATGGTAGTTTCATTTTCCAAAAAGCATTGCGGATTTAAAATTTAAATTTTCTTGTTGCTTGTTTAAAGATAAACTGTTTTGAGTTCTCACACCAGTCACATGACTGACCTGGAGTTTATTGTTCCCTTCCTAAACTCTGGGTGCCCACTATTTTCCACACGGGCAGTCTAGAGTTAGGTTATCAGGTTATTCTGGATTCGGGAGTCGCTGTGCAGATCTGGAGGCGAGCCAGATAGCGTGGTCTATTATCTATTGTATATAGTATTTCTTTTCCGCTGTTGTTGTCGTACACTCTGATTGATGTAATGTAATGTGATGTAATGTATAAAATGTATAGTTCTTTTGTTTTAATGAATATTCATTTATCTATTATATGTTGTTCCGCTGCGACTGTGAGATTCTGTTATTGTTTCTCGTCCTGTTACTTGTTTTTTTCTGTTTTCTCCTCTCTTTCTTTTCTTTCTTCTTCTACCTCTTTCTTCTTCTAAAACCCTAACGGTTCGATTTTTCGGCAACGAAAAATCTCGATCGTTACATTTGGTATCAGAGCATATGGTTAAGCGACAACCTGCTCTGTTGGGTGTTACTCATTAGAGATAGAGTCAGCAGTACTCTAGAATGAGTGTGAGTGTAATAATAGATATGAGTGCGTATTTGTTAGTGAGTATAAAATTGTTTTATATTGTGATGATTGGTTTGTTGAGTGGTATATGAACCTTCGTCGGCGCAGCCTCGAAAACTGAATCGAAGGGGTTCCTAAACACTTGAATAGAACAATTCGACACAATATTGTTTTAAATTGGGTAAATGAAATAATTTTACCTCGATTATATTTTATATATATAAAAATAAAAAAAAAAAAAAAAAAAAAAAAAAAAAAAATTTCAAGAATTATTGAAGTGTGTATATAATTGATTGCTTGGTTGTTGTAAATGATATATATATATATAAAATAATTAAAAGTTGTTTGAATAAGCTAATAAAAGCAACTATTGTAAAAAGAATAATGGTATAAACCAATGAATCATAAGATGAAATAATAATTAATGATGATTTACAATTGTAAGATAATCATGTATGTATATAAGAAGTAAAAATTATATAAGTAAAAGGGTTATAAAAGTGATTTATGAATAGAAAGAAAACTTTTTGAAAGAATAATTAGCATTGATTTCACTATTGTCACTGGGAAATAATAAGGGTGATGACTGCAGCATCACCAGTATCATTTTCGAGTTTCTATGTGATGGATTTGCTACAATAAATGAATTTAAAAACTGAAGTTTTGTTGTAATAAACAAATTTGAAAATTAAAATTCAACTTGAAATTGATAAATATAAGTGAAAAAGGTTTTGGACTTATAATAAATGTTGGAAGTTGAATAATAAATTGTATAAGTTATAGAATGGAAAATGTAAGTAAAACCGATTATTGAAATGGTTAAACAATAAAGTTAAGTAAAATGGAATATGGATTTAAATGTTGATATGAAGTTGTCTTAAGTAAGTGTTAAATGGAATTAACTTTAGAATTGAAATTCGAACTTGACTGATAAGTGTAAAGCTTAAGTTTATTTGAACAAATGATGTTAAATGGAGTATAACTTAAGTGAAGTTGAATAAAAAAAAATCGATCTTTGCATCAAAGTTAAATAATAAAGTGAATTAAATGAGGTAAATAAAGTTGAAATGGAATGCAAGTTAAGTAATGTTGAAAGAATTGATGTTAATATCAAAGTAAGTGAATAAAGTGAGTAAATGAAATTGTTAAAGATGTGAACTTAAGTTATATAAATGAAATTCAATTTTATTTGTAAAAAGAACTAGCAATTGAGTTAAAGTATGAATTGAATGTTAATCAATAGAATATGAATAAGTTGATATGAAATGATGCATGCAAGTGTAAATTCATTTGAAAATAGTTTAATAATAGAATGAAAATCAATTGAATGTTAAACCAATTGAAATTAAAACAGTTGAACCAAATTGAATGTAAGTAAAACGAATAAAATTTGGTTGTATTGGATGTGCATTGGTTGTTATTTGCTTGTTGGTTGATTGTATGTAAATTCATTAAGTGTTAATGAAATTGAACTAGCGTAATTGGAAGCTATGAAATTGAATAGAATTGAATTGGAATTGAAACGAATGAAAATGAATATGCAACTTTAATAGTAAACTAAAAGTGGTATAAGAAGCACGTATTGGAAATTTTATAATTGAATTGGCAAATTGGTTTGAATATTATAATTAGATATTATGCTAGCAGGATATACAGGTTATAAAGGAATTGGGATTTTGATTTCAAAGTAAAAAAAAAAAAATTTGTAACGCTCGACAAAAAGGTACGTATTTCAGTTTTTATATGAGATTTGATGATTTCCTTCTCTAGCCACTTGGCTTTCTCTTTTCTTTTTGATTCTGAGGGGCCGTAGTGCCGTTTTGTAGTCGTACCGATCTAGCCGCGCAAAGGAGACTCTGGCGAAATTTTTCGAAAATTTAGGGAGTTAGAAAAATTTTGAGAAATTTTGAAAGTTGAAAATTTGAATTGAAATTTAAATTTGAATTGTTAAGTAAACAATGTTGTTTGAAACTTATAATTGAAGTTGGAAAGCTAATTGAAATGATAGTATATCTTTAATAAAAAGATTTGTTTGAAAGGTTAATAAAACTGATTAGCTTTGGAAAAATAATAAACGGATTATGAATTATTCTCCTTAACTTGCAATTTCGAGGACGAAATTCTTTTAAGGGGGGAAGATTGTAACGACCCAGAATTTTTGATAACTTAAATTTGAATATTTAATTTATTTTTAATATTAATAAGTGGAATTTTTAAGTCGAATAATTTATTTTTCGAATATTGGATTTAATAGGGTAATTTAAATCGATTATTTAATAGTGAAATTCCACAAATAATTTAATATTGGGTTAAATATGATTGAAAATGGTTTGGAAAATTTTGTTTTATCATATTTAAGTTATAGAAATATTTTAGAACTTTTAAAATTGAATTTGGAATTAATTTGTGAAAATTGATTATTTTAATATTTAATTATCGACTGAAAAATAGCCAATTTTTGAACAGTCTCAGAATTGAACGAAACCAGTTCCATTGGATCCGTAATAGTTAGTTATTACCGGATTTCAAATTTCGTGGTGATTGGAGTTGTTGAGTGAGCGTACGACGTATAAACGCATTGAAAATTTTATTGAGACAATTTGAATTTAAATAATATACCATTCAAATCATAGCCGAAATAATTTCACATCAGAATTTTTAAAGTTTTTTATGGTCACAGTGGCAAAGCGTCTCAAGCACGCAACTTTCTCTTCTCTCTTTATATCTCAGCCGAATCCCTTAGCTTCAGAAGAGGAATCAAATGGCCGAAGCCCTTTATCAAATTCAAAATAAAATAAAAAAAAAAAATTTATTAATTAATGGCCGCCTGTTTCCTCCTTCCAAAATCAAACCAAAGCTTCGAATGAAATCAACGGCCAAGTCTTTCATTCTATCTTCAAAACTTCAAAAGAGGGAAAAATAAAATCGACTTCGTTCTTTTATGGCTGCGGCATCGCTCGAGCAGGAAGCGGCGAACTTCGCGAGGGGGGAAAACGATGGCACGGCGCTCACGCACACAGGAGACTTTGGGTTCGAGATGGGTTTAGGGTTGAAGTGGCGAATTGCGACGACAAGGTGCTAGGTTTCGCGTTGAGATTTGGGGCACTGGCACGTACGTGGGTTGTCATCGCGGTGGAAAACTCGAGCGCGACAATGGTAGCAGCGGCAACCTGGGGATTGGCGACGTGCCGAGGCTAGGGTTTTTGATTTAGCGTGGCGGCGACGAGATTGTTCAAGCTGAGGTATTCGGCTTCCTTCCTTTTCAATTAATATTAATCTAGATATATGCAGAAACTAAAAAAAAAAAATTATATAAGATTTTGAAATATATATGTATACGAATTTTAAAATATTGAACAGTATGAAAAATTGGTTTTTGAAGATATTTAAATTTTTGTATAACTGTATGAGCTTCCAAGAATATATATATATATATATATATATATATATATATATGTTTATGCAGAAATACATATACAGATTGAATTTTAAATAAAAGGAAATGATAATAATATAGATGTATATATCTGGATAGTTTTAAATGAAATATAGAAATTTTAAATTGTTGGAATTTCTATACAAAATTTGTTTTTGAAATCTTAAAATAAATAAATTTTATTTGGTTAATTTATTAAAAAGGAAGCTTAGTTTTAATTCAATTTTTTGTTAAACAAATTTGTTTAAAAGAAATTAGTTTGAAATGGAATCATTTGTTCAAATTAAATTGTTAGTAAATTAAATTTGTCAAATGGTTAGACAATTAGATTTATTTAAGGAAATCAATTTATAACAATCCATTAGTTAATTAAAATTTTAGAAATAGGAATTTTTCGATTGATTGGAATATTAATAAATTGTGTAAATATTTTTACAAGGTTTAAAAATCGAGAATACAAGCCGGAAATGGAAATGAGTTGGAAATGGACTGCAAATAAAAAGCTAAGGTGAGAACTCCTCACTCAATCGAAAGGTTTTGTTTAAAATTTTAAGTAGTTAATATTGATTGTTGATTGCTGATTGATTGTGCTAGTAGATATAGTAGGATATATACTATATATAGCGATATATATATATTGGCATATGTATATATCGGATTTGATTTCCCGCCTCGTATAGCGGATGAGACCCTATTGCGCCGCCTATTAAGCGGATATTTTATAAAATCCCATATACCGCGATATTCCACCTTGAAGTGGAATTGGTATTGTGCTAACGTCTGTGGATGCAGGGTAACAGGTTGGAGGGATCCAACTGGATTCCTCACATATTTATTTGTTTATGAATATTATGTTGATTGTTGATAATCACATTGATATATGATGTTATTCCCGTGATTGACCATTCGATGTCGTTGCATCATCGGATTCTAATTTTTAAATTAAAAATAACGGTTTTGAATTTAAAAGGGGTTTTAAATCGATTTTTCAAAGAATAAGGTTTATTAAAATTTTGAATTGATTTAAATTTTAAAATAAATAGATGGATAAAATTTTATGTTTTAAAAATTTTTTTTTTTTTTTTTATAAAATATAACTTAAAAGAAATTTTTAACAATAATAGGTTTTTATAAAATAGTTAAATTTGG
Organism: Allium cepa; assembly: GCA_030765085.1. Lineage (NCBI taxonomy): Eukaryota > Viridiplantae > Streptophyta > Magnoliopsida > Asparagales > Amaryllidaceae > Allium > Allium cepa. Next base: position 273,534,884 of record CM060946.1, read on the forward strand.
TTTTTGGGAAGTTATTATTATTAATGGGTTATATAAAGGATTTTATAAATGGATGTTTTTAAATAAAAATTTTTGAAGTTATAGAATAAATTTATAAAGTGTTAAGTTGATGTATAACATGAATTTCACTAGGATTTATAGATTAATAAATGTGAAATTTATAAAACTAATGGTTATTGGAAAATTTTAAGCTTATAAGTTATTAACTTATAAAAATGGATTTGGGCATTAAAAAGGGGAATTTTATAGAAATTGTTAATAAATGAAGATTTCATTAGTTGAAATTATTATAAACCATAAAGAAATCTTGTAAGTGATAAGATTTTAAATTGGTGAAGTTCAAAGGAACGATTTGGTAAATAAATAATATTATAAGTATTTAACTTACAATATGGCTTTTGGGTATGAAATTGGGTTATGTAAAATTGCATCGGATTAATAAAGGAATTTATAAAATTGGGGTTTATAATAGAAATGGAATTTATAAACTATGTTTATAAATTTGAAATTCATCGAATTTGATAAATTGAAATATGGGAATTTGTTAAGTGGGCTATATTCACTATTTTGAATATTGAATAGATTATTAAATAAAATGGGTTTGTTTTTGGGAAAGGAATGTTTTAAATGGAATTTAAAACGAATTAAAGGTGTTTTAAAATGTATTGAGTATTGAAAACATAGATTTCAACATTGATTGTTGAAATAGACGTTTTCGAGAAACAGAAGGGAATAATTTGTATAGTATTGGATTTATATATCTATTTTTAATCTCAAATCCATAAACTAGTGTTTTGGGTTATCGTAACGATGTTTTACGCAACATTCGTTTTTAACCCAAATAAATTTGAATAAAAGAATAGTTTCCTTATAGGAATGAAATAAATACTTAACGGTGGTTTAAGTGTATTGGGTATTTTCGAAATTGTTGAAAAGAAATTAAATTGTGAATTATTTATTATTAAATAAGTTTAGAAGTGTTTTTCCAATATGAAATGGAACGTTTGAGAATTCACCTTTTAAGGATAAATGGAAAGTGAATATTTTGAAATTGATTTGAGGATCGGGTATGTGTAGATCTTTGGGAATTGGGAAATTCACTATGGAATTTGAAAAGGGGAAGGGAAATTTGTTTAAAAATAAATGTTGATTTATTTTTAAGTATGGGATATAATTTACGAATTTGAAACGTAAGTTAAATTTAAATCGGTAAAGATTTATTTGGTGGTTTGAAATTTGTTTTCAAAAGGTATATATGGTTAAGGTGATTTGAAATTAGTTTTCAAATGGTTAAGGTGATTTGAAATTAGTTTTCAAATGGTTAAGGTGATTTGAAATTAGTTTTCAAATGGTTAAGGTGATTTGAAATTGGTTTTCAAATGGTAAAGGTAAATTGAAAATTGGTTTTTCAATTGGTTAAGTGTGGAAAATTTTATCGTGAAGTGGTTTTGGTAAAACAAATAACTGGGGCAATTATTTGTAAATGGTGTATATATATATATATCTTGTAAAGATATTTTGGGACTTAATAATTTTGGAAAAATTATTTGGAATCTGATGATGTGGCGCATCTTTATTGATAGTTAAATAACCGACTATCAATATTTACCCCTGGGATGGTATTGGTTGTGTTTGTTTGGAATTGAATCCACACTTATTTTTAAAATAAGCGCTCTCTATTCGGTTTAGCCGGGAGAGGACCTTTGTGTCATATATCCCATTCCGAATATGCGATACGTCGTTTGGATTGCATTTGAAGACCGGTGTTGAAGACCGGGTATTTGTGAAAACGATAGGATGACCTATCGATTGTCTCCGCATCGTTAGCTACGATATGGAGATTTCCTTTGTGATGGGAAATTTTATCGGGATTGTGAATACCCGGATTGCAAGGGCTTCTTTGGAAGTGCCTTCGGTTCTGTTCGAACCCGGAACAGACTTGTATGGTTGCGTGTCTGACATTACATTTTGAGAGATAGAGCAGATTTCTTTCAAATACATTTCTGTTGGTGGCGGAGAATTTATTCTCTTAGCTTAACACCCTTCTCTGAGACGTACGAGCTCAGAGGTTATGTAGTTGAAGGTTATCAGCGATATTTCCCAATCTGGTAATGTGGCATGCTGAGTGCTGCTGTGTGATGATCATTGGTTGATCGTTTGGATATGATCATTTGTTTGATCATTTATCTGTGTGATCTTGCTTTGGTCATCTGTGGACCCAAAGCATGGCTTTGTTGCACAAAGCGTAGCTTTGTGGACGAGACTTTGTCAGGACCTCACTCCCCGGAAATGGTCGAAACAGGAATATGCGGCAAGGTTATGAGGGTCGCGCCCTTTAGGGTATGTCATTTCCTTCTGGAAAAGGGTGGTATCATGGTATGGAGCCCAGATGCTTACTCATGTTGATACACTATATATATTTCTGTGTGTGGTGTTGTTGCGAGCGCTCGGATAAAGGTCCCAAAGGACCGGGGGATGACATATTCGTGTAGTAGTTACCTAGTTACAGAGGTAACCCGGCCTTGTGTTGGCAGAGATCTAACCGTAACGTTAGTTTCTCGGGACGTCCCGCCAGAGGCGATCCCATGTGGCAGTAGGAAGTTCCTTAGCCTGACCATTTGTTGGAAATCCATTCCTCCAATACGCGCCTTGTACGGTTTTAGTTGTATTACCTGCCATTCACTTATGGTGGTCACCACTGTTTGGATGGTAGCTATAGTAGGCATAGTTCGGAATGTCTATGTTGGCTAGGATTTATATTCTACTTTCGAAATTGTTTTCTACACTATGCACTAGTAATAATATCAAAAATGATTTGATTTTCGCGTAGTAAGCATCTTTGACTATCATAAGGAGAAATCTCCTCCAATTCTGCGTTTGCATTGTGTGTGTGGCGGGAGGCCTTATGGTAGTTTCATTTTCCAAAAAGCATTTCGAATTTCGAAAGTTAAATTTAAATTCTGTTGTTGCTTGTTTAAAGATAAACTGTTTTGAGTTCTCACACCAGTCACATGACTGACCTGGAGTTTATTGTTCCTTTCCTAAACTCTGGGTGCCCACTATTTTCCACACGGGCAGTCTAGAGTTAGGTTATCAGGTTATTCTGGATTCGGGAGTTGCTGTGCAGATCTGGAGGCGAGCCAGATAGCGTAGTCTATTATTTATTGTATATAGTATTTCTTTTCCGCTGTTTTATTGTTGTTCACTCTGATGATATGATGTATTGTGATGTATGTATAAAATGTATAGTTCTTTTGTTTTAATGATATTCATTTATCTATTATATATTGTTCCGCTGCGACTGTGAGATTCTGTTATTGTTTCCTGTTCTGATTGTTTGTTCTGTTTCTTCTCTCTTTTCTCTCTTCTTCTACCTCTTTCTTTTTCTTAAACCCTAACGGTTGGATTTTTCGGCAACGAAAAATCCCGATCGTTACATTCAAGAATGACCAAAACAGGAGATATGCAGCAGGGCTATGTGGGTCGCACCCATTAGGTTATATCATCATCCTTCTAGATATATACGTAATCATTAATGAATTCGTGTACGTGGGAGTGCTCAGTTAATGGTTGCAAAGCTTTCGAGGTGATGATATATTCGTTGCTATCTAACAAGAGGTAGGCAGGTCCTGTGTTGGAAGGGATTGTTAGGTACGACCTCGGTACATTTTTCTAGAGGTGTACTGTGGCGGACGGTACCCCAATATGCTAGTCATTAGTTGGAATTCAATCTCCAATAGCTATTTTATCTACTTACTTTAAACCTAGTCACTATGATAATATCACTGAATTTTGGCATAAATTGTTTTGATTATTATTGAGTAAAAAACCATCCGTTTTTATATGCGGTGTGGTCTTATGAGATACCCTTTATTTGAAAAGTTTTCAATTGTAGAAATCAGTTAGGTTATTACTTGATATTGAATTTTACTCAAACTGGTTTTACTAGACTGACCCGGGCATTATTCCATGTAACGTTTGGGTCATACCAAGCATGTTTTCCCAGGTTTAGCCTGATACTTCGAAGTTGGAGAGGAGCTGGATGGTCAAGATGTATTCACATATATTTTTCTTCATCTATATTATAGAGTCTATATGTTTGTCAATGTGAGGACGGGTTCCTATAATTGTCCAAATTTAGGATAAGTCTAGTGTACTCTGATGTTGTATATATGAATAAAGATATTTCCTTTTTGAAAAGATCATTGTTGCATTATATGTTATTCATTGCATTATGAGATTCTATATTGTTTTGTTTTCTTCTATCTTCTACCTTCTTCTTTCACCCTAATAATCGATATTTATGGCACTTGAATGTTCGACATGTGATATAGTGGACGTATTAGTGTCAATTTTCGAGGGTCAAAAATCTGGTTTGTTACACAACTCATAATTTGGAAGTAGCCATGGTAATTTTCGTATGACATTACCTTTTGGGAGAAAGACTCGAGTTGTATTTGGATCACAAGTCACTAAGATATTATTCACTCGGAAGGAGTTGAATATGAGAGAGCAAAGATGGTTAGATTTCATAGCTGCATATGACTTTGGTATTGAGTGCACACAGGAAAAAGAAATAATGTTGTAGATGCACTAAGCAGGGAACATCAGAATGTAGTACTGGCAATGATAGCTGAGTAGAATGATTTAGAGGCATTGACTACATGCGGAGTACAATGGAGATCTGAAACTAGTTCTAGTCAAGAAGCCACCATGTTGTCATGTTTAGAAGTTCGACTGATGATGATCGAAAGGATAGCATCTAAGTAGAAAGATGGCCCAATGTTAGCTAAGAAGATTAGAAGGCTAGAGATGGAAATTGAGATTAATGATCTGAAGAATTGTAGTCCTGACCAAAGAGTGTGGTTGAGAAAGAAGAGACAATTGTGTATCCCTAAAGTAGAAACCTAAGGAAGGAGGTCCTTGAAGAATGTCATCGATCAAAATTTACAATTCATCCTAGGGGAACTAAGATGTATCAAGATATGAAAAGAAGTTTCTTCTGGGAAGGTATGAAGAGAGATGTAAGTTTATAGGTGAGGCGGTGTTTGAACAGTCAATAAGTAAAAGTTGAAGAAACTAAGTGGATTACTTCAGCCTTTAGATGTTCTAGTCTGGAAATGAGATTCTATCTTGGTGGATTTCATAGATGGGTTGTCAATGTCGAATAGAGGAAATGAGAGTATCTGGGTTATAGTAGACAGATTGACTAAGAGTGCACACTTTATACCCGTTAATTCATCTAGGATAGCACCAGATTTAGCTAAGTTATTCATAAAGAATATAGTTAGGCTGCATCAAAGTCCTAGTAGTATAGTAAGTGACAGAGATTCCTTACTCACTAGTGAGTTCTGGAAGAGTCTACAGGATATTTTAGGTACCAAGCTCAAGATGAGTACTGCTTACCATCCGTGGACAGATGGGCAAACGGAGAGAGTTAACAAAGCTTAAAGGATTTGTTAACAATTTTTGTGCTAGATTTCATAGCAGAAGACCACCTACACTTAGTCGAGTTTTCATATAATGTAACGACCCAGAATTTCTGTCATACGAAATTCGTATATTTAAATATTAACAAGTAAAATTTGTAAGTCGAATAAATTTTTATTTCGAATATCTAGATTAATTGGATAATTAAATCGATAATTTAATATTTGAAATTACAGAAATAATTGGAAATTGGGTTTAATGTGATTAAAATTGATTTATAAAAATGTATTAAATCATATTGGAGTTAGAATGATGTTATAGAACTTTTAAAATTGAATTAAAAGTTAATTTGCAGAAATTGAATATTTTAATATTCAAGTGACGAGTAAAAATAGCCATTTTTCAAACAGTCTCGGATTTTGACGAAACCAGTTTTATTGGATCTGTAATGTTATATTATTGTATGGCTTCAAATTTCGTGTCAATCGGATTTACGGTTTGTCCGGGGCAAGCTAAAACGCGTAGAAATCGATTCGAGTGAATTTTGAATTTAAATAGTCGATTCAAAAACTTATCTTCCAAATTTGATCAAATTGGCTCCCGATATATATTCCATTGCATTCGGAATGGGGGTAAAACATTATAAACGCTAGGAGGCACGCTTTATTTGGAGATCGAAATTTTTTTGGATGAATAGTGTTCGTCAATTTTCTATAAAAGGACATCAATTATTCACTTTTACACCAAAACCCTAGGTCTAAGCTTCAACCGCCACCTTAGAAAATTAATGACCGAAATTGTATCATCTTCTTCCTCTGATTTCTTCAAATCCGTTAACAATTACAAGAAATCTCCAACTACAAAATCGTTGAGCATCGTGTGATCTTTGTATCCATACGGTGATGTTGGGGTTTAAAGCTATGGATCGGCAGCAAGATGACGTCGAACGGCTGAAGTTCGTGCACGAAATTCGAGTAGCATGCTCGATCGAGCTTCGAGCAAATCGAGCCAAAGGTAGTATTCGCTTGGGGCTTTGGTTTAGTAGTCCTGGATCGAGTGCTAGTTCGTCGTAGGTGGAGCGACAAGTAACCCTAAAGGGCGGCCGGTGGGTTCCGATGCGCGATACCAACCTGGGGAAGAAGGTTAACGCGTGCGGTCTAATGTTGAGGCAAAGAGATCAACGACTATGATGAACTTAGGTTTAAAAATAATTAAATAAATTGTAAATTGATTTATATTTAATCGTTCAAACTTTAAAAAGTTATAACTCTTTCATACGAGGTCCGTTTTGGACGAAACGAATTACGTTGGCTTCGTATTGACGAGCACTACGTGATGGAGCTGGATTGGAGTTGATTGGAGCTAGTGAAAGTTTTAGGTAAAATTAAATGTGCATTTAATTTTATTCGAAATAAAACGCTAAAACTGTTATTGAAAGCTAAGGTGAGAATTTCTCACTCAATCGAAACTATTTCGATTTAAATTTTAAATAGTTAGATTTAAAATTGATGATTGTATGCTTGGATGATAAATTATTATCTATTGTTTTGAAATAGACCCTATACGCCATATATTAAGCGGATGTTATTTATTAAACACATATACTGTGATATTCCACCTTGAAATGGAATTGGTATTATATATGTACTTGGAGTTGATTTTTCCGCATTATATAGCGGATGAGACTGTGATGTCCCGGAAATCTAAGAAATATTTATTTAATAATTTTATTAATAATTATTTTAAAATGTGAAATATTGATTTAATAATTTAATCCAAACAGGAATTTTCTTTTGAAGATTAATAATTATTTAATTTGTCAAATGATATTCTTTTCAAAATTTATAATAATGATAGTTTAAATTGAGAATCTGATTGTTTTCAAATGTTAAAAATATTTAAGTAATAAAATTCATCTTTCTAAACTGATTTAAAGATATTTATTTATAATGTATATATGTGTATACATTGTAAACAGAGGATTTGATTTTAATTCAAAATTTAAATTTAATAAAGGATATTTTCTAATTATTATATATAAATGTATAAATTGTAAAATTGATTTAAATTAGTATTGAAAACTTTTCAAAAGTTTGTTTTAAAAGTCTTTCTTACATTATCAAAGAAATACAAGTAAGTATTTATTTTGTTTATAAAAATAAATATAGTTTAAATTTTGTTTTATAATAAAAGTTTGTTTTGTTTTGTTTTAAAGGAAATTATTTTTCTTTTAAAATAAGATTTAACTCATTCATATTAGAGTATAGTATTTTGATTTAAAACTTTTGAATAAAATGAATTCAACATTATTTTTCTTTTAAAAATCTTCTCTTTTGAAAATTAGTTTTAAAGGAATATTATTTTGAAAACATTCAAATAAACATTTAAAATTGTGTGTAATTTTATAAAAGAAGTAAGCATGTAATCATTTTCAAGGCTAACGTTAATAAACATTTAAAACATGCTAAATTAAATTAGAAATGGTTTTAGAATAAATTTAAATACATTTTTAAATTAAAGATATTTCTTTTAAAATTTAGATAAACATGTGTTAGAATCTTAAACCATAAAATGGACACTTGTAAACATTTGTTATTACTAAACATAACAAGTGGCATGTTATTTATTTTTGAAATTTAATTTATTAGATAAGAAAACATAGCAATTCATTTGTTAAAAACATTATCTTCAAAAGAAATCAGATTTAAGCAAAATCAAAACCCAAACAAAATGCATGTTAAAAATCTGCAAAATCAAAATACAAATCAAATTCTGCAAACAAACTTCGAACCTGCAAATTACAACATCACTTTGAGATCAATTTCAATCTTCAAATCTGAGCATATGAAGATGAGGGTCTGCATGCAAGTTCAATAGTTACTTCAGCGAGTAATTCAATAGAAGCAAACCAGATTCAACTTGAAATTTGCAGTTTTGATTCAATATCATCAATGCAACTCTGGTTTCAGGAAATTAGGAGCTTGCATCTGAAATTGTCCTCTGCATTCTTCTATAGGTGAGTAAGCTTATTTATTTAAAAACAGTTTTTCTTTTTAAATCAAAGCTAGATAAAATTGCCAGAACTTAAGTACTAGTTCACATAAATTAAAAACTGTTAGATGAAAATTGTTCTATTTCTTTCTTTTTGTGATTAACCTCACAATACTGAAGCTTATGCTTTTTGTGCATGTGAATTGTTATTATTGATCAAGCTTGTATTATTGGATTGTGATGATGATCTGAGTATATATGTATAAACATACATATGGACTGTTATGGTCAGGAATCTGCCTACCTGTATATGTTTAAACTAAGTTTAATAGAAAAAAATAGAAAAAAACACTTTATCAACCTGTTAATTTCTGTTAGAAATCAATATGTGTAAAAAAATAATGTTGTTTAGTAACAAATTTTGATTAAATCATAATTTGGTTATATTGGGAGTCTGTTACCCTCTGAAACAAACTCTACAGTAAACATTTTGCAATAAAACAAAAATATCAAACATCATTACCTATTTAAAACAAGATTATAACATGAATGTATGTTAGAAATCAGAAATTTTAAAACAAGTTTCACTTTTTTTTTAATTGACTGTGGAATTAGCAATTCTGTTTTGAACAGATTAGGAATTTTGGAATTGACTGTTAAGCTAGTGAATTTTAGGTGTTAAGATGCTTCCTGTTGGTGGAGTATTGATGTAAGAATGGAGGAAATTTTTGGCAATAGATGATCAGAGAGAGGAGGAGATGGGGATTGGGATTTCCAGGTTTCAAACCCTAGTCTTTGAGTGTTGCAGTTCTTAGTTTCTTCGCATGCTCTCTGTTGCATCGAGTAAGATTGGGTTTTGGGAGATTGCAGAGGGGATGTAGATGGATCATTAGCCAGAGTTGCAGTGATGATGATGATCGGAGGAGAGACTATGCCTGTTGACAGGTTGGGAATTTATGGTGCTGTGAAGTTTTCCAGGTTTGGTTAGATTCTTTGATTCCAAAGTTTGAGCTGCAGTGGAGATTAGGTGATCGTACCTAGGCCTGTAAACGGATGCAGTCGGATAGGGATAGTGCTGTATCCGTATCCGAAAATGAAAATCCGAATCCGTATCCGATATCCGCGAATATCCGTTGAATATTATCCGTATCCGTATCCGCTAATATTTTCGGATATCCGAAAATATCCGTATTCGGCTTAGCGAATACGGATATTTTTGGATATACGAAAATATCTGTATCCGTATCCGAAAATATCCAAAAATTAATCAATATAATGCATATTTCATTTTTTTGATTGAAAAAAAGGAGAAAAAAACTTGTAATACATAAATTACATCAAATTAACAATAGTTAATCCAATCACACAAAATCCGTACAATAAATTAGTGTATTTGTATTAAATTTATGAATATAAAATAATATATTAATATATAAATATTTAATTTCAAACCGGACGGAGATTTATCGGATACGGATACAGCCATATCCGTATCTGTATCCGAAATATGTTTCGGATATCGGATATCCGCATCCGCTTTTCGGATATCGGATATTTTTCATGTTTTCGGATACGGATGCGGACGGATTTCAGATATTTCGGGTATTCATTGACAGGCCTAATCGTACCTATGTTAGGAGATGGTCGGCAACTAGGAGGAGTAGCCTAGGGTGTCTGGAGTTGATCAGAGCTCTAGTGCATGTGCACCGTACATGTTGAAGTCTGGTGAACTTTTGGGGATGAACAGGGTTATTGACTCGAAGTGTTTCTTGGGTTTTTATGCTTTTGTCTCGAAGCAAGTGGGTTTGGAACTCGAAGTTGCTATAGGGATTTCTCGAGTTAGTGTGCTATAGGTTTAAAACCTGTCATTTTGCAGTTTTGTTTTTGAATTTGAATGAAATTCATATTTTAAAGCTGAAATTTGATTCAAATGTAATTTAAATCTGAATTCAAATGAAATTTTGAATTCCAGTTTTTAAAAATGAAAATTTTAAAATTTAAACAAGGTTTAAATTTAGTTTTGAATCAAGTTTAAATATAGTTTCAGGTTTTCTTTGATAACCATATTTTGATTCAAAACAGTTTTGTAAATTTTTAAATAATAGACAGATTCAAATGTTTTAAAAGTAGATTTTAAAATGAATTTGATTTCAAATAAGTTTAAATTTGAAAGAATTCTCTTCTTTAATATTTGAACTAAAATTATGAAATTTTAATTTAAATTTGAAAGTCAAAATAATCAATTTATTTTCAAAGCTTGATTTATTTTAGTTTAGTTTTAAAACCTTTCTTTTATATTTAAGTGATGAATGTTCTTTAACATTTATTTTATTTTAAGGTTTATAATTATTTAAATTTGGATTAATGTTTATATAGTTAAACATTTTAAATACTAAATTTTTAAATGGAATTTGAATTTAATTTCAGAAATGTATTATTTAAATATATTTTGAATGTAAATGAAGTCATTTGATATGTAAATAAAATATTTTAAAAAATAATTAACATAATTAAGAATTTACTTAATTATTTGGTTTTAAATAATGGTTTAGAATAATTTTTAATTAGAGATGATTTATTGATAATTGATCTAAGATAATTTTTCTTAAGTAAGTAATTATTGAAAATGTTGTTAATTAATAAAAATAATAATCTAAGGATAATTAAATAATTAATTTATGTAACTAATTTTGATAATTAACTAGATTAATTAATTGAATATAATCAATTGTAATTTGTTAAGTATAATTAATTGATAAAAGTAATTAAGGAATTAATTACTTATTATAATTAATTTTGATATTGTGTTTGTTTAAGTTAACTAATTTAGTTTAATTAATTTAAGCAAATCATTTGATGATTTAATGAGTGTGATTACTAAATGTAATTAATGGAGTAGGATTACTTAGAAAAAATAATAATGATAATTACTGGAATGTAATTAGTGAAAGGTGATTTATTTTAATTAAGTAATTTGGATAATTACTTTTGTAATTAATCAAGGATTAATTAATAAAGATAATTAATTATTGGGAATTAATTTATTAATAAGTAATTAAGGGAGTTAATTACTGAATTTAATATTAATCAAGGTGATTAATAATTACTAAAAGTAATTAATTTTTAAATTAAGTAATTAATTTGAATATTAATTAGAGATCATTAATTATAATTAATGATGTAATTAAGGATTGTTTGATTAAGTAATAATTAAATAAGTGATTAATTAATTGTAATTAATTAGGGACAAATATAATTAATTATAATTAATTAATAAATGAGTAATTAAATGTTAATTACTTATGAATAAGGTTAATTAATTTGTGGAATTAATCAAAGACTAATTACTTATTGTAATTAGTAAATGATTAACCAAGGTGTTTAGTCAAGTTAAATACTTAGTGAATGATTAATTAACTGGGTTAATTAATTAATGGATATTAAGCAGGATTTAAATGTGGTAATTAATTTAATTTAAATTAATTAATGATAGAAGTAATTAATTTAATTCTTTTTAAATTAATTATAATTGATGGTTAATAAATCATTGCTTATGGATCTTATTGATTGAATGGTTATGATCTCAGTAATGAGATGAGTTGTATTTGTATGATATGGATGTTTGGTTAAGGTATGATGGTTTGTGATGGATTATCTGGTTGTGATGATTATCTGTTTGTGATAATGATATAGATTATCCGTTTATGATATGAATGTGATTATCTATTGTGATATGTAGCTTATCTATCTGTGTGAAATGGATAATAATGAAATGAGTTAATTGTTTAAAACCCTTAAGTACAACTTGGACATTAAAATGGCATTTGGTTTCGATGAGACCGGGATCGGGCTTCCATATTTGGATATCTGAAAACCATATTGGTTCCAATTAAACGTTAGATTGTTAATCCAAGTGGAGCGAGTGAAGACTCGAGGTGTAAGAACTATACGTCAGTATAACTATGGGGGTGATTCCGTGATGAGTTTGACGGAATAGTGCTTATAGGTTCGAGATAGTGATTCGAAGTGCAAGGGTTATCGTCGTTAACTCTGAGGGTGATTCCAAAATGAGTGTAACGAGATAATGCCTTCGGTTTCGTTTGAACCCGGAACGAACTTGTATGGATTGAATGCTTTCAGAACATCACAGGTGGACGACGAGCATTCTAAGATTGATTTGTCCTATAAAGGTAATCGTAGCCTCAAGCCTCATCAACCGGGAATGGCTAAAACAAGGGAGGTGCAGCAAGGCTTCGTGGGTAGCCCTCACTGGAGAGCAAGATTTACCCCTGTCTAGAGGTCCCTTTATATTCGGCTGTGTGGCAGTTGGCGACGGCCAATCTGCGGGGTGGTCTTGTTCGAAACTGTTCAGTAAGGAATGGTTCTGGCTTTGTGTTGCAGGGGAGCGGGCATACTCCTCGGTACGGTGATCTAGGCCACGTACTGTGACGGGCGGTACCCCAGTAGCACTGCCATTGATGGAATCCATAATCCAATAAGTGCCTGTACGGTTTTGATTGTGCCCAACTATGTTGGAACGTGAGATGTAAGCATTCCAGGTATTTCTATATTTTATTTTGAAAACCCTAGACACTATTGTAATATCAGTGGATTTCCTATCAAATGTTTTGGTTAGCGTAAGGTAAAAACTTTTCCATGTTTATGTGTGGGAAGTCTTACGTGATACCTATTGTTTCAAAGGATTTTCTAAAGTTAAGCAACTTTTATCCCCGTTTACTCACACCAGACCCCTGTCTGACCCGAGTGTTTATTTTCTGTTTTATTAAACTCTTGGGTACTCATGTTACGTATGAGTAGTCAAGTGTTTCAGGATTGCTTTGACGAGTTCTGGAGGAGATAATGGAGCAGGAGGCTTCAGCGTGTAGATATATGTAGTGGTTCCGCTGTGTTGAGTTGCATCTGTTTTCTCTGATGTGCTTGAATTGTAATTGCTAGACGGATGTTTATAACTGTCTAGTTTGTCTTGTATTAGCTGTAGAACTCTGTTCGAAACTGTTCAGTAAGGAATGGTTCCGGCTTTGTGTTGTAGGGGAGCGGGCATACTCCTCGGTACGGTGATCTAGGCCACGTACTGTGATGGGCGGTACCCCAGTAGCCCTGCCATTGATGGAATCCATAATCCAATAAGTGCCTGTACGGTTTTGATTGTGCCCAACTATGTTGGAACGTGAGATGTAAGCATTCCAGGTATTTCTATATTCTATTTTGAAAACCCTAGACACTATTGTAATATCACTGGATTTCCTATCAAATGTTTTGGTTAGCGTAAGGTAAAAACTTTTCCATGTTTATGTGTGGGAAGTCTTACGTGATACCTATTGTTTCAAAGGATTTTCTAAAGTTAAGCAACTTTTATCCCCGTTTACTCACACGAGACCCCTGTCTGACCCGAGTGTTTATTTTCTGTTTTATTAAACTCTTGGGTACTCATATTACGTATGAGTAGTCAAGTGTTTCAGGATTGCTTTGACGAGTCCTGGAGGAGATAATGGAGCAGGAGGCTTCAGGGTGTAGATATATGTAGTGGTTCTGCTGTGTTTGAGTTGCATCTGTTTTCTCTGATGTACTTGAATTGTAATTGCTAGACAGATGTTTATAACTTTCTAGTTTGTCTTGTATTAGCTGTAGAACTCTGATGTATATGATACTATGTAAAGTTTATGTAATATAATATAATTTATTCGTTCCGCTGTGAGATTCTGATGTTGTCTGTTTCTTTCTTTCCTTTCTTTTCTCTTTTCTATCCCTATCTTTCTTCTTAATGATGCGTCTTTCTATGGAATGAAAGGCGGGTCGTTGCAGAGACCCTATTGCGCCACATAATAGCGGATAATATTTTTATATGAACCCATGTACCGCGATATTCCATCTTGAAACAGATTGGTATTGTGCTAACATCTGTGGATGCAGGGAAACAGATTGGAGGGATCCAACTGGATTTCTCAACAGTATTGATTTATTTACAGATATTTGCGATATATTCTGTTATCATATTGATATATGATGTTTGGATGCCATGGTTGATTTATTGGTGATGCTGCAACATTTGGCCTATTTTTGGAGTTTTAAAAATGTTAAGATAACGATTTTGAATTTAAAAGGACTTTCAAGTGATTTTTGAAAGTATACATTTTATTGAATTTTGGAATTGATTCATTTTAAATAAATAAACGTTATAATTTTAATGTTATAAAAATTATGATTTTGTGAAATATAACCGAAATGTGATTTTTGAAATAGGTAGTTGATTAATTTGTAAAATGGTTTAAATTGGGATTTTCGAATTTTTATAAACGATTTATATAAAAGATTTATAAAACTGATATTTATAAATTAAAAATATTGGAATTATAAAACGAGTTTTTATAAGTGTTAGAATGAAGTATAAATGGATTTCATAAGTGAATGAAATTTATAGATTTATAAATCGTGAAGTTATAAAATGAATAGATTTTGTAAAATAAAAAATTTATAAGAAATTAACTTATAAATTGGATTTTGGCATTTAAATGAGAGATAAATAGAATATGTTAATAAAGTGATTTTATAAGTTGAAGTTGTTATAAGATATAAATGGAGTTTATAAACATTGTTTTATAAATTCGAAGTTGACTTATTTCGATAAGTTAATTATTATAGCTTATTAAAGGAGATATATTCACGATTTTGGACTGTGGATAATCCTTTAAAATAAGGTGTGTAGAAAGGTTGAATTTGGTTAACGAAGTATATTCACGATTTTGGACAGTGAATAATATATTAAAGAAATGTTCTAGGAAGGGAGCTTTTAAATAGAATTAAAACGATTTGAAGTTGTTTTAAAATGTGTTAAGGATCGAAACCATAGATTTCAACATTCATTGTTGAAATAGACGTTTTCGAGAAACAAGGAAAAGATGGATTATAACACTGTTGTTATAGCAAATGATTTTCAAAAGGAAATGTTTTTGTATAGTATTGGGATTTATATATCTATCTAAATTTCGAATCCCTATACTAGTGATTTTGGGTTGTCGTAACGATGTTTTACGCAACATTCTTTTTGACTCAAATAAATGCGTTTAAGATAATGTTTTCCTTAAAAAATAAAATATATACTTAATTGTGATTTAAGTATATTGAATATTTTCTAAGTATTGAAAATAAATAGATTTGTGAATTACTTATTATTAAATAAGTGTGGAAATATTTTCCAATATGAAGTGAAATATTTTGAGATTATATCTTTTAAAGATAAACTGAAAGTGAATATTTAAAATCGATTTGAGAATCGTATGTTAATAGATATTTGGGAAATGTGAATTCACTAGGGAATCTATAAAGGAAAGGGAAAATTTGTTTAAAAATAAACATTGATTTATTTTTGAAGTGTGGAAATAAATTTACGGATTATCTTGTAAAGATATTTTTGGAAAATAAATAATTTGGGAAATTATTTGGAATCTAGTGATGTTGTGCATATCTATTGATAGTTAAATAACCGACTATCAATATTTACCTTTAAAATGGGTATTTGTTGTGATTTTCTTGAAATTGAATGCTATAATTATTTTCAAAAATAAGCGCTCGTTATTCGGTTTAGCCGGGAGAGGACCTTTGTGTCATAAATCCCATTCCGAATAATGATATGTCGTAATGGATAGCATTTGAAGACCGGTGTTGAAGACCGAATAATTTCGAAAATGGAAGGATTACCGTCGAATGTCTCTACATCGGCTGATCTCCAATATAAAGATTTTATCACCTTTGTGATGGGAAGTCCGGTCGTGATTAGTGAATATCCGGATTACAAGGGCTTCTTTGGAAGTGACTTCGGTTCCGTTCGATCCCAGAACGGACTTGTATGGATGTGTTTCTGACGTTACAATTTGAGATGTAAAGCTGGTTTCTATCAAATATATTTCTGTTGGTGGCAGAGAATTTATTCTCTTAGCTTAACACCCTTCTCTGAGACGTCCGAGCTTAGAGGTTATGTAGTTGATGGTTACTAGTGATACATTCCCAAATTGGTAATGTGGCATATGGAGTGTTGCTGATCATTTGTTGATCAAAGCATAGCTTTTATATAAAGCGTAGCTTTGTGGACAAGCCTTCGTCGGACCTCACACTCCGGTAATAGTCAAAACAAGAAAGATGCAGCAAGGTTATTAGGGGATAGCGCCCCTTAGTGTATGTCATTCTTTCTGGATAGAGGTGGTATTACGGTATGGATCCCTGATACTTAACCTATGTTGTTGCTGCAAACTTATTATTTATTGGTTGTTGGTGAATCCCGGGATTTAGGTCGGTTACGGCCGGGGGATGGCATATTCGTGCCAGTTGTTACCCAGCTAGGGGTAACCCGGCCTTGTGTTGGCAGAGATCCATTTAGGTTCTCGACGCGTCTGTCCAAAGGCATACCCATGTGGCAATGGGAAGTTCCTTGGCCTAACCATTAGTTGGAAATCCAAAGAAAAAATACGAGCCCTGTACGGTTTTAGTTGTATAACCTGCCATGGAATGTGGCGGTAACCTGCTATTGAACATGGTAGCTATAGTAGGCATGCGATAATGGTCGTATGTTGGCTAAGATTTATATCATACTTTCGAAATGTTTTCCTACACTTTGCACTTATAATAATAATATCAAAGAAATTTGCGTATCAAGCATGTTTGACTATCATAAGGAGAAATCTCCTCCGATTCTGCGTTTGCATTATGTGTGTGCGGGAGGCCTTATGGTAGTCTCATTTTCAAAAAAAACATTGCGAATCTAATTTAAAATATTTCTTTGTTTGTTTTTAAAGAATAACTGTTTTAAGTTCTCACGCCAGTCCCATGACTGACCTGGAGTTTATTATTCTCTTCCTAAACTCTGGGTGCCCATCATTTTCCACACGGGCAGTCTAGAGTTAGGTTATCAGGTCATTCTGGAATTCAGGAGTAGCTGTAGAGATCTGGAGGCAAGCTGGATGGCATGGCGTATCAACTAGTATATAGTATTTCTTTTCCGTTGTTTGTTATTGTAAACTCTGATAATGTAATGTGATGTGATGTAATGTAATAACTGATATAGTTCTTTGTTTTAAAGATATTCATTTATCTATTATATGTTGTTCCACTGCGATATGTGAGATTCTGATATTGTTTCTGTTGTTTTTCTTTCTTTCTTCTTCTATCTTCTACCTCTTCTTTAACCCTAACAGTTCATTTTTTCGACATTCGATTGCTCAGCAGTTAATACAGTGGACGTATTAATGTCGACTTTCGTGAGTCGAAATCGCAAGACGTTACATATAATAACAGTTATCAGGCTGGTAAAGAGATGGCACCGTTTGAAGCTTTACATTAAATATCATGCAAATCTCTCATTTGTTGGTTAGAGACTAGAGGTAGATTAATTCTCAGTCTGGATTTGGTTAAAGAAGCTGCAGAAAAGATTGAGTTAATTCTGGCTAGAATAAAGGAAACTTAGACTAAGTAGAAGAGTTATGCTGATAAGAGATGGAAAGGCTTAGAGTACTCAACTGGCGATCATGTTTTTGTCAAAATGTATCACCGATGAAAGGAGAGTCAGATTTAATAAATCAGGAAAATTGGCACCAAGATTCTTTGGACCATTTCCTATTATAGAAAGGATCGGGACACTTGCGTATAGGGTAGAGTCACTAAATAGTTTGTCAGGAGTCCACAATGTTTTCCCTATTTCTCATCTAAGGAAGTTAATTCAAGATCTAGAGACTACTATCACACCAACCGTGCTAGAGGACCTAGTAATGGAACCAGATATGACTATAGTTAGAAAATCAGTTCATATAGTTGCAAGAGACATAAAGAGATAAAGGAACAAGATAGTTAGATTAGTCAAGCTTAGTAAACCGAGAGCAAGATTAGAGATACTTATCTTGACATGTTTAGTGGTATGTTTTACGTTTATGTTCGATTATTGTGAGTACCTTATCGTAATTTTGAGGACGCAATTCTTTAAGGAGTCTGTAATGACCCCAATTTTGACTAACATTATTTAGAATACTTAGTTGGATAAATAAAATAAAATAATGTAGATAGTTAAGAGATTGATATTTATTAATTAAGAAGTAGTTTTACCTTAATAAATATATTAGCAATAGAGAATTAAAAATACGTAAGTAGGAGGAATATGATAAAGGTAAAATGCGGATAGCCTTATTCCAATAACCTAAGCCCTTCTAGTCTTCATTCTTCATTCATTTAACTATCACAAACAAAACCAAAACCCTAAAGGAACTCGGCCGGCCACTATTAAAAAGATCTAAAGGGAAGATAAGATGGGATTCAAGTAGAAAGCTTGAAGAAATCAACTTAAAAGCAAATCTCAACCTTCTTAATACAAAGCCAAGGTAGATAGTTAGTTTACATCTCTCTTTCGATAATGATTTTGGTTTCAAGTTAGATCCAAACTATGTTTGCAAATAATATGCCATGTTATGTTTGTTAGAATGGGGGTGTGTGTGTATGCTTATTGATGATTTATATGGTCTAATATAGATTTATGATATGCTTAGATTAGGAAACCTATAAATAATACCTAACCAGTTGTATTTTCGATATATGGTCAAAAGCATTATTTTAGAAGCGAGTTTCGAGTTTCATAATTTTCTAAGTGATTGTACATTTATTATGAATTTTCTATGAGAGAAAATAGTTAATTCTGGGTTTAAATTATTTAAGGCAATTAAACAATATTTTTGGGTCTGAAAGTTATATGTGTTAGAAAACATGTTTAAATCAAATTATTGAGATTTTTGGAGATTTTTCCCAAGTGTTTTACTATGGTTATAAAATTATTTAAGCTAGAGGGGCTTAATTGTTATTTAAGATTTTAGGTTATTTTGTTAAGTATAAATATCTCAAACATTCTAAATTAAGGTAGCAGCAGTTTTATAAAGAGTATATGATAAATATTTCATAGCCAATGAAATTTTGACAAATATTGATGTTTAGGTAAAAAGGACTTATTTAAAAAGCATAAAATCAGTTTTATTTCGAATTACAACATCGCCACTTTCATTGCTTGCTTCCGTCACCATAGCCAGTAAGTCCTTCACACCCATTCAAAACCAATGTACATGGTATCAAGCAATTGGTATGTAGTGTATTGGAGAAAGACGAAAGGAAGAGACGGTGGTTAAAGCATGCTTTTGAAAGATTGAAGCCACTTTTATTAGCTTTCAAATCTATTAACTTGCCTTTGTTTTTAAAATAATCTTTTGAAAGGGTTGCCACTTTTGAACCCCTTCGATACCCTAGCTATCGCATTTATACCTTTTGCGTTAATTAGAGGCCACTTTTCATATAACCTTAAAACTATGTATTCGAAAGGAAGGAATTAATCTTCTTAATATTGAAGCCACCTTCCCGATGCTTTCGAAAGGGGTGTCTTAGTCGCTATTACCAATTGTTATGGAAGCAATGGTTTCGAAAGGATAGCTTTCGAATGTGTCCTCTTTTATACTTTGTAGTTTGTTTTAATTTCATATTGCGGTTTCGAAAATAGTACTTTTAATTTGTTTCAAAGCTATGATTTCATAACTTCTTACTTGAACCCAATGCCTTCGAAAGTTATGATTTTAGTGTTTTGAAAGGTATGGTTTCAGTGTTCCAAAAGGTATTATTTCAATGTTCGAAAGGTATGTTTTAAGTGTTTCGAATGATATGTTTTAAGTGTTTCTAAAGGAATGTTTCCAATGCTTTCAAAAGTTATGTTTAAAGTTTCGAAAGAGGGTATCTAAGGTTTCGAGCAATGATTTCGAAAGGGACGCTTTCTATGATTTCGAATAGGATTGTTTCAGGTTTAAAACAATGGTTTCGAAGGTATTGTTTTGGCTTTATAGCCTAAAGTTTTCTGATTGAAAGGGCTTTAACTTATTTTGAAGGGTTAGCTAGTCCTATTGATTTAGATTTCATCAACATTGTTTTGTGAAAAGCATATACCATGGCATGGATATTAAGAGTAAATCAATGAACATATTTTCCTTATTAAAGTATGATTTAAAAGGGTTAAATCAATTTGAAAGAAATGTTTTCAAGGAAAATTGAATAGGGTAGTTAACCATAAGTATATGCCTCGGATATTAGAAGACCAGATGAGACTGGTATGGGTACACGCCCTATAGTTTAGGCAGTAGCCCCAGCTAATATAAGTCCAAACTTCTAGTGTGTAAGGCTTTGTCATAGGTAAGACTAAAATGATGTTACACACAGAAAGGAATACGCTGAATGAAGGTGGGTTATTGATGAGCCTGCAAAACCATTAGGATCAGTTGACCCTTGGATAAATAAGTTAAGGACAAATTGTCCAGTATTGTATATAACAGAAGTTAGAATATTTATTATGTCTGGTAGGGCCGAGTTAGCTAGTGGTTAAGAGTAAGTTAGATAAAACTATAATGTTCGGACAGATAGTCCATTGATTACCTGATTTATATGCATATATGTTATCGCTATTGTTGCTATAATTAGTTTGATTGCAATATTTTGATTTGCAAAAGATATGATTTTAAAAGGATATAAGTGAGGGGAAACCTGGTCCGCTAAGCGGCACGGTCTCACTTAATATCAATAAACCGATATGTAATAGAATTATTCACACCATGCTTTATGTCTGACTCGAATTTTATTTTTTCCTCCTTAAACTCTCGGTTTCTTAAAATTTAATTTGAGCAGATTGAGAGTTGAGGACTTTTCTAGTTTAATAGGTTGGACGAACAAGCTTATGAAGATGTGTAGGTGGCAAAGCCGGCTATGTAGAAGTTGTGTTGTACGTATGACTGATATGTCTATCTATCTAGTACCCTGATCATCCAAGGGGGAATCTTCATATGTCGCTCTTGGCTTATTTTGTAATAATTATATTTTATCAAAACCTCTAAATCGTTTTGGGATTATGTAATTGAATACGAAATATTGATTTGAAATGTAATCAGAAAAACTTTTTTTCAAATATGTGTTAATTTTTTTTCATATTCATGTGCTTCTGATATTATGGATCATTAACATTATCTTATTTTTTCACCAGAAGTTTATACCATAGATGACTGTAACATCTGTACTGCTTAGCTTTGGGCCCAAAATGGGGGATTTTACACGATGCCCGTTAGGAATTATGACCATATATCCGGCTTCGGTTCCTTGTTCATTTGAGGTTCCATCTATGAACAATTTCCACTTAGGTTTCAAATCTTTCTCATTTTCAAATTGCTCCTTAATAAAACTGTGCACTTATCGAAGAAGTCAACTAGTGTCCATCCTTTGATTGGTAATCGTGGTAAGAACTCAATGTCATATTGGTTAAGCTCAATTCCCAACTTAACTAACCATCCTGAAGTTTTTGGCTTGCTAAAGACTTGCTTGGTGGAAAATTAGCTTAGATTTTAATTGAATGTGCTTAAAAGTAAGCCTTAGTTTATGCACGATGAGGATTAAGAAGTATGCTAGTTTTTCTATAACTACATATCTGGTTTCTACATCCTTGATTCTTTTTGCTAGTATAATATACAAGAAGTTGAACCCATTTTTCCTCTATTATAACCACTGAGCTGACTGCATTTTCAAAGACTACCATATGGATATAAATATTTACTCCATCTACAGGACTGTAATGAATTGGTGGTTTTTGGAAGTGGTCTTTTAGCTCTTGGAATGCTTTTCGACAATCTTCACTCCATTCAAAGATTTTTTCTTGATCTCATTGAAAGATGGATATATTTATCAGTTGCCTTAGAGATGAAACCTATTCAATGCCTCCACTCTCCCGTTTAGGTTCATAACATCCTTTCTTGCTTCGGGTTCAATTTTTCGATAGCTTGGATTTGGTCAAGGTTATCTTCAATTCCTCTTGCGCTCACTATGTACCCCCAAGAACTTGCCAATCTGGATCCTGAAAGAACACTTTTGTGGATTAAGTTTCATTTGATACTTTCGCAACACATCAAACATTTCTTCCAGGTCTTTTAGGCGACTGCTTCTTTCTTGAGATTTGACTAGCATGTTGTCTACATATACTTCCATGTTGCGACTAACTTTCTCTCTGAACATTCTATTTACCAGTCTCCAATATACCGCCCCTGCATTCTTCGGTGCAAATTGCATTACTTCATAGCAGTAAGTTCCCCAATCTTTTATAAAGCTGGTATTTTCCTCGTCGGGCTTGAACATTGGGATATGGTTATATCCTAAATAATAATTCATAAATATAAAGGACGGTGTCGCTTGTTATATCAATTAACAGATCTATCCTTGGAAGACAATAATAATCTTTTGGGCACACCTTATTTAAATTGGTGTAATCGACACAAGTTCTCTATTTCCCGTTGGATTTCTTAGCTAGAACTGACTTTGCCGATCGCTTTGGATAAAATACATCTCGGATAAATCCATTCTCAAATAACTTTTTTACTTCCTCCTCAAAGCATCAGATTGGACTTTATCGAGTTGCCTTTTCTTTTTTTGGATTGGCATGAATTTAGGATTTATATTTAGAGCATGGCACATAACAGTTGGGTCAAACCCCACCACATCTGAATGAGTCCAAGTGAACACATTTTTGTTGGGCTGAAGAAAACGAACTAATTCCCTTTTAGTTTACTATGTAGTTCTTTTCCAACCTTTACTACTTACATCATGTCAGTTGGGTCTATACATATTTCCTCAAGTTCCTCGGTGGGTTTCATCCTTTCGTGATCACCTCTACAATCGAATTCAGCGATGATCTCTTCTCCTTTCACTTCTTCATTGACTACATTTGCATTTTTTCTCTTTCTTTTCTATTCCAAAAAGTTGAATTTCCTAAATGTATGTTGGTATTTACTACATGCTTTTGCCTTCTCTTTGAATGATTGGTTGCATGAACCTTCATTCAAAGGCCAAGTGATTTCAGTTTGGATTAACCTACCTTGCACTACATCATAATAGGGAATGTAGTTTCGCTTATATTGATCAAGCATAGAAAAAAATATTTTACAGGAGCTAAATTAATCTCCCCTTACTATTCCCTTGCCATTCTTAGTTAGAAACTTCACTACCGGGTACTTTGGTGACACGAAAGCATCAACCTCATCCAGGGCTAACCATTCAATGAACACATTGTAATAGAATGGCGAATCAATTATAACAAAAAGAGTTTTGAAAGCCCTGCAGTGTGGTGAAATCCCTATTTGTACTAGCACCTTTATTTCCCTTACGGGGGTTGATCCTTTATTGTTGAATCCAAAGATAGGCTCCAAGCTTGGCTTTAGCTTCTCCTTAGGAATTCCCATCTGATTAAAGGCATGCTTAAAGATTACATTGACTGCACTTCCGGTGTCAATAAGGATTTTCATCACAACTAAAAGTCTAATTTAAGAAGTTATCATGAGCGGGTCATTGTAGGGATGATGGATTCCTTTCAGCTCTTGTGGAGTAATGGTTAGGCTATGTATCTGAATCTGATACCTAGAGTTTTTTTATCGTGGTTCTTTCTGGATTGAGAAAATTTCTTCCTTAGCTTCCCTGATGTAACGATTTTTGGCACCTTTGCTATTTCCAAATATATCTGTACCTACGTGAATCACATCAATTCTATTAATAAGTGGGATGAAATTAAGCTAGTCATCGTCTTCTACTACATTGGCAATGTTATCTGGGAGTCTCGGATTACTCTTCTATAAACAAGCACTTTTTGGTTATCCTTGACAAACTCCTTTAAATGTTCGTTATGAATCATCTATTGGACTATCCCTACTAACATACGACATTCATCCGTATTGCATCTATTAGATTTGTGATAAGAGAAATATTCGCCCTCATTCCTTGGTTCTGGTTTAGTCTTTACCTTGTAAGAGATCGAGAAATCACCATTCTCCTACATCGTAGCATATATGTAAGGTATTGGTTTGTTTAAAGCAACATGGCTTGCGTTTGAATCTTCTTGCCACCTCAGCTTTTTATGATTACATCTGTTATTAATCTTTCCCATTCGAGCCGAGCTTTCATTTTGGCATGATATATTTCATCCATTCAAATGAACTAGTCTACTTGAAAGTGAAGGTCTTGTAAATCCTTACATCCATGAATGTATAGTTCATGCACAAATGGTGTTTGATCGATTAGCCCTGAGTGTACTGCTGTTTGTGTCAAAATTGGGCACAACACTCGTCGGAAGTTTTTGAAGAGATAATAAATGAAGAAAGTAAATTAAAATGTGGATTATCTAACAAAAACTCCAAATAACAGGAAGTAAATTGCACGAGAGATAACGATTTAGAGTGGTTCGGCGTATTGCCTACGTCCACTATGAAGTTTCGTTACTTTATTGCTTGATATTCGGAGAATACAACTTTTTTATGTCAAAGTACAACAAGTAGTAAGCCAAAATTCGAAATCAAAGGCAGCGGTGGTGCTCTGAAGCAATTCTGGCAGCGTCCGGGCGTGCTTTATCTCTGAAACTCTCTGATCCCCTTTCTGAATGACCAGGGGCTCTATTTATAGTTGTAGGAGGCTGATATTTCGCCTAAAATCAGGGGAGAACGCTTCTGGCACGTGAGAGGGCCCACATGGCTGGATTCTGGAGATCCGGGCCCACTTTGGGATCGATTCGACCCTTGGTTCGAATCGATCAAAAAGGTGTCCAATCGTGATGAAACTTGGCGTGGACATTCTTCTATCTATATGCAAGCTCCTGCGAAAATTTCATAGCATTTGGATTTGTAGATATCGAGTTATGATCGATTCAAGTTGGAGTTTTTGCCCCAGGGATCCGTTCGAATCGATATGGTTCGAATCCATAGGGTCGAATCCATGCTTCTGCAGGTGAAAGTGATGGCGTGGTGCGTATGCTTCGGGTCAATCCTCCTTTTTCTCCGAGTTTTCTGGGTCATACCGTCGGTTTTAGCCGCGTTTATCTGATGGATTCGAAGAGTTGGATTCAAAGGCACGCTTCCTTCGAATCGATGGAACTGGTACTCGTTCGAATCGGTCAAAGCATTTGATCGATTCGAGGTTGCCTCAATTGGGGGATTCGAAGGCGAGTTTTGGAATGAAGCCGGGGCTTCTTCACTTGCATGGATTCGAGGAAACTTTCCCTCAATGGATTCGAGCTAGGGCATACAAGGATGGATTCGAACCAAGGCATAATGGGATGGATACGACCTTAAAGCTTGCTCGATGGAGTCGAAGCAAGGTATGTTCTGATGGATTCGAACCATGGCTGACTACCGATGGATTCGAACCAAGGCCTTATGGACGGATTCGAACCAATGCATGGTTCATGGAGTCGAAGCATGGCCACTTGGATGGATTCGAACCAATATGTGGTCGATGGATTCGGAGCATGGATTACTTCTGATCGATTCGAACCTATGCCATTCCCGAGGGATTCGAGCCTATATCATTTCATCCATCTCCCATTGGTAATAACTTGAGCATACTAACTCGGATTGCCCCGAAATTTGGAACGTTGGTTTCTACCACTTAGCTTGACGTGTCTTATCAATCGTAGCCCGATCCGAACTCGGGCAAAATTCATCGATATTTGTAGTTGCGCAATCAATCATTCCAAATTGAGGACATGTGATCTTGTCTTTTTCCAATCAGTTCCTGGTTATCTCGGCCTTGCCAAAAGGCGGGATAACATTTGCCCCCCAAAGTACGTCTTGTGTAAACATGACGTGCTTTGAAAAGCTGCAGTCTATCGTTGGACAATTAGAACATGCTTTGCTGAGAGTTGTATTCTTTATTGCTGTAGCCAATCGTCGTATGATCGCGATCGGCTATTTGTCATCTACATCATGACGAAATGGACATTTGATCCCTGTGAATAATACAGATCAAACATTAGTCAGACATATGTGCATATATGTACCACCTTGACTTTGGTTAATGTTGCTTGACTGTAAGTCGTTGTCAGTTCGGTTTGTTATCGAATTCTGCATCGGTCCTCTCCTGAACCGATCTTGAGATTCGAGTTAAAACACTTTTTTTATGATTGTTTGTAATCGTCCTCTTGTATCGATCCTCTCCTGAATCGGTATAAAAGGTAGACAAGTAATTTTTCAAATCGTATTGATTCGTTTGCTCTCATCGACGCCCTTTGATGGATTCGAAGTCACGTATGTTCGAATCGATTGTCTTCGAGTCGATGGTTTTTAATCCAGCCTTTGTTTAGTGCTTCCTCGAATCGATGATGCCTCGCATCGATAAAATTGTTGTGGATTCGATCGTGTAAAGGATAGGAAGGCGATGGATTCGAAGTGAAGTATGGACTCAGCCGTGTGATGGATTCGAAGCAACGGCTCTACGCTGGGATGGATTCGAACGTAGTGGGTTACTGAGCAGTCGTTCGAATCGATGGAGCATGGCGAGTGACCGGTGGTAGAAAGTCACCTCAACCGGGAGTCGAAGAGTCACGCGCTTTCTGTGGAACCCATATAAATACTCAAGGCCAACTTCACCTTTATTTTTTACTTTTATCCTTTTGCTTTAACCGTATCTTCGAATTGATCCTCCAGAGCCAGAGACAATTGCATCTTACACGAATCGATCCAATTTTTCCAAGTTTTCGTCTGTTAATCGAATCCAACTAGGTAATTAAGGGATTTGACTCGAGTGTAGGACGATGAAACTGGACTTTTCATCATCGATTTCAATTCTTTTCATCTGACAAATCTGAAGAGTTATGAGATCTGAATGGAGTTGGTCGACTCGATGGATCTGGGGAGCGAAACCATCCAAGTCGTTTCGATCTTAAGTGTTATCATGGAGAAGCGTCCTTGCTTCGCATCGATCTAAGCATGTGTAGTTCGAATCGATCAAGAATGCAAGATTTCGAATCGATCCAGGGTTCTGGAGAGAGAGATTTCCATGAAGCAATGATTTCTGCTGAGAGAGAGAGACTCGGTTTTCACCATGTGGAGACTAGCGAGGGTTCTGGAGCTGCACATCGTAGCGAGGATGTTTCATTTGCTTCCCCGACCTCGTCTGGAGTTACTGCTACAGTTGGTCCACATGTTGTTCCTGCTTATAACCCGGATCAACCGGAACTGTCTCTCGGTATAGCTGCTGTTTCCGAACTCGTCTCATCACCGAGCCGAGGCAAAGAAGGTATTTCAAATATTCCTTAAGTGTTTTAGAATGACGAACTTGGAGAAGATCGTTTGACTGATTATTCTCATTTCTTTTCGATTAGTGACTGAAAGTGATGCGCCAGCACTTCCAGTACCACAAATTTCGCAGTCAATGCAAGGAGCTGTCGTTACTGAGGCTATTACAACTACCACCGTAACCGGCGAGACTAGAGAGGGGAGTTCAATGTCGCTTGATGCTCAGATGATTGAGGAACTTCTCAAGCAGCCCTGTGAACATTTTACCGATCCTTCTTTTGCAATGGGCGGTGTCGCTCCAACTTTTAGCTCGTTTATGCCGACTATCAGTGTGTCCAGCGCTGCTCGATCTTCCCGAGAAGAAGAAATCCTTGCCGAAATAAGCGCTGAAATGGCTGTGGCGACGACGGTTGGTGGTTCTGGAAGTGATGTTGCTCCACCAAGCTTAACTCCTTTAGTGGTTATTTCTCCTGTCGGCACAGTTACGACTTCTAGTGCCGAAGCTCCACCACCTGTTACGGCTCCCATGCCTTCAGTTCGTCCTCACAAAAGGATCTCTATCCCTTCCAGCTCTGAGGAAGATATTGATATTATGCCAGATCCGGAAGATGTTCCAAAGAAGGACAGAAAACCCCGTAGGAAGCCGGGTAGTGGGTCCAGCGGCTCGACTCCAAGGAAGAAGTCTCGGAAGAAGAAGGACTGAATTTCATGTCGTGCGATGCAGATGTTATTAGCAATCTTTTTACTTCTCCTTTTTTTGAGCCGTGTATAAGTGTGGATTCGGCACCCACTCTATGGACTATTTTTTGTTTTGTCATGTAATCAAACTCCTTTTTTGTTTTTTGATAAAATGGAAAACAACTCTTTTCTCTTTTGCTTAAGTATTGCGTTGATTAGCTCGTGCTCACATATGTCATAAACCTTGAATACATGTCCACACTCCGGGGACTTAACACAATTTTCAATTAACAGTTCGGCCCATACTCTGGGAACTTATTAATTACCAATGTTTATGACTTAGTTCGCTCTTCGGGAACCTGTAATTGATGTTTATACTCCAATTCACACTTCGGGAATTTGGAGTTAGTGATTGTATTTCAGTCCATGCTCTGGGGACATAGGGTTATTTTTATGTTTACACTCCAATTTGCGCTCCGGGAATTTGGAGTTAATGTTTATACTCCAGTTTGCACTCTGGGAACTTGGAGTTAGTGTTTATACTCCGGTTCGCGCTCTAGGAACCAAGAGTTGGTGTTTATGCTCCAATTCACACTCTGGGAATTTGGAGATAGAGTTTTATATTCTGGCTTGCACTCCGGGAACCAAAAGTTGAAGTTTATACTCCAATTCGCACTCTGAGAATTTGGAGTTAGCTCACACTCTGGGAGCGATCGATTTATACTCCAGCTCGAGCTCCGGGAACCGAGGGTTGAAGTTTATACTCCAATTCACACTTTGGGAATTTAGAGTTGGCTCACACTCTGGGAGCGATGGATTTATACTCTAGTTCGCACTCCAGGAACCGAGAGTTGAAGTTTATACTCCAATTCGCACTCTGGGAATTTGGAGTTGGAGGAGGGATCGTCGTGTATCAATCCCTGTGAATGTTGATGTAGTGTTCTGCCCCCGAGCTCGGATTTCACTTAGCGAGTGACCGGTCGTATCACAGTCACTCCCTATTTGAATAAATCCCACCGCATGATGGAACTTAGCTCTCCGTGCATCGTGATATTGTACGTCATATTCAGTAAATCACAGCTCTGGCTCGAAGAGATGGCATTTTATTGCTGAAACGAGAAAATATGGCAACGTCAGTTGCCTTATTACAAATTTAAATCTCGAAATGCTAGAATAAAATGAAAAGGGATAAATTGACTAAAAATAAATAAGTAAAGTCTTTTATATGTAGTAACGACGAAGGCTTTCGCTATTCCAAGCTCTCGGCAAAGTAAGACCGTCAACGGTCGATAATTTGAACGTGCCATCTCCGAGATTTTGTGAAATCACATACGGCCCTTCCCAATTTGGCTTCATGTGCGAAGCAACCGGATATATTCTTTTGAGTACGAAATCGCCTAGTTCGAAGGTTCGCGGGCGAACCTTGGAATTGTACAGTCGGGCAACTTGACTTCGATATGCGGCTGCCCTCAAGTCAGCCTCTTCGCGCTTCTCATCGAGTAAATCCAAGGATTCAGCAAGTAGTATGGCATTTGTTTTAGGATCATAATATGTTACACGATGAGAGTGCACTTCCATTTCGACTGGAATAACGGCTTCAGAGCCGTAGGATAGAGAAAACGGGGTATGACCGGTTGCAGTTTTATGAGTCGTTCGATAGGCCCATAACGCCATAGGAAGTTCGTCGACCCATTTGCCCCCGGCTTTTTCCAGTCGCTTCCTTAGAATGGATTTGATAACTTTATTAACAGCTTCGACTTGACCATTTGCTTGAGGATGCGCTACTGCAGAGTATTTCTTATGGATGTGGAATCGTTGACAGAAATTTTTGAATTCAGTACTGTCGAATTGGGCTCCGTTATCGGTGATGATAGTACGTGGGAGACCAAACTGGCAGATGATGTTACGTACTACAAAGTTGATTACTTTCTTTGTCGTAATTGTTGCAAGAGGTTCAACTTCAGCCCATTTGGTGAAATAATCAACTTCGACGATGGCGTACTTCGCGCCACCTTTGGCCAGAGGCAATGTGCCGATGATATCTATTCCCCATACCGCAAATGGCCAAGGACTGACCATTTGGGTTATCTCAGTAGGCGGGACTCTAGGAATTCGAGCGTGTTTCTGGCATTTGTCACACTTTCTAGCATAGTCTGCAGCATCGCGATTAACAATAGGCTAATAATACCCATATCGGAGTATTTTCTTTGCAAGTGCTTGCCCCCCAGTGTGATCGCCACATTCTCCTTCGTGTACATCGTGTAACACTCGTTTGACTTCATCGTGCGTGATACACCGGAGGAGAGGAACAGAGTATCCTCTCCGGTAAATGACTCCGTTTTGAATAACAAATCGAGAGGCCTTTCGTAGAACTTGTCTTTTCTCGCTTCGACGCTCGAACAACACACCATGTTTAATATAATCTCGATAAGGAATCATCCATTACTCCCTATTGGAGGTAGCTTCAAATGTGAAATCGGTCTCCCTTCGATCAATGCTTGGGGAGGATAGGGTTTCAACCGAAACGACCCCCAACTGCTGAGCTTCACCCGTACTTGCTAACTTCGCCAACGAATCAGCTTTCTGATTGTGCTCTCGGGGTATGTAGAAAATGGCATAGTAATCGAACTGATCAAGCATCTCCAGAACTCGAGTTAGATAAGCGGCCAATCTTCGGTCTTTGGCCTGATATTCTCCTCGGACTTGACATACTATCAACTGGGAATCACAGTAGATCTCTACAGCGATGATTTTCAGATCGCGGGCAAGCTTTAGTCCGGTAAGTAGAGCTTCGTACTCGGCTTCATTGTTGGTTGCGCGGAACTCGAACTTTAAAGCATAACATATGGATCGTCCCTCGGGGGTTTCAAGCACTACCCCAGCTCCTGAGCACCGATCGTTTGACGCTCCATCGGTGTACATCTTCCAGATGTATTCGGGAGATTTGCTGGTCTTGGGCAAGTCTTCAGGAACAGTGAATTCAGCTATAAAATCTGCTAGGACTTGGCCGTGAATGGCCCTTCTCGGAGTATAAGTGATGTCGAATTGACTCAGTTCGATGTTCCATTTTAGTAACCTACCAGACGTCTCAGGCCGCGTGAGGACCTGTCGTAACGGCTGATCGGTGTACACAGTAATAGGATGAGCCTGAAAATATGGGTGGAGCTTCCTTAAGGCAATGACTAGGCAATATGCCAGCTTTTCAAGCTTTGGATAATTTCTCTCGGCTCCGGTCAATCGTTTACTCACGTAGTAGACCGGTTTTTGCACTCGGTCTTTCTCCCGAATTAATGCAGCACTGATTGCATTTTTAGATACTGCCAGGTAGAGATATAACTGTTCATGATCTACAGGCTTTGAAAGGATTGGTGGTACGGAAAGATGTTGGACTAGCGATTGAAATGCGCCCTCGCATTCTGCAGTCCATTCGAAGTTTCGTTTCCCTTTTCGAATCAAATGGAAGAAGGGAATGCATTTGTCGGTCGACTTCGAGATAAACCTGCTCAGTGCTGCAACTTTACCATTAAGACTCTGAACTTACTTTATGGTTCTCGGAGTCTGAAGATTTCTGATAGCCCGGATCTTCTTGGGGTTGGCCTCTATTCCTCGGGCATTGACAATGAACCCAAGGAATTTTCCGGATGCGACTCCGAAATGACACTTTAGTGAATTAAGCTTCATCCCGTATTTCCGGAGGATATTGAACATTGACTCCAAGTCCTTGTCATGATCAACGGAGTATCGCGATTTCACCAACATGTCATCTACATAAACCTCCATAGTCTTCCTAATCTGATCGGCAAACATTCGGTTGACTAAGCGTTGATAAGTTGCGCCAGCATTCTTTAATCCAAAAGACACGACCTTGTAGCAGTATAATCCCAAGTCGGTTACGAAGCTTGTGTGCTCTTGGTCGGGTACATGCATGGGTATCTGATTGTAACCTGAGTAAGCATCCATGAAGGATAATAATTCATGTCCAACGGTTGAATCTACCAGTTGATCGATTCGGGTAAGTGGAAAGCTGTCTTTCGGGCAGGCTTTTTTCAGGTCAGAGTAATCGATACACGTTCTCCATTTCCCGTTTGGTTTCCGGACGAGTACGGGATTGGACACCCACTCTGGGTATAAAGCGTCTCTAATGAACCCATTCGTCTTCAATTTGTCAACCTCTTCCTTAAGGGCAGCAGATCTCTCTGGATCCATACCACGTCTTTTCTGTTTGACCGGGATATACCGCGGGTCAATATTTAAAGTGTGGCTCGCGATGTCCGGCGAGATTCCACACATATCGGAGTGCGTCCAGGCGAATACGTCGAGATTCGCTCGGAGAAAATCAACCAATTCTTGTTGTGTCTCTTGGTTCAGCTGAGACCCAATCTTCAACATTCTTGAGTCATTGTCATCATCGTCAATCGGGACATCGATGGTTAGCTCAGCCGGAGAAGCTTGACTTTCCGTAGATTCTTCTTTATTTTCATTGTCCCTTGGGTCAAGATCCTTTTGGAATTGGTTGTGGTGCCCAGGCCGAGGCCCAGGCGCTAATTGTCAATTGTCAGTGAAACAGACGCAGAGAGATTCCTCTACGCCCTTTCCTTTTTCTTTTCGCTGCGCCTCCCGCAGCTCGGCAACATAACAGGCTCTTCCAGCAGCCTGATCTCCTTGTACAACTCCTATCCCGTGGTTAGTAGGGAACTTCAGAGTTAAACACCATGGGGCAATACCAGCCCTAAATTCAGCAAGGGCCGGTCGGCCCAAATAGGCATTGTACGGAGAAGGAATATCCAAGACAACAAATTGCAACATCCGAACTCTTCGGCATTCTCCCACTCCCAACTCCACCGGCAATTCAACCATTCCGGTTGGTATTGTCGCACTTCCGTTGAAGCCGTGGACTCGTGATTGACAAGGTTTTAAGTCCTTAGCTTCCATCTTCATTAAATCGTATGCTCTTTTAAACAGTATGTTCATGGAACTCCCACTGTCTACCAAGATCCTCTTCATCCAAGCAGGACCAACTTGAGTGGATATGACCAGCGGGTCAATTGTGGGGGATTCGACTTTATCGGCATCTCGATTTCTAAATACGATTTCGTCATCCATCGTCTTTTGTTCTTTAGCCGTGTTCCGTCTTCAGAGTTACTATAGCATTCAAAGTCCACATGCCTGATCGAGCTAGCATATGACTCCATTTCTCTCCAGCTTCTGTCTGCTAGATGGGGACCACCACTTATTGTATTGATAACCAACCTCCCGCCCGTACGAGCGGGTTCACCTTGTCTTTCCTGATTCTGCGTTCGATTTTGATTGGATGGGCCCGCCTCACCGGACTGCGGTGCCCGAACAAACTGATCCAACTTTCTTTCTCTGATTAATTTTTCAATGAGGTCTTGCAAATGCCTACACTCATTGGTGTTATGTCCATAACATTCATGAAATCTACAGAATTTTCCTGTTTGAATCTGCCTCTCCGACGATGGCTTCGGAGCAGGCTTTTTGTATTGCATAGTATTACAAATCTGTAGGTATACATTTTCCAGTGACGTGTTAAGTGGTGTATTACTGTCAAACATTGCGATTCTACGCCTCGGACCACGATTTTGGTCTTGCTTCTTGCTTCGGTTATCACCGTTCCTCGATTGTTGAGTCTGCTTATTTTGAATATTCAACTGGACTTTTCCTGAACTTTCGCCAGACTGTTTAACCGCAACAGTACTCTGAATGCCTTCTCTGCTGGGCCTTGCATCATCCTGCTTCCTAGACTGTTTCACATCCTCTCGCCTCAAGAATTGAGCGGCTTTGGAATAGAAACGGTCCAACGATGCGGGAGGCTTTCCAGCTAACCAATTTCCAAACTCGGAATCAGGGTCGATTCCTTTAGTCAAAGCCATTAAGATAGAATTATCATTGGGGTTGGTGATCTCTGCGCATGCAGCATTGAATCTCTCCAAATATCGTCTAAGTGTCTCTCCGGGAGCTTGAGTGACACTTGATAAGGTATTAACATCTTTAGGTCTGGCAATATGCATGCGAAACTGCTCAACAAATTTGGTAGCTAACTGATCAAATGAAGAAATAGATCGTGGCGGTAATCTTGTAAACCACATCGTCGCAATTCCCCCTAAGGAAATAGGAAAGCTACGGCATTTTACTGCGTCATCAGCTCTCGCAGCAGTCATCGACCATTCGTATTTCAAAATATGTTGATTTGGGTCGGAATTCCCTTCATACATGGGCAGGGTTGGCATCCTGAATCGCCGAGGAGGTTCAGCATACAATATGTCATCAGTGAACGGGGTATGACTTCAGGAGATTCCCTAATCGTCATTTGTTAGGCCTTGACTATCGCGAATCATTTGTCGTACCATGGATGAGAGGTCTGGCATCGGAACATTCAGTGTGTGGTGAGCCAAAGTGTGGTCGGGTTCCACGGTGCGAGGTGGGATCGGGCGCTGTCGACGATCCGTATCTCGCCTCCTTGGCTCGACGTCTTCTGGGACATATGGCTCTGGAGCATGTCCCTGCTGATGGTAATTCTGATTGGAGTGATCTCGGGTATCAACTCCTATGTCAACTGCATCGGCTGTGGCAGCACGATCATCTGCAGTGTATTGTGGAATAGTGCCTCCTTGGGAGGAGGGTCCAGTATGGAAGCTGGTAGATGGGCCAACTCTTACTTGCCCAACGGTTAATGCCTGTTGATAGTCAACAGCTTGCGCATGGTTTCCGTCTAGCCTGGGACGGGTGGATCTGTCATTGTAGTCAGATGAAGCAGAGCTTTCGGTGGAAGAATGAGGAGCTTGATCCCTTCTGGATCTTCTTCGCCTTTGGCGATTTAGTTGGTTGGTCAACTCAGCGTTAGCGCGCAACTGCTCAGTTAGCTGTTGTCGGCTTTGGGTTAGTTCCTGGAGTAGCGCCTGGAACTCTTGTCTTGTGAACGGACCTGACTGATCCGTATGCCCAGCAGCATCTTGATTGGTTGACTGCAGCTGTGTGGGATTTTGCCTATCCCGACCTTCTTGATCACCAACGTTAGAAGTGGTTCTTGTACTCACCATCTTGAAGCGTTGAATCCTTTCCTAGACTTTGAAAAAATCTGAATAGAACGGAAGGAATCTGAATATGAGGTCTAGATCTCTCTCTTAGATTTATGCAATCCGGTATCGAAGATAGATCCAAGGAGCAGGAGAAAAACTGGGTTGCTCTCAGTGAAAGCACCAAAGTGTTTGTGTCAAAATTGGGCACAACACTCGTTGGAAGTTTTTGAAGAGATAATAAATGAAGAAAGTAAATTAAAATGTGGATTATCTAACAAAAACTCCAAATAACAGGAAGTAAATTGCACGAGAGACGACGATTTAGAGTGGTTCGGCGTATTGCCTACGTCCACTATGAAGTCTCATTACTTTATTGCTTGATATTCGGAGAATACAACTTTTTTATGTCAAATTACAACAAGTAGTAAGCCAAAATTCGAAATCAAAGGCAGCGGTGGTGCTCTGAAGCAATTCTGGCAGCGTCCGGGCGTGCTTTATCTCTAAAACTCTCTGATCGCCTTTCTGAATGACCAGGGGTTCTATTTATAGTTATAGGAGGCTGATATTTCGCCTAAAATCAGGGGAGAAAGCTTCTGGCATGTGAGGGGGCCCACATGGCCGGATTTTGGAGATCCGGACCCACTTTGGGATCGATACGACCCT
The DNA here is from genome assembly GCA_030765085.1 of Allium cepa. NCBI lineage: Eukaryota > Viridiplantae > Streptophyta > Magnoliopsida > Asparagales > Amaryllidaceae > Allium > Allium cepa. The sequence continues at coordinate 273,570,798 of CM060946.1, forward strand.
TGGTTCGAATCGATCAAAATGGTGTCCAATCGTGATGAAACTTGGCGTGGACATTCTTCTATCTATATGCAAGCTCCTGCGAAAATTTCATAGCATTTGGATTTGTAGATCTAGAGTTATGATCGATTCAAGTTGGAGTTTTTCGCCCCAGGGATCCGTTCGAATCGATATGGTTCGAATCCATAGGGTCGAATCCATGCTTCTGCACGTGAAAGTGATGACGTGGTGTGTATGCTTCGGGTCAATCCTCCCTTTTCCCCGATTTTTCTGGGTCATACCCTCGGTTTTAGCCGCGTTTATTTGATGGATTCGAACAGTTGGATTCGAAGGCACGCTTCCTTCGAATCGATGGAACTGGTACTCGTTCGAATTGGTCAAAGCATTTGATCGATTCGAGGTTGCCTCAATTAGTGGATTCGAAGGCGAGTTTTGGAATGGAGCTGGGGCTTCTTCACTTGCATGGATTCGAGGAAACTTTCCCCCGATGGATTCGGGCTAGGGCATACAAGGATGGATTCGAACCAAGGCATAATGGGATGGATACGACCTTAAAGCTTTCTCGATGGAGTCGAAGCAAGGTGTGTTCTGATGGATTCGAACCATGGCTGACTACCGATGGATTCGAACCAAGGCCTTGTGGATGGATTCGAACCAATGCACGGTTGATGGAGTCGAAGCATGGCCACTTGGATGGATTCGAACCAATGTGTGGTCGATGGATTCGGAGCATGGCTTACTTCTGATCGATTCGAACCTATGCCATTCCCGAGGGATTCAAGCCTATATCATTTCATCCATCTCCCATTGGCGATAACTTCAAACTAACTCGGATTGCCTCGAAATTTGGAACGTTGGTTTCTACCACTTAGCTTGACGTGTCTTATCAATCGTAGCCCGATCCGGACCCGGGCTAAATTCATCGATATTTGTAGTTGCCCAATCAATCATTCCAAATTGAGGACATGTGATCTTGTCTTTTTCCAGTCAGTTCCTGATTATCTCGGCCTTGCCAAAAGGCGGGATAACAACTGCCACTAGTTTATATCTATCAGTCACATTTTTAGCTTTCAAAGCTTCTATATTAAACCTTTTACGATAATCTTATAATAGCTCTCTAGGTCTTTGTTTGATCTTTGCTACTATTGTATAATCAACGCAAGATCTTTGCAAATGCAGAATTAAGCTAAAAACTCATAAAAAACTAATTCCAAGAGTACACAATCCTTTCGCAATATTGTTGATACCATTTGGCTGGTGCACCTTGGAAAGTGGTTGGTCTACACCACACTATCTCAGATGCATTATACAAGTACATCTGACTCTCAAAAGCCGATAAATGATTGTTTGGATGAGTTGTTCCATTGTATCTGATTAATGGATCTTTATATGACGTGGAATTCTTGTAGACATAATCATGTCAGTGAACGGAGCTTCTCATTGATTATCATTGACTCTCTCATCTTGAGTTCTTTTTTCCTTTGGCATTAAGCATATCCTTTAACCTTTTTGCTGCCAAATACCTCAAGTATTCCTCATCAGTATGATAATTGCCTCTTTCGAGTTTATATCCCTCTGAAGTAGAGCTTTCAAATTATTTGTTAGATTTTTCCTCAATCCTTCCTTCATAATCTGCCTTAGCCTGTTGGTTACTTTTTCTATAGAATTGCAACAAGCTTGCTTTTGTCCTTATTCCTAAGTTGGGAAGCATTCAAATTTCTTCTTGAAGATTTTGTTTCATCTCCTCTTGTAAGCTTGGTAGTCTTTGAATATTTTTGGCAAGACTCTTTCCAAGAGCTCTTTCATCATCAGCAATTGTTGATTAAAGTTTTGGATTTTTACCTCACTATTAGCTGGCTACACCGGTGGTGACAGTTCCCCCATTTTCTATGTTCATACGTTGAAATTGGAAGCCATCTCTTCTAGTGTTGTTGTCTGTATGACATTTTCAATTTGAGCATTGATTCTTCGCGATCTCATTTTCTTGAAACAAAATTCACTTAATTACTCTAGATGATGAGGGAATTAAACAAGTCGAAGATTCGGGCCCTTCTTCTAGCACCTAAAAAGTAGAGCAAAAAATGGTATGACACTTCAGATGCCAAATGTAATAAGTTATCCCTTGATTTAAATACTTATGAAGATATGATGCGACATTGGTTAATCTTATCAACTTTATTACTATATACACGAAGACATGATCACAAATAAACTGATAATATCAACATGGTTAATGCAGATATGAGGTCTTTATATCGTCATGATTAATGCAACAAGGTTTAGCTTAAACTAAGGACTAGTCTTATGACAGAAACACTGATGATTGGGAGTTAAATGGCTCTTGAGATAAAGTTCATTTTGTTACGACTGATCTCTATGCTCGAAATCCTCTTATGCCATTATCGTATATATTAGTTCATATCGGCTATTAAATAAGATAATCTAATAGGCTAATAATATGTCATATGTTCAACAGGAGTAGAATACAAGGCATTGAGATACAGCCTAGTCCATTATGTATACCAATAGACTATTCATCTCGTCCGTATGTTCGAAGTCCATGGTTCATAGTCCATGGTTCATACATATATGCACATAGAATTTCATTACAATCCAAGGAATCTCAACTATGTTCATATCGAGTTGGTCGAGATAAGGTCATAATATGTAAGTCTGAAATAATAATGTTCAAAAAGGTTATAATCAAAGTCAATATGTAAAGCTGAGTCTATATTAATTCAATTCTAATATGATTACAGTCAAATATGGTTTTATCCCAAATTTGATTTAGGGTTATGGGCTTTGATTTAAGAAAAAAGAGAGAAATGAATATACGATCCCCCGAACGGTACCCCTAGGGTCATATTTATAGACATAGGTGACTTCCCACATCGCGTCTCATGTCTTCGATAGGGACTTCGGCGGCATTCGACTTTGGCGATATTACGTTATTTCCTCGTCTGTGACGTTGTCATCTATCACCATTAATGTAAGATGGTATCATTGAAGCGCTATAGTCAATGTTCCCGCCATCATGCAATGTGAAGGTCTTCATGATTATTCATGATGTTATCAGCGGTGTCCCTTAAGCAGTGCATGGTCTTCGCAAGCATTGATGGTGCTCACCATTGACACCACTTTGCTTGAATATGCAATTTCCCTATGAATGGTGAAATGCATCAATGGTTGAAGAGCAACGCATTGTTGAGCCTGCTTTGGTTATGGTGAGTGAATAGAAGCACTCTTGATACATTGATAGTAGCATGTCTTCGATGTGTTATATAAAAGTGATGTGTGATGTGGTTATAGATGAAGAGCAGGGTAACCTTGTTTTTATTTAAGCACTTTTGAACTGCTTTCAGAAAGGGATTCCATTATGTATTGATAACCTCTGTGACTGTTGACGACATGCCTCTTCGATATCAATATCCTTGGAGCCATCAAAAGGCTGTCTTCAAAGTCACCTGAGTATGCCCTTGGTAATGAGTGGTGTGATTAGGATCAAAGTCTTTCCTAGTTTTTTTGATATGCGATATGCTGGCACGACCTTAGGGTTCATTTCTATGTGAAGGGCGATGAGACATCATTGAAGTAGTATGTCATTGAAATGATGACACGGCATGATACACCACTTATGAGGTATGCTATCATCGAAGTAATGAAATACAGTGAAATACACCTTCGGTGAGATATATTGGCATCAAAGCGATGAAGTGCGGCACTACTCCTATATCATTTTTCTAATATTGAAATTATACTGATACCACATCATATTATGCCATAGATATTGTTCGCGGCCTTGAAGTTCCCCCTATAGATACTGTTGTGTAACGACAATCGGACCAAGCTCCTCATCTCTGGTCCGTAGCATACGCATATGAGTTGGTACATACATTTTGTTGTAACAAAAAGAGTCCCTAATATTATATGCTTGCCAATCCATATTTATGCACCAATTCTCCAAGTTATTTAGCAATATCAAACTATTCCAATTCCAAACCGTCATTCCTCCTTAACACATGCGAGACAACCCTTATAGTTACTTCTTCACTTGAATCGTTGTCTATAGAAACTTATTTAGAGCTTTGGTCCAAATACATCAGGCTCTTTTCTCCATTTACTTCCAACATTTTTTCGCTGAAGTTACTATAGATTTCAATTACATGTTTGTCTTCCATTGTCTACCCATTAACGGCTTATTTGTGCATGCAATCTTTGCATGAGAACAGTAATGTTGTTTTTTAAACTAAACACGTGTGTGGAATTCTCCAAGTTGTTTTAAGGATTCTAGAATGAAATGTAATTAAATACTATATGCGTATTGCAAACTCAATATGCTTACCACTCACATCAATTTGGAATTGAATTTAATTTGCGACTACATGTTGGATATATACAAATTATCTTCTCTACTTTCTCAAAATCGTTAGACTTGCGGTTTGATGTGACCATAGACCAAAAACATACAATTCTTGCCTGACTTACCTCTTACTTGGACCTTTACATGAAAAACTTCAATTCATAAAATGAACCTATATTGTTCTATCGGTTTACCACTACTAAATAATTTACAACCAAGTTCCTACCTACATACCAGTTTACCATTACATATTGCATACACAATGTAGTTAACATGATCTTATTTATTTTTCTTACAAATTTAAATTATCATCGCATTCACAAGAACTGAATTATGCATAACAGTGGTTTGTTTCTTTATGTTCCCACTTGTTCAATTTGCGGCAATTTAAGGACTTTGCATGTTTGTTTGCGCCCCAAATTTTTCAAACGAGTTCTTACCTGTGTAAACTACATGATATTACCAACATGCTTAATGTTTGTCCTCATTAACATATATTTTCCGCATTTTGAATAATATTAGAAAAGCTAATTAGTTATATTACACTTTCTAGAGTAACAGGTTGGTAATTGTTAACGCTAAAATTTGAACGCTAACACCCCGGTGTATGAAGTGTAATTGTGAAAGCACCACCCGATAGCTCGGGAACAGATTATAAGTAGATAATAGCGGAAAAGCAGTAAAAAACAGCAATTTTATAGTGGTTCGGCTTAAGAGAGAGCCTACGTCCACTTTGAATATCTTTATTGGCGATTTCGTTAATAGCTGATACAATTCTTCCCAAGTACAATACACTTTGAATTACAAGACACTTTGAACGAGTAGCTCAAACTTCAATGGAGATGAGAGTCTTCAAATCCATGTTGGATGTATGTGATCTCTTCTTGAAGTTGTTTGTAGCGTTCTTCGTGTCTTGAGAGCTTCGAGTGTTGGATTGGTTTGGAATGCAGCAGAGTATCGGCGCTTGAAGAGAATGAGCCAAAAGTCCCCTTTCTGTTGGAGTTATGGGCGTATTTATAGGCATCTTCGGAGTTAGGTCGTAACTCGTGTACGCCTCATGATGAGTCGTAACTCGTATACGACTCATGGTAGGTCGCGGCTGATTTACTGGGTTCATGGCTTGGCCCAGAGTTATGCACCCATCTGAATGAATGATACAAGTTCTAAGTCGTTCACGAGTTAACCAAATGCAGTTTCCTTTATGCTAGCATGAGTCGTACACGACTCATCATAGGTCGTAAGTCATCAGCGATCCTTCTTACTATAGCGTGGTGTTGAACTTGTCTCCAAGTCTTAGGTCGTGAACAACTTATCTTTTGAGCCGTAGACTTCCTGTCGCGCCATCTTCTAACTCGTAAGATTGTTATCTCGTAGACTCTTTAACTCGTGGAGGCCTTAAGCCGTAGATCCTTATCTCGTAGACCTTTTAACTCGTAGAGTCTTTAACTCGTAGTGGCCTTAACTCGTAGATCTTTTAACTCGTAGATTCTTTAACTCGTAGATCCTTAACTCGTAGGTCGTTCAACCCTTGAATGGTTAGGTCGTGAAGACCTTGAGTCGCACAGTTCTTGAGTCATTGATCCACTGAGTCGGCCTGTCTCATGAACCGTTAACCCTCTTGAGTCGCTCCATTCCTCTAAGTCGCCTTGAACCTTAACTCGTTAAGTTGTGGCACTTCTTAGGTCGTCCAATCCTTGAGTCGTTAAGCTTATTGAGTCGGCAACCTTGTTAAGTCGGCAACCTTGTTAAGTCGGTAAGTCGTATACCGTTTTGGTCGGGGCGCTGCCCCGCACCCCGCCGGGGGCGCTGCCCCCTGGACCCCTGCGACCTGACCGGTCAGGTCGAACACCGTAGGCGGTGGCGTTGCCCCCGCACCCCTACCTTGGGGGGTTGGCACCCCCCCTGGACCCCCCCTCCGTAGGGGATCTTATCTGAAAATTCATTCAACAGAACTTGCTTTATTGGGAGGTTAAATCGACCATCCTTCGAGATGAACTATCATTGGCTTCTCGGTCGATTTTTGATGTCACGGCCTTGCTGAAAAAGCAGAGTTAACAGTAATGATTTATCTTGATTTATTGCACACTTTACTATGAGAGTTCATAGACCACTTCCTTGAAAAAGTGAGATTTTGATGATCCATGTGCATGGTTTGAAGTAGTGTAAGAATTGTGCAAATCCTTTCTATCCCAACTCCTGCGTTAGTTGATTATCACCTTGACTTTGCTTTGAATAAAAATATAATGCTTTCTCTATCACCTTGACTTTGCTTTGAATACGTAAAACCAATCCACTATATAGGATACAGTAAATATCCGTGTTATTTGCTACATTTATACCAATCTATTAATACCTCTGCAAATCTAAACATTACTAAATAATATGTGTTCACCCACTACTACACAATATTACCTATTCGCTTCCACCATCTACTACTCATGTGCCAAGCATGGATCTCATCCTAGTATATATAAAAGACAATATAAAGCTATCTTGTTTTCTTTGAGAGCACATTTGACAACTTATATGTAGCTAAAACTACTTATAAGTCACTTATTATAATTCAATTATTTGACAACTCCATATAAGTAGCTTACAAAAGTAACTAATAAGTCAAAACATGAGAAGCAAAAGTTTGTTGCTAATGACTTATGGACATATTTTCTAACTAGTTCCAACAAATTATTTTATTTATTTTGACTAAAAGTCAAATTGCAACAAAACGCTTTTACTTATAAATCAATATTTAAAACTACTTAGAAATTACTATTTGAATCTTCTTTTAAGCAATTTCAAAATAAGTTGTTGTCAAACGTACTCTGAATCCTCTCTAATACTTAGTTCTTATCCATTTTGGGTTCCTTTTTCTTATTTAGCAATCACAAAAAATTGTAAATTTGCAAACTTCAACCACCATATTAAAAGAAATTAAATGCTCAAATTCAACCTATTCGCTTTTCTCTCCAACCTTACATTAGTTCCCTCTTCATTTTGCCAAAGCCCTAACTTTACAATTTAATGGCGATGGAGGCAAATTTGTATTGTTGCAGAAATAAAAAACACTTGCCCTTCTTCTCACTGTATATGTATTACACGTCTATCATTTTTCCTTTTCCATCTTCCTACCTGCATCTTATTCCAGTTAAGCTAATTATTAATCTTTCCTTTTTCGATTTTTCAATCATCAACTCCTCTTACTTATTCTCTTCAATGGTTTGTTGTCTCTTGCTGAATGGTTTTCAATTTATATACATCAGATTCGATTTTGATGCCTTCATTAAGTTGACGATCTAATCTACTCCTCGCATGCATTGTAGGTATGAATTGTTAATATTGGATTCGTTTTGATGAATTTAATGCTGATTAGATGCACACTATTTTGTTTGGTAGGGTGTATTTGATCTACACGCCACTATTTTCCTATATAACTAGCTTTTCAGTTTACTTGGAGTAGTTTTTCCTTTTAACACCTTTATAGAAAAGAGGAAGATGCCATTTACCTCAAAATTGATATTGAATTAATGATACGCTTAAGTACTTGCCTTATATGTGTGTATTTTGTACTAAATTTGTAGTCAATTTTAATTATCATATGTACTGAATTTATGGTTAATTTTAACTATCATTATGTACTGAATTTATGGTCAATTTTAGTTATCATCCAAAATATGACATTTAATTGGTGGTAATATTTTTTAAAGGTATTTGGTTGAATATCTATATCTATATATATAAATATATGTATATGTATGTATGTATAATGTATTATTATGGTCAGCTTTAATTATCTTCCCAAATATGAAATTTAATTAGCGATGTTATAAATTTCTCAATGAGAATATGAGTTCTATTCAAAAGTAGACATGAACTACCACTTTTATGAACTTTGGTTTAGGATTTGTAATTTTCTAATTCGTTATGATATTCTAACTTTTTATTTCTTTTTTTCTATATAACTCATTACATCTTTTAATGTCGTGTCCAGCCGCATATAGTAAAATCATATTTCTAAATAGTTGGATTTTTTCTAATGCATTCGCGCTCCATTTGTGAATTAATATGATTTAAACCTTTCATTTCTTACCTTTCAAATTATCATAAAAATTGGAAATGTTTTTTGGTAATAGTTTCTTCTTAGTGGTAGAAAAATTAAGTAAATATCAAATGCTGCAATGTTCAAATTGGCTATTATTCATTCTCGGTATAACATAAATACAAATACTGTATTCCATAGAAATACAGTACTTGATATAGTTAAAAGTACCTTTCAATTATAAAAAATTATTGAAAATGTTTTTTTGTAATAGTTCTTTCTTTTTTAGTATTAGAAAAGTCATGTAAAGAAAAATGTTGTAATGTTCAAAGTGATTATTATTCAAATTAATTTTCAAGAATAATAAAAAGTTTAAAAGTCTGGAGATTTTATTGTATTCTTATTACATGGTGCAGCAAGTACAAAAAATATAAATTGAAATTTTGAACCATTAATTATTTTATTCATAATAAAAAATTTACAAAATCATAAAATTATAATAAAATATACATATTTAATAAATTATTTTTATATTTTATGATCCACAATAGGTACAAAGCATCATAAGAGTTTTTTTAATCTAGATTTATATATATGTGTGCGTTAATGTAAGTTAAAATTAAAACCTTTTTTTAGAAAATTAATTCAACATTAAATCAATGAACAAAATATTATAACAAGCATATAACCAATCTAATTGTAACAAAGACATGTAACCACAAAAATCTCACCTAATCTAAATAATAAATAGATCTGAATACAAACAGAGAATTTGGAAGTAAATCAACTTTTATATGATAAACTTATAATCAGAACAATGATAATAAGAAAAATGCACCTCCTAATGAAGCTTTTGAGTCCACGTTGAAAAATGATTTCTCTTCCAAGAACAATTCACAATCTATCAAGTTGCTAATCTAGAATTGGAGACCTTGTACTACAAATTAGTATTTTAAGTTTTTAATTGAGTTTGAGAATTTTAAGGATGATTTTAGAGGAAAGTTTCTGCCAATAAAATGAGGAAGAGAAAGAACAAGGTGGCGGCTCAAAAATGAATTTTGTTTAATTAAGGTTTTGAGATTGGTTTTTGTATGAGTAGGATAAGAGGGCAAATAATGATCTCAACCACACATCTTAAAACCTAATCTCTCCAAATCTCATAGGTTGTGAGCCCACTTAACCCAAACTAAATATGTATAGTCATATTTAGCATATTTTGTTATCAATATCTCACATCGATCAATATATTCATCAACAACAACAACTAAGCTATGATTCCCAAACAAGTTAGGGGTCGGATTGAGATAGAACCCAAAACTAAGTGACAATGTCAATTTAACGGTTATAACAACAACTACTACAATAATAAAAACCATGATAAGAATAATAAAATAAAGTCAAATAAGTAAACAAATAATAACAACAACAACAGCAACCAACTAAAATAAAAATAAAGATAAAAATATAATATATGTATATATATAACCGTGATAATAATAATCATACAAATAGTAATAATGGTACTAATAGTAATATTGACGGAAGGCCAAAGATCAATATATTCATAACTTTTATAAATATATGCAACAATTTTATTTCTCAAATCACATTCAAAATTCATAATTAATATTTCATAAATATAAATTAATCTAATTAATTTATAACAATTATAAACTAATTAAATTGTTTGGTCCAAAGGGAATTCATCATTTTGGTTGTGTGACTCTTGGGTGTAAATTCGATCAACGATCAACGAACTATTCAAACGTCAACATTCACACTTCACTTAGTAGGTAGGGTGATATTACGGCCAAATTTGTCACTTGCTCATTCTCGAAAAAAATCTCATTTTAATTTAATAAGCGTTACCCAGTTGTGACAATTATTTACACCAATTCTCCTCATCAAAATTATATCGCTTTGGACTTGCTGAATTTGGTAATGGTCAAAATTCCAACATCAACCACATTCAACTATATAATCCAAACACAAAATCCTCAGCTCAACAATAAAATTATTATCAACTGAACTACTTTGGCCAAAGATTTTGACTTTGAGTTGATTTACGTTAACCATGATACTAACCAATATAACATAGGAGACGAATCCTCTCTTGAATAATGCTTCACTTTCAGTACTTCCACTCCACTCAACTATAGTCACTTGATGGATGCTATGACATGATTTGACTATAATCAAAGCAGAGCTTTCGTATTGAAGATTCACAGTATTCTCAAGTCGAAAGAACTGTGTAAATTAGTCACATCGATATTTTCTGTTTGACCTTAGTTATATTAACCAACAGAAAACTACCAAGTGAGTCATTTCATAGTTATCCAATAACTATTAGTATGTAACCCCTAGGCGCCCCCAGCGGTCATGAGTAATACATTGTCCAACATTTGGTAAGCGTTACATACTCTTGTCTCAACGGATACATCGATATCCAGTCTCGATGCATATTAACTACGAACATTTAAAATGATATATTTGTTTCATTGTGATACATTACTCACAGTTACAACACTTTGTAACTACTATCACAAAACATATCATTTTTGGATTTTCTGTTAAATATACTTATAATTAAATTAATTAATTAATATAAGCACATTATATCAAGTACACAATAGAAAGAAAACACATTTATTTCAAACAATAGTCAGAGATTAGTATCGAACAATTTAAAAAATAATGTTCACACATCACATTAAATGGTGGTGAAACATTTGGCTATATTTATTGTTTACGCCTCTTTATGTAAAATCCAATTTACTTATTGTAAGCAGTACCTGATGCTGAAGATTATTTGCACTAATACTTTTCATCAAAACTGTATGACTTAGGACTTATGTAATTTGGTAATGGTTAAATTTCCAACATCGTTCACATTCAACTTTCTAGTCCAAATCCAAAGTCCTTGGTTCAATAATAATAATTATTATTAATCGACCTACCATGGCATGAGATTTTGGCTTGGAGTTGACTTTAGCTGACTGTAAGGTCACTCCCATATAGCTGAGAAGATGAATTCTCTCTTGAATTGTGTTTCAGTTTCAATACTTCCACTAGACCCAACTATAATCGTCCTTTGGACATTAGCCATCATTTAAACTATAATCAAAATGGAGGTTTCATATTAAAGATCAACGGTATTTTCAAATCAAGACTATTGTATAAATTAGTCACTTTGATATTTTCTGTTTGACCTTAGTTATTTTAACCAACAGAAAACTATATAGTAAGTCATTTCATACTTATCTAACAGCCATCAGTGCGTAACCCTAGATGACCTCAGCAGCCATGAGTAATACACTGCTCAACATTCGAAGAGTATTACGTACTCTAGTTTCAATGGATACATTGATATCCAATCTCGATACATCTTGACTAGAGAAATTTAAAACGATGTGCTTATCATATTGTTATATAATACTCGTTATTTCAGCTATTTATAGCAGCTATCACAAACAAATTATTTATGGACTTTCTGACATATGCACTTAAATTAACCAAATAATTATTTATAACGTTTTATAGTAAGTATCTATCAAAACGGAAACATATTTTATTTTGAACAAGGTTGGTTATTCAAGTAGATATATGTAACAAATTACATAATTGCCCATAGCATTACAAGAAATACAAATTATTACAAGTTTTGTTTTGTTTACAACGTTTGTATTGAAACTTTGTAAAAATTCATTTTTATAATGTTTTCTGAAAAATTGTTGTAAATCCATATTTTTTACAACGTTTTTATAGAAAACATTGTAAAACATTACTTTTTACAACGTTTTCTCCAAAATCCTTATAGAACTAAAATTTTACAATGCATTTTTTAAAACGTTGTCATAGCATCCTTTTAACAATAATTTCAAATTGTTGTGAAAACTTTGTCCTTTTCAACTAGATATTAATTAACTATAAAAAATTTAAAAGTGGTTTTACTCATAGGTCTATGTTAAGTTTTTTTAAATATGTGTGGTATTGCTTAAAATATTATAATAGTTTATAACTTGTCATTAATTACAAATATTTAACACTTAAATAAGTTATAAATGGTAGTTTATAATTAATAATTTATGAATGAACACTTAGATATAACCAATGGTTATTAGTAAATAATTCATAATTACTAATTATTGTATATATTCAATTATTAGTTTTTATATTTGCAATTTATTATAATTAATTATTAATATTTTGTAATTATATTTAGTATTTATTAATTGCAATTAATAAATATAATTAATAATTAATATTAAATAATTACTATTGAGTAATAAATATTCGGTAATAATTAATAAGTAATGAGCAACAATTAGTAATTAATAGCTAATAAATAAGAAGTAATTATTATTAATAATTAATATAAATAATAATTAATAATTTCTATTAAGTACTTAATAAGTAATCTTTAATGATTAAAAAAATAAAATTTATTATCTAGTATTTAATATTTAATAATTATCAAGTGCATTTTATCTTAATTTGTGCACGTTCTAGTACCAGCATGTTCATCTAAGTTTGTACGTATTGCAACATGCGTATAATACAAAATGTTGCTACTTGTGTATAATTAGTTTTTAATAATTATTAATTTCTATTAAATAATTAACGGATAATAATAATTATTAAATGATTTCTTATAATAATTAAGTATTAATTAATAATAACTAGTACTAACTATTTAATTATCAGTATTAAATAATTATGAATACGATTAAATAATTATGAAGTATTAATAATTAAGACTAATATATTATATATGTATTTTGGCAAATCGAGCGGACTTTATAGTGGGTCATGCCGCTGTGTGTGTGTGTATTTATATACGAATAAAAGGTGTTCTACACATGCACAGAAACAACTATATGGCTTTAAAATAGTCATTCCACTTAGAGTACATGACAGGTGAGAAGCAAAGGTGCTTCTGCAGCTATAAATATGACCTAAGAAAAAATCAGTTCCTCCACCCAAGAGGAGGAAGAATCACTTCCACCAATATGAATAAATAAATTATGGTTAAAGGGGAATAAATAAATAAAATATGAATTGTCATAGCATCCTTTTAACAATAATTTCAAATTGTTGTGAAAACTTTGTCCTTTTCAACTAGATATTAATTAACTATAAAAAATTTAAAAGTGGTTTTACTCATAGGTCTATGTTAAGTTTTTTTAAATATGTGTGGTATTGCTTAAAATATTATAATAGTTTATAACTTGTCATTAATTACAAATATTTAACACTTAAATAAGTTATAAATGGTAGTTTATAATTAATATTTATGAATGAACACTTAGATATAACCAATGGTTATTAGTAAATAATTCATAATTACTAATTATTGTATATATTCAATTATTAGTTTTTATATTAGCAATTTATTATAATTAATTATTAATATTTTTTAAATTATATTTAATATTTATTAATTACAATTAATAAATATAATTAATAATTAATATTAAATAATTACTATTGAGTAATAAATATTCGGTAATAATTAATAAGTAATGAGCAACAATTAGTAATTAATAGCTAATAAATAAGAAGTAATAATTATTAATAATTAATATAAATAATAATTAATAATTTCTATTAAGTACTTAATAATTAATCTTTAATGATTAAAAAAAATAAAATTTATTATCTAGTAGTTAATATTTAATAATTATCAAGTGCATTTTATCTTAATTTGTGCACGTTCTAGTTCCAGCATGTTCATCTATGTTTGTACGTCTTGCAACATGCGTATAATACAAAATGTTGCTACTTGTGTATAATTAGTTTTTAATAATTATTAATTTCTATTAAATAATTAATGGATAATAATAATTATTAAATGATTTCTTATAATAATTAAGTATTAATTAATAATAACTAGTACTAACTATTTAATTATCAGTATTAAATAATTATGAATACGATTAAATAATTATGAAGTATTAATAATTAAGACTAATATATTATATATGTATTTTGGCAAATCGAGTCGACTTTATAGTGGGTCATGCCACTGTGTGTGTGTGTGTATTTATATACGAATAAAAGGTGTTCTGCACATGCACAGAAACAACTATATGGCTTTAAAATAGTCATTCCACTTAGAGTACATGACAGGTGAGAAGCAACGGTGCTTCTGCAGCTATAAATATGACCTAAGAAAAAATCAGTTCCTCCACCCAGGAGGAGGAGGAAGAATCACTTCCAGCAGAACCTAACACATGTAAATAATCTGCTAAAAAAGACAAAATATCCAATGCAAAACCCAAGTGATCCTTACAGTATAAATAACTTATATCCCAGCTATCATCTAGGAGCAAAGATTGATTCCGCTTACCACGAGCTCTATCCAACGTGAGAGTAAGACCACCACCATCAATAGAGTAATGCAAAAGCCTAGTTGAACTTTAACGATCTCGGTTTTCAGTCAAATTTAAAATGGTAATTAAAATTTTTTTTTGAATTTATTTGATATTTCCCAAATTAAATAAGATATCTGTTATTTATTTATATATATGTATATAAATTTTTTATAAATTTTGTTTTGGAATTGAAATTCTAAAATATATATTTTTGAGAAATAATTTGAATTTGAAAACTCTATAATTTAAAACTAATAAGAATTTGTTATAATGTACATATATAATATATAGTTTGAAAGTTAATTTTGAATTTGATATAAATAATTTTCAAAAGCTATTTAAAAGTTTAATACTATATTTAACAACACTAAAAAATAAATACTTATTTATTTAAAGGGATGATAGCTTAGAATAAAATTTGATAAAAAGGTTTATATAAATAAATATAGTTTGTATATATGTAAATATATAAAAAAAAGTTAAACAAAATACATCTTCTTTTATATTTGTTGGTATATATAAATATAAATACAAAATATATATTTATTTAAACTGAATAAAAATAAGATACAAAATTTTATAAAAATATTAAAAACATGCCAATTTACAAATGTAAGCTTAAGGTAATATGTATTAACACTTGTAAGGAAAATAAAACCATAATACTTAAATGAATATAAACATAACACCTATATAAAAATTTAAACGTAAGTAAATATAAAATAGATAATCTACATAAATAAATAAAAGTTTAACAAAGGGGTTTAAATATAAGATTATGGTTTATGACATTTATAAAAATATGAATATAAGCAATAAACACTTGTAGGCTTAGTTTATACAAGTGGCAATTTTTGTTTCTTTAAAAATTTAATTTTTTTAAATATAGTGTTAGAAAGAAAACCAGGCTATCTTCACTTCTCAAATTTTCTTCTTTCCTTCATTTTCAAGCTAAAACCAAAAGCGTGTAAATTAAAACCAGAAATAAAACCAAATTTCAATCTTCAACCTGAAAAAAAGATCAACTCAGCAAGTTTAAAATCAAAACCAGAAAACAAACCATAAAAAAGAAATCAATCGAAATCAAATTCAAACAACTTTTGCAATCTAAAACCTGAAGCTATAGAGAAGGTTCAATTTAGTAATCAAGTAATTTTAAAATCGACTCAACATTAAGAGGATCAACATTCAAGCTTCAAGTTTCAGATTTAAGATCAAAATCAAAATCAGTTTCCAGACTCTGTTCTTCTCTGCTCCAAACCAGGTGAGTAAACACTTTCGAATCCAGATTATAACTTGTTGTTGTAATCATGCTTGAAGTAAAAATTGTAAAATGGTTTGCATGTATACTGTGGATATGGTTGTGCATGTCTGGTATATGAATAATTTGCTCTGTTCCACGTAAACAGGTTTTAAAAGCTGTCTGAAAACCCAAATTTCATTCTCTAATCCACTATAGACCTTGATGTTTAAATAAAACATGTTAAAATTGGCAAGATCTTAATTCTAAAAATATTTTTAAGTATTAAAAATAAATAGGTCTACTGGGAAATACAAAAACACAGTAGAATCAAAATTTGTTCAAAATTTAGTTGATTAAAATTTGGGTTTTGATTGCATGATCCTATTCGTCTTCATAAAAACCATGATTTTTAATAATAAATTCATGATTTTGAAGTGGGCAAATCACGAGCATTCGTGAGTTGAACAGAAAGTCTATTTTGGGTAAATTCTGGTGATCGGAGGATGTTTGGACCTCGGGATCGTGGTTGGAGTTTGCAAGGAGGTCTATGGATTCGGCAAAAATGGTGGGTGGATTTATCCACCACCGTGTTGGTTGGACAACAACATTTAAGGGTTTAAACCCATGTTTTAGTCGAGATCGATTTTTGAGTGGAGGCAACGTCATCAGAGAGCCTGAGTTGATCGCATCGGTGGCAATCGAAACATAGGCAGTAGGGAGCTCTGACCGGAGTTTTATGACCTCGGGAGGCTTGGGGCAATGGGACGAGACAGTTTTTGGTGATCGAATTTTGTTCCAGGTTGGGTTAAGTTCCTCGGTTTCGAATTTGTCATGGATTCGTCGATCTGGGTGGTTTGAGGATGTGAGTAGATGGTCGTCGACATGTTGAAGACGGCGAGGTCGACTGGAGTTCATCGGAGCATTGGTGCATGTGCATGCATGAGTAAGAGTATTTGGGTTTGTTTTGTTGTTTGGGGGAAGAAGTAGTGTTCTCGGATTTATGCTTGAGTTCGATGGGGTTTGACTCGAAGTAGTGTCGATGCGAGGTTTGCACGGGGTCGAGCTTGGGAAATTTGAACTTGAGCTCTTGTTTTTCTTATGTTGGTTACCAGGTTTTCAAAATTTAAAATAAAAAATGTTTTCAGGTTTTAAATTTTGGGAAAATAAAGGTTTGTACCAGGTTTTAAGTTATAAAGCAAATATTGTACCAAGGTTTAAAACTAAAGACATGAACATGTTATAAAGAAAATATTAATAAAGTTTAAATGTGTTTTAATATATATATATATATATATATATATAACCTTTGATTTGAAAGTTTATTTTCAATAAACTTAATATTGTAATTAAGTAAATAATTAAGGGGGATGGTTGTTTCAATCCTTAATTTAACTTAAAGGTTTAAGTTAAGTGGTTAATGATAATTAATTACAAGATTAAACAAGGTTTAAATAATAATTAAAGTAAATAATTAAGATAAATTGATTATTTTTAATTAATTAAAATCTTAAGTTATTAATGATTTATTATTTAGTGAAAGTAATTAAGGATAATTACTTAAAGGATAACCACTTAATGATAGTAATTAAAGAATAATTAATCAATTTATTAATTGATGATTAAAGGGTAATTAATTACTTAAGATAATTACTTAATGAAAGTAATTAAGAAAAATTATTTAATAATTAAGGATAATTAATCAAGGGATCAAAGGATAATTACTCAATGTAATTAATTTGTGATTTATTAATACAAGTTATTAGGGATAATCACTTATTGTAATTAATTAAGGATAATTAATTAATGATCAAAGGTTGATTAATCAAGTGATTAAAGGTTAATTACCTAATGAAAGTAATTAAAAGATAATCTGTAATTAAAGGTTAATTAATTAATTAGAGGAAGATTAATTAATGTAATTAATTAAGTATTAATTAATTTATGTAATTAACTTCAAGTTAATTTATTTATGTGATTAATTAAAGAATAATTAAATAATTAAAGATTAATTATTTAATGATTAAAGGTTGATTGATTTATTAATTAAGGTTGATTAATTAACAATTAAAGGTTAATTAATTTATTATTAAAGGTTAACTAATAAATGATTAAAGGATAACTAATTAAAATGGTTTGTAATTAATTAATATTAATTAATCAGGATTAGTACTTATTCATAAGTAATTAATCTGATTTAAATTAATCAGGTGATTAATTGATCTTACTTATGGATGCTTGGATTATATTGAATGCTTTAAATTGTTTGATATCCCTCTTGTGTGATGTTCTATTGAGCTGTGATCTATGATTACTTATCTGTGATGAATTTACATATTTATCTACGAATCTATGAATGAAGGTTAGCGTTATAGGATTATACCGCTTATCGATATTGTTGTGCATGAATTGATGATGGTTGTGATATGTTATTGTTGTGTGTAAAACCCCTAGACTACACCACACACACACAAATATGGATTTCACGAGGAAATTGGTTAAGTCATAGATATTTTGAATTTAATATTATTTTACTCAAATAGTGAAAAGTTTGAAAGTTGAATTTTGAATCCAAATGGTTTTGGAAAAGGAATTGGATTGAATATGAAAAGCTTTTGAAAAGGAAGTTTTGAAATTTGAAATTTATTTTGAATATAATATATCTTGTTTAAGTTTTGAAATTATTTTGGAAATTATGGTTTGAAAGGGGTATATAAGTTATACAATATATATATATATATGGATTTTAAACCATTTTTTGAAGTATATTAAATAAATTATTTTGGGAATTTAAATTTATCTCAAATAGAACTTGCCGAGTATACGGCAGTTCGCTGATTTTCCAATGTATACTTTGAAAGGCTATAACTTGAGTAAATTGAATCGGATTTTCCCAAATGAAAAGCATTTGTTTTCAAATGATAATGGCTTTCATATAACGAAAGAACTTCGAGTTTTTGTTGAAAGGATTTCAAGTTGTGTGTAAATCAAATTTGAAATTGAAATGGTTTTGAAAGCTATAAATGAATCTTTGTTAAAGATTGGTTGTTAAAGATTGGTGAACTTTGTTTCAAATTGAAAGTGATTTTAAAGGGTGACACTTTTGTTTAAAAGATTAAAAGTGGAAATTTGTTAAACCATTCAAAAGGAATGTTTTGGGCTAAAAGTTGTGACTTAACTAAGATCCCAATATATTTGTATGTTTTAAAACAAGCGTTCATTATTCAGTTTAGCCGGGAGAGGACTTATGTCATAAAACTCATTCCAAACAGTGATACGACGAAATGGATAGCATTTGAAAACGGTGGTGAAGACCGGATATTTTGGAGAACGATAGGATAACCTGTCAAATGTCTCTGCACTGAGTTGCACCGGTATAGAGATCTTCATATGTGATGAGGAGTCCGATCAGGATTGTGGATACCCAGATTTGCAAGGACTTCTTTGAAGTGCATTCGGTTCCGTTTGAACCCGGAACGGACTTGTATGGTTATATGTCTGGCATTACACTTTGAGATATAAAACTGGTTTCTATCAAATACATTTCTGTTGGTGGCGGAGAATTTATTCTCTTAGCTTAGCACTCTTCTCTACGACGTACGAGCTCGGAGATTATGTAGTTGATGGTTACTAGTGATACATTCCCAATTTGATAATGTGGCATGTTGAGTGATGATCATTTGTAGATCGAAGCTTGGCTTTTGTGAAAAGCGTAGCTTTGTGGACGAGACTTCGTCGAACCTCACAACCCGGAAATGGCCGAAATAGGAAAGATGCGGCAAGGTTACGGGGGTAGCGCCCCTTAGGGTATGTGCATTTTCTTTTGGATAAAAAGTGGTATCATGGTATGGAACCCAGATACTTAACTTATGTGGTTGTTGGAATTTGTTGGTGTTGAGAGCTCTCGGATAAAGGTTGGTGACGACCGGGGATGGCATACTCATGTCAGTAGTTACCTAGTTATAGAGGTAACCCGGCCTTGTGTTGGCAGAGATCCGGTTAGGTTCTCGCGGCGTCCCTCCATAGACGTACCCATTCGGTGAGGAAGTTCCTTAGTCTGGCCATTGTTGGAAATCCAATCATTCAATACGCACCCTGTATGGTTTTATTTGTAGAACCTGCCGTCTAACATGGTAGCTATAGTAGGCATATTATAATGGTACGTATGCTGGCTAAGATTAATATTATACCTTCGAAATATTTTCTACACTATGCACTAATAATAATATTAAAAGGATTTTCGCATATCAAGCATGTTTGACTATCATAAGGAGAAATCTCCCCCAAGTGTGCGATTGCATTGTGTATGCTGAGAGGCCTTATGGTAGTTTCATTTTCCAAAAAGCATTGCGGATTTCTTCTTACTTCTTTTGTTGTTCGTTTGTTTAAAAAATAAACTGTTTTTGTTTGCTCACACCAGTCCCATGACTGACCTGGAGTTTATTGTTCCCTTTCTAAACTCTGGGTGCCCACAATTTTCCACACGGGCAGCCTGGAGTCAGGTTATCAAATAGTCAGCCAATAAGTGTAGCTTTTGGCAATCTTTGAAGTCTTTTGGCTTGGCAATCGCATTGTGCAACAAAGTTGCTTCAAGTTCAGCATGATGGTGGTTCGTGCTTCTGGTTTGGAGTTTTGGAGCTTGGCATTGAAGATGTTGTCTTTCTACTGTTGCTGCTTTGTATTTCCGCTCTTGTATCATATCTGTGATATTGTTGATCATTTCATTTGTATCATTGTTGTATCAAATGTTGTGTATCAATAAAATTATTTTTTTGTTTCCGCTGTGTTGTATCATCTAATGTTGTTATAAGCTCCGGCGAACCAGACTCAACGTTTGAATCTACGACATTCGAATACGGGTGAAGTATTTGGGTGTCGATTTTCGAAGGTCGAGTCAGGGTCGTTAAATTAACCTTCATCATCACTAACAAAAATATGGAAATTATGTCTAGCTGGGTCGTATCTCATTTCAGCCTCTATATGAATCCAAGCCATCTCAGTAGAGTGCCACACAATACCAGAATCTCCAGGATCCGAAATAACATAAGGAACAAAGTAATCCATATCAACGTCAGAGGGGGGAGAAATAATAGGAGCACTATAGGGTCATCGGGGGGTGTGGAGAGTGCCATAGGAGGATGAACATCACACACTTTTGGGATCCATTTCATTTTCAAGGGCCTGGGAAAAGGGGTACGAACTGAGATAGGACTAACTAAAGACGAATGAGAGCAAGCAGATGATGTATGAGCAAAAGATTGATAGGATGTACAAATGTTTGGCTTCCAACCATAGCTAACTACAATCTTCGCTACCTGATCCTTAATCACTCTAACTTTGATAGTATTTGGTAAAGGCTTATCCGCGGAAATCTCAATCAACACTTTTGCATAGATTAGTTTATCCCTAGCTATGGTGTTAGCATCAAAGCATTTAACTTTACCTATCATACTAGCTAGCCAGTTTAGATCTAACACAGATTGCAAAATAGAGGGGATATGAGAGAAGTAATTCCATACAGGAATAGATAGTACCTGCTCTCTGGCACAATCAACAGATGGACTCCAAGGAGTAATTATTAAAGGCTTGCCTCTAATAAATATAGGATCTTAGCTAAGAATTCCAAGACGCTCATCCGGCCTTGAGAACTAGAAGAAGAACATAGAGTTGTCCATGTGAACTAGGAGGCTACCCTTTGGTTGCCAAGCTTTGAAGCAATGATTCTTAACCACTAGATAAGGTGGGTTATCG
Source organism: Allium cepa (assembly GCA_030765085.1). Taxonomy (NCBI): domain Eukaryota; kingdom Viridiplantae; phylum Streptophyta; class Magnoliopsida; order Asparagales; family Amaryllidaceae; genus Allium; species Allium cepa. The sequence goes on from CM060946.1 coordinate 273,592,553, forward strand.
TCCAAAAAGAATTCAACAAGATAGTCCTTCCAATAATCAATACCTGCTTGAATTACGTCTAGAGGAGGATCAAAATGCCACTTTGTTTACCATATCGAAAGAATGGGGCACAAAGTCACTCGCATTTTTTGGCAATGCAATGAATAAGATGACCATTTAAGGCCAACTTTTAGCTCATTAGACAGGTGCGCTATTGAAGGGGGATTATTATCTTGAGATGTAGCAGTAGTGGAGTTCAAAATAGCAAGAACTACACTGGGAAGCTGCTGCTGATTAATAGAAGGCATGGATGAAATATTTGGAGCAAAAACTAGATTGTTGTTACCCACTTCAGTGATTTCGATTATTGAGCTATCACTCATGGGGTTATTAGTTTCAGTATGCCTATTACTTAAACCAACAGTTTCAGATTCCAAACCAACAGTCAATGGAGCATTTTCATGATTATCTAAAGGTATTGGCGAAGCTTTCATCAAACTATTCACATCAACACAACAATAATGGAGACTCTAAAACAACAATAGCAGTATTAATTTTCACTACAGCCGAGATATTTTTGCTAATGCCATAACTCGAAGCATCACAACTAGATTTACCCATGACAGTAGAAGCATTCATTATTTTATTCACACCAAAACAATCAACTTCAAGCTCAAATGCTTCAATATCAACATATTTTAATGACAAATCAGCCGTGTTATTATGACTAACTTCAGAAGGTGGACATCGCATCTTACATTACCCAGGTTATTGACAGTCCAAGTTGAGGCTGAATGATGTAGGATAGGAGAAATTGTCGAGGTTGTTGTGGGATTTGTAATTCCTGAAATAGAACCAATTGGCAACTGTAGCTTGTGACACGCAGTGGCTAGGTCATTCATCAAACTCGGCATTACATTTGAGACAGGAGTACCACCACCGGCAGGCATAGGCAGAGTTACTCCAGATCCAGAAGCAGTAGTAACTTCGCGAGCAGAGCACAGAGGAGATTCATATACACCACCAGATCTGGTACTTGAAAGAGTTGCATAGGAGGAATTAAATCGCGATTTACTTTTGTGATTCATTGCCATTCAGAAGAGGCGAGATAATAGAGATAAGGCAGCACAGAAAGAGGGCGGTTGATGATTGGAATGAAAAAAATCAAAAGGGGATGCCCAAAAAATGCCAGCCGCCAGATAGAAGAGATCGAAGAGAAAGTAGACGCCGTTGAAAAATGTTGAATCAATTTTGAATCGAAGATATATTTACTATGTAATAATTATTTTTTATTAATTAATGGTTAATGAGCTGGTAAACCTTTTGCTAAGAGGATAGATGTAAAATTTTGACCATTTGGAACTAATTCTACAGCAACTCCCATTTAATAACTATCGTTTACTAATTCTATGGTCCGTGGAGGTTATAGGTGGGGCTCTGTAACGACTTACTTTTCGACCCACAAACGTCGACACTATATCAACGTTGTTCGTGTGCCGAGCATTCAAGTGTCGGAAATATAGAGTGTTATGATAAAATAAAATAAAATGAAAAGAGAACTGGAAAGAAGAGAATACAATATAAGAATCTCACAACAGGATGATAACATACAATATCAAATGATAAAAAACACTTTAACAGATCATTAATGGCATCTCAAGTAGCTGCGGATCTAGGAGGGGAGGAGGCAGATGAAGAGGGCTGGACTAAAGTGACGGATCGGAGGAGGAGGCTGGCGAATTTGCAGAAGACAGACCGGGTGGATCGGTCAAAAGTGAAGTACCATCAGTTAGAACGGTCAAAAGAGCAGAAGGCGGTGGTGTTATCTCGTGAAATGATGGATCGGGCGAAGGTGATTAAATCATCTAATAGATCGAGCGTATTTGCCGTTAATTCCAAGGCCACTCCCAAAAGTTGGTGTGATTTGGTTAAGGAAAAGAAGCAAGATGAAACCATGCAATTTTTTGATCCAGTAATTGTTAATGACAGGAAAACTGCAATAATTGAAGAGGAGGAGCTAATATCTACAGAGAAGATGTGGTCTAATTCAATTCTTATCTATTTGGTGGGAAAAGACCGTATTATATGTTATTTAAAGCATATATAAAAAGAATGTGGCTTCCAAAAGGCAAATTTGAAGTCTTTGCTAGAGATAATGGTTTCTATCTAATTCAATTTGAATTAGCAGAAGATTGTAATAAAATACTTGAAGGAGGACCATGGATGATGGATGGGAAGTTTATTATTATGAAAAAATGGAACAGCTCTATCAAATATGAAAAAGACCTATTATTATCCATTCCTATCTGGGTAAGATTTCCAAATCTCAACTTTGCATATTGGAATCACATTTCACTGGGTAAAATTGCTAGCACTATTGGAAGACCTATTGCAATGGATGAACATACTAAAAATAGAAGCAGAATAGCCTTTGCCAGAATGCTGATTGAGGTGGATGCGTCCTATAAATTTGAAAACGAAGTGCAAATAAAACTGCCCAAAGGTGACTGCGTTACGCAGAATGTTGAATATGAATTTATTCCTCCAGTTTGTCACAATTGTGTATGTTTTGGTCATGTGGACAATGAGTGTCTTATATCATTTACGCAAAAATGGATACCAAAAACTACATGTATTAATCATGAGACTAATAGCATGGATATTACTCCAGAGGACATTATAACTCAACAGACATTTTACATTAATTCACAAGGAGTAGTGCATCATAATGCAGAAGTTATTTCAATTGATGAATCTAGTGTACAAGATAAAACAACAGAAAATGAAGTTTCTCCATCAGATACGAATGCTATGAATGTTGAGACAGTTCAGAAGTCGTCAAAGGAGCCGACAGTTGCAATTGCAGCCTCGCCATCAACTGAATGTGTAGTATCTGGCTTTCCTCAAACTAGCATGGCTGCCACAATAGCAAAGGGTCCCTATGCTCATCTTTCTGAAACATCTCACACACAAAACATTGAAGAAGGACCATCTATGAGTACAATCACTCTGGATCCAAATGTATTGACGTCATCGGCAAAAGCCTCGGTCATTTCATCATCATCGGAGAAAAATAGTAACAGAGAGTTGTTAAATCATATTAATCCTGTCATAAGTAATTCAAATTATCAAGTTTCTGATCTAACAACTGTAGTGCTTAATACTTTTCAGGTGCAGAAGGACATGAAAGACTCGAAGGTGGATGAATCTTCTCTATCTCAATCATGTATCAATCCCACATACCCTTCAACTGATAAACCGCCCAATAACACGCCTTTAAACCTCACATTCATTAATCCTGAATTTGAAAAAGAAATTGCAGAAATGAAAGGTAAGAATTTCCAAGAAAAGAAAAAGAACAAAGGGATATATGAAAGTGTGACTCCCACTATTAGGACCAGGAGTCAATCAAGCTCATCCAAATAATGTCTATCTTGCGTTGGAATGTACGGGGTCTTAACAAGGCAGCGCATGTATTGGAGGTAAAAAATATTGTCTGCTCACAAAAACCTTCAGTTTTTTGCTTAGTTGAGAATAAATTGAGAAGAAATAAACTTCAGCAATACATGGAATCTTGGGGAAATAAATGGACATGCATAAATAATATTGAGTATCATCACAAATGCAGAATTCTTATTATGTTAAATTCAGATATTTGGAGTAGTTATGCAATCTCCAAAAGCAAACAACACATTACTTGTATGCTAAATAACACTGCAGGGGCTCAATGCATTATCACTGTTATTTATGCTTTAAATCTTGAATCTGAAAGGATAAGTTTATGGAAACAACTAGAAAAAGAAGCAAACACTTTTAATACACTTTGGTGCATCATTGGGGATTTCAATTGTGTTAGGCTCTTGAAGGAAAAAATGGGAGGAAAAAAGTTGACAATCAGAAACATTCAGGAGCTTAATAATTTTATCAACTCTGCAGGGGTTAAAGAAATCAGTATTTCAGGGGTCAAATTTTCATGGAGATCAGGGCCTAAAAAGAACATTGCTACAAAAATTGATAGAATTTTCTGCAACATAGAATGGATGAACATGTTCAAAAAATCTCATGCAAAATATTTAGATCTATCAACAAGTGATCATGTACCTATCATGTTCCACTTTAATTGCATTCAAACACATGAAGGTCCAAAACCCTTTAAATTCATGAATCACTGGGTTATGTGCGAGGGGTACAAAGAAACAGTCGAAAAATGTTTTGTTTTCCCTAAAGGAAATCAGTTATTCAACCTTATTCATATGCAGAAAGCCATTAAAAAGGAAATCAAAAAATGGTGCAGTGGAAAAAATGATTTACAGTCACAAGTATTAAAATGCAAACAAGAGGTCAACACTGCTCTGCAATTATTAGAATCAGATCATAACTCCTTAAATGCACAAAACTTGCATGATGCTCAAGTGAATCTGGCTAAAAGCATGGAGTTGTTAGCTATTGACAACAAACAAAAATCAAAATGTCAATGGATCAAGTGGGATGATAGTTGTTCTAAATTTTTCTATGCAAAACAAACAACCAGGAAATTTGTCAACAGCTGTCACAACATTTTAAAAGAAAATGGAGATGTAGTCAAAACACAAAAGGAGATGGAGGAAGAAGCTGTCAAGTTTTTCTCCAACATATATAATAGAGACAACATGGAGAATTAGTTTCCCAACATCACTTCAAAAAGGAAATTAAATGAATGGGGAAAAACATTTCTTAATGCTGCATTTGATGAAAAAGAATTAAAAAGAGCCATTTTCAGTGTGCATAATGATACATCTCCTGGCTATGATGGTTTTAATGCCAAATTCTACAAAAGTCATTGGAATGAATTAAAGAAACCACTTTTAGAAGCTATGCAGACTTCTTTTGATAATGGCAGAATAGTGAGAGAAATTAATCACACCATTATCTCCTTAATCCCTAAAGTTAAAACCCCTCAAACTGTTTCAGATTTCAGACCCATAGCCTGTTGTTCCATGTTGTATAAAATCCTATCTAAAATGTTATGTGACAGAATGAAGTTTGTACTTGGAGAATTGATATCTGATAACCAAACAGCCTACTTACCAAATAGACAGATAAAAGACGGGATAATAATTGCACATGAACACATCAGAAACTTTAATAAGCATGGCAGCAACAAAATGTGCATAAAAGTGGATCTTAAAAAAGCCTATGATTCAGTTAACAGATATTTCATTCTACACATGATGAGAAGCATGGACTTTCCAGCTAAATGGGTAAAAATTATTCAACAAATGATATGCACTCCTAGTTTTTCATTTTCTATTGAAGGATATCATAAGGGATATTTTACTGGCAGCAATGGATTAATACAAGGAGACTCATTATCCCTTTATCTTTTTACTCTATGCATGGAATATTTCACTTTGTTGATGGATGCAAAAGTTGCTAAAGGAAAAGTAGAATCAGTTATCAAAAACAATTCCAACATTACACATCTAATTTATGCAGATGACCTTTTAATTTTCATTAATGCAACTGCAATTGGAGCTAAAGCTATTAAGAATTGTTTCAAGAAATTATAGAGAGTCACTGGCTTGGAAATGAATAATCTCAAGACTCAAGTGTTTTTCAATAAGTTTTGCAATAACAAGGATCAAGTGCTTAACATTCTGAATATTCAAGAAGGAGAATTACCTGTCAGATATCTTGGGTTACCCCTATCAGTGACATATATCAAACACTCAAATTGTAAACAACTGATTGATAGAGTGTTAAAAAAGATGCAAGGTTGGGAGTGCAAATTTCTCACAGTTCCAGGAAGAATAGAATTGATTAAAGCTGTAATTTATCCTATGGTCAGTTTTTGGATGCAGTGTTTTATGCTACCCAGCTTAACAATCCAAAAAATTAATCAATTATGCAAACAATTCATCTGGAAGGGTAAAAAGAGCAGTGTCCCATGGGAAACAGTTACAAGTGTTAAATCTGAAGGTGGAATGAGGTTGAAAAAACTATCTAATATAAACACCACTTTCTGCATAAAAAGAATTTGGGAGACTCTCAATAATTCAACATACAGTGCAAAGTGGCTAAATGAGAAATATGCCAACAATGAAACACTGTGGGAATCTAATTTTAATAACAATTCCTCATGCACTTGGAAAAAAATGCTATATCATAGAAGAGATGCACAAAAACTAATTGATAGAAGAATTGTGGATGGTAAATCTACAAGCTTGTGGTTTACACCATAGATAAATGGCTCAACTTTATTAGAAAAACTGGGGCAAGAAACTTTATCATACTCTAGAGGTCATAATCACAAGGTAAATCAAATTATATCTGGGAATATCTGGAGACCTGAGAACATCTCATACCTTGGTAATATAAGTGAGGTAATAAGGCAAGTACCCATTCATCATGACAAAACAGAAGACTATTGGTACTGTAAAAGCAGCAAAAATGGTGTTTTTTCCTTCCATAATGTATGGAATAATCTAAGAATCAAACTTCAAGACATCAATGATCACAAAATCATATGGAACAACATATCACTTCCAAAAATGAATGTATGTCTATACAGAGCCATCTTTGGTTTTCTACCTACAAAGGATAAATTAAAAAGACAAGGAGTGACTGAAGATACTATTTGTGTTTTGTGCAAAAAAGAAGAGGAAACTTGCAATCATTTATTTTTCAACTGTTCCTTTTCTAAGCATGTATGGTGTTGGATCAGAATTATGATGGGTGACCCTATAACACATAGAAATTTTGATACTTCTATCTCAGATGCTATTGCCTACATAAATCATAATTTTGCAGCCAACAACATTAAGAAGGATATCATAATAGTTGCGCTAAGCTCCTCTATCTGGTTCATTTGGAAGAGCAGAAACTCTATAACTTTTAACAATGACAAGACAGACAAAATCGCAGTTTGCAAAACCATAAAAATCATTGTTCGTGACCTAATCATTAATAGATCCAAGTTTTTCAACCATAGCATGATTAATCCTGATGACATCCTTGAAAAATGGGAAATTTTACCTTCGCGTGTTGACCTTACCTTTCCCCTGAACCCTACTTTCCCACGCACAGTATCATCCTCAAGATACATGATTGATAGAGAAGATGATGAAGCTGAGAGCTCTAGAATGTCCAGACGCACCGATAGTACCATCGCTATTGTTGAAAGAGAAGGAGACATGCCTGGTAGAGAAAACGAGCCGCCATGAGAAGAGGAGCTTTGCAAATTTTTAGCAGAATGTTTAGGGCTTTGGTTGATGGTGTTTGGGCCGTATACATGTTAATTTGGTTACTTGTGTACATAGTGTTTGTATTGTTTTATCATTATCAATAAAGTGTTTGACCTTTTTCAAAAAAAAAAAATCAAATGATAGCACAAAACTGTCACTCTAAGATACATAACATTTCAAAGTTACAGTTCTAAATACTATGATCAATTTGGACAGTCATAACAATTCTAATTAATCATAAAACCCTAGGTCTAAATAGGGGACCCATGTTGATTTAATTAAAAAGAAATCAAAGGAAAGTAAAAAAATTAGCGAAATACATACCTAAATTCATAGTTGCTGATTAGAAAAGTAAATTTGATTTGGTTTTCCATATTAACACAAGCCATAGAACTTATATTAGATCTGAATCCATAGTTGCTGCTTTCATAAAATGATTAAGAGAAGATATAGATCTAAAAGGTAAGAATTGGATCTGATCTTCCAAATTGACATAAACCCAAGATCTGAATTATTTCCATGAAAGAGATTAAGAGAATCACTAGAGCTTATGTAATTTGGGGACCATAACCCGCATTTTCTAATTTGGTCCTTCAACAAAATCGAATTACCCCAGTATTTATACATTAATACCATGACAATTATACCTATAAGACTTTTAACTTTAATTCATAATCTGACAGCTTTAATTAGGCTTTATATCAAAAGAGCACAACAAGTTTATTTTACATATGTGACCCAATATTGAAATTTTCCAACAATCTCCCCCTGTGCCATATATGTAATAATCTTATAAATGTGTTTAACTTTATGAGCTCCAAAATTTTCTATTTATAACATAAAGTGTTTCTATAACAATCTCGTCCATTTACTATGCTGACAAAGGATCAAAATGGCTTTCATTACTTTTAGTGTAACAAAATCAATCAATGTCACATGTACCAATACAATCAAACGACATAGATCAATCATGTATGCATAGCATGGAAATTACATGAGATGTGGTCTATACATGTCTATTTTCAACTAGTCCTACTTTAGTGAGATCAAAACGTTTAATATTTGAACAACTTAGAGTGCAAACAAAACTTTATTGCTTTATTGTGATTAGAAAAAAGAACATGATATATATCTGTGACCAAAGTATAGAGCAAGTGTCATATGACAATACCAAATGCAAACTTCCCCTGAACCTAAATATTCTTACATAAAAGCTACACCAATTGAGCAAGATGCTCATGAAAGACCTTGAGTGATAGTCCTTTCGTAAGCGGATCCGTCATAGTGTAGTTTGTCATAGTACACTCTATGAATTACAATCTATTTTACACTCTCCCCTTACTGGAAAATAATATTATGTTTATTGTTACAATATTACTTTAATGATCTTTCAATTTTTTTGTTCAATAGTCCATTGCTTTATAACAAAATCATGTAATTATTTTCCATCATTGGATGCCCCATAATGGGAAATAGCAAAGAAGGCTATAAGTATCTGTATGGCAGCTTTCCTTATATAGCTTCATCCAAAAAATTAACAACAACAACAACAACAACATTATTGTTATTTGAAGCGGATCTTTTGTACTCTTGGCATCCAAAATATTCTGACTGTAATGCCTTATGATCTCCAACCAATCTGTCTTGAGCATATAATCCTTTGTTTCTTAAAGAATCTTGAAACCATTTTGGTTACTAACAATTGATCCACTTTTAATGTCAGTAAGATATCTACCAAATAATACACGCAATATCCATATGTGTATATGCTTTAGCATGCATTAGACTCCACATCACAAATGCACAAGGAATCTTTTGCATTTCTTTAGCTTTAAGGATGTTCTTATATTACTATATAAGACAACATTTGTCTATTTCGGCAAAAGAGAATTGATTTGCAGTTTGCATACCAAAACCCCCTCCCTCACCACAATTGTTTTAAGCCTTATCTTCCTAGCCCTTTTATGATAATACAAATAGCGCTTTGTGATTGATAATGGTGTATTTGAATCCTTAATACAAAAAGGTAATCCATAAGTGGTTATCTTAGTTGTTTCATCAATGTCCCCACGGAGTAACACAACATTAATATCCCTCCGATATTGCTTAAAATCATAATCTACAACAAATTTCAAAATAATTCTAAAGAGCACTTTAGCAACACCAAAGAGAAAGTCTCTCTAAAAATAAAACATTGTTTTTCTTTTTTAGTATAGTCTTTTCTGTAATGGGCCTTATACCTTTCCACATTACTCACTTTATTCATTTTTATTTTGAATGGTTATTCATAACCAATGATCTTATTGTCATAAGGTGATTTGAAAGGTCTCAAACTTTGTTGTCCTTATAGGTTTGCACTATATATTCATATCTTAAATCCACATTTCAAATTAGTACCTTATATGGATTGATGTAAGTCCAAAGAATCATCTTCACCAATCCAATATTTATCTTTACGAAAAAAATACTATAGAGTCATCGGAATAGTATTTCTTCTTTTCAAGTGGATTTCCTTAATGATCACTTTGAGGTTGTTGAGTTTGTTTTCTTGAAATAATACCCTTAATTTGAAGAAAATTTAGTTTGACATTTTCTTATTTTAGTTCTTAATCTACTTCTTGTTGATGAAAGGAAACTAGTCCTATATATTATCCAAGGAAGTAACTGTAGTTGAATCAAAAATAATGATTCTCCTTAAAGATAATGATACATACCTTAAAATTTTGTTTAACATTGTCTTATTATAATTCTTAATTTACTTCTTGTTAATGAAAGGAAACAAATCCTATACATTATCTGAAGAATTAACTGTAGTTGAATTGAAGATAATGATTCCCTTTAAAGACAATGATCCATACTATATTTCTCCCCCGCCAAACTCAACATCCTCAAAAAATTGTAGTATTTCCCATCTAATAATTTTTTTCTTAGTGTGGGTTTATAAAACATGTAGTTTTTAAGTCACTTATGATACTAATAAAGTATTTTTTATCTTTAGTGCCTCAATCTACAATTATTTAGTAAGCTGAAACAAATAATCACATTAATCACCAATTAAAATTTAAGACTTCATGCTCTTTGTTTCTTGCCTCGAGTTTCTCTTGTTATTTCCTGCCTCGTGCTTGCAGTCAGCTCCGTGCCATTTGGTTTTCCCTTTTGTCTTAGTCCTTATTTTTTAGCTTTGCTTTCTTTGCCCTGCTCTTTGTTTTCTCTTTTGTCTTCTCCTACTCCAAGCATGTTTTGAGTAGTTTTCTTTTTCTTTGAAATAAAATCTGGTCGGGGACCAGCCAACCTCGCTAGCTTTGGTAAAGAAAAATTTGAGACTTCACTATAAAAGGTATTTAGCATAAGTAGATATACATAAGCTATATTTTAAACATTAAGAGCTTTAATTCCAACAATGTTTGAATTTTTTCATAAATCATTTTTATTATTTCTAAATGAATAATAATAACCCAATTTGTTCATATTAGAAACAAAAAAAACCGAAATCTATCTAAATGACATCATAACAAAAAATATCAAATAAATCCAAACAATATTACTGAAATCTCAATAATATCTTTAAAATATCTAGTAAAATTTACTTTATATATCTATATATCTTATTAAAAAAACAACTATAAATATATTTATATGTTATTTTTTTCTTCTAGATCCTTAGCGACTTGTTTATCCTTATTTATACATTTATTTAAAATGCACGATAAATATGACTTTCTATCTTACCATGCTTCAATCTCTCTTCTTCTTAACAAAATATGAAATGAGCTCAATAAAGGTCATTTTATTCTTAATAAAGGATAATAATAATCTTAAAATGGTTATACTATGAATAAAGGGAGTACAAGAAAGAATAACAATAACTTGAGTGCCTTTAACTTTTGAAGCAATATTTTCCATATAGTACTATTTATGTTTCCTTTATTTTGATTTTATGGAATCAAGCAATATAAAGCGTGCTTGTTTCTCCTTACCATTTTAAGGAAACGCTTTTCATTCTCAATAAAGAACTCCTTAAAATCGGTTATCCCTATGGATACCACATCCTTGAAAGCTTTTTAAATATTATACTTTATGATCTTTTGACTCTTTCTTTTTGAATTATTTCACCTTTGAATGTTCTTCATGATATTATAATAGCATTCAACCAAAATATGAGTGGATGTAACCCTCCTAATTCCAAGAGCTGCATCCATGAAGTTAAGAACAAACAACATGTTCTCTTAATAATCCTTAGAGTTAATCCCAAACAAGATAAGAACATTAAAATTGGCAGACACTTTAGTCAAATTGGTTGAGAAATGAACAAAAATTAAGGATTGACCATATATGCTCATATCATATATCAGCCATAGTAAATTCAAATAATTGGTAAGCCTCTTCTCAAGATCCTAACACAACATTAATGTCAAGTCTTTAGACAGTAATATTAACTACATGTGGTACTCTTGTTATAATGATCAAATACTGATAATAAATTCAAGTTAAATAACAATCTTCCTTTAGGTTGATTAGTCATTTACTTGCAAAACCTTATAATTATCACATATTTATCACCATACATGTGTAAGTTATTCGGTCAAATATTAGTATTTTTTGGGCTAGCTAACATCCACATGAATAAATACACACAAATATCAAACATTTTCATGAACAACTAAAATAAGAGAGGTCATTTTGGTGACTTATTACTTCAATTAGCTCACTTGGAATATAGGATATTTATAATTAGTTTGCAAAGAGACACCAAAAATATATTTGAATTTATTTCTTAGTGTATGTACAATATTTCAAGTGTTATAAAATACCCCTAAAAGCATTTTAAGTCTGTATGATACTTGAAAATCTCAAAATTATAATTGTGGCATGACATGTTTTAATCAAGGCTATTATAGTCTTTTACTTTAAGTATGTGGTTACATTCATGACATTTTCTAAATAAGTATGATACAAGATATCATAAATAAATTACATAACAAATGTCACAGATGAACACCAGAATTAAATGGTATATAAAATTATACATGAATGACATAATTAATGTCATAATAAGTAACATGAATGAATGTAGTAACTATAATATATATTTGAACAACAATATATTTATACAGAATGCTACTGTACCACTTTATCTTTAGTTTATCATTTGAATGCATAAATAAGGTCTGCATATTGTTAAAATATGAAAACCAACACTCCTTTCATTTCATGATAACCAAAGCATGAAATTGAAACTTATTTTTAATAAGTGGGCCATACATATAAAATATGTGTATTTATCAAATATAAATGCATCAAATAACAAACATGTAAAATAGAAGAAAAAAAAGACAAAATAAAAAAAAAGCATTTAGGTACCAAATCAATTTCTGGTAGCAGCTTGATTAATTAATTCAGGGAACAAAGTGGAGTTATGGATGGCATCAAATATACAGTATTTATAGAAAAAAGTATCCGGTTATTGGGGAACAATCAATACACTTCTAATGTCGAATCATGATCAACTAGGACAGAAATAAAGCAATGGGTCGAACTCTTCTTTGATGTCAAGGTAATAGCTATAAATAGTCATCGACTCCCAGGAAAAGGTAGAAGAATAGGACCTATTATGCGACATATAATGCAGCATAAACGTGTGATCATTACGCTTCAATCGGGTTATTCCTTCCCGTCCTTCGGTTAGTACGATGGAATTTTTACTTTCTTTTCAGAAAGTGTTTCAACGGGGGAAATATTTTGCAATTTCTACAGGACCTGGGACCCAACTTAATAAGTATCTTATCGGAAACTTTAAACAAAGAAAAAAAATTAAGATAAAGATATCGATCAAAAAAGGGCAAGTCAAGTGATACAAAAAGAACTTTGTTCTTTGTTAGTCCTATCTATAAGAGGAGAGCATATGAAAAATGTAACCGATTCTTTCATTTCCTTAGGCCACTAGCCATCTGGCTGGAGTTTCGGGTTTAATACCAATATTTTATAGAAAATTTCTTTAAATCACGGAATTCAAATTATTCCAAGATTTTTTTTCCAAACAAATTTTTTTTATGAATTTTCTGTAGAAACTGACTTTGCTAAAGAAAAGGCTTTTAGTGCAACTAAATTTCCTTTTTTCTTAAAAATATTTCTACGAATACGTTTAGAAGTACGTTTTTTTGGAACTGCCATTAAAAAAAGAGTTCTTCCTTTTTATTGTTATATGTGAAAGACATGTACTGATCAATATGGATCGTTTTTTTAGTTTTAGCCATTTTTTATATTATGTTCAATTGTGTCGATAATCTTTTTTTTTCCTACAGAGCCACCTTTCTCCTCGGTCCACAGAGACAAAATGTAGGACTAGTGCCAATAGTTCATCACGGAGGAAGGGACCCACTGAGCCGAGATCACTAACTAATAATAATATAATAGAAAAGAATTATCTTTTCTGTATACTTTTCCTGATTCTGTTGCTATCACGGGCCTTACGCAATCAATGGGATGATATAGATATCCCTTTAACACAAAATAGGCCATCGAAAGGTCTTGGATGACTCACTAAAGCACGAAAGCAAGGATCTTTCAGAAAATGGATTCCTATTTGAAAAGTGCATAACTGCATGGATACATGTATAGGGTACAATCAGTGTGTACGAGCTCGCCCCATAGATGTATTGGAAATGGTACCTTAGGATAGATGTAAAGCTAAGCCATTCGCTTCGCGCGCAGGAAGGCAAGGAAGTGCAGTTCAAGAGACCGCAACAGAGTGGAGCAGCCGCAACATGAAGTTCCTTACCTTAGCTAGATCTCGCTAGTGCCACCAAAATGGTAGGCGGTGGATGTGTGACGTTTGGAGTTGTCTACTTGAATTATCGATGTAGATACTATATACTTGGTTCTCATCCTTCAAAGACTACGAGTGTAATAAGGGCATCCATTGACAAAAGGATCACCTAAGATGATCGTCGTCGAGTAAACGTTGACTGCTAAGCTTATCGTCGGGATTACACTCCTACTTATTCCGTCCCTTCTCGCCTCTTGAATCGGTGCTGGTAGCTGTAAACTCTTCTTTCTCGATGGGAATCATAGCCATATCGTAGCCAAGTCAATGGACTTGCCTTTCTTGCATGACTCAACTTCCTAAACCTCTTCCTGCTCATTGACTATTGGAAGAACTTTCAAATGGGATAGATGATGAAGGAAGACCTTCTATCTTAGAAAAGAAAATGTATAGAATACGGATTAACCCCAAGATGGTTCCGAGATGGAGCTTGACCTGAGTCTCGGTTAAGAATGGCGATGATCTACGTTTCACACGGTGCAACAATCCCCGAATCTTAGTAATCAAATTGCTAGACTGGCCTCAAATTAACTCACTCGTTAGAGGAAGTGAACGGTTGGTATTTTCTTATTTCAAATACAAACATGTCGCATCGTTAAATTTATTGCAACTGATGCATTTACTGCATTTATGATAATAAATTGATTTATTTATTACTATAGCAACCACATTTAATGCAGTTATGATAAAATAAATGCAACTAACCATTATGTAGTCCAAAATATAAACTAGTGGCATGTTAAAATTTATTTCAACAATAAAAAAACAAATATAAACACATTAATAGAGCATGCTTTATTTTCAATTAACCAAAATTTCTAAAATAACCCAAATACCTTATATAAATATCCAAGTTACTTAATCAAAAGTTAAGTGAGGTAAAATAATCATAGAACCAGATTTATATTTCTTGCATAAATGATTATAAATTATATATATATATATATATATATGTTTATATCATTTATAAACATTAAATTAAAAAATGATTGTACATATCAGATCCAAAGCATTCCTCACCATAAAATTTAAAACTTATTTATAAAACACACAACAATAAACATGTGAACGCTTTAACCAAATTAAGCTATTTCCAAAATTTAGAGGAATTTAGATTACTTCCCATAATTTAATGATTTCAAAATTCTAACTTGTTTCAAAATGACATACAAATCATTTAGACCTATTTTTCTAAATCGAAATAGTTTCAAAAATTAGCCTTTCAATTTGTAATATTAGAGTAGAAAACTATATCAAATACAAAAACTTCAATAGAAAATCCATGATATATAGATTAAACAGATCTAAAACTTGAGTAAGAAATTACAAGACTTTTAAAAGAAGTTTAACTCAAAACTTCCTCATTAAAAAATTCATAAAAAAAATTTCCAATGAAATCAATGATGGATGGCTCTGATATAACTTGTAGGATTGCAATATACTTTAAGACTGATTAATCATGAAACTCTAGATCTGAATAGGTGACCCATATTGATTTAATTGAAAAGAAATCAAAGGAAAGTAAACAAATTAGCATAAGACATACCTGAATTCATAATTGTAGATTGGAAAAGTAAATTTGATTTGGTTTTCCATATTAACGCAAGCCCTAGAACTTATACGATATGAATCCATAGTTTCTGCTCTCATAAACTGATTAAGAGAAAGAGATGGATCTAAAAGGTAAGAGTTAGATCTGATCTTCCAAATTGACATAAACTCTAAATCTGAATTATTTCCATGGAAGAGATACAGAAGAATAACCGGAGCTTATGTAATTTGAGGACCATAACCCCTTATTTATAATGTTGGCATTTTCTAATTTGGCCCTTCAACAAAATAGAATTGCCCCAGTATTCGCACATTAATACCATGACAATTATACCTATAAGCCTTTTACTTTAATTCATAATTTGATCACTTTAATTAGGCTTTACATCAAAATAGGACGACATATTTATTTTACATATGTAGCCCACATATTGAAAATTTCCAACACAGAGCTGTTATAATCTTACAAAATTCAATTGTTGCATGGAAATATGGAACTAGTGGTCCATTCTGGTATGCCAAGGATGCTGCTATTCAAGTTAATTATTGCATTTTTCAAGCTAAACAAGCTAAATAATTAAGCCATATTAATCTGGACATTGGTCCATATACAAGATATAACATATGGGTCATTTCTACTTAGTGCAACTATTTCATGTATAGCTTACAAGTTTTTTCATTTACCTTCGCACAAGCTATAAAGTTCTCATTTATTTGGTAAATCAAGAATTTATAGACTTATAATGGGATAAAATTATAGGATAAATTATCTTCAAGCTCGTATTTTTTGTTTCTTAAATTCGGTTAAAATGTGTTCTTGTGTGTGTGTCTCTAGGATAATTAGATAATATGAGCAGGTTCTTTTGTTAGGAGCTACGATTCTCAAAATCAAATGAAAGACTCCTTAACCCCATATAGTTTCTGAGATGGTAAAGTGTTCTATGTTAATAAACCAGAAATGATTTTAATATGTCTGGTGGTAACTTTTTTGTGACTTGAATCCATAAATATTCAACAGATTGGAACAATATTACTAGACCCATCAATGGTTCAATCCATTAACCTAACTCATTTACCCATTTATTACAAACTTAAAATTCAAAAATAAAGATTTTGAAATTTCGAAATTTTTTACTCGGATTATTTGGAAGAAGCCACTATATTTTTTGTTCAAACTGCGGTTACTTTTCATACTAACTTGAAATCAGGCGAGACTTTACATGATGAACTCCCACTTAAATTACAGTCAATATGGAACACTCAGATATTTCATCTTGTGAATGCACATTATAGTTCTCCATGATGGAATAGTTGTACTTAGCAAATAACAGAATTCATCCCCATATTTGAACTCCGATTATGCAGAAGCCACTGATTTTTTTTCAAACAGCAATAGTTCTTCATACTAACTCGAAATTAGATCAAACTTCGCTTGATGAACTCTCGCCTAAATTAAGGACAATACGAAACACTCTAATATTTCATATTGTGAATGCATGATGTAGTTCTCCATTATGATTATAAATACCAGACTACATGCTCATGTTTGAAATCCATCTATGTAGAAGTCGCTATTTTTTGGCTCAAACTGCAATAACTTCTTCATACTAACTCGAAATTAGTGGTAAGCACTATTCTGTTCGAATCGAATTAACTGACCAAACTAGTTCATTTTTGTCGATTTCATCCAGCTATAAAATTGTATCGGTTTGAATTTGGTTTATAAATAATTTTATTTTGTTTATCGTTTCATTGAATTAACCAAACTTTTATTATATTACCCAAATTCATCGTATTGTAATACTCTTAATAATTTGTTAAGTAATAAAAACCAAACTTTATCTATTGAAAATTGTTAATTTTTCTTATAAACTTAAAAAAGTATTCAAAATAATTTCTTTAAACATAAATTTATGTTTTCCTTTAAGTAAATAGATAATTTGAGTAATAACGATTGGTAATTTATCTTATTTACATTTTTAGTTTGGTTAAATCAGTTACTGACCGATCTAACTAAAGTTAAGTCGGTTCGGTTCGGTTTAGATCTGATTTTTTTAATTTTCAGTTCTGTTTAATATTTTTTATCTCAATACCAAGCGAACCGACCGAAGCTCACCCATACTCGAAATCCGACGAGCTTCGATCGATGAGCTCCCATCTAAATTACGGACAATATGGAACACTTGGATACTTCATCTTGTGCATACATGTTGTAGTTCTACATAGTGACTAATAGTTATACTTAGCAAATTGCAGAATACATCCCATATTTGAACTTTGACTAGACAGAAGCCACTATTTTTTTGCTCAAACTATAGCAACTTCTTCATACTAATTCGCAATCAAGCGAGACTAGGACCAATGAATTCTTACTTAAATTATGGACAATATAGAACAGTTGGATACTTCATCATGCGAATGCACACTATAATTCTCCATGGTGACTATTAGTTGTACTTGGAAAATAACAGCCTACATCCCTATATTTGAACTCCAACAATGCAGAAGTCGCTTTTTGTTCAAATTACAATATTTTTCAGATTAACCTGCAATCAAGCGAGACTTAGACCGATGAATTGTCACTTAAATTACCGATAATGTGAAACATTCGGATACTTCATCTTATGAACTCACGCTATTATTCTCTATGAAGACTAACAGTTGTACTTAGCAAATAACATACCACATCTTCATATTTGAATTTTGATGAAAACTAGAATTAAAATTCTAAATTTTGAAATTTTTATTTTATCAAAATTCAAAACATAACATTAGAGTTAGAATTATGTTATATCTGTTTGTTTTTTATTAGTCAAATCAAATTTAAATATTTAAATGGATTAAATGTGTAACCCGGTTATTAAATAGGTTGGGTCAGACTCATCCTTGTATTAAATGGGTCAAAAGAATGAGTCACAAATCGATTGGTTAAAATCGACCCAGCCTATTTTCATCCAACCTAACCCGTTTGACAGGTCAAAATATCACATAATGTATTTCTTACATTATGCTTCATGGCCATAATAATTGTGACTACAATGGTACTGCTTGATGGCTTAGCTGTTGATAAGCTTACTAGCATGAATAATTTTGTTGGTTTCTCAATAACTTTAATCCTATCTAATAGCGTAGGGTTGATACTTGAAAGAAATGTTATTCGCAAGCTATATTCATTTCCTTATTAGTAACCTACAATATATTAATATTCTTAATTTTTAGCTATAATTTCTATAATATTTTAAGAACATAACATACAATGTCATTGACAATTAAGAATCCAATTTTTTAGTTTGAATATTTCCATGTATATAGAACTTTATAACTAACTGAATTAAATTCCAAGTTATCTAGTTTCTTAAAATATTATAGTACCTAAGTATTAATTCAAGTTTTACTAGTGAACCATAGCTCAAAAGCTATGTCCAATCTTACTAAAATAGTTGAATATACTACGCTATTAAAAGAACTTGGTGGGATTTTCTTTTCACCCAATTGTATAACTAAAAACTATTTACTACCGTGACCTTAATTTTTCACGTATGTGTACTTTATGACTTGACAGGCTGATGAAGAAATCTTGGAATAAATTTATAGTGCATCCGGTCAGTTTTATTGACATGTAAGATTGAGAGGGGTAATTAAAAAATCACTAAAAAAGTAGCCTTGGCTGCCATGAATATAAAAAACAATCCTATCTTTTGTGAAAATCCCGATCAGAATTCAAGGGGCTCTTCATCCTACCTCCTTGATTCTCCAACATCTCCTTGTCCACTTTCTTTCTCAAATCTCAAAGATAAGCCTTCGGATTAAGAAAATGATGGTTTTTAATTGGATATAAACCATCATAAACAACCCTCATTGAAACCCCAAAGGCAAACCCATAGGCCTGCAACCTATATTCCGGCAAGATCTGCGCTTAAAGGGAAGAGATATAATCAAAGAAATAACCAACAGCTGATTAGTAACAGACTACATCTCAATTCCTCAAGAACTCTCTCTAAAGAAACAAACAACATAAGAAAACCATCATCTTATTGGGTAAATCTAGTTAGAAAAGGAGGGCTTAATCTATTGCATATTTGAGATACTCCCTACCGATGAAAATTGGTGACAAAAAAATTGTTGACCTCAAAGAAGAGATTAGCCAAAGGACCAAGGACAAATGGAGTAATTCTATAGTAGCTTATATGTTTCTATTAAGGCCCTATTATCATCATTTTAGGGATTTCATTCTTAGAACATGGAATCCAGTCGACAAATTTGAGATTTTAACAAGAAACGATAGGTTATTTATCATCAGATTCTCTATTGAATCTGACTGTAATAAGGCAATTCCGAAAGGTCCATATTCTTTGAATGGTAAGCTTATTATCTTGAAAAAATAGGACATGAAAATGATTCTTGATTGAGATCTACTATCCACTTACCCAATTTGGGTAAGATTACCAGAACTCAGTCTTAGTTATGGGACAAAGAAGCATTTGCAGCAATCACTAGTGTTGTAGGTACTCCAATAAAACTAGATGAGGTTATGGCCAACGAAATAAAGCTTAGTAAGAATTCTAGTAGAAATCAAAGCCAATGAAGTTTTACCAGAATTCGCCTACATCACTTTGCATGATGGTGAAAGTATTACACAAAAAATAGAATATAAATGGATTCCTCCAAGATGTATGAAATGTGCTTTGCTTTGGTCATCTCACTGAAGCTTGTCATCAAAGCCAGTGTGGAGAGAAAATTCAAATCTCAGAACAGTTTCAAGAAAACCAGTTTTGGAGGATTCAAGAAACGTATGAGTTCATTTAATTCAAGAAAAGAATTATAACAACACAGAAATTTACATGATTTAAATAACGTAATTAACAAAAAAATTCATGAAAATAAACAATAAAATTTTGCAATGGAAATTTGATATTTGGAGTATGTCTATTTAAATGTAGCTAGTTTCAGATTTTCATCAGAAAATATGTATTTGTTCTGTTGTGAAATTTCAATTTTATATTTAAAATCAGTTTAAATTAATGGAATAAAATATTTTTGAAATCTAGATATTTTTATATAAGAAAATGTAGACTTATTTCTAAGTTAGACGTCATATTTCGTTTCGCCAAATTTGGAACTTTATCCCCGTTTATCTTATTTTTGACGTTTCGCCAGCATTTTCGGCAGCGAATATCAAATTTTGATAGGTACGTCGTGTCTCTGGTATCTGTGTACCATCCTGTTTGTCTTGTCGAGCCGATCTCCACAGTGTACTTATTTGTGTATTTTGGCGTTCAGTATGCGATGAAGTTCGTGAAACTTTTAGCTGTATCGGTACCCGTTTCGAATCTTTTGGTTTACCCTAGTCCATTCGTTTGTTCCCGAGAGAAACAAATGGCCACTATTTTTAATATTTCCTAAAATCCAGCTATTAACTTTTGTTATTCCCCTGACTCTTATTGTTCCAACCTGTCCAATTTATATTATGTTGGTTCAATTTTCTTCTGTCTTCTTTCTACTTTTAGATCGGTTCATTTCTTTTGCAAAAAAGAAATAAGATGTATAATTTGCATTCGTTTATATTATGAAGCCTTTCCTTCTCTCATTTCTTCCAATCCGACCCTACTTCATGCCGTTCAACTCCCTATCCTCTATCTTTCCATCATGCCCACCTCCCTCTCACACACTTATCCTCTCCCCACGGCACGACCAGTTCTACCCAGTGATCCAAGCTAAGCCCCTCGGCAACTTCACGCGACAATCCACCATAGCCACCCTTCGCCTACCACTGTCCAAACCATGACCGGCTTTGGCCTCCAACCAAACACGCACCGAAACTCCACCCAGCGAACCCGAACGCACACCTCACGTGCCCCTCACTCCACCACTGCCGCAGCCATCCACCTTAAACTGCTAACCCCTCCATTGCAACTACCTGCCCTGACAGCCACCGCCAATAGTCCACCCAAGCGCCCTTCTACGAAATGCCCACTGCCATAACTTGCCTCACTACCCTACACGTGCTCCGCTCCACACAGCCTGTTTTCTCCCTTTCTCGACGCCTCCACACAACCAAACCTGCCATCGCTCCAAGCCCTGCAAGCCCTTTGTCATCTTCCCCTCCCTGCAGCGAACACCCCGATCAGCCTCCACCTATACCGCCAATACATCATCATACCTTCGCCTTTTCCAATGGGCACCTCTTATATAGAGAAAAAAAATGTAAAGGAATATATATTTTGTATATATATCTTGATTCGGTGATTTCAAGTCTAGTCAGTTTGCTTTGTGTTCGCCACTATCCGGAATTTGTCGCAGCCTTCTTTATTCGCTTTGTTGTTGTCCTGTTGTGTGTGCATGTCCGTGTGCACTAACTCGTGTCTGTTTACTTATTCCCAATATTTCTCTAGCGTTGAAAGGTGAGCGATCACTCACGATTAATTATATTTATTAAATTATATTCACATGAAACGACGATTGAAATATGTTGTTAAATTTTAATTTGTTAATAATTAAATCATTAAATATGATATGTTATTATTTGCATTTGTTCACCTATGCTAATTGACAATATTGACACCAATAACCTGTTAGTACATATATATATTTTATTTAATTTGATATTTATAATCATCTTTGTTATTGATATGTTATGCTATTTAGATTACTATATATTGTTCTCACACTACAAGTTTCCTATCAGTTTAGGAATTCCCTATGGGTCAAATGGTACATACCCAAGCAATATTATAAACTAGAAAAAATTGTTATGGGTTGATATGATAAACCTAAGCGATTTTATTGATTTTGGAATTTTGTAATTGCGGGTTAAAATGGTATATACCCGTAAATATTAAATTACTACGGATTAAAATGATAAATATCTGTATCACTTGACCATAGGATAGAAAATTATATACTTATACTATTGGTCTATTTTTAAATGATTTCCAAATTTTGAAAAGGAGAAATATATGTGTATTGATTTTTATAATATAATATAAATATATTATAATTATAATATATGCTTTAAATTTAGATTTTTTTAAATTATATTTTCGGAAGTTTTAAAATTACAAGTTAGGTTTTAAAATGTAAATTATAAAATTTTACTTATAACTTTATTATTTTTAAAATTTATAAAATAAGCTTTAAAATAGATTTAATTTAATAATAATTAATATAGTAAAGTTCATTAAGAATTTAATTTAACTAATATATATAATATGTTTAAGATATTTATTTAAAATTTATATTAATATTTTGAAAATAGATTATGTAATAAGTTTAATAAATAAAGGTCGGAAAGATAAATTAAAACTGATTTTGTAATTTAATTTTTTTAAGAATTGTATTTAAATAGGAATTGATTTGAACTTATAAATTTTGAGATTTTAAAGATTTGACTTTATAACTTGATTTTGATTCAAGGTGATTAAATGAATAATTTAAATTTAAATAAAATTTAAATTGAATAATTAATATTGATTTAATTTTTAGTTTTACATTTTATTTAAATGTTGTTAAAAATGATTAAGTGAATATTTTCAAATTTAAATAAAATTAAAGTTGAATTTTGAAATATAAATGAAATTAATCAAATCGAGTTATTATAAATTGTTTGAATATTTAAACTTTGAAACCTATTGAATTAGAAGTGGTTTAAATTTATAGTTCACACCTGAATTTGAAATCCATATATAAGAGATGAGAATTTGAATTGAACATTTAACCTTTTTAATTGAAATTCCAGAACTGAGATTGGTTTAAATTGAATTTTGGAACTAAAGTTGATTTTAATTGATTTGTGAAATTGGAAGAAACAATTCTAATTTGAAACTATTTATGATATAAACACTTCTAAATATATATACTATTTTAATATATATTATTTTAATTTTATAAACAATTTTAATTATATATTTTAATATATAAACTATTTATAATATATAAACTCTTTTAAACATATAAACTATATTAATCTATAACCTATTTTTAAATATAAACTACTTTAATACATAACCTATTTTTAAATATAAATTATTTTTAATGTATAACTTTTCCAATATATAAACCACTTTCAATATTCGAACCGTTTAAGTTGGAACTGTTATGATTTAGATTTAATGGATTTAAATGCAAATACTTTGATATAATGATTTCGAAAGTGAATATGATTTCGAAAGTGAATATAATTTCGAAAGTAATATGATTTCGAAAGTGAATATGATTTCGAAAGTAATATGATTTTGAAGTGAATGTGATATTTCGATATGAATTATGAACTGTTTGAAATGAAAATGACCACGGTGTGAAATAAGCGTTTGGTTGTTAAAGAGACAAGAATCGGATTGTCATACTCTCTTCCAATACTGAAAACCACTTTAACAACTGTGCATATGGTGGAGAATCCAAAACGAAGTGGGATGGTTTAGCAAACGTTTGTATTAGGTATGAACACGGCCTTGACCCCCTTCGGTCGGCTTGATATGACTAAAACAGGAGTCATGCCGGGATAAGTGAGGTCGCAACTCCGATCGAGCATGCTTCTTCGATACCATTCTATTACTTTATGATTTGTTTGGGTGCACCTTAGATTATGGAAACCTGTCTCGAGGTGGGCAGTAGTGGCTGCTATGTGTTATCACCTGTCTGGATCCGTAAAACGTTAGTATCCTATCTTGGGCATTGCCTCGCATGCCTTATTATATGCCTTATTGTGCCCACTATGAGTTTTGTATATACCATACCTATGGAGTGCTCTCTAAGTATCCCACCGGTTTAGTGGAGCTTACGGTATCTGTATAGACTACGGGAATGATATAAAAATGTGTTAAAGAGAATATGGATAACGCCTTAACGCTATTTTAATATTTGACTTTACTGTAGACATTATCTATGTAGCGTAGTATTATGTATATAGATAGTTTAATGGATCCTTAAAGGATGGTAATCCAAAACATCCTTTAAGTTATTGCATTTCTCTTAGTTTCACTTGAGTTGGTTTACTTGCATAAGAATGTTAATGCTGACTCGAATGTTTTGTGTTTTTCTTTATGCACGGGTCAAACTGAGTGTCGCCACAGTTGAGACTCTCCTTTGGAGCTTGGAGCTTTGCTTGGGGATCTTTTATCTATTCAGCTTTTCCAGTTAATTTTAGTTGTTTATGTTCAGACTTTTCGGTTGCCTTTGTATTAGTGACTTCTATGTACTTGGGATTTTCTGTTGTATTTGTTTCAGACTCTGATGTTCTATAGTAGCTACATGAACTACTATTCATCTATTTCACTGCTTATTATTGTGTTACTCTGTGTCTGTGATTTTATTATTGATTTATTTATTGTATATGTTATGCTTTGCCAAATATAAATTAACAATCTATTGTTTATGAATGATTGTCAATTTGAATGGTTCGAAATGGTAGGTCATCACAAGTGGTATTAGAGCTTCGATTTAGGCAAACTTAGCTTTTGAAGTAAAAATTTATTAGAGATAAGGTAGCAATATCCTAGAATTAGTGGAATTGATTATGGAATCTCTTGGTTCGAGTTTAAAATTCTTTGTTAGGATTCCCTTTGATTTGGATTTCTTTGAATTTTATAGCTCTCCCTTTGTTCTAAAATCCGTTCTAGTCTTCCTCTGTTCGTGTTCTTTTGATACTGGAGCATTCCATAGATACCTCGATTGGCAACTTCATCCTTATGCATGACTAATCCCTCCGGCGGTCCCACCAATCTTAGTATGATTTGTAAAGGGGTGAAACCTCTTTACAATAGGCGTCGATTCATTGGAGATTTCCACATCCTCAGTTTTGATGCATTTGATATCTTACTTGGAGGTGATTGGTTAAAGAGATAGGATGTTGTTATCTCTTGGCCCGAACCATTTCAATAGTAGAGGACAAGGGAAATTCTCTTGTAATTTTATGTCGAATGCCTTAGAATTATGCAGGCAGATTTATCTTTCCGCTTAATTCCCAGTCTAGTGATCTTGACTCCACTTCGATAGTCAGGGATTATCCTGATGTTTTGGTGAAGACCCTTCTCTTCTCCGCAAGCATGAAATTGAATTTGGCATCGATCTTATTCCTAGAGCTCGAACTGTTATTCTTCCTCCCAGAAGGATGGCACCCAGAGAGAAGTCAAGTAGAGGAGAGCATTCCCCAGACAGCTTTCCAAAAAGAAAATAGTTTCAATGAATGGTTAGTCATTCCCTTTGGATTAATCAATGCTCATGCCTTCTTGTCGATCTCATGAACCGCGTTTTCTGCGACGTTCTCAACAAGTTTGTTCTGGTTTCCGTTGATGATATTCTCATCTTTTCTAAGTTGGAGTACGAGCATGAATCTCATTTGAGCTATGTTCTCCAAACTCTTAGGAGTCATCAGTTGAAAGCTAAATTTTCTAAATGTCATTTCTGGAGGGACGAAGTCCGATTCCTTGGGTACATTGTTTCTGAAAATGGAGTCTCGGTTGACATGGTTAAATTCATCGCAATGGATATAAGTCTATCCATCTTTCCTCTTTTGTAATTTAATTATCTTATCTTCCTTTCGAACTTGTCTCTTAGTTAGAAATCTCTTTGATTAGGGTCCCTCTAAATTTGAATATCTATCCTTGTTCTAAAATTCATTCTCGAATCACCTGGTAGGGAGTGTATTTGTAATTCATATAAAAATGTTTTATATTATGTTGTTTGAGTTGATAAGTCTGAGTTTTAAGTTTCGATCGATTTGTCTGGCCAACGCTATCGATAGGAATTCCAAACCACTTAAATGGAGCAAACTGACATAATATTATTTTTGGAATTTTAAATGAAATGATTTTATGTATGGTTATATTTTATATATAAGTATAATTTTCTGAAATTTGATAGTTAAATGAATTGGTTGTTAGAAATTATAATACATGATTATCATTTATTATTTTATCAACATTCCTTAACCATTAATTATTGTTGTATGTTACAATGAGATGAAAATTTATAAACATGGTTTATAAATCTGATTTCCAAATGAAATGTATTTAAATTAAGATTTGAGAATTAAATTTTTGGTGCTTTTCAAAATTTGGTTTTCAAGGTTTTGAAAAAATATGTTAAAAAGTATTTTCGAATGGAAACTGTTTCCAAAGAATTTTAAAGAAGTAAGTCAATACTCTCCTCTTATGTCACTGGAAAATAATTTCAATGATGACTACAACATTATCAACATTTATTTTTGAGTCTCAAAGTGGAGAGACCATTTAGTAGGTTTGCAGCACTTTTGTTTTGGAAAATGGATTTTATTTGAATTTCTTAAGTATGATTTGATGTGTGTGTGTGTATGTGTGTATGTATATGTATATTTATTTCAAAATGGTTTAAAGTGATACCGGAAATTTAACTCTTAAGTTTTATGTTAAGTGATGGTGTTCAATTGTTGAAATGAAGAAAAACTTTTGAATAATTGGAGTGTTAAAATGACAAATGGAATTTGAAATAACTTGAAACAGTTGAACTAGGATAAAATTTATTTGTAAAATACTCAATTGCATTCTAAAACATATATAACTTACCTGAAATATTCAAAAAGTTAAATCGTTAATGTGAAAATGTAATTGAAGGTTATACAAGAGAAACTTAAGTAATAAAAATGTTCAAATTAAATTTTTCTTAACAGAAATGTTGTAAATAAAAGGTAAATGGTTTAATGCTCAATTACACTCAGATTCATTAATAAAACTTACTTGGAAAAAGTTTGTATGTAATGAGAACATGCAAATGGATAATATACAATATAAAAATGTAAGTAATAAGATGTTCGAAAATGAAATTTATATGGTTTTGAATTAATTGTTGTATGAGGTACTGTGTATTTCGAATCTATCTTTCCTTCTGTTGCTTTTATTCTCCTTCTAGTTCCTTTTTGGGAATGGAAAGTTTTAAGTGGGGGAGAATGTAACGACTCGAAAATTTTAACGATTTAAGTAACGTAATTAACTAAATTTTTCATGAAAATAAACAATAAAATTTTGCAATTGAAATTTGATATTTGGAATACTTATATTTAAACGTAGTAAGTGTAAGATTTTCATCAAAAAATATGTAAGTTTGTTCCGGTGGAAATTTCAATCTAAAATTTAAAATCAGTTAAATTAGAATAAAATATTTTTGAAATCTGAATATATTTATATAAGAAAATGTACACATTTACCAGAGTAAGACGTCATATTTCATTTTGCCAAATTTGGACTGCTCTAGCCTCGTTTATCATATTTTCGGCGTTTTAACAGCATTTCCGACAGTGAATATCGAATTTTTATAGGTAGGTCGTGCCTATGATATCCATGTACCATTCTGTTTGTCTCGTCGTGCCGATCTCCTCAGTATACTCATTTGTGTGTTTCGGCGTCCAGTACGTGCCGAAATCTTTGAAACGATTAGCCATATCGGTACCCGTTTTGAATCTTTTAGTTTTCCCTTTGTCCATTCGTTTTCCCCAGAGAAACAAATGGTCACTATTTTTAATATTTCCTGAAATTCAGCTACTAACTTATGTTATTCCCCTAACTTTTATTATTCCAACCTATCCAATTTATATTATGCTGGTGCAATTCTCTTCTCACATTCCTTTCTGCTTTTGGGTCGGTTCATTTCTTTTGAGAAAAAAGAAATAATATATATAATTTTCGTTCGTTTATATTTTGAAGCCTTTCCTTCTTTCATTCCTTCCAATCCAACCCTTCTTCATGCCGCCTCCCCTCTCCTTTTCCACTATGCCCACCTCCTTTTCACACACCCATCCTCTCCCCATAGCCTGACCAGTTCACCACCTCTCAGTGATCTTAGCTGAACCCCTCAACCACTCTATGCGATAATCAACCATACCCACCTTTAGCCTGCCACTGCCCAAACCCTGACCGCCTCCGGCCTCTAACACACACGCACCGAAACTCCACCAAGGAAACTCGAACACACACTACCCGTTCCCCTCACTCCACCGCTGCTGCAGCCATCCGCCTCTCACTGCTAAGCTCTTACATTGCAACTCTCTGCCATAACGGCCACCGCCAACAGTCCACCCGAGGACCCTTCTCCGAAACGCCCACTGCCTCAACTAACCTCACCACCTTACACATGATCCGCTCCACACAGCCCGCTTTATCCCTTGCTCGTCCCTTCGCTCCATACAACCAAACCCACCACCGCTCCAATCCCTCTTCCATCTTCCCTTTCTAGCTACCGAACACCCCGATCAACCTCCACCTATGCTGCCAATACATCATCCTACCTTCGCTTTTTCCAGCAACCTTCTCTTATATATAAAGAAAAAAACGTAAATAAATATATATTTTTTATATATATTTTGATTCAATGATTTCAAGTCTAGTAAATTTGCTTTGTGTTCGACGCAGTCTAGAATTTGCCACAGCCTTCTTTCTTCACTTTGTTGCTATCCTTTTGTGTGTGCATGTCCGTTACACTAGCCCGTGTCCGTTTTCTTATTCTCGTTATTTCTCTAGCATCGAAAGGTTAGCGATCACTTATGATAACATCATTATATTTAGTAAATTATATTCACATGAAATGACGATTTAAATATGTTGTTAAATTTGAATTTGTTAGTAATTAAATCGATAAATATGATATGCTATTGTTTGCATTTGTTCACTTATGCTAATTGACAATATCGACACCAATAACTTACTAGTATATATATTTTATTTTATTTGATAATTATAATCATTTTGTAATTGATATGTTATGCTATTTAAATTATTATATATTGTTTTCACACTACAAGTTCCCTGTTAGTTTATGAATTCCTAGTGGGTTGAAATGATACATACCCAAAGATATTATAGGTTAGGGAAAATCGTTATGGGTTGAAATGATAAACCCAAGCGATTTTATTTATTTTAAAATTTTGGGTTGCGGGTTGAAATGATATATACCCGTAAATATTAAATTATTGCGGATTAAAATGATAAATATCTGTATCACTTGACCATAGAATAGATAATTATATACGGACACTGTTGGTCTATTTTTATATGATTTCCAAATTTTGGAAAAGGAGAAATATATGTGTATTGATTTTTAAAATACAGTATAAAGATATTTTAATTTTAATATATGTGCAAAATTCAAATTTTTTAAATTATATGTTTGGAAATTTTAAAATTATATGTTAGGTTTTAAAATGTAAATTATAAAATTTTACTTATAATTTTATTATTTTTAAAATATATAAAATAATTTCAAAATTGATTTAACAATAATAAGATTTAATTTAATAAGAATTTAATTTAACTAATATATATAATATGTTTAAGTTATTTATTTAAAATTTATATCAATATTTTGAAAATAGATTTTATAATAATTTTCATAAATAAAGGTTGGAAAGATAAATTAAAATTGATTTTGTAATTTAATTTGTTTAAGAATTGTGTTTAAATAAGAATTTATTTGAATTTATAAATTTTGAGATTTTAAAGATTTGATTTTACAACTTGATAACCTAATTTCGATTAAAGGTGATTAAATGAATAATTTCAAATTTAAATAAAATTGAAATTGAATATTTAATATTGATTTAAATTTTTAATTTGAGATTTCATTTAAATGTTATTAAAAATGATTAAGTGAATATTTTCAAATTTAAATAAAATTAAAGTTGAATTTTGAAATATAAATGAAATTTATGAAATCGAGTTATTGTAAATTACTTGAATATTTAAACTTTGAAACCTATTGAATTTAACGTGGTTTAAATTTATAGTGAAAAGCTTGGATTCGAAATTGATATAAATTAAAAATGGTTTCAATGAGAATTTGAGTTCAACCTTTAACTTTTTTAATTGAAATTGTTGAACTAGATTGATTTAAATTGAATTTTGTAACTAAAGTTGATTTGACTTGATTTGTGAAATTGGAAGAAATATTTCTAATTTAAACTATTTTCGATATGAACTCTTTTAAATATGTAAATTATTTTAATATATGTTATTTTAAATTTATAAACAATTTTAAATATATATATTTTTTAATATATAAACTATTTTAATATATAACCTATTTTTAAATATAAACTATTTTAATCTATGACCTAACTTTAAATATAAACTATTTTTAGTGTATAACCTTTCCAATATATAAACCACTTTTAATATTCAAACCGTTTAAGCTGGAACTGTTATGATTTAGATTTAAATGCGAATACTTTGATATAATGATTTCGAAAGTGAATATGATTTCGAAAGTGAATATGATTTCGAAAGTGATATGATTTTGAAAGTGAGTATGATTTCGAAACTGATATGATTTTGAAATGAATATGGTATTTTGATATGAATTATGAACTTTTTGAAATGAAAATGACCAGGTGTGAAATAAGCGTTTGGTTGTTAAAGAGTCCGGGATCGGATATTGTCATACTTTCTGCCAATACCGAAAACCACTTTAAATACTGCGCACGTGGTGGAGAATCCAGAACGAAGTAGGATGGCTTGGCGAATGTCTGTGTGAGGTATGAACGCAGCCCTGACCCCCTCGGGTCAGCTTGATATGACTAAAACAGGAGCCATGCCGGGACAAGTGAGCTCACATCTCCGATCGAGCATGCTTCTTTGATACCATTCTATTACTTTGTTATTTGATTGGGTGCACCTTTGATTATGGGAGCGTGTCCCAAGGTTTGTAGCGTTCCTATGGAGTGCTCCTTGAGTATCCCACCAGTTTGGTGTAGTTTATAATATCTGTATAGACTACGGGAATTAAATAAAAACGTGTTAAGGGGATATGGGTAACGCTTTAACGCTATTTTAATATTTTACTTTACTGTAGACATTATCTATGCAGCATATTGTAATATGTATGTAGATAGTTTAATGGATCCTTAAAGGTTGGGAATCTGAAACATCCTTTAAGTTATTTTGTATTTCACTTGAACATTTCACTTGAGTTGATTTAACTTGCGTAAGAATGTTAATGCTGACTCGAGTATTTTGTGTTTTTCTTTATGCTCAGTTCAGACTAAGTGTCATCGCATTTGAGACTCGTGTTTGGAGCTTGGAGCTTTGCTTGAAGATCTTTTATCTATTTAGCTTTTCCAGTTATTTCTATTTTTCCAGTTGTTTATGTTTAGACTTCTCAGTTGGCTTTGTATTAGTGACTTCTATGTACTTGGGATAATCTGTTGTATTTATTTCATAATCTAATGTTCTGTAGTAGCTTCATGAACTATTATTTATCTATTTCGCTGCTTATTGTTGTATTACTCTGTGTCTATGATTCTGTGATTGATTTATTTACTGTATATACTAAGTTTTGCCAAATATAAATTAACAATCCATTGTTTTGAGCAATTCAAGTCTGACATGTGTGGATGATTGTTGATTTGAATGGTTCGAAATAACAGGTCGTTACATGAATGAACAGGCAAAAATGTTACAATCTCTGAAACTATAAACATTGAAGTTCCAACCACTCTAGATAATAATTTAATTTTAGAGAAAACTCGGTTCTTTAGAAATAAGAAGAAATAAGCTTTGAATTTTCGAAGGATGATATGGAAATCGTTAGCAATGATGAGCAAATAGAGATCTTTCTGCAAGTAGTTTCAAAAAACATTAACTATGAAGAAACAAGACTTAATGTGGACAATGAAACTATACAGCAGAAAGATGGTTCTGCTATTAATATGATTTCAAATGGCAATATCAAAGAAATCTCAGAGAAAACAGATCAAAGTTCAAAGGATATCAATATACAGTTCATGGATCTTCCGCCCCCCCCCAATAGGAAGATTCAAGTTTAATTACTGATATAATTCTCTCAAATGGTTCAAAAATAAAATTCTATAGTTTTGACTAAAAGTTGTCAACACAACTGATCTTAGAGTTCTGAGTCATTAATCGAGAATGCAGGCCTTCTCCTTTCTTTATCTTCTTCTCCTCTAAATAAAAAAAGAAAAACGCCAGAGAAAAGAGCATACATGAAATTATGGAAAGTGACAATGATGAAATTCCAAACTCAAAAAAATTTGAGAGGAAATACATCATCAAAAATCCAGATTGGGAAGAATTCTTAAATGTTAAAGGAAAGAAAGAATATAAGAAAAGAGGAGGAAAAGCTTTTGAAAGCACAGAAGTTAGCAGCAATACTTGACGTTAGCTACAGTGGTATCTTTTATTAGTATCCTTTATATTATGTTTAGTTCTATAATTCCATGGAATGTTAGGGGTCTAAATTCCCCTGAAATAAAATTGAATTTTTCAAAGTTATTATTAACATATAAACCTAGTATTATAGGTATTTCAGAGCATAAGTTTAAAGATAGTAATCTAGCTAATTTCCAAAGCACTCTTTTAAATAACTGGAATGCTATTAATAATAATTCTATGGAGGGTAAGGGTAGCACTATTATAATTTGGGTTTCCAATATTTAGGATTTATGCCAATACTCTCTTAATTTGCAATATATTCACTGTTGCTTTAAAAACAAAGGAGGTTTCTAACTGAATGTGACTTTTATCTATGCTTCTAACATTGAAAATAACAGACATTTATTATGGAATAAGCTGGAACGGTTAAATAAAAACATTAACAACTCTTGGATATTAATTGGTGATTTTAATACAGTTATGAAGGCTTCTGAATAAAGAAAAGGAATTCCAATTCCTTTTAGAAAACTATAATTCTTCTCTAATTTTATGTTTAAAACTGGTTATATTGAGCCCAATATTAAAGGTAACAAATATACTTGGAAATCCGGTGAGTTCAGAAATATCAATCGTAAATTGGATAGAATTTTGGTCAATCAATATTTTTTAAATAAATTCCCTAATTTTTTATGTTATACTTTATCCTAAGCAACTAGTGATCATACCCTATTACATCTTATATTTTCTCAAAATAATATTATTAAAAGCAACTTCCCTTTTAGATTTAAAAATGATTAGGCATATAATAAGGAATATAGAATGGTTGCTAAAAATACGTTTCAAACTTCAGTTTTTGGTTCTGCCCAATTAAAGTTTAGAAGCATTTTACATCAAACTAAGGCCCATCTGAAAATTTGGAACATAAATAAAAATAACAACAATGAATTTAATCAAATCGGGGAGGATTGTGTGAGATTGCAAGATAACATTGACCTAGATAGCTCATACCCTATTCAAATAAATGAGTTTTTCATACGCAAAAAAAGCTAGCCAATTCTTTACATATTGAAGCTACCAACTTAAGACAAAAACCCAAAGTAGACTGGCTTACTAATGAAGATATTCCAAGTAAATTTTTCTATGCTAAGATGTCTAGTTGGAAATATTGTAATGACATAGAAATATTACTTAATGACAATGGGATTATCGTTAAAGAAGCTTCTCTGTTATAAAAGGAAGCTATCAATTATTTTTCTGATTTGTACAACTCTGATGGAAGCCCAGGTATGTTCCCCAATATTACTCCTAAATACTTATTGCATGATAATAGTGATGAAATATTACTTGCTTTAATATGTCTAGAAGAAATTAAAAAAATTATCTTAACTGCCAAGGATGACGAAAGCCCTGGACCAGATGGTTTTGAGGCAAAATTTTACAAAAATCATTGGATGGAGTTAAAAAAGGCATTATATTTGAGGCTATTAATGAATTATTTTCCTCTGGTAGGCTTTTGAAAATATTAATCATACCTTTATTAACTTAGTCCCAAAAACTAAAATTCCTAACTGCATTGGAGATTTTACCCCTATTGCCTGTTGTAGTTTCTTTTATAAAATTATATCTACTATTTTAAGCAACAGAATAAAAGCTTTTCTAAAAAAATTAATTTCAGAAAACCAAAGTGCTTTTATCTCTGGCAGATTTATTGCTGAGAATACCCTACTGGCCCCTGAATTATTAAGAAATCTCAATCAGGGTGGCAACAAAAAAATGTGTATAATAATTGATTTACATAAAGCATTTGATAAAATCAATAGGAACTTCCTTATTTTTATGATGAGACAACCAGGCTTCAATGAAAATTTTGTAACCTAGTTAAAGAAAGCATCTGTAATGTAACATATTCCATTCTTATAAATGGTTGCCCTATGGGTTCATATAAAGTAATAGGGGAATAAGACAAGGAGATCCTTCGTCTCCTTACTTATTCACTTTAGCTACGGAATATCTTACATTGCGAATGGATAAAGAATAATTGAATAAAAAATTTAAAACAATTAATTCAATTATTCCATGTATTACTCATCGCTGATGATTTATTATTATTATTTGAAAGCAGATGTTCAGAATGGTGAAATCATAAAGAAAATATTTGATAACGTCAAATATTATGCACGACTTCAAATTAATGACAATAAGAGAAAGATTATTTCAGCAAATCATGTGATAAGATGAAGGAGTTTCTTAGTGTGTTAAAGTTTCAACAAAGTGGCTTCCAATCAATTGCCTAGGGCTCCCTCTCTGTTGCAATCAAATCAAGGATAAGGATTGTGCTAAGCTTCATGAAATCATTCAAAGTAAATTTGACGATTGGTCTAGTAAGCTACTATCAATTGTAGGAAGAGTTGAACTCACCACACAGTCATCACAGTAATAGTCATGTATTGGATGCAATCTCACAATATCCCAATCAATACAATTGGAAAAATTAAAAAATTATGTGCAAATTTCATTTGGAGTGGAAAGAATCATAAAGTTTCTTGGAATACTATCACAAAAAAAGAGGGCTGGAGACTTAGGCATAAGAAATCTTAAAGACTTAAATAAGGCTTGCAATTACAAACTATATTGGAAATTCGTTGAAGGAAACTCTTTTTGGGAAAAATGGATGAAAGCCAAATATGCCAAAAGTAAGAACTTTTGGTCCATGCCAGCGGAACACTATCACTCTCATACTTGGAAAATCGTTTTAAATTCTAAAGAAATAGGCACAAAATTATTAGAAAGAAATTTCAAAGAAGGTAAAGAAACTAGTCTTTGTTTTGATCTATGGATAAATGGAAATTCTTTGATAAATTTGCTTGGCTGGGGCAAGCTTTATCAATTTGAGGGAGAAAATGCATAAGTGGAAAGCATCATTCAAAATTCGCTTTGCAAAACCCAGCTATAGCTAGCAGCGTCTATATTCAACTCTACAACCTTGAAGAAGACAAATGGATTTGGAAGTTATCTATATAAGGAAAATTCTCTTTTAAAAATACTTTGGATTATATTAAAGGTTAGGAAATGGAAGTGGACTGGTTTAAAACAATTTGAATATAGCAAATTGCCCAAAAATTGCTCGCTGCACTTATTTTGCTATTTTAAATCATCGGCCAACAAGGGATAGATGTGCAAAATGGAGCAAAAACAAAGGAAACAGCAACCGTCTCTTGTGTAAGAAAGAAGCTAAAAATATTGATCATCTTTTCTTTGATTGTCCATATTCAAGACAGATATGGTTTATAGCCAAAAACAAATTAAATCCTAATCAATAATTAGTGCTTCAAAATATCAGAGACACATTCAACAAATTCAAACAACTTTCAAGGGGAAGAAAAAGGAATTTGATAAAAACTGTGTTGTTTTAACCACTACAGTTTATTTCTTATGGTAAGAAAGAAACAATAGGCTTCATCAAAACATTGAAACTGACAGCACACAATTATGGAAATCCATTGAATTAGAATACAATATCATTCTGCAAAAGTCTTGTAAACCTCAGAATCCCAGTATGCGAAGACAAAGCATATGTGATTCAGATAACTTTGAAATAAAGGTTGTAGAATACTCACAAAAAGGTGAATTCTCTTGCAAGAATTCCCTCCAAATTAGTAACTGCAGAAGCTTTGAAGCTCTAGCAGGTTTTCAAGGCATCAACCAATTTCTACCAAGCTAAAGCTGATAGCGGCCACTTCTTAGTCCAAACCGGGGAAAATTCCTGCAAGAGAAGCAAACAAAAACTCAATATTAGTAATATGAAAAGAATTATTGATAATGATTCTAATAAGTTTTTTTGCTTACCTGATTTGAATAGGAGCTACCACTCTTTCAACTATGTGCTTGAGCATATTGATAATCCACAACCCACAAGCATCAACGAAAGATTAAGAGTCAACCAATCAGAGAGCAAAGTTGTACTTAACAATAATCACTTATCTGATGGGATTCATAAAGATAGTACTGGCAGCGCTACTAATGGTGGCTAATATAACACTCGTATCATGAAAGATAACTGTAAGGGAGGTAACAAGTCTCCCATCAATAATAAAAATTAATTTTGATATTACTAATTCTAATCATATTATTTCTTTACCTGATTTTTATAGGAGCTACCGTGCTTATGACAGTTTATGCGATCATGAAAGGATGCTTCAACGTGCTATCAAAGACCAAAGGCTAGGATTTAACCATTAGAAAAGCAATATTAACAATCAAATCTATCACTTATTTGACTGGGAAAGAGGGAGAGTAGTATGATGAAGGAACCAAAGATTCGAGCTAACATTGTTCCTAGCAGCATTTTTCCAACTCATGTTACTGAAGCTATGAAAGAAACTCAAACTGATCTATCTTTCAAAGCTCTAAATTGTGAAGCTTTAGCTGAAGTTACTTCATATTTGCTCAAGCCTCAATATATTTTGGTCACCAAAACTCCAAATCTCGAAGTACACATCAAAGATCTTCTAGATCCATGGTCCGATGAAGCTACGACCAGCAAAGCGACCATGTTTAAGGTCTTGAAACAAAAACCACTTTTCAAAGTGATTTTTGCTCCAATTTAAAGTTACAAGGTCTGTAACGCCTCTCTACGAAGACATGGAAGCCACCTTAAGGATTTTTTGGCTCTAGTAATATATTTTAGGTTTTTTTGGCGGAATTTATTTTCGTCTTTCGCCATTTTTTATCGTGGTGGAAAGGTTTTGTTACCCTAAATAGTTTTAGGGTTTGCTATTCGTTTTGTTTTGTATTGGGTTTTACCCTATCGAGTTTACCTGCATTCTTTACATTTTGGGCTTGGGCCCTTTATTTACCATGTTTCAAAAAAAATGATTGAGAGGGGTAAAAACAAAATTAATGATTTATTTGATTTAGAATCAAGTGTATGTACAACATTTCTGAAAGAACTTTGTAGCAACTTATTTGATATATTGATTTATGAACATATTATACAAAAAGTAAAGGTAAGAAGGAGAAAGAGGGAAGTTGAAAAAAGAAAATTGATGTACAAAGGAAGGACAAAAAAGAAAAATAGTTTTTCACCGTACAATTGAAAATGGATATTTTTGTTCACTTGCCTACTTATTTAAACAAGTTACCCCACATACACCCTTTTACATCTTTTTAAAATTTATGAAACAATGTTTTTTAGAGTCAAATACAAATTGCAGGAATATCAAGCAATCAAGAAACTGGAAACTAAAACTCTATTCTTGAAGATCCATGGCAAGGA
The DNA here is from genome assembly GCA_030765085.1 of Allium cepa. NCBI lineage: Eukaryota > Viridiplantae > Streptophyta > Magnoliopsida > Asparagales > Amaryllidaceae > Allium > Allium cepa. Next base: position 273,630,533 of record CM060946.1, read on the forward strand.
ATGAGAACATTATATATGCATACAAATTAGTAAATAACAGTATATATCAATCCACAAAAGCAATAAAAACAGAAGCTTGAACATCAGGCACAGACCAGAAGAATGATGGAAAACTTTCATACATGTTACATACAGTATATACACACTATAAACACAAGACACCATACAAAATTACAACCATTACATTCTTAAAACACTATTCTCAAATGAGACTCTAGACTAACTACGTACACAATGGAACGACATAAAATGTGAAAGTGTATTGTAATAATGTGAATAAAATGTGGGAGAAAAGTGGTTGATGCTAATATTATTGAATATGGTGATTGTTTCGTTTACAATAAGGGTGAACTAGCTTGTATTGGGATGGGAGATATAATGGGTCTATACATTTTAGAATCGGGAATGGGGACATGCTTAAACAAGTTTGTTCAAGGAGAATTTAGGAAGAACAATAAGGATCGGGCATTATAAGAAAGTGGGAAGATAAAGAGTTTTAAAGAAATATGGAAAATAAACAATATGAAATGGCAAAAGACCATCGGGACCCCGGTGTGCAGTGGTCAAGGATAGTAGTGTGCACTATATGGTGGTTTGGTCGGGAAGCACGTATGCATGGGAACCCAACTTTGCCAAAAGTGGACCAGAGCCCACACGCAGTGGCTACTTCTTTTGTAGTAGCAACTATATTAATTGTTGTTGCTAATAGCAGTGGCTTGCGCTGCTGCAGCTCGGTTTGCGCTCCTAACATCGGCTGTTTTACCTTTCACTATTTATTGAACATAAATACAGTAGGTCAAAGGTATTTCTGCAATTAATTGACAAAATTTTGAATGATATGAGCATTCCTATCTTCTTCAATACTTTATGGATCCGATTAATAAATGTCCATTGAATTAATATGGACTACATAAAACTACAATTTGCCTTATGTTAAAGATTCATTGATTAATGTTTTTAACTCAACTAAATTACTAATAAAAAACAAGCATAGATCACTCAAAGCACATCAAGCATATTTGTTTCCACTAACTCTCTCTTACATTACAAGGTTCATATATGATAAAGCAACACAGTAGACATGAATTGGGGTATTCAAGGCATATGACAATGCAGTCACTATGGAAAGTATGTCTACACGACAACTTACCAATGGCTCAGTCTCCATCTGATTATGTGTCTAAACAAATTGAACACTCCCGGTCCTCCTTCCATAAGTCACCAGACTAAATCAGCTAATTTTGATTTCCCATTGCACCTTATCCTTAATAATAAAAAGCATTATTATAAAATGGCATTAGACAATATGTTCCTTAAACATATTATTAAATCAAAATTAATGATTTTATTAAAATAATTAATGGTGATGATGATTTATCCTAAAGTTTTCAATCCTCTCAGCTTATGCTCTTCTCTTCGTTTTAGTTACAATATGTTCCTCACTTTTGCAGAAAACTTTGGTAAAGCTCTATGAGAATAGTGGATTCTTGCTCATTCACTTCGTAGATATTGGGAAGATTTCCTGTTTATTAGTTAACTTTTATTTCAAGCTAGTACGAACACATGCTACATACATAGATGAAATTAATATTTTTTTGAAAGTGGGATAATAATGTCTGTTACTTTAAAAATAATCTTAAAAACTTCAAATGATTACGTAAATAACTTAAAAAATAGTAGTTTCCATTTTGATGACTTCCTTCTTGAACTATAAATTAGTAGTTTCACATAATAACTCGAAGAAAAATTAATATGCCAAATGGATGTTAATTTTTGTTATCCTCATATTAGATTATAGTAATGGGTGAAGCAACACAAAATAAAACCAACATTTTTTTATCAAGAAAATAAACAAGACACAATCATTTATATCGAGAATAAAATATAAAGAAATATAAATGAAAATAAGAAATAAACAAAACACAATATTTATAAATCTGAAACGCACTCCGCTGATTTTTCATTCCGAATTTGATAATTCTAGTGTGGTTCCTTTCATGGATCATTTAGGTTTGAATTCGATGTCATTCAGTTTTTCCTGGATATGAACACATATACGTCTTCGCGTGCATGTTCTTGAGTAGGAAGGAGTATGCATGCATGGTCTACGACATGCATACATTTAAGCATATATCCTTATGTGTGTGTATAGATGTATGTATGCATAAATATATGTGTTTGTGTGTGTATTTTTGGACTCGCTACCGACCCATAGCTTGTGGGTCAGTATCGACTCGAGACTTAGGAGATTTCCCAAGTCAGCTATCTATAACCTCGGGTTTGAGGGTATATATAACTCAATCTCCTTTACTTCACTTCCACGCTTGTCATTGTTGATCCTAAAACCTCAAGAGTAGCCATAAGCAAGCTTTTGACTTTCAAATCCAACTTGTGCCTCCACCCAAACCTAGGACCATCGCATATCTTTACCTGCCTCCAACACAATTATATCCCACCTCCAACTGCTAAAGCCTCGACGTCGTGATTTTAGCCTTTCCTAAGTCCACCATCCATACATTCAATCTTAAACTTGACCCAGCCCCAAATCGTATTGCCTTTGACTAGGTTGGTGGTGGACTTAGCTTTGGACATAGATTAGGAAGAACGAACATGGGTAAATGTGGAGGTAGACGGACATGATTTGGGAGTTGGTGAAGAGGAAAGAAGAGGGATGGAATTTCCTTTTGATTCTTGGAGTTGTTCAACTCCAACACTTAGGCAAATTTCTGAATTTTTTGTTCTCATGATAATCTTTCCTTGTGAACTAATGACCTCTTCTTGGTCTTGAACCCTTTCCAAACATGGTCAATAATGTGAAACTTATCGGGATGGTCAGCAATGGCAGTCATGTCGAATGATATCCAGAATTTAAAAAATGAAATGTTAAATAATATCCAAAATCAAAATTGTACGACACCACACTAGGCTCCACTTTAGTATGGGGGCACAGATTATAATAAATCTAATGTTGACTATCCATCAAGTTTTTTTTATAGAATGGATCAGAGATGTTCCAAACTATTGCCACTCAAGCCATAAATACATCCACTTCGATATATGTTAAAATCCAACATTGAGTCAACTTCAATTATGACTCCACATACCTAACAAAATTCGATGGAGCATGCATAGCAAACTCCCATTTAGCAGGATCAACAACTAGAGATTCCATGGGTTGAATAGAAAAATCTAGAAAATCCCCAAGTTGAACAATAAATTTCATAGAATACAACAGAGCAAGTATGTTGCCAGAAATAGATCCAGCACTGGATACCCTTGAGGATGTCGTTATATTAGATGATCCTATTGATTTTGTTGCCTCCAAAATCGATGAAGGATCTTTTCGGAGAACATGCGATAAGCTTGGAAATCCATTCGATGACGTCTTGATTCTATCTTGTGATCAAAGAACTCATAATCCCCTAGAGGATTATATTGCCTATAATAAATACATGCACTTGGCGGGCTACATCCCACTGTTTAACCAGTTTGTACGACGAGTTCTCAACTTTATACGATTAGCTCTGAGGCAATTGCATCGGAATAACTACGCTTTCCTCCTCAGCACATATATGATTTTCTTCAAGCGTTTGAATCGAGTATCCAGTAACGAGGAGATTAGACACATTTACAACTTCAAGAGCCAAAAGGACAGCCCATATTTGATTTATTGAGAACTGATCAGGGGTTGTAGAGTAGTCTCTGGCACGTGGAACAAGTTGAGCTACTTTAAGAGCGAGTATTTCTTTATCCGCTGTCCACTTGGTTTTCTCTAGATGGTTACCTGGACATAAGCACTATTCTGTATGATTTGTGTGAATTTGCCTTATTATTCACAGGCTTGACTCATTTTCCTTGGTTGTCTAGATGTTCTGACAAGTCCTGGTAGTTTGGTACTTTCTGATATCGTTAATGCTCTCATGGTAGGTCCGGTAGAAGATAGAGATATCGACACTCTTCTATCAGATGAAATTTTTTTGCCTATGGTTTATTAGAAAGGGCCACAATACTCGAATCATCCAAGTGGTGACTGGTGAAAATGACGATGACGATGACAACCCGCTTGGAGGAGGCGAGGTTGATCCAGATTTGCCTCCAATCCCAAGTCTTAGGGCTGGTATTGAAGAAGATATTGAATAAGTAAAATAGCACAACGAGGAGGGTGAAATTATTGGTAAAAGTGGTGTGACTAGCCAAAGCAACATTGAGGTGGGCCACGAGTCTCCAACTAAGCAGCCTAAACATGATCAACCGGCGGCCTCGATGAAAAGATTAATCCTAAAACTTTCCAAGGCACATACTTTTACTTAGCCTTCGCCAGTCACAATCATGGAAAAAATCCATCTCTTTCTTCTCTGGATACATTCTGTAGGATGGAGTCGATCCCCTTTTAGCTTTGATAAGGACACCATGCCTACCAGTGTCGGAGAAGTTACTCCTATAAGTAAAGCCCCAGCTCATGGTCCGTTGGGAGACACTAGGACACTCATACAGATGTTCACTTCACAACACTCGCACTTGATTTGTGTTCTTGCTTGTTGGATCTAACTTATTCTTACTTGTTGGATCTAACTTATTCTTGCTTTTCCGCGTAGGATCGATAGAGAAAAGAAAAGATATACCGATCTTTGGAGGAACATGCTTCCCAATCTCGAAGACATCGTTCGAGCTTGTACAATCAGGTGAGTGGTTGAGACTATGATTTTGGCTACCGTTCTAACTGTGGCAGGGATGATCAGCATAGAAGCAGCTACGACAAAGATCGTTTATCACACAGATCTGCTTCTAAATGACGTCTTAGGACTTAGATCACCTTCTCATTGAGGTTCGGACAAGGCTTCTGATCATCATGATGACATCCCATCAGGAAGGACTTCTCATGCTTCACCTTCAACTTCTCACTCATGTCAATCCTCCGATCATAGATAATATTAGAATGTTTTCGAAACTACCGAACACAGGCCTAGTAAGGAAACTACTGTCGCCCTACCCATATCTACGGAGGATCAACTTGCGGCCAATGCTCGAATAGCCACACTGAAGGAATAATTTCCAAACATTTGCTTTGAAGATCTTACGTTCATGCCTAACTTGAAAAGAATCCTGACTGATGTCCAAAAGATGACCATCGATTACATGATCGGCTTCCACAATCAATATAATGAATGGATGAAAGTAGCTAAAATAATCTCTATGTCACAAGGGAGAGGTATCTAGAGATTGAAAACCAAAAACTCATCACGGCTGATAGCAAAAGAATCATAGCTCATTTGGATGCTGAAATAGAAAGATTGAGAAAAACTTAAGTCAAAGAAAAGAAGAAAGCCGAGGTTACCATTAAGACACCTCAGGAGGAGAGAATTAAGCATCAAGATGAGATGGAGAAAGCCTTCCCCGCATCAAAGATCTGGTGATCAAGAGAGATGACATAAACAGAAACGTGGCTGAGCTAAAGATAAAGCTTTGCTCAAGACAAAAGTAAAGGATGAAGCACTCCAACAAGCTCTGAGTTATTGTAATGAGTTGTTTGATGCAAAGGAAGATAGGGAAAAAGTGCTTGAACATGTTAAAGACATTGACGCACTTGTCAAAAGAAAGGTTGAGGCCATAGAATAGCGGGCATAAGAGCGTGTGATCGAGAAGTTTGAACCCAATGCTGAACCAGTCACTACAAGAAAAATTGTTATTGCTTGCATTAATTAGTAGCGTTTAATGCTAAATGCAACTGCTATTTATTTAGTAAAATATAAACAAATAAATAAGCGCAACCAGCTATCCCGCCAACCATTTCTTGAAATTTTAGTAAAGTTTTATTTCGACCGCTCTTTTTTCTTTCTCCCTCCAAACACTTAAACTTTTTTCCCTAAATCCCTAGCCAAGCCTACATTAAAATCACAATCACAAATTAAATAAAAAGAAACGCAGATGTAAAAGGGGAGAGACTATGGTGCAGCGACTATGTAAGGAGAAACGCAAATCTAAAGGAGGCATGCGATTATGAAAGAAAGAAACACAAATCTTAAAGAGGAGCACGAGCAAGTAGGGGCAGCAACAGAAGTATGTGATGTAAGGAGGAGGCTGCACGACTGTGGGTAGCTGATGTGGAATTTGAATGTCAGTAGCAAGTTTTTTTAATGGCGATGATGGAGAGTATTACATCTTTGAAATTTACCGTGAGTATGGCAATCAATTTTAGTAATTATATCATGTTGTTTTAATTTCATATGAAGTGGATTTGATGAGTTCTTGCTGTAATAATCACTAATTTTTTAGAGCAATACTAATAACTGTGGTGTAATCGATTTTAGTTATGAGTGCTTGATATAATAACAATTGGAAAACCAATTTTCTAGAGTAATTAATGAGTGAAATTCAGGAGTAAGGATTTCACAGTCAATCATATAATGGTCAAATTAATGCTAATGTTTATCTCATAAAAGTTGAAATTGCAATTTTGCAACGAGGAATAAGAAATGAAAAAAGGGAGATGTGGAGTACCTTAGTGTTGCATTGAATCACAGTGGTGAGTCGGTAGGGATTAATGAGCTTTCATTGTTTACAATCAGGTTTTAAATGGATTTAAGAATAAATATATTGGTTCATATACTAGAAAAAAAGTCAGGAAACATGAGGTTTGTTGAAATTTTATATCACCATTTAACAATAATATAGTTTTATAAATGATGATGATAACTTGTATATATATGATTTGAGTGGAAACATTAATTGCCACATTTTTCTTTTTAGCATAATTTTATAAATTTAACATAGTTTTATAAATGATGATGATGAATTAACTAAGTTTTATAATATGTTCTGTAATCTCCAGTCATCTCCCTTTTAATTAAGTTGATGAAAACTTGGTTGATGAATCATTGGTTGGATCATACTCTCATCCCATACTCGTCGTTTTGATATCAACCTCAAGTTCTGTTTATAGACGCAAGTAAATGTTTTTTAAGTTACATTATTACGTAAATTATTATATATCTACTACATGTTACTGCAGGTTCAATTGTATATGACTCCACTAAAGCTTCCAAGGTGTACACTAATATGAAGGTCGCGCTTATCTATGAATTTTTGAAAGGTAATTCTTAAATGCTAAATATATTATTACTATATTTGATCTGGTACACGTATTTACAAGGTTTCTTTGATTATTGTGCCACCTTTGTACACAGTATGCGAACAACATAAAATTGCTTCTGCTTAATAATAAGACCTCTGTTGATGAAAAAGAAAACATAGAAACAATTTAGTCTACCATAGTGCTCCTTTTGGAAGAGGTTAGAGCCACAAACAATCGGGTAATTTTTTGACTTCTTAATGAACCATCAATATGTATGTGACTATTAACACAACTGTTTATTTGCGTGGGATCGTAAATATAGTCACAAAATTATACTCAACGCCTACAACTAATTACCATTCTTGCTATGTTTTTTACCACCTGTATGAATTCTTATTCTTTATAAATTTAACATATCCGTTTGTTAATGATTTCCATAATGAAATAGTTTAATTCATTTTTACCGTAACTCAATATCAACTACTAGCTCCTCTTGAACTTAATAGTTATTAGTTTATTGCTACTCAGTTCTTGTATAATATTGCATTTTGAAGCGATAATTATGTGAGAAGTAGATAAATGTTGGTGTTATTTATCCAATGTCCACTTCCTTTTGGAATATCCATTCATATACGGAAAGGTATAGATTTTGACATTTTGTTTTTGTTTTTTAGGTATAGATTTTATTGTTTGGTGCACAACTATGGTTATGATTATAGTAATACTTGTACGATTGTGATTATATGAATACTTAGACTATTTCCCCTTCCTTCCTAATAGAACTAAGGCAGGATGACAGACTGAACATGTTTACAACAGAGAGAATTAGAATTAAGTGGCAGCAGGCACAGGTTCAAGCAAGAATGAACTAGATTGAAATGGCAAGTCTGAAGTAAGTGTGAACTAAATTGATGTCGCAGCAAGCACAAGTTGAAGTACCAAAGAAAGAATGGCGAGCATATCCACTTCTGGTGCAATTCTGAAACTAAGCACTAGTGGAGCTGAGCATATCTACAGTGCATTTTGAAAATGATGAGCAGAATGTATTGATACTTAGGAAGAATGTGATTTTTCTTTTGAAGCTCGATCAATATGTTGCTTGTACATATAGCTGATGGCATGACAGAAATGGTAGTAAAACTGAAGCAAACGAACAATGTTGTAGCAAACGTAGACGAAACAAGCAAATGACTGGAGTATGTCTGGATAATGCTGAAGCAAGATGTTAATCAAGTTTGAACTGAACTAAATTGCAACGAACAATGCTGAAACGAACTGGCAAGGGATTGTGATAGTGATACAACGAGGCTGTTTAAGTGCATGGAGCTGGAGCAGCATTTGAACAATGTTGCTCGATCAATTTGTTGCTTGGTTACTTATTCTAAAGTATATGAGTATATTTCAATATGTTTATTTCACCCATCGCATTATGAAAATATAGACTAGTTCATAATGGCATACTCTTTTTATGCAGGGCAAAAGCATGTTTGTAGTTGGTACAGAGAATGAAGTGATTTTCTGGAGTCTATTGGCATTTGTAAATCTTTTTCTAGTAGATATCATGTTCCTACACTGGACAAGGAAGATGCCAGAAAGGTAAATGGTTTATAAACTATGGTAACACCTGAAAATGTGAATAACCATTGAGTCACTTAGCAACAAGATATCTAGGACCTAGGAGCCATTACTGAAACTGTTTTTATTCATTCTCATCTAATGAGGGTGCCTTTGGAATCTGGATGTGAAGGAGTTGCCGCAGTTAACACTATCAAGAGGGTAATGGGTATCAATCTTCACACATTATGTCCGGAATTTTGTGTTAAGGGTTGGTGCTTATCATAACTCTCATTTTGGGTGTATGATTTCTAGAACTATTTATTCAATCATTTTCTTGTTTACCGTTTAGATCTACAATGGAATTAACTGTATCTAATTAGTTTTTTAATGACCGAGTATGGAACATGTGTTAAATATCTGATCTTTTGATAACCTCTTGTTTTAATTTGATGCAAATGAAATAACTAGGTGTGAGATGTTGCTTTTGTTGATCATGCTTGCCTAATAGGAAAATAAAGTTGAAGTTTTTATGTTATTGAATAGAAATGCTTAATAGCATGAAGTTTTGATGTTAATTTGTAATGGTAGCATCGAAATTGTTTCTAAATAATGACAAAATTATTGCAGATGCAGTTAAGCATGGTCAATTTGTTCGTATGATCAAGTTCGAAATGGAAGGTGATCCTTCTCATATTTTGTTAATATTTCTTTGTGGTACACTTGTTCTTCTCTAACAAAGGCAAACTTATATATAGTAATGGGAATCTAGCTCCATCTACAAAACCATGCTCCCCACATGCAGATAAATTAAGCCCTCTATCTGTCACAACCCAATCCAGTAATCAATTTGCAACTGCCATACATAATCAATTCCAAACAAAAAGAGTGATCAATTTGATGAGTTTGACCCTGATGGTTCTGCTTCAGGTATTAATAGAGCCTCATATTCTTGTTCTATTCAATATCACCCAGTTGAGTTTTCCAAGTTGCATGTCTGCATATTCTATTTTGCTTATTAAATTAGGCTTAATAATCTGGTAGACATGTCATAGTTAACTTTCAACCATGTATGTTTTCACAATTTTTCTTCTTTGAATCAAAGGAATCGTGTCCATTAGGTCAAACTTGGTATTGCGGGATCCGTAGCACAAACATCATATGTTTTGAATAAAGGATGATTATCAGTCTACAGGTACTGACAAAACCCTTTCCTCTAATCATGATTTTATCCCTTGGAGTATAATTCAACTAGGGACAGTTCAAATAATTCACCTGCATGTACCAGATCCTTTACTAAAACCAGAAGGTAGGTGATGTCATGGATAGATGTTTCATAAAGCATCGATAGGCACTAGTTATGGTTGAACAATATTATAGTTTAATTGTCAATAACTAAAACCAAGTAAAAGAACAAGACTGTGTAATAGCATGACGTTGTTCACATGTAAAGAGTTATGGTAAATAATTGCATTACATGGATTCATATTTGTTTGAAGTATTATAGTCTAAGTACTTTTATATTTGTCCATTTTTGATCTTTGATACCTTCTCCTCACAAATATTTAGTAACATGATTATTATTGTTTACAGGTAGATAAACATTTGTGAAGAATTCAAGCAGCAGCACTAGTTTTTGGTATGGTAGCAGCACATGTATGTAGTTAGGTTGATTAAAACTGTTATGAAACTATTATGAAACTAGTATGTATGGTAGCAGCACCACTTTAAGTGCATGTACTATTATGAAACTGTATATGGTAGTTTGGTTGTGTAAACGTATGGTTAACCTTTTGTCTTGACACTAATGTTATGATATAGTGGTGATTATGTAATTGCTTTTGTTTATGTTATTGTGGTTCATTGAACGTATTATTTTTGAATGTGTATGTGTTTATATATTACGTTATTGTATAAGTTTTGGAGTACTTGAATTGGAGGCGAAATCAGATGTAGTCATGGAACAGCAGGCAATAAAATCAAAACATACGGTGGCGTTCAAAAAATGCTGCATAAAATAGTAATAAGTGCAACAAAAAAATAAGATAGTAAACGGCACCTTTTTGGTGGCGTTTCTTAAACGCTGTAAAAAAGATCTTTAGTAACGTTTAAAAAACGCTGCCAAAAATTCATTTATAGTGGCGTTAAAATAAATGCAACAAAAAATCATGGATTTTTAGTCGCATGTTTTCTAGCGGCGTTTATAAAAACGCCACCAAAACTTTTTGTAGCGTTTTTTGAGCGCCACTAAAAATCAAATTTCTTGTAGTGAGTATAATGCCAATGTGCTCAAATCTCGAAACTTAGAGTGGTTCAGAGATGATTATCCCAGAATCCTTACCTTCACTAGGGAGAGGGTTGTTGAAGAAAAGAAAGCTTTCCTAAAAGGCGACGAGGTGGATTTGGAGCAGCTGGAGAAAGAAGTCTTTGTAGGAGATGAGCCCAAGATTCTAAAAGATGGTTAGTGTATTCTCCATCTGGAGTTGGCCGCAATAGCATAAAAGGACTTAAGCATTGGCACTGGGTCGACATCACAAGACATCCACTGTCATAGATCCCAGGATGCTCCTAATTCTACTTCTGATCCTAGGTATAATCCATAGAGGCTTCAGATACACAAGATTAACATGTTTCACCCATGCCTAAAGGGGACTATAGCGGCACTTCGACCCATTCAAAAATCCAAACTAAAGAAGGTATCTCGTTTACTTCTCATGTATTTCAAAAAGTTGACATGTTGCCAATCAATGTCACTGATCTATCTTTTCATATCTATCAAGTTTCAGGTCAGCCTCTTATCGTCCTGCTTCCTGCTAAGGAATCTCGGTCGAGGAAACAAGTGTCTATAAAGGAGTCAGTAACCATTAAGACGTCAACAATGATTCCTAATGCTCCGACTGAAGAGACTCCCGGCCTTAATGAGCCGATGATTGAGGCTTTTTTAGAAGAAGGGACTGATGGGACCTAGGAAACTCAGATCGATGAAGATGTCAATGTTACTGGATTCTCTAAGCTCCTACCAGGTCACATTCTAGGCGATATTGAGCACGAACATCTTTTGGATATGGAGATCAAGTCGGAGAAGATTGAGACTTCCTCATTCCTTTGTCTATAGCCCTGCCACGCTAGACCATCTACACTCCACTTATATTTCCTCGCCTTGGATTGCTCAAAGCACATCTATGGGATCCTCACAAAGCACTCCAACCTCTCTCCCTCTGCCTAGGAGCACCCAGAGTGAATCTACCATCCCTCCACTTAGCTCGCCTTTGAAAGGTAAAGGAAGTGGAGGAAAAGGAGGAAAGAGGAAGGGTGAAAGCTCAGGTGAAGTGTCTCCCAACGCTAAGAAGAAATAAAGGAAAATGAAGTCGAAAAAGTGAGCGTCGGCTTGTTTAGTGTACGTGGACTCTTTTTTGGTTTGCGTAATGGTAGTTTATTTTGGTTTTTGGCCAGTTTTGTACGGGTTCGGCCTTGGCTTTTGCTTTTTGTTTCTAATGTTAATAATACTTGTACGTAACTTTCTAAATTTCATGTAAACAACAATGATTTTTATTTTGTTAACTCTTTGTATGGATTTGTCTAAGTACTTAAGAAATATATTTTTCATTCAAATTACTTACGATCTATTTCTTTTAATAATCATTTTCAGACTAATTCCTTAATCAATTTTGTTGTTTACCGGCCTTTCATCATTTTAGCGAACATAAGGTAATCGTTAAAGTGCCAAACATTGGGCGTTGGTTGCGATTAGTCACTTAGGATTAGCGACATAAATATCATTTCTAGGATAATAATTTTTGATTGCACCAAACTCCGAGTGCTAGTTCAAGTTAACTACTTAGAATCATGGTTCATGTTATCCCACCTTTTGGCAAAGCTGAGATACCCAAAAATTAACTGAAAATCAATAATAACAAGTCATGAATATCAAATATGCATTGCAGGATAACCATGGATATCGACGAATTTTGTCCAAGTCCAAATCGGACTGTAATTGACAAGACATGACAAGCAAAACTATAAAAGCCAGTGTTTCAAATTTCAGGTTAATTGGAGTTCGTATGAATGAGATATGATCGATACAAGTTAGATAAAATGTGTTGTTCGTATTCATCAGAAAACCGAGGTGACGACCTATTCGAATCGATTAGATTCGTATCCATCAGAGAGCATCGTCAAGTTTGAATCCATCGGGACCTAGCAACTTCGAATCGATCGTCTTCGAATCGACCGGGCATGAATCGGTCCGTGGTCATACGGTTCGTATCCATTTAGTTCGTATCATTCCGGAGAAATCTCATTCGCACTCCATATGTTCGAATCCATGTTAACGCATCGGTATCATTCGCATCCCTTTTAAAACTAGTCAGTTCGCATCGATCCCCAGCCACAATCGATCGATGCGAACGAGACTTTATGAACGAACGATGCGAATGCTATCGGTGCGAAATCGATATGAAAAATTGAGGCGAACGTGTCGATGTAAACAAGACGAAGGCCTCGGAATGACTCGATCAAATCGCCGCAAAGGTTGGATCGACCCAGGAAACTCGCGTCATGTTATCCAATGCGCACGTGCGTCTGATCGATACGAAGGGGCAGATACGAAACATGGATTCAGACAAGACAGAATACACGGAATCGTAATCTTGCATCGATCATATCTTACGGACCGCTGATCCAAATGCTATGAAATTTTCACAGCAGCTTGCGTACATGCTAAAGAATGTCTCGGCCAAGTTTCAGCTCGATTGGACAATTTCTTGATCGATACGAAATCAATTCGCATCGATCACAGATCGAGTCGAAACTTGGTGGGACCGGTTGCGTGGGCCCACTCACATGCCGGAAGGAGTCTTCCGAAGTTTGAGCGTGATATCAGCGTCCTACGCCTATAAATAGCCCCTTGAATCCTATAGAAAAAATACCTTTTTTTGCTATTGGGAGTCCAGACTCTGCCGGATTCAATTCTACCCTTACCATCACTGTTGTATTCAAAATTCTTCATTGAGATCCGCTGTAATCGACTGTCATCAGCGAAGAATATCAATAAAAGATAATTACTTGAAGTGGATGTAGGCCGGAGATAGCCGAACCACTATAAATCTTATGTCCCCTGTTTGTTATTTGCTGAGATCTGCAACTTATGCTTGAATATTGTTGATTTATATTCATATATTTGTGCTCTCACGATACTTAGGGTTTGCGATGAATTTTGGCGCAAATATTTTGGTGCTTTCACTGAGAAGAACTAGCACCCACTATACCAGATTCGGAATCTAGATTTGGAGGCTTGAAGGAATTCAAATTTGAAAGATAATGACTCGGCAAACAAGCAGAAGACAAAGAGCTGAGAGAAGCCAACAAGGAGGAAGTTAAGAGGCATCCTTCAGAGCTGGAGAAGGGCAATCTTCAATCTACATCACTAGGGATGAGATGGAGGCTATGGCTAATTTAATGCATGAAAGGATGATGAAGACTCAACAAGAGATGTTGTAGAATTTCTTCGAGCAGATGAGAGTGGCAAATTTCCAGAACCTTGAACCAACTACAGCAACTGCAAATGCTGAACAAGGAGTTGGGATTGTGGAAACTAATGAAAATCAAGCTCAAGGTCAAAATGTTGAACCAGAAGGCAATCCACAAGGACTCGGGGACAGACCTTCAAGGTCTGATACTGCAAGACTAATGGATGGAGCTCAACAGGCTAGAGCCAATGCTAATGCTAACGAGCCACACGAAGAGTATGTACCAGAATTCCCTTCAAGACTCGGGGGGGGGGGGGGGGCAGGATAGAAACATGACAAGGGGGAAACCCATGGATGGAGATGAAAGAATGATTGGTCTAGTGCGACGAATCATGAGAATAGGATTGTTGAGTGGAGGATTGGAAGAAGTTAGTCGGAGTCCATTCACTCCGAATATCAGAAATGCGAGGAACCCTCCAAAGTTCAAATTACCAATGCTGGACCCTTATGACGGGAACTCGAACCAGACCATGCACATTACTAGATACATCAAACATATGGAAGTGCTGGGCGCATCCGAGGAAGTGATGGCATGATGTTTCCCTCTATTTTTATCAGATTTGACTACACTTTGGTTCAGACAGCTAGAGACTGGATCGATCAGAACATGGGGCGAACTTGTGGATTGCTTCATGAGACAGTTAGGGTCCATGTGACGCGACCCAAGAGTGTGATGACTTTGGCTTCGATAAAGAAAAGGATCGGAGAGTCCGTAAAAGATTTTCTGCTGCGATTCATTGCAACGGTGGCTTCTGTAGATCGCCCAGACCCATCAATGATTTTGATGGCGGCGGTGGCAGGAGTTGGGGAAGGCATTGAATTCAAAGATTCTTTGGAGGGAGATCCACCACAAGATCTTGGAGAATTCTACCATGAAGCTGAAAGATTCATCCGACTAGAAGAATCACGAGCCGAGAGGCTAGAAACAAATGTTGTGCAAGGCGAAGGAACCGCCAGAGAACAGTCTAGAGTAGACAAAGGAAAGAGAAAGCAGGATGACAGATATGATGGTCTTGATAAATGGAAGAAATTCCGAGAGCCTAGATTCAGACAATACACAGATCTAACGGCAAGCCTCGAACAGATTTACACTGAAACTCGAGGGCAACTTCCCTATCGAAAATCACCCAGGAGAGATCCCATAGAGCGGGAGCGCAGAACTGGAAAATATTGCCTATTCCATGAGCTGGATAGGCACACTACCGATGAATGCCGCCACCTAAAGGATGAGGTGGAAGAACATGCTAGGAGTGGTAGATTGCCACAATACACCAGAGAACGGACAGCAGCTGTGAGACCTGAACAACTGTCGCCTCCACCTAATAGAACTGATCTTGGACCGGGATCGCGACTCATCATCAACTGATTATGATGGTAAGGGCCAAGTTCAGGATTTTGACTTTGATCAATTATATTTCTTTGATTTGATCTTAAAATAAACGGCTGTTCCACTTACTCATGTATGGGAAACAGAGAGATCCCCAAGCATGCTCTGAGATGGTAATGGACCGCTTCGCCCGGAGAGACAATGTCTAGTTTTCCCTGATGTTTGAGATTGAACATCTTGGACTTGAATTCAATAAATCTACTCAAATTTCTTAAAATAAACCTTTGGCCGGAGAGTTAAAGGATGAATATTGAAAACCAGCTTGAAGATGATCGCTTTATGACTCTACCCAGAGAGGCGGGGTCCGGAGTGCAAGAAGTGAGTTGCTTCGCCAAAAAGCGACGGGATCGACTCACTTAACATCGTTTCCCATTCACTGGACAGTGATTGGATCGGGATTCGATAAGAGCCCGGAGTGGCTGTGATCGGCCCACGATTTAGGCCATGACATCGCTTAATGTTCAGATACACTGAACCGGAGTGCAAGAAGTGAGTTGCTTCGCCGAAGAGCGACAGGATCGACTCACTTAACGCTGTTTCCCTTCATCGGAGAGTGACAGGATGGGATCCAGCAAGAGCCCGGAGAGGCTATGATCGGTCTAAAATGACCAAGACATCGTTGTATGCCCTATCTGGGGCCAGAGTGCAAGGGATAGAAAGCAACGCCGGAGTGCAATGAGATCTTTCTATTCAATCGTTAAGTCTGGAATAGGCCTGGCAAGGGTCCGGAGTGACCACCGATAGTCTGGAGAGACTGTAGAATTTCATTCTTAACTTCCACATGTAGAAATGGATAACGATTTGGCTTTGAACAGCCATGAACTTGATTGAAAATGCTATAAGCTTTGAATAAAAAATGAATTCACTGCATTCATTTTGAGACTGATCAAAACACACCTTTTACCAAAAGGCATGTTTTGGGTGGCAAAGTGTTATCCCACCTTTTGGCAAAGCTGAGATACCCAAAAATTAACTGAAAATCAATAATAACAAGTCATGAATATCAACTATGCATTGCAGGATAACCATGGATATCGATGAATTTTGTCCGAGTCCGGATCGGGCTACAATTGACAAGACATGACAAGCAAAACCATAAAGACAGCATTTTAAATTTCAGGTTAATCGGAGTTCGTATGAATGAGATATGGTCGATACAAGTTAGATAAAATGTGATGTTCGTATACATCAAAAAACTGAGGTGACGACCTATTTGAATCAGTCAGATTCATATCCATCAGAGAGCTATCGTCAAGTTTGAATCCATCGGGAACTAGCGACTTCGAATCGATCGTCTTCGAATCGATCGGGCACGAATCGGTATGTGGTAATACGGTTCGTATCCATTTAGTTCGTATCGTTCCAGAGAAGTATCATTAGCACCCCATATGTTAGAATCTATGTTAACGCATCGGTATCGTTCGCATCCCTCTTAAACTAGTCAGTTCGCATCGATCCCCGGCCACAATTGATTGATGCGAACGAGACTTTATGAAAGAACGATGCGAATGCTATCGGTGCGAAATCGATACGAAAAATTGAGGAAAACGTGTCGATGTAAACAAGGCGAAGGCCTCAAAACGACTCAATCAAATCACCGCAAAGGTTGGATCGACCCAGGAAACTCGCTCCACATTATCCCATGTGCACGTGCGTCTGATCGATACGAAGGGGCGGATACGAAACATGGATTCGAACAAGACAGCATACACAAAATCGTAATCTTGCATCGATCATATCTCACAGACCGCTGATCCAAATGCTATGAAATTTTCACAGCAGCTTGCGTACATGCTAAAGAATGTCTCTGCCAAGTTTCAGCTCGATTGGACAATTTCTTGATCCATACGAAATCAATTCGCATCAATCACAGATCGAGTCGAAATTTGGTGGGACCGGTCGCGTGGGCCCACTCACATGCCGGAAGGAGTCTCCTGAAGTTTGAGTGCGATATCAGCCTCCTACGCCTATAAATAGCCCCTTGAAGCCTACATAAAGAGGACCTTTTTTTCTATTGGATGTCCAGACTCTACCGGATTCAATTCTACACCTTACCATCACTGTTTTATTCGAAATTCTTCATTGCGATCCACTGTGATTGATTGTAATCAGTGAAGAATATCAATAAAAGATAATTACGCGAAGTGGACGTAGGCCGGAGATAGCCGAACCACTATAAATCTTGTGTCCCCTGTTCGTTATTTCTATATTGCTATTTGTTATTTGCTGAGATCTGCAACTTATGCTTGAATATTGTTGATTTATATTCATATATTGGTGCTCTCACGATACTTGGGGTTTGCGACCAATTTTGGCGCAAACAGTTCATACATTGTCATCCAGGATGTTTACGTTCGGTCACGCCTAATTTCGACCATCGATCGAAGGCTCATAGGTTACGTCATGCCTTACACCAGGAATGGGTCTTCCGTTTTGCCTACTTCAGCCAAAGTCTTAAGGTTTGGACGGCCATGTCACATCCGCTTTTGTTTATGCACCTGACTCCAATCCAAGGACAAAAGTTGAGCAAGTGAAATAGTCGTATCATGTTTTTGTTTTGATTTATACTCATATCCTCAATCTGAGGGTAAGGGTTAGCTTACAGATTGTCATGTCATGTCTAGTTTGAGCCTATACTCCAGCACCAGTTCTGAGGACAAGAATTTGCTAAAATCAATCTTCGGACACCAAAAAGGACTTTGAGGCTTTGATCATTGCTAAGGAAGCTTGATTGGCACCTATCTCTAGGTAGCGCATAACAAAATTAATCACATGCAGATTCATTCGAATCAGTCAAGTTATAATTCTTAAGCAATGGAGAGAAAGAGATTCGGGATCAAAAATCCATTTTATTCTATAAAAGTTGGAAAACGACCGGTTTTTTCTTGGAACTTTCCAACATTATTGGAGCAATGTCGGTTCTCAGAAGGTTGGGGATCAAATGTGACCGTCGATTATGTTAGTTTAGACCATCCCGATGTTGTCAAAGCAACACATGTTTTCAAAAGGTTAGGGATTGAATATGACATGAACTCGATAGTTCGGACCTTCCTAATGTTGCTGGAGCAACAACTGTTCTCAAAAGGTTAGGGGTTTAATGTGACTGTCAATCTACCGGTTTCGACCTTCCCAATGTTGTTGGAGCAACACTGGTTCTTAGAAGATTAAGGGTCGAATGTGACCGTCGACCCAATGGTTTAGGAGTCTATATTCCCTATCGGTTATTCAAGGGCTGAGGATTGTTTTCTAGTTTTTGCTGATGGTTTTGCAGCACATAATTCTTCGCTTGCGAGAACGCGGTTTTATTGGTTCAGGAAGCTAATCTTATTAATGAGTAGAATGGCACATCCTCCTAGTTACAGTGCCCCAATGTCACTGGGAGGTTTATTCGCAAAAAAGAAATTTGATTACAAAAAACAAGGCAACGTTTTTGCAAGCTGCTTCTTTATCCCTGGTCAACTGATATCCTTATGACCAGCCCTATATCAGCTCATCTTAGACCCGGTCTGCTGAGTCCAGGCAATTCTCCTAGAGTGGGTAGACCCTGGGGTCTTGTAGTTTCTTCGCCATCCGGTGGTTCCTTAACGTACTATTGGAGATTTTATCCCTTGTCAGCTCCTCTATTAGATTTCTCAAATGTCGACATTCATTAGTTTTATGACCGTGAGTCTCATGAAAGTGACGGTACATGTAACAACCTGCATATTTTACGATTGTATATTTAAATATTTTATTTAAATATAGCATCGTTAGTCGGATTTAAGTCCAAAATGCTACTTTTTGCAAACAGTCGAATTAGAACCCAAGACCACCTCCATTGAGTTCAAAATGACGTCTACGATCTTTTTGAGTATAAACATCGATATGTTTGGAGTTAGCTAGAATTTCAACCTTTTCACTTAGGGGTTTGGGTTTGGGTTTCAGCCCACTAACCCAACTCATCTTATATCCTAACTCCACCCCCTCTCCTCTTCATTCATTCTAATATTTCCTAACACTTCAAGCTTTAGAAAAATGGGGGAAGAGAAAAGAGATTAGAAAATACAAATCCCTAGTTTCTTTGCAAATTCAAGTTCTAGCTCCAAAATCAAAGAGAAGCTTAGGTAAGCATCTCCTTTTCTTCTCCATCTCATTCTCTATCCAATTTCAGAAATTTCCTGCTACCTAATTTGGGAAATTATTGCTTCTAGAGTTAGATTGGAGTTTCTAGAGTTGAAGTTGAAGAGTAATTGATCTTCCTTTGCTTTCAAGCTTCTCCTTCATTGTTTTTGGGTTTAAAGGTGAGTTTTTGAACTCACATCTATGTCTATATCTTTGATAGTTATTATGAAGTGATTCCTAACATTTATTCCTTGTTCATTTGCTTCTGATTGAATTGGTTTTATGAATATTCCAATCTTTGGTGTTTTGAAGTTAAAACTTTAATAATCATAGCTTTGATGTCGGATCATGCTTTTGGTGGCGTATCGAAGAACCTATAGGGCTGGTTGCCGATTGGCGTAAACCCCTAGCGCCCATCGCTTGACCGATCGCAAATTGTATAGGATTTTGCCCCATGGGGGCTAGGATGAGAATACTAAAATTTTCAGTTCAGTCGACTGAACTGAAACCAGGAATTTTCTTGGGCTAGTATCAGTCAACCGACCACTATGGGTCAGTCGACTGAGCCTGGGAACTGAAAGTTTCCAGGCATGATTCATTCGACTGACCACCCAAGTTCGGTCGACTAAACGTGGAAACAGAAAGTTTCCAGGATTTGTGTTAGTCGACTGACCACCCTAGTCCAGTCGATTGAATCTGATGTCTCTGCCTATTATGCCTTTTGTGTTTGAATTTCCAATTTTTAATCGATTCTTGTTTCTCCAATTTGTTGTTATCACCTTTGTTGACTTTGATAACTTCTTTTTCGGGATTTTTGGGGAATATCCATTTTGATGGATTTGGTATCGATTTCTTTGGATTTAATTCACGTCTTTGAATGTGAATTTTTAGTGATTGATTGTTTTTACAATCAATTTTGCGATTCGTCACTTTAAAATACAAAGATTTCTGTACTAATAGTAAATATTCAAACTCTTTCTCAAATATGATTTCAACTCTATTTTTAATACAAAGCTTGTTTATAAAACCATCTTCCAATCTATTAGTATACACAAAGCTTTACCTCATTCGTTTGAGAAATCTAATTAAACGGCTTAGTAAAACTAGTGGTATGAAACGCTTGCGTTTACTTCGTCTAATTTTTGAAATTGTTCGATTGAAACTCTTGTGACAACTTTCGAGTGGAGATCTATAATTTGTTCGTAAATATTTAAGTTAAGCCAGTGGTTATGGGACATGAAGCTAAACTCATTTATTTACCATCTTAGTGTATTTGACACTTCTTGATGATCGATGATGATCATTTTTGTGGTTTGGACTAGCAATGTGCGATGTCTCTTTGTCCGCGTGTGGGACTGTACCCCATTCTATGGAGCTTCGTCTCATTTTTATAGGTTAACAACCCATGGTCTTTTGACCGTTTGTGGAGTTTCAACTCAAATTTGGTGAGGTAGCGACCCATGGTCTTCGGGCCGTTTGTGGAGCCTTGGCTCAAATTGATGGATAGTGACCATGGAATAGCGTTCCATTTGTGATACACGTGTTGGCGAGTTTTCATGCTCCCGTTTGTGATAGGCCTCCCCCTTTTGTGATTTTTGGATTTTTAGTTGATGATTTCTAGAGTTTGTGTTTCACCTCTTTTTGTGATTGGCAATGATATGTTTTCCGATATTTGGGGTTTGGTGAATAAAATAAAGAATATGACATTCTTTTTAGTACTTTGAGATTTCTTGAGATATAGTATGATCTTAGTTGTTATTTAATGTATACTTGTCGCAGTATGGCATTATTGCTATCATATGTTTTTGTCATATCTCTTATTCTATCTCATTTTATCTGATATTTATAGCTAGACTGATCCGTTTATTATTTTCTTATTAAATAATACTCGGGTCAGACCAAGATGTTACAGGTGCTTCTGCTTGACTCATCTTCTGGGATCATTATCTGACTTTTGACTAACTACTCTAGTTTAGTAGTTTTTGTTGTTATACATATGAGATAGAGACTCCTTGATGTATACATATTCTTTTGTGTAGCACTTGTATCTATTCTTTTGTGATACTGTGGATCTTGTTTGACCACTACTCTGATGTACACTTCTATGTGTTATATTCATATCTGTTTCCGCCTTTGTGATATGGATATCTATGACCGATTTATGTTATGCTTATTTCTATATTTGTTTCCAAAGACCACATAGGCTCTGTGTAGTAGCTTTGAGTTTGTATCAGTATGTTAGATTTCCTCTTGAAATGAAATGCATGTTATACTATCTGACATATCGGTGCTCGCACAAAGCAATTACACGGATGGTCGCTCCTCAACAGCCTTATTCTTCGTGCTAGTTGATGACATTACTCTGTAGTGTCCTTGGCTAGCATGAGTATAGAGGTGGGGAATCACAGTACATCCTTATGCACTTCTATTCGTCGTTCGCATTTCTCCGAGGTGGCTTCTTGTATTGTTCCATCCATTATGTGGCAAGGTAGATATTTTTGAATGTATCGTTCAAAGGTGTATATTCTTCTAGTTTCAAGTTCCTTCGGCACTTGTTGTTCGTGCTACATTAGCCGCTCAGAGCTTGATTCCTCTTTCTTTGATTACGAGAATTCCTAGCATTAACTACCGCATTGGCGTAGTTTCATCCGACTTTCCTAATAGTAGCATTGTTTTGTGTCACTTCATTTAAATTCCCAACACTAGTCCTCCATAGACGTTTCTTCGCTTCCTCCAAGCATAAATATTCATTAGTCTTTCTATAGAAAGTGTCCATTGCAACGAACCATATTTTTGACCATTTTAAATTATTAAACTAAATAATGATCTTGAATAAAAGTATTTGAAATTAAATTTTCATAATAAAAAATGAATTTGAATTTAATATGATTTCAAATAAAAAAGAAAAGAAAACGAATTTATTTTGTTTATGTTGGAAACATATTCTGTTTTCAACTTTAGTTTAAAACCGGATAATATTTTAGTGAAAAATATTATTATTCGAATTGTTATTTTTACATAAAAGTACTCTAAATAATTTTCTAATAACGCCAAATTCTTATTTTTCTAGCTCCATCTACGTCAATTAGAAGATTATCTAAACGTTTTGTGGTAACCTATTTAGCAGCAACAGTGGAATTTGACGCTCATGTTAAAATTTAAAATTTAACATGTTATTATGTCCATATTCGCATGCGGAGTAGAATGGTATTTTTGTATTTGACGTCCGTCGTTGAATATAAAGGTTTGGAACCATAAATTGTAAGGCACTCTATAATTTAATTCTGAAATATATGGTTCCATACGTTGCATTGCACCGTTGGATTGTTCCAACTATTCATCCATATGTGTCGCAACTATTCTTCCCCTTTTTCTCTCTCTCCCCACCTTCATATCTCACGTTCTTCTCTCTCCTTCTATTCTTGTTTGTGATGTTCATTTTGTGGCCGCGTCTTGTGCATTTCATTTTATGTGTCCATACTTTATACTCTTGTTTTGGTGACCATGTTTTCATTTTAGCCATTCTTCACCTCACTTTCCTCTCCTTCCCTCCAACCAGATCTGCCTCCTTCCTTTACTCGCCCTACATCCAGTACCCTATATGAATCTCCACCCTCGGTCGCAGCATCTCCACCTTACGCTTCCTCCTACCGCCAGCCTCTACTTGCTGCCCCATCACCACCCATGCCTAGCCTACCTTGCACTTTTCAATAAAGCCAAGCCCCCAAAAGCCCTTGCGTCTTTATATTTCACTCTTTCTTTGATTAATAATTTAAAAATCTATCTCCAAGCCAGGTGTTTACACTGTAAGGAACACGGTCATTTATGAAGGCTCCAAGCTGTTGGAAATGCTGTCGGTATATAGAACACGGCTTTCGTCCATTTTTGACGGAAACAATGACGGCTTTACGACGAATTTTTCGATGGCAATTTTGATGTTTTTTCCGACAGTGCTGACGTCCACGTGGCTTAAAAACACGCCAAAAAACTGATGTAAGCAGTCGAAAGTTATCGATATATACGACCGGTTAGCCATCATAAGTTTTCAACCTATAAGCCGTCGAGAGCCGTCGGAAATCTAAGTAAAATAAATTAGCAGCGCGGCAGCACATTAATATTATTATATATCACAACACATCAAAATCAATATATATATACATATAAGCTAAAATAAGTATCAATATCAATAATAATATAAAACTCAAATATTACCGTCTCAAAGTCAAACATTCCAATCAATACAAACCAAACCATCCATCATCACCCAACTGCAACATCTGAATCCAACGTCAATGTACAATATATACATCCAACGCCAAACCCTACAAATCAATATCAAGCACCAAATGTTCACAAATCAACCTCACCATCTCTCATTATATATACACAAGTTTTAAAAACAAAAACTGCAAAACATACCTCATGACTCATCATCGGCTCCGGAAACACCATATGAAGGGAATGCTCAATGACGCTCCATATACTCGGCCAAACATTGGTTCAATGGCTCCATTTGCGCTGTTTGGAGGCGGTCCTGCTCCTGCAGCTGCGTAATCTGCTGTCGAACCTCGTTAATCTCAGCATTGTCCTAAGCCTTTTGGTAGGCCTTTTGTGAGGCCCGACCCTACAAAAAAGTCTTAACTTATTGCATAACAATTATAAAAATAAAGTAATTTTTACAATTTAGTTATTTTTATAAATTACCGATCGATTGTCATAGCCATAGCACAAATTTCTCTATGTCGGGTCCATAACGAAGTCAGATAGCGCTCTCCTCATCAGTGCTGAACTGCTCCCATCCCAATTACTCAAGCATCTGCGCACGTAATTGCATAAATCTTTTCTGCAATGCAAAATTAAATACAAGTAAATATTACATGACATCAACTAATTAATTAAAATGATCATTATTGATAACTTATAACTTAAAATATACTTACATGTATGGTGTATACTTTATCACCCTCATGCCAAGCATACGTCATCGATCCCTCATCATCGGTCTGCCTAACAGTATGAGTATGCGCAAATACGTCCATATATGAGACGCCTTACGCGCTCTTTCCTGCAATAATTGGTGTATATTATTTTTATTCATACAAATTTATACAAAAAATGTAATAATTGTTTGTAATTGCAATTAATGAATTTACTAGGTCCTCGTGATGATGCTGAAATGATTTCGAGCCACCACAGGGTGTGACTGGATTTTTCTGCCTGTTCGCCAAGTTCCTGTCTGACTCCACCTGCAAATTAAAATTTAAGATGATATTTTACCGTATAAATTATGTATTCTCTACTGAACTAATTAAGGAGACAATTGATAGACTTATCCTAAACTCATCACTACCCTACTATGCGATCCAAGAATCTCATACACTGGCGCCTATCTAGTTTGGCTTCTTTCTGGATTTTTTGATGCTAGGCATCATATCCCGGTAATTCTTTGCAACTTTGGAGTTCCAGTGGCGCTGGAAAAGAACAACGTCCTCCTCTTGTAGGTTTACTGCATCCTGTATACATGTTGAAAAAAAATTAAGTTATACATTTATACTTAGTCAGAAAATTGCAAAGTGACTACATATAATGATATATCATTTTACACATATCAGGAAGTCCTGCCAGATGCTCTCCCAAACATGCTCTGCGGTCCTACTCCATTTCGGCCAGCATGTTGTCATACGACTCATGTATGCCTGCCTAGATATGCTAAGCACTATATCAGAAGGCTCAAGCTCAAAACCTCTACATTAAATATGATATAGACAAATCATGACTAATATATCATACAAAATATTTATAATGCTGAAGTAAATTTAATATTTACGAGCTATCTACTTTTGGTAGCAATCTACTACCATACGTGGCGCCTCTTGCGATGGGGCACAACCATCACCTCTGTTGTGAACGGTCCCTCTCTAAAACGAAGAGGGGGAACTGAACTGCGAAGAACTTTGCCATCTAAAGAAAGACATCTGTAATATCTATCATATATATATTATTTTATTATGAAAGAATATATCATTCAATTGTGAGTAAATATATCAAGATTTAACATCAATACCACATATAACATACAAAAAAAATGTAACATCAGTACTCGCATAAATTACCTTTTTTCATCATATATACTATTAAATTAGTCCTCGTCGTTTTCTGATTCAGACTCGGTCTCGCACTCTATATCTTTTACTTCAGTGGTCTCAAATGCTTCTACTAATACATTTGATTCATCACTTAGAAGTCCAAAATTGGTTTGATCATTTGTTACTGTAATTTCGCCGTTTTCTTCGATATTTGCTTGGTATGCTTGTTCTTTTGGAATGTTCTTTCCATCAAACGTAAATCTTGCCTTCGTTTTAAAAATTGTCGAGCAATCTGCTTTATCTCTTTTTAGAGATGGATAAGGAGCATAATAAACTTGTAGAGCTTGTTTTGCTAGTATAAATGGATCATACTTATGATAACGTGATGTATGCTTTATTTCAATAATATTATATTTTTGGTGCATGTTACTGAAACAGTTGCATCTAAACAAATAAACTACTTCCACGGGTTTGGTGAAATATATTAATTGCAAAATCTGATTTAACATGCCGGCAAAATCATTTATGTGACCGTTTGGATCTTCACTACTTTTAGCATATACACTGGTATTGTTAGTTAATTTTTCAGCCTTATATTCTTTGGTGTTGAATTTGTGTCCATTGACAGAGAATGTTGGATATGTCTTGACTTTTTTTGGTCCCATCGCAAGATGTTTCAACCCTTCGTCGCTACACAATTTACTGGATCATACACGTGGTTCGA
The DNA here is from genome assembly GCA_030765085.1 of Allium cepa. Classification (NCBI taxonomy): domain Eukaryota; kingdom Viridiplantae; phylum Streptophyta; class Magnoliopsida; order Asparagales; family Amaryllidaceae; genus Allium; species Allium cepa. The sequence continues at coordinate 273,656,985 of CM060946.1, forward strand.
AAACCAAGTAGCAAAATTTTTGTTGATATCGCCGCTTGGATGCTGTGATTCGTAAATATTGCATATATAGATAATATATTGCATTATAATGAATACACATATGTATTATTCAAGTAAATAATTTTAGATGTGTTATTTAATAATACCAAACAAAGGACGCAACTTCTGCACTATTAAGAAGAACATATGGCTATATTGTAATCTCTATCATCTAACCATACTTCCACATATTTTCCAGCAGGGTGTCCCTATTGTCTAAAAATAGATAACACTGATTCAGAAGCAGCTTGTTCAATGCCCTCATCATTTCATGTAGTACTTTCAAAAGATAAGTTCAAATGATCACTGAAATAATGAGAGAAAAAGAATGAAGCTTGTTCAATGCCCTCATCATTTTGCATAGCACTTTCAATAGATATGTTCACATGGTTACTGAAATAATGAGAGAAAAAGAACGAAGCTTCTTCTTCGATGTATGATTTGCATATCGAACATTCAACTCGTTCTTTTTGTCTTACTTTTTTCTTTAAATGATTTAAGTACCTGTTAAAAATAATTATAATTAAGTTTTATTACATATATTAAACTAAAAATTAGCATACTAAACAGTAATGCCTTTCAATGGATGCATCCATCCATATTGCACAGGACCTCGAAGACATGCTTCAAATGGAAGATGAACGGGTAACTGTTCCATTACATTAAAGAAACCCGAAGGAAATGTTTTCTCTAGTTTGCAGAGCAGTATAGGAATTTTTTCCTTAAGTTTACGTAGACGATCAACATTTAACGGAGTTGAATTAAGCTCCTAATAAAACAAACTAAGTTCTGTTACAACTGCCCAAACATTTGTGGGCAATAGTTTTTTGAAAGCGACGGGTAACAAATGTTCCATCATTACATGATAATCATGACTTTTCATCCCACTTAGTTTACTGTTTTTATAATTGACACATCTATACAGATTAGAGGAAATCCCATCAGGAAGTTTTAATCCTTCCACCCACTTTAGCAGTATTTTAACTTGGTTACTATCTAGCTCATAGCATGCTTCAGAGTTTTTTTTTGTCATTTGACTTCATACAAAGCTTAGGACAATTGCATATTGCCTCTATATCACGTCTTGATTTCAGATCATCTTTAGTCTTTCCTTTAACATTCAGAACTATGTTAAATACATTATCGAACGTATTTTTCTCATTGTGCATCGCATCAATATTGTGATGAATTAGGAGATTTTTCCAATAAGGCAACTCCTAAATTATACTTTGTTTACACTAGTTATGAATTTTCGATTTACCTTGAACTTCAATTTGTTCATCATTTTCTTGTATCTTTGGATAACGTTTACAAGATCATAAATATCTACGTTTGACCAAATCATTGGTGGTTACAAGGCCTCAAGTCTATTACTTGTAAGTTTTTTTTACCTTTTCTAAAAGGATGATTAATATGGATAAAACACTGATGTAGTCAAACCAAGAAATTTTCTTCCCATGAGGTAAAGAAAATGCTCATGTTTCTTCCATACAATAAGAAAAAGCTAGACGACCAGCCATACTCAAACTCGAAAGCATTGCATACACAGGGAAATCACTTATAGTCCATATAGAGAAGCGAACATATGAAAGTTCATTTTTTCGAATTTTCGTACAAGACCTTCATACCACAATGTTTTCAACTCTTCAATCAACGGTTGTAAATATACGTCGACTCCTTGTGTTGGATCATCAGGGCCAAGGTAAAAATAGTGAGAAACCTATACGGAGTTTTCATACACATCCATGGAGGTAATTAGCAAGGTGTAACGATTATAGGCCAAGATGAATATTTTGAGCCAAATTGAAAGAACGGTGAAAATCCATCCGTACATAAACCAAGTCTAATATTACGGCTCTCCGCTGCAAAAGCGGTGTATGTCTTATCAAAGAGCATCCATGCTTCTCCATTAGCTGGGTGTGTCAAAGTATCTTCTTCCTGTGTTATCACACAGTGCCATCACATACAATGCGTAGTTACAAAAGATGCACATAACCTTTGAAGTGTAGAAATGAAGAGTAAGTAATGCATATGCTTGTACGAAATTTCATTTCCCTTCTTTTTTCTTGGTTTGTGTCTTTCCTAATTATATGTTTTACAATTCCTAAGGTTGATGTCTTCTTTCCAAAACTACATGCAACCATTTAACATGTACCGATTTTTTGATACGGCAAATCAAAAGTAGACATAAGTTTTTTCACTTCATAATAATTTTCGCACATTAAATTATCGGGTGGCATATGTCGTTTTGCAGCTTGTACAATGGCTATAAACCTGGCTTCTGTGAAGTTATATCTTGATTTCATCGCAATGTATTCTGCAATTACTGATTGTTGAGTACCGCGTCTACAACCATCCAAAAGGTATTTCTTAGTAACATCCAATAAATCATAAAAGAATTTCTCCAATACTTGGTACCTCTTCGATATTAACATTGTTACCATGAACTTCAATAGTAGGGAACACTGAACATGCTGCAGCTTCAACCATATCTTCTATGAGATTCGTCGGAACAATTCACCTCCTCTGAATGTACGAGATTAGGTGCTATAAGTCCTCCATGACGATTCCACACCAAATAAATTGGCATAAAACCATATTGGCATAAATGAACTATTACCATATCTGGTATCAAATGCTTTAATAATTTTCACCTACTACATGGACAATGAATTTCTTCTTCTCTCCTATTATTACTTAAAGTGAATTCAATAAAGACGTGTACATCATTTTGAAAATGTTCACTTATTGAGCCTCTAATTTCTCTTCTTTGTTGGTACATCCATCTCCGATCAATAAAATAATTGATAATTTTCCTACTTTAAAACATAAAAATGTATTAATCATTTACTTGTTGATGTTTCATTTTACAAATATATAATATTATTCTATTCAATTTTACTTTCAAACGGATTTACACAAATTATTTTATGAATATAATCTACAATTTTTTGGTTATTGTTTTACACTTTGATGGTTGGTCATCCTACTTCTCATAACAAACGTAGTAGTAATTATATTTTATAAATCATTTCATTTCAAATGATTCAACAAAATTTTGGCAGCATTTCCCCTTTGTTTTCTGTGTCGCACACACACTGGGAACAAAAAGAAAGTATTGTCGAAATTTTATGAACCGTTAAAAATAAAAAGATTTGCAAAATATAATTACTCTATTTTGTTTGTAACTTGTTCGATATAGGGAAAACTCTTACAAATATTGTATCGGATGAATATAAATGTCCGTTCTATGATACAAACGAACATCCATACAACAATCATATACCATACTTGTCAGAGACGGGGCTAGAAATTCTCTAAGGGGTTTATAAAAGTAAAGCATATTATTCAACAATTTTTACAATAATTTATTTATATTGTAAGAAATGCATAAACTAAATCGTCGTTTTTGTCATCTTAAAAATGCATAAATCCTAAGCATCGTCTCTAATTAATTCAAACTAGACCTAATGCGTGCGCTAATTAATCAAACACATATACAGCAATTAACTAAAGATATTTTTTCTCAACATTTTAATGATAAAAAATTATAATAACAACCTAAATAGCATTCAATACGGTATGAAAACAATCAATATGGTATTATACAACTATAACAACCAATTAACGCTAATTTAACAAAATAAAATTAGTTAGGATTTAAGAATAAAACCTGATTGGAGATTGATGAAGGGCCTAGGGTTATCGAGAGTGGAGAATGATGAAGTTGGAGATAACCTGGGAGGCACGAGGTTGGCTGACAATGAGGAGGTGGTGGTGTGTTAGGGATTTGGTTGATTTTTGAGGAATAATGAAGAAAGCTCTCGGCCTGGAGCCTGTATATACGATAATTTCTAACGGCTTTCGACTGCCGTCAACGGCTAATTTACATCGATTTTCGACATCTTTCGATGGCTTACGATGGCTACTGTATTTTATTTAGGAAAAGACCACGGATTTCGTCAGCCATTGGTAACCGTCGGAAATAGACGTTGGCGGCTATTGGAAGCTTCCATCGCTATTACTGTATTCCTTGTAGTGTTAATTATGTTGTTGATGTCTATTCTAATTTGCATCTCAGATATAGCTAAGCTTTAGTTGTATTCTTTTGTTCCTGACTTGTTAGTTAACTGGTTTTTGATTTAGTAAAACTAAGCTTTATTAAGCATGATTATCTATTTACATCCGAATCAATTTTCTAGTTACTTTGTTCCTTTTGGCTACCTATTTCTAATATCAGAATTTATCTATACCTAAAATATTATTCTAGTAAATCTTACCTTTTTATGCATATAAATTTAAGTAGAAGATAGAAAAGTCATTTTTAAGTTGTAAACGATGATACTTTAAGCACTATACAATGTTAAAAACTTAATATAGCTTTTATGCTGCATGTTTAGATTGTTTTAGTCTTCGTATTTGCCTTAAACCTAAATTTGATCAACCCAATCACGCCTACTCCATTTATCACCTTTTCCCAAGAACCTTGTACATGCAAAACCCCATACATATACCCCTCCTTTATCATTCTATCTTCTTCTTTTTTAATTCTTTCTTTTGTTTTACTTTGTTTTGTCGAAATGTCATTCGTGTTGTTGGTAACTATGTTGACCGTTGTCGTATTGTCGCGCCCTTGTCTCATTTGCTCTTATTCTGGATTTTAGTGCGCAAAATCAAAGGTGAGTGTTTAAACGCATGAAATATTGTTAATTCTGTTACTAGTAAAACCAATGTCGTGACATGTTAAATTATATTGATATGCTATTTGTGAATTTTATTTCATATTAAATTTGAATATCATTGTCAGTTGAACACCCCGATATGAGATAGTCGATAATTATTATGATATATGTATAATTAAGTTAATAAAGTTTATTGCATGTGTAGGCCTATAATATTTTAATGATGGATGAAATTGTGTTAGATCATTGATAATGATATACACCTTTTACAACCCCATTGAATTATTGAAGTTACATTGTCCTATGGATGTTTGAACATCGAATAGTATGATAAAACCCTTAGACATCTTATATTGATATGTGGAAAACGTTAGAATATACCGTTTTATAATTTTGGCCAAAAATGCGGTTTTTGATGAAAATAGCCATTTTGTCTTTATTTGAAATATTTTCACGAAATAACTTTTTATCCTTTGGAAAAATTACATGTCACAAAAGATAAAATTCTGGAAATTTTAGGTAAAATTTCTTTTTCAAATAGTTGTTTGACATTTGATTATTAAATTTTTTAATTCGAATTGAGGAATTAAAATGATTTGATAAATTTTATATGACTTTATTATATGAAATGAAAATATTTCATAAATAAACTTATGTTAAATTCAGTCAAATATATATTGTTATAATTTATTTTAGAAAATAGCTCTACTGGAAAATGTATTTTATAAAAATAATTATTTTGACTTGGATTTTTAGCTTATTTGCATTATAAGAAAAATATTTAATGAAAGAACCTATATTTAATTCGACAATTAAAGTATATTTACGATTTATTTTCTAAAACTAGCTTTTGTGTAAATTTAGAAATTTAGATATAGAGGTTTAATGGATTGTTTATGGATGTTATGTTATTTACTATACTGTTGAATGGTAGCCATGGTTGTACTGTGATGATTTTAATTTCCTATTTTATGTCCTTCCCATTTAATTAATTGTTATAATATCCTATTGACACTATATTGCAACCTATCATCATTTATCATTTATGAATGTTAGTTGATTAAATGGATTGTTGAATAATGGAATTTAAACACCTTTGAAAATTAGTACTGCCTTAGAATGGAAAATCTAAATTAAAAGTTGTTTGGTCCTTATTTGAAAAAAATTCACAAATTAATGTGTTTAATTCTAAAGTTTTGATATGTTATAATAAATGATATTTTGAACGGGATAGCCTAAAATTGGTTAGAAAGTTTATGCATAGATTTTTACTTATTAATTTTTGGTTATATACGAATAAATGTGTAATTAATGAAAAGTTGTTATTTGGACTTAGGAAATTTTTCTATGGCTTTATGATAATAATTGAAAAATATTTTGTGAAACAACGTATAATTAATTGGTTGTTCAAGTACTTTTATAATTTTTTTGGGAAATAGCTTTTATTGGAAAATTTATTTTATAAAAATAATCATTTTGACTTGAAAATTTTTCTATAACTTATTTACATTATTGGAAAAATATTTAATAAAAGAAGGTATATTTAATTTGGCCGTTAAAGTATTTTTATGATGTATTCATTAAAGATGGATTTGTGTAAATTATGGAAAATTATTATAAATAGCATAATACATGAGAAAATTTTGAAACTTTGTAAAAAATGCAGAAAAATATGTTGAGAACTTTAGTTTCAGTAAACAAATTTTAGGCACATGATATGTTGAGAGTTGATGCATTGTGATTATGTGATAGAAAAATATGTTACAATATTGACTATGATATGCTGAATTATAGAAATTTTATTATTTACCACGTGGATATTATGAACACTGGATAGTGTGATAAAACTCCATTGGACATCCGATATTGATATGTGATAATTTAGGTATATAGATTTATCGCTTTGGCCAAAAACCAATGCGATGTTGACAAATAAAATTGTCGTTTCATCTTTATTTGAAAAAATTTCACAACATAAATTATCAACCTATAGAAAAATATATGTTACGGATAAAATTTTGGAAATTCTGGTAAAATTTGTTTTTCAAATAATTGTTTTGAAATTCTTTTATTAAATTTTGAACTCAAGTTAACAAAATATATATATTTCTAAGATGTATATTAAAATAACTTGAAATTTTCTCTACAACTTCTTTACAGCAAAAAAAAAAATTTAAATAAACCTGTACTAAATTTTGTCATCTAAAAATTTTCTTATTTTATTCTTAGAAAATGGGATTATTAGAAATTTGAAAATTTGTAAAAATGGTAAATTAATTTGAAAATTTTCTATAGCTCCTTCATACTATTTTGAGAATATTTAATAAAGGAACATATATTTATTTCGATCATCTAATAATTTTAATAATTTAATCTTAATAATTAGTTGCTTGGAAATTAAGGAAAATTATTAAATTAATTTGGAAATATCTGAAATTTTATAGTAAATTCTACAATAATGTTTTAACAACTTTGAAATTTAGTCTGGAATTTTCCTATAAAAGTTTAAACCTTTAATAATTTATTTAATGAAAATATACATCGACTATGGAAAATAAAAATATTTCTGAAATTTTTTGAAATATTTTCTATAGTTTCCTATAGTAAAATGAATAACTTTTAATGCTCAATAATTTTTGAATTTGTTACGAATTTTACTATAAAATATTAAAATGCATAAAACAACAATCTTTTATAAAATGAACATTGCTTATTAATGAGACCATGGTCGGATAATAACACACTCTCTGTCATTACCGAAACCACTTTAATAACTGCGTAAGCGAAGGATATTATCCAAAATGTGGAGGTCCAGTTAGCGAACTTTTTTTGGAATAAACTAAGAGAACGATAATAGATAACCCTGACACTTATGTCAATTGAAATAATTAAAACATGAGTTGTACCTGGCTAATGAGGTTAGCCACCTCTAGTAGATATCTTTACCTCATATAACTATCTTAATTTTGAATTTGACTGGTGCACCCTGATCTTGGATTAACGGAAGGGGTTACAGGGAATGCAAAACGATAGTATCTTATCTAGACATTGCCCTTCATGCCTTGTCGTACAATTTTCCCTATGCGAGACCACTGCCACCTTTTTTTAGTATTATACTAGTAGAGGACTCACTGGCTTTCGACGTTACCGGTATTGTTACAGGACCTGCATAGACTCCATGTTTAAAAATGTGTTAAGAGAGATTAATGCAAAGCCTTAATTATATTTTAATTTTTGCATTACTGATGGTCCTTATATATGTATTATATCTACTACATATAGATAGTTTAACGAATCCTTAGAAGAAGGAAAATTCTGTAACATCTTTTAAGTTAGTTGCACCCATATTTCACATGATATTAAGTTAACTTCATAGGAAATTTTAGTTCTGAATTGATTATGTGTTTATTTCATTAGGCTCAAGTCTGCTTGAGTACTTAAGATTGGAGATTGTTTTTTTGGAGCTGAAGATAGATATGAGGATTTTAGCACTTTAGTTATTTCTCTATTTTCCATTGTCTTGGATAAGTAAACATTTCTATTTCCATCATGCTATTTTATTTTTAAAATTATGATATAACAATATTAATAACAAATTCATGAACTGTTATTTTATTCTATCTTTTATTTCTACTGTGAGATTTTGTATTTTTGTTCTTCTATATCTTATTTCTTTAGAATAAAACCTCATTGATAATCTTTCGTTTGAACGGTTTTAGTCGATCAAATGGCGAGACGTCATAATTGTTATCAGAGCCAAGTTCTGATCCTATAACCTATGGGTTATAGGCCCACCACACTTGCACTTTGAAATCGACTTTGAAATCGATCGGGGTATTCTTTATAATCAATCCGTGAACTCAAAATAAGGATGAATCCCTTAAATCAACACCAACAGTATTATATCATCCATGGGATATGTAATTTTTGTCATGGCTATGTAAAACCGATCCAAGAAGTCTTTCAGTGACTCTTCATCGGCTTGGAAGAGGTTTGACTAAGACATCACATGTTTTGGGCATGAAGCACATAAGCAGAACTGCTCCATGAATTTTCACGAATACTTGGTGAAAGTTGATATGGATTTCGAAGGGAGCTGAGTGGACCACATCATAGTTACTCCTTTTAGGACATTTGGAAAGCAGCAGCATTTAATGGCATTGGAAGCTCTAGCTGAATCCATATGCCACTCATATCTCAATAAGGGCCTCCTAGGATCAATTATCCCTCTATATAATGGCATCTTCGGCATTGCAAATCTCCGAGGACAACTCTCATGCAAAATGTTCTCAATAAATAGATTCCAATCATGAGAGGTGCCACATTAATTACTGCTCCTGAAACGATTTTCACTAACAAGTATTATGACCGTATCCTCAAGGTAATTTAGGTCTACAAATTCAACTGAACGACAGTAATCAGGCTCTGTCCCGAGTGTTTGGCTTAGTGAACACCCTTAGTTTATCTCTTGATATTTAGGTTTCCCAGCATCCGGGGGATCCATTCGTCCAATAGTCCCTTCTTTTTTATTCCCATGAGCGGTTTCGTTAGTAGCACCATGATGTTTCAAATTTTGATCACCAACAGCATGTCCAGAAGCCGAATCCACATCGCCCTCCCATTTACAAGCTCTTAGCCCACCATAAGTGGAGTCGGTACCGACAGTGCTCTAGGGTCTGTACCAATCCATTTACTTATGCAGTGGGTTGGGCTTCTCCCTTGGTGTGATGCTCTGATAGCATTTTGAGTCCTCTTTTGCTTTGTTCGATCGAAGGATAAGGAACTCTCTAACTCCAAGTTGGAACTTCTCCACTTCTCCTCAGTTGTTTTGAGTTAGTTCTTTAGCAGTCTCAAGCTTTGCTACATCATTTGATTCGTCTCATTCTTACTATCTTGGAATCTATCCTCCATCTGATTCATAATTCTATCTGTCTCCATTCTACTAACGACTTCAGTTGGAGTCTGGATTTCAATTTGTCCTAGTTGTTGTGTAAATTAATCTACATGCCAAGGATTTTGAACCTCAGCATCACTGGTAGTAGCTATGATAGTTATTGTATGTTGTTCTTTCCTTGGTGGGTCCATGACAGAAAGCTTCTGGTGTATCTTTGAAAATCTAAGTCATAGAATTAAAAGGTAGAGAAAATAGATCCTTGGATATCAAAAATCCAATAATAGATGATGTATCAAAGTAGCCTGAGTTTAACTCCCAGTAAAAGCACCAAAATGTTTGAATCAAAAATGGCACAAACATCCAAAAGAATATGTAGAGAATGAAATATAAAAAATGAAAATCGAAAATAATATAACGATCCATAATTTAATCACTTTGAACTTGAATAGTTAGTAGTTGTTAAATGATTAAATAACGCATTTTATAACTAAAATAAAATTTGGATAAAATATTTCCAATGGATTTTAAAAAAATGATGTAAACCTTTCGAATTATAAGGCGGTTAGGGTACCGATTTATTTAAGAATAAAGAGACTATTATTTTCTTTACTTAATAAACAAAATGATTATGATTACTTCCTAGGAATTAAGAAAATAATTTGCCTGATAAAACAAGAAAGAACTATTAACCTTGCATAATAAAAAGTACTAAATAACATAATGATTATTATATTCCATACAGATAATTGCCATCGGACCAAAATATGGTCAAATCAAGTTATGCCATGTAGATGGTTTCTATTGGACCAAAATATTGTAAAATCATGTTATGCCATGTGGACGATTGCTATTAGACCAAAATATGGTCGAATCAGGTTATGCCATAGTTGATAAGGAGGATTCCTATTGGACCAAAATTTGGTTGAGTCAAATTAAGCCATAAGGATGTTTTAGGTCGAATCAAATTAGGTCATAATGCTGGTTTCTATTGGACCACAACCTGGTTGAATTAGGTTAATTAATAGAAAACTAATAATATATCCTTCTTGTCAACTATAAATACCCAAGCACATATTTCATTTTAGTCCATTCACAAACTAAATAAAAGAACTAAATTTCATTATCAAAAGCGAAGTATTCCAAGTCTCCGACAAAGCAAATAGGAAGCGAGTATATTCCTTGCTTTCATATTTTGCTGAGTATATTCCTTGCTTTCATGGTTTAGTAAGTATATTCCTTACTTTCATAGTTTACTGAATGAGTATACTTTAATTATTTTACAGCGAGCGTAATCTTAATCTCTTTCTTTTGACTCATTTATAATTTAATAAATGTTGCATCATCAATTGATTATAAACTATTAATAATAACGGGTCTACTATTATTCTTGTTTGCTTTTTTGATTTGTGCTCGGCCGATTTATGAGCAATAAATTTGACGTTTAGTTTAAGGGAACTTACCCTATGTTTTAACTATGGATTGACATTTATCGACTTTTTAGTTAAAGGAAATAACACCCTTTTAGCTATCTCATTTAATTAAGAGGGAGCTTCAACCCTCTTGGTCGTATTCTCCTTTAAAGATGACAGGTTTAAATTACGATTTGAATGGAAGTTTTAAATCTTGGTTTAAATTATTTTAAAGGAGCTTTGAAATTTATGTAAGTGATTTAAAGGGGTTATTTATGGAAAGTAAGCAGTCTTATAATTGGTATTAAAAGCCAATAAGTAGATTGATCCTCTACCTATAAGATCTAGAACCGAGGTAGGGCTAGGAGAAACCAGTGCCCTGACTTACCTGGCTTTGTTTCTGGGCAAGGGATAGAGTAAGTCGAGAATATCAAAAACATGATTTGATTTCCAAACATGATCTTTATAATTATGTTGATATAGAAATCGTTCGCCTTTCTTACAAATGATAGATTTTGACCCATTTAAGTATGCTTTTGGAATATGGAATCCTCTTAAATGTTTTATGAATATATGCATACTGATGAGATAAGTATATGGATATTTTCCAAGCATTGAAAGAGTAAGATTTAGTTTTTATATATAATCATTTTGTTATCCCCGATGGTTAATATCTTAACTAATGATTTTGATACCCTTCTTCTTATTGTTTTTATTTCATCAGTCTAAGGTGATTTGTCGCTCTTTTAGAGCATTGAGATCTTTTATCAAAATGCCTAAATAAAGAGGGGGTAGGAGCCAAGTTACGTGGGGTTGCTCCCATTAGGGTATTGTCACATCTACTCTAGATTGATTTTGGTTGGCGGGGTCCGGCTTAGAGGTCTCTAGGAGTCATCATAGTCCTCATGTATATTTTCTAGAGTGTACTTTCGGTAAGAGGGAGCACCATCCTAGTCATTGTTGGAAAAATTCATTTTCCTTATTTTTGATTCAAACCTTTTGATTGATTCTTTATTAATTACATTTGGAAGCACTTGTGCTTTTCGTAATGTTTAATAATTTGTGTCCATTCTTTTATGCTTGGATGTTGTTCTTGTGAGGGGAAACCCATTTCGTGTTTTATGGCACGGTCTCACAAGTTATTTTATAGTCCCATTTTTTATTTGGAGTTTACTCATGCCACACTTATTTTCTAACTCGAATTGTCATTTTTTTCCTAAACTCTTGGGTACTCAATTATATTTGAGTAGTCCAGAAGTAATTGGTTTCTGTGGACTCTTTTGAAAATGGTAGACAAGCAGGAGGCTCCTTATCTGTCTAGCTATTTATGTCCACTGTTATGAGATTTTGGCTCTATGTATACATATTTTGTATCATGGCAAGTTACTATAACTGCCTAGGGTGATAGTGTACATTTGTTGTAACCTCGATAAATCCATGTTAGGAAACCTTACGTACTCTCTTATTGTTATGTTATATTTAACCGTTCCATTGTGAGATTTCTATTATGTTCTTTTATTTTACCATATGACAACTCATCTTTCAAATGCATGGGCAACTACGCATGAATATCATGGATGTATTAAGTGACGTTCTCAGAGGGTTAGGAAGGTGGGTCATCACAGTTGGTATCGGAGCTTCAATTGACAAACACCTTAGCCTAATCGGGATACAACTCATTAGAGATGGGGTAAATGATGTCCTAGAATGAGTTAATTTTGAGAGAGTGCTTTTGCAGTTTTTTATAATATTAATATTTATCCTCCAAAGTCCAATTTTAGATCCTTTGGTGTTGTTTTCTACAACCATTTTAATCCTTTTTGTATTCTAAAGATACCTATTATTATTTTTAGTAATAGAAAATGAATATAAGAAGAAGAGGAAGGAGAGGATCTAGAACTAGCATAGCTACCAATGGCAGAATACCTAGAAATGCTACTATTTCAACTATAGATACGCTAGAGGAAATGGTAGTGCAATTTCAGCCAATATGAACTTTACAACTTTGTGTAAAAAAATTACCACTTTCGGTGGGAAACTGTTCTATGGTACTGAAGATATTCTTGAAATGCAGATGTGGCTTCGATCTTGTGAAAGAATATTTGGAGATCTTTGGTTGGAGGATGAAAAGAAATGGATGTTGGCATTATGACAAATTCAAAAGTCGGCGATAGATTGGTGGTATTCTGCAACAGGTAATACTCTAGAGGAGGAGTTTTCTTACGCCAAATCAAGGAAGTTTTTGAAGAATAATTTATTCCAAAAGCAGGAAGTACTCAATTGTTTAGTAGTTCCATTGACTTAAAACAGGGTGATATGATGGTGTCGCAGTATGAGCATAAGTTCAATGCTTTGTCCGGTTTTAGACTAGGATTGATGGACATAATGCTCAACAAAAATGAAATGTTCGTGAATGGGATGTGACCAGAGTTCTGTCATGAAATGACCAAGCATCTTATGGGTACATTTCCCAACATCATTAGCATGGCTTTAAGGTTTGAGGCAATTTATATTAAGAAAGGAGTCAAGAAGGGTGTAGTGCCAGCAGTAAGTGCCAATCTTTATCACTTATACCAGTTGAAGGCAAGCCAAACTTCAAACATAATGTAACACTTCATATTTGGAGGCCCGAAGCTATGACTACATATGCTGCAGTCATTCATAGTATTAACTTCTGGTAATAAAATACGATAATGTTTATGGTATTCAATATCAGCATCACAAGAATAAGAAACAAAATCACGAATTTCAAAAATAACTTCTCAATTACATTTTCAAAACATGTTCCATATCCAAATTTCATAATCCCATTGCATTCCTACATTCAGATAAAATAATTATTACATAAATACACCAAGAGCAACATGTGAAGATGCCCCCTTGGTTGACCGGAGTCATAATATAGTCAAACTGACATAATACAAACACAGTGGAATACATCTTCAAAATAAATTTGAAACTCCTAAATAGCTATCCGTCGGCCACCTGCTCATCTCTAGAAGCTTTATTCACCAACCTACTAAAACATGTAAACCTTAACCCATCATTCTACACAAATCAATTTTGAGCACCCAAGAGTTTAAGGGGAAAACATAAACTTTGAGTCAAACATAAAGCCTGGTGTGAAAATACTATACATCTCGGATGTACGATATTAAGTGAGACCATGCCGCTTAGCGGAATGGGTCTCCCCTCACGAATATCCTTTTTTGAAAACATATCTTTTGCAAATCTTTATCCTGCAACCAAACTGGCTAAAAATGTATAGCATTATTATGTAAACATACATATTAGTTATCTTATGGACTATCTGTCCATACACTGTAGTTTTGTTTGGCTTACTGCTAACCTTTGGTTGACTCAGGCCTACCAGACCATACAACCAAAATAATCTAACATCTGTTAGACACTCCTCTTTTGGACGGTCTGCCCTTAATATAACATCTCCTAGGGTCACCTGATCCTAATGGTTTTGTGGGCTTACCAGTAACTTGTCTGTACACAAATATATGTTACTTTCTGTGTGTAATCATAATTTTAGTCTCATCTGTGACAAAGCCCTACATACTGGAATTTTGGACAAATTAGCTAGGGTTAGTAGCTAATGTATAGGGCATAACCCTATATCAATCGCATCTTATATTCTAATATCTGAGTGATTTTACTTAGGGATATCTTCCCAAAATTTTCCTTGGAAAACCTTTTCCCAAATTGATTTAAAATCTTTAAACCAAACTTAAACAAGGAAAATATAAATTCTCTATGCTTTACTCAAAATCACCTTGCCATTTATATATATATATATATATATATATATATATATATATATATATATATATATATATATGCTTTACTCAAAATCTTTGTTGATGAAAACGCTTAAATCTTTGAAAGTAACCCCTTTCGATCCCATTGAAAGTATCCCTTTCGTAACCAAGTAAAACCCTTCCTTTCATTTAGACCAAAAGGCAAAAATCATCCTTTCGAAACCATTGAAAAACATTTCCCTTTGAAAGCTATAAAACCTTAGACGTCCTTCTTCAAAAACTTTAAATATTGCCTTTCGAAACCATTGGAAAACCATTTCTTTCAAACCTTTCGAAATAGACAGAGAACTTTCCTTTTAAACCTTTCGAAACCATTAGTTAAACCTTTTGAGATCACTCGGGAACACCCTTTCGAAACCTTTCTTCTAAACTCTTCGAAAGCGTTAAAATCTTAAACCCTGTGGAAAGCATTTGGGTTCAGTCTAAGACATGTGGAAACACTTTTCAAAATCATTCAAAAGCATTTTTTCGAAACCTTTGGATTAAGCTTTAAACATATCTAAGGGTCACAAAACAATAGAGTTGAAAGCAACTCTTTCAAAATCTATTATCTAATTAAGGAAGTGTTGGTGTAAAAACCAATCTTTCGAAAGCATTGGAGAAGGAGTAGAGTTTTATAAAACAAAGACATCCCTTTCGAAGGCATTACTTCGAAAGGTAGAAGCGGCAGCAAAAGGATTCAACCTAGTTGAAAGCCATTATTTTAAATCAATGGCACAACCATTTCGAAACCTTTCTTTTAAATCAGTTGACCTAGTCGGTAGCCAACCAAGTCGACAACTATTCAGTCAAAAGCAAACGGGTGCACTTTTCACTTAAAACAAAACGGTACTTCAATCCCTTCGGTATCCCTGGTTTTGACCCAGTTCCTTCTGCCTTTATCATATTCAGTATGTACCAAGTTATTGATACCATATGCATTGGCTCTGCTAGCACGGAGGCGGGGCTACTAAGTCGGAAGACAACCAAGATGGAAGTAGAGTGCCGAATATAATGAAACACTACAAAGCACGTAGATAAATAATTTTTTTAACTTGACCTACTTTGTGTGTCAAATTGCGATTAGTTGCAAGTTTTCTATTCCAAAGTACTGTCAATTTCAAAAATAACAATTTGAATTATTTGCGAAATACTCCTTCTCCTTTTTATAAATATATAAAACATTTAAGTCTCATACCTTGAATAATTTTATATGTTCATCAAAATACATTGAAAAATTCTTAAAAAAAATTCTAGAAAATCATTTCTAATATTTTGCTAACATAAATAAATTTCAGATCCAAATTATATGTAATTTAACCATAAATTATTTTTAACCCAATAAATCACTTTCTTCACTAGAAAATTTATACAAAATCAACATAAATTCAGAAAATAATAAAAATTGAAACTTACCTCTTAAATATTATTTTTGATCTATATCTCAATTTGCAAGGTAGTTTGATGTCATTAAATAGGGTTTTCACATCAAAACATGTCATAAAATCTATATGAATAAGCATATATCATCACCAAGCATATATAAACATTTAATCATTCAAAAAATGGCATAACTATTGCAAATAAATTTGATTTAGCCTTAAAATCGAAAATCATTAAGAAAACGGGAGATGTAGTCATTATTTACCTTAGCTTTGCGATTTAGGATGTGAGAATTGATATTGATTTAAATAGCTTAAGCTTCTTCCTCTTGAAAACTTGTTTAGCTTCTGTTTTCTTCCTAATGGTGGCTGACCTTATGTTTTTATTTTAAGAAAATGAAATGAACATGTGTTTTGATTTCCTAAGGGTTTATGGTATTAGAAGGCTCTCGTTCCTATTTTACCCTTCCTTTATTTCCAATCACTTAAATCTTTAGTTTGTTTTAATTCATTGGTTTATCTAGGCATGACTACCCTTATATAAATCACAAATCTCACCCTCTTAAGAAATATTTTTTTATTTAATTTACCTAATTAAATGTTCTAAATAACGTTACTAAAAATATGAGGTGTTATAAATGCCCCTTATTAAAGAATTTTGTCCTCTACATTACGATAAGGTACACATCAAAACAATCAAAGGTAAAACATACCATGAAACAAGTCATGATAAGTATCTCTAATCCTGGTGTCAGTCTCCCAAATACAGTCCTTGTCATCATCACTCTATTGGATTTAATTAATCTAACTATTTTGTTCTAAGCCTCTTCTCATCTCTTGCGACTATCCAGATAGGCTTCCTAATTATAGTCATATCTGGTTCCACTGCTAAACCCTCTAACACAGTTGGTGCTATAGTATTGTCTGGATCATCAACACACTTTCTCAAATGACAAACATGAAAAACATCATGGACTCCTACCAAACTACTCAGTAACTCTACTTTGTATGCAAGTTTCCTGATCCTCTCTAAAATAGGAAACTCTTCTACGAATATCGGTGCTAACTTCCCAGTTTTCTCATACCCGATAACAACTTTGATCGATGACATCTTAATAAAAACCCTATCTCCAACTGAGAAGTCTAGATCTTTATGCCTCTTATCTATGTAGATCTTCTGTCTGGATTGAGCTTCCTTCATCTTTTCCTGGATCAACTCAATCTTCACTGACGCTTCTCTAACAAAATCTGGACTAGGACTAATCTGTCTTCAGTCTTCAACCAACATGCTGGTGATTTGCACGGCATCCATATAAAGCTTCAAAAGAACCATTCCTATACTACTCATAACTATTATTATATGAAAACTCTACCAAATGTAGGTGATCTTCCCAAGATCCACTAAAATCCAATACGCAAGCCCTCAACAAATCCTCAACTTCCTTATTAACTCTCTCTTTCTGCCCATCCATCAGAGGATGATATTCGATACTCATCTTGAGCTTAGTGCCTAATACATCTTGTAGACTCTTCCAGAACTCACTGGTGAATAAGGAATCTCTATCGCTTACTATACTACTAGGAATTCCATGAAGTCTAACTATGTACTTGACAAACAACTTAGCCAAAACAGGTGTCGTTCTAGTTGACTCAACTGTAATGAAATTGGCACTTTTGGTCAACCTATCCACTATGACCTATATACTTCATTTCCACTATTTGACCTTGGAAATCCATCAATAAAATTCATGAATATCGAATCCCATTTTCAAACTAGAATCTCTAGAGGATGCAGCAATCCACTCGGCTTCTAATGCTCAGCTTAACCTGCTGACAGTTCAAATACTATTTCACCCATAGCCTATATCCCACTTCATACCTTCCTAAAAGAAGCTTCTCTTCATCCTGATATATCTTACTTCCTTCTGGAGGAATAATAAACTTAGTACGATGGAATTCCTCTAGAACCTCTTTCCTTCTGTCTCTTCCACTTGGAACACATAATCTTCCTTTCTTTCTCAACCACCTATTCTGATCAAGACTAAAATCCTTCAATTCATTGCTCTCCGTTCGGTCCTTTAACTTCCTGATCCTTTTAGGCAACACCGGATCCTCTTCCTGTTTAGAAGCAATCTTCTCAATTAATACTAGTCGGACTTCTAAGCAAGATAATGCAGCAGATCCTTCACTAGATCCTGCCTCAGATTTCCGCTGCACTCTGCAAGTAGACAACTGTTCCAAATCATTCCACTCTGCTATCATAGAAAACAATGCAGTATGATGCTTTCTACTAAGCACATCTGCAACCTTATTGCCTTTTCCTGGTGTGTAATCAATTCCAAAACCATAAGCAGCAATAAACTTTAACCATCTCTGTTGTCTCATGTTTAGCCCCTTTTAAGAGAACAAGTACTTCAACGACTTATGATTCTTACAAAACTCAAACTCTCTCCTAAAAGGCAATGTCTCCACACCTTCAGAGAAAAAATAACTGCAGCTAATTCCAAGTCATGTGTCGGGTACCTAACATCATGTGATCTATGTTGTCTAGAAGTATAAGCAACCACTTTACCTCTTTGAATTAGCATAGCTCCTAATCAAGTACCGCATGCATCTGCATAAACTTCCAAATCTTTATTCCCCTCCAGAAGAACTAATACATGTGCATGGGTCAATAAGTGTTTCAAGCTCTGGAATTCTTTCCCACACTTATCGGTCTAAACAAACTTCACATCCTTTCACATTAGCTTGGTCATTGGTGCTTCTATCCACGAAAAATCCTTTATGAACCTTCGATATTATTCGGCTAATCCAAGAAAACTTCTAATCTCTGTTACAGTTTCCAATCTCTTCCAATCATTCATGGTCTTGATCTTAGTCGAATCTACAGACAACCCTCTCTCTGAGACTACATGACCAAGAAACTTCACCTTTTCTTCCAGAAATGACACTTCGAAAACTTTGCCTTCAGCTCATTCTCTCAAAGTCTCTAGCAACACTCTAAGATGAACTTCATGCTCTTTCTCATCCTTAGAGTATGTTGGAATATCAACTATGAACACCAACACAAATTTATCCAAGTGCTCTTTGAAAATCAGGTTCATCGGGTCCATAACGAATGCAGGCGTATTAATCAGACCGAACGGCATACCTAACCATTCATATGATCCATATCTGGTCCTAAACGCCTTCTAAGGTATACTCTCCTTTGCCACTCTAAGCTGATGAAAACTTGTGTCCAAATCCAACTAAGAAAATATATTAGCTCCACTCAGTTGATCAAACAAATCGTCAATCCTAGGCAATGGACATCGACTATTTATCGTCCTCTCATTCAACTTTCAGTAATCAATACATAGCCTTAACGATCCGTCGGCTTCTTAGCAAACACTATGGCTGCTCCCCTAGGCGAACTACTTGGTCTAGTAAAACTCTTGCCTTTCAAATCCACCAACTGCACCTTCAGTTCTCTCATCTCTGTAGGTATCATCCAACTTGGCAGCCTACTTATTGATTCTGATCGAGTCACCAAATCTATCCGAAACTCAAAGGCATGTTTTGGTGGCAATACTATTATTGGCTCAAAAACATCTCCACAACACCCAACAAAGTATTCACCTCACAACTAGGGTTTTCTGTGGTATACAATCTGATCAATATAGTCGTGGTTTCGAAGCGATATTTTCCTATCTTAGAAAATTATCCTAGCATCGTATTTACTTAACCAATCCAAATCCAAAAAAATCCCGAAGCCTACAAAATCAAATACATGAAAACTGCAAGCAAAAGTATGACCTACTAAGTCAAACTCTAGGTGGTCACATCTCATCCCAAGTGTTGCATACCCTCATATCGGATTTGCAACCCTTAAGGAAATAACTGGATATAGGGTTCTAGGTTAAGCTTATCTACCAAACAATGAGATATAAAAGAATGTGATGTACCAGTATCAAATAAAACCCTAACAGACATACCATGTATCCAAAATGCACCACCCAACACTGATTTCCCTTTATCCTGAGCCATTGGCCTAGAAGTAGCCGGTTCCAATGCAAATACTTTTGCTCTCCCCTCCTTTACTGGTTCCTTGCATTGTCTTATAGTGGCCAATTAGATCGCAATTGAAGCAGCTGATGCTATTCTTCTCGATCACTTCCTTAGCCTTTCTTGTGCGACACTCGTTAGCAAAGTGACCCTTCTTATCACACTTATACAAACCATTTCGGACTTTTCCTTCTTCATATATCCACCTTTCTGAGCTCCCTTGCTAGGAAAGAACTTCCATTTCTGACTTTGCCCTATATGTACCTCCTTTGCCTTATTCTTCTCCACCGATGCAATAATTTCCTCGTGTCTTAGAGCCACCTCTACTACAACATCACATGGATCCCTGATATGAGGTAATGTAGCCCTGGCCAATTCAGGTTTCAACCCCATAATGAACTTCTCATTTCTCTTAATCATGGTATCCACAATGGCATACCCATATGTAGCCAACTCCTCAAAACTATGAGCATACTCCAACGTAGTCATCTCCCCCTGTTCTAGTTCAGCAAACTTTCTAATCAGGGTAGACTTAGCTATCACTGACATGAATCCGTCTTCGAACCTCCTTCTGAACTCAGCTCATGTCATCGTCTCTTCATTCACTGCCACAGTCACACTATTCCTTTAGAACTGAACTACTCCCTAAAGCTGTCTTGATGCCAATCTCCTCTTCTGCTCATCATTGAGCCCTAAATATGCAAAGGTCCTCTCACAATGCAGTAACCAGTTTTCCACATCTTTAGCATCCTCAGTTCAATCTGTGTAGTTAATGCCCCGCTATTACCCC
This sequence comes from Allium cepa, assembly GCA_030765085.1. NCBI lineage: Eukaryota > Viridiplantae > Streptophyta > Magnoliopsida > Asparagales > Amaryllidaceae > Allium > Allium cepa. Next base: position 273,678,031 of record CM060946.1, read on the forward strand.
GCTACAACCCCGCTGTATCTCATAGCGGATTTCTACCGCTATTATTTTTTCATATAGCCCCAAAATATAGCCTTTCCGCTTTAATCCCCGCTATTTCCGCTATATCACGTATTTCCGCTATATTCCGTTATTCCCGCTATATCTTTTTTAATAAAATGAATTGAAAAATTGCATTTATACATTATAAAATTATGAAACTAATTTATTTGATTTAATTTTTAATATATTTTTAGAAATCAAAATATTCTAGTATTCTACCAAATTCAATTATGTTATATAACAGTTTTTCGTTTGTTTAAAGTATATTCGCACATGTTTTTATTTAAAATTATTTATGTATTATTTATAATTCAATTGAATGATAATTTTTCATTTAATTACCATTTATATATTTGTAAAAACATTAAGTACGAGTTTTATATGCTATTTTAGAGCCATCCGCTATATCTCGCTATATCCTCGCTGTATCCCCGCTATGACTTTTTGCATCTCCATCGCTTTGAATCTACCGAGCGCATTAACTGCACAGGTTCCAATAAAGGGCTTTCCTCCAAGCCTAGCATAGTCTCTACTCAAAGCAGCATAATTATTGACTATTGGAGCTTCCTGAACTCCTCCTTCCATTACTCTATCAGTAACACCCGCCTGCATCATATTCATGAAAAACTAATACATAGCTTCCATTCCAACCCGCGGGACTCCAGCACCCACATTCTCTGCTTGTGTCTGACTTGGGTTTCTCCTAGTATTAGGATGACATTTCCCTCAACAGTGGTGCTTCTGCCTCTAACATTATCTCTTCGAGAATCCATATATGTATTTAAACCTCGTGAAATACAAAAAAATAGCCTAATAAAGATAGGAGACTAGAGATAAAGCATATACTTATATATAGAAAATACAAGTACGTTATTATAGCTTTATCCCTTACCCCGATCTTCCCTCCAATCTATTAAGGATTATGTTTTCAAAAAATTATTTTTAGTTTAAGTATTTCATAAACTATGCTCTGATACTAAGTTGTAACATCCTTTTTCTGAAGGCCTGAAGCTAAGCGCTACGGATGCTGCGGTCATCCATAGTATTATTAACTTTCAGTGACCGAATACAGCAATGTTTATGGTATTCAATATCAGCATCACAAGAACATGAAACAAAATCACAAATTTCAAAACAAATTCTCAATTACATTTTCAAAACATGTTCTAGATCTCAATTTCATAATCCCATCGCTTTCCTAGGTTCAGATAAAATATTTATTACATAAATACGCCCAAAGCAACATCTGAAGATACCCCCTTGGTTGACCAGAGTCATAATATAGTCATACTGACATAATACAAACACAGCGGAATACATCATCAAAATAAATCTAAAACTCCTAAATAGCTATCTGTCAGCCACCTGCTCATCTCTAGAATCGCCAACTTACTAAAACCTATAAACCTTAATATCTCGACCTACTCAAATCAATTTTGAGCACCCAAGAGTTTAAGAGGAAAACGTAAACTTCGAGTCAGACATAAAGCCTAGTGTGAAAATACTATACATCTTGGATATACGGTATTTAGTGAGACCATGCCTCTTAGCGAAACGGTTTTCCCTTATTAATATCTTTATTTTAAAACATATCTTTTGCAATTCTTTATCCTGCAACCAAACTGGTTAAAACTGTAAAGCATTATTATGTAAACATATATATCTGTTATCATAAAGAATATTTATCCATACACTATAGTTATGTTTGGCATACTGCTAACCTTTGGTTGACTCGGGCCTACTAGACAATATAATCAAAATAATCTAACATATGTTGGACACTCCACTTTTGGATGGTCTACCCTTAACATCTCTCAGGGTCACCTGATCCTAATGGTTTTGCGGGCTTACCAATAACCTGTCTGTATACAAATATATATTCTTTTTTATGTGAAACCATAATTTTAGTCTCACTGTGACAAAGCCCTACACATTGGAATTTTGGACTAATTAGATAGGGCTAGTAGCTAATGTATAGGGCGCGATCCTATACCAATCTCATCTGGTATTCTAATATCTGAGTCATTTTTAATTAGGAATATCTTCCTAAAATTTTCCTTGAAAACATTTTCCCAAATTTATTTAAAATCTTTAAACCCAACTTAAACAAGGAAAATATAAATACTCTATGCTTTACTCAAAATCACCTTGCTATGTTATATATATATATATATATGTATGTATGTATATGCTTTACTCAAAATCTTTGTTAATGAAAACACTTAAATCTATAAAAGTACCCCTTTCGATCTAATTGAAAGTATCACTTTTTTAACCAAGTAAAACTCTTTCTTTCATCCAGGCTGAAAGGCCAAAGCCTTCCTTTCAAAACCATTACATAAACCTTTCAAAACCATTGAAAAACCTTTCCCTTCGAAAGCTATAAAAACTTAGACATCCTTCTTTAAAACCTTTAAACATTGCCTTTCGAAATAACTGGAAAACCTTTCATTTCAAACCAATTGAAAAAGATGGAAGACCTTTCCTTCTATGCCTTTCGAAACCAATGGTCAAAACTTTCGAGATCATTGGGGAACACCCCTTCGAAACGCTTCTTCAAAAAAAATTGAAAGCATTAAAACCTTAAATCTTTCAAAAGCATTTGGGCTCAATCTAAAACATATGGAAACACCTTTCAAAACCATTTCTTTTGAAACCTTTGGATTAATCTTTAAAAATCTCTAAGGGTCACAAACAACAGGGTCAGAAGCAACTTTTTAAAAAAAAAATCTAACTAAGGAAGTGTTGGTATCGAAGCCAACCTTCCGAAAGCATTGGAGAAGCGACAGGGTTCTATAAAACAAAAACAACCCTTTTGAAGGCATTGCTTTGAAAGGAAGAAGCTATAACAAAAGGCTTCGACCAAGTCGAAAGAAGTTATACTAAAACAAAGGCACAACCATTTCAAAATCTTTCTTTTAAACCATTTGACATATTCGGTAGCCAACCAAGTCGAAAGCTATTTAATCGAAAGCAAGCAAACACATTTTTCATTTAAAACAAAATGGTGCTTCAATCCCTTTAAAACCCCTGGTTTCGACCTAGTTCCTTCCACCTTTGTCCAATTCACTATAACCAAGTTATTGATACAAAGTTCGAGCATGGAAGTGAAGTTACTAAGTTAGAAGCCAATCAAGATGGAAGAGGGGCGCCGAAAGTAATGAAACAGTACGAAGCATGTACATAAATAGTTCTTTTCACCTAATTTGCTTTATGTGTCAAATTGTGATCGGTTGCAGGTTTTCTTTTCCAAAGTACTGCCAATATTAGAAATAATAATTTGAATTATTCGCAAAGTACCCATTATCCTTTTTATAAATATATAAAACACTTAAGTCCCATATCTTAAACAATTTATATATTCATCGAAGCGCTTCGGAAGATTCTATAAAAATTCTAGAAAATCATTTCTAATATTTTGCCAACAGATATAAATTTCAGACCCAAATTATATGTAATTTAACCGTAATTATTTTTAACCCAAAAAATCATTTTCTTCCCTAGAGAATTTGTATAAAATCTACATATATTCAAAAAATTATGATAATTGAAAACCATCTCTAAAATATCATTTCTGATCTATAACTAAATTCATAAGGCATTTGGAGATCACTAAATAGGGTTTTCACATCAAAACGTATCATAAAGTCTATATGAATAAGCATAAATCATCAACAAGCATATATGAACATTTAATCATTCAAAAACATGACATAACTATTGCAAAAAAAATTAGTTTAGCCTTAAAACCAAAAATAATTAAGAAAACAAGAGATGTAGTCATTATTCACCTTAGCTTTCTATATAGGATGTGAGATTTGATCTTGATTTAAATAGCTTAAGCTTCTTCCTCTTAGAAACTTGTTTAGCTTCTCTTCTCTTCCTAATGGTGGCCGACCTTATGTTTTTATTTTGAGAAAATAAAATGAATGTGAGTTTTGATTTCCTAATGATTTAGGGTATTAGAAGGCCCTCTTTCCTATTTTACCTCTCCCTTATTCCCTAACACTTAACTCTTTAGTTCATTTTAATTCATTGGTTTGTCTAGGCACGGCTATCCCTTTATAAATCACAAATATCACCCTCTCAACAAATTACATTATTTCGTTTAATTTTCGTAATTAAATGTTATAAATGTTTACAAAAATATGGGATGTTACACAAAAGTTTAAGGGAATGAAGTAGGGTGTAGGGTAGAAACCGGAAGATGGGGCTCCAGCAAAGAAGAAGCAGACCAACTTGGCCAACATTCTTTGTTTCAAGTACAACAAGATGGGCCACTTTGCAAATCATTACCTAATTGCCACACGTTTTAATTTGGGCCAACCAGGACACATGAAGAATGAGTGCTCTTTTCCTAAGAAAGGGTCTAAAGGATAGACTTTTACCATTAAAGAGATACCATCCACTTCTTCAGGTCAAAATGGGAAGCAAGCGTTACAAAGTACATTATCCATCTAAGCTATTCCTGTAAGGGATGTAGGGGCTTTCCATAGTTTTATTTCTTATGATCTAATGAACAAACTAATCCTTAAATATGTTATCTTAAGTAATCCTCTTTGTGTGTCAAACCCAATCGGTTATCCGAAAAATATTGACACTCTATGTTTAAATATACATATTTCTTATCGAAATCGTCTCTTTTCTTTTGACTTGTTTATTCTTAGGCTCATGGGTTTTGGAATGTTGCTAGGAATGGATCGGTTATATAAGTTTAAAGCTATCTTGGATTATGGTAGAAGGCTCATCAGAGTTAGTGATTTTGGACATGTTAGTGTTGATATTAGTTGTGAAGATCCTAAGAAGTTAATGAGCAGTTTCCTCTATTCACTCAAAGTGGCTAAACCGGAGCTAGGAGATGTGCCAAATGTTCGAGAATTCAATGATATTTTTGATGAGGTGCAAGGTTTACCTTCTCAATGTGAATTAGAGCTCCATATCGATTTGGTTTCGAGAACCATACCTATTGTACAACCCCTACGAAGGATGGCTCCTTAAGAGAAGTAGAGATTAGCAAGGCAGACTTATGACTTGTTGCAGAAGGGCTTGATATGATGTAGTATCTCAAGTTGGGGATCGCGAGTCATATTTGTTACAAAGGCAGATGATTCTCTGAGGTTATGCATAGACTACCGATAGTTGAAGAAAAGGACTATCAAGAATAAATATCCTTTGCCTATGATCGATGATATGTTTAACCAACTCTGCAATGCTCAGATATTTTCTTGACTATATATTGCCACTGGTTTCCACCAATCAAGAGTGGCAGATGAGAGTGTTCCCTTAATAGCTTTTCAGACTCCAGAAAATTTCTACGAGTTGGTAGTTATGCCAGTAGATTATGGTGACAAGCAGAAGATGGCTGAACTACTTTAGCCACTTGAGATCTTAAAAAGGAAGTGGGAGCGTATCTCTATAGACTTACTGATGGGCTTCCTAGGTCGAGAAGAGGTAATGATGGCACTTAGCGTATAGTCGACTGATTGACCTGTTAAGCCGACTAGGACTACTACGAGTATGGCGAGTTTGTATATGAAAGAGATTCTGAGATTTCATGGGATTCCTTGTAGTATTATAAGAGACCGAGACCTGACATTCACTATAGATTCTGGGAGGAACTACAGACTGCTTTGGAGACTAAGTTTGAGTACAGCTTACTATCCCCAAAAAGATGGGCAGACGGTAAGAGTGAGCCGGATCTTGTAATATTTATTGCAAGCATGCATTCCAGAATTCAAGGGTTCTGGGGAAGATCGGTTACCCTTAGTTGAATTCACTTATGTTACCTAGAGTTTTTGGGTAAACAAAAACTTTCTGGAGAAGCTCCCAAAAGTTAGTCCGTTCGCTGAATCCTCGCTTAGTAAGTTGGTTACCCCCGTCAGCGACCAACCAGTCTATCGTCTTCGACGGGCAACGTTGCCTGCTTCACATCCGGAGACACCACGGGTGGAAGCTTGGCTCTCGGTGATCACCACTTCCCTCAGGATCCCAAAAGAATAGCGGACCCTGAAGCATGTCTGCCCGACTCAACGTAGCCTCCTGCTGCATTATCCTTAAAAGTTCACACGTACGATGTGGCTCGCCTTCCTCAACAAGGCACCAAGCGCTCCCAGCATTATGACGATCCTCTAAAGCCGATCAGCCAATCTCTCCTAGAAGCATAAGCCCAAGGTTGCGCTCTCGAGTCTTCCTTGGCATCCTTTCCCATAGCAGTCAGAACCATCTCTGGCTTCTTCGTCACCCATCTGATTCGGTCCTTCATCCTAATTCATGGGCCAAGTACCACACCTTCCATGCAATGCATTTCCTTAGCAGTCTTCCTCCCTCTCTAAGGGCCAGGTCTCGGCACGATCCTGGTATTAGAAGTAGCTCTTGTCTCATGTGACTATCCGTCAACTTTGCTTTCCACACGGCTGCAACCGGGCCTTGCATGTTAACCCTCCGTCGAATGCCCGGGTCATTCAGAGCCGACACCGAACTGGCTATCTCGTGTAGCCCAACTACTCCTACATAGGGATCCATCCGACCGTAGTGGACCGACCGCCTTATGTCCTTAGCAATCCTAAACCTACCAGCTAGGACCACCTCCTTATCCCAAAAAAACTTACCGCGAAGTACCTTACTATTCCTAGTCCAACTGCTTCGAAGTACATGCCATCAGGAAAAAGCACTGCTCCTCTGCCAACCATACTCCACGTGCAGCCCTTCCTCTTCCCAACCTTTCCAATAACCAATCAGAACGCATGCGCCCCTATCTACTAAAGCCTACTATCTTTCCTAGGTCTATTACAGACCCTTGTTTCTAGTTGGTAAGAAATCCGAGCCGTGGGCTCGAATCTACTTTCCAGCTAGCTCCCATCCTACATCCCCTTCAATCCACGGCCCAAAGCCTCTGCCACACCGTTGTCCTAATCTAGACCATCCATTAACACCCCACAACTCATATATATATATATATATATATATTGATGCCACACCACATGGAAAAGGCTTGAAAAACAAAAGAGAAAGGGAAAAACACAACGATGGGCAAAGAAAATAAAGAAGAAATTTCCCTCACCAACCCTCTCCTTTCCCCAGACCTCTCTAATGGCAGTTTCGCCCGACCTCCATTGTCTATTTACTTTCTGTACTTAGCTCTCCTTAGGATCATTTTCTGATGTCTCCCTCCATGGGCAAGCGCCTCCGTTCGCTCCTGCCCATCTAAATCTGCACTCCCATAAGCAGCGGCACAATAGCAAAGGGCCCATTCGGCCACCCTTCGCCTGGGGGCGGTCGGCCCATAACCAACCTTCTGGCTCAAATGGGTTCGTGCCCTCCACTAACGGCAAGCCTTTCCTTTGGGGTTGACTCCTCCAAAAGCAAGCCTAGCATTGGCATGGCGGTATCCTCGTCAGCGCGATCGCATTCCGAGGTTCGGTCAGGTTTTCCGTACTCATGGAAAAAAATCGAGTCAACATTTTGGCACCCATCATGGGGCTGATCCCATGACCATAAGGTTGAAAGCCTTGCAGCAGCAACCCCATCCCACATCGGTCGACATCCTAGCTTCAGTTGCACAAGTCCTCTAGTCCTCTTGCTCTCTCCGACCAAGAAAATGGAAGACCGATCAAAAGAGTGAGGAATTCAAATCCATGTTCCTCCCATATTCTCCCAAGAGAAGCAGCCGCAGTCTCGTATTCTCCCTAGATGTGGTCCCAACTGCATCTTTTAGCTCTTTTGCATCTTTAAATCATTTTCTACAGATGCTGGTCGGCAGAACCCCTCGCTCTCCTTTATCCCTTGCAGTACTGGTAGGCGACCCGAGGACGACACCTCTCACCTGAAGGACGACACATAGAGTCCAAAGCGGTGGAACATCTTCCTTGCACCATCAACAACAGCCTCGAATTTCAACCCTTGGCCTCCTCTCGAGACCATCGGCGGCAGATTTGAGCATCGAAGGGAAACCTTGGAAAAACCATTAGGTTTGCAAGTATCTCCTCCTTAATCTAATGCAGCACCCCCATGACGAGCAACAGCTTCTTTGGCCCCTCCGATGGGACACCGTCGCCACCCTTTAAAGCTGGCTTGCGAGCTTTATACAGCCTACAACAATCCGGCATCCGTGACCGCACATTCTACGTCAGTCGGAGCTAGAATCCTGGAGCAAGAAAGCCTCTTCCGCCATTTTATCCAAACAATTATTTAAATTTTGTGTTTAGAGTAAAGTGTTAACATTGAGAATTTTTTTTTGAAATGTAATTTTTAAATTGTTAATTGGTTTGTTAAATAAATTAATTAATTAATGATTTTTTATAACATTGTTAGAGTGGTAGTGTTATATAAATGATAAAACAGAACAAATTAACAACACTTTCTTTGTAAAGAAATTAGCTACACTTGCTATTGGAACCCAAACCAAATCCCATTTAGCCCATTTAGAATAGTTAGAAAATAATTACGACTATTTCCTTTCTATGTTCTTTTTTATTTATGAAGTTAGTAAATTCCTCCCTCTTGCTCCTCAAACCTAGCTTCAATCATCCCCAAATCAAACTCGAAACAATGGGCAATACTTATAGAAATCAAAGCTAGGTGATCTTCTTTGCCTTCTAGAGTATAAAAGTATGATTTTTTTTCTTAATGTAAGTGTTGCGGGTTGGATTTTGGTGAAAATTTAGGTGTATTTGAGATTAGCAAAGAGGTTGCAAGGTAGTAGCAAGGCTTTGGACAAGATTAGCAAGTTGTATGAAGTTTTAAAGGTGAGTTAATTACTCACATATCTATTTCTAATTTTTTTGCTATACTTAATTGTTTGAATGATTTGCTGATTGAATTATTTGCAAATTTGATTGTAAACTCGTATGATTGTTTGATAGTTGTTCGCTGGAAATTTAGTGTGAAATTTGTTGCGGTAAAATAGCGTTATTATGATATAGAATAATCCAAAAAAACTCATACTTTTTTCTGTAGAAAAATCTTTCAACTAGCTACAACTTCTCTTTTAATCACTTTACGAAATTCTACTGTACAGGGGGACGAAATTGAGATTGAAACTGATGGCGTATCTCTTCTTAGTGCAATATTCTTAGTTGAAACCTGAAATTAAAATTACCATAACTTCTGATTGGTAGATCGAAGTTAAGTGTGGATTTTTTAGTTGAAAGGTATTTTCATAAAAATAAACTTTTGTGTTCATTAATTTTTGTGAATCTGTAGTTTATTGAGAGAAATTTAGGTTTGAAGTAGAGATAACCTCTATGTCCTGTGTTTTTTTTAAATTTGCTTTGAAACACAGAAACCGTTTTGACCATGAATTTTTGTTACTAATTGGAATTTGGTGATTCTTAAAATTTTGGAAAGCATGGACTTTGTTCTATAACTTTCATGTTTTGTGTTTTGTGTTTTGTGTTTTGTGTTTTGTGTTTTGCATAATTTTGAAGTTTAAATAGTCAAAAAACACATTTTTTGTTATTGACCTGTCAAAGAAAAACAATGTTAATAAATTTAAATCTAAGAAATTGCTTTGGCCATAATTTTTTTGTTACTTGTCAGAATTTGATAATTCTTGAAATATTGGAAAGCTTAGATAGTGTTTGGTTTAAAATGAATATTGTGTTTTGAGTTTTAAACATCAATTATAAAATATGAAAGATGCGGAGGGATGACGGATAAAATGGAAGGAAGATATAGGGGATAACGGAGGGTAGGGTGAAACTATGGAAGGATGAATTGTTTCTTGTACTTCTTTTATTTCTTAAAAAATAAATAATAATAAAAAAGTTTTTTCCGATTCTGTATGTTAACTTTGTTTTCAAAATTGATCGTTTTTCAAAAATAAACATACATCATGCGCATTTTTGTATGGACGAAAACCTAAAATTAAAAAGGGTAAACCAAACATATCTTTAGACTCTGTGCTATAACTTTCATGCTATAAGTATTGTAATATTTCGAGATTAATTCGTCGAAACTAAAGATCATTAAATCCTAAATTGAGCTAAATGAAATAAATAGATATGTATATCAAAATGAATTTGGAAGAGTAATTAAATATGGTTTTGAGAATAATATAACATATGGAAATTTGAGATAACTTTGTGAAATCAAGTGAAATCTTGGAATAATTCGAGTTTATGGAATATTCTAATTTAAATGAATATTTCACCTTATTGAATAATAAATTGTTTTCTACAATAAAACTGTCAGTAAAATAGTTGTGGGATTAGGAAATACAAAATTAAGTTAATATATTTTTTAAGAATCAGGATGATATAAATTGTGAACCATATTAATTCTTGGAATTTGAATCATTAATATGGTTTTGGAAAACATGGGAAAAATCTTGGTTTTATAATAAATGTTTTTAGGAATAATAAATAGATTTGTGAACAAAATTACCAAGTGTTTTAAACATGAAAATCAAAGAGAATAAAAAAGGTATTGAGAACCTTAGTTCTATAACGTGGGAAGTGCTAATAATCGACTTAGTGTTATTGATTGTTTTAAATGCTTTTGTATAATGCTTCGTCGAATATGGCATAAACTCATTGAATAGAACGTTTGAGTGGAATTTACTAACCATTAGTGAATACGTGAATTTCACCAAGTAGTATGGGATACTTTGTTTAAATTCATGTGATCACTATAGGGAAGTAATTAATGCTTTAGAGTTTTTTCTCATTAGGTATGCGAAAAGTGGTTGTGAGATCCAAAAGAGAATATAGTTTAGGTTTTCCAGTGGTATCCGTAATATGTGATATTTACTAGCTTTTAGTAAATACTTAGATTTCACTATATGGTATGGGACGTATTGGTTAAATTCTAATGATTGCTAAAGGTGATAGTATTTAGCACTTTAGAGTTTACTCTCTTTTGGTATATAGCAAGTGGTTGCTAGATTCTTATGAAGTTTACTCTTGGATTTATCATCAAGTGTAATAATCTAAAATAAATCTGAAACATTTGGTCATGTCTACTATCCTTGAGATCATCTTGTGATTTTGTGATTCCCGTCCTATGTATGATACCCTGTATTGAATCGGTTCATGTGATACCAATTTTTTTTTTCTGTTTGTTATGGTTCAGTGTACGATCATTACAATAGTTTTGGGTAAGATTTATTGGATTCTGGGTAATTGGATTCTGGGTAATTGGATTTTGTGACTATTCTGTGTTCGTGAAATAAATATATGTTCTTAGATCTTATGTTCGTGAAATAAATATATATTCTTGTGTCTTGGGTTCATGAAATAAACATATATTCTTGTGTCTTGTGATGGATGTTAAATTAAGTTAATTCTTTTACTCTGTTTTTAGTGACTAGTTCATGTCTATGACTTAAACTTATAATTCTATCTTGAGTTTAGTTAATTCCCTAACTCGATATATTATGTACATCTGTATTTACTTATATATTGTTTACTCTTGTGTAATATTATGTTCTCACCCTATTGGATATTTAAAGATAGTATAACCTGTGTGTTATTTTGCTCATATTAGGCCGAGACTTTTCAAGCTACAGGATAAGTTGATCTTTGGATGTTTGGGCTAGCAAAGAGATAGACACTTTTGACTTTTTAGTTTATCTCATTTAGAAAATTTGTGAATATGTTTATAAGATGTACAACTGAGATTAGACAATTTTTAAACTTGTATAACAATCGAGTTTATACTTCATTTTGTAAACTCAAAATTTGTATATGTGTAAGCTGAAATTTATTCAAGTTGTGATATGTGACTATTATTTATATGATAAATTATTTTGATTCAGAGAAATTGGTGTGTCTATACTTTGTATTAATAGTGTACATGTCAAATCGTTTTAGATATTAAGCGAAAAGGTATAAATGACGTGTCAGTATCAATATAAAGATATACTAGTGAGTGGCCCGTGCTACGCACACGGGCAATTTTTTGATTCAATATAGTGAATTATTTTGTGAATTTTTTTTGTTTCTTCTATTATTCCTCTCTGCCTGTAATATGACTGTATTTTATTATATTACAAACAAATGTAAAATATAAACTTTGCCTATGTAATAAGTTTTATTTAGATAAAGAATATATAAATTTAAATGGTTTATCCATAAAAATGAAAAATTATGGTTATGACCATGTTAATTTGTTTTTGAATATTCAGTAATTAACCAGGAGTTATTTCTGATACAAACATCGGGAAATTGAAAACATAGTACTTTGGAATAGATGGAGATATCAGAACTAAAATTAAGTAAAATCATAAAGCATATATGACGAATAATTGGTAAGTGTATTATATTTTACAGTGATAAAGTTGATATTAAATTTGAACAATGGTTAATTTGAAGTGAATTATTTAACTCGGTTGAAATGGCAGCGAGTTTATTGCCTTTCTTCGAACTGTATTACAGTAACTTGTATTGCCAAACTGAATGGTAGAATCTTATATTTCAATGTAGTACCGTCTTGCTTTTATTTTTAAATCTTTACTCAAAGTCGCTGCCACCACGATAATAACGTAATAAGATTGTAGGACACAAATCGCATGAAGACAAATCTCAACGCAATCAATTTCAGTAAAATAGCACCTATTAAATGTTCTTGCACCAATGCCAAACAATATGCATAGTAAAATAGAACGAACAAACCAAAAACAATACAGAAATAACTTGACTTGAGAGCATATAAAAAATTATATTGTGTTATCATGCCTCTATCGCCACCATACCATTGAAAGCACAATCGCCATGACCACCAACTGGAACTATAGTTTGCCTTTCATTTGGCACATTATCCAACTGGGGATCTTTCATTATTTCACACTTAGCTTCAATAACAACATTTGCACAGTTATCTTAGCTTAGCAGTAGATGGTTTTCCTACAAAATTTGCAACATAATTAATGGTTAACTCAACAATGTTGTTTACACAACAGTAAACACTTTAACCAATTGCATACTTTTGCCTGAGATCAGTAAAAACAATTAGATGGATCAATACCAATGTAGTCACATAGCTCTTGAATGATAATCTCGACAACATTAGCTAATGGATTCAGAAAAATTGTGATTATCTAGCAATTGCCCTGGTGTGCTGCTCGATATAGGTAATACTAATCAAGTAAATTTGCTTTCTCCTTAATCTTTTCTACATCTAGGATGAAACCATAACTACGGATGAAACCATAACTAATCATGGTCTTAATGGATAAGGTTTTCTACACATTAACAGTCAGTTGTCAGAAATAGAATAAATTATAGTAAATAGCGGTTTAAATACCGAACATATAATAGTAACTAAATTTACATCATTATTTCTTGTTTTATACACAGTTTGAAGAGAAAAAATAGAGAAACAAAATTCAACTTTGTTTTTTAACAGTTCTGAATTCAAAAGTATTGGATTACAAAAGTTGAACAAAAACTCAAAACTTCAGTAGTATTACATTTGTAATTTCGTCCAAAAAGAAAACAAAAATCAAATATTTGACATTAAATTTGAAATTTAGAAATCAATTTTAATATAATACATCTAGACAGAGTCATTTAATTAAATTCATAAACAATAAATTTTTCATGTTGATACACATGTGCAAAGAACATTCCACTGATTTCTTAATATAATAAATGGAGAAAGTAGCCTTTATTTGAGGTCATAAAGCGGGAATCTAGTATCATGAAACACGTGTAAAGAATCTTTTAATGATTTTTCATCACTCCATGAGTGCAAGGGTTCAACTAAAATAGGAAGTGGAACATGTTGGTAGTATAAGACAATTACACATATATATGATCCGAATGCATTAAAGGATAAAATAGTATTTATAATGCAGAGGCATTCAAGGTTAGGTTTTAATTATGTTCAAGCTAAAATGACTATGGATTCAAGAAATAATTTTTTTATTATCACCTGTACACTCGGTCAAGAACATTTATGCTCCGAGCAAACCTTACCAACTTCCATTGGATGAACAATGTTGCTTTCTTAAGTGAAGTAGTGATAATATTTGATGTAATATTAGCTAACCAGTCTCATTAGCTTAGGCAAGAAAAATCTAACCATGCTCACGATCTCATTTGATGTAATCATTATTTATAGAATAGGAAAAAACAAAGAATGACCCTGTTAAAGTAGAAACTCCTACCAGTTCTCACAGAGCCTTTAACGTTAAATCCTCCAACTAATCAAATTTGTAGAACATGCTTATTAACAAACTTTCTTGTTCTAGAGAATCACTTGAATATTGTAAATGTAAACCAAGATTGAAGTGCTGGACACATTGAATCCAAAAAATTGAAAATAAAGTAAGAGGGGGAAAGCACATAATGTACTGAATACATCAAGTTATCATACCATGGAAGACGGTAATGATTGAACTGCAGATCTCATGCTTGCAAATAGGAGCAGGTACGTCAGTTTCATAAAACCTGTGTAGTGTGAAATTATGAAATAAGAATGCATAAATTCATGTTTAAAACATTTGGTCATAACATTAACATTGTGACACACAAACTTGAAATCTGTCGCACTTTGTAATGTAAAACAGCAATCGGCATGAGAAAATTTTGATACAAATTAACATTGTGGTGCTCAAACAGTTTTTATGAAATTAAAAAAAAAAAGCTGAACAAAATTTTGATACAAATTCCATCGTGGCACTTGATTTTTAAACAATAACTTTCTAGTTCTCTACTTTTTCAAAGTTAGTATACAAATTCACAATTGTAGTGATTACTGCAACAGTAGAGGTTGGAGACAATATATTGATATGATCACAAGAGCCGTATTCTTATTTCCCCTTTTAACTGACCACTTTTACATTATTATGTAAAACGCTTAGACTCAGATTTTTGTTTATTCATCCAAAAATAAGTACAAATATAAGGTGCATATAAGAGATAGGCATACTAAACATGGCATGCGTAAATGCATTCCCCACCGTAATGACTAAAATAATAATAAAAAATGAAATAAGTTTCAACTACAAACAAAACTTGCAGTGTCTACCTACAAGAAAACAGTTAACTCACACATGCAACTGCATTGTATAGGACTAACTACAATGACATTGAGAGTGTACACTGTGCACACATCGTTAGTAACGAACTGAATTAGCCTGAAAGCTCTGATAAATGATAATGCCAAATGCCTCTAATTACGTAATGCAAACTACCAAAATGGTATAAGGTAAATGTTTTTTTTTTTGAAAATCAATAGGCTAAGGGAGCCTTGCCCTTTTATTATATCATTATTTAATACAACAGAATTACATTGCAACTACTACCTGCTCATAACATGCAAAGAATACAAATAGAAAAACAGTACAAGGAAAATAACATATGAACTATCAACTTGTCTTGCATAATGCCCATGCTTGTACTTCAGAACCTATGCTACTGCCACTAAGCAATAGAACCATATCTTGTGTCAATACTCATTAAATGCAGCAAACTTTCAATTTGAAGCAAACCGTACAAGGTAAACATTTTTTTAACCTGAAGGTACTTAAACTAATTAACAAACTGAATTTAAAAAATAGTGATTATAAAAAAATGAAGACCCCAACTATGGAGCCAATAAATGTTTCCTATATAAATTTATGTCTGTTGAAATTCAAGTATAAAATAATTATTGAGAAGTATTAAACTGTAACATGATCCAAAATCTTTAGAAAAACGCTAATGACATTATTGATTCTGAATTGAGCTATGCAATTGTTAAAATAATTATTATAATTATACATAAGTTCATGTTTCGCATAACATTCCCAAACTAAATGCATACTAATTATAGGAAAAAAGATGAAATTTGCGGGTGTATTACAAATGAAATGAATACCTTTCGCCCAATCAGTAGTGTTAAAAAAAAGTTAGGTGATGTAGTTATATTCACTGCAGCAACTTGCCACTTAAGTCCTTCCCTCAAATTTCTATGTCGAAGTAACTGGTAGAGCTAATTGACCGATCATTGCATAAGAAAGCGACTATATCGTAATATTATTTGACCGATCATTGCATAGGAAAATGACTATATTGTAATATAATTTGTTATACTCTTCGCTTCCTCTTCTTGGCTATGCTTGTGGATCTGGACAATACATACAAATTTATGAATTAACCTAAAAGCTTTGAACTGGATGTTGATTTGAAAGTGTGAGTAGACATGTAAAAGAAATCATTAATTACATAGATTTCCACTTCTCGCCCGCTGCTTTACCGACCTAATTCATCAAACAAAGAGTTCTAACTAATCGGAAATTAAAATTCAACCAAGATACCAAACAAATAATTCATAACCACTCACAAGTAGGGGACTTTTAGGCGCTTTTGGGAACCTTCTCAGCCTTAGCCTTTTTCACTGGCTGTTTCTTTGGCTTTTCAGCCGCCTTCATTTTCACAGAGACCCTGCATAATTAAAGAAATTACAAATCAAAACGTAGATCTGAAATCGGATACGAAACAGATCTAAAAAACTCCCCAAAATTAATTAAATAGTAATGAACTCACTTCGAATCTCCTTTTTTCGATGCATCCGCCTTTGCTGTACCCATGGAAACAAAGGTCTATCATTGAATTTGTATAAAATCAATTATACAGACTGTATTACCGTTTGTCTGAGCAGAATTGCAGAAGTTTAAATGTATCGAGGGGTGGCATGGAAAGCGGTTAGGTTTCTTTTGAGCGATTTGGGGGCAAAATGTAGTGAAATGAGAAATGTTTGGGAAAGGGGATGTAGTGGGCAACAGCGGTGGAAAAGAGAAGAAGATGAGGAAGTGGTCACGCTGTAGCAGTTTGAGGGAAGTTAAAAAAAAGGGAAGTGGATTAGGACGCGTTATTTTGAAATGAGAAAGGCACAGTGCTCCACGCCAGCTAGGAGAAGTTCATGTTTTAATATAAAGTAATAGATTCACATTCGATCGCCCTTAACAAGTCGTATTCTCTAGATTAGCAAAAGACATTACTTATAATGTCCTTTGCTAATCTGTGTGTCATAGTGGGTTCGTTACAGCTTGATATCAAAGCAGTGTCAGAACATTATAACATATAATGTTACGGATCCAAGACCTAGATGTCTTAGAGTCCTGTCCCTTGGGGTATGTGGTACATAGTTATATTAATTATCTCGTTAGGGATAAGAATATAAAACGATTATCGGGATAATCATTTGGGGCATAAATTGATTTCAAAAAAAATTAGATTGATAAATTGAAATTTGTGACACTAAAACCTTTAGAGAATAACGAACAAAATAGAGTTAGGAAAATTTTGGAATTAAATTAGAATGAATTAAATTAAAGTGAACTATTTTCTTTTAATAGAAAATTTAGGAAATTTTAGTGAATAAATAAATAATAAAATGATCTTGGAATAATCAGAGTTGCGTAGCCGAATTTCAGACATTAAATTATTCCACTGTAATTGATTGTGTATGTTTTGGTTGATTGGCTGATTGGTTGTTAGGAATTGATTGCTTGGTTGCATTTATTTAAAATTGGATGCAAGGATGTTAGTGATAATAAAATAAATGCATCTAAACTTGTAATTATATATTATGTTAAATTATCCGAACATTGTTTAAGGATTCTGATCGATATGTGGAACGCCATGTTATCGATAGGGGTTCTTAAACATCGAACGTGACATGACATAAGTAATAATTAAAACTTGGAAATCTAAGTATGGATTTTTTTTCATTATGCAATATTGTGACGTCAATCTAATTAAAGTCTAATCATGAATTTTTAATATCTCCTTCATGATATGAATTTGTTATTAAATACTAATATGAATTTTTTAGATAGGTGTAGCTATCTGAAGTTAAATAAATATCGTTTAAAGATTATAAATTATTTGCTTAAGGAATATTAACGGTCTCACTAGTATTTTAAATATAAGTTATGTATCTCGGACTAAATATCGCATTTTTATGTTTTCCCTACAAGATGCCCCATTCTAGAGATGAGATGCATATTATGTAATTATATACCTATTGTAAACTTTCAAAATGCCAGCCATGCAAAAAGACTATGGCGATATTTTCCGCAAATTTAAAGCTTTAGATAATTTTGAGAAATTTTGATTACCAAAAATTTGAGTTTACTGTTATAATTTGGAGTGATATTAATTGAATGTTTTGAAAATGAAATTATAAATCAGTTAACAAAATAATTGTTTCAAGAGAAAATTTATACTATGGATTTCTTTCGTTAAGGAAATTGTGGGGATGTAATTTCTTTAAGGGGGAAGTCTATAACAAATCTGTTGTTAATTAATTTTAAGTATGGACAATTAATTGATAATTGTGATTTTTGAAATTAAACTTAGTGTTGAGAATAATCGATTAGATTTAATTAGGAAATTAGTTTCATTTCTTAAATAGGATTTCAATTTAAAAAAATTAAATATTTCTAAATCAATTATTTAGATTTGGTGTTTAAAGTAAAGTGTTAATATTGAGAATTTTTGTCGAAATGTAATTTTTAAATTGTTAATTGGTTTGATAAATAGAGAAGGGGTTTTTAGGTTCAAGGAAAAAGTTGGAGAAAAATTTAGTTGTAGAGACAAGAAGTTTGCTTTTTAGGCTGCATAACACTTTTTAATGTAAATCACTGAATGACAATTGTACCTGTCATTTTTGTTTACACTAACAAATGTCCTTCAGACTAAAAAGCAAACTTGCTATCCATGAGACTAAAAATTTTCGCAACTTCTTCCCTGCGCCTATTTTCCTGAGTAGAGAAATTAATTCATGGTTTTGTATAACATCGTAAGAGTAATGGTGTTGTAGTAATGATAAAACAAAACAAATTAGCAACATTTTCTTTGTAAAGAAATTAGCAACACTTGCTAGTAAATCCCAAACCAAACCCAATTTAGCCCATTTAGAATTATTAAAAGAGAAATACACATATTTCCTTGCTAGAAATTTAGTGTGAATTTTGCTGCAGCAAAATAGCAATATTATGGTGTAGGATAATTCAAAATGGCTCCATCTTTTTTTTTAGAAAGATCTTTAAAATAGCTACAGCTTCTCTTTTAATCACTTTATCAATTTATGTTGTCTAGGGAGTGAAATTGAGAGTTTGAAGCTGATGGTGTATCTCTACTCTTGAAATTTTCATAGTTGAAACCTAATATTAAAACCACCATAACTTCTGATTGGTGGATCGAAATTGAGCGCGGTTTTTTTCAATTGAAAGTGAATAGCTTTCATGTTCATTATTTTTGTGAATCTACAGTTTACTGAGAGAAATTTTAATTTGAAGAAGAGATAACCTCTTTGTCCTGTGTTTTTTTTAAATTTGCTTTGAAACACAGAAATCGATTTGACCATAACTCTCTCGTTATTGATTGGAATTCGATAATTCTTGAAGTTCTAGAGTGAATGGACTTTATGATAAAACTTGATACTTTCTTGATTGCCTTCATCGTTCTTGATTAAATCTTGATGCTTTCTTAAACACTGTCATAACGATGAGGGAGTTTTAACCTTCTCCAATGAATCCTTACTTGCTAGAATCCCTCACTATCAACATCTGGTGGCTTCTCCTTAAGATTTGATGAAGAGATATGGTTTGGCATTTGTGGGGGGATGGGGTTGATGGAGAAATGGCTCTTAGTCCGATCAATGTCCGCCATTATTTCTTGCTTGTATTTTCTTTCTTATTCGGTTGAGAAAGAAAAGCCATATTATGTTTCTTATATAATAGAACAGATAGGTAAGAAAAATCATGTCAAGGACCTATAGTTTAAGTGGCCAAAAGTATGGTGCTTTAGACGGAGTTTTTAAAAGCCAAGGATTCGAGCTCTCGGGGCATCTAAATAAGTGATTTGGTTGGACAAAGGATAAAGTACCACTCTTATTCTCAAAAAAAGTTGGAAAAGGAAATTTTTATCTAAAGTAAAAGAATACATAGAAAGTAATTTGTTATAAAATAGTGAAGGGAAAAATTATACATGCACAAGAAGCATTATGTTCTATCTTTAGTATTTTGATGAATCGGTACTCCTCTTAAGACGGAAGCACTCAAATTTTATTAAACTAAAAATAGACATACGATAATTTGTTAAGTATAATCCAGTACAAGTGTGTTTTTTCATCACTCTAATGATCAAATAAAAGTGAAAAGGTAGGGGAGTGCAAAAAATATGATTATACATATTTGACATTTTCCACTGCATTAAATAAATCTTCAGATTAGTCTTGTGAAGTAGCTAAAAAGAGATTGGACCTGGGGTAAGGAAGGTAGTATTGAGTGCTGATGTGAGAATATTGCAGTAAGTGGTGCTGCTGGTAGAAGTTTGTGCATGCAAGAACTAGCATTAAAAACCACATTAGCATAGATACTACTGAGTGATGAGAGAGGCCGAGCATGTTGAATAAGGAAATAGTGAGTGTAGCAACCCAGATAGCGCAAGAAAGGTGTGGACATGTGTTGCACCAGAGAAAGGCGATTCTTTTGCTATTAAAGGGTGCATGGGTAGAACTTAATCACTATGATAAAAAACACATCATACGGTAGATATGCTCCATTATCTGATTGCATATCTATCTGTCGTTAAATACCGTGTCATCTCATTGCACATCAAACCATATATATGCCCCGTTGTTTTATATGCACTAACATAACAAAAAACCATATTTGTTTGATATTATAGTATCATTTCTAGAATTTTCTGTTAGACAACATATAAATATAAATTGATATGAGTAATTGTTCACATGATGAAGTAAATATTTGCAAAATGAAATAAATGAATCGCAATTTTATTTAAACGAATATTTTATTTCAAATCAGATTCAAACACAATGCAACTTTCACGATCACTCTACTTACATTTTCAAATACAATATAACTTTCACTGTTATTCTCATGTATACAACATTTCTCTACGCTTTCATATATAAAAAAAATTACTCACACTCACTCGAGTTTGTTTTTTATGTTGATCTTGATTTGCTTGCTCCGGCTTGTGTCCTGCCATCTCCTACCTGACAAATAACCAATGTAGTAAAATGAAAAAGGAAACAAAACTAAATTGCAAAAATAAAATTGAATTTGAATATTAATATTGCATTGGTTTATGGATTGTTTCTCTTTATGTTTTAGATAAGGACAAATATATCTATGCACAGACAACTTATGATATGCACAGTGTATCACTATGGATAACACATGGTCGGGCAGATTAAATCTCATGGATTATTGCAAAGGTCGAGCTTGTGCAAATGTGCACAAGATCAAGCCCAAGCCTCCTCGTGCTCAACTCGGGATCACATATAAGTACAAAACAGACAATAAAACAATCAAAAGAATCTCAACACTACCTTAAACTAGGCAGCAAAACAAACCATGCACATATACAAGTACAAATCAGTCGCGAGGGATTCAACCTACAGTGTGCACACACATAGCAATCGAATTAGCAAACATTCACACATATGTATGTATGTATGTACATGAAAGTGCACACCATCACATCCTGGAAATGCAGACTAGATAACTAGGCAAGAATTCAAGATAGTGCACATAAACAAGCTCAGGCAACACAACAAGTGAAATGCAAAATGGTTCAGAACTGAATTCAAGATAGTGCACATAAACAAACTCAAGCAAAAAAACAAGTGCTAATGCACATAAAGTGGTTCATAACCTCAAAATGGTGTAGAACTGGATACAAGATAGTGCACAAAAACAAGCTCAGGCAAAACAACAAGTGTGAATGCACATAAAATGGTTCGGAAACTCATAATGGTTTGGAACTAGACCAACAAAAGCAACATGGATCGGTGTCATATACAAGTTCAAGTATATACAAGTGTATACAAGGACCAGTGTAATATACAAGTTCAAGTGCATACAAGTGTATACAAATATACACAGAACTGGACAAGAATATAAGTTCAAATACAACATGGACCGTGTAATATACAAGTTCAAGTATATACAAGTGTATATGGAACTGAACCAGCAAAAGCAATGAAAACTCAAAATGGTTCAGAAACTCAAATTGGTTCAAGCTCAAGTATATACAACCGTATACAAGTATATACAAACAACTCGCAAACCAACAATACGTACGGATGAACCAAGACAGCATAACAAGAAACCAGCAAAAGAACCTGGACCAGAAAAAGCAACTGGACCAGCAAAAGCAATAGAAACCTAAAATGGTTTAGAAACTCAAATTGGTTCAAGCTCAAGTATATACAAGTGTATACGAGTATATACAAATAACTCATAAACCAACAACATGTATGGATGAACCAAGACAGCATAACAAGAAACCAACAAAAAAACTGGACTAGCAAAATCAACATGGACTAGCAAAAGCAACAGCAAAAGAAACATGGACCATCACAGCAAAAGCAACATGGACCATCAAAGTTCAAAAATAAGGCATCACTAGTGTGTGCTACCTTGACAAGGAAGTGATGTGCACTGCCTTGTCAAGGGAGTGGATTGGCTTGTTATAAATTAAAACAGGAAAGTGTCATAAATTAAAAGAAGGTAATGCCACAAACATACAGACACACACACACACACACACACATATATGTATATATGTGTGTGTATGCATGTATATACATGGAAGTTCAAACCATCGACAATACAAGTACAAGGCAGGGACAAGTGTATACATGAACTTAGGTGCATAATAACTCAAACATGGTAATGCAAGTGGAACTCAAGTGTACACGTCATCTGTCAACTGAAGTATATATGTACATATATGTGCATATATATATATATATATATATATATATATATATATATATGTATGTATGTATGTATCAAAACAGTTTAAGCATGTGGCATATTAAGAGAAAATATTGAGTTTTTCAAAGTCAAATATACAAACTAATAACCAAGCACACTAATATACATACATACACATATGTATATACATGTATACATGTACATAGTGAGTAGAAAGGCAACTCAGTAGCGTGGTTCAGAAACTCAAAATGATTCGGAACTGAAATAGTTCAAGCTCAAGTACATACAAGTGTGTAGAAGTATATACAAATAACTCACAAACTAACAACATATATGGTTGAACCAAGGCAGCACAACAAGAAGCCAACAAAATCAACTGGACCAGCAAAAGCAACATGGACCATCACAGCAAAAGCAACATGGACCATCAAAGAGCACAAACAAGGTATCGCTAGTGTGCACTGCCTTGACAAGCCAGTACACACACTGGCTTGTCAAGGCAGTGCATTGGCTTGTCACAAATTAAAAAAAGCAAGCGCCACAAATTAAAACAAGGCAACGCCATAAACATTCTCACACATATACATACATGTTTATGTATGTATATACATAGAAGTTCAAACCATCGAGAATATAGAAAATACAAGGCAAGGACAAGCGTACACATGAACTTAAGTGTACAAACTCGGACATGAACATAAGTGTACAAATGAACTCAAACATGGTGATGCAAGTGGAACTCAAGTGTACACATAACTATCAAATGAAGTACATATATGACCATATATGCACATACATACACATATATCTCAAAACAGTTTAAGCATGTGGAAAATCAAGAGAAAAGCTTGAAATTTTCAAAGTCAAATATACAAACAAATGCCATGCACACTAATATATATATATACACACACACACACACACACACGTATGTATATGCATGTATATTTGTACATAGTGAGTTGAAAGGCAACTCAACGGCATGGTTCAGAAACTCAAAATGGTTCGGAACAAAATTGGTTCAAGCTCAAGTATATACAAGTGTATACAAGTATATATAAATAACTCACAAACCAACAGCATGTATGGATGAACCAAGACAGCATAATAAGAAACCAACAAAAGCAATTGGACTAGCAAAAGGAACAAGGACCAGTAAAATCAATAGCAAAAGCAACATGGACCATCAAAGGCATAAAAGACATCACTAGTGTGCACTGCATTGTTAAGGCAGTGCACTGCATTGTTAAGGCAGTGCACTGCATTGTCACAAATTAAAACAGGCAAGTGCCACAAATTAAAACAGCAAATACCACAAATTGAACAAGGCAGTTCCATAAATTAATATAGGGCAGTGCCACAAATCCCACCATCATAGCTGAAGTAAAGATTAGTACACATATCAACAACCAAAAAGCAGTCCGGGTTCAAAGTTTCGAAGCATATATACGAAGAATAAGTCAGTAAATCATAAGAATCATTTCAAATCAAAATCTCAAAATGAAAATATAGAAAATCAAATCCTATATAAGTACCCATATCATCATCGGCATTATTATAGATCGAGTTCCAACAAAATCAAAAGGCAATAAAAAATCATGTACCAATAATTAGCAACCGAGTTCGATTAGGAACCCTAATTCCAAAAGACATGAGAGAGCCCAAATTGAGAGTGAGAGAGTATCAGATTTGCACAAAGACAAGAAGACGAGAATAAGACGGCTTTAATTTCATAAAATCCTAAGTTGAAGATGAGAAGGAAACAGAAATTTGCATTGTATCGGGATATGGATTGAACAAAAATAAAAGGGGGAACAAAAATATAAAGAGGGAAACAAAAATAAAAAGCGGCCACGAAATAATAAATTGATATTAGTTAAAGCTTAATAAAATCCATTGAAAGACCTATATTTCAGTTTGAGTGAAAGTGTAAAAGTGCACATAGCACATAAGGATTAGATTGCACTTATCTGAATAAAGGATGTCCCTCAATTTGAGCCTTAACAGAAAAAAGGTTCAAACTATTTGGGGAGGCTATTTTAATTATTTTTTACTACTATTATTATCTTTTTTACTTAATGTTTGATCATTTTCAATTACAAAAGAGATATCAAGACAAATTAAGGGAGGTCATGGTCTTTAAAGATTACTATAAATCTAACATTTTATATATCTATTTAAGGAGGCTGAAGAAACATCCGGTAAATTATGAAAAAAGCAAGTCAGTCATAGGCTTAGGCCAACATAGCCAGGGGCGAGGTAGGGGTCGGATAATCGAAAAATCACTACAAATTAGCCGGATTGAATGTCCATGATTTGCGTCAATCCAAAAAGAAATGTACTGGGCAGTGGAATAAATTATAGTGTCGGAGTTGTTATATATATTGCTAAATATATATGGTTGTGTTCAATCCATAAGCTTCAATAGGTGATTGAATAGACAGATTCCAAAGTTTTTCTAAGCCACGAATTATAGCTTAATCAAAACTTATTCTAATAGGCACTAGGAGAGCGTATGGTAGAAGCAATATTAATGTTAAGATCCTCTGAAATCTTAACGATGGTATATTGAGAGAAGTGGCAGTCAAAAAACAGATGGGAAGTAGTTTCGAGCAACATCTTGCATAGGTACAGGGATGTGGGTTATTACTGGTGATTCATATCGTACTGAGCTTAGCAATTGTATTAAATTTTGTCATGAAGAACAATGCACATGTGAAGTTTATCTTTGGGGAAGCTCTGACTCTCCATATAGGTTTGAAGTGACTTAAATATTTTTCTCCTGAGAAATTTAAGAATTTGTACATCAATTTTAGGGTATAAATTCCCTTTTATCCCAACATCATACCAACCGATCAGGATTGTCTGTGGTAGAATAGTTTTCAATCATATTGATTAATTTTAGGTATTGAATAAGAAGGTTCCCTATCAAATTTTGGTTAAAAGAGATGTCCCATCTAAAAGTTGAACGAGCACTATAGACTTCTTTGATAAGATCCTTTTTATTGTTAGAGACTAGAAATAGATCAAGAAGCGTGCTTCAATGCAATAGGCGATATTTAAGGCTCGTTCCAGAAAGAGATCTTGTTGTCGGAATAGACAATGTATTTAGCTACAATTTTAAAATATGATATTACTTGGAAATGTTCCTCCAGAAGAAGGAGAGATTTTGGTTATTGTGTGCATTTAGGTTTTGAGCCATTGCAATAATAATCTCTAATGATTTCTTTCCAGACATAAGTCTCATCTCCCATGAACTTCCAAATTCATTTACATAGTAAAGATGAATTTAAGGCCTTTAAATTAACGATATCCAATCCTTCTTGAGTTTTGGGTTTACAAACAAGGCTCCAATTAATAAGACACTCGTATTAGACTTGTTTGCTTCTCCTTTCCATATGAAATTTCTTCTGATGTAGTCTATTTTACTAATTACCCAATTAGGAAATTTATAATACGACATCTAGAAAATTGGTATAACAGACTATACCGAGTTGATTAGTATTGCTCTGCCAGCTTTTGAAAGACAGTAAGCTTTCCAAGTAGGCAATTTACTGTCAATTTCATCAATGATAGTGTGCTAGTCTTCTTTTGTCGGCTTCGTATATCTAATTGTTATGCCCAGATATTAAATATGGAAGTCCATGATTTTGCAGTTTAGATATTGGCCACTGTAGTCGAGCAGTTTGATGTGTTTGTTACGGACAAGGACCGAACTTTTATGAAAGTTGATTTTAAGACCTGACAGAAGTTCAGAATTATAAAAGATAAGCTTAAGCGATGATGGGGGAGATGGGAACAGAATAAGTGGGTATCATTCGCGTATTGCAGAGTGGACACCCTATCAACCAAAATATCGTTCCTCATGCAAGAGAGGATGTTATTTCTATAGCAAGAGAGAGGATTCTATTAAAAAAACATCATTTTCTAGGGTAAATAGAAGGATGACGGGGGATCAACCTAATGAATACCTCTTTTCGACTGAATTTTATTTCCTTTAATACTATTCACTAGAATAGAGGACTCGCTAGACTTCAAAATAATTCTAATCCAGGAGAACCATTTGTCTATGAATCCTCTAGCTTTAAGAACATCTAGAAAGAAGCTCCAATCTATAGAATCAAAGGCCCTGGCGAAGTCTAACTTTAGAAGAGCGCATGAAATACCCCTATTTTTATTTAACATTATTTAGAAATTAGACAAATTAAATAAAACAATATAAAATGGTGTAGAGGTTGAGGTTTGATAATTAATATGTAAAGTGCATTAATGAATGAGTTGATAAGACTGGTTTAAAACATAATAAGGAGGAATTCATGAGAAGGGTAAAATAGGAAAAGAGTTACATTTCCTAATACAAACCCCCACTTCTTTTCTCCTTTTTCATTTTACACTTATACAAACGAAATTAAAAGTTAATCCGACCATTGCTAGAGGATTCAAGGGAAAGAAAAGTAAGAAAACAAATAAAGAGCTTATGAAAATCACAACAAATTCAAATCTCAACCTTCTTATACCGTTCAACATAAATAAAAGTTATGCATCTTGTAACATCCTCTACTTTGAGGCCCGAAGCTATGCGCTACACATTTTGCAGTCATCTATTGTACTAACTTCTGGTGACAAAATACGGTAATGTTCATTATACCCATGATATCAAAAGATCATGAATATGAAATAAAATCAACACAAATTTCAAAACCTGCTTGTCTGATTACATTTCAAATCAAAATTTTATATTCAATTACATAATCCCCAAAATGATTCCAAGGCTTTGATCAAATATAATTATTACAGATTACTCCAAGAGCGAAATATAAAGATGCTCCCTTGGATAATCAGAATACTAGATAGACATTTCAGTCATAAATACATCATAGCAGAAATAATACATAATAACTCCTACATAGCTAGCTTTCCCTCCTGAACGTCTTCGGAAGCTTATTCGTCCAACCTACTAAACCTGAAAAGTTCTTAACTTTCAATCTACTCAAATTTAATTTTGATCACCTGAGAGTTTAAGGGAAAACCATAAACTTCGAGTCGGACATAAAGCCTGGTGTGAATTATTCTATTACATCTCAGTTTACTGATATTAAGTGAGACCACGCCGCTTAGGGGAACAAGTTTCCCCTTAATAATATCCTTTTAAAATCATATCTTTTGCAAATCAAAATAGTGTAAAATCTGATTATAACAACAATAGAAATATCATATATGCAGGTAAACCAGGAAATCAATAGATTATCCGTTCGAACAATATAATTTTATCAGGCAGCCTATTAACCACTGACTGACTCGGGTCTACTAGAGATTATAAATATTCAACTTCTGTTAGATACAATACTGGACGATCTGTCCTTAACTTTCTTCCCTTAGGATCAACCGATCCTAATGGTTTTGTGGGCTCACAAAACCTACCTCTACTCTGTGTATTCCTTTCTGTGTGTAACATCATTTTAGTCTTACCTGTGAAAAAGCCCTAAACACTAGAATTTTGGACTTATATTAGCCTGAAGTTGCTAGCTAAAGTATAGAACACGACCCTACACCAGTCCATCTGCTCTTCTAATATCTGAGTCATATACTCATGGTTAACTACCCTATTCAATTTTCCTTGAAAAAATTCCTTTCAAATTGATTTCACCCTTTAAATCAAAATTAAACAGAAAAATATATTTCTTTACCCAAAATATCTATGCCATGATATATGCTACATAAAATAATGTTGATGAAAACTTAAAATCGATAAGGCTAACTATCCCTTCGAAACAACATAAATATTTTAACCTTGAAAACAGTAGACTGAAAGGCCAAAACCTTCCTTTCGAATGTATTGGAAATAGACTTTTCGAAATCATTACCTAAAGTCTTAGACGTCCTCTTTTGAAGCCATTAATTGTATCTTTCGAAACAATTAAAACAAACAGTTTGAAACACTTAAAACATACCTTTCAAAACATTTAGGTGATGATGACATACTTTCGCATGTATACGGGTTTAAACAAGCGCTTTAACCATGTCGAAAGATATGAGAGCGGCACCCACCCTTTCGCATGTATAAGTTAAAAGAAGAGCAACTTCAATGGTTGTGGAAGGTTATCGATTCGAAACCCTATCCTCCGTACTCACTGATTTGAAGAGTTATAAAAGCGGCTTCTTACTAAAGCGAAGGGTATAAATGCGATAACTAGAGTATCAATGAAGTTCAAAAGCGACAATCCTTTCGTAAGTGTACTTTAAGAACAGGACAGGTCAATGTGTTTGAAAGCAAATAAAAGCAACTTCAGCCCTTTCGCAAGCATGCCCTCGACACCATCCTTTCCTTCTACCTTTCTCCAATATACTATGTACCAAATGCTTGGTACCATGTGCTTAGGTTACGAATGGGTGCGAGGTTATGATGATGGAAGCAAGCAAATGAAAGTGGCGAAGTTGTAATTCGATATAAAACTGATTTTATGCCTTTCAAAGTAATTCCCTTTCACCTAACTTACATAATTTGTCAAAATATGATTGTTTGACAATACTTAATCAAAATTCTTTCTAAAAAGCTGCCAAACTCAGCATTGAACAGTTGAAAACATTTTAGCAAATAACACATTCTTTATTTTAAAATAATTAAAACATTTACGCCCTTCAACTTGAATAATTTATTAACAATAATTAAGCAGTTAGAAAAAATCCCCAAAATCACAATAATTCACATTAAATATGTTTTCTGACATATAAATTTCAGACCCGAACGCATTATTTAGTTGCCTTAAATAATTTAAATCCAAAATTAACTATTTTCTCCCGGAGTATTTACAATAAATCCATATTCACTTGGAAAATTATGAAACATGAAACCAACTTCTAAAATAATATTTTTAATTATATATCAAAAATGCAACTCATTTGGATGTCATATGATAGATTCTCTAATCTACACATATCATGAAATTCTTATTAAATCTCTATAAATCATCAACTTAAAACATATAATCATTTAATCACTATAACATGGCATATACTTACAAAAGAAAACATGTTCATTTTTAAACTGAAATCATTCATCAGAAAATAAAGATATTGTGACGACCCGGAAATTTTAACAAATTAAATTGGAATAATCAATTGATTTTAAATATTTAAAAGTTAATTTTAAACTTGAATTTCAAAATATCAATATTTACTTGATAATTAAATTATTGAATTATATAAATCGAAATTAGGTAAAATGTTGAATTTGGAGTTTTAAGCCTGTTAAAAATAATTTGAAGGCTTATAAAATTTATAATAATGATACTGAAGATAATAGAATGATTAAAATTTAATTTAAAAGGTAATTTGTTCAGTTTTAATAATATATCGTCTAAATTGAATTTAAAAATAGCCTTCCGAGGCACAGTCTCGGAATTCGACGAAACCAGTTCCATTGGATCCATAATAGTTAGTTATTATCGGATTTCAATTTTCGTAGCAATCCGAGTTGTCGTTTGACCCTGGCAACTCGAAACGCTTCGAACTATTTTAATCGATTTAATTTAAAATTGATCATTTTCTTCTGTAACTCGCGCATATGATTTAATTAGCTTCCGAAACACGTTCCATTGTGTTTGAAACGCGGGTAAAACCTTATTAACATCTGTCGGCATGTCTGATTCGGGGTTCGGGATTTCGCGTTTTGGAAAACGAGATATTTTCATTATTTAATTATTTAATTCACGCGTACTCGAGAAGCTTCCGTAAATTGATATTTATCTCCGTCCTCTCTAATCTTCAAACAGAAATGGAGTCGAATTCACAAAAGGAAAAAAATGGTCGCTCATGTCATCTTCAAATCGAAGCCGAGCCTTCGTTCTCCTTCTCCCTTCTCTAATTCAACCCTCTGTTCGAACGAGTTCCCCCTTCCTTCATTTTCGAATCGACCCAGTTAAAAAAACACCAGGAATGGTCGAAGCCCTCGAAGAAGAAAAAATGGTAGACGCGAGTCGCGCAAGGGAGAAGAGAGCACGAGTTAAAGTCGCAAGCTTCAGGCCGTTCGATTTGGGGCCGCGATTGGATTCGCGTACGCGTGCGCGAAGTGGAGGGGCGATCTAGGGCGCGTGGGTCGCATCCCTTGCGATGGCAGTGGCAGTTCACGTGAAGCCTCGTGGTGGCGGCAGTTGTGGCGATCGGATGTAGCTCGCGTGCGCGAGTAGGCAGGTCGAGGCTAGGGTTTCGGTGGTAAGGCATCGGAAAGGCTAGATTCGTTTTCCCTTCTTCTGTAAATTTTTATTTCGAATTTATAAAAGTAATGCTGTTATGTTAAATAAAAAGAATATGATTTCTGGGATTTTACAGTAAGGTATGTAGTTAATTTTATCTGTTATATAGATATATGAGGTCCAGGAGAATAAATACCCTATATATATACGTATGATTAAGTGTTAAAATTTCCAGTTAGTTATATATAAAACCATTATGTTTTAATTTAAAATATATAGGGAGTTTTAAAGGTTTAGGGAATTTATACAAGTAGATTTTCTTTTTGAAATCTATAATTTATTTTTATTAGTAATTTCGAAAAGGGAAATTAATAGTAAACCAGAATTTATTACATGAAAATTGATTATTAAATTATTCAAATATTAATAAATTGTGTAATGTTTATACAAGGTCGGAAACTGTGAAGCCAAGCCGAAATTGGTTCGGATTTGCAAATCGAAATTAGAGGTGAGTAAATCTCACTCGTCTGGTATTATTTAAATTTAAATAGTTAAATTTAAATAATTGGTTGATTGGTTGAGTTGATTGAATGTGTGCTGATAATCTGTGACTTTGGTTTTGTTTGATTCTCGGGTTAACAAGGGTTAAGGATTGGTGATTCATTAAATAGGTAGAATAATTTGAATGGATAATGAATTAATTCAATTAATTAATGATTGTGCTAATTAATTTAGTAATTAAGGGTTTGAATTAATTAAGGATTAAGTTTATATTAATTTAGAACAATCAATTGATGGTTGATGTGTAACTACTTAATGAAAAAATATAATTACTTTGTGAAATTTATCAAGAGATTAATTAAAATAGTTAATTGAGGAATAATTTATTTAATGAAGTAAATAAAAAGGTAGATAATTACAGATTGAGATTGATCGAGAAAAAAAATTAATATTGTGGTTGAATTAAAGTAATTGATTTGGATTAGAACAAATTAAGATATGATTGGAAATTATTAATTTATATAATAATTGATGAAATTAAAAATTGATTAATTAAATCAATTCAATAAATAATGACTTATGAGAAATTAATTACTATAAGTAATTAAGAATTAATGTAATTAATACAAATAATTAATTTATGAAATAACTGATTAATTTATAAAGTGATTAAGATTTCTTATTCATTTTTGGTTAAGAACAATTAATATCGAGAAATTAATTAAAGATAATTACATAAATTTAATTGAAAAATAATTAATCCAGGGGGTTAATTAAGATGAATAATGATGGGTTGACTAATTAATTGATTTGGAATTATTAATGTTAACAAAGGAATCTAAGTGATTGAGGTTTGAAATTCAATTAGAATCAATCGAATCGATTTGTATGTGATTAAGCTTTGCTTATGGATGATTGAATGGTATTGAATGCTTTGAATGTGTTGATATCTCTAATATGATATGTCGTGTATTTCATTGTATAACTTGGGTTAGAATAACGTGAGTTTCGAAGAGACCGGGGTCGGGTATTAGAAGATACCCGAAACCACTTCGAATTTTTATAAATTGATTTGTGGAATCAAAAGGCAGAAATGAAATGATTTAAGTGAACTGAATTATCTAAGTTTGGTACTTGGAAATTTATATGTGAAGTAAGTGTTGTTTATAGTAAATTGTGAATTGGTTTAATTGATATAAGTTACCCGGGTTTTATTTAAGTTGTATGCTTGGTATTCCTTGTTAGTTGGGTTTACTCACGCTGGTTTCCAACCTGACCCGGGTGTTACTTTGCTGTAATGCTCGGGTCAGACCGAGTATTACAGATTTTCAGGTAGGTACATTCTGGAGCTCAGGAGGCGAGCTGGATGACAATATCGTATAGAGTATATCCGCTGTATTTATATTATTGTTAATCTGAGACATGATAACTGTAAATATTCAGTGACTGTATATAATGTGAAACTCTGATGTATTAGAATGTAATCGACAGATATAGTATTCTTTTGCAACTGTTATTATTTATTATTATATTTTATCCGCTGCGAATGTGAGATGTTTAGTGTTTCTGTTCTTCTTCTTCTATCTCTTTCTTCTTTTTCATAACTATTTGGAATTTTCAGAATCGAAAATTTCGGGTCGTTACATTTGGTATCAGAGCCGAAAGGTTAAGCGAGAAACTTGGCTCTAGTGGGAGTTACTCATTAAATAGAGTCTGTAGTACTCTAAAATGGGTTAAGTATATATAAATATATGAGCGCGTACTTGTTATTTTCTTTTATAAAGATTTTAAATGATATATTTTGATATATAAAGCAATATTTCCTTCTAATAAATATTAAGGTGATTGGTTGTTAATTGTTGAAATTAAAATTAAGAAGTAATATAATACAACAAAACTGAAATCTTGAATTGGGATTGAATTAAGTAGAAATAGAAATACAACCAAATTAAAATTTAATGGATTGAAAATGAAATTCTAATTCGGAAATTTTGTTTCAAAGTAATGAAAAATAATAAATAGTATTATTTGGATAACTGGTACTTGTTGAAAACAATGGGTTGTTTGAAATTTGATTTGGATTTAAAACAAAGGGTGGTTTAAAATTTTAAAACATGGCTGGGAGGGCCAAGAAATAAATATGTATATATGTATGGATATACATGATATCAAAGATAATTTGAAATAAACTCTAAGAGGTTGAGTTTTGATTTTTTTTTCCCTGAAGGGTGATGTAAAAACCCAAAGAGATATAAGTTTTGAACTTATAAGAGGGAAAGAATTTTGAAGTTTGAAGCGGGAATTCAAATTGAGTAAGGTTGATTGGATTAAGTAAATTGGAATTTAACTTGAAAAGTTAAATGGTTGGTTTGAATTGGGAATTTGTGTGATCTCAAAACGGGTTTGAGATTTAAAAATTGAAAATGGATGGACGTTTTAAAATAAATTGGATGATATCATACTATTGTTAATAAAAATCTTTAAATTGAGAATGGTATTGTATAAATAAAATAAATTTGAATAATTGATTTGTAAAATAAATTTGTTTAAGGACTGGCCTCAAACTGGAAGATAAAATTTAATAATAAATTATAATTTTAAAATAAAATTGTACTGAACTCTAATTTGAACCTTGAAATACATAAGTAAAGATAATCTAAAATGTAATTTTGAGAATTGGACTCGGAAATTAAATAGATTAAATACTTTGAATAAAAGTTAATTTGGTTTAAAAAGGCAAACCAACCTTTGAGAATTTAACTCGAATTTATATAATTCGAGATAGTTTAAATTCAAGATTGAAATTGAATTAGTTCAAAAATTGAATTTGGTTTGAATTAATTGGATTGGTGATTGAAGATGTATAAGTTTAAAATTTAAATGGAAAATTAAATTGGATTATATTGAAATGATTTGAATTTGAAATGGGTTCAATTGATAATAATTCACATTGATTGGAATAATTTGAAATTATAATATAAGTTGAACAGGATAAAAATCAAATGGAATTTGATTTAATTTGGAAAGAAACCAAGGTTGATTCAACTTGAATTGGGATTAAATAAATTTCAATGGAAATTGGAGTTATTCAAATTGGAAATTGGATCAATTTAAATGGAAGTGTAAATTTACAATGGATGGTTGGGGAAGTGAACAGTTTGACTCTTGACTATTTTTCAATATAAATTGTTTTGATATAAACTTATTTTTCTAAGCAAGTAAATTTATACAACCTTTCTTTCTTAAAGCCAAATTATTTTATATACTTGTTTTACAATTATTTTGGAGAAATTTAACAATTTTTCAACTGTTTTCTAAACTAATTACTAATTTTTTTTCAACTGTTTCACAAACTAATTTCTATTTTACAACTATCTTGCAATTATTTTAAATTCCTGAAACTATTCAACTATTTTCCGACTATTTTATAATTAGTTAACTATTTTACAGTTATGTTGCAAACTAATAATTATTTTTCAACTACTTACCTATTTTTCAATTTTCAAGCTATTTTCTAAACTGGTCGGAGTTAAAACTGTTATTTATTTAAATACCCAACATAGATAAGGATTGAAGTGATAATTCAATGAGAATTAAGGAAATTGCAAATAAGTGGAAGGGGATTAAAGAAAATGTGAATAGAAAGGGAATTGGATTGGTTGATAATCAATGTAAATAAATTCGTGGGATGTACGTATATTATTCTATTTGCATAGTGATTTGATCCAAATTCGAGCACAGAATTTCAAGATAGTTATATCGATCTGAGTGGGATTTTTCACCCGATTTTCGACGGCGAACCTGGATATGGATTGTTGATTGGTTCTGGATATTCTCTATCATAGTTATGGCTATGCAAGGAGAATGACGGTTTCTAATCAAGAAATCAGATTTGTGTCCGTACTAGGAAGTCGGGGGGGGGGGGGGGGGACAATACTAGTTCGGAAGTGAAATTGTGTGATCGAGTGAGCGATCAGATTGGTATAGCATACAGATGATATGTGTACATCGTACGGATTTGAATGAATTGATTTTGAAAGGGAGTAATCAAATTTGAATATCTGATTTTGAGTAAACAAAGTAAATATCTTTGTTTTATAAAATGAAAATTCCCTTGTTGAATCTATTGCCAGAAGAAAAGGATTTTTGAAAGTGTTTGGAGTATAAAGGAATTTTATATTAGTTTGAACGATCCAAAGTTTGGAAAATTATATATATCTGAATATATATATATAAGGATCTTATGAGGATTTTGAAAAAGGTTTTGGGAACCTTTGAATGTGGAAAGGCTTTGATTTTTTGGGTAAAATCAATATTAAATTTGGAAAACCTAGTTTGAGAATTATCGATTTTGGGATAATCGATTTTGTGTAAAGAGCTTTGTATGATATCATACTAGGTGTATGATTTGAAAGATACTATATATGTATAGTATAAAGTGTTTTGATGATGGCTCTAGGGAAAAAGGCGCTCCCTTGAAATGAACTTCGCAGGAGTGCCACCGGATGGTGCTGCCTTGAGCCCCAAGGGGGGTTCTAAAGTAGATCCTGTGAGGAGTCCGGACAAAACTAGTTCCTGGGGATTATGAGTAGAGTATACCATAGCGAAATTCGTGTGTGCCGCTGAGAGCCAACAGTCTGCATTTGATTTTATATCGGTAGACTGTGACCTATGGTATAATATAGCGAAAGTCGTGTGTGCCGCTGAGAGCCAACAGTCTGCGTTTGATTTTATATCGGTAGACTGCGACCTATGTAGGAGTGGAGAAGTTTCATTTCGACAGCGAAAATCAGAGGCCGCGGAGAGCCAACAGTTACATGGACTTTTACTGTGATGGCAACGTAACCCTGAAATGTAACTATGATCTGTTGTGGGTTCCATGGCGTAATCGAGAGGCCGCGGAGAGCCTGCAGTTACATGGACTTTTGCTGCGATGGCAACGTAACCCTGGATGTAACTGCAACCATGGATGGGGGTGATGATTTCCAGAACATTCTCACCAAAGATATTTCTTCTATATTTTCAAAAACTGTTTTCGATATTTTCAATAAAATTATTTTCCAAGTATTTTCACTGGATGTTGAAAACGAGTTTACCAAGTACTTATAGATTTTCAGTCCTACGCCTGATCAACGTATGACTGAATTTCTGTGAGAACAAGAATGAACTAGTTGAGACATCGAGTTATAAAAAGTATTTTTATAAAAATTTATTATAATAGTATAATGTGAATTTAACAGCATTTCTAAAAAATATAAATACAGATGTTGGAATTTTGGAAAATCAAGAAAATCCAAGCTGGAATTTTAATGAAGTGAATTTGTAATTAAAATCGAATATTGATTTAGAAGTTGAAAGTAAGCTAATTGGCTAAATAATTATTTGATTGAGTATATTAATAAAATTTAACTTGGGGAAAATAAATAGATTGTAAGATGATAATGGGTTTGGGAATGAATTCGAATTTTAAATAGAATTCGACTTAGATTTGATAATGAATTAAATAAGAGGAGATGTTGTAAAATAAAAATTAAATAGAGTTGGATTGAAAAATGTGATGGTTTGAATTACAAATAAAATTCAAGTGTGAATTGAATAATATTTAATGAAATTTGCAAGTAAATTGGATATAAGAGAAGTGATTATAATAGAAATGGTTTGAGTCGCAAAACAAAACCCAAGTGAATAGAAATAAATTGAGAATGACCTTGTATTAATAAAATAAATTCGGAAATGAATTTAATAAGTAAATGGAAAATTTAAAATGGGTTAATTGAGTTAAATAATAAATGGATGAAGTCTAATTAAATAAAAACTAAATCAAAGTGGTGATTGGAATTGGATTATCAGACTGAACTTAAGTTCGGTGGCATATTAATTTGAAGTATAAATGAGTTAAGTATGTGCTGGGATATTATTATGATAAATTGAGAGGGTGAATTTAAAATTAAAATTTAAAATGAATGGGCTAACTGAATTTAATGGAGGTTGATTAAATGAGAATCAAATAGAAGTAAACTTAAGTTTGATGTTGGAATAAATTAAAATAAATTAACTTAAGTTAAAATTATGGAAGAATAATGGTGAAAACCCATCAAATAAAGCTTGGATTGAATTAATTTGGGAATGGCTAGTAGTATACAAGAATGGAATGTGTCGAGCTAATGAATGGTGGATAACTAAATTAGAAATGAAATGGAATTAAATATAAAATGAGTTGGAAATTAATTTAAAGTAGTTATAAACTGAAATGGATACTTTATTAAACGAATATCGTCGAAATTTCATAAATATGGTTGTCGTTCGGCGTAAATAAAAGTAATTAAAATGCTATGAGTCAATAGAGATTAAATAAAATTGATTCTGAATCATTTGAAGTGAATATGAGCTTGTTTGGATTAAAAATCAATTGAATATAAGAAATTGAGTTGCAAGCCATTAAAATTGAATGAAATGGCATATGAATTGGTTGAAAGCAATTGAATTAGCTTTAAAGCTATATAAATCGCTTATGGGAAGCGTTTTGGTGCTTATTGCTTATGATATACATATGTTTAGCTATTGAATATAAGTGAAATGCTAATAAATTTTCTATATATGGCGCTTACATATTTAAATTGAGTAAGTACAGGTACCTGAAGGTCGTTTGGCTGGATTTGGACGCGATATATGCTAAAATAAATAAGCCGCTTGCTTAAAATGCTAAATAAGCTACGCCTACGCAATAAAAATAGGAAATATGAACTGTTTTGCTTTTTTCGACCGGATGGGTCGATGTATATATATTTATATCTCTTGTCAAATTGCAAAAGCTCCTCCGTACAAAGGAGACTCTGCCAAAATTTTCCGAAAATTTTGGGAGTTAGAAAATTTTTGAGAAATTTTTTTGTTAAGCAACTAAACGATTTTAAATATGAAACTGAAATAGATTAGTAGATGGAACTAATAAGACTCGGTTATAAATGGAAAATAAAATTTAATATTCAAAATTGAAATAAGTTGAATTCATATTGAAACGGGAAAAACAAATTTGAATAGAAGTAAATATGAAAACCTATATAAGAGAATGTATAAAATGATTTGTAAAGTTACGATTGAATATTGTTGCTAAACAAGATATGCAGGTATTAAAGGGAAAAGGAATTGGATTTGATTCCAAAAGATAAATTTGTATTGCCCGACAAAAAGGTATGTATTTAAATTTTTGTATGAAAATTGGATTGGGTTTTTGATCTAGCCACTTGGCTTTTATTTTCTTTTGGAATTTGGGAGCCTGTAGAGGCCTTTTGTAGTAGTGCCGAGCTAGCCGCGCAAAGGAGACGCGGCAAAAAATTTCGGAAATTTAGAGAGTCGGAAATTTTTTGATAATTCAAAAGTTGGTTAAATTTAAATTTAAATGATTGAAAAAAAGGGTAGTATTTGAAACTATAAAAGATTTTGGGAGGTTAGTTAAGGTGATAGTGGATTATTAATAAAAGATAGTTGGTACGATGTTGAATTGTGGGTTTTGGGAAAAAGTAAACGGGATTTGAACCATTCTTTCTAGCTAGTAATTTCGAGGACGAAATTCTTTTAAGGATGGAGGAATGTGACGGCCCGGAAATTTTAACAAATTAAATTGGAATAATTAATTGATTTTAAATATTTAAAAGTTAATTTTAAACTTGAAGTTCAAAATATCAATATTTACTTGATAATTAAATTATTGAATTATATAAATCGAAATTGGGTAAAATGTTGAATCTGAAGTTTTAAGCTTGTTAAAAATAATTTGAAGGCTTATAAAATTTATAATAATGATACTGAAGATAATAGAATGATTAAAATTTAATTTAAAAGGTAATTTGTTCAGTTTTAATAATATATCGTTTAAATTGAATTTAAAAATAGCCTTACGAGGCACAGTCTCGGAATTCGACGAAATCAGTTTCATTGGATCCGTAATAGTTAGTTATTATCGGATTTCAATTTTCGTAGCAATCCGAGTTGTCGTTTGACCGTGGCAACTCAAAACGCTTCGAACTATTTAATCGATTTAATTTAAAATTGATCGTTTTCTTCTGTAAGTCGCGCATACGATTTAATTAGCTTCCGAAACACGTTCCATTGTGTTTGAAACGCGGGTAAAACCTTATTAACGCCTGTCGGCATGTCTGATTCGGGGTTCGGGATTTCACGTCTTGGAAAACGAGATATTTTAATTATTTAATTCACGCGTACTCGAGAAGCTTCCGTAAATTGATATTTATCTCCGTCCTCTCTAATCTTCAAACAGAAATGGAGTCGAATTCACAAAAGGAAAAAAAATGGCCGCTCATGTCATCTTTGAATCTAAGCCGAGCCTTCGTTCTCCTTCTCCCCTCTCTAATTCAACCCTCTGTTCGAACGAGTTCCCCTTCCTTCATTTTCGAATCGACCCAGTTAAAAAAAACAACAGGAATGGCCGAAGCCCTCGAAGAAGAAAAAATGGTAGATGCGAGTAGCGCAAGGGAGGAGAGCACGAGTTAAAGTCGCAAGCTTCAGGCCGTTTGATTTGGGGTCGCGATTGGATTCGCGTACGCGCGCGCGAAGTTGAGGCGGCGATCTAAGGCGCGTGGGTCGCGTCCCTTGCGATGGCGGTGGCAGTTCGCATGGAGCCTCGTGGTGGCGGCAGTTGTGGCGATCGGATGTAGCTCGCGTGCGCGAGTAGGCAGGTCGAGGCTAGGGTTTCGGCGGTAAGGCACCGGAAAGGTTAGATTCGTTTTCCCTTCTTCTGTAAATTTTTATTTCGAATTTATAAAAGTAATGCTGTTATGTTAAATAAAAAGAATATGATTTCTGGGATTTTACAGTAAGGTATGTAGTTAATTTTATCTGTTATATAGATATATGAGGTCCAGGAGAATAAATACCCTATATATATATATACATGTATGATTAAGTGTTAAAATTTCCAGTTAGTTATATATAAAATCATTATGTTTTAACTTAAAATATATAGGGAGTTTTAAAGGTTTAAGGAATTTATACAAGTAGATTTTCTTTTTGAAATCTATAATTTATTTTTATTAGTAATTTCGAAAAGGGAAATTAATAGTCAACCAGAATTTCTTACATGAAAATTGATTATTAAATAATTCAAATATTAATAAATTGTGTAATGTTTATATAAGGTCGGAAACCGTGAAGCCATGCCGAAATTGGTTCGGATTTGCAAATCGAAATTAGAGGTGAGTAAATCTCACTCGTCTGGTATTAATTAAATTTAAATGGTTAAATTTAAATAATTGGTTGATTGATTGAGTTGATTGAATGTGTGCTGATAATCTGTGACTTTGGTTTTGTTTGATTCTCGAGTTAACAAGGGTTAATGGTTGGTGATTCATTAAATAGGTAGAATAATTTGAATGGATAATGAATTAATTCAATTAATTAATGATTGTGCTAATTAATTTAGTAATTAAGGGTTTGAATTAATTAAGGATTAAGTTTATATTAATTTAAAACAATCAATTGATGGTTGATGTGTAATTACTTAATGAAAATATAATTACTTTGTGAAATTTATCAAGAGATTAATTAAAATAGTTAATTGAGGAATAATTTATTTATTTAATGAATTAAATAGAAAGGTAGATAATTACAGATTGAGATTGATCGAGAGAAAAAATTAATATTGTGGTTGAATTAAAGTAATTGATTTGGATTAGAACAAATTAAGATATGATTGGAAATTATTAATTTATATAATAATTGATGAAATTAAAAATTGATTATTTAAATCAATTCAATAAATAATGACTTATGAGAAATTAATTACTATAAGTAATTAAGAATTAATGTAATTAATACAAATAATTAATTTATGAAATAATTGATTAATTTATAAAGTGATTAAGATTTCTTATTCATTTTTGGTTAAGAACAGTTAATATCGAGAAATTAATTAAAGATAATTACATAAATTTAATTGAAAAATAATTAATCCAGAGGGTTAATTAAGATGAATAATGATGGGTTGACTAATTAATTGATTTGGAATTAATTAATGTTAATAAAGGAATCTAAGTGATTGAGGTTTGAAATTCAATTAGAATCAATCGAATTGATTTGTATGTGATTAAGCTTTGCTTATGGATGATTGAATGGTATTGAATGCTTTGAATGTGTTGATATCTCTAATATGATATGTCGTGTATTTCATTGTATAACTTGGGTTAGAATAACATGAGTTTCGAAGAGACCGGGGTCGGGTATTAGAAGATACCCGAAACCACTTCGAATTTTTATAAATTGATTTGTGGAATCAAAAGGAAGGAATGAAATGATTTAAGTGAACTGAATTATCTAAGTTTGGTACTTGGAAATTTATATGTGAAGTAAGTGTTGTCTATAGTAAATTGTGAATTGGTTTAATTGATATAAGTTACCCGGGTTTTATTTAAGTTGTATGCTTGGTATTCCTTGTTAGTTGGGTTTACTCACGCTGGTTTCCAGCCTGACCCGGGTGTTACTTTGGTGTAATGCTCGGGTCAAACCGAGTATTACAGATTTTCAGGTAGGTACGTTCTGGAGCTCAGGATGCGAGCTGGATGGCAATATCGTATAGAGTATATCCGCTGTATTTATATTATTGTTAATCTGAGACATGATAATTGTAAATATTTAGTGACTGTATATAATGTGAAACTCTGATGTATTAGAATGTAATCGACAGATATAGTATTCTTTTGCAACTGTTATTATTCATTATTATATTTTATCCGCTGCGAATGTGAGATGTTTGGTGTTTCTGTTCTTCTTCTTCTATCTCTTTCTTCTTTTTCATAACTATCTGGAATTTTCGGAATCGAAAATTTCGGGTCGTTACAGATGTAAACTAATTATTCATCATAACTTTGTGTTAAGAAGGTTGAGATTTGCCTTTAAATTGATTTGCTTAAGCTTTCTACTTGAATCCTAGCTTTTCTTCTCCTTGGATCCTCTTAATGGTGGCAAGCCGAGTTCTTTAGGGTTGTAGTTTCGTTTGTGAAAGTTAAAATGAACGAGGAATGAAGAATAGAAGGGTTTAGGGTATAGAAACAAGGCTATTCTCATTTTACCCTTACCGTATTCCACCTACTTACTTATTTTTAATCCTCTTTTACTAATAAATTCATTAAGGCACAGCTCCTTCTTAATTAACAAATCTTAATCTCTTAACTACCTATATTATTTCACTTAATTTATTCAATTAAATGTTCTAAATAATGTAAATCGAAATTATGGTCATTATAGACCCCTTTCTTAAAGAATTTCATCCTCGAAATCATGATAAGGTGCCCAAAACAATCAAAAATAAAGGTAAAACATACCATCAAACAAATCAGGATAGGTGTCCTTAATCCTGCTCTCGGTTTTTCAAGTACAATCGCTCACGTCGTCACTCCACTTGAGTTTGACTAATCTGACTTCTTGTTTCTTAGTTTCTTTTCACCTCCCGCAATTATACAAACTGGTTTTCTAACTATAGTCATATCTGATTCCACTACTAGTTCTTCTAACACAGTCAGTGTAATAGTATTCTCTGCATCTCGAATACACTTGCTTAGATGAGAAATATTGAAAACATTATGGATTCCTACCAAACTATCTGATAAGTCTACCCTATACGGGAGTTTTCCGATCCTTTCTATAATAGAAAATAGTCCAACGAATCTTGGCATCAATTTTCCTGATTTTCCAAATCTGATCACTCCTTTCATATGTGATACTTTAATGAAAACACGGTATCCAACCAATCTTTTCTGCAGCTACTCTAACCAAATCCAGACCAAGAATTAAACTATCCCTGATCTCTAACCAACAAACAGAAGATTTGCATGGTCTTCCGTACAAAGCTTCAAATGATGTCATCTCTATACTAGTCTTATAACTGTTGTTATATGAAAAATCGACTAAGTGTGGGTGGTCTTTCCATGATCCTATGAAATCTCAAGCTCTTAACAAATCCTCTAAGACTTTGTTAACTCTCTTTGTCTGCCCATCTGTATGTGCATGGTAAGCAGTTCCATCTTGAGCTTGGTATTTAAAGTTTCATATCCAAATACATCTCAGTTCCTCCCGGATGTAACGAACTTCGAACGATGGCATTATCTAAGAACATCCTTCCTAATGTGCCTAACATTCAAAATACATAGTCTTTCTTTCTTCCTCAACCACTTATGTTGGTCAAAATTGAAATCTTTCAAGTCATCGCACTCTATTCCATTCCTTAACTTTTTGATCCATTCAGCCAATAATGGGTCTTCTCCATGTTTATAAGCAATCCTTTCGATCATCGTCGGTCGAACTTCTAAACACGATAACATGGCGATTTCTCGACTAGAACTAGCCTCAAATCTCCATTGTACTTCACATGTAGTCAATGCTTCTAAAAAAATTTCCACTCAACTATCATTGCCAATACTGCATTCTGATGTTTTTTGCTAAGTGCATCTGCATCTTATTTTCCTTTTCCTGATGTGTACTCAATACCAAAGTCGTATGAAGCTATGAACTCTAACCATCTCTGCTCTCTCATTTTCAAATCCTTCTGAGAGAATAAATATTTTAGTGACTTATGATCTTTAAACAGCTCGAATCTTTCTCCTTTAATGCAAAAATTACCACTGCTAATTCCAAATCATGAGTTTGATATCTAACTTCATACAGTCTGAGCTGTCGAGATGCATAGGCAATCACTTTACCCATCTGCATTAGCACATCTCCTAATGTTATTCCACATGCATATATGTATACCACTAAGTCATGATTCCCCTTTGGAACAACTAAAATAGGTGCATTAGTCAATAAATATTTCAATTTCTGGAATGCCTCTTCACACTTATCAGTCCAAACAAACTTCACGTCTTTCCAATTAGCTTAGTCATCGGTGCGGTTATCCTCGAGAAATCCTTAATGAATCTCTGGTAATATTCAGCTAATCCTAGAAAACTCTTTATCTCAATCATTGTCTCGGGTCTTTTTCAATTATTCACTGCCTCGATCTTGGCTGGATCTACTGGCAACTCTTCTCTAAGACTACACGACCAAGAAACTTCACTTCCTTCTTTCAAAAGTGACACTTTGAAAACTTTGCCTTCAATTGATGCTATCTCAGTGTCTCAAGCACTATCCTAAGATAAACTTCACGATCTCTTTCATTCTTGGAATATATCAATATGTCGTCTATGAATGCTAATAC
Organism: Allium cepa; assembly: GCA_030765085.1. NCBI lineage: Eukaryota > Viridiplantae > Streptophyta > Magnoliopsida > Asparagales > Amaryllidaceae > Allium > Allium cepa. The sequence goes on from CM060946.1 coordinate 273,722,651, forward strand.
AAATCTGTCCGAATGCTCCTAGAAGATTCCATTAATCAAGTCCACGAAGAATGTTGGCGCATTAGTTAGACCAAACAACATCACTAACCATTCGTATGATCCATATCTGATCCTAAATGTCGTCAATGGAATACTATCCTTTGCTAACTTAGATGGAACCTTATTGCCAAATCCAACCGAGAAAATACTTTGGTTCCACTCAACTGGCTCAATCCTAGGTATCAGATATAGGTTTTTTATCATCTTCTCGTTCAGCTTACAATAATTGATACACAACTTCATTGATCCATCCGTCTTCTTAACAAATAATGTGAATGCTCCCCAAGGCGAACTGCTTGGTATGATAAAATTCTTACCTTCAAGATCCACCAACTGTACCTTTAGCTCATTCATCTCCGTATGTGTCACTCTACTCGGCGGTTTACTCACAGATTCAGATCCTAATACTAAATCTATTCAAGAACTCAATGTCTCGTTTCGGCGGTTGTCCTATCACGAGCTCATCAAAGACGTCTATGAATTCTCTAACAATGAAAACTCGATTCAACTCGTCTTCTTCGTCCATTACACCCAACAAAGCGCAAGAATCTAATTTTGGGTTTTCTACAATGTATATAATCTGATCACTACAACTAGGGTGTCTAAGTGATATTTTCCTATCATGGAAAAATATCCTAGCATCCTACTTACTTAACCAATTCATACCCAAAATAACCCCGAAACCTACGAAATCAGACAAACGCAAACTATAAGAAAATATATGACCTAACAACTCAAACTCTAAGTAGTCACATCTTATCCCAAGAGTCGCATACCCTCCTATCGGATTCACAACCTTTAAGGACGTAACTAGGTATGAGCGTTGTAGGTTAAGCTTATCTACCATACTATGAGATATAAAAGAATATGATTCACCAGTACCAAATAGAACTTTAACTGACATGCCATGAATCAAAAGCGTACCTCCCAACACAGCTTTTCTTTTGTCCTCTGCTGTTGGTCTTGAGGTAGCTGGTTCCAATGAAAACACTTTGTCCTTTCCATTCATGGCTAGTTCCTTGCACTGGTTCTTATAATGTCCAATATGATCACATCTGAAGCATTTCACTCCTTTCTTGTTAGCAACCTTTTTTGCTTTGACTGTCTGACACTCGTGAGCAAAAGGTCTCTTCTTATCACACATAAAGCAAACCAGATCAGCTTTTGCCTTCTTGGCAGCTCCTCCCTTCCGAGCTCCCTTCTTATCGAAAAACACTCTCTTTCGATTTTGCCAATCTTGAGTTTCCATTGCTTTGTTACAATTAAAAAAAGCAAGCATCTCCTCATTCATCAAAGTCATTTTAACAACTACATCGCATGAATCCCTGATATGTGGTAAAGTTGCTTTAGTAAACTCGAATCTCAATCCAGGATGAACTTCTCATTCCTTTTGATAACAGTATCAACCGCAGCATATCCATATCCATAAAGTTCCTCAAATCTTGTAGCATACTCAAGCATTGTCATGTCTTCCTACGCCAACTCAGCAAACTTCTTGAGCGGAGTTGACTTGACAATCTCCAACATGAATCTTTTCTCAAACCTCTTGAATTCTTCCCAAGTCCTCTTGAGCTACTCCTACGATAACATTGTTCCACCAGTACAGTGCTGCCCCTTGCAACTGTCAATAACTATGCAGTGCTAAGCAGAGACTATGCTAAGCTTGGAAGGAAGCCGTTTATCGACACTGAGGACGCAATTGAAGTGGAGAATTGGTTGCTTTATTGCAAGAGGATTTTACTGATTTCCTTCTCCAACATTTCCACCGAATGATCCCACAGCAGCACCAGCTTGCATCATGTTGACGAAGAACTGATACATAGCTCCCATATCAACAAGCGGTGCTCTAGCACCCATATTAGCAGCTTGTGCCCTACCTGGATTTCTTCAGGTATTCGGTCTGGCATTTCCATTAGTTATGATGCTTCCTCCACCAAGGTTAACTCTTCCATTCCTAGCATTCACATCTTACTTCCTTAAAATCTACTTTCATAAGCATACTTTAAGAAGAAGGATGAGTCAATGGGTTCGAAAGCGAATAAAAGCGGCTTCAATCTTTCGTAAGCATGCCTTCGACACCATCCTTTCCTTCGTCTTTCTCCAATACACTACGTATCAAATGTTTGAAACATTTGCATAGGTTTCGAATGGATGTTAAAGGTTTACTGAGTACGATGACGAAAGCAAGCAAATGAAAGTGGTGAAGTTGTGATTTGATATAAAACTGATGTTTTAAAGTAATTCCCCTTCACCTAACTTATATAATTTGCCAAAACATGATTGGTTGTCAATACTTTACCAAAATTCTTTCTAAAACGCCACCGAACTCAGCATTGAACAATTGAAAACATTTTAGCAAATAACTCATTCTTCTTCTTAAAACAATTAAAACATTTAATCCCTTCAACTTGAATAATTTATTAACCATAATTAAGCGCTTAGGAAAAATCCCCAAAACTCACAATGATTCACATTAAATATATTTTCTAACATTTATAAATTTCAGATCCGAAGACATTATTTAATTGCCTTAAATAATTTAAACCAAAAATTAAGTATTTTCTCTCATAGAAAATTTATAATAAATCCATGTTCACTTGAAAAATTATATAATTTAAACACAGTTTTAAAATAAGATTTTTGACCATATATCAAAAACGCAACTCATTTGGATGTCATATGATAGGTTTTCTAATCTAAACATATCATAAGTTCTTATTAAATCTTCATAAATCATCAACTTAAAACATATAATCATTTAATCACTATAGCATGGCATATACTTGTAAAAGAAAATAATTTACCTTTAAACGAAATCGTTCATAAAAAATAGAGATGTAAACTAATGATTCACCTTGGCTTCATGTTAAGAAGGTTGAGATTTGCCTTTAGATTGATTTCGTAAGCTTTCTACTTAAATCCTAGCTTTTCTTCTTCTTGAATCCTCTTAATGGTGGCCGGCTGAGTTCTTTAGGGTTTTAGTTTAGTTTATGAAAGTTAAAATGAATGAGAAATGAAGAATATAAGGGTTTAGGGTGTAGGAACAAAGGCTATTCTTATTTTATCCTTACCATATTCATCCTACTTATTTTTATTTCTCTTTTACTAATACATTCATTAAGGCACGGCTCCTTTCTTAATTAACAAATCTCAGTCCCTTAACTATCTACATTATTTCATTTAATTTATCCAATTAAATGTTTTAAATAATGTAAGTTAAAATTAAGGTCATTACACATCTCATTTTTTAAGTATTATTTTCGATTTTAAATATAAATCTGATTCTTTTTTATATTCTTGTGCTTCTGATATTATGAATACTATTAACATGGCTGCACTTTGTCATCGAAAATCAATATAGTTGACTGCAACATCAATAACGGTTAATTTCGAACCTTAAGATGTAGGATGTTACAGCGCATTTAATTTTTTCGTTATGATAGCAGTTGATAAACTCTTGGGCCGTGGCTACCCCGTCCATAATATATCTACTTTGAATGAATGCATTTTGTGTTTTGTCAATTAATTTATCCATTTTAAATGTCGGTCTGTTAGGTAGCACCTTTGTAATTATTATAATATAGCAGCTAATCAAAGAGATGGGTTTAAAGTTCAAAGGGTCTTCAAGATTCACCTTTTTAAAGACTAAAATAACGTCAGCTTGGTTAAATTTACGTAATTGAAGGGTTCCATTGTGAAATTCTTCAAGAAGCTGCATGATGTCATTTTTAATAATGGTCCATAATTTTTGATAAAAGAACATAGCAAAACCGTTAGGTTCTGGAGCTTTATCGATCGCAAGGCCCCGAATAGCTGTCCAAACCTCGTCTTCTGTAAATGACAAGTCAAGCATAGTTAGGGAGCTACCCATGTACGAATATAGGGCTGGCCGGTCTGCCTGAATACTATGGTTGCATCTATTGTCATATATTCCTTTAAAATAGCTAGTAAAATTATTATTTAAATCCCTTGCTCCTTATATTCAATATCGCTATTTTATTAAAATATCTTTAGTAAAAATATTATTTCAAAATAGTAGACAACTTTAAAACATACTACAAAGTTTAGTTTTAAATACGTATATTGCAAACTTAATTTTTTTGAATTCTTTTTACAGTCTTAGTCTCATCAACTTATAATTTATTAATTTGGGTATTATCCTTCTTAACCAATCTACACTTTTATATATTTTTCTATTATGTTGTTTAGTATAGTATAAAAAACTCATAAAAAACTCACATTCATAGTTTCCACCAAATTCATAGTGAACAAAACAGTGAGATAATTATCAATGATTTTATGAAATATGTCTCACATTCCAATGCTCTGAATGTTTACTCAGATGGATTATACATTAAAGATGTAATTATTTATAATGATTATAAACGAACTATTTTTAAATAGGTAGGATAATATTGAATATTATGGCAATGCAATTGTCAAAATGAATTGTTTGTCTCTTAATTTTAATCCATTTGAATTCAAAGCAATTCCAGAATTAATTACAGTTAATTCTATTTTAATTGTAGTCCAATTAATGAGAAAATTGATTATCTTACTTTTTTAATGAAGAATTGAGACCGATGAGATTGGGTGGCAAGCCCCTCTGGATGGAATATCTAAGTACTTCATACTATATAGCAGTAAAGCTTTAATAGTATTTGACTTAAAATTACGTTATAAATGAATTCATCCCTCTTTTCTTTGAGGTCTATGATGAAATAGAGTTAGCATTTTGTATCCATTTATAATCCATGAATATCAAAAATTAATATCTCGTTTGAATCGACTTAAATAAGTTGATTTTATTTTATTTTTAAAGTCAAAACCTATTCATTCCGACTTTCAAAAAGTCAAAAAACAACTTATTTAAGTCGATCCAAACACGAATATATGTACATTCATTCATCCACTAACAATAAACAAAACACGTATACTTCTAGGCATTTGATCGCCTTTATCTAGATAAAGCCTGATGAAATTTTCCCTTGACCAAACAAACGCATCTAAAAATAGTACAATTAAAACGTTTCAAGTGCTGAGCATAAAGCGTAGAATTCAACCACAGTGAACAAACATAGAGGTTTATGGCATTTTAACACTTTTAACTGTTGCATTTGTCCAATGTTCAGGAAAATCAGCACAAAGTTGTTAAAAATAATAATTATAATACATGTCCAAAGATTGGGTAATCAGGAGTCCCTGCCAAGGATTAAAATGCTAAATGGAATAAAATGATATTTCATTTGTAGAAGAGCTCAAAGGCCACATCCTCATTGGATTTGGATCCAAGAACGTGGTCCCAAGGCTTTAGAAATAACAGTAACTAAAACAGTTATAACTAAAAGATGGTACCGAGACTTTCATAATTAGTGAATAGTTCACCAAACAGTAATTAAGTACAACAACATGGAGTAAACTGCAAATAGTAATTCACGTAGCAAGCAAGACATGATATTATTATATTTGTAACGACCCGGTGTTTTCAACCATTTGCATCCGCACATGTCGGACTTGAATTGTTCAAAATACCGCGTTGTAAAAATAAATTTGGCAGAACTCAGAATATGCAGTAAATAATTAATCACAGAATCACAGACACAGAATCAGAATACTCGCAGCGGAAATAAAATATTCAGTGGTTCATGAAGCCACTATGAAACTTTAACCAAACAGAATTACATAGTTCAAAATCTTCAATACAGTTTTAAACATAAATGGAACAAAGTCTTCCAAAGTCTTGATTACAGAAAAAGAGATAAAGACTGAAAACAAAACTTCCGGCAGCACGAATGATCTATGGGATGTCCTAGCTCCGGAGAGAGAACTGAAGCTGCAACTCAGGATGACCCGAGCGTAACATAAAACATAAACACTCGAGTCAGGACATACATACTTATATAGTGTAAGCTAATTCAAGTGTACTGTAATATAGAGCAAGTAACTTAAAGGATGCTTGGGACCGCCCATCCTCTAAGGATCCGTTAAACTATTTACTATGTAGTATATTGCGCTATTATAATAGTGTCTAATTATAAAATAAACTTACTTTTTAATAGCGTTAAGGGGTTACCCATATAGCCCTTAACACAACTAATGCCAATAGTCTATACAGTACCGTAATACCTCCTGATCGAGAAGCTACCAGAGGATACTCCATAGGTGCGACACAAATAGAAACTCGTAGGAGGCTCGCTATGGTAGGTGACACGGCACAACTAGGCAATGCCAGGGTAGATATACCAATTGCTATCCGGACCGGTGGAAACGCGTAGCCGCAGTTACCGCCCACCTCGAACAATACTCCCAAATCAAAGGTGCGCACCAAAACAATCACAGCAGTAATAGAATGGCATACGAAGAAGTGCGTTCGATCAGAGGTGCTACCTCATTAATCCGAGAATCGCTCCTGTTTTAGCCACCTTATGCCAACTCACGGGAGTCGGGTCCACGTATTTACCTTAAAGGAACCGTCACCACCATCCTACTTCATTCTGGGATCTCCACCGCGTACACGGTTAGTCAAAGTGGTTTTCGGTATCGACAGAGAGTATGTCCATATCCGATCCCGGTCTCTTTGCCAACCAAGCGTTATTATAACCCGTGGTTACAGTTTAAAATGGTATTCGTACTTTAAAATCAAAATATATCTCAAATTCCTTCAATATCAAATATTGATTTAAACTTTCCACTTTATACATACTTTTTAAATTTATTCAATTTATTTGGAATTTATTGCCTTTACCAAATTTTAAAGTTAAATTCTTCCTTTAAATCCATCAAAAAATCAATTTCTTAAAATTTTTCTAATTTTATATTAAATTCCAAAATTTACACCTTTTTCCCAAAATTAATTTCCATACATTTTAAAACAATCAAATTCCAGTTTCTGCAGCACTTATGAAATGCTACCTAAAGTTTATGGGTTAAACAGTCCAATTTTAAAAGACAGCATTTAAATGCTGTAATAGGTTATTAACTTATCAATTTAGTTTAAATTCGAAATACAACTTATTATCAATTATTTCTTAACTGAAATCTCATCTTAACAAAAATCCAGAATTTTTCCAAATAAGTTATATTTATTTATTTAAAATCTTAACTCATTCAAAAATCATTTTTAAATCTTTATAAAAATCCTTTAAATACATTAAACCACAATATTATAAACTTCCATTTAAAAATAATTTTAAAATATTTCAGAAAAATATTATAGGAACCACGGGTCTGTATAAAATTTTCTAGCCTAGGTCAAGTGATACGGATTTATATCATTTCAATCCGCAATTTTACAAACCCCGGGTTCTATCATTTCAAACCCGCAATCCCAAGTTAAAATTAAACAGTTAACTGAATAAATGCATAATAATCATCGTTTAGGCCTATCATTTCAGCCTTAACGATTTAAATTTATAGGGAACTTGCGGTGATGATTTAAATCAGTAAATAAACATTTAACAATATAACTGCAGAAATATTACAACAGATAAATAACTGATGAGGTGTCAATTTAAATGGAGTTTAACATCCTACGTTATATTACAAACAGATAGCAGTTAAATAATAATTTACACATACACTTGCGATAATTCACAGAAATATAGGCATGTTTGTCTGGTGAGAAAAACTCACCTGAAGGCTGCAGAAAATTTTTGATTCAAAACGAAAATCCACCGGAAAAGAAACGAACAGAGAGTAACGATCAAATATCCCGGATGTCACGCCTAGATTCAAATCTATAACAAGATCCAAATACCGGATACGTGACTTTAGAGATTTACGGTCAAAGCAAAAATTAAAAATAGGACGAGAATTAGTTCGACTTGCTCGACCACTCCACTGGGTATACTATCAAAACATAACGAAACTTTTCCTACCCATTACTGAACCATGCCATTTCAAAAATCAAGGTAAAATTTACCTAAAGGCCATCTAAAACAAAATGGTGAAGGTTTTCTCCTATAGGCCGTGATATATGCATGTACAAGTGCATCCAATACTCTACTACCAACAGGCTTATGCACTGTCCCACACAACTATAAAGAATATTGCAGTTATATGCTTTTATATGCAACTAAACATTTCCACATAACATCTTCTCTGTTATCTGAAGTATTACAGGCTTTCTCCCTTTTTTTTCAACCGAATATTATATATATATTTTTTATAAAACATGCACGGATACATCATTTCTTCTTTAAAAATTTTTACTCTCATCAACGAATAACTACCCAAGTCAGTTACCTAAAACACGGTCAAGATTTCACTAAAAGCCTGCCTATATGATATGCCTATATGCAACTGAAGGCTCACTCACTATGTCAACATGTTATATTCTGATGAACCCTGAAAACTCTCTTTCTCTCCCTCTGTTATATTCTTCTTTACTCTCGTTTTATATTTATTTATTTTTTTTAAACATGTCTAACATCCTATGCAAAACAAAACTCATGCAACTCTCTGCCTACAACTTGCATCTCTCTGCTATCTACTGTTACAAGATGGTAAAACATGCACAGATCATTAGTGATAAGTACATCCAGAATAACACTTACTACATCATAACTACACTAATTCCATAACCTAGCTTCCTACAGGTTATTGACCTGACTAGAATGAATTTGCAAGGTAATGTATTTCTCTTAAGACCTCATCATCAACACACATATCCACTGCTACTAGAAACAAGGTTTTTTTTTCAAAATATATGTCTCATAGGAAACTCGGCTGAGCACTAGAGTGGTAGTCAGGGTTGGAGTGGCGAGCCAAAAGATGGGAAAGCAAAGGAAAAAAAACTGAAGAAGGAAAACGGAGAGGATGCAAAAGAAGAAGAGGAATAGTAATATTACCTGATAGAAGCTTTTCTCCTTGTGGATGATGTTATGCAAGATGAGGAGATAAAATACGAACCAGGCTAATATACTTATAGAGGGGAGAGTTTGCTTTAGATGCAAGAAAACATATACACGTGAAGAAAATCAAAAGGGCTCGGTACAAAAATGGCAACATATCTTGGCATGCCTAAACAATTGATTGATAAAGCAAAATTTCGTACGTTCAAAAGTTTAAATGTGAATACCTTGGCAAGAGATTGAAAAAAAACGGCAGCATTGATAGAAGATTGAACGTTTTGCAGATAAAGAATTGATTTGAGGCGAAATCAATGGAAAAAGAAAAAGCAAGCAGAGCTCAGTGATTTATTTCCAGTTTTTATCTTGTTTGAATGGATAAGGCTCGTGTGATTTTAGGGACCACAGTTAGCAATTAGATTTGATTTTATATGCGTGATATTCATTGTCAGTTTATGAGTTTTGATTTCAACATTTTTTTTTATTTGATAGTTGCGTGATTGTAGATTGAAGAAACGGCATTTGGAAGAACTGATATTAGGCAAGAGATTGATTTTAGGCAAAAGATATTTGGATGAAAAGATATATACAAAAGTTTAAAATAAATTTTGACAGTTAAAACAAAAGTAACGTTTGTTATAAAAATCACTAACTGATATTTTAATCGATAAGTATATTTAAATATGATTTTTACTTTATATGCGTGATTATAGGAACGAAAATTTTTATCTTGCAAAATAAAGGCAGTGGAAACAGAGAGATATAAATAGGAATGTGAGAATTTGAAAAGATAGGTAAGGTTAAATTTGAATGCATGAGTTGATTTTAGGCAATCAAATATATTGGTCCATTTAGGTTGCGTGAATAAATGAATACAGTGACATGCTCAAGAAACAAAAAGGTAAGAGGCAAATGCCAAAAATGTTAAAAGAATAAAATTTTGTGTCACGCGCAAAGGAATGCAAAATTGATTTTCTCTCAAATGATATATGCGTGATTTAAGAAGAAATATATGGTATGTTTAAATCAAAAAAGGAAGAGTTGATTATTATCATTATATTTTAAAGAACAGTTACAAACAGATTTGAACGTTTCTTTTTTAAATTCAGATTTGCGTGCTTTTTTTTTTTTCTTTGATGCCTGGATATGCACGTTATTCCTCTGGATTTGAGATAAGGCTTGCGAAAATATTAATTGCCAGTTATACAAAGCTTTGGATTCTATACTTTATATGCGTGATTAAAGCAAGCGTTGATTTTGTATACAGACCATTGATACGATATTTTAAATACATATCGATGTTGAAATATGATTTTTAAAATACGCCAAACTGACGTAATATAAAACACCCAAAGTTATATAAAAATAACGTTTTTAATTTATACGTTTATTTTGTTACTTATACCATAAATTTTTACGCGTCCTTTAAACGCGAAATTTAACAGTTCATTAATACACTAAATTCTTCAAAATTATTACTTAACAAACTTAATTGGTTTTCACATATTATATATATATATATACAAAATTCCTTTTATTAAAATTCAAATGGAGTTGTCTTTTAACAAAATTAACCGTTTCACAACTTTAAATTTCCATATTTAGTATTTTAAGGAAATGATTTAAATCAAATTATATATGTATATAAATTGGGAAGTAAATTTTACTGGAAAGAGAAAAATAACAGATTAAAATTCTATACGTTTTCTTATATATAATCTTATATATATATATATAGTATTTATTCCCTAAATTTAGGGGCCCTTTTTAACGCGTAATTTCCCAGTTCATTTATACACAAAAAAAATTCGAAATTCTGACCATGCTGAGACTCGAACTCGTAACCTGTTGTGAATAGCCCAAATGTCTTAACCACCTAAGCTATTAATGTTTTCTTAATTAAAACTTGATTTTGCTAGAAATTAAGTTATTTACCATCCTCGACAAAAACCCAAATTACCAAATTAAAGTTAATTCTTAACCATGTCAAAATTTCAGAGATCTTATTATTTAATTAAAAATTTGGTCAATTCTTTTTTTTATTATTTTTAATCACTTTAAATAAACCCCAAAGTTTTTTTTTTAGAAAAATACAAGTGAAAAATACTTGTTAAAAAAATTGGGCTGTAACACTCTCCCCCACTCAGAACTTTTCATCCTCGAAAAGGAAGAAGGTAGGTGAATAGAAACAACCTGAAAGAAAACTAAATTGAACTTAAATTAGAATCATTAATCTAAACAATAAAAATTCAATTTTAAATTAATCATTGATTTCATCTATTTATACTTAAAATTTTAACATTTATTTATTTACATATTTACTTGTATAATATCCCTACACTTAAAAAAAATCATTCAATTTTTTTTTTATCCAAATTTTACCCAAGGTATTATAACATTCTAATTTAAAATGTTTAATTTTAATCCAAATTTGAAATGGTAATTTAACTTTATTTTTAAAGTAAATTTACCATTTCCCAAAATAAACCAAATTCCCCATTTAGTTTCTTCTTTATTCCAAACTATAATTAAATTTACTTTTCTCAATATTTTTCTCATCTATGTCAAATATTTTTCTCAATATCTAAACTATATAAATTCAATTTAAATTAATATTCAATAATTGATTTAATTCATTTGATTTTTACAGAAGTTAAATCAATCTTAACTATTTCCAAATTAATTATCTTATTATCCAATTATTTTCTAAAATCAGAAATTTGTATAGTCATTTATAATAATCATCTTTTATTCAACAAATTTAATTTTCTTTATTCCAGATTATTATTAAATATATTCTGCTTAATATATCTTATCGCACATATTAAGTAGATTATATTTAATATAACTATTCCAATATATTTCTAAATTTCCTTTAACACCATTTGATATTGTATATTATTCAATTATTATTTTATTTCTATTTACCTCTATTTGTCTTGTTGTAACTGAAACTTTAAGTGTATAACATTTATTATAACCACTCAAATTTTTATTTATAAAATCCTTTTATATTATACATTATCCAATTACATAGTTAATTTCTGAATGATTTAGGTAAGTTATATTGGCATGCAATTTATACAAGTAAAATTTTCCAACTATATTATTCAAGTTTAAATATTTATTCCAAATTTGACTTTATTTTATCATTAGAATCACCTTTTAACATAAATTTATGAATTAAATTTCCAATTAACTTCAAACCCTTTAGAGATAAATAAATACATACATATAGTATATGTCAAATCAAATTTAAATCATATATCTATATATATTATAAATTAAGTCATATTTTAGAAATTCAAATTAATTAAATTTTTGAAGAAAAACTACATCGTGGTCTCTTTACTTCGATACTCGAAAATGAATGTCGATGATGTTGTAGTCATCACCGAAATTATTTTCCAGCAACAAAGAGAAGATCACTAATTTTTAAAACTTTAAAATTCTTTGGAAACAAATTTATATTCGAAAATTATTTAAATAATAATATATCCTTTTAAGACTTTAAACACAAGGTTTGAAACTATCGAAATTGAATTCTTAAATTCTTATTTTAAATTCATTTCTGTTTCCAAATAAATTTATAACCATGTTTTATAGTTCAATTATTTATTAAGACAAACCAATGGTTTACAAAACTATAAATAAAATCAAACATTATTATCTCTAAACAACTAGTTAAATTCTGAAAATTATACTTATATATATAATATTAGATTTTTCCCAAATATAGGAATAAATTTTTCAAACAAGGATAGAGATTCAAATTTTGAAGGACTCAAATTAAAGAGAATTTTGATTTAAAGATAAGTTGGAATCAGAAGATCCGATGGTTAAATAACAGAATAAGAAACCAGATAAGTTTATATAAATCGCGGGCAACCTTAACCTGGTCAACCGTGACTTAAAGAGTCAGATCGATGTGGATTTTCTGGGGTAAATCTACATTCGATCTGAAGAGATAGAGTTCAGAATAACCAAAGATACTAGTATCTAAACCGAGGATAAATATAAATCTCCGGTGAATCAATGCTAGTTGTAAAGGAGTTTCACCGCTATATTAGAATATTGGCGAAACCGCCAATTCACTATAAAGATCATCCTAAGTGGAGTTATGTGATACTCCCGAATCGAAAGAAAAATAAATAGTGAGGGACACGAATGAACTTCGGAACCGCAGGGAACGTTCCAAAATTCAAAAAGGAAGAGATTCAAGCTCGAATGAAAGTGATTCTGTAAATCAAATTTACCATACATTCTAAGTTTTGCCTAGAGCCAAAGCTCTGATACCAGATGTAACGACCCGGTGTTTTCAACCATTTGCATCCGCATATGTCGGACTTGAATTGTTCAAAATACCGCGTTGTAAAAATAAATTTGGCAGAACTCAGAATATGCAGTAAATAATTAATCACAGAATCACAGACACAGAATCAGAATACTCGCAGCAGAAATAAAATATTCAGTGGTTCATGAAGCCACTATGAAACTTTAACCAAACAGAATTACATAGTTCAAAATCTTCAATACAGTTTTAAACATAAATGGAACAAAGTCTTCCAAAGTCTTGATTACAGAAAAAGAGATAAAGACTGAAAACAAAACTTCCGGCAGCACGAATGATCTACGGGATGTCCCAGCTCCGGAGAGAGAACTGAAGCTGCAACTCAGGCTGACCCGAGCGTAACATAAAACATAAACACTCGAGTCAGGACATACATACTTATATAGTGTAAGCTAATTCAAGTGTACTGTAATATAGAGCAAGTAACTTAAAGGATGCTTGGGACCGCCCATCCTCTAAGGATCCGTTAAACTATTTACTACGTAGTATATTGCGCTATTATAATAGTGTCTAATTGTAAAATAAACTTACTTTTTAATAGCGTTAAGGGGTTACCCATATAGCCCTTAACACAAATAATGCCAATAGTCTATACAGTACCGTAATACCTCCTGATCGGGAAGCTACCAGAGGATACTCCATAGGTACGACACAAATAGAAACTCGTAGGAGGCTCGCTATGGTAGGTGACACGGCACAACTAGGCAATGCCAGGGTAGATATACCAATTGCTATCCGGAACGGTGGAAACGCGTAGCCGCAGTTACCGTCCACCTCGAACAACACTCCCAAATCAAAGGTGCGCACCAAAACAATCACAGGAGTGATAGAATGGCATACGAAGAAGTGCGTTCGATCAGAGGTGCTACCTCATTAATCCGAGAATCGCTCTTGTTTTAGCCACCTTATGCCAACTCACGGGAGTCGGGTCCACGTATTTACCTTAAAGGAACCGTCACCACCATCCTACTTCATTCTGGGATCTCCACCGCGTACACGGTTAGTCAAAGTGGTTTTCGGTATCGACAGAGAGTATATCCATATCTGATCCCGGTCTCTTTGCCAACCAAGCATTATTATAACCCGTGGTTACAGTTTAAAATGGTATTCGTACTTTAAAATCAAAATATATCTCAAATTCCTTCAATATCAAATATTGATTTAAACTTTCCACTTTATACATACTTTTTAAATTTATTCAATTTATTTGGAATTTATTGCCTTTACCAAATTTTAAAGTTAAATTCTTCCTTTAAATCCATCAAAAAATCAATTTCTTAAAAATTTTCTAATTTCATATTAAATTCCAAAATTTACACCTTTTTCCCGAAATTAATTTCCATACATTTTAAAACAATCAAATTCCAGTTTCTGCAGCACTTGTGAAATGCTACCTAAAGTTTATGGGTTACACAGTCCAATTTTAAAAGACAGCATTTAAATGCTGTAATAGGTTATTAACTTATCAATTTAGTTTAAATTCCAAATACAACTTATTATCAATTATTTCTTAACTGAAATCTCATCTTAACAAAAATCCAGAATTTTTCCAAATAAGTTATATTTATTTATTTAAAATCTTAACTCATTCAAAAATCATTTTTAAATCTTTATAAAAATCCTTTAAATACATTAAACCACAATATTATAAACTTCCATTTAAAAATAATTTTAAAATATTTCAGAAAAATATTATAGGAACCACGGGTCTGTATAAAATTTTCTAGCCTAGGTCAAGTGATACGGATTTATATCATTTCAATCCGCAATTTTACAAACCCCGGGTTCTATCATTTCAAACCCGCAATCCCAAGTTAAAATTAAACAGTTAACTGAATAAATGCATAATAATCATCGTTTAGGCCTATCATTTCAGCCTTAACGATTTAAATTTATAGGGAACTTGCAGTGATGATTTAAATCAGTAAATAAACATTTAACAATATAACTGCAGCAATATTACAACAGATAAATAACTGATGAGGTGTCAATTTAAATGGAGTTTAACATCCTACGTTATATTACAAACAGATAACAGTTAAATAATAATTTACACATACACTTGCGATAATTCACAGAAATATAGGCATGTTTGTCTGGTGAGAAAAACTCACCTGAAGGCTGCAGAAATTTTTTGATTCAAAACGAAAATCCACCGGAAAAGAAACGAACAGAGAGTAACGATCAAATATCCCGGATGTCACGCCTAGATTCAAATCTATAACAAGATCCAAATACCGGATACGTGACTTTAGAGATTTACGGTCAAAGCAAAAATTAAAAATAGGACGAGAATTAGTTCGACTTGCTCGACCACTCCACTGGGTATACTATCAAAACATAACGAAACTTTTCCTACCCATTACTGAACCATGCCATTTCAAAAATCAAGGTAAAATTTACCTAAAGGCCATCTAAAACAAAATGGTGAAGTTTTTCTCCTATAGGCCGTGATATATGCATGTACAAGTGCATCCAATACTCTACTACCTACAGGCTTATGCACTGTCCCACACAACTATAAAGCATATTGCAGTTATATGCTTTTATATGCAACTAAACATTTCCACCTAACATCTTCTCTGTTATCTGAAGTATTACAGGCTTTCTCCCTTTTTTTTCAACCGAATCTTATATATATATTTTTTATAAAACATGCACGGATACATCATTTCTTCTTTAAAATTTTTTACTATCATCAACGAATAACTACCCAAGTCAGTTACCTAAAACACGGTCAAGATTTCACTAAAAGCCTGCCTATATGATATGCCTATATGCAACTGAAGGCTCACTCACTATGTCAACATGTTATATTCTGATGAACCCTGAAAACTCTCTTTCTCTCCCTCTGTTATATTCTTCTTTACTCTCGTTTTATATTTATTTATTTATTTATTTATTTATTTTTATTTTTTTAAACATGTCTAACATCCTATGCAAAACAAAACTCACGCAACTCTCTGCCTACAACTTGCGTCTCTCTGCTATCTACTGTTACAAGATGGTAAAACATGCACAGATCATTAGTGATAAGTACATCCAGAATAACACTTACTACATGATAACTACACTAATTCCATAGCCTAGCTTCCTACAGGTTATTGACCTGACTAGAATGAATTTGCAAGGTAATGCATTTCTCTTAAGACCTCATCATCAACACACATATCCACTGCTACTAGAAACAAGGTTTTTTTTTTCAAAATATATGTCTCATAGGAAACTCGGCTGAGCACTAGAGTGGTAGTCAGGGTTGGAGTGGCCGAGCCAAAAGATGGGAAAGCAAAGGAAAAAAAACTGAAGAAGGAAAACGGAGAGGATGCAAAAGAAGAAGAGGAATAGTAATATTACCTGATAGAAGCTTTTCTCCTTGTGGATGATGTTATGCAAGATGAGGAGATAAAATACGAACCAGGCTAATATACTTATAGAGGGGAGAGTTTGCTTTAGATGCAAGAAAACATATACACGTGAAGAAAATCAAAAGGGCTCGGTACAAAAATGGCAACATATCTTGGTATGCCTAAACAATTGATTGATAAAGCAAAATTTCGTACGTTCAAAAGTTTAAATGTGAATACCTTGGCAAGAGATTGAAAAAAAAAACGGCAGCATTGATAGAAGATTGAACGTTTTGCAGATAAAGAATTGATTTGAGGCGAAATCAATGGAAAAAGAAAAAGCAAGTAGAGCTCAGTGATTTATTTCCAGTTTTTATCTTGTTTGAATGGATAAGGCTCGTGTGATTTTAGGGACCACAGTTAGCAATTAGATTTGATTTTATATGCGTGATATTCATTGCCAGTTTATGAGTTTTGATTTCAACATTTTTTTTATTTGATAGTTGCGTGATTGTAGATTGAAGAAACGGCATTTGGAAGAACTGATATTAGGCAAGAGATTGATTTTAGGCAAAAGATATTTGGATGAAAAGATATATACAAAAGTTTAAAATAAATTTTGACAGTTAAAACAAAAGTAACGTTTGTTATAAAAATCACTAACTGATATTTTAATCGATAAGTATATTTAAATATGATTTTTACTTTATATGCGTGATTATAGGAACGAAAAATTTTATCTTGCAAAATAAAGGCAGTGGAAACAGAGAGATATAAATAGGAATGTGAGAATTTGAAAAGATAGGCAAGGTTAAATTTGAATGCATGAGTTGATTTTAGGCAATCAAATATATTGGTCCATTTAGGTTGCGTGAATAAATGAATACAGTGACATGCTCAAGAAACAAAAAGGTAAGAGGCAAATGCCAAAAATGTTAAAAGAATAAAATTTTGTGTCACGCGCAAAGGAATGCAAAATTGATTTTCTCTCAAATGATATATGCGTGATTTAAGAAGAAATATATGGTATGTTTAAATCAAAAAAGGAAGAGTTGATTATTATCATTATATTTTAAAGAACAGTTACAAACAGATTTGAACGTTTCTTTTTTAAATTCAGATTTGCGTGCTTTTTTTTTTCTTTGATGCCTGGATATGCACGTTATTCCTCTGGATTTGAGATAAGGCTTGCGAAAATATTAATTGCCAGTTATACAAAGCTTTGGATTCTATACTTTATATGCGTGATTAAAGCAAGCGTTGATTTTGTATACAGACCATTGATACGATATTTTAAATACATATCGATGTTGAAATATGATTTTTAAAATACGCCAAACTGACGTAATATAAAACACCCAAAGTTATATAAAAATAACGTTTTTAATTTATACGTTTATTTTGTTACTTATACCATAAATTTTTACGCGTCCTTTAAACGCGAAATTTAACAGTTCATTAATACACTAAATTCTTCAAAATTATTACTTAACAAACTTAATTGGTTTTCACATATTATATATATATATATATATATATATATATATATATATATACAAAATTCCTTTTATTAAAATTCAAATGGAGTTGTCTTTTAACAAAATTAACCGTTTCACAACTTTAAATTTCCATATTTAGTATTTTAAGGAAATGATTTAAATCAAATTATATATGTATATAAATTGGAAAGTAAATTTTACTGGAAAGAGAAAAATAACAGATTAAAATTCTATACGTTTTCTTATATATAATCTTATATATATATATATATATATATATATATATATATATATATAGTATTTATTCCCTAAATTTAGGGGCCCTTTTTAACGCGTAATTTCCCAGTTCATTTATACACAAAAAAATTCAAAATTCTGACCATGCTAAGACTCAAACTCGTGACCTGTCATGAATAGCCCAGATGTCTTAACCACCTAAGCTATTAATGTTTTCTTAATTAAAACTTGATTTTGCTAGAAATTAAGTTATTTACCATCCTCGACAAAAACCCAAGTTACCAAATTAAAGTTAATTCTTAACCATGTCAAAATTTCAAAGATCTTATTATTTAATTAAAAATTTGGTCAATTTTTTTTTATTTATTATTATTTTTAATCACTTTACATAAACTCCAAAGTTTTTTTTTTTTTAGAAAAATACAAGTGAAAAATACTTGTTAAAAAAATTGGGCTGTTACAATATTGCACTATAGTGGAAGTTCCACTAAATGTTACAGTGGGCGTTTATCCAAAACATGCAAGAAATCTACTTAATTGGAAACTCGGCAATAAAAAACAAGTCTCTACATTTCTCCATGCCCAGCTCATTAATATTGTCATAACCACATGATAGTTTACGGCAAAATTATTATATCTTCAAGACGACATAAGGTCAACATAAAAAGGTCAATATATGAGACCGTCCCAAAACATATCCTATAGCAATTACAGCAGAAGAAATGAAACATGAAATTATTATATCTGTTGCTCAAGTAATATTTACAAAGTACTTCAAACATGTTTAACTCAATAATGGTTGGTTGTTAATGAGATTTAAGGGAACGTAATAATAGTTGGCTGTCAATAATAGGGTACTGCAAAGGAACCTAAGAAATTTAGAACAAATGTTGCAGAAATAGTTTATTCATAATCAAATCTCCAAGAAAATAGAACAAAATCAGTAGCAATGCATGGTGAATCCAAAGCATGTTATGTTAGCTCTTAGTAAGAAATCCCAAAAGAATACAAGTAAAGTCAGGTTGAGCATGCATTCAGTCTGTATCGTCATTATTACAACAGTATGTTAAAAAAGCTTTAAAAATAGAGAAAACAATGGTATAGCATATATTTAGAGAAAGTGTGAAACAAAGAATGTACATAAATATCTCTGAAATTAGATATAATTGACACTCTAATTAATACTATGCCAACGACTGTCAGGAAAAATCCCTAAAGCAAATGTGTAGCCATCACCAGAATTGATATAAATTCAGTAAAGAACTATTAGTTATGAAGCTTACCTACTCAATTTTTTGGATTCATGGACATCATAACACTAAATTTTGCAGACATGGTTGCTAAAAAAGAGGTTGAAGCTAAATTTTGCAATGAAATCAAATTAGTAAGCAAACAAACTTTTGTTTGTTAACAAAGTCAAAAAAAAGAGGCAGCGGCAATTTCACTGTTGTGTTTAATAGGTATTTCTTAATCAAAGATGACAGCAGGAAATTTAACCCTTCTAAAACAAAAAATATACATGAACAAATAAAAAAATTCAAGGAATCCATGCCTATTGAGTTTAAGTTCGTCGGCGTCTACAAAATACGAATTAGTGACGTCAGTGTAATTGTCCAACTCCAAAGCATGCGCGTACTATAAAATTAGGAATTGAAAAGATTACTGATAATTTTTCAACTAGACTGTGGTAATTCACAAGCATCTTTAAAAACCGGAATCATATACAGTTTCGCAAAGCAGGAGCAGTTTCGCAAAGGAGAGAGGGTAGAATTGGAAGGATTGCAATAACCGTCGCCTCGTAGTTAACAAAACGGGAATTCAGAAGAACGGGCATAACAAGAAAAAGGAAATTGAAGAGAACGGGAACAAAAATAAGTGAAAATTAGAAATGGAACTGAATTTAGGACGCGTCTCCAATTGCCACGTTTCATTCAAAAACCAATCGGCTTCTGTTTACCAAACCCTACCACAACAGCCCTAAATAAAATAGTCAAGAGAAGAAAAAAAAATGCAAAAAAAAAAAAAAAAAAAATCGTTCTATCTTCAGTAGACAACGTTTTAACGTAGCAAAATGTTTGGTTTTACAAACGTATAATGCAAACTCGATATTTTAAATTCATTTTGTAATCTTAGTCACTTGAATTTATATTTTTGGATTTGGGCATTATCCTTCTTAACAGCCCCGGCCCGACTGAAATGGTTGCCCCAGTCAAACACAAAGTACAAAGCAGAAGTAAAATAAATAAATAAATAAATACTTATAAATGGGTGGAATAGAGGTTAAACTTGACTTGCTTAGTTCATAGACGAAATAAACAACCACTGCCACATTATCTTTAAAAATGCTCTGGAAATGGAAGCTCGCTATTTATTCAAAACCTCATATTGTTGCCCTCTCACTGGCTTGTTGCCATAGACTGCCGTCTTAGTAGCCTTACCCTAGGGTCGGACCTGCTTCTTAACTAGTATACACTATATATATTTATACAGTGTTGTTTAATATACAATAAAATATTCAATAAAAACTCACATTTATATTTTCCAACAAATTTTTAATGATATTACAAATAATGGGTAATTATTAATGATTTCTTATGAAGTGTTTCTTATGTTACAATAATTTTTATGCAGATGGAAATGATCATAAATAACTATATATTGAAGACGAAGTTATTTATAATGATTATAAGCGAACAATTTTTACATAGGTAGAATAATATCGAATTTATCATGCAATTGTTAAAACGAATTAGTTGTTTTTAATTTTGATTTATTTGAATTCAGAGTAATTAAAGAAGCACTCATAATTAATTCTATTTCAATTATAAGTTCAATTAATGAGAAAAATAATTATATACTTATTCTCTTTAATGCTAATCAATTATTGAATTAAATATAATCAATTAATTCCTTCTATTTCCATAGGTAATTTCTTAAAATTAATATTCTTTATGTGTATCCTCTACAAGTAGTTTTTTTTTTTTTTGAAATTAAGTCCTTATATGGTATACGACATACTATAAGTCAACATACCATAATTCTATACTTAGTGGTTCGAATCACGCACTACGCATGATTCGAACGTTTGACCTTATGGTTCAAATCCAAAGCGCTTAACCACTGTGACAGTAATGCTAGACATTTTATGGTAATGCATTATTTCACTTTGAATAATGATAATTTTTGTACTGTTTCAGTTATAATGCCTGAATGTATATTTGAGGTAAAGACAAAATTATTTGGTTGTTTCAAAAATTAGACTTTACAATGTTTATGTTCTACGTATGTTAGTCATGTTATGTTGTATGTATAAAAAAAAACATGATATTTTAAGCTACGGTAATTTGTTTCTAATTCGATTAGTATTAAGTGATATCAAAATTATGATTAGCTCTTTATTTTACATGTTTCTCCATGTAACATTCTTATTTCCATATGCAAGACTCATGCATAATATAAAAAAATCCACCATATTAGCTTTTTAATTCTATATAGTTCAACATTCTCCAAATTTACCCTTGTTGAATCATGTTATGTTGTTCATGTTCATATTATTTTCAAATTTTCGAACAAACTAAGATTGTGTTCAAGCGATTGGAATCATCATATAGATGAAAGACAGCTCACAAGTCAATTTTCTAAACATCGATTTAGCAATTTTAATGATAGAGTAGATGTAAAAGTTAGTAGATCAAGTGTTGAAACTATTAATTCTCATTTATGTTTTCAATTTGAAAAAAAATGATGTTAGGTTTTGTTTTTTTTTTTTCGCTTTTAGTTTTAACGTGAATGCTCAACTTTAATTAGATTCTTTGTTATAACTTCACTAAAATTTATGTGTTATATTGGTTAATTTGAAATTTTGATAACACGTTTATTATGTAGTTTGGTCGTTAATATTTTAAATGAATATGTTTATATTTTATGTTCTTTAGTATCTAGTTATTTAATTGTAATTGAATGAATATTCCCATTAGTGATCACTAATTTATTAATTTAGCGTCTGAGAGATTTAATTTATTAATTGCTATTTAATTAGTTCTCGATGACAATTTGAATAACAAAGAGAAATAAGTTAAAATTAAAAATAAATAAATTCTCTATTTAGTTTAACTTAGAATATGTTAAATAGTAAACGTATTTATCATAGTTGTTTTAACTTTTTGGTGCATGTATCAATAAATATATATTCATTTGCTTCTATATACAATTTTATATTTATTTGCATAAATATATCCGTGTTTAAATTTATTTCTCTATGTAATATTTCTATACGATTAAATCACCTATAGAAATGAGTTTTATATAATTTATTTTCTTATTTCTATTAAACTAGTGCAGATTGAGTTTATTATAACATCTACAAATTTAAATTGTACACTTTCTTTAGAGGTGAAAATGTTAAGTGGCGAAAGCATAAATTATTTATGCTTTCGGTATTAAGTATAATGTTATTTTTTTGTTATCTCAAAAATTTAATGGCAAATTATATTCATACGTCGTAAACTACTATACATACACCGTAAACTACTATACATACAGATACACCTTTTTTTTTTGAACTTAACATACACCATACGTATTACGAAACCACCATCACTTTGAATAAAACGAAACACTTAACTCGTTTCATCCGTTTTTCTCATTTCATGTGCCTATTAAACTAAGGTTCCTAATTTCCGTAAATTCACTTTTGTAAACTTTAATTTTAAATTTATTTAATTATTTTATATAGAAATCAAATTAAATTTAGACAGTAAAATGTTGACATATTCATATTTTGATGTCAAATTTACTACAAAGCATAATAATTTCAGTAGTGAATTTTAAAACTTAATTTTTTATACTTAATTTGTAGTGGAAAACGTTAAAAATGACTATAGATGAATACGACTTGAAACTGTACAAACAGAATTTGATATCTGAAAGAAATTTAAATCAAATTAAACTAATGATGTATAGAAACTTCAATTACTTATGAAAGAAATTGTATTTATTATACTATGAATTAGTAATTCTTTAATATTGATTTTTATTTTTTTATTAAACTGTGGTATTTTTGTCTAATGATTTATTAAAGTTTTTGCTTATTTTAATTATCTTAAACTCTTACTTTCAACTCCGATTAGAAAAGTACACTTAGGTTTTTTTTAAAAAAAATGTAGTTATTAGAGAATCTATGCAATTTGGTTTTAAAACTTCATATTTTTATGGTTCAATTGATTATTGATATTACTAATGATTTTAGTTTAAGTTTCAATTGTGATGTATATTTTCATATTTTTCCATCTTTAATTCTCAACTAACCATATGTAATTGAATTCCAAAATTAATGGAAATTAATCATTTAACAAGCATTACGGGGAGCAGACTCAAAAAATTATGTATAATCAATTAATTGGTTTTTAATGTTGGTTTTATTTTCTTGACATCAAAACGTTGGATTTATTTTTTATTGCTTCTCCATTCCTATAATCTAATGAGGATAATAATAAAATTAACATCCATTTGCCATATTAATTTTTTATTTTAAATATTGTCATTTGAGTTACTAATACTTGTTATAAACGTTTAATAAGTATGAACAAATAGTTGTTATACATGTCATAGAGTTGTTATGTGAAAAAAATAATTTATATTTCAAGAAGAAAATAATCCAAATGGAAACTATTATTTTTAAATTCTTGACATAACCGTTTAAAGTTCTTAAGATTATTTTTAGAGTAACGGATATTATTATCAACTCTCAAAAAATATTAATTTCACCGGTGTACTTAGACCAAGTTCCTACTAGTTTGAAATGAAAATTAAACAATAAATCACCTCGGTATCTACGAAGTAAATGAGTAAGAACACACCATTCCCATGGAGCATTACCAATTTTTTGTGCAAAATTGTAGAACATATTGTAATTAAAATGAATAAATGAACACAAACCGAGCGGTTTGAAGACTTTCGGATAGATAATCATCGCCACTAACTATATTAAGAAAAACCATTAATTTTGTATTAATAATATGTTTAGAAAACATATTGTCTAATGCATGTTTATAATAATGTGTTTTTCATTTATTAAGGATCAGGTGTAGTGGAAAATCGAATCAAACTGATTCAGTTTGTTGACTTATTAGAGCAGGTATGGAAGTGTTTCGATTATTTAGACCCTCTACCAGATGGAAACAGAGTTATTGATAATTCGTCGTGCAGGTATACTCTCCATAGCGATTGTATTGTCGTATGACATGAGTGTTCAAACTATACGACAATGCAGTTGTTATGGAAAGTATGTCTGCACTGCGACCTACCATGACTCGATCTCTATCTGATAGCGTGTCTAAACAAATGGAACACTCTCAAACCTCCTCTAATAAGTCATCATGCTGAATCAGCTCAATTCGATTTATCACTACATCTTTAATAAACAAAAAACACGTTATTATAAACATGTATTAAACAATATATTTTCTAAACAAATTAGTACAATAGGCCATGACATAAATCAACGTGTCTTTAACATAAGGCAATTTATTGTTCATATAGTCCAGACTAATTCAATTGGACCTTACTAATCGGATCCATAAAGTTTTGAAGAATGGAGGGACGCTCAAATAATTCAAAATTATGTTATTTAGTTGCGGAAATACCTTCGACCTACTTTATTTATGTTCAAATAATAGAGAAAGGTAAAACAGCCCATGTTAGGTGCACAAATTGGCCTACAGCAATGTAAGCTGTTGCTGCATGTGAGCTCTGGTCCACTTGTGGCAAAGTTGGGTTCCTATGCATGCGCGCTTTCCGATCAGACCACCGTACAATGCACAGCACCATCCCGACCAGTGCACACCACGGTCCCGATGGCCTTGAGGGTTTCACATTATTCATGTTCCACGTTTCTTTAAAACACTTATCTTCCCACTTTCTTATAATGTCTGATCCTTATTGTTCTTCCTATATACTCCTTGAACAAACTTGTTTGAATGCATCCCTACTTCCGAATTTGAAATGCGTTGATCCATTATATCTCCCGTCTCAACACAAGCAACTTCGTCCTTATTGAAAACGAAACAGCCACCATATTCAATAATATTAACGACAGCCACTTTTCTCACATTTCATGTCATTTCTTTGTACATGTAGTTTAGAGTCCCATATGAGAATGTTTTAAGAATTTAATGGTTGTAATTTTGTATGGTGTCTTTTGTGTTTATAATGTTTACATAATGTATGTAATACGTATGAAATTTTACATCATCCTTCTAATTTATGCTTGATGTTCAATATTCTGTTTTTTTTGCTTTTGTTGACTGATATTCATTGCACGTTATTTATTAATTTGTAAGCATATATAACATGTTCATTCCTTGCCCCGGATCTTCGAGATTAGAGGTTTAGTTTTCAGTTCTTCAATTGCTTGATGTTCCTGAAATTTTTGTTTGATACTGGAATAATATTATTTCATAAATTCTTAATAAGATTTACAATGGTGTGTTAGGAAAACTTGTTTAAGTAAGTAGGTAAGTGAACAAAAATATCTAACATCAATTGTGCAAAAACAAAACTATTTTCCTTTTTTATTGATTAGTAGCTCAGTGGTACAGAAAATCACAAAATCAATGACACTGATTGTTGGAAATATCTCTATGTTACGTTATCTTGACTACTAACGTAGAATACCTAAGCCAAATAAAATACCTATACATCTTTTTTCTTTTTCCATCTCTTTTTCTCTTTATTTTACTTTTATTATTTTTTTCATTTTGGTGTAAAATATGTTTGTATACCAATATATCGAATAAATTGCCAAAAAGGTTCTATTAGAAATGTTGTATATACGTTTGATTCTAAATCAAATAAATCATCAATTTTGTTTTTTTCCCCTCTCATTCTTGCACGTCAATATGAACTCATCGAATGCAATGTAGATTTATTACAAGATTTCGTTGTTTGCATGTCTGAAAATTACAGTCACAACAATGAATTGTTTTTAGTTACACGTGTGAATCAAAAATTCACCAAGTTCCCTTAAAGATTGGACATGGTTTTGAGCTATAGTTCACTAGTACAACTTGAATTAATACTCAAGTAATATAATACTAAGTAAATAGATAACTTGAATTTAATCCAATTAGTTATATAGTTCTATACACATAAAAATATTCCTACTAAAAAATTAAGTTCTTAATTGTCGGTGACATTGTATGTTCTGTTCTTTAAATATTTGTAGAAGTTGCGGCTAAAAGCTATGAATATTATAGGTTACTAATAAGGGAATGACATTAGCTTGCCAAGGATATTTCTTTCAAGTTTCAACCCTACGCTATATACAGTTACGCCTAAAGTTATCGCGAACCAACAGAATTATTCATGCTAGTAAGCTTATTAAATGCTAAGCAATCAAATAGTACCATTGCAATCACTATTATTATGATCATGAAGCAGAATCTAAAAAATACATTACGCGATATTGTTCCAATCCGTTAAATATTTATGGATTCGAGTTACAAAAGAAGTTGTCACTGAACATATTAAAATCATTATTGGTTTATTAACATAAACCATTTTACAATATCAAAAACTACATGGAGTTAAGGAGTCTTTCATTTGATTCCAATGATCGTAGCGTCCAACAAAAGAACATGCTCGTATTATTTAATTAGACACACACAAACACATCTTAACTGAATTTGAGAAACAAAAAATATGAGCTTGAAGATAATTTATCCTATGACGTTGTGACCAATGTGGTCAAAGCGCTCGCCTAGGCGTCAAAGAGCCCTGGGCGCCGACCTAGGCTTTTCTCTATTTCTAGGAGCCGGTGATTCTCAAGGCGCCAATAAAGCGCTCCAAGCGACGAAGCGATGAAAAAGCGAAGCTCCAATTTAAACGCGCTTTAGTTAATTGAGAAATGATTTAGGGCTTTGGCCCAAAACCCTCAAAATCGAACTCGATAGTTGCTATGCTGTTGTTCGTTTAGGGCATTCTCAACTCTTGTCATTTTAAAAAAAAACTAATCTCGAGCCACCGACCGAAACCCCCACTACCACCGACCCTACTGCTGCCGACTGAAACCCCCACTGCAGCCAACCAAAGCCTCCACTGCCGATCTCGAGTTCGTGAACCATTGTCGAGGTATATTTTTTAATTTGTTTGAAGTTTTAACTTATTTATGAGCTGATTTATAGTTTTATTTAAAAGTTTTGTTTAAGAAGCCATAAACTTAGTTTAAGACTTTAAGTTATACAGTTTTGTTTAAATATAAAGGTAAAAACGGATTTAAATTTAAGTTGTAAACTTAGTTTAAGTTAATGATAATGTTATAAATTTAGTTTAAATTATAAAGTTTAGTTTAAATAAATGTTTTGATTTTAAAAACTGATTTTAAGTTTAAGTAAGTTTAAATTATAAAATTCAAAATTGATTTTAAATATTATTAAGTTTAAATTAAATTATAGAGTTTTGTTTAAATTAAGTTTAAGTTATAAAGTTTTGATTTTAAATTGAGTTTAAGTTCGTTTTAAATTAATTAATTTAAATGTTTAAATTAAGTGTAAGTTAGTTTTAAATTTAGCTTAATTTATATGTTTAAGTTAAAATTTAAAATTGAATTTAAAGTTTTAACTTTTAAGTTTTATTTTCAGAATTTTAAAGGTAAAAGTTAAAAGTTTTGTAGTTTAAACTTTAAAATTTGAACTTTAAATTGAATTTTAAAATTCAGTTTTTAAAATGCAGTTTCTTTTAAATGCAGTTTTTACTGTTTAAGCAATGATGTTGTAATTTCTTTATTTTAAGTATTTTTGCTGTTTGTAGACATGAATTTGATGACTTTGTGCCTTCTTGATTTGGTTTATGATGATCATACGTTATTTTATTATTAATATTGCATTTATATATAATTATTTTAAGCCAAAATGTGAGTTTTAAGGCTTTTTTTAGGTGTGGTTTTTTGCTGTAAAACAGCAAAACTGATGCACAAGGCGTCCAAAAAAGCCCTAGGCGCCAAAAAGTGCTAGGCGAGGGCTTGGGGCTTTTGGGGGCTTTTTCGCCTTGGCTACACTGACGTTATCCCAATGTAAGTCTCTAAATTCTCAATTTACCAAACAAATGAGAACTTTATAACTAGTGTGAAGGTAAATGACAACTTTTAGGCTGTACATGAAACATGTGCACTAGGTAGAATTGATCCAGATGTTATATTGTGTATATGGACCAATGTCCGGATTAAGAAGACTTAATTATTTAGCTTCAAAAATGTAATGATTAACCTGAATAGCAGCGTCCCTAGCATACCCGAATGGACCACTAATTCCATATTTCCTTGCAACATTTGAATTTTGTAAGATTATAACAGCACTGGTCCACTATTAAAATAACCGAGAACAAACCGTAAATTTGTTCTTAATTATGATAATAAATGGATAAATAATTGAGAAAACTTGAATTTATACCTGTGAAATAATAATATAGTAGTCCCGACTCCCGAAACATTTAGTTGTACAACAAGAGCCAACATGCCATTTAGAAGTATGATAAGGGCCAACATATCACTTCTTTAACAACACCTAAAGTAATGCAAAAAATAATTAGTTGTTATTACTAGAAGGAAAAACTGAGAAAATAAACAAAATGGGAAGTTAACTTCACTTTTTCACAACCCCACAAATCAACATAGATAAAACGCGGCTTCCATCAACATAAACCCAATCTCGAACCTACAGCCTCCAATAACCACTGCCAAAACCTACCCCGCAACATCGATTGTCTACCAAATACCTGGACCACCTCGCAAAATCCCTACTGACCCTCACCAGCAGATCGAGAACCCACGTCAGAATTGGGAATTGGAATTCAAAATTTTGGATCTGGAGGCATTTTTCTTAAAAGTCGTGGATCTGGAAATTTTACTAAGGATTGAGGAAGAAAGGTTAAATTAGGGTTTTTTGAAATGTCACGAAGTTTTCCTGTGGCAGAATGTTAGGCGTGGAGAAAAGGCATTATAAAGACAGGCCTGGTCTATTTCCACCCCCACTTATTGTTTTTCACACACCCCATATTTAAAAAAAAAACACCTCGCATTTTGCTCTTTCTACCTATCATACAAAAAGTTAAACGATATTTCATTTCAGTCTCTCTTCTCAACGTAAACTCTATTTCTCAAAGCTTTCACCTCCGTCACGATTATTTCAGCCGCCACTAACGTACGTCATATATTTCAGCCACCGCTGCCATGAAGAAGGAAAGGAGAAACAAACATCGTCATGTTAAGTGATTTTGCTATGTAACATGAAGATATATAGAACGTTGGAAAATTGCTTGAAGTACGCACAAGTTGATCGAACCCTAGGTGAGACTCACGTTTGCCACAAACGAGGTTGTGGCACCAAGCTCATCTGCCACGAACGTGGTTGTGACTACGTTAATCACGTTCGTGACATACGAGGTTGGTGCCACATTTCGTTTGTGCCAAACGTGGTTGATGTACAGTTGCATTGACATGTCGGTGATCGACATTTTTTTATGCTTGCATCATTTTTTTCCAAAATTCTCTTGTATTTCAGATTGCTTACATTATTTTTTCTCGTTTATCATCATTTATCATGTTTTATTGCTATCATTCTTATATCATGTTATGGTATAATTGGAATTAAAATTTTAACCGGGAGGTGAAGAGAAAATATCGGGGTGTTAATAGATGGAAACATAAAGACAAGGACATATGCAGGGAAAATTTTAGATTGGAGCCAAAAAAATTGGATTGGAGCCAGGAAAAAAGAACGTGCATATGATAAACAAGATGGGTATTAGAAAAACCTTCAGATGCATATAACTTGTAGCGTAATGTTTATATTTTATGCGTATGAAAATTTAATTATCAAATATAATAATCAACTATAACTATTAATAATTAAATACTAAATATAAATATTACTTCTTAATTATTATAGAATGTTTATTAATCATTAATTATAAAAATTAATTATTGCATGGTAAATATTAAATATTTGTCTTAGTTATTTATACTTCATAACTTTTTAACAGAATCATGATCATTTAATATTAATTGTTAATCATTAAATAATCAATACTAATTATTATTAATTAATACTTAATTATTGTAAGTATTTATCTAAGAATTATAGTTAATCATTAATTATTTAACGGTAATTAATAATTATTAAAAAATAATTATACATTAGCTGTAATATTTTATATGATACACAAGTTGCACTACTTACGAACTAGTTGAAACATACTGGTACTAGGATATGCGTGAACTAAGATCTAATGCACTTATTAACCATTAAATATTAAATATTAGATAATAAATATCACGTATTAACCATTAAATATTTATTATCAATTATTTAGTAGTAATCATTAATAATTATTACTTCTTATTTATTAGTTATTATTTATTAATTATTACTTATTTCTTAATTGAATATCAATTATTCATTATTTAATATTAATTATTCAATAGTAATTATTTAATATTAACTATTAATTACTAAATGTAAATAATAAATATTAACTATAATTTACAAATTATTAACAATTAATTATAATAAATAATTAACATAAAAAATGATTATTGAACATAGATGATAACTGGTAATCAGGAGTCCTCAGTAGATAACTTTTTAACTTAGCAAAATGTTTGGTTTTACAAACGTATAATGCAAACTCGATATTTTAAATTCATTTTGTAATCTTAGTCACTTGAATTTATATTTTTGGATTTGGGCATTATCCTTCTTAACTGCCCCGGCCCGACTGAATTGGTTGCCCCAGTCAAACACAAAATACAAAGCAGAAGTAAAATAAATAAATAAATAAATACTTATAAATGGGTGGAATAGGGATTAAACTTGACTTGCTTAGTTCATAGACGAAATAAACAACCACTGCCACATTATCTTTAAAAATGCTCTGGAAATGGAAGCTCGCTATTTATTCAAAACCTCATATTGTTGCCCTCTCACTGGCTTGTTGCCATAGACTGCCGTCTTAGTAGCCTTACCCTAGGGTCGGACCTGCTTCTTAACTAGTATACACTATATATATTTATACAGTGTTGTTTAATATACAATAAAATATTCAATAAAAACTCACATTTATATTTTCCTACAAATTTTTAATGATATTACAAATAATGGGTAATTATTAATGATTTCTTATGAAGTGTTTCTTATGTTACAATAATTTTTATGCAGATGGAAATGATCATAAATAACTATATATTGAAGACGAAGTTATTTATAATGATTATAAGCGAACAATTTTTACATAGGTAGAATAATATCGAATTTATCATGCAATTGTTAAAACAAATTAGTTGTTTTTAATTTTGATTTGTTTGAATTCAGAGTAATTAAAGAAGCACTCATAATTAATTCTATTTCAATTATAAGTTCAATTAATGAGAAAAATAATTATATACTTATTCTCTTTAATGCTAATCAATTATTGAATTAAATATAATCAATTAATTCCTTCTATTTCCATAGGTAATTTCTTAAAATTAATATTCTTTATGTGTATCCTCTACAAGTAGTTTTTTTTTTTTTGAAATTAAGTCCTTATATGGTATACGACATACTATAAGTCAACATACCATAATTCTATACTTAGTGGCTCGAATCACGCACTATGCATGATTCGAACGTTTGACCTTATGGATCAAATCCAAAGCGCTTAACCACTGTGACAGTAATGCTAGACATTTTATGGTAATGCATTATTTCACTTTGAATAATGATAATTTTTGTACTGTTTCAGTTATAATGCCTGAATGTATATTTGAGGTAAAGACAAAATTATTTGGTTGTTTCAAAAATTAGACTTCACAATGTTTATGTTCTACGTATGTTAGTCATGTTATGTTGTATGTATAAAAAAAACATGATATTTTAAGCTACGGTAATTTGTTTCTAATTCGATTAGTATTAAGTGATATCAAAATTATGATTAGCTCTTTATTTTACATGTTTCTCCATGTAACATTCTTATTTCCATATGCAAGACTCATGCATAATATAAAAAAATCCACCATATTAGCTTTTTAATTCTATATAGTTCAACATTCTCCAAATTTACCCTTGTTGAATCATGTTATGTTGTTCATGTTCATATTATTTTCAAATTTTCGAACAAACTAAGATTGTGTTCAAGCGATTGGAATCATCATATAGATGAAAGACAGCTCACAAGTCAATTTTCTAAACATCGATTTAGCAATTTTAATGATAGAGTAGATGTAAAAGTTAGTAGATCAAGTGTTGAAACTATTAATTCTCATTTATGTTTTCAATTTGAAAAAAAATGATGTTAGGTTTTGTTTTTTTTTTTTCGCTTTTAGTTTTAACGTGAATGCTCAACTTTAATTAGATTCTTTGTTATAACTTCACTAAAATTTATGTGTTATATTGGTTAATTTGAAATTTTGATAACACGTTTATTATGTAGTTTGGTCGTTAATATTTTAAATGAATATGTTTATATTTTATGTTCTTTAGTATCTAGTTATTTAATTGTAATTGAATGAATATTCCCATTGGTGATCACTAATTTATTAATTTAGCGTCTGAGAGATTTAATTTATTAATTGCTATTTAATTAGTTCTCGATGACAATTTGAATAACAAAGAGAAATAAGTTAAAATTAAAAATAAATAAATTCTCTATTTAGTTTAACTTAGAATATGTTAAATAGTAAACGTATTTATCATAGTTGTTTTAACTTTTTGGTGCATGTATTAATAAATATATATTCATTTACTTCTATATACAATTTTATATTTATTTGCATAAATATATCCGTGTTTAAATTTATTTCTCTATGAAATATTTCTATACGATTAAATCACCTATAGAAATGAGTTTTATATAATTTATTTTCTTATTTCTATTAAACTAGTGCAGATTGAGTTTATTATAACATCTACAAATTTAAATTGTACACTTTCTTTAGAGGTGAAAATGTTAAGTGGCGAAAGCATAAATTATTTATGCTTTCGGTATTAAGTATAATGTTATTTTTTTGTTATCTCAAAAATTTAATGGCAAATTATATTCATACGTCGTAAACTACTACACATACACCGTAAACTACTATACATACAGATACACCTTTTTTTTTAACTTAACATACACCATACGTATTACGAAACCACCATCACTTTGAATAAAACGAAACACTTAACTCGTTTCATCCGTTTTTCTCATTTCATGTGCCTATTAAACTAAGGTTCCTAATTTCCGTAAATTCACTTTTGTAAACTTTAATTTTAAATTTATTTAATTATTTTATATAGAAATCAAATTAAATTTAGACAGTAAAATGTTGACATATTCATATTTTGATGTCAAATTTACTACAAAGCATATAATAATTTCAGTAGTGAATTTTAAAACTTAATTTTTTATACTTAATTTGTAGTGGAAAACGTTAAAAATGACTATAGATGAATACGACTTGAAACTGTACAAACAGAATTTGATATCTGAAAGAAATTTAAATCAAATTAAACTAATGATGTATAGAAACTTCAATTACTTATGAAAGAAATTGTATTTATTATACTATGAATTAGTAATTCTTTAATATTGATTTTTATTTTTTTATTAAATTGTGGTATTTTTGTCTAATGATTTATTAAAGTTTTTGCTTATTTTAATTATCTTAAACTCTTACTTTCAACTCCGATCAATTCTTAAACCATAGTAAAGTACACTTAGGTTTTTTAATAAAAAAATTGTAATTATTAGAGAATCTATGCAATTTGGTTTTTAAAACTTCATATTTTTCTGGTTCAATTGATTATTGATATTACTAATGATTTTAGTCTAAGTTTCAATTGTGATGTATATTTTCATATTTTTCCATCTTTAATTCTCAACTAACCATATGTAATTGAATTCCAAAATTAATGGAAATTAATCATTTAACAAGCATTACGGGGAGCAGACTCAAAAAATTATGTATAATCAATTAATTGGTTTTTAATGTTGGTTTTATTTTCTTGACATCAAAACGTTGGATTTATTTTTTATTGCTTCTCCATTCCTATAATCTAATGAGGATAATAATAAAATTAACATCCATTTGCCATATTAATTTTTTATTTTAAATATTGTCATTTGAGTTACTAATACTTGTTATAAACGTGTAATAAGTGTGAACAAATAGTTGTTATACATGTCATAGAATTGTTATGTGAAAAAAATAATTTATATTTCAAGAAGAAAATAATCCAAATGGAAACTATTATTTTTAAATTCTTGACATAACCGTTTAAAGTTCTTAAGATTATTTTTAGAGTAACGGATATTATTATCAACTCTCAAAAAATATTAATTTCACCGGTGTACTTAGACCAAGTTCCTACTAGTTTGAAATGAAAATTAAACAATAAATCACCTCAGTATCTACGAAGTAAATGAGTAAGAACACACCATTCTCATGGAGCATTACCAATTTTTTGTGCAAAATTGTAGAACATATTGTAATTAAAATGAATAGATGAACACAAACCGAGAGGTTTGAAGACTTTCGGATAAATAATCATCGCCGCTAACTATATTAAGAAAAACCATTAATTTTGTATTAATAATATGTTTAGAAAACATATTGTCTAATGCATGTTTATAATAATGTGTTTTTCATTTATTAAGGATAAGGTGTAGTGGAAAATCGAATCAAACTGATTCAGTTTGTTGACTTACTAGAGCAGGTATGAAAGTGTTTCGATTATTTAAACCCTCTACCAGATGGAAACAGAGTTATTGATAATTCGTCGTGCAGGTATACTCTCCATAGCGATTGTATTGTCGTATGACATGAGTGTTCAAACTATACGACAATGCAGTTGTTATGGAAAGTATGTCTGCACTGCGACCTACCATGACTCGATCTCTATCTGATAGCGTGTCTAAACAAATGAAACACTCTCAAACCTCCTCTAATAAGTCATCATGCTGAATCAGCTCAATTCGATTTATCACTACATCTTTAATAAACAAAAAGCACGTTATTATAAACATGTATTAAACAATATATTTCCTAAACAAATTATTACAATAGGCCATGACATAAATCAACGTGTCTTTAACATAAGGCAATTTATTGTTCATATAGTCCAGACTAATTCAATTGGACATTACTAATCGGATCCATAAAGTTTTGAAGAATGGAGGGACGCTCAAATAATTCAAAATTATGTTATTTAATTGCAGAAATACCTTCGACCTACTTTATTTATGTTCAAATAATAGAGAAAGGTAAAACAGCCCATGTTAGGTGCACAAATTGGCCTACAGCAATGCAAGCTGTTGCTTTAGCAACAACATGATTGTTGCTTCATGTGAGCTCTGGTCCACTTGTGGCAAAGTTGGGTTCCTATGCATGCACGCTTTCCGATCAGACCACCGTACAATGCACAGCACCATCCCGACCAGTGCACACCACGGTCCCGATGGCCTTGAGGGTTTCACATTATTCATGTTCCACGTTTCTTTAAAACACTTATCTTCCCACTTTCTTATAATGTCGGATCCTTATTGTTCTTCCTATATACTCCTTGAACAAACTTGTTTGAATGCATCCCCACTTCCGAATTTGAAATGCGTAGATCCATTATATCTCCCGTCTCAACACAAGCAACTTCGTCCTTATTGAAAACAAAACAGCCGCCATATTCAATAATATTAACGACAGCCACTTTTCTCACATTTCATGTCATTTCTTTGTACATGTAGTTTAGAGTCCCATATGAGAATGTTTTAAGAATTTAATGGTTGTAATTTTGTATGGTGTCTTTTGTGTTTATAATGTTTACATAACGTATGTAATACGTATGAAATTTTACATCATCTGTTATCTCATTTTTGGTCAAAACTGGAATATCAATGTTGTGTGCATTTCCACCACGACCGAACCAAGAAGAAGCAGCCAGCAAGCGTATATAAGTCTGGGATTTCACTCATGATTCAAGTATAAAAGTCCATTCGGTATCAAAGATTTAAAGTTTCATTCGGCAATGTAGAGCGAAATCTCATTCGGCATTCAAGATGCCTTGGTTCATCCGGCGTTCCCAATACAAGAGCTCATTCGGTACTCCATGTACTGCCGAACGAGCTCCACTGAGTCTACCACCTACCGAACCAAACACTTCCTAGCTCCTACCGGACCAACCCTCCACCATCTCTCACCGAATCAACCCAATCTATATCCTCACCAATCTATATCCTCACCTCCACCGATCCAAACCCTCTCCAAAGACTACCGGTCCGAACCACCTCCAACCGGACCAAAGCCCTACCGGTCCAACACCACTCCCTGCATAACCGGACCAAAGCTCCACCGGTCCACCATGCTCCTACCACCGAACCAAGGAAAACCGAACCAGATATGCCAGGCCAGATTGCTTCAGCTCAGGCCCGCCAGCTACTATATACATCCAAGACCCCTGCCCCCGACCTCCCTCTATAAATAGAGGGGCAGGGGTACAACAATGGAGGACAAGTTTGAGAGCTTAAGCACGGAAGGAACTTTCAAACAACTTTCATATACTTGTATACAAAGCTTTGTACTTGTAATCTGAAGAGAAAAGGAGAATAACATGTAAAGTGGACGTAGGCACGTTCTGGCCGAACCACTATAAATCTGTGTGTCTTTTACAGTTTAGTCCCAGCTTTTTATATATTTGCGTGAATCACCCAAATCGCTAATAACAACATATAATCAACTAAATCGTACGACTTTGGGGTGTTTGCCCATTTTTTGCGCAAACATCATCCTTCTAATTTATGCTTGATGTTCAATGTTCTGTTTTTATTGCTTTTGTTGACTGATATTCATTGCACGTTATTTATTAATTTGTAATCATATATAACATGTTCATTCCTTGCCCCGGATCTTCGAGATTAGAGGTTTAGTTTTCAGTTCTTCAATTGCTTGATGTTCCTGAAATTTTTGTTTGATACTGGAATAATATTATTTCATAAATTCTTAATAAGATTTACAATGGTGTGTTAGGAAAACTTGTTTAAATAAGTAGGTAAGTGAACAAAAATATCTAACATCAATTGTGCAAAAACAAAACTATTTTCCTTTTTTATTGTGTAGTAGCTCAGTGGTACAGAAAATCACAAAATCAATGACACTGATTGTTGGAAATATCTCTATGTTACATTATCTTGACTACTAACGTAGAATACCTAAGCCAAATAAAATACCTATACATCTTTTTTCTTTTTCCATCTCTTTTTCTATTTATTTAATTTTTATTATTTTTTTCATTTTAGTGTAAAATATGTTTGTAAACCAATATATCGAATAAATTGCCAAAAAGGTTCTATTAGAAATGTTGTATATACGTTTGACTCTAAATCAAATAAATCATCAATTTTGTTTTTCCCCCTCATTCTTGCACGTCAATATGAACTCATCCAATGCAATGTAGATTTATTACAAGATTTCGTTGTTTGCATGTCAAATCTTAAATTATGCATGTGTGAAAATTACAGTCACAACAATGAATTGTTTTTAGTTACACGTGTGAATCAAAAATTCACCAAGTTCTCTTAAAGATTGGACATGGCTTTGAGCTATAGTTCACCAGTACAACTTGAATTAATACTCAAGTAATATAATACTAAGTAAATAGATAACTTGAATTTAATCCAATTAGTTATATAGTTCTATACACATAGAAATATTCCTACTAAAAAATTAAGTTCTTAATTGTCGGTGACATTGTATGTTCTGTTCTTCAAATATTTGTAGAAGTTGCGGCTAAAAGCTATGAATATTATAGGTTACTAATAAGGGAATGACAGTAGCTTGCCAAGGATATTTCTTTCAAGTTTCAACCCTACGCTATATACAGTTACGCCTAAAGTTATCGAGAACCAACAGAATTATTCATGCTAGTAAGCTTATTAAATGCTAAGCAATCAAATAGTACCATTGCAATCACTATTATTATGATCATGAAGCAGAATCTAAAAAATACATTACGCGATATTGTTCCAATCCGTTAAATATTTATGGATTCGAGTTACAAAAGAAGTTGTCACCGAACATATTAAAATCATTATTGGTTTATTAACATAAACCATTTTACAATATCAAAAACTATATGCAGTTAAGGAGTCTTTCATTTGATTCCAATGATCGTAGCGTCCAACAAAAGAACATGCTCGTATTATTTAATTAGACACACACAAACACATCTTAACCGAATTTGAGAAACAAAAAATATGAGCTTGAAGATAATTTATCCTATGACGTTGTGACCAATGTGGTCAAAGCACTCGCCTAGGCGTCAAAGAGCCCTGGGCGCCGACCTAGGCTTTTCTCTATTTCCAGGAGCCGGTGATTCTCAAGGCGCCAATAAAGCGCTCCAAGCGACGAAGCGATGAAAAAGCGAAGCTCCAATTTAAGCGCGCTTTAGTTAATTGAGAAATGATTTAGGGCTTTGGCCCAAAACCCTCAAAATTGAACTCGATAGTTGCTATGCTGTTGTTCGTTTAGGGCATTCTCAACTCTTGTCATTTTAAAAAAAAACTAATCTCGAGCCACCGACCGAAACCCCGACAACCACCGACCCTACTGCTGCCGACTGAAACCCCCACTGCAGCCAACCAAAGCCTCCACTGCCGATCTCGAGTTCGTGAACCATTGTCGAGGTATATTTTTTAATTTATTTGAAGTTTTAACTTATTTATGAGCTGATTTATAGTTTTATTTAAAAGTATTGTTTAAGAAGCCATAAACTTAGTTTAAGACTTTAAGTTATACAGTTTTGTTTAAATATAAAGGTAAAAACGGATTTAAATTTAAGTTGTAAACTTAGTTTAAGTTAATTATAATGTTATAAATTTAGTTTAAATTATAAAGTTTAGTTTAAATAAATGTTTTGATTTTAAAAACTGATTTTAAGTTTAAGTAAGTTTAAATTATAAAATTCAAAACTGATTTTAAATATTATTAACTTTAAATTAAATTATAGAGTTTTGTTTAAATTAAGTTTAAGTTATAAAGTTTTGATTTTAAATTGAGTTTAAGTTCGTTTTAAATTAATTAATTTAAATGTTTAAATTAAGTGTAAGTTAGTTCTAAATTTAGCTTAATTTATATGTTTAAGTTAAAATTTAAAATTGAATTTAAAGTTTTAACTTTTAAGTTTTATTTTCAGAATTTTGAAGGTAAAAGTTAAAAGTTTTGTAGTTTAAACTTTAAAATTTGAACTTTAAATTGAATTTTAAAATGCAGTTTTTAAAATGCAGTTTCTTTTAAATGCAGTTTTTACTATGTAAGCAATGATGTTGTAATTTCTTTATTTTAAGTATTTTTGTTGTTTGTAGACATGAATTTGATGACTTTGTGCCTTCTTGATTTGGTTTATGATGATCATACGTTATTTTATTCTTAATATTGCATTTATATATAATTATTTTAAGCCAAAATGTGAGTTTTAAGGCTTTTTTTAGGTGTGGTTTTTTGCTGTAAAACAGCAAAACTGATGCACAAGGCGTCCAAAAAAGCCCTAGGCGCCAAAAAGTGCTAGGCGAGGGCTTGGGGCTTTTGGGGGCTTTTTCGCCTTGGCTACACTGACGTTATCCCAATGTAAGTCTCTAAATTCTCAATTTACCAAATAAATGAGAACTTTATAACTAGTGTGAAGGTAAATGACAACTTTTAGGCTGTACATGAAACATGTGCTGTAACGACCCATAAAATTTTAGCAATTTTTAATTGGTATTTAACGTATTGAATTGGATTTTGAGAAATTATTAATAATAAAATTTTGAAAAAGAAAAGAAAATATGTTATGTATATTAATGATTTGTAGTACGAGCTGTGTACATATATTTTAAAGTTTGGTTGTGGTTATACCTATAAGATCTAGTACAAAAACTTTATAAACTATTATTTATACTATAATATAAGTTAAGTTTGATGTAAATTTGGTAGCATAGTTCATTTCTATTGGGTATAAATATCAATAGCGTGGGTAATAAATTTACGGTCTCCTTTTGCTTTTCAGCAAGGTGTGTAAATTTTAAGTATGTTGAGTACGTTCCATATATAGTTATTTTGGAAAACCACTGTATATGTATGATGGTCTATTTGAAGTGTATATATAGTAAAGCGTATTTATACCAAGTTTTATTTAATTTATATGTGTTATAATAGCTATATATATATGTTAGTCTTGATACTAGTATATAGTTTTACTGAAGTTTGATTTCTAGTCATGTTAAATATATATATATATATATTTGATTTTGGGTTTTTGTGTCACCATTTCCAGTTTATTTTAGTGCATATTTAGTATATCTATACATATGTCGTCAGCTATAAATACGATAGTTAAGGGTTTCATATATCATATGAACCAAAGAAGAAGAGAAGTATATACTATATTTAACTACATATATGAAGTATATGTTTTAAGGGTTGATTTAAGGTCTGCATTAAAAAAAGTAGTTGTGATTACCATTATTTCATATTGTACCTTCTATATTCCTGACTGACTTTCAGCGTTCATTCATTCATTTTTAATTGTGGGTTTTTCTTTTCTCTCTCTTTTCTTATAAATAATTGTACGCATTCATCTCTTTCCCTTTCTTATATTTTGTCCCTTCATCATCTTTTAGCCGTTAATTTTGTTTCGAAAATCAAGAAAATTTGTATACGTTTTATTCTTTTTGAACGTTTAATAATAAAGATAAATCTGCATAGTATAATCAGATATGAATTGAGATCTAGGAAATAAATAAATATAAAAACGTATAACATGCCACTAATAATAAATTGCTTTAATAGCTTCTCAATTAGCGTACAGCTGTTTCCATCCCATGCCATGTCAAAAGTTTGAAACGTAATAAATGCTATATGATTATTTCGCATTTATTTTTTTTCCTTTATTATTTCCTGTACGTTTTCATTCCAATCTAAATTATAACTTTTTGATTTCCATGCCTTTTCGGATCTCAAACGCGCAGCCCAAGGAATATTTCTTTAATAATTTTCCTAAAAATCAGCTTTTGGCCGTTTTATTGCCTTGATTTCAAATTGTGCCCGTTTGTTTTTCTCATTCCTCTCATACGTTACCACCTTTATTTATGCTCGGGACACAGCTCATTTTTTTTCCTTCGTTCCCTTTCTTTTATTTGCTTCCTTCGTTTCCATCGGTTCAATTATATAGATTTTTATATTCGTTGCACGTTTACATTCATTTATTTTGACCAGTCCTTTCCTTTGTTATTCCCCTAATTTTGTGCGTTACTTTACCATAACCAATGCTCCGTATTTATTCGCTTTAATCTTTTCAGCTGAATTTGACCATTACTATTCAAATCAATTCATATTTATTGTATACGTTTCGTATGCAACGGTTCTTTTCTTTATTTATTTTGCCTTTATAACCTTGTTTGACTTCGTTTCTTTCATATTGCAAACTGCTGTCACTTCCAATCTCATTCCTCATTTTAAGTTTTCTTCCTCCTCCTTCTTCCATTTTTCTTTCTACAGATCCACCTATTTTCTCCCTTCTTTTACCGTGCTTCCACCTCCCATCGCTTCGTCACCCACCACATCCAACTCATCCCTCTCCCTCCGCGTTTTTCTCTCCTCCTCTCATGCACATATCTCTCTACACGTGTTGTCATCGCCTGCATGCTCAGCCATCCTCAGAGCCTTCACCATCAACAATCATGCCACACATTATCTTTGAGTAATAGGTTAGCATATATTTATAATATATATGTGTTATTGTATATTTTCTATAAGTCTGTATTTGGAATATGTGATCTGTCCTACATGATTTTAAATTCATGTTAGTTATGTATCATATGGTATTATATATATGAGTTCATAACAGTATTCTTTTTTTTTTTCTTTTTTTCTTTTTTTTTTCGTTCATAGTGTGTATGATATTATACTATGTATAGAGATTTGATAACTTGATTGTTTTATACTTTATGTGTCACGTTGGTATTCAATTTTAAAAGTTTGAAGGTTATATATTAGTTAATATATAGTTTAATATATGTCAGTAATGTATATCTATGCAGTAATATTGTATGTATTATAGCAAAGTAAGTTTTTTTTTTGATTTAAGATATCATATATACATCTTATAAATATAGTATGGTTCCAAGTATGAAATGTTTGCAGTTTTCAGATTCTATATAATATAAAATTTTGTTCGCATGTTATAAAATTTGATAAGTGTATATATAAATATTATATAAAAAGTTAGTACATATATAAAACGTAAAGCATACTCATCTTATCAGTCGATTGTATATGTATTTAAATATATGATATGTTTAAAGCTATGTATTTTGTGAATAACTGGTTATAAGTATATATATACACATTTGATTTAAAGTTATAAAGGTATGCATATTGTGAATTAGACTATATTAATGGTTAGCTTACAAATATTTATATAGTTTTATAGGGAAGTACGAGCTATGTGGGTTATATTTTTAGCAAGCGTATTGTTACCACTTTAAAATGGGTGAAGTTTTACAGTTTACGGTCTATTTGTGTAAGTGTGTAATGTATGTTTAATTTAATAAAGTTATGATAGTTTTGTATAAAATGTTTAACTATTTATATATCTGATATAATGATAGTTTCATATCTGATATAGCTTATATATTATAAAGTTACAGGATACGTTAGTTTTATACGCTAGTTAATATATATATTTAATAATTGACTAAAATGTTTTCAGTGTGAGTTTACTTTTTTTAGTGTTGGATTTTATACGGCATAGTATGTATACTTGTTCACAGTCTATATAAGTATATGAGTGCATGTGTCATTATAAGTATTTTGTTGTTTATAAATCTCGAGACATATATATGCGTTTAGGTGTTTGTTTCAGACTTACGTAATATATATATATAACCGAATATAGGCTATGCATTTGGAATTTCTATATATACATTTTTATTATGAACATATATAGGTTGCTTTCATGGGTTTTTTTTAAGTAATATATATTACAATAAGTGGTTATATTGTTTTTATAATAATTATTGACTATAAAATATAATACAATGGTTTTTTTTTGGACGAATTATGTTTAAATTACATATAGGTATATATAGATTTTAAATATACATTTTTAATTTGAAAATTGGTTTTGGGAGAATTAATATCATAATAATTTATATTTTTTTCTGTAATATCAAAATTGATTCGATTCGTTCTCATCGATTTCCCATTATCAGCCTTGTCCGTCGTGCCTATTTTCTGCATCAAATCTTGTCCATCTAGCGTTGCTTTGGATTTCGTAGCTTATTTCATCATCATATATCTCTAGCCTCGAAAAGTGAGCAATCACTCACGATTAACGTTCTTTTATTTATTAAATTTAATTTCAATTGAAATGACAATTGAAATATGCTGCTGTTAGATTTAAATTGTTATATATGCTTTTATCGGTAACTGTTCACTTATGGGATATGATACCATATCTTATTGTTTATATTTATTTTGATGATATATGCTTGTTGTTATTATTATTTTCATATCTGTTATCACTCTGCAAGTTCCCTATTAGTATAGAAATCACTATGGGTTGAAAAGATACATACCCGAACGGACTTTAGAATAGGATAATTTCGTTACGGGTTGAAATGATAGACCCAAGCGATTTTTGATTTAATTTAAAATTTTGGATTTCGGGTTGAAATGATATCCACCCGAATATATTTAGTGTACGGATTGAAATGATAAATATCCGTAGCACTTGACTATATGGTAGGAAATATATATACAGACACCGTTGGTCCATATAAATATTTTGAAATTATTTCTATAATTTTGGAAAGAAATATACGGTTTAATAAATTTTGATTCTTAAGATATTATATAAATGGAAATTTTATATATAGATTTAGTCGTAATATTTGATTTAAATTAGATTGATTTAATACATATAATATAGTTGAGTATCTATGGAAATCTATATTTCAAATAGATCTTTCTCGTAATAAATTGAAAAAATAGGATTGGGAGGTACATTTGGGTTTATTAAAAATGGTATTTAAATAAGGATTTATTTAATTAAATCGACTTGAATTGAACTTGTAAATATTAAAGCTTTGAGCTATATTGGAATTTAAATGGCGATTTCGAGATTTAGATCTGTATTTGAAATAAATATAGTTGAATTTGTTATTTAGAAACTAAACTGAATTAAAATATAAATTTAGGTTGAACTAAATTTGAATTTATTATTTAGAAGCTAAATTGAATAAAAATTAGTTTGAAACGTTGAATACTT
Organism: Allium cepa; assembly: GCA_030765085.1. NCBI lineage: Eukaryota > Viridiplantae > Streptophyta > Magnoliopsida > Asparagales > Amaryllidaceae > Allium > Allium cepa. Next base: position 273,767,282 of record CM060946.1, read on the forward strand.
AAAGTTTGAAATATATTGGAATATAAAGGGGGTATTTTGTGATTTCAAATTTGAATTTGAGATTGATAAATTGGGATTTGAATTTAATTTGAATGGGAAGGTTGGGTTAATGTTGAAACGATTTGTTAAGTTGAGGGAATTGAAAATACTTTACTGTATAAATTATTTAATATATACAAACACTATTTGGGAAATATAGAGATATTTGGAGTGAAAATGATGTTTTGGTTTTGAAGTATAAATTAAGATGAAAGAACCACGGTGTTATAGTGTATATTTCTACCCTGTAGATAGTTCCATGGACCCTTAGAGGATGGTTATTCCAAACATTCTTTGAGTTAATTATATTTCAGTTGATATTTCACTTGAGTTAGATTTATAGATATAAGAATGTTAATCCTGACTCGAGTGTTTTGTGTTTTGCTTTACGCTCGGGTCAGACTGAGTGATACAGCATTTGAGACTCACCTTCGAAGTTGGAGCCTTGCTTGAAGATCCAGCTATCTATCCTTTCAGTCATCCTGTTGATTTGTTCAGAGAAGTCATCTGCGCATACTGGAGACTTCACTATATCTAAGATATTCAATTGTATTTATTTCTATCTCCAATGTATATAGTAGCTTCATAAACTACTATTCTTTATCTATTCCGCTGCATTGTATTACTCTGTGTAAGTGATCTATGATTGATTTATTTACTGTATATTTTAAGTTTTGCCAAATTTTTATTAACAATTCGGTATTTTGAATTATTCAAGTCGGACATGTACGGTTTTATTGTCGAATTTGAATGGTCCAAAATAGCGGGTCGTTACAGTTGGTATCAGAGCTTTGGCTCTAGGCAAAACTTAGCATATATGGTAAATTTATTTACAGAATCACTTTCGTTCGAGTTGAATCTCTTCCTTTTTGACTCAATTTCCTTTGAGTTTTGGAATGTCCCTCGGTTTCGAAATTCATTCTGTCTCTCCCTATTTATATTCGTTTGATTCTGGAGTATCCCATAACTCCATTGAATGATTTGTAAAGGGGGTGAAAACTCCTTTTCAATTGGCATTGACTCACCGAAGATTCCTGTATCCTCGGTTTACGATGCTGATATATCTTGTTATGCCGAATTCTATATCTCCGACGATCGAATGTCGAATTGCCTCAGAATTCTACACCGATCTAATTTTGGAATCACGGTTGACAGGTAAAGGTCGCCCGCGATTTATAGAAGTATATCCATCTTCTATTTTGTAACTTAATTATCTCATCTTCGATCGAGTCTATCTTCGAATCAGGATTCTATTGATTAGAGTTCCTTTAAATTAAATCTCTATCTTTGTTTTGAAATCCATCCTTAAATCATCCTTTGAAAATCGGGTTTTGTTTGTATTTTAGAAATTGTTTATACCGAAATTATTATTTTGATAACTATGATTTTATTCTATATATATAAAGAAAATGTTTTCGGTAGAGATTATATACCTATATATAAAGCAAATAAGAAATGTTATTCTATATAAAAAGGGTTTTGAAAGGATTTGAAATTTTGAAAAAATTATAAGAAATTGATTTATATAAAAATGATTTATAATTGAAGTGTTAAATTTGAAATTCGAGAATTGAATTCCGGTATTTTGAAATTGGTTTTAAGATTTTGGAAATTATATATAAATAATATGATTTAAAAGTATTTTTCCGAATAAGAAATATTTCAAATGAATTCAAATGAATTCCAATAATTTTGAAGAAATTTCAAAGAAGTTTTCAAGAAAATAGAAGTCCAGAACTCACTTATGTCGCTGGAGAATAATTTCGGTGATGAGTGCACGCATCATCGACATTGATTTTCGAGTTTCAGAGTGGGGGAGAGGCCACTTTAATAGCTTCGCTATGCGAGTGATTTTGTAAAACCGTTTTTGATTTCAAATTCCGAAGTATAATTTGATATTTTCGAAAGATATATGTATATATTTGAAACAATTTGAAGTAAGACCGGTGTTCAGTCCTCGAGTTTTTGATTTGACTTAGAATAACTCTATTTATAAAAATTGATTTCCATCTCTTGGATTTGAAATTGATTTTCACCGACTATTTTGAAGGTTCGAGCACTTCCAAATCAAGGTTTAAAGGTTTAAAAACCAAGATATTTCGAAAGGTATAAAATATTTGATAAAGTATGCAAGTTTTGTTGTATGAGGTTAAACCTTTTATTAAGTAAGAGAATATGGCTATTTTAATTATACTAATATGGAATTTAGTTTTTAAATGTTTTGAAAGAATTTTAGTTTTAAATAATGGTTTTCAAAAAGGTAAATTGGATATTTCAAATCGAAGTAAATAGTTTAAAGGTTTTAAAGGGATAATTATAAATTTGGAAACCATTTTGAATATAATTGATTTTGAGAAAAATATTTGGTTTTGAAAATTAAATTGAAAAAAAAAACCCAGTACTTATATGGTGATTTTGGAAATGAATTTATTTGACTTGAATTATTTTAATTTGGAAACTGGGATAATTTTCTACACCTATTATTTTGGGAACTTTGAAATTCAGACATTTAATTTGGAAGAAAATTTGGTGAAATCATATATGATTTTGAAACTGAATTGGTATTGAAATAATTTGAAATTGAGAACCTTAGATTACTAAGCACTTGATTTGGGAGTGGTCGAACTTATATAAAATGGATTGTATAAGTATGAGGTTGATTTGAAATCTATTGATTTGAAAGGTACTCAATTTGGAAAGAGATTTTATTTAATCGAAATCTATATAAGTATGATTTGATCTACTATTGATTTGGAAAGTATTCGATTTGAGAAAGGAATCCTATATATATGGACTTTATATAAGTACAATATTTGAAAGTGATTTGAAAAGGTACTATATGATATATATTTTCGAAGTAAAGATATGGAAAGTGCCTTCTGCTTGATATCCGCTTTGTGGCCACATCGTGGATTCATTCTATCGATATTATTCTCTCTGATTTTCGGTTTTCCGGATGTAATACTCGAGTGTTTCCCACCGTGGCGTAACCCATGGTTTTTTTTCTCTCGTGAATGCACAGCGCAATTGCCTGGCTGAGTCTTGCCTAGGGGTACGGATTGTTTCCTGGGGGATCCAGGCGTAACCATTGTGTATCCTGCAATCTGTGTAGGTCGCGAATAGTAGCGCAAGTGCCTGGCTGAGTCTTGCCTAGGGGTACGGATTGTTTCCTGGGGGATCCAGGCGTAACCATTGTGTATCCTGCACTCTACTAGTCATCATGGCGTAACTCGCAGGGCTGAGAAAGCTTACGGATATGGATTGTTTCCTGGGGGACCCAGGCGTAACCATTGTGTATCTGCGAACCATGATCGGACAAAGGTTTTGGTTTGGTTGTTTTGTTTGGATTGTACTTTCCATATCTGTTTTTAAAGTTTTTTTCAAGTATTTTCACTGGTTGTTGAAACAGGTCTACTAAGTACTTGAAGAATTCTAGCTTTGCGCCTGATCAACGCATGGCCAGAGTCTGCAAGAACGAGGATAAACTTGTTGAAACATCGAGTTATAAAAATATTTTTGAAAGAAAAGATTTATTTCGATATAAAAGGTATTTATTATAAAAGTATTTCCAACAAAGAAATTTTGTGTTAATATTTGAAATTGAAACTCTCATGGTTTGAAATGTACGATTCTTGCCCGATTCTATTCTTTTGAATCTACCTTATCTGCCCTGCTTTATTTATTCAACTATATTCTCTTTTCCGAATCTATCTTCTTTCCTTCTTTCCTTCTTTCCTTCTTTTGAATATATCCTTTAAAACATTGTTTATTTATATTCTACCTGGTTTAATAAGAGAGAAAAATTAGTGTTTTATAAATAATTGATCTCATAATTAATTGAATGGATTTGATAAAATGAGTAATCTATTAAATATTAATCAATTTAAATAATAACAAAAGAAAAAGTATATGGTTTTAAATAAATTTTTTTAATTTGTTTTTCAAAGTCTAAATTTTTCATCTGGTTGTTTCTATTCTCCTACTTTATTCCTTTTCGGGGACGAAAAGTTTTGAGTGGGGGAGAGTGTAACGACCCATAAAATTTTAGCAATTTTTAATTGGTATTTAACGTATTGAATTGGATTTTGAGAAATTATTAATAATAAAATTTTGAAAAAGAAAAGAAAATATGTTATGTATATTAATGATTTGTAGTACGAGCTGTGTACATATATTTTAAAGTTTGGTTGTGGTTATACCTATAAGATCTAGTACAAAAACTTTATAAACTATTATTTATACTATAATATAAGTTAAGTTTGATGTAAATTTGGTAGCATAGTTCATTTCTATTGGGTATAAATATCAATAGCGTGGGTAATAAATTTACGGTCTCCTTTTGCTTTTCAGCAAGGTGTGTAAATTTTAAGTATGTTGAGTACGTTCCATATATAGTTATTTTGGAAAACCACTGTATATGTATGATGGTCTATTTGAAGTGTATATATAGTAAAGCGTATTTATACCAAGTTTTATTTAATTTATATGTGTTATAATAGCTATATATATATGTTAGTCTTGATACTAGTATATAGTTTTACTGAAGTTTGATTTCTAGTCATGTTAAATATATATATATATATTTGATTTTGGGTTTTTGTGTCACCATTTCCAGTTTATTTTAGTGCATATTTAGTATATCTATACATATGTCGTCAGCTATAAATACGATAGTTAAGGGTTTCATATATCATATGAACCAAAGAAGAAGAGAAGTATATACTATATTTAACTACATATATGAAGTATATGTTTTAAGGGTTGATTTAAGGTCTGCATTAAAAAAAGTAGTTGTGATTACCATTATTTCATATTGTACCTTCTATATTCCTGACTGACTTTCAGCGTTCATTCATTCATTTTTAATTGTGGGTTTTTCTTTTCTCTCTCTTTTCTTATAAATAATTGTACGCATTCATCTCTTTCCCTTTCTTATATTTTGTCCCTTCATCATCTTTTAGCCATTAATTTTGTTTCGAAAATCAAGAAAATTTGTATACGTTTTATTCTTTTTGAACGTTTAATAATAAAGATAAATCTGCATAGTATAATCAGATATGAATTGAGATCTAGGAAATAAATAAATATAAAAACGTATAACATGCCACTAATAATAAATTGCTTTAATAGCTTCTCAATTAGCGTACAGCTGTTTCCATCCCATGCCATGTCAAAAGTTTGAAACGTAATAAATGCTATATGATTATTTCACATTTATTTTTTTTCCTTTATTATTTCCTGTACGTTTTCATTCCAATCTAAATTATAACTTTTTGATTTCCATGCCTTTTCGGATCTCAAACGCGCAGCCCAAGGAATATTTCTTTAATAATTTTCCTAAAAATCAGCTTTTGGCCGTTTTATTGCCTTGATTTCAAATTGTGCCCGTTTGTTTTTCTCATTCCTCTCATACGTTACCACCTTTATTTATGCTCGGGACACAGCTCATTTTTTTTCCTTCGTTCCCTTTCTTTTATTTGCTTCCTTCGTTTCCATCGGTTCAATTATATAGATTTTTATATTCGTTGCACGTTTACATTCATTTATTTTGACCAGTCCTTTCCTTTGTTATTCCCCTAATTTTGTGCGTTACTTTACCATAACCAATGCTCCGTATTTATTCGCTTTAATCTTTTCAGCTGAATTTGACCATTACTATTCAAATCAATTCATATTTATTGTATACGTTTCGTATGCAACGGTTCTTTTCTTTATTTATTTTGCCTTTATAACCTTGTTTGACTTCGTTTCTTTCATATTGCAAACTGCTGTCACTTCCAATCTCATTCCTCATTTTAAGTTTTCTTCCTCCTCCTTCTTCCATTTTTCTTTCTACAGATCCACCTATTTTCTCCCTTCTTTTACCGTGCTTCCACCTCCCATCGCTTCGTCACCCACCACATCCAACTCATCCCTCTCCCTCCGCGTTTTTCTCTCCTCCTCTCATGCACATATCTCTCTACACGTGTTGTCATCGCCTGCATGCTCAGCCATCCTCAGAGCCTTCACCATCAACAATCATGCCACACGTTATCTTTGAGTAATAGGTTAGCATATATTTATAATATATATGTGTTATTGTATATTTTCTATAAGTCTGTATTTGGAATATGTGATCTGTCCTACATGATTTTAAATTCATGTTAGTTATGTATCATATGGTATTATATATATGAGTTCATAACAGTATTCTTTTTTTTTTTTTTTCTTTTTTTTTTCGTTCATAGTGTGTATGATATTATACTATGTATAGAGATTTGATAACTTGATTGTTTTATACTTTATGTGTCACGTTGGTATTCAATTTTAAAAGTTTGAAGGTTATATATTAGTTAATATATAGTTTAATATATGTCAGTAATGTATATCTATGCAGTAATATTGTATGTATTATAGCAAAGTAAGTTTTTTTTTTGATTTAAGATATCATATATACATCTTATAAATATAGTATGGTTCCAAGTATGAAATGTTTGCAGTTTTCAGATTCTATATAATATAAAATTTTGTTCGCATGTTATAAAATTTGATAAGTGTATATATAAATATTATATAAAAAGTTAGTACATATATAAAACGTAAAGCATACTCATCTTATCAGTCGATTGTATATGTATTTAAATATATGATATGTTTAAAGCTATGTATTTTGTGAATAACTGGTTATAAGTATATATATACACATTTGATTTAAAGTTATAAAGGTATGCATATTGTGAATTAGACTATATTAATGGTTAGCTTACAAATATTTATATAGTTTTATAGGGAAGTACGAGCTATGTGGGTTATATTTTTAGCAAGCGTATTGTTACCACTTTAAAATGGGTGAAGTTTTACAGTTTACGGTCTATTTGTGTAAGTGTGTAATGTATGTTTAATTTAATAAAGTTATGATAGTTTTGTATAAAATGTTTAACTATTTATATATCTGATATAATGATAGTTTCATATCTGATATAGCTTATATATTATAAAGTTACAGGATACGTTAGTTTTATACGCTAGTTAATATATATATTTAATAATTGACTAAAATGTTTTCAGTGTGAGTTTACTTTTTTTAGTGTTGGATTTTATACGGCATAGTATGTATACTTGTTCACAGTCTATATAAGTATATGAGTGCATGTGTCATTATAAGTATTTTGTTGTTTATAAATCTCGAGACATATATATGCGTTTAGGTGTTTGTTTCAGACTTACGTAATATATATATATATAACCGAATATAGGCTATGCATTTGGAATTTCTATATATACATTTTTATTATGAACATATATAGGTTGCTTTCATGGGTTTTTTTTTAAGTAATATATATTACAATAAGTGGTTATATTGTTTTTATAATAATTATTGACTATAAAATATAATACAATGGTTTTTTTTTGGACGAATTATGTTTAAATTACATATAGGTATATATAGATTTTAAATATACATTTTTAATTTGAAAATTGGTTTTGGGAGAATTAATATCATAATAATTTATATTTTTTTCTGTAATATCAAAATTGATTCGATTCGTTCTCATCGATTTCCCATTATCAGCCTTGTCCGTCGTGCCTATTTTCTGCATCAAATCTTGTCCATCCAGCGTTGCTTTGGATTTCGTAGCTTATTTCATCATCATATATCTCTAGCCTCGAAAGGTGAGCAATCACTCACGATTAACGTTCTTTTATTTATTAAATTTAATTTCAATTGAAATGACAATTGAAATATGCTGCTGTTAGATTTAAATTGTTATATATGCTTTTATCGGTAACTGTTCACTTATGGGATATGATACCATATCTTATTGTTTATATTTATTTTGATGATATATGCTTGTTGTTATTATTATTTTCATATCTGTTATCACTCTGCAAGTTCCCTATTAGTATAGAAATCACTATGGGTTGAAAAGATACATACCCGAACGGACTTTAGAATAGGATAATTTCGTTACGGGTTGAAATGATAGACCCAAGCGATTTTTGATTTAATTTAAAATTTTGGATTTCGGGTTGAAATGATATCCACCCGAATATATTTAGTGTACGGATTGAAATGATAAATATCCGTAGCACTTGACTATATGGTAGGAAATATATATACAGACACCGTTGGTCCATATAAATATTTTGAAATTATTTCTATAATTTTGGAAAGAAATATACGGTTTAATAAATTTTGATTCTTAAGATATTATATAAATGGAAATTTTATATATAGATTTAGTCGTAATATTTGATTTAAATTAGATTGATTTAATACATATAATATAGTTGAGTATCTATGGAAATCTATATTTCAAATAGATCTTTCTCGTAATAAATTGAAAAAATAGGATTGGGAGGTACATTTGGGTTTATTAAAAATGGTATTTAAATAAGGATTTATTTAATTAAATCGACTTGAATTGAACTTGTAAATATTAAAGCTTTGAGCTATATTGGAATTTAAATGGCGATTTCGAGATTTAGATCTGTATTTGAAATAAATATAGTTGAATTTGTTATTTAGAAACTAAACTGAATTAAAATATAAATTTAGGTTGAACTAAATTTGAATTTATTATTTAGAAGCTAAATTGAATAAAAATTAGTTTGAAACGTTGAATACTTAAAGTTTGAAATATATTGGAATATAAAGGGGGTATTTTGTGATTTCAAATTTGAATTTGAGATTGATAAATTGGGATTTGAATTTAATTTGAATGGGAAGGTTGGGTTAATGTTGAAACGATTTGTTAAGTTGAGGGAATTGAAAATACTTTACTGTATAAATTATTTAATATATACAAACACTATTTGGGAAATATAGAGATATTTGGAGTGAAAATGATGTTTTGGTTTTGAAGTATAAATTAAGATGAAAGAACCACGGTGTTATAGTGTATATTTCTACCCTGTAGATAGTTCCATGGACCCTTAGAGGATGGTTATTCCAAACATTCTTTGAGTTAATTATATTTCAGTTGATATTTCACTTGAGTTAGATTTATAGATATAAGAATGTTAATCCTGACTCGAGTGTTTTGTGTTTTGCTTTACGCTCGGGTCAGACTGAGTGATACAGCATTTGAGACTCACCTTCGAAGTTGGAGCCTTGCTTGAAGATCCAGCTATCTATCCTTTCAGTCATCCTGTTGATTTGTTCAGAGAAGTCATCTGCGCATACTGGAGACTTCACTATATCTAAGATATTCAATTGTATTTATTTCTATCTCCAATGTATATAGTAGCTTCATAAACTACTATTCTTTATCTATTCCGCTGCATTGTATTACTCTGTGTAAGTGATCTATGATTGATTTATTTACTGTATATTTTAAGTTTTGCCAAATTTTTATTAACAATTCGGTATTTTGAATTATTCAAGTCGGACATGTACGGTTTTATTGTCGAATTTGAATGGTCCAAAATAGCGGGTCGTTACAGTTGGTATCAGAGCTTTGGCTCTAGGCAAAACTTAGCATATATGGTAAATTTATTTACAGAATCACTTTCGTTCGAGTTGAATCTCTTCCTTTTTGACTCAATTTCCTTTGAGTTTTGGAATGTCCCTCGGTTTCGAAATTCATTCTGTCTCTCCCTATTTATATTCGTTTGATTCTGGAGTATCCCATAACTCCATTGAATGATTTGTAAAGGGGGTGAAAACTCCTTTTCAATTGGCATTGACTCACCGAAGATTCCTGTATCCTCGGTTTACGATGCTGATATATCTTGTTATGCCGAATTCTATATCTCCGACGATCGAATGTCGAATTGCCTCAGAATTCTACACCGATCTAATTTTGGAATCACGGTTGACAGGTAAAGGTCGCCCGCGATTTATAGAAGTATATCCATCTTCTATTTTGTAACTTAATTATCTCATCTTCGATCGAGTCTATCTTCGAATCAGGATTCTATTGATTAGAGTTCCTTTAAATTAAATCTCTATCTTTGTTTTGAAATCCATCCTTAAATCATCCTTTGAAAATCGGGTTTTGTTTGTATTTTAGAAATTGTTTATACCGAAATTATTATTTTGATAACTATGATTTTATTCTATATATATAAAGAAAATGTTTTCGGTAGAGATTATATACCTATATATAAAGCAAATAAGAAATGTTATTCTATATAAAAAGGGTTTTGAAAGGATTTGAAATTTTGAAAAAATTATAAGAAATTGACTTATATAAAAATGATTTATAATTGAAGTGTTAAATTTGAAATTCGAGAATTGAATTCCGGTATTTTGAAATTGGTTTTAAGATTTTGGAAATTATATATAAATAATACGATTTAAAAGTATTTTTCCGAATAAGAAATATTTCAAATGAATTCAAATGAATTCCAATAATTTTGAAGAAATTTCAAAGAAGTTTTCAAGAAAATAGAAGTCCAGAACTCACTTATGTCGCTGGAGAATAATTTCGGTGATGAGTGCACGCATCATCGACATTGATTTTCGAGTTTCAGAGTGGGGGAGAGGCCACTTTAATAGCTTCGCTATGCGAGTGATTTTGTAAAACCGTTTTTGATTTCAAATTCCGAAGTATAATTTGATATTTTCGAAAGATATATGTATATATTTGAAACAATTTGAAGTAAGACCGGTGTTCAGTCCTCGAGTTTTTGATTTGACTTAGAATAACTCTATTTATAAAAATTGATTTCCATCTCTTGGATTTGAAATTGATTTTCACCGACTATTTTGAAGGTTCGAGCACTTCCAAATCAAGGTTTAAAGGTTTAAAAACCAAGATATTTCGAAAGGTATAAAATATTTGATAAAGTATGCAAGTTTTGTTGTATGAGGTTAAACCTTTTATTAAGTAAGAGAATATGGCTATTTTAATTATACTAATATGGAATTTAGTTTTTAAATGTTTTGAAAGAATTTTAGTTTTAAATAATGGTTTTCAAAAAGGTAAATTGGATATTTCAAATCGAAGTAAATAGTTTAAAGGTTTTAAAGGGATAATTATAAATTTGGAAACCATTTTGAATATAATTGATTTTGAGAAAAATATTTGGTTTTGAAAATTAAATTGAAAAAAAAATCCCAGTACTTATATGGTGATTTTGGAAATGAATTTGTTTGACTTGAATTATTTTAATTTGGAAACTGGGATAATTTTCTACACCTATTATTTTGGGAACTTTGAAATTCAGACATTTAATTTGGAAGAAAATTTGGTGAAATCATATATGATTTTGAAACTGAATTGGTATTGAAATAATTTGAAATTGAGAACCTTAGATTACTAAGCACTTGATTTGGGAGTGGTCGAACTTATATAAAATGGATTGTATAAGTATGAGGTTGATTTGAAATCTATTGATTTGAAAGGTACTCAATTTGGAAAGAGATTTTATTTAATCGAAATCTATATAAGTATGATTTGATCTACTATTGATTTGGAAAGTATTCGATTTGAGAAAGGAATCCTATATATATGGACTTTATATAAGTACAATATTTGAAAGTGATTTGAAAAGGTACTATATGATATATATTTTCGAAGTAAAGATATGGAAAGTGCCTTCTGCTTGATATCCGCTTTGTGGCCACATCGTGGATTCATTCTATCGATATTATTCTCTCTGATTTTCGGTTTTCCGGATGTAATACTCGAGTGTTTCCCACCGTGGCGTAACCCATGGTTTTTTTTCTCTCGTGAATGCACAGCGCAATTGCCTGGCTGAGTCTTGCCTAGGGGTACGGATTGTTTCCTGGGGGATCCAGGCGTAACCATTGTGTATCCTGCAATCTGTGTAGGTCGCGAATAGTAGCGCAAGTGCCTGGCTGAGTCTTGCCTAGGGGTACGGATTGTTTCCTGGGGGATCCAGGCGTAACCATTGTGTATCCTGCACTCTACTAGTCATCATGGCGTAACTCGCAGGGCTGAGAAAGCTTACGGATATGGATTGTTTCCTGGGGGACCCAGGCGTAACCATTATGTATCTGCGAACCATGATCGGACAAAGGTTTTGGTTTGGTTGTTTTGTTTGGATTGTACTTTCCATATCTGTTTTTAAAGTTTTTTTCAAGTATTTTCACTGGTTGTTGAAACAGGTCTACTAAGTACTTGAAGAATTCTAGCTTTGCGCCTGATCAACGCATGGCCAGAGTCTGCAAGAACGAGGATAAACTTGTTGAAACATCGAGTTATAAAAATATTTTTGAAAGAAAAGATTTATTTCGATATAAAAGGTATTTATTATAAAAGTATTTCCAACAAAGAAATTTTGTGTTAATATTTGAAATTGAAACTCTCATGGTTTGAAATGTACGATTCTTGCCCGATTCTATTCTTTTGAATCTACCTTATCTGCCCTGCTTTATTTATTCAACTATATTCTCTTTTCCGAATCTATCTTCTTTCCTTCTTTCCTTCTTTCCTTCTTTTGAATATATCCTTTAAAACATTGTTTATTTATATTCTACCTGGTTTAATAAGAGAGAAAAATTAGTGTTTTATAAATAATTGATCTCATAATTAATTGAATGGATTTGATAAAATGAGTAATCTATTAAATATTAATCAATTTAAATAATAACAAAAGAAAAAGTATATGGTTTTAAATAAATTTTTTTAATTTGTTTTTCAAAGTCTAAATTTTTCATCTGGTTGTTTCTATTCTCCTACTTTATTCCTTTTCGGGGACGAAAAGTTTTGAGTGGGGGAGAGTGTAACGACCCATAAAATTTTAGCAATTTTTAATTGGTATTTAACGTATTGAATTGGATTTTGAGAAATTATTAATAATAAAATTTTGAAAAAGAAAAGAAAATATGTTATGTATATTAATGATTTGTAGTACGAGCTGTGTACATATATTTTAAAGTTTGGTTGTGGTTATACCTATAAGATCTAGTACAAAAACTTTATAAACTATTATTTATACTATAATATAAGTTAAGTTTGATGTAAATTTGGTAGCATAGTTCATTTCTATTGGGTATAAATATCAATAGCGTGGGTAATAAATTTACGGTCTCCTTTTGCTTTTCAGCAAGGTGTGTAAATTTTAAGTATGTTGAGTACGTTCCATATATAGTTATTTTGGAAAACCACTGTATATGTATGATGGTCTATTTGAAGTGTATATATAGTAAAGCGTATTTATACCAAGTTTTATTTAATTTATATGTGTTATAATAGCTATATATATATGTTAGTCTTGATACTAGTATATAGTTTTACTGAAGTTTGATTTCTAGTCATGTTAAATATATATATATATATATATATATATATATATTTGATTTTGGGTTTTTGTGTCACCATTTCCAGTTTATTTTAGTGCATATTTAGTATATCTATACATATGTTGTCAGCTATAAATACGATAGTTAAGGGTTTCATATATCATATGAACCAAAGAAGAAGAGAAGTATATACTATATTTAACTACATATATGAAGTATATGTTTTAAGGGTTGATTTAAGGTCTGCATTAAAAAAAGTAGTTGTGATTACCATTATTTCATATTGTACCTTCTATATTCCTGACTGACTTTCAGCGTTCATTCATTCATTTTTAATTGTGGGTTTTTCTTTTCTCTCTCTTTTCTTATAAATAATTGTACGCATTCATCTCTTTCCCTTTCTTATATTTTGTCCCTTCATCATCTTTTAGCCGTTAATTTTGTTTCGAAAATCAAGAAAATTTGTATACGTTTTATTCTTTTTGAACGTTTAATAATAAAGATAAATCTGCATAGTATAATCAGATATGAATTGAGATCTAGGAAATAAATAAATATAAAAACGTATAACATGCCACTAATAATAAATTGCTTTAATAGCTTCTCAATTAGCGTACAGCTGTTTCCATCCCATGCCATGTCAAAAGTTTGAAACGTAATAAATGCTATATGATTATTTCGCATTTATTTTTTTTCCTTTATTATTTCCTGTACGTTTTCATTCCAATCTAAATTATAACTTTTTGATTTCCATGCCTTTTCGGATCTCAAACGCGCAGCCCAAGGAATATTTCTTTAATAATTTTCCTAAAAATCAGCTTTTGGCCGTTTTATTGCCTTGATTTCAAATTGTGCCCGTTTGTTTTTCTCATTCCTCTCATACGTTACCACCTTTATTTATGCTCGGGACACAGCTCATTTTTTTTCCTTCGTTCCCTTTCTTTTATTTGCTTCCTTCGTTTCCATCGGTTCAATTATATAGATTTTTATATTCGTTGCACGTTTACATTCATTTATTTTGACCAGTCCTTTCCTTTGTTATTCCCCTAATTTTGTGCGTTACTTTACCATAACCAATGCTCCGTATTTATTCGCTTTAATCTTTTCAGCTGAATTTGACCATTACTATTCAAATCAATTCATATTTATTGTATACGTTTCGTATGCAACGGTTCTTTTCTTTATTTATTTTGCCTTTATAACCTTGTTTGACTTCGTTTCTTTCATATTGCAAACTGCTGTCACTTCCAATCTCATTCCTCATTTTAAGTTTTCTTCCTCCTCCTTCTTCCATTTTTCTTTCTACAGATCCACCTATTTTCTCCCTTCTTTTACCGTGCTTCCACCTCCCATCGCTTCGTCACCCACCACATCCAACTCATCCCTCTCCCTCCGCGTTTTTCTCTCCTCCTCTCATGCACATATCTCTCTACACGTGTTGTCATCGCCTGCATGCTCAGCCATCCTCAGAGCCTTCACCATCAACAATCATGCCACACGTTATCTTTGAGTAATAGGTTAGCATATATTTATAATATATATGTGTTATTGTATATTTTCTATAAGTCTGTATTTGGAATATGTGATCTGTCCTACATGATTTTAAATTCATGTTAGTTATGTATCATATGGTATTATATATATGAGTTCATAACAGTATTCTTTTTTTTTTTTTCTTTTTTTTTTCGTTCATAGTGTGTATGATATTATACTATGTATAGAGATTTGATAACTTGATTGTTTTATACTTTATGTGTCACGTTGGTATTCAATTTTAAAAGTTTGAAGGTTATATATTAGTTAATATATAGTTTAATATATGTCAGTAATGTATATCTATGCAGTAATATTGTATGTATTATAGCAAAGTAAGTTTTTTTTTTGATTTAAGATATCATATATACATCTTATAAATATAGTATGGTTCCAAGTATGAAATGTTTGCAGTTTTCAGATTCTATATAATATAAAATTTTGTTCGCATGTTATAAAATTTGATAAGTGTATATATAAATATTATATAAAAAGTTAGTACATATATAAAACGTAAAGCATACTCATCTTATCAGTCGATTGTATATGTATTTAAATATATGATATGTTTAAAGCTATGTATTTTGTGAATAACTGGTTATAAGTATATATATACACATTTGATTTAAAGTTATAAAGGTATGCATATTGTGAATTAGACTATATTAATGGTTAGCTTACAAATATTTATATAGTTTTATAGGGAAGTACGAGCTATGTGGGTTATATTTTTAGCAAGCGTATTGTTACCACTTTAAAATGGGTGAAGTTTTACAGTTTACGGTCTATTTGTGTAAGTGTGTAATGTATGTTTAATTTAATAAAGTTATGATAGTTTTGTATAAAATGTTTAACTATTTATATATCTGATATAATGATAGTTTCATATCTGATATAGCTTATATATTATAAAGTTACAGGATACGTTAGTTTTATACGCTAGTTAATATATATATTTAATAATTGACTAAAATGTTTTCAGTGTGAGTTTACTTTTTTTAGTGTTGGATTTTATACGGCATAGTATGTATACTTGTTCACAGTCTATATAAGTATATGAGTGCATGTGTCATTATAAGTATTTTGTTGTTTATAAATCTCGAGACATATATATGCGTTTAGGTGTTTGTTTCAGACTTACGTAATATATATATATATATAACCGAATATAGGCTATGCATTTGGAATTTCTATATATACATTTTTATTATGAACATATATAGGTTGCTTTCATGGGTTTTTTTTAAGTAATATATATTACAATAAGTGGTTATATTGTTTTTATAATAATTATTGACTATAAAATATAATACAATGGTTTTTTTTTGGACGAATTATGTTTAAATTACATATAGGTATATATAGATTTTAAATATACATTTTTAATTTGAAAATTGGTTTTGGGAGAATTAATATCATAATAATTTATATTTTTTTCTGTAATATCAAAATTGATTCGATTCGTTCTCATCGATTTCCCATTATCAGCCTTGTCCGTCGTGCCTATTTTCTGCATCAAATCTTGTCCATCCAGCGTTGCTTTGGATTTCGTAGCTTATTTCATCATCATATATCTCTAGCCTCGAAAGGTGAGCAATCACTCACGATTAACGTTCTTTTATTTATTAAATTTAATTTCAATTGAAATGACAATTGAAATATGCTGCTGTTAGATTTAAATTGTTATATATGCTTTTATCGGTAACTGTTCACTTATGGGATATGATACCATATCTTATTGTTTATATTTATTTTGATGATATATGCTTGTTGTTATTATTATTTTCATATCTGTTATCACTCTGCAAGTTCCCTATTAGTATAGAAATCACTATGGGTTGAAAAGATACATACCCGAACGGACTTTAGAATAGGATAATTTCGTTACGGGTTGAAATGATAGACCCAAGCGATTTTTGATTTAATTTAAAATTTTGGATTTCGGGTTGAAATGATATCCACCCGAATATATTTAGTGTACGGATTGAAATGATAAATATCCGTAGCACTTGACTATATGGTAGGAAATATATATACAGACACCGTTGGTCCATATAAATATTTTGAAATTATTTCTATAATTTTGGAAAGAAATATACGGTTTAATAAATTTTGATTCTTAAGATATTATATAAATGGAAATTTTATATATAGATTTAGTCGTAATATTTGATTAAATTAGATTGATTTAATACATATAATATAGTTGAGTATCTATGGAAATCTATATTTCAAATAGATCTTTCTCGTAATAAATTGAAAAAATAGGATTGGGAGGTACATTTGGGTTTATTAAAAATGGTATATAAATAAGGATTTATTTAATTAAATCGACTTGAATTGAACTTGTAAATATTAAAGCTTTGAGCTATATTGGAATTTAAATGGCGATTTCGAGATTTAGATCTGTATTTGAAATAAATATAGTTGAATTTGTTATTTAGAAACTAAACTGAATTAAAATATAAATTTAGGTTGAACTAAATTTGAATTTATTATTTAGAAGCTAAATTGAATAAAAATTAGTTTGAAACGTTGAATACTTAAAGTTTGAAATATATTGGAATATAAAGGGGGTATTTTGTGATTTCAAATTTGAATTTGAGATTGATAAATTGGGATTTGAATTTAATTTGAATGGGAAGGTTGGGTTAATGTTGAAACGATTTGTTAAGTTGAGGGAATTGAAAATACTTTACTGTATAAATTATTTAATATATACAAACACTATTTGGGAAATATAGAGATATTTGGAGTGAAAATGATGTTTTGGTTTTGAAGTATAAATTAAGATGAAAGAACCACGGTGTTATAGTGTATATTTCTACCCTGTAGATAGTTCCATGGACCCTTAGAGGATGGTTATTCCAAACATTCTTTGAGTTAATTATATTTCAGTTGATATTTCACTTGAGTTAGATTTATAGATATAAGAATGTTAATCCTGACTCGAGTGTTTTGTGTTTTGCTTTACGCTCGGGTCAGACTGAGTGATACAGCATTTGAGACTCACCTTCGAAGTTGGAGCCTTGCTTGAAGATCCAGCTATCTATCCTTTCAGTCATCCTGTTGATTTGTTCAGAGAAGTCATCTGCGCATACTGGAGACTTCACTATATCTAAGATATTCAATTGTATTTATTTCTATCTCCAATGTATATAGTAGCTTCATAAACTACTATTCTTTATCTATTCCGCTGCATTGTATTACTCTGTGTAAGTGATCTATGATTGATTTATTTACTGTATATTTTAAGTTTTGCCAAATTTTTATTAACAATTCGGTATTTTGAATTATTCAAGTCGGACATGTACGGTTTTATTGTCGAATTTGAATGGTCCAAAATAGCGGGTCGTTACATGTGCACTAGGTAGAATTGATCCAGATGTTATATTGTGTATATGGACCAATGTCCGGATTAAGAAGACTTAATTATTTAGCTTCAAAAATGTAATGATTAACCTGAATAGCAGCGTCCCTAGCATACCCAAATGGACCACTAATTCCATATTTCCTTGCAACATTTGAATTTTGTAAGATTATAACAGCACTGGTCCACTATTAAAATAACTGAGAACAAACAGTAAATTTGTTCTTAATTATGATAATAAATGGATAAATAATTGAGAAAACTTGAATTTATACCTGTGAAATAATAATATAGTAGTCCCGACTCCCGAAACATTTAGTTGTACAACAAGAGCCAACATGCCATTTAGAAGTATGATAAGGGCCAACATATCACTTCTTTAACAACACCTAAAGTAATGCAAAAAATAATTAGTTGTTATTACTAGAAGGAAAAACTGAGAAAATAAACAAAATGGGAAGTTAACTTCACTTTTTCACAACCCCACAAATCAACAAAGATAAAACGCGGCTTCCATCAACATAAACCCAATCTCGAACCTGCAGCCTCCAATAACCACTGCCAAAACCTACCCCGCAACATCGATTGTCTACCAAATACCTGGACCACCTCGCAAAATCCCTACTGACCCTCACCAGCAGATCGAGAACCCACGTCAGAATTGGGAATTGGAAATCAAAATTTTGGATCTGGAGGCATTTTTCTTAAAAGTCGTGGATCTGGAAATTTTACTTGGGATTGAGGAAGAAAGGTTAAATTAGGGTTTTTTGAAATGTCACGAAGTTTTCCTGCGGCAGAATGTTAGGCGTGGAGAAAAGGCACACGCCTGGTCTATTTCCACCCCCACTTATTGTTTTTCACACACCCCACATTTTAAAAAAAAAAAAAAACACCTCGCATTTTGCTCTTTCTACCTATCATACAAAAAGTTATATTTCATTTCAGTCTCTCTTCTCAACTTAAACTCTATTTCTCAAAGCTTTCACCTCCGTCACGATTATTTCAGCCGCCACTAACGTACGTCCTATATTTCAGCCACCACTACCATGAAGAAGGAAAGGAGAAACAAACATCGTCATGTTAAGTGATTTTGCTATGTAATATGATGATATATAGAACGTTGGAAAATTGCTTGAAGTACGCGCAAGTTGATCAAACCCTAGGTGAGACTCACGTTTGCCACAAACGAGGTTGTGGCACCAAGCTCATCTGCCACGAACGTGGTTGTGACTACGTTAACCACGTTCGTGACATACGAGGTTGGTGCCACATTTCGTTTGTGGCAAACGTGGTTGATGTACACTTGCATTGACATGTCGGTGATCGACATTTTCTTATGCTTGCATCATTTTTTTTTCCAAAATTCTCTTGTATTTCAGATTGCTTACATTATTTTTTCTCGTTTATCATCATTTATCATGTTTTATTGCTATCATTCTTATATCATGTTATGGTATAATTGGAATTAAAATTTTAACCGGGAGGTGAAGAGAAAATATCGGAGTGTTAATAGATGGAAACATAAAGACAAGGACATATGCAGGGAAAATTTTAGATTGGAGCCAAAAAAATTGGATTAGAGCCAGGAAAAAAGAACGTGCATATGATAAACAAGATGGGTATTAGAAAAACCTTCAGATGCATATAACTTGTAGCGTAATGTTTATATTTTATGCGTACGAAAATTTAGTTATCAAATATAATAATCAACTATAACTATTAATAATTAAATACTAAATATAAATATTACTTCTTAATTATTATAGATTGTTTATTAATCATTAATTATAAAAATTAATTATTGCATGGTAAATATTAAATATTTGTCTTAGTTATTTATACTTCATAACTTTTTAACAGAATCATGATCATTTAATATTAATTGTTAATCATTAAATAATCAATACTAATTATTATTAATTAATACTTAATTATTGTAAGTATTTATCTAAGAATTATAGTTAATCATTGATTATTTAATAGTAATTAATAATTATTAAAAAATAATTATACATTAGCTGTAATATTTTATATGATACAAAAGTTGCACTACTTACGAACTAGTTGAAACATACTGGTACTAGGATATGCGTGAACTAAGATCTAATGCACTTATTAACCATTAAATATTAAATACTAGATAATAAATATCACGTATTAACCATTAAATATTTATTATTAATTATTTAGTAGTAATCATTAATAATTATTGCTTCTTATTTATTAGTTATTATTTATTAATTATTACTTATTTCTTAATTGAATATCAATTATTCATTATTTAATATTAATTATTCAATAGTAATTATTTAATATTAGTTATTAATTACTAAATGTAAATAATAAATATTAACTATAATTTACAAATTATTAACAATTAATTATAATAAATAATTAATATAAAAAATGATTATTGAACATAGATGATAACTGGTAATTATAAATTATTTACTAATAATCATTGGATATAAATTATAAATAATTACCTATCTACTTTTCATTTATAAATTGTTAATTATAAACTACCATTTATAAATTATTTAGGTAAATATTAAATATTTGTTATCAATCATAAATTATTATTATTATAATACTTTAAGCAGTACCAAACATATTCAAAAAACATAACGTAAATCTACGAGTAAAATTACTTTTAAAAAAAGTTGTAATTAAGCAATATATAGTTGTAAAGAACAATGTTTTTATAACATTTTAAAACTGTTATTAACAGGGCACTATGATAACGTTTTTGAAGAAAACGCGGTAAAAGGTCATGTTTTATGACGTTTTTTAAAAAGATGTTTGTAAAAAAAATTCAGAAAACATTGTAAAAGGTATTTTTTATAACGTTCTAATACAAACGTTGTAAAACAAAAGTTACAATAAGCTGTATTTATTGTAGTGCTAGGGACAATTATGTAATTTGTTATATAAATCTACCCTAATAACCAATCTTGTTCGAAATAAAAAGTGTTTCTTTTCTACTATACACTTGTTATAAAATATTATGAATAATTAATTAGTTAATGTAAGTGTATATGTCAATAAAGTCCATAAATAATTTGTTTGTGATGGTTGTTACTAGTCCGTTATAATTAATTAGTTTTTGATAATGTGTTATTACTAAAATAAATAGATAAGTAGTTAATTTAAAATGATGTGCATATCATAATAAATGATGTGTTATAACAATATGATATGCACGTCATTTTAAATATTCCTAGTCAAAATGTATCGAGATTGGACATTAATGTATCCATTGAAACTAGAGTACGTAATGCTCTTTAAATGTCGGCAGTGTATTACTCATAGCCATCTAGAGGACCAAAAGGTTACGTACTGATAGTTATTAGATAACTATGGATTGACTCACTCGATAGTTTTATATTGATTAATATAACTAAGGTCAAACTAAAAATATTGAAGTGGTTGATTTACACAATTCTCTTGACTTGAGAATACTGTTGATCTTCAATATGAAACCTTCGCTTTGAATAAGTTAAATCATGGCACGACATCCAACGAACGACCATGGTTTTGTCGAGTGGAAGTCTTGAAAGTAAAACGCTATTCAAGAGAGGATTCATCTTCTCGATTATATGAGGTTGGCATCACGGTCAACTAAAGTCAATTCAAAATCAAAATCTCTTGACAGGCCGGTAATAATAATTGTTATTATTAAACTAAGGACTTTGTAATTAAACTATAAAATTGAATATGGACGATATTGGAATTTTGGCTATTACCAAATTCCGTAAGTCTTAAGTGATACAATTTCGACGAAGAAAATTGGTGTAAATAAAAGTCACAATTGAACGCTGCATAGGTAAAATTAGATTTTACAAAAAGACGCATAACCGATAAATGCAGCCAAAATGTCGCACCACTAATTAAGGTGATGTGTGAACGTTATTTTTTTTGAATTGTATGATAATAATCGTTGACTGAATTTACATCTTTTAGTCATACAACCATAATGATGAGTACCATGAATAAACCACATGATTTATTGATTTATAAGTTGTTGTGAATTAATTAATATTTATGACATACTTATTATTAAACTTTACTTGATTTGTTTGAATATTATTAGCATTTTAATAAAGTGTGTATATAAAAGTTATAAACGCACATATTGATATACAATATCAATAAATATTTAAATTGGGTTTAAATACATTAATTGTTAAGTGTTTTGGGATTTTTTAAAGTCCGGCATGCATGATGAAAAGGGGGAGAGGTTTTAAATATTATTTGAAAATCCAAAGGAGCAATTAAAAGTAGGAATTACATCTCCATTATTCTTTTCTTCATATTAAGATGTACTCTCTCTTATTCAATCCATCATTCTTTTCCTAAAAAAAACTTATTTTCTTTCTCTTGCTCACCCGATACCGTATTGTAACGACCATCATTTTTAACCCTTAAATGTCGACACTAATACATGTACGGTATTCACATGTCGAACACCCAAGTGCTGGAATGACCGATTGTCTGGGTAAAAGAAAAAGAAGAAAAGAAAAGGAACAAGAAAAGGAGAACAACAACATCAGAATCTCACAAGGAATGATAACATATAATATCAAAGATAGTATATGGTGTTACTCTAATATACATAGCATTTATAGTTCCTAATCCAAGTTATATCACCAACCTAGATAGTTATAATGACATATCATTACAATTTCTGATATATATATACATAAAGTAATATGGTGGAAATAAATACTACAATAACAAATCATCCAACTCCTCTTCAAGAGCTCCAATGAACATCAACGAAAACCTATTTTCCTTAGACTACTCCAAAGAGCACCCATGGAGATAAGGGAAAAATAAAACCATAGGTCAGACAAAAGTCTGGTGTGAGAAACTTATGAAATTGTGTGACATATATCAGCACCTTCTGAGACCAACAGAATCACCGAATTGGTTTTTCCCTCAAAAGAGCCAACCATTTATTTAGTACATATTTCAATATAATGGATAATGTCTATGATGTAGAATGCAAATAAGACATAGTTGTAGTGTGTGTGTACCATAGTAATAATAGTTATACAATCAAAACCGCCGAGACGCGTTTGCATAATTGTGTAGGATTCTACGAATGCTCTCTCAGTACCTCAAGAACTATCCACATGCACAAGGATCAGAGATATACTTGCGAAGCAGTGTACATCTCTAGGTGATGTACCATATGAAAAACATAGCTAGTCCACACGTAGGTGTCCCTGAGTGCATCACTCCCGCATGCATATCTATAACTGACACTAAAATGGAGTCGCCTGTACCCTTGGAATTAAACCCACTCGCTATGCATCTTATCAGTGGGTTTTTTCGTTTCTAATGATGAAGTCACGTTCTACATCCCAACACATGAGCCACAACTCGAACAGAACACAAATCCCTAAATGGATTCCAACATCTTGAATAGATCACGAATCTCTGCATTGATTCGAGCATCTCGAACAGATCACAAATCTCCACATAGATTCTAACATCTTGACTAGATCCCCTTCCAAAAGCATAAAACACGCATATGGTTTTGAAGTAGTTATGGTTTCGAATCATCTCATATAATTACACTCCCGCTGCTTACCGAACGCTCCAAACCCAACCAATAAGTTTTCTGTAAATTCAACTTCGGTTATTTTGAAATTTAACAGACAATACATAAGGGTGGAGATCATCTCCAATCCGGATGAATTTCCTTATCATTTCTCCTAGAAGGGAAAAACAAGTTTATACGTACAGTATAGCATCACCGAAAATAAATGTATCGTATAATTCCCATGTTTTTTCTAGATATTTCTAAGTTATATTTTTGTAACAACCCGTAAGTTTCGACAATAAAATTTGTTAATTTAATAGGATTTTGTAATTATATTTTTATAGAAATAATAAAGGTGATAAATTTATATTGGAGCGAATGTTAGAAATTAAATGTTGCATTGGTAAATATAATAAATTCTTGACAATTGGAATGAAATCCAATTGAAGGAATAGTAGAAACCATTTTAATTTGTTAATTAAATTTGATTCTGTGATTAATACTGGAAGAAATAAATTGGAAATAGTATTAATGAAATAATAACAAAATGTTATGTTTGGATAGAATATAAGTGAATGCAATTAGTAGTATGGAAATAAATGCCAACATTGATTTGCAAGTAATAGAGGCTTACTTATGTGACTATAGAGTAACGATAATGTTTATTTTGGGTTACCTATTTATTTAGATGGTTAATTGGAATTGGAGATAAACTGAAACTGTATGTGAATTAGGGTAGTAATATAATTGGCAGTTGATGAATAACCAATTTAATGCAATTCAAATTTGATTGAAACAACTGTTTAGATTATAATGGAATGTAAATAGAAATATTTGGTTATATACTGGATATAAGAAAACGAAGGCAATTAGTGAATTAATTAATGAATTCATAATAATAGATAGTGATTAAGTAAAAGCAAGGATAGTAATTATTGTAATAAATAAATGGGAGTCAATTGGATTTAATGAACCTTAATGTATATTAATGAGAATAAGGCAATAGTCATAATAGATAAAAGAAAAATCAATAATGTTAAGAATTAACCTATGAAATATTATATTGATTAAAATAGACTTAATTAAAAAGGTTGAATTGAATCAATCCTATTTATTGGAAACTAATTTATTGGTATGCAAATTTATAATAAATAAGTTTATTGCTAGAAATTGAAATTTGACACTATAGTGGATTTGGAATTAAGATGCGAATGGAAACATGATAGTCAATAAATAAAGGATTTGTTTGAAATTTAAATATATAATGAATGAGTTTTATTACAATTGTAATTAAATGTTGGAATTATTTTAGCATATGGATATTGGGTTTAACATGGAAAATATGATTTCAAAGAAAAACAATTTAAAAGTTTAGCATTAATCGATTGAACATTTGAAAAAGAATAAAATGAATGTTTATCTCTAATCGAATAACAAATGTTGAAGTTAAATAAACGAATTAAATGAAAGTTTTAATGAAAGAATAACATAAGTTGTTATTTGAAATGTATCTTGGAGAAGTTGATTTTCAATAAGATAAAACATTTACATTGTAAATATTGTATAAATTTTTGTTGTATATTAAATTCTATGAAATATGTTTGAATTGGTATAAATGAAAAGAAAACGGTGTTATATAATTAGAATTCGTTGAAATTAGTAATGAAATGAACTGGAATTAGATTAATTTAAATGTTTCAATTTGAAGGAAACATAAATTAAATTGTAATCAATGAATTAATATAAGAACTTGCATTTTTTTTGTCAAAATGGAATGAACATTTCAATTAAAATAATTGCCTATTTTGAGATGTATAAAGAAAAAATTTCATTTTGAATAAGTATAATTTTATATAACGGAAAAATTGAATTTTCGAATAATGTATACAAACGCACTTATTAGTATTCATATTTTGAAATATATCATAGGGTTCATGGTTGTGTAAATGTTATGGAATCAATTAGAAATTACCTTGTATTAAAAGTTGTACATTAATTATACATGTTTATATTTATTTTTACACTTTATATACGGTTAAAACTTGTAAATTGGTTGCATTAATATCACAGTTACAGTGATCAAAAAAGTAAAGTAAATAATTTTTATAGTGCATATATATATATATATATTCATAAATTAATAAAATTGGTTTGAGTAATATAAATAAATATATAGGTAGATTGGTTTGGTAATTGATTGATTGATTGATTGTATAATTGATTGATTTTTTTATCGATTGAGTAATATCATTAATTGATTGTTAAATTGATTGTTTAATTGATTGCGTTAATAGAGGATGCATATATTACCATAAAATGAATGTGTTAATAAAGAATTTAATGATATAAATATGTGCATATTTGGATTTATGGGAATGAATTAACCGAAGTAAGATTCAAAATTTGGACCCCAAAGGTTTGTTTATAGTATATAAGTGGCCCTTCATTTGCTTAATATTTATTATCATATCTGCATTCTTTTTCTTTTCTTTTTTCTTCTTTCGTTCCAAGTCATCCATGTAGGTTCCACTTGAGTATCCATTTGTTAAACTACTCATTCTTATTAATTTATAGTAACCTCGTATGATTGATTTCTAA
The DNA here is from genome assembly GCA_030765085.1 of Allium cepa. Taxonomy (NCBI): domain Eukaryota; kingdom Viridiplantae; phylum Streptophyta; class Magnoliopsida; order Asparagales; family Amaryllidaceae; genus Allium; species Allium cepa. The sequence goes on from CM060946.1 coordinate 273,793,568, forward strand.
TTAATAACTGCCTCATTCTTTTCATTTGTTTCTTTTTGTTTGCTCCATTACAAGTAGTTTTCCTGAAGTTTTTTTATTTTTAATGACATCCAAATTACTATTCATGCCACGTCATTAGCATTTAATATTCTTTATTTCTAAACTTCATTTCGTTTACACATTATAAGTTCTTGTAACTTTCTTCTATTGGCAATTCATTCTCCTGAAGCTTCGTATTTAAAAACGAAAGATTTATTTTTATCTTCATTTATATACTTATTCCTTTACTTTACCTCTTTCAACACTACCGTTTTCTAAGGCTGTTCATATTTTTACTTATATTTCAATTCTTACTTGGTTTATATATACTTTGTTAGCTTTTCATTTATTTCTATCTTCATTCCTGCAGCCTTAATTTATTCTTCAAATCTCCTTATTATCTCTCATTTTAATTTTTCCTTCCTCTTAAAATATTCTTCTTCTTCAAATTTTATTCTAGTTCAAACTTTCTTCTTTCTTTTCAACTTTCTCTACAAATATCCTGCTATAAACCCTAGCCTCCCTAATTCTCATTTGTTCTGTACGTACATCTCAACTCTCTCCTCCTCAATGGCAGACAAACAAATCTTAGATCCAAATAAAAATTCCAAACCAAATCAAAAGCTAAAATTCAAACTCCTCAGAAAAATCTGGAAGCAAAACACGTGAGGAAAAGAGGGAAAGAAAGGGGGATGATGTAGTGCTTGAAGGTGTTCTTTTATTTCTATTCTTTTTTTTTGAAATTTCAATCACCATTAATGCGTATAACTTTCTCCTACGAACTCTGTTTCACGCAAGATTTTTTTTTTGTTAGGATCGTAATAAAATTCCGGACCCGATGACGCTTGTTTGGACGAATTCTGAGACGGTCAAATTTTTGGGTTTAAACTGGATTTAAAGTCAAATTAAATTCAAAAGGTGAGTGTTTTAACGCACTCACAACTTCTAAGAGTTCTTATGTTTGTTAAATTGATTTATGATGTGTTTAAAATTTATTTATAGCTGTTTGGCATACTTTTATTCATCATCTCAGTTAAATCGCATTTATTTAATTTAAATTGTTATTTAATTATTCATTGCAAATAAACTGCCAGTAAAATTTACCATTTTATTTCATATAAACTTCCAGCTAAACAGTTATTAAATTTATTATTAGTTAATACCTGTTATTTGTTACCTGTTATATTTAATATAATCTATATTGATGTTTTGTTTAAATTGGATGATGTTTGAAATAAATGGTTGATGATTGATTTTTGGATGAATGGATGATGTACTTATATTGTTATTAACTACAAGTTATCATGCATTTTCATTTCATTCGGGATTGCGGTTTGAAATGATATACAACCGCATTTTTTATTTTAAATTGCGGATTGAAACGATAAATATTCGTATCACTTGACCATAGGATAGAAAATTATATACAGACACCACGGTTTATATATATAAATTATTTTGAAATGATTTTCTATGGTTTTGAAAAGAATATGGTTAATGAATATTGATTTTGATATTTGTAAATATTATTTTTATATATATAGTTAAACGCTTGAATTTAAGCTTTGTATAAATTTGGTTTTAAGAACAAAAGAGTTTAAAAAAAAAGCTAAATTTTATTTAGATATAATACGGTTAAGTATTTATTTAAATTTATTGATAAAGTTTATGATGTCTTAAATAAAATAAATGTTGGAAGATAAATATAAATTTGCTTTGAATTAAGGTATTTAAGAATTATCCTCGAATAAAATTTATTTGAAATTTAAATTAATTTGGCGTTTTAAAAAGGGTATGATCTAAATAACTTGATTTGGTTTTGAGGACTTAAATGAATATCAAGTCGATTTAAATGAATATTATCAAGTTAATTAAATTAAGAGAATATTCTGTTATTTGGAGTTTAAAGGTTTTACCTGAATGATATTTGATTTATTAAGTAAACATTTCAAAATAATAAATAATAGGAATTGAATTTGATATATATGAAATTGTCAAAGAATAAGTTTAGGAATGGTGGGAAAAATAAAGCTTTGAAATATATGGAATTTGAAATGGTTTATTTGGGAATTTAAACCTATATTTGGAATTTATTTGTGAAAGTTAAAAAGCTATTTTATGATGCAAAGCGGTTTAATACTTAAACCATTTAAGTACTAGAAATTTTGTTTCAAAGCTATGGGGTTTAAGATATATACATATGAAATATTATGATTCTGGGAAAATGGATATAATTTGAAATAAAAATGATATCATAAGGATTTGGGTTTTAAAAATAGAAATGATATCGTATTTATATGATTTTTGAAAAGGATATCATATTCTGGTTCTGAAAGTATAATTATTTTTAATGGACCGCGGTGTTATAATAACGATTGGTTGTTAAAGAGATCGGGATCGGAAGTTGTCATACTCTCTGCCAACTCCGAGAACCACTTTAACAACCGTGTACGCGGTGGAGATTCCAGAATGAAGTAGGATGGTGGCGGCATTTCCTGTAAGGTAAATACGTGGACCCGACTCCCGTGAGTTGGCATAAGGTGGCTAAAACAGGAGCGATTCTCGGGCCAAGGGGGTTAGCGCCCTTTATCGGACACTCCTCTTCGATACTATACTCTGACTTTGGATTTATTCGATGGCCATCTTTATTTTTCTTGATTTCGGGGAGTTTGTTCGAGGTGGGCGGTAGCTGCGGCTATGCGTTACCACCAGTCCGGATAGCAATTGGTATATCTACCTTGGCATTGTCTAGTTGTGCCGTGTCACCTACCGTAGCGCGCCTTATACGATTTTGGTTTTGTACCATACCTATGGAGTGCCCTCTGACGATGCCCAGTACGGGGGAGATTACAGTACTGTATAGACTATGGGAATATATAAATGTGTTAAGGTGGAAAATGTAAAGCCTTAACGCTATTTAAAAGTAAGTTTATTTTAAAATTAGACACTATTATAATAGTGAAATATACTACATAGTAAATAGATTAACAGATCCTTAGGAGATGTAAATCCCGAGCATCTCTTGAGTTACTGCACTCATATTTATTTCTGTTGATTTAACTCACATAAGACCTTTTAGTTCTGACTCGAGTGTTTTGTTTTTCAATACGCTCGGGTCAGTCCGAGCGTTTCAAGATTTGAAGATTTTATTCTGGAGGACGAAGATGAAGATTTGTAGTATTACTATCTACTATAGTATTCCACTACACTATTTAATTCCGCTGCATTGATATTTATTGGTATGTGAACCCTGATATTTATTATATAAAGAAGAATCAAGTGTTTTGTAAACAGTTTTATGAACTGTATGTTGATTATTATATTTTACCCTTCCGCTGTGAGATTTTAATTTGTTTTTCTTTCTTGTTTTTTTTCTTATTTACCCCATAACAATCCGCCCTTCCGTATGGTTTGAATTGGCACGTGTGTCGATTTAAAGCGTGCGAAAAGGCGGGACATTACAATTTTGGTCAATTTAATACTAATGAGAATGATCACATATGGAAAATAAATCTCATATACTTTCTATTTATAAGCAAACAAACAAAGCACTACTAATTCACACAAAGCACGATTAAGTCACATAAATGACTTTCAATCCTCTTTTTAATTAATTAATCCTTTATTAATTAAAACCTCTTTTATTAGTAAAAATTCTCTTTGTCTAATAAACTTCTTCTATTAATCAAAACTTCAAATTGATTAAACTCATAACTAATTAAACTCTCCATTATTAATTAAACTTCCTTTATTAATTAATATTCCTTTATTAACTAATACTTCACTTATTTAATTAATAATCCTTTATTAATTAAAACTTCATTTTTTAATTAACTTCTTTCTAAACTTGTATATTGATTTAACTTCCCTTTATAAAAGATATATACTTGTATTTTACTATTCATGTATTACTATTCATTTATACTCTTGTTGATACTTCAAAAGGTATTAGTACACTTAAATCAATGGTATGAGTATATTTACAAATCACTTAACAAGATTTACTTATTTTAACATATTATCAAAGAGGTTAAAAACAAATGTTACTTAAACATTGTTACTACAGATCCCTTCTCCCTTTTATATTTTAATATATACCTTTTCTATCTTTCTTCCAAAGGATTCTATACTTGTTATTATCTTTAAAATTCCATTATTAAGATCTAAGTACACTCATAATCATTTAAACATCTTTTAACACTTTAAAATAAAATTCAAAGGTTTAAAAACAAATGTTATTGAAACATTGTTTACTTTAAACCCAAGCATTTCATATTTTAAACATTATCTTTAAAGCTTTCTTTTTAAAGATTTAATTATATCTATAAGGGTTAAAAACGAACGTTACCTAGACATTATTACTATAAACCCTAAAACATTTCATTCACTTGTAATTACCTTAAAATATTCCTTATTTAAGCCATAATTATATTCCTAGTTATAACTCTAATTATATTCATAATTAGTTATTATCAAAAAAGGGTTAATAAGATTATAAAATCACATGTATTCACATTAAATCCAAGATCCTAATATTTAAATAATTTAGATATTTAAATATGAAGTGTTTAAAATCTGGATCGTTACACCTCCTCTCACTTGATGGCCTCCATGATAAAATATTCTCCAAAACAAATTCAAATAAAAATCAATAATATTCAAAAGGGGATTTTAGGCTCAAGGAAAAAGTTATAGGAAAATTTAGTTGTAGGGACAAAAAGTTTGTTTTTTAGGCTGAAGGACTGTTTTTAGTGTAAATCACAGAATGATAGTTGTAACTATCATTTTCTGTTTACACTAACAAATGTCCTTCAGACTAAAAAGTAAACTTACTGTCTCTGAGACTAAATTTTTTCGCAACTTTTTCCATGTGCCTATTTTCCTGTATTCAAAATGCTGTTAGCCTCTTGATTCTTGTAAAATCCAGATGTTGATTCATTCGAATTGGATTTTTATTCTTCATTCACGGTGAAAACCTAATCTTTAGGTAATCCTAATTTTATTTTATTATATATTCACCATGTTAATGAAGTTTAAAATCTATACATGCTACATCTAATCTCGTTATATGTCAATTATGTTGACCTAAAGAATAGATTTGATATATGTTAATTGATTATATGTTCATCGTGATATTATAATTAGATCCTACATTTGCTACAAAATTTTCGTTATATGTTTATATTACATGTATAGTTTAGATCTAATTCAATTTTACAATGAATTTGTATATGCTTAAATTATCCAATCTAATTTTGTCATTGCTTTAGAAAATATTGTTTAAAAATAAAAAATAAAAATAAACAAATAAATAATTTTGGATTGGAACCTAATCTTAATTAGTTTATGTATTTTGTACCTTGTTACATTCACAAATATAAATTAACTTTGTATGCAAATTATTTAAAATTATATTAGAGATTGAATACATGTTTCATATAGGGATTTTTTTTGTATAAAGGACAAAAATTTGAACTTTTTAGCCTCAAAGATACAACCTTAATACTTTAGTCACAATGACAAACATTCTCTCAAAATTAGTTATAAGGATAAACATTCTTTCAAAATTAGTCATAAAGACAAACCGTCAAAATTATCAGTCATCACTTGTCGCACCACCATTCACCACCATCATCTACATCACTAGCCTTGTTGCCACCCCCAAATACCACCCGTCGCCATCATATGCTACCGATAACTCTTAACTTAAAAACTGATACCTAAAAATCGTTACACGTAATTAAAAACTGATACCTAAAAACTGATACCTAAAAACTGCTACTTAAAAACTGTTACTTAAAAACTGCCGCCGACAACCAAAACCGATACCTAACAGCTGATACTCAGATAAACCACTCATAATCTTCCAGGTTCATAAATTTATCAAATTCGATCACCATTATCTAAGTTTACAGTTCATTCTTGAGCAAGCATTTCAATCATAATAATCATTCTTGTAGAAAATCAGTTCATCATCATATTTAATAGACCATCCATAATCAATATCTATCAACCTCACAAAATTGCATTGTTATCTCATGTAACGATGCTTTGATCAAGCATCTCTATTCTCCGATGCAAGCCAGATCAAGTGGCTCCACTCCAACATGAGCATGGATTCCATTCAACTAAGGTAGTATGCACAATGGCGAGCACGACTGTGGTTTAATTTTGGTAAAAATAAAACAGTTTTTGCAAAAATGATACCTATTGTCACGAAAACTGATACCTAAAAACTGATTCTCAAATTAAAAGTAAAACTGATACTCAAACAAAATTCATTAAATATTTGGTACTAACGAAACACTAATTCAACTAAATGATTATCATATCTATATTGTAACAACTTCATTTTTTTATACAATCAAACAAACAGACAATAAAAAACCTCCACACTGCATTATTTTAAAAGATGATACTCGGAAAAAAACAAAAATGATACCTAAAAACCGATCCTCACTAAACTCAACACAGCAATACATTATCAGTCAAACCAATATGAATGTAAAAAAATAAAATAACAATTAAAAATGTTCGCTTCAAAATGTGAATTTATTACAGTCTAATAATTTCGTCATACAACAAAAATCACAAACTCAAAAATAATAAATATTTTCGAAAATGATACCTACAAACTGGAAAACTGATACCTAACAGCTGATACCACTTCTTCTCCCCTAATTCTTTCATGACTTGCTCTTTTTCTTCCTTAAATTGTTGTTTCTTCTAAGACACCACTTCACTAGGGCGTCCATGCCACCAAACCATCAATTTTCCGTCATCGGATGACTTCAAATCGAGCAACTTCAAAACCATAACTGTTTACATTCACTGTTGAACCAACCACCCTCGCCGCCAGCGCCATCGCAACAACCGCCCTCGCCGACAATGCTGCCTAAGCTTGAAGTCGCTCCGGATTCATTTGCGTGTTTGTCTTGGCAGTAGTTTCTTATCCAGACTTCGAATTGAAATTCAAAAATTGTCCTTCACGAGAAAATACTGAAAACCTGTTTTAGAGGCTAAAATGCTGAAATTTTTTGTCCTTGACACTTTTTCCCCGTTTCATATATTTATTGCTTTGAATATAATTTTGGTTGTTGTTGACATTTGTTTAAAAGTTATTAACTAAAAAGGACAAAAACATGTATGTTGGCTTTTGTGCTAAGCATCATAACAATTTGAATCCGTCTTAAATTAAAGTAGATTTCATATTGCAACTTTAATTCTAAAACATATAATAGATTGCAAAGTTTATGTATATATGTATGTATGTATGTATGTATGTATGTTATTTTAATTTAAATCTTAGTTTGTAGTTATTTATATATGCATACATATATGTGTTCAAATTGTTTTGAAATTGCGATAAAGATAAGTAAATGAAGGGAGATAACTCCTCCACCTTTCCTCTCTTTATTAATTGTTTACCTTAAGATAATTGATTGTCATTTTGAATATATATATTTATATATATATATATTTAGTTAAAATAACTTTGTAACATATTATATATAAATAAATATAGTAAACTATATGTATATATATACATACATAAAATATTATTTATATAATTTTCAAATACACTATGGACGACAAAGACATATATAAAGGGAAAATGTGTTTGTATCGATGTAAATCCTAATACTTACATACGTGCATATTAACCATGTACATTACTTATGTTTTGCACTTGCATTGTACACACATGAATGTATTCGATACATTAATTATTATATATTAAAATTCAAATTAAATTTAGAACCCCTTTTTATGAAATTAAATAAAATGTTGATTTACTTGAATAAAATTTAGAAAGTTCTAAATGGATTAGACTGTATAGGCTCGTTAAAAATCCAACGGTGGAACTTTGATATTTACTCATTTCTTTCACTACAGGCTGGTTCGGATCCAACAATTGTATCAGAGCACAATAGCATATACTGTCAAATTTAGTCATGTTAGGGCTAACTAATTAAGTTTGCCCACTTAGTACAGTGTCTAGAAAGATAACATCGAGGATTTGAATCGGGTAATCAAGCACCGTGTCCTACTTGGTTACCCGTCTGGCCTAAAAGGTGAAGTGAACCCAAAAGTTGCCTCTAATCGTAAAGAAACAATTCAATTGAATTGGGTCTTGGTTTGATATTCAAAATTATTTTAAAATTTAGAGTAGAGATTTAAAATTTAAAATGAAATATGTGTGTTATAAAAGTTATAATATAACATAAGTTTTCTAAAAATGTTTAAGGATGATAAAATTTTCAATGTTTTTCAAAATTTAAAATTTAAACATTACTTTTGAGAACTAATTTATTAATAAGATTAATACTGTATATTAATTAAGTTAATCGAGTAAATATATATGTGTGTGTGCGCACGCGTGTGCGCATGTACCAATATATTACTGACATCGATTACCATTTCCTTTTGACTTTTTAATGGTAGTCAAGCCTCCTCCTTTTTCTCTCTCGTCCTCTCATGTCATTCCCTACTCCTTTGTCTAGCCCATTCAGTCCTCACGTCTTATCTCCGCTCTCCCTCCACGTCCACCTGACCCTCCTCCTTCTGTTAATATCCATTCTCTTCCTCTTGTCCCAGTCATTCAACCTCTTCTTCCCACCTTTTCTAGTTACTTTACCGAACAAGTACATGAAGCAGTTGTTATTGCGACTTCTCAAAGGCAATGGTCTTTTCTCTTCGTGACACTTCCATGCATTGTTGGTTCCTATACGTTCAAAGATTTTGCTTTGAACTACGTTGGAACTGCACTACTACCTCTTGAGGAACTCATTAATGAAGGTATTTCCTTTTGGCACGACCACTTGGTAGGCTTTTTCTTAGGAGAAAAGGTTAACTATATAGGTGTAGTATCACATTTGAAACGATTATGGAAACTCAATGGGTCTTTTGGAGTAAAATTAGATGGTTCTAACTACTTTTTCAAGTTTACTTATGTGGAGGATAGGAAGAAAGTTTTGTAATCCAATCCGTTATTTATGCAACGACCCAGATTTTTGTTGTTTGATTTGGAATATTTAAATAGTTTATATAATGAATTTGAATTATAAATTGATTTTGAATAGGAAAATTTGGTTTTTGTTTATAAAATAAATTCAGGATTTAAATATAGCGATTTACTGGATAATTTAAATTTTTGAATCTTGAGTTTTAAGCTTGTTAAAATAATGTAAAGGCTTTTAAAAATTATATCGATAATAATAAAGATAATAAAAGTTTTAAATTTGAATTTAAAGGTGATTTGTTCAGTTTTAAAAATATATCATTTAAATTAACATTTAAAAATAGCCTTTTAAGGTGCAGCCTTGGAATTCGACAAAATCAGTTCCATTGGATTTGTAATATTGTATTATTATCGGTGTTCAAATTTTATAGCCTTTGGAGTTACGGTATATAAACGCGTTGAATCTAATATTGAAAATTCGATAATATTGGGTTCAAAAAGCTATCTTCCTCATAAGATCGAATTAGGACTCGAAACATTTTCCACTACGTTCGGAATAAGGGTATAACATTATGAACGCCTAGCGGCATGTGTCGATAAGGGTTCATGATTTTAAGCTACGTAATTGAGACGTTTAGAATTTAATATACATATATATATAATATATATATAATATATATATATATATATATATATATATATATATAGTGATTGAACATATTCCCATCAAAACTTTTACCTTTCGTTTTAGGCTACTGTAGCTATCATCAAACACGCCTCCTATCTCATCCATCATTTTCCCTCTTTCTCATTTTATAATAGCCGAACCAGAGAAAAGATAAAGCAAAATCAAAAATTTCGTTCAAACAAAAAATGGCTGTAGAGGAAAAAATCGTTTCTTTTTTTTCTCCTCTTCATTTTAGTGTAAACGAAATCGAATTTTTTCGATTTCTTAAAAAAGAAAAGAAATGGTAAATGAGGTCGCGAGCTCATATATGGCAGCGTGAGGTTGGCGGGGGTTGAGGGGTCCGAGCAACTCTATGCGGCGACCTAGGGTTTGATGTCTGGACAGGCGTGGCGATGTGAGGTGCTCGTCGTCCGATGTAAGGTTATAGGGGAGAGTCGCGCTTTCATCTGCACCGCATTTCGTGATCAGGATGGAGGAGGTGAATGGCTTTTTGCGAAGGCAAATGGGTCGATATTGCTTACTTTGCTGCCGCATTTCGCATGGATGGGAGGTGTCGTCATTGTGGGTTACGTCCTTTGGAAATGATGGAATTGGCGAAGTGCGAAGTCGATTTTGGGAAGGGTGCGATTTCTGCCTGAGAGGATTAAAAGGAGGTAATGTGGTTTATTTTAATTAAATGGAAATAAATTTGAAAAAAAGAGAGTTTGTTAATTGATTTTTTCAGTAGAAACATGAATATTACGGCTGTATGTTCTAAATTGTTACATCTTATACTGAACTTAATTTCGGTTTCCAAAGAAGAAGAAAGAAAGAAAAAAATGATTCTGCATTTTGGAGCCAACTGGGATTTTAAATTAAATTGAACGTATTTCAACTTAATTTAAGAAAAATTAGAGACAGGTAGCTAACTAAATCAAGGTGAGAATTTCTGACTTATTTGGATTATCGTTTTTTAATTTAAATGTTAAAACTTAAATTATTGGATGTCGATTGAATTGATAGATTTATAATTATCGGTTGGATGATTATACGTACATATAGTAATATATATAGCATTGGAGTGATATTCCCGTATATTATAGCGGATGAGACCCTATACACCCCGCATAATAGCGGTTGACCTCGTAAACCGCGATATTCTCCTCAAAATGGGATCGGTATTTTATTTTATGTTGTACTAACATCTATGGATGTAGGGAAACAGGTTGGAGGGATCCAAATGGATTCCTCAAATTTATTGATTATTTTTCATATATAGTAATATATTATTTGTTTACAATAATCTATTATAGATTATCGTAGTGATTGAAATTGGATGCTATTGTAGCACTAGCCAGAATTTTGATGATTTAAATACTATAAATATATTTTTAAAATTTATGGAATTAATGGAATCAGTATAAATATATATATTAGAATTGCAGTTATTTTAAAGAATTGAATTAGAAAAATATAATAATTTTTCGTTACACTTAACTATTGTGAACTACTAAATAGGATTTTAAAACTGAATTATATTAGAAAATTTTATAAGTGATATTCTGGAAATATAAAAAGAAGTTAAAAAAACAATACTGAAAATAGATTTGAAGTGTAAATGGAATTTATAAGAAGAGAATGTATATAATGGAATTAAATAAATAAGATTTGTTTATAAACAGATAAAAGCCAAAAGGGGTTATAAAATTTATAAACAATATTTATAAATAAAGGAATTCGATAGCAGATGATAATTGGAAATACAAATTTATAGGGTGAATTTATATTAGAATATGAAAATAAGATTGGAAAAAAATAGCAGATTCTATTTTTGAAATGGGAATGGTTAGGTAATTAACAATGAATCGATATATTATGGAATCGAGAGGAAGCTATAAAGTAAATTGGTTATTGAAATTTTAAAAGTATATTTTGAATTTTAATAAGCGAGTTTGTTTAAAAGGAAAATTTTATTATTTTAAAACTATGAGATTTTAAACTAGTTGATATTGAAATACTTATAAGTCGATTTTTAAATATGAAGTATTTATTTTTAGTAAATTCTAATTTCTGAAATCAAATTTGAAAATTTATTTATTTAACTAAAAATGAGTTACCGATGTTTATAAAAGTGTTTTCGATATTTTAAATAATTATTTGAACATGTGTTAAAATAAATTATTTTTCTTTAAAATACTTATTTTATATATAGATTAGACTTTGAAGTGATTGAAATGTTGTTTTATAAATTCTCTCGAGACTCGAAAAAAAGGCTTATAAAAGGATATGATTTTGAGGAAAGGAATTATTTGTGATTTTCGGGAATTTTGGATAAGTTAGAGATTAATTTCCTAGGGCGTTAATATTAAAAGGATTTTGAAAATTAAGACTGGTGATATTTTCCTAAGTAAAGAAAATGGAAATTTGAAAATATTTCTAAGTGTTGAAATGTTGGAAGTATTCTGTTATGGATTTGAGTATTTGAAAAATTATTTTCAAATGTTGGGGGAAATGATATATCTTTTAAAGATATTTTGAAAGTAATTACTTTGGAAATATTTACATTAAGGCCAGATGATTTCTTATGGATGTTTATTGATAGTTAAATAACTGATTTTCAATATTGGCCAATTTCGAATGTTGTTTCGAAGCGACCAGGTCGAATGAGTTATCCAAAAACCACTTCGATCCAACGAGTATGTTTTCGATGTGAAAACATGAGCATGGAGTCAAAGATGGAGCAATGAAGTGCAAGGCTAATCGCTACTAATCTTGAGGGTGATTCCAAAATGGATGTAGTAGGAATAGTGCTTTCGGTTCCATTCGGACCCGGAACGGACTTGTATGGATGAATGTTATCAGTACATTGTCATTGGGGGACAATGAACATTCTAAGTGAATATTTCTAAGAAGGTAATGCTTATCCTCGAGCCTCATCAACCAGGAATGACTGAAAATCATGGAAGATGCAGCAAGGCTAAGCGAGTCGCACACAAGTAGGGTAAGGTTACCACTATCTAGAGTCCCTTTTATTCAGCTGTGTGGCGGTTGCTGATCCCAACCGTGGGGTAATCTTATTCGGGCTATCCAGGATAGGGGTAGTCTGGTCTTGCATAGCAGGGGATCCCGGAGTGATCCTCGGTACGCTGTTCTAGAGGTGTACTATGGCAGGTGGTACCCCAGTGTCTAGTCATTTAGTTGGAAATCCATTCTCCAATACGAGCTTACAGTTTTGTTTGTAGAGCCTGGTATGCTGGAATTTAATTAATATAACAATTTCGACTATTTAAATATAAGTATTTGTATTTAGACATTGTTATAATATCATTGGATTTTCTATAAAAATGTTTTAGTTATCGTAAGGTAAAAACCCGTTGTGTTTATGTGTGACGTGGTCTTACAAGATACCTTTGTTTTAAAGGATTTTGATAACTCTAATAATTCAAATTGAGTGTGTTTTCTCACGCTGGTTTTCCAGACTGACTCGAATGTTATTTTATTATAATGCTCGGCTCAGACCAAGTATTACAGATTCAGGTGAGAATGCTATGGAGCTCAAGAGACAAGCTAGAGAATTTCTGATGTATATCTCGTACTTGTTTATTTCCGTTGTGTGAGGACATGTTATATAACTGTCCAGTTTGATGTATTGATTGATGTACTCTGATGATTGTAAGCGTATAAACTGTTACATATTCTTGTGTATAAAATATGTTAATATATATTATATTTTATTCCGCCGTGATTGTGAAGTTCTGTGTTGTATTTCTATTTTTCTTCTATCTCCTTCTTCTTCACCCCTAACGGATTGGTATCTCCGGCATTCGACTGCTCGACACTTTATACAGTGGACGTATAGATGTCGATTTTCGAGGGTCGAAAATCTCGTCCATTACAATTTATTAGCAGAAAAATGTTTGTCATAATTGCGTGGAAATCGACATTTGGAATCGTATAAGCTCAAGTGAAGAATGTTCCTTTTTGGGTGCATTTTTACAATATTCCTCATTTAACATGCACTTTAATAGGTATTAATTGGCTAGCTTGCCATATAGGAAGATTAATATGTTTTAATGAAGCTACGGAAAATCAAAAGCGTCTTGAGTATGAGAAATGTTTGATTGAAATAACTTTGAATAAAGAGTTGCCTAAATATATTAACGTTGAAGAAGGAGAATGTCAAAGAGTTTATACAGAATATTCTTAGAAGTCTCTGATTTGCACTTCATATCGTACTTTTAGGCATGCTACTGAAACTTGTGATATGCACAGCAATGATCCTGTTCCGGTCCATACAAATGATTCAACAAAGTCATAAGTAAATGGTAAATATGATGGTGATAATCAGATTGTTCAAAAATCAATGCGGGATCATTTGTAAGCTACTGCCAAAAAAGTTGGTCACAATAAGGAAAGAACTAGTTCTCAAGTATGGAAAAAGAATCACCTTCAAATAAAACTCCTGATCCTACTAGTCAGCAAAATTCTGGTGATAGAGAAAATTACGATGATCGGAATATCATTTAGATGAACATGCATAAGTCAGTATTTCTTCTAAAATATCCGATTCTTCTGCTTTCCTTTGTAATATTCAAAACCTCCCAATCCTTTTTTGTCTTGGAAGATTTAGAGGAAGGTGAAGTGGTTTCACCTAAACAAGTCCACAATGTACCTCAATCTGATGATGTATCTTTTTTATTAAATGTTGATAATTCTCAATGTGGCACAACTAATTCTGCCTCAATTCCATCTGATACATCTAATTTGACAATTGAATGCAATACTCATGCTCATATCTTCATGTGCGATGGTGACACGTACAAGTCCCATGTGTAGGCAATTAACAACTTCTCCTTATTAACTATCCTCATTTTTATTGATCCTTCTGATAACCTCCGCTCCTCAATTGATTGCACCAAAACTTCACCTAACTCTCCAACTCATGATTTGAATGTGCAAGAACATGACAAACTTAATTTAATTGTGCAAGTTACTACATCAACAGACAATATACCCCCTATTTCTTTCATCAAACTAACAAATAATGTTACCTCCTCAATTTTTCTGAAAATTAAAATTCCTTGCCTTCTCTAGTTATCCCCCTAATCCAGCAATTTCCCTTTCAAACGTTTCTAATCCTTTGCTCTCTACCAATGATACTCTTGTGCACATTCATAACATACACATTGGTGATCATGAAATCTATTCTACTCTTATAAACCCACATGTTTTAATCAGACCCCCTGATTTTATTCAACTCTTCTCTCCTGAAGGACTTCCACATTCCAATTATGATCCTTCGCTTTCTGTCTTTGTAGAGAATTCCATTTCTCTTGACAAAAAGAACAAAAACTCGCATTTAAAAAAATAAACAGAAGTTACTCTCTTTAGCAGAAGGTCTTAACTGTAATACAGAACTTACAAAAGACCAAATTCTACCTTGTACATCAAAATCATGCAAGACAAGCACTCCAACAACTGCAATGGGCTATCTTCCTCAAAAAATAAAAACAAATCATGCTTGATAACATTGGATTTTGGAATGTCAGGGTTACACATAGTGATTCAAAAATCCATGAAATTAAACATCTAATTTCCATTCATCAACTTCAGCTAATTGCATTATCTAAAACTAAACACAATGCTGATTTAACACCTAAGGCTGCTCATCGAATAGCCCTTAATTGGTCTTGTATTCACAATCTTGTTCAAGCCCCATATGGTCTATTCTTCTTTTTTGGAACCCTCATATCTTCCATCTTAATTTCCATGACCCTCATTGGTACTTTATCCATTGTAATTTTACCCACGTTTCCTCTATCCTGTCATTTAATCTTTCCTCAGTTTATGCAGACAATTCAAATCCAGTACATAACAATTTTTGGACATTTTTCCTTCTTTCCAAACCTCTCTTTTCTCATGGATTTGCCTTGGAGATTTCAATTGCACGTAATCATTTTCTAATAACTTAGGTGGCAATCCATTAATGTTAAAGGATATATCTTTTCTCAATCAAGCTATAATCCAAGCCAATCTAACTCACATTCCTATCTCTATTTCCTTTTTTACATGGAACAATCGAAGTTGGTCTAGTAATAGGATTTATTGCAAATTAGACATATCTTACCTTAATTCAGCAACTATCACTTTCGGGCCCAATCACATCTCTCTCTTTTTTTCCTTCTTTATTTGATCATAGTCCTATCATATTAAACTGGGGCATGCATTTATCAAAGGCCCCTCTTTATTTTTAATGTTCGAACATAAGATTTCAAATTTCTTACTCTTGTAGCCTAGGTTTGGGAAGCTCCTATCTATGGCAGTCCTATGTTCATTCTCTAGTAAAAGTTGAAGCAGACTAAAAATAGGTTGGAGGATTAGTCCTAAAGCAAATTTGGCAGAGGTAATTTTCTCTCCAATAAGATGAGGGATGAGCTTCACTCTACTTAACTCCAACTGTAATCTAATCAAGATGATATGGAAATCTCTGATAAGGAGCACCTTTTATCTACTCAACTACCTCTAGCTATGGGTGTCGAACTTGACGTGCACAAGCAAAAATGCAGGGATCTCTGGTATTCTGAAGGTGATAAGAACAATAAATATTTCGTAACTCTCTCAAATTTAGAAAAGCATGCATAATTATTCACTCTATAATAGACCATCAAGGAATGCAGCAGTCCTCTCCCCCGATATTAAAGAAGCTTTTCTCAAATACTTCACTGGGCTTATGGGTGATAATTCCTCTCGAGTATTTGACTTATCTCCTCTAGCCCATCTGCATTTGCCAACAATTTATAATTCTTAATCCAACAGCCTCATAAATCCGATCACTTATGACAAAATTAGAAAGTTTGTATTTGATATGAAATCAGATAGCTCTGCTGGTCCTGATGGTTTACTACACGTTTTTTTTCAACACATATGGAATATCATCAGCTCTGATTCGCCTAAGGCTATTCTGCATTTTTTCAAATTCAGCACTCTTCTGGGAGGTACTAACCATACTAAGTTAGCTCTACTTCCTAAAAATGACCATCAAGATGTCTCTTAATTTCATCTTATAGCTTGTTCCAATTTTTATACTTATAGTATACCAAAACAGAGACTAATCAATAATAAACTTGTCTCACAAGTTTACAACTCAGATTTCCACTACTCTGGAATTCTGTATTAGTTATTTTAATACTAAGTATGTTGTAATTAATTACAGTAACAAAGTAATAACTATAGCAATAATAACTATAGTGTTAAATCAAACGTTATACTATTTAAAGAAATAGTACAACGTAGATAGAAAACGATATTTATATATATAAATATATAAATCAACTAGAAATATAACCAGTTGAAGAAGGAAATTACGTCTGAGGCTTGTCGTAACAATTTCCTTAAGACTTTATTCAAAATCTCTCAAGATACAACAGACGTGATCTGCTCGAGATTGAGATGTATATGATCTTCTGTGTGATATGCAAAAGCGCACGGATTGTAGATATTAAGAAACGAAGAGGAAGAAGATAAAATTCGAAATTGATTGAGTGAGGAAAGTGATCAGGTTTCCTCCTTATTTATAGCCGAATTCTCAGTAGCTACACCCGTTGAGAAAAGAAGCATCCCTTCATTTGCAATGCCAAAAAGCGTTACTGTTCACAACAGTCGTGCCTCTTCATTTTGCAATGGCTGAAAACTATTGTTGTTTGTAACAGTCATGCCTCTTCGTATGCAACGGCCGGAAACTATTGCTATTCGCAACCATCGCGTCTCTTCGTTTGCAATGGCCGAAAACTATTGCTATTCGCAACAGCCACGTCTCTTTGTTTGCAACGGCCAGAAACTGTTGCAGTTTGTAACAGTCGCATCCAATCCAGTAGTCGCTTCTTTTTGAATTTAAACATTAGAAAACCGTTCACTTCTATACAGCAAAAATATAACACAGTCCACACTTATTGGACCCGTACTCGCACCTGCATCCGCACCCGACCCGGCGTGGTTCGGTCGGATAAGCGGTGGCGCGCGCGTGTTTTAGTTCATGGGTATATAGGTCCTCCCTCTCGCACAAAATTACCTAACCCTAAGGGCCAATATAGGGATTGAGAGTATACTATATAAACCATAAAATGAACATATTTTTGGCGATGTGGGAAAAATCTCATTCACCCTTATTTTGAGAATTCTAACAATCCCCTACATGACTGACGATATATGTCTCCACCACACAAAGTGTAATATCACACAGTTCATATGAAAATAATGTTATATCGAGGATAAGTAGATACACTACAAGAAAAATTGCTTTTAACAGCAATGGGGAACAGCGTTTAAAAGTTGATTGCTGTTGTCGAACCTTTTATATGTAGGAAAAACTAAAAACAACACAGTAAAACGCTGAGATTTTTATTCAGCAATTTGTGAAATGTCGTTCCCTCTAAAAATTTCATTACCGCGTAAATTAATTTCCCTCTTCTAGCCAAAATAAGAAACCTAAATCACCTACGCCTCCAAATCTTAATTGCTTCCCTCTTCTAGCCAAAAATAACTCACACAATCCACGTTTACTTCTCAATTCAGGATCAAAGTCAAACCAGGCGATGGTACTAAAATCACAATCATACAATCCACGTTCGCGTCTCAATTCAATGAAATCGCACCTAAGAACCTCACTGCTGAAAATTGCATCTACGAGAATCGGTCTTTGGAACTTGATGAGGTTGCGGTTGGCTGGGCGGTGCTCGAAGAGGTGGAAATAAAGATTGGTTTTGTTGGTGAAGTTGATCAAGTTGAATAAGTTGAATTGGTGGAGATTGCTGAAGGTTGGTGGGTTCGAATAAGGGGATTTCGGTGAGGCAATTTGTGAAGTTGATGATGATAGTTTGGGGTCTGTTAGGTGGCAAGTTGCGGTGGGTGATTGGAGGAGCTCGCTCGATATTCATAGGAAATTGATGAATCTGGGATAGTGGTACGTAGGCGAGCAAGCAGTGGTAAGTGGTGCTAAGGGAGAGATGATGGAATCGCTTTAGTTGGTTTGTCATTGGTTAACGGGACTACTGCTGTTGACGGTCGGGGTCACAGATAATTGCAGTGGTAATGGTGGAGGATTTGCTTAATGGTTGAGTTTGGTATCAGAAGTGAAGATGTTGTGTTGAATGATGGTGGTGGTGTTGCTCTGGTATACGGCAGTGTGATTGAAGTGGTTGTGAACTTTTGATTATTGGCAGTAAATGTAGGAGATAGATTTTGGGCGGAAGGTGATGCAGAAGTTATTGAGGCAGACTTGCAGTTCCAAGTTTTGCAGAGGGGAGTGTTGATTGGCAGAAGCTAGGTGGTGCTGATGGTGGAAATGGAATTTAAACCCCACCAGTTGCACTTATGATTTTAAAAAATGCTTTGTCAATTTTTTCTGCACGTACAACAGGTAACCACTGATTTAGAGATTGCTAGGATATGCTTCTGTATTCTTAAACTGTACATTTGAATTTACATTCTCCGCTCTGCTAAATATTTGAATAGGCTGTCTATTTATTATGTAGTATCTTGGTCCAGCTTTTATTTTTCTAGATTAATTTCACATTTATCCTATTATTGTCACTCATTCCATTTTTATTTCTTTTTGGATTGCAGCACGATGTAGTGTTCCAACTAGGGAGGCCAAAGGTGTTTTAGTTCAACAAGCTTTTCAAGTTGCATTTTTTTTCTCTTGTTCACGGTATGTTTTCGCCTTTGACATTGCATATCATTTACTTTTTGGGAAGTATTTGGATAAATCACATATTAATTTAGCAGACAGGATGTAGATTCTGGATCTCTTTGAAATCCGATTCATGAAATATTTCCAATTGTCTACTTTACATAACCTTTCTTGTTTTTACTTTTGATTAATTGATGTTATACAGTTCGAAAATAACAATATCTGTATTGTTTCTTGATTCAACAATTTAAAAAGTTACAGTAAAATTTTCTCTATTTGAAATTTAATGTGAAGTAGTCATAGATCTACATACTTAGTGAATTGAACATCATAAAGTAAAAGTTCACTTTATTTCAGCATTTGCTGAAGTGGTTCAAATACAACCTCCAATTGTTTACATAATGACGATGTGAATAATCATCTTAAGTTTATACTAAGTCACATGGAGATGTCCAAATGTTGCTTAAAGGCTACGCAAGTAGCTCAATCATGTTAACTAATATTTATTTTACCTTAATTCTAATTCTACATGTAAAACCTTTCAAGATACCATGTAGATCCATGCATTTCATATAGTAAAAACCCAGTCGTTCCTAATTAATTTTTGTGCTGAAGCACTTTCTCTGATGTCTTCATTCTTTTATTTATTTTATACAGATTTTTGAAAGCAAGAAAATTTGATATTGAGAAAGCAATAATCATGTGGGCCGAAATGCTCAGGTGGAGGAACGAATTTGGTGCTGACACTATTCTAGAGGTAATTATAGCTTATTTGCCTTTTTTACTTGCCGAGTTTGATTGAGAAGCACCAATTTTTTCAAGCTTAGGAGATTCTGCTAACAGAGGGTTTTATACATACATGCATGCATGAATTTATTACTCTTAGACTTTTTCTTTAAAAAAAGGCTTTACGAACTCATGTTTAATTCTTACACACATTAGTAATTTTGGCACCTTTATGTTTTTATTTTATATGCAAATTGATGTGGAGCATAACTGATTCAAGTATTTTTTACGTATGTATACTTAGGGCTGTTACAGTTGATATATTCAACTTTCAAATCATGGTAACAATATGCATGATAACCATTACAAAACTAAAATGGTAATCATTTCAAAGCTCAAAATGGCAACCTTTTAGCTTTTACTGATGATGGTTATACTTTTCAAATTGATGGTTGGTCACAATGTTTGTAACTGTTATCAAAATTTGATATTAGCAGTCAGTTCATATAGTAAGTAGTTAATATCTCAAAAGTTCCTTATAACTTTGTTTATCTAGTTTTAAGGCTAGTGGTCATCCCTAATTAGTTAGAATATCAACTGAAGGAAAAATTCATCATTAAGGCTTGTTTGCTGAAGTATAATCGAAACAAAACATGCTTTTTCTACCACTGTGACAAAGGTTTGAAAAAGTGAACTGAAATGATCGTAAATCGAGCAAATTAACCTTTTTAGTAAATCATACCGTGAACTTGTTGCACCTATTCCTATGAGTATCAACAATGCAACTTCTATTGGAAACCAACTACAGTTCATTGCACATCGTCATCTAATTTGAATGAGCATGTTGGTATAACTAAACTGAACCTCTTTTAGAAAGGGAATGAGTCATCTACTTCAGCACCTATGGACATTGTTCCAAATTCAAACAGGCGTTCTGCATTCCATAGCAAAAGTAATTCAACTGTGTGTGTATATGTAAAATTTCATTCACATCTAATTCCTTTCTGTCCTAGAAACTGTCTCCAAAGATGCCATTTCAGCTTGCCTTGGATGTTATCGTGAAAATGTTGAGAGCTTGTGCTCACCATCATCGCTAAGGACAGGTAACAAGTTATGTATGTTATTTTTGAGATCATTTTATGCTTTTTTTTCTTCTATTAATCGTTGAATCCTGTAGCCAAATATAGTGGCACTTTATATTTAATATTATGGCCTGATAATTGAAACACAACTTTGCATGCACTAAACATTACTCAATTACTATTTCTCTCATATTTTTATTATTTGTTTGCTTATTAAACTACACATATACATGTATATATAACCGGTCCATTTTAATAATATATACATCAAATTACAGCTAACATAATAAAATATAAAAAATAAAACCACTACCTAATATTATAAAATTTAACCGAGTTAATTTTGTTTTATGAAAATTAAATTATATTATAAAAATTAAACGAGTCTAAAATAATAATATTAATTAACCAAGTTTATAAAAATCAACTAAGTTTTATAAAAATTCAATAAGTTTATAAAAATTAACCAAGCAGTATAAAAATATAACTAAATCTTCTATAATAATAATAATGTAGTTAACTAAGATTTATAAATCTAATAAGTTTATAAAAATTAACTAAGTATTAAAAAAAAGTAAATAATAATTATAAGTTAACTAAATTATATAAATATTAAATAAGTTTATAAAAACTAACTAAGTATTATAAAAAAATTTCAACTCGGATTTAGTGAATTTAATGAACTTGTGAATTCGTGATTAATATATTGGTCAAAATTTCATAGATTAATTATGATAAAATTCAACAGCATGGTTTATGTCATAATTTCTCTTGTCTACCGATATCATCTTTCTCAAATTTTGAATAAACATTTTCTATGTTTTGAGCTCTTCAAAAACATTATTTTAGTGAAAATTAGATAATGAATATGGCTTGGTTTTTATTTTTTTAGCATGGCTGACAAACAAAATGACACTTGAGCTTTCTTTTGGTATGCTTTGCAACAGTTTCACCTTTCAAATTTTATGGCATATTTTAGTCAGGATTCGGTCCGATATTCTGTGAATATGTTATAGGAATACCATTAAAGTATCAATCAACCTAAGTTTTGCATTTATTGCAGCTTGTATGTTATTTCATTGAAATATCTGATTGTAGAGAAGAAGTTAGCGAAGGGGCACAATGTTTTTTTATTTTAACCATGTTAATATGTAAGTTCTGCAAAGTGATTGTCAAACAACTAGAACTAGAACTAAGTTAACTGAGTTTTATAAAAATTAACAAGTTTAATTTATAAAAATATAAAATAGAACTTAATCCTCTATAATAATAATAATAATAATAATAAACTAAGATTTATAAGAATAACAATAAGTTGACTATGATTTACTTCTTGACCCGATCACCACTTATAAGAATATCAATATCACTTAGTAGACAGTTCTTTTTCAAATGACTACCGGAGAAATATGAAGGCTGTCAACGACACTGATATACAATCCTATGCAATAGAGTAAATTTCATTTTATATAGGACATGTTGAAAATTTTAGTTCCAATATTCTTACTTTGTTTTAATTGTGCTTCAAAGGTTCGAATGTGCTGACTCCTTGTTCTCCACTGCGTCAAGATTCCAAGTCTCTAGGTCGTAGGAGGTATGTTTCTGAACTATTATTTCAACATTTCATTTTATCAGAATCGTGCTCTGCAAAACATTTTTGAATTTGCAACCCAATGCAAGAATAAAAGAGCAGGCTATAAAGAGTATTTTTTAGAATAAAATTGAAAAGGACATAGATTCGGAATTCAATCAGGTTGGTGACTGACTGATTAATTTACATTTTAGGCTTTTGACTGCAAATGTACCACTTGGTATTCAAATGCTGCTTCTCCATTATATCACTTTCACCACTCTGCACCACTGCCTCACATCCTACTTGCATAAGCTTGACAGATATGCTTTTGCTTTACTCTACCTTCACTGTGATTGATGCATTATTCTTGCATCACAAGCCAAATTTCTACTCAGATTTTGGTAACGTTGACATACAACATCAATGTAATTCATTGTTATGTTTTTGACGAATTTTCTAAATATGCTATTCCAGCTAAAAATATTATAGGGAATAGAATTGGCAACTAGGTTGCACTATTCAATGTGAAAACTGAATTAGAGGGTGTGATGATATCCCTGACATTAGAATGTCTGATTTTGATGAAATACCAAGTGATCATACTGTGAATTTGGTGAGATGGTGTGATGTTATCCTTGACATTCTTCATTTGCAACTTAGAAACTATCTATATTCATTTCAATTTTTGCTTGATTACAATAGTTGAGGGCTTCCATACATAGATATCAAGCTGGAAAGGCTAGATATGCTCGTTTTAGGCAGACCAACGACTTGTTGGTTGATTCAGGTTGGCACTGTAGCTTTTGCTTGCGATATATTAGTGAGTTATATTCGAAATGAGGGCTTATAACTATAACAATCGGATAAGGTTTTCTTGTTTCTTGAATAATTAGAGAATTCAAGCCGTGATATGCAAAGGTGTAGATTTCTTTGACATGCTTCCCGAGGTGTATGTTTTGACAACTGATAGCAAAGTTAGGTCCCATACCTAGTACTTACTCCACTGTTAATTTAACTACGTATTTGCTACAAAATGTTGAGAAGAGTAAAATGAATCGCCTGCTTATCTTTTAACGCTTGATATTGTATGTTGGGCTTTCGGGTTCCAGGCCCATAAACATGTTTTTCAATTTTCATTGTATTTAAGACAACTGAATGTAGAAACTAAATGTACATTCAAGCAGCATATCATTCTTTGATTTGATTCAATCAATAAAGTCAATTTGCATTTCTTCTTCATCAAATCAAAAGATTATTCACATCATAGTAAATTCTAACATGGTATAATAGCCAACCTCAATAGCTTAACAGCTTTTCAAACTTGTTT
Source organism: Allium cepa (assembly GCA_030765085.1). Taxonomy (NCBI): domain Eukaryota; kingdom Viridiplantae; phylum Streptophyta; class Magnoliopsida; order Asparagales; family Amaryllidaceae; genus Allium; species Allium cepa. The sequence continues at coordinate 273,817,611 of CM060946.1, forward strand.
GCATTTGTAATCTAATCAATCAGAGAAGTCTCATAATTTGGATCATAAAATATAACAAGTTAACTAAGTTATACAAAAAAAAATTAAATTATAAGAAACAATTAAGTTTTATAACAATTTAACTAAGTTAACCAAGTTTAATAATTAAATAATTTTCTAAAAGGCAACTAAGTTTTATAAAACATAAATAATTTATAAAAAGTAACTATGTTTTATAAAAAATTAACTAAGTTAAAGTTTCATAAAAATTAAATAAATTTCTATATACTATCAAAATTTTATAAAAATTAAATAAATTTATAATAACTAATTAATTTTAACAATATTTTTAACTAAGTTATATTTTTATAAAAATTAACTAAATTTATGAAAATTAATCTATTCTATAAAACTTTTATATAAAAATTAACTAATTTTACAAAAATTGACTTACTTTTACAAAATGCAAAGCAAGTTTTGTAAATTATACATTTATAAAATTAAACATATTTAAAAAAATTAACTATGTTTACAAATTATTTATATATTTATACATTGCATTTGAGCAAGCTGCTATCACAAACAATTTATGTATCTACATTGAATTCAATTAAATTCAAAAAATTACACATAAAGGTATGCAATAATAATCCATTTTTAAACTTATTTCTAGCTATGGTCAAAAAAAATTATGCACACGTCTATTGGATGTGCATACATACTGGTATTAAATATAGATAAAATTGACAGCTCGATCTCTCTGCCATTACCACTAAACAATATTTCATCCTCAACCTTTAGAAAATAAGGAAGGTTCATGTGATCCAATACCACCTCTAGAATTCATTTTTTAATATCCCCTCGTTGACTTTAACCAACATTTTGCTTTTGTTAGAAAATTTAAAGCCCTTAGCTGGGCTCTATAAATGCTGTAGCAGGCCCCCAAATATGGTGTTCTATAGTCGTGGTTACATAATATGTTTGTTAACTTTTAGAACTTCACTTGATTTGACCATTATGTTTTTACACTCTGTGTAGTAATTTTAATTTGCATTTATGAACTGTAATCTTTTTGTCTATAGCCATTAGCTAATAAAAATTCAAATTACTTTTTTCTTTTGAGTCATATTCTATTATTTATTGTTTGCTAATATGCATTTCCACTGACAGAGACATTAGTGCACTCCTCTCTTGAACCATGTCAAGATGCAGATTTCACATTTCCAGTAAACTTTAATTTCAGTGAACACACAATCTATGTACGATGCCGTCCCTATCTAAAAGATTTCATGGAAAAGGTTGCTAGCCTCTTTGAGATCACCATATTTACTGCAAGCCAAAGTATTTATGCAGATAAGCTTCTTAATATTCTTGATCCTAAAAGGAAATTGATTCGACGTCGTGTTTTTCGTGAATCATGTGTCTACGTGGATGGTAATTATATGAAAGATTTGTCGGTTCTTGGTCGTGATTTGGCACGGGTTATCATCATTGACAATTCCCCTCAGGTAAATGCTTTCCCTGTGATTTTATGTCAGTATATGTTACCAAATTTATGAATTCTCATCTGTGAACTATTAGTTTGACCTTTAGAGAATTCTGATGATTGAGCTGATATTGAAGGCTGCAACATCATCAGTTGTAAGCTTGCTTATCTTGCTCGTAGTTATTTTTTGAAATTCTCTTTTGCTTGCCTCATATCTTAGTTTCTTGTTGGGTGGTTGCTATTGTGCCATTAATTTATTCCGTGCTTGTTTCATTTGCATTGCCATTTTTTCCAATGTTTTATGCAGTCATTAAAGAATATTATTATTTGTTCAGTGAGGGGGAAAAAAACTAATTTTATGTCCAGATCCATTTGTCTGAGCCCTCTATTGTTGTTGTGCTTGATCGACAACTATTTGGTTCAAAGAGTACAGGTTGGAGTATGGGCATAAGCTGTTGATCAATAAGCTTTCTAGTCCAGTGAAGACCTGTTGATTTTAGACGGGAAAAAAAGAATCTATCACTACTAAGAAAAAAATAGAAAAATATATTCATACCGAATCTATGCTAGTATCTTCATTTGTCATGTCTCATGGTGTAGGCAGAAGCTTGCAGGATTTAATCTTTTGCGTGCAAGTAGCTACAAATACGTGGATGACATCTTAGGTGAGAGTGAACACAGTGTCTGCATGTGTAGTGTTGTATTATGACAACGATTCATCTTTGTCAACTCTCTCAGATATATGGTTGATGTTGATATTGCCACTGAATTTCTCATCTTTCCTAATTTAGAAGTTTTATGCTTTCATGATACAGTTTGAATCCTACTAACACATGATTATTGTAGTCGGATGTATTGTTGTTGTGATGCTTTTTCTATGCATTAAATGATCAACGTAGGCATTAAAAGTTACCTATTTAAATAGCATGAACCAGCACAAGTCTCTAACTCGGAGCATTGTACTTAAACTTGCAGGCATTTGGGATTCAGTTAGAAAATGGAATCCCAATAGAGAGCTGGTTTGAAGATCGGAATGATAAAGAACTGCTTTCATTACTTCCATTTTTGGAAAGCTTGGTAGGAGTTGAAGATGTTCGACCAATAATTGCCAAGAAATTCAACCTGCGTGAAAAGGTAGCTGCTTCCTCTTCTTCACTGTTGTCGCTTGACTTAAGAAGGTGATGGCCCAAAAAAAGACTACTTTCTGTACGGGTTCAAACTTGGATGACCGTATGTACTATTACTATTCTTGTAATTCAATTTCTTGAATCTTGACGTTGGTTGTCTTGTTTACAGGCTACCGTTGTTTTTACATTTTTTTTATGAAAACCTGAACCTGTACTAAGATGTTGTAGAGTTTCGGAAGTAGATTTTCAAGTCATAAATTGGTTAAGGCCAAGTATAATTGTAATAGTGTAATATTTTATTAAATTTGGTTCAGTATCTATATTTAACGTAGCTCTGGTACTATCAATATTTTAGTGGAGATTTATAATCTTGGGAGTACCTTTCTTTTCTTTTTTATTCTTTTATATAAATAGAAGACAACGTTTGATTAATGCTGTCAATGAAGAAACAACAGCGTTCAATTCGTGCTGTAATTATCTTGAAATAGTCAATAACAGCGTTTTTTACATGCTGTCGAAATAGTTGATGATTCAATAACAGCGTTTAGAAAAAGCTGTTGTAAACAGTTAAAGTAGAATTAAAACATCTTCGACAACTAAATTATTAACGCTGTTGAAACATAATACAGCACGTTTGAAAACGCTGTAAAAACATTATTGACAGCTTGTAAGAAACGCTGTCAAAGAGATGTTTCAACAGCGTTTATAGAAAAGCTGTTGTAAGTTCTGTATATAAGACAGCATGTCGTTATACAGCATTTGAATAACGCTGTTTTATCGTATTACAGCGTTTATCAAACGCTGTTAAAAGCCTTTTGTGGTGTAGTGATATTTCACTTTGAACTTTCCCTAGTTAAAACTTATCAGATATACTTGGCTAATTGGTGAATTATTTCATCTTGAACCGTCAACCGTTATTGTGTAACCAAACAATAAGCTTTACAAAGCATTATTTCCCTTCACATCCAATCTCTTGGTTGTGTTCCTTTTGGTCCTGAACAATTTTTGGTTCTACGAGTGTTTTTAGAGAATAAAAGCCTTTAATATTCTCATAAAGACGACCTAGCTCACACTAGTATAGGTGATCGCAACCATTAAAAGTATCCTTCATATACTCCACTTGTTATCTTCAAGATATGATCATCATTAAAAAACATAATTTTAACCTTTAAATACTTCTGTAGGCATGCATTTATACTGTGCACCATAGGAATGGAGTTGGACTATGTCCAAGCAAATGCATTACGTCTTGAGTTGCTCAGAACTGGTTTGCCTATTGATCCTAGTCCGTGGGATCTCCAGCCGCTAGGATAGGTTTCCATATAAGATAACTCTTGGTGATTTAGGCTTTTAAACCCATTCTCCTCAATGCGCAGTTAATTTTCTCTCTTGATAAACCTTTAGTAAATGGATCCGTTAGGTTATCATTTGTTCTCACATAATATATGAAAATAGTTCCATTTGAGAGTAACTGCCTAACTGTGTTATGGCGTCGACGAATGTGTCATGACTTTCCATTGTACACAAAGTTGTGTGCCCTGCTTAACGCAGTTTGGTTATCACAGTGTATGCATATGGCCCGTACAGGTTTAGGCCAAAATGGAATATCTTCTAAAAAATGACGAAGCCATTCTGCTTCTTCGCCTGCTTTATCTAAAGCTATGAACTCCGATTCCATAGTGGATCGAGCTATGTAAGTTTGTTTAGTAGATTTCCATGACACTGCTGCCCCTGTTAAGGTAAATACATACCCCCTCGTTGATTTTGATACCTCTGAATCAGCAATCCAATTTGCATCACTATATCCTTCTAAGACATCAGGATATTTTCTATAACGTAAGGAATAATTTGTGGTATTTTTTAGATATCCAAGCACTTCATTAGTGCTTTCCAGTGTTCCCTTCCTGGATTGCTTGTATACTTGCTCAGTCGACTTACTACATAAGCTATATCTGGTCTTGTGCAATTCATGAGATACATGAGACATCCTATTACACGAGAGTATTCCAGTTGCATTACACTCTCATTAGTGTTTTTATGCAGTACTTTTGATGGATTAAAAGATGTTCTTACTCCTTTAATTCCAAAATTTTGAAAATTTTCAATCACTCTGTCTACATAGTGTGATTGAGATAATTCAATTCCATTAGGTGTTCTTATTATTTTGATTCCCCAAATAATGTCTGCAACTCCTGAGTCTTTCATATCGAAATTGCTAATTAACATCTTCTTTATGGTCTCTATTACCTGAGAATTTGGACCAAATATTAACATATCGTCTACATATAAACAAATCATCACATATGATTGTTTATAATAAACACACTTATCGCATTAATTTATACGGAAATTATTTCTCATCATGACACTATCAAATTTTGCGTGCCATTGTTTTGGAGCTTGTTTTAGTCTGTATAATGATTTTACTAATCTACAAACTTTGTTTTCATTTCCTTTGGAAACAAAACCTTCAGGTTGCTCCATGTAGATCTCCGCATCGATATCTCCATTTAAGAATGTTGTCTTTACATCCGTTTGATGAATTTCTAGATTATAGATCGATGTAATTGCTATTAGCATTCTTATAGAGGTTATTCGTGTTACCGGCGAATATGTATCAAAGAAGTCTACTCCTTCTTTTTTACGATATCCTTTGGCTACTAATCTGCCTTTATACTTGTCAATTGAGCCATCTGCTTTCACTTTCTTCTTGAAAATACTTTTACAGCCAATAGATTTAATTCCATGTGGAATATCAACAATTTCCCAAGTTTTATTACTTAGAATTGAATCAATCTCACTTTGGATTGCTTCTTTCCAATATGAAGATTCAGAAGATAACATTGCTTCCTTGTACGTTTGAGGTTCGTGTTCTAACACATATGTGAAAAAATCTGAACCAAATGTCCTGGAAGTCCCAGCCCTTACGCTTCTTGGTTCAACTTTCTCAATCTCATGATGAGTTTCATCTTCATGTGAGTTGCTTGATTCTTCTCTTATCCTTTTAGGGACATTATTCCATTCATTCCTTTTGTGTGGAAACACGTCTTTAAAGAATGAGGCATCTCTAGATTCCATGATTATATTTACATGAATATCAACTGTATCAGACTTGGATACCAAAAATCTATAGGCACTACTATTTTGGGCTGGCCCTAATTAGTAACAATCTACTGTTTTTGGTCCAAGTTCGACTTTCTTAGGAGGCGGAATTGGAACTTTTGCCAAGCACCCCCACACTTTGAGGTATTTATTGTGTCCTTTCCATAACTCATATGAAATTGTTCTTGTTTTATTGTGAGGGACTTTATTTAATATGTGATTAGACATATTTAAGGTTCCCCCCACAAGTTCGTCGGTAGACTAGAGGTTAAAAGCATGGTATTAATCATGTCTTTTAACGTTCTGTTCTTCCTCTCGGCTACACCATTTTGTTGTGGTGCATATGGAGCTGCTGTTTGATGAATTATACCATTTTCTACACAGAACTATTCAAATGGTGATCCATATTCTCCACCTCGATCAGATCTCAATATCTTGATCTTTTTATTTAACTGATTTTCTACCTCGGCTTTATACTTCAAAAATGATGTTATTGCTTCATCCTTACTATTTAAAAGATATATAGCAATATCGTGTATAGTCATCAATAAAAGTGATAAAGTGCTTTTTCCCACCTCTTGTAGGTAATGATTTAAAATCACATAAATCTGTATGAACCAAACCTAGTGGTTCGGTGCTTCTATCAACAGATTGAAATGTTTTTTTAACCATTTTTGCTTCTGCACATGTCTCACATTTGTAGTTCTTATCTACTTGGAATTTCGGAATTAATCACAAGTTTGATAATGTTTTCATTTTTTGAAAATTTATGTGTCCTAATCTATCATTCCATACTAAAATTTCATGCTCAAGCAAGTAAGAAACTTCAAATTTATTAATAGCACAATCATAATACATAGTTTTATTGCCGATAACGACTACATTTGCCTTAAACAGGCCATCACATAAATATCCCCTTCCGATATATATTCCAGCTTTGGACAGAACCATCTTGTCTGACTCGAACACCATTTTGTATCCTTTCTTTGATAGTACTGAGCCAGAGATCAGATTCTTGCGTATGTCTGGAACGTGAAGCACGTCATTCAACTTGATAGTTTTTTCAGAAGTAAACTTGAGGATTACTATGCCACTGCCTTCGATCATGGATACAATAGAATTACCCATGTAGAGTTTTTTTTCGTGATCGAATTTTTGGTATGTAGAAAACATGGATTTGTCAGAGCAGACATGATGAGTAGCGCCTGTGCCTACCCACCATTGGTTAGGATTCTGAACCAAATTGCATTCAGATACAACTGCCGAGAAGTTGGACTCGTCTACTTCCATGTTGTCTACTATATTTGCCTCTTTGTTGCGTTCCTTTTTGTGTCTGCAATCTTTAGCGGCATGTCCAACCTTTCCACAAACCCAACACTCGCCATTAAAAATTTTGGTTCGTTTGTTGTCTGGAGCTTTCCTTTTCTTCTGGAAATTCTTCCTTTTTTTTTGTCTTTGACCCTTTAGCCACAAATGCCTCCTCACTTGGTTTTGTAACTCCACGGTTATCTGCCATAATTTTTAGTCGGACTATGAGATTATGTAAAGAGATTTCCTTCTTCTTATGCTTTAGATAGTTGCGGTAATCTCTCCATGACGGGGGTAGTTTTCCCATGATGGCTTCAACCAAAAACGATTCTCCAACCTTATGACCTTCTACTTCGAGTTTATGAATAATGATTGCAGTTCATGCAGTTGAGCAGTCGCCGGTTTGGAGTCAACCATCTTGTAGTCCATGAATTTGTCTACAATGAATTTCTTAAGACTGATATTCTACGTCTTGTACTTCGTGGCAAGTGCATTCCAGAGTGCTTTTGTTGTCTTTAGAGGCTGGTATACTTTATACAGCACATTCTTGAGACAATTCAAAATATACTTTCTGCATAGAAAATCGAAATGATTCCATATATCAACATCTGATTCCTTGCCTGGTGCAGGAATCGGTTCCTCCTACTTAGGATACCGTTGCAGACCGAGTGTTATGAGATAAAATAGCATTTGGTTTTGCCATGTTACGAAGTCATCACCGTCTCCTTTGAACGGATCAGGCCTGTTGTGAGTAGTAGCCTTTGTTGATAGTTCAACTGTTGCCATCTCTGTTTTAGCGAAAACAGGAAAGTCTTAAGGTGTTATACGTATAGTATACCAAAACAGAGACTAATCAATAATGAACTTGTCTCACAAGTTTACAACTTAGATTTCTACTACACTGGAGTTCTGTATTTGTTATTTTAACACTAAGTATGTTGTAATTAATTACAACAATAAAGTAACAACTATAGCAATAATAACTATAATGCTAATCAAACGTTATACTATTTAAAGAAATAGTACAACGTAGAAGGAAAACGATATTTGTATATATAAATATATAAATCAACTAGAAATCTAACCAGTTGAAGAAGGAAATTACGTCTGAGGCTTGTCGTAACAATTTCCTTAAGACTTTATTCAAAGTCTACCAAGACACAACAGACGTGATCTGCTCAAGATTGAGATGTATATGATCTTCTGTGTGATATGCAAAAGCACACGGATTGTAGATATTAAGAAACGAAGAGGAAGAAGATAAAATTCAAAATTGATTGAGTGAGGAAAGTGATCAGGTTTCCTCCTTATTTATAGCCGAATTCTCAGTAGCTACACCCGTTGAGAAAAGAAGCATCCCTTCATTTGCAATGCCAAAAAGCATTACTGTTCGCAACAGTCGCGCCTCTTTATTTTGCAATGACCGAAAACTGTTGCTGTTTGCAACAGTCACGCCTTTTCGTTTGCAACGGCTGAAAACTATTGCTATTCGCAACAATCGCGTCTCTTCGTTTGTAACGGCCGAAAACTGTTGCTATTCGCAACAGTCGCGTCTCTTCGTTTACAACGGCCAGAAACTGTTGCGGTTTGCAACAATCGCGTCCAATTCAGTAGTCGCTTCTTTTTGAATGTAAACAGTTGAAAATCGTTCACTTATGTATAGCAAAAATATAACACGGTCCACTCTTATTGGACTCGCACCCGCACCCGCACCTGACCCGGCCCGGTTCAGTCGGTCGGACGGACGGCGCGCGCATGTGTTAGTCCATGGCCATATAGGTCCTCCCCCTCGCACAAAATTACTTGACCCTAAAGGCCAATATAGGGATTGAGAATATACTATATAAACCAAAAAATGAACATATTTTTGGCGATGTGGGACATATCTCATTCAACATTATTTTGATAATTCTAACGATCCCCCACTGAATGACGATATATGTCTCCCCCACACAAAGTGTAATATCACACAGTTTATATGAAAATAATGCTATATCGAGGATAAGTAGATATTTCACTTTGAACTTTCCCTAGTTAAAACTTATAGGATATATTTGGCTAATCGGTGAAGTATTTTATCTTGAACCGTCAGCCGTTATTGTATAACTAGATAATAAGCTTTACAAAGCATTATTTCCCTTCACATTCAATCTCTTGGTTGTGTTCAATTTGGTCCTGAACAATTTTTGGTTCTGCGAGTGTTTTTAGAGAATAAAAGCCTTTAATATTCTCATACAGCCGACCCAGCTCACACTAACATAGGTGATCGCAACCAATAAGAGTATCCTACATATACTCCACTTGTTATTTTCAAGATATGGTCATCATTAAAAAACATAATTTTAACCTTTAAATACTTCTATAGGCATGTATTTGTATTGTGCACCATAGGAATGGAGTTGGACTATGTCCAAGCAAATGCATTACGTCTTGAGTTACTCAGAACTGGTTTGCCTATTGATTCTAGTCCATGGGATCTCCAGTCGCTAGGATAGGTTTCCATATAAGATAACTCTTGGTGATTTAGGCTTTTAAACCCAATTCCCTTGATGCGCAGTCAATTTTCTCTCTTGATAAACCTTTAGTAAATGGATCCACTAGGTTATCATTTGTTCTCACATAATCTATGGAAATAGTTCCATTTAAGAGTAACTACATAACTGTGTTATGGCGTCGACGAATGTGTCGTGACTTTCCATTATACACAAAGTTGTGTGCTCTGCTTAGCGCGACTTGGTTATCACAGTGTATGCATATGGCCAGTACAGGTTTAGGCCAAAATGGAATATCTTCTGAAAAATGATGAAGCCGTTCTACTTCTTCGCCTGCTTTATCCAAAACGATGAACTCCGATTCCATAGTGGATCGAGCTATGCGTGTTTGTTTAGTAGATTTCCATGACACTGCTGCCCCTGCTAAGGTAAATACATAACCACTTGTTGATTTTGATTCCTCTGAATCAGCAATCCAATTTGCATCAATATATCCTTCTAAGGCAGCAGGATATTTTCCATAATATAAGGAATAATTTGCGGTATTTTTTAAATACCAAGCACTCTCATTAGTGCTTTCCAGTATTCCTTTCCTGGATTGCTTATATACCCGCTCAGTCGACTTACTACATAAGCTATATCTGGTCTTGTGCAATTCATGAGACACATGTGACATCCTATTACATGAGAGTATTCCAATTGCATTACACTCTTATTAGTGTTTTTATGCAGTACTTTTGATGGTTTAAAAGGTGTTCTTACTCCTTTAATTTCAAAATTTTGAAAATTTTCAATCACTTTGTCTACATAGTGTGATTGAGATAATTCAATTCCATTAGGTGTTCTTATTATTTTGATTCCCAAAATAACGTCTGCAACTCCTAAGTCTTTCATATCGAAATTGCTAATTAATATCTTCTCTATGGTCTCTATTCCCTGAGTATTTGGACCAAATATTAACATATCGTCTACATATAAACAAATCATCAAATATGATTGTCCAATTTGTTTATAATAAACACACTTATCGCATTCATTTATACGAAAACCATTTCTCATCATGACACTATCAAATTTTGTGTGCCATTATTTTGGAGCTTGTTTTAGTCCGTATAATGATTTTACTAATCTACAGACTTTGTTTTCATTTCCTTTGGAAACGAAACCTTCAGGTTGCTCTATGTAGATCTCCTCATCAAGATCTCCATTTAAGAATGCTGTCTTTACATCCATTTGATGAATTTCTAGATTATATATCGATGTAATTTCTATTAGCATTCTTATAGAGGTTATTCGTGTTACCCGCGAATATGTATCAAAGAAGTCTACTCCTTCTTTTTGACGATATCCTTTGGCTACTAAAGCTTTATACTTGTCGATAGAGCCATCTGCTTTCATTTTCTTCTTGAAAATCCATTTACAGCCAATAGGTTTAATTCCAGGTGGAATATCAACAATTTCCCAAGTTTTATTACTTAGAATTGAATCAATCTCACTTTGGATTGCTTCTTTCCAACATGAAGATTCAGAAGATGACATTGCTTCCTTGTATGTTTGAGGTTCGTATTCTAACACATATGTGAAAAAATCTGAACAAAACGTCTTTGAAGTCCTAGCCCTTACGCTTCTTCTTGGTTCAACTTCCTCAATCTCATGATGAGTTTCATCTTCATGTGAATTGCTTGATTCTTCTCTGGTCCTTTTAGGGTCATTATTCCCTCCATTCCTTTTGTGCGAAAACACGTCTTCAAAGAATGAGGCATCTCTAGATTCCATTATTGTATTTACATGAATATCAACTATATCAGACTTGAATACTAAAAATCTATAGGCACTACTATTTTGGGCTAGCCCTAAATTATAACAATCTCCTTTTTTTGATCCAAGTTTGACTTTCTTGGGAGGCGGAACTGGAACTTTGGCCAAGCACCCCCACAATTTGAGATATTTAAAACTTGGTTTGTTTCCTTTTCATAACTTATATGGAATTGTTCCTGTTTTATTGCGAGGGACTTTGTTTAATATGTGATTAGACATATTTAAGGCTTTCCCCCACAAGTACATCGGTAGACCAGAGATTAAAAGCATGGCATTAATCATGTCTTTTAAAATTTTGTTCTTCCTCTCGGCTACACCATTTTGTTGTGGTGAATAAGGAGCTGTTGTTTGATGAATTATACCATTTTCTGCACAGAACTGTTCAAATGGTGATTCGTATTCTCCACCTCAATCAGATCTCAATAACTTGATCTTTTTATTTAATTGATTTTCTACCTCGGCTTTGTACTTCATAAACGATGTAATTGCTTCATCCTTACTATTTAAAGGATATACATAGCAATATCATGTATAGTCATCAATAAAAGTGATAAAGTACTTTCTCCCACCTCTTGTAGGTAATGATTTAAAATCACATAAATCTGTATGAACCAAACCTAGTGGTTTGATGCTTCTATCAACAGATTGAAATGGTTTTTTTTAACCATTTTCGCTTCTACACATGTATCACATTTGTAGTTCTTATCTACTTGGAGTTTCGGAATTAATTCCAAGTTTGATAATGTTTTCATTTTTCGAAAATTTATGTGTCCCAATCTATCATGCCATAGGAAAATTTCATGCTCAAGCAAGTAAGAAACTTCAATTTTATTAATAGCACAATCAGAATATATAGTTTTATTGTCGATAACGGCTACATTTGCCTTAAATAGGCCATCACATAAATATCCCCTTCCGATATGTATTCCATCTTTGGACAGAACCATCTTGTCTGACTCGAACACCACAATCCTTTCTTTGATAATACTGAGCCAGAGATCAGATTTTTGCGTATGTCTGGAATGTGGAGCACGTCATTCAACTTGACAATTTTTCCAAAAGTAAACTTGAGGATTACTATGCCACTTCCTTCGATCATGGATACTGCAGAATTACCCATGTAGAATTTTTCTTCGTGATCGAATTTCTGGTATGTAGAAAACATGGATTTGTCAAAGCAGACATGACGAGTAACGCCTGTGTCTACCCATCATTGGTTAGGATTCTGAACCAAATTACATTCAGATACAACTGCCGAGAAGTTAGATTGAAGGCTTACCTTAACTTTACAATATTTGCTAATCAAACAGGATTCTTATCAAACGGATCTATTACTGAGAATATTGTATTATCTCAAGAATTAATGGAAGACTATAGGAGGAAAATATTTACCCCATATGTGTTCTCAATTTAGATATTTAAAAAGCTCATGATACTGTAAACTAGGAAGGTATGATCTCAATTCTATCAAAGGCGAACTTTCCTTTACCTTCGTTAGCCTGGCCGTATACTTGTATTTCTACAGTTAAACTATCATTATCTCTAAATAGGGAATGCTTTGGTTAATTTTCTTTCAAAAAAGTAATTAGACAAGGATATCCCATCTCGTCATCCCTTTTCATTTCTATCATGGAACTGTTAACTAGTTTGATCAGTCAGCAGATTGAAAACAAATTGATAGAAATTCATCCCAAATGCAAAGAGATCAAAATATCCACTCTAATGTTCGTGGATGACTTTTTTTCTTTTTTCTAAACCTTCTATCAAGTCTATAACTAATATCCTACTAGCCTTGGATTTAATTAAAAGCATGACTACGTTGGAAATTAACAAGCAAAAATCTTAACCGGTATTGCAGGTATATATGAGAATGCTAGACAAGATATTATCTCTATCCGGTCTTAATCCTCTTGATCCAAGTGCTATATATCTTGGTGCTCCTATGTGTATTTCTAGGGTTTCCACCACCCAGTGTCTTCCTTTTTTGGAAAATTGTTGCAAAGCTAAACACTCTCCCAACAATAACCTCTCTTAAGCAACCAGATTAGTAATTATCAAAAGTGTAGGGATTGCCACGTGTTCTTACTATTTAATTTTTTTACCATTCATGATAAGCTTGTTTCCACGGTTAATAGGGCTTTTAATCACAATTTGTGGCATTGTAACCCTTATTCAAAGAAACTCATCCTGTGTAGCTTACAAGAAAACTCAAAAACCTTGCAAATTTGGAGGTCTTGGCATCATAATCTTAAGCTTTGGAATCAAGCAGCTACTACTTATTTCATTAATAAAATCCTTATTAATAGTACAAGCTTGTAGGCCAAATTGAATAAGCTTTATATCTTGAATATTAATTATTTTTTGAAAGTGGATATTCCCCTGGATACATGCAATCTCATGTAATTCTATTGGCATTCTCCTTGGAGTAACACTGGAGTTATTCTTTCAAATTTAATAGAATATGACATGAAGTAGCTTAGTAGTATTCAAGAATCTGTTGAAGTTGATGATTATGTTCACTTTGGTTTAGCCTTCCTTCCTCTTGCCAGCTCTGCCTCTATTAGAGGTTTATGGGATTCAATTCAAATATCATTCTCCCTTAGTTCTAATATGAGCACTCATTGGAATAATAAAGCTAGGCATTCGTTCTCTAATACATACAATACTCTTTTATCTAATCAGCCATCGTGCACATTTCTTTGGTTCAAGCAAATATGGAAATTGGTTTCTAAACCAAAAGAAAACCTTTTTTATGGAAAATTCTCAATGATGCAATTCATACTCAAGATAATTTTCATGTAGGAGGAATTATCAAATTATCTAATTATTTTCTTTACTCCCGTGCTCTTGAAAATATAAGATATATGTTCTTTAACTACACTTATGTGTATGACTTGTGGAAAAGATTACTTCGGTATTACAATCTTCACTCTCCTGTTAGAATCGTAGATTGGAATTGTTAATTATATATAAAACTACAAGGTGGGAACTACATATTCGATTATGCTTTTAAAAGTGCTAAAAAGGGTTATTATCGCGATATTGGTGGAAAGGAATTCTCTTTAAAGGAATAAACTGCCGCTTTCTATCTTGTTTCAAAAACTTGTTGATGGCCTAGCCTTAAATGGAATTTATAAATATTGTAACACTCTAACTGTTTAGTTAGGGAATTTGTGGTTTTTATTTTCTATTTTGGGTCGTGTGCTCTTATATTTGTGTTTTCATTTTGTTTTTGTTTGTGGTAATAAAAATGGATGGTCCACTATAAAACAGACTTGCCTTGCCAAAAAAATGTTTACGATAGTATAAATATAAATGCATGTGTGTATATGCATATAATGACTTTCGTAATTGATGCAATTTAATTAAAAGTGTTTAATTAAATAAGTTAATTAAAGGTTAATTTATTAAATTAAAGCACACACACATACACATGATATGTGCATGCTACTATAAAAGTTATAGTGTGTGTGTATAAATTCAATATAATATGTTAAAATTGAATTAAAAACAATAAATTAAAGAGTTATTAATTAAAATTAGTTATGTATGATTTAATATATAATGTCATATATAAGTTTATTATATGATCTAATTAAAATATAAAATTAAATAATAATGAAACTTATATAATATGAATGTATAAACTAAAGGTGAAACATATAAAAACCCTAAATAGACTTAAGGAATAAATACATATGTAAATGCCATGATTTTCAATGCATCCACTTGAGTCACGAGGGTATTTCATAAGAAATACATTATTCCATAACTAAATATCATCAATATAACATATTAAAGATTATGAATCTTTAGTATGAAGTTGTCCTATGCCATTTACATAGTATTGCTTGCATACTTTCTAGTTCTTGACATCTTCAAGTTAGAGATGTTATGTGACTAGCACAATTACTATATTAACTAGATGAGGCAAGATAAATGCACGTAATTGTTTGTTGGTACCTTAGGCATTGGTTTTGATGATAACAACCATACGACATTATGTGAAATATAGACAACATTATATAAAATATAGATACTAATATTTTTATCAACTCATATATAGTTTATAGTGCATAATATAAGACATGTATTAATTAAGAATACTATATAGTATCAAGTGAAGATTCAAGGGGCTGATATAGAGATTCAAGAGTCAGAGATTGAAGACTCATGAGTATTGAAGAACTCAAGATTTTCCAGATAAGTTATAACGTCATAGAATTTTTGTTAAAACCATGATAGCACATCTTTGGTCTTTCACTCTCTATTTATCCGTTTCAAATAATTTTCAATTTCAAATATCTTAAAATTCAAAAATAGCTTTTAAAGGGAATTCTTTATTTCAAAATAGCAAATAAATTATTTCTACTTTTTGAGTTTATTATCTCTTGGGAAATTAAGTTTTTAAAGTGTTTTAAAATATACTTTGAATATTATACTTTGTTATAATTCTAGTTTTAAAGCTTTCTAAATATTTATAAGTATATTGTAGTATTTGTTATAACTTTGATTATAAATATATTCACTTATACTTTATTATTTATATTTAAAATCCATTATATATTTATAATATTGTAAAAACAATTTTATAAAGTTTTCTTAAGTTTTGATATAATTAAAATATATGTATAGCCTATGTTTAATTTATTTATAAAGTATCAAAATATTTCACAAATATTAATATTTTTAAATAATTTTTTCAAATTGTTTTTCAAAATTATAAAGGGTATGTCGACATATCCCTATAAAGCATGTTGACATATAGACCAAAATTTTCAAAATTCAAATTTTGAATGGAAGTGTCTTTTCGTCGTATCTCTTCGCAAATGGACATAACTATTGTTTCTCTATAAATAGTGATTAAACCAACGAAATTTAGTTAACTACTTTCACATAATTTCTCTCCTCTTTCACTCTGTTTTTTCCTAAAATAAACTATACTCAAATTCAATCAAAATCAAATTTAGCCCCATTGATTTGATTCTCTATTGACTATACTCTGATCTCTCTCACTCAAACAAGATCAAAAGTGCTTTTCAAGAGGTTATAAGATCATTTATATTCAAGATCAATGATCGGTGTCTACAGAACTCTATCAAATTATACTAGCATACTGGTGGGTATGATTGTAGCCTGTGTAAATTAATTGGGTGTGCTTGGTGACTTAGAAATTCAAGTAGGCGTGCTTGTGGCCCATGTAAATCAAGTGAGTCAACCCATAGCTCGGAAAGTCTGGAGGTGTGTCTCGTTGCCTTAAAATCGAGATTGTATTGACTTTGCTATTTGAGAAGAAATCTGTATAAGGAATTGCACAGGACTGGATGTAGGGTAACACTGAAGCAGTATAAAATCCTGGTGTGTTCTTTCCTATTTACTTTTACTGCATTTATATTTATCCGTGTTTGAATATATGATTGTTAATTGTATTATTTAAACAATAATCTCAAAATAATTAAAAAAAGTCAAAAAAATTAAAAGACACTATTCAGTCCCCTCCGGTGTTAAATTAGCCGTAAGATCCATTTTCCCCCAAATGACATTTGTTATTGGAGCATTGGTTTTCAAAGTATTCATAATTTTAATTTTTGAAAAGTTTTAATGGCTAATAACACTGTTAGTAATACTAATAGTAGCACTGTTAATCACCTTGTTAGTAATTCCTTTATGGCAGGACAATCTAATACCAGACCTCTACTTTTTAATGACAGTAATTACAAATGTTGGTCATGTAGGATGAAAATTTATTTACAGTCCATTGGTCTAGATATTGGAAATGTCATACAAAATGAGTACACTGAGCTCAAGATTAATTTTTCAACTTGGACCTCTGGCCAAAAGGCAGTTGCACAAAGTACTCTAGGCCATGAATGTCTTTTTTATTCATTGGATAGAAATGAATTTAATAGAGTGTTTGTCTATAAGTTGCATTTGAAATATAGAGAATATTACAAGTTACATATGAGGGCACTAATAAAGTCAAACAGACCAAAATTTCTATGTTAACTAATTAGTTTCAATTATTTAAATTGAGTCCAAATTAGTCCATTTTTTATATGCATCGTAGATTCCAAGATATAGTTCATTTACTAATTGCATTTGGTAAAAATTTATGAAGAGGATCAAGTTAGAAAAATCCTCAATTCACTTACTCCTAAATGAAACCAAAAGACTCTTGTGATTGAAGAGGTTAATGACATTAGCACTCTGAAAATTGAAGAGGTAACTGGCAATTTAATGTCATTTGAAGCACAAATGTAGGGCATGAGAGAAAGTAAGGCAATAGTAAATAAATCCATTGCTTTCAATGCCACAACAGACGATATGAATTCAGACGATGATGATGAGGAATTTGCCTTCATGACAAAAAATTTTAGAAAATTTTTAAGGTATAGGAAGATGAATAATCCCAGGAGATATGATAATAAAAATCTAGGAAGTGGAAATGGAAGCGGAAATGTTGTTAGATGTTTTAACTACGATAAACCTTGCCATATAAAAAGAGACATTCACATCCCAAGATACAAAAAAAACATCAAATACTGCTTCGTCCAGGAAATGAAGAAGGGCTTTTGCTGCAACACTAGACGATTCAAACTCTTCTTCAAGTGATAATGAACCAAATACAAAGAATGGTAATATTTGATCCACAGTGATAATTAATGAGAAATCTAGAGAAACAGAACAAAAATAGGTACACATTTAATTTTTGAATTTTTGTTGTTGTTGATTGTTTTTAATAACCTATAGATTAATAATAATATTAGATGAACATTATGTGTATGTATTTTAAATATTGCATATATATAAATAAAATATTTAATAAAAATTATATAAAATATTTTTAAAATATTTTTTTAATTATTTAAGGTATATTAAATAATTATTATAATATAATTGTAAGTATAGATAAATAGGAATTATTTATTGAATTTCTCATTTTGAAATTTTTGACCTATATGTTGACATGCCCCATATGTATATGTCAACATATGAAAGTAGATTTTGAATTTCAATTTCAAAATCAAAATTTAAATTTTCTTCCACCTTTTCATCAACCCCTGTGTTCTGAAAGATGTCTCTTAATCAGAGAACATGTCCTTTGATTCTCCATTTATTTACTCTATCCATCCATTTCATTTTCAAATTCCAAAATCATTAACTCACTTATCTTTTCAAACTATTCTTTAATGGCATACTTAAGCAATACTCCATTAAGCATGAGCTTTCTAAGAAAAGAAAAGGCTTTCTTTTCAATGACAAAGTAGCCATGCAACTTATATAGAGTATATGTCTTTTGAAAAATTCTCTCCCAGAAGATTTGTTATTTTTAAAGATTCTTCCACTTATGATCTTTTCAATCTTTGTTTGCAAAATTAAATTCTTGGTTTACTCGATGCTTCTCAAAACGATTTCGTTTGGTATACAAATTTAGTGAAAATGCTTTATACAAATTTAAAAGGAAAATTTTATGATGAAAACGAAGGAGAAGTTTGAAGTAGTGTCAATGGGACACAAATTATTTTAAATTGTGAGATTTTGGGTCACATTCTCGGATCCTTCAACTTTTCAAATTGATTTTCAAAACCATGAAGTGATTCACGACATTTTCAAAAGTGATGACGACTTTGATTTCAAAAACAAAAAATTGCATCCAAAAGCAAGAATTTTAAGCCTTTTTTTGCAACAAAGTATCACTCCTACAACGAGTAAGTATAATAACCCGACTCAAAAAGTTTTCAAAGCTCTTTTCGTCATTTATGGTCAATACGACATTTAGTCTCAAATCATTTTGGATGAATTTTTTTCTAAAAATATTTCCAAGGATGAAAACATACTATTTTATTGTGTGTATCTCACTAGAATTTTCACTTACTTCGATGTTGACCTTAAAAAGGAGGAAACCATTCCTTAAAAAAATATTTCATAAGGCCACATCTCACTTACGAAATGCTTGCGAAAAAGGAAAAAAAATTGGCTTGAGAAGAAGCGCAAGTTATAGGGGAAGAGGTGGAGGAGGAGGAAGATGAAATGGAGGTCGAGGAGGAAGAACAAGAAGAGGAGGAGGATAATTTCTTGGAAATTATCGATATGCCATCTAATCCATTCAATAAAGGTCTTCTAAAAAATTAAGAGAGGACCATTCACAATCAAAGGAAGCTTACGAAATCATTTTCAAAGAAGTTTACTTCACTTTCCACCAAAATGGATAAATTCTTTAGAAAAGTCATTCACAAGCTTGCTTCTTCATCCATATTTTTTTAAATTGTTTATATAAGTTATCTATCTTTGTATATGGAAGTTCTAGTTTGAGTTTGTGTTAATCTTATGTATCTTTCTTCTATTTCTAATATATTTCATGTACTTATCTTTATTATCAATGAAATTCTTTTTCCTACCATTATAGATTGTTAGTCATCTCTGAAAAGTCATACAAGTATAATAATATAGGCTAAATGCATTATAATAGTTAAATAAAATAGTTTTGAAAAATATAGTGCATATATCAACATATGTCAAGCATGCATGTCGACGTATAACGAATAATTTTCAAAAAAAAATTTAAAATTTAAAATAAAATAACTAACAGACACCTATTCATCTCAAACAACTTTTTACTTCTATATATACACCTAGTCAGTCCAGAAACTCATCATTTTCAATCTCTTTCTTCTATTTCTTTCATATAAACTTATCTCTTCAACAGTGGCTTCTCCATATCAAAAACTACGCGAAAATCTTCATCAAACACTTGAATCATTCAAGAATATTCTTACCTTCGTTCTTAGAAATTAGAGACACTTAAGACTAAGTCTAATGCAGATGATTAAAGAGCAAAAGAAGCACTTGACACCATTCGATGGTGATTTCTTCTCTTATCAAAGATGAACCAACCAACAATCCTGAAACCACCCTCAACAAAGATGATGAACCTTGAAATGCTAGCAAAGTGGATCCAATTGTTGGACTTGATGGATGGGTAGAAGTTCCTAAGGAAGTCTAAAGATTGATTGGTTTGGATTTAAATAAGTATATATATATATATATATATATATATATATTAATATATTACAATATTGATTTGTGTGGATTGGATTGCCTATGTGTATATTAACTGGATTTGATTTATTGAATTATATTATCGACTAGGTTCATTTACTTGTTTTATCTAACTTATCAAATGTATTGATTAATGTGATTAATACAAGTTATTTATGCCATTACTCTTATATTACTATATTGCTTTTTCCAATTGCTTTTATATCTCAGTATTGTATATATTATGTAGTACCTTAGTTAAGGTGAGTTTTTTAGTTATATTTTTTTAATGAAAAAGGATAAGAAATATATAAAATCTAAGCATTGATTAAGGGGGAGTTTGTAACTCAGAGGGAGTTATAACATATTTTATATACATGGTCGTCTTCAACAAAAAGGGGGAGATTGTTAGTGCCTTAGGTATTGGTTTTGATGACAACAATCATATGACATTATATAAAATATAGATAACATTATATGAAACATAGATACAATTTTTTTATCAAGTTATATATAGTTATAATGCTGGATATTAGATAGATATTAATTGAGAAGGCCGTACAATATCAAGTGAAGATTCAAGAAGCTGATATATAGATTCAAGAGTTAGAGATTAAAGACTCATGAGTATTGAAGAACTCAAGATTTCTCAGATAAATTATAGAGTCGTAGAATTTTTTTTAAAACCTTGATAGCACTTCTTTGATCTCTCGCTCTCTATTTTTTCCTTTACAAATGATTTTCAATTCAAATATCTTAATTTAAAGAGAATTCTTGTTTTCAAAATAGCCTTTAAATTATTTCAACTTTTTGATTTTATTATACCTTGAGAAATTAAGTTTTTAAAGTCTTTTAAAATATACTTTGAATATTATACTTTGTTATAATTTTAGTTTTAAATCTTTTTAAATATTTACAAGTATATTATAATATTTGTTATAACTATGATTTTAAATATATTCACTCATACTTTATTACGTATATTTAAAATCCTTTACATACTTAAAATATTCTAAAATCAATTTTATAAAGTTTTCTTAAGTTTTGATATAATTAAAATATGTATAAACTATATTTAAATGATTTTACAAAGTATCAAAATATTTCATAAACCTTAATATTTTTAAAATAATTCTTATAAAGTGTTTTTCAATTACAAGGGATACTTCGACATATCCCTATAGAGTATGTTGACATATGGACCCAAAATTTTTAAAATTCAAATTTTGAATGGAAGTGTCATTTCATTGTATCTCTTTGTGAATGGACATGACTGTTTTGGTAAACCAATGAACTTTGGTTAACTAATTTCTCATAATTTCTCACCCATTACACTGTCTTGTTTTCTCAAATAAATTATACTCAAATTCAATCAGAATCAAATTCAACTCCACTGATTTGATTCTCTATTGACTACTCTTTGATCTCTCTCATCTCGCTCACCCAAAAAAGATCAAAGTGCTATTCAAGAGGTTATAGGATCATTTGAATTCAAGATTAATGGTTTGTGTCTATAAAACTCTATCAAATCATACTCGTATATTAGTAGGTGTGATTGTAGCCTGTGTAAATCAACTGGGCATGCTTGGTGACCCGAAAATTCAAGTAGGTGTGTTTGTGGCCTGTGTAAATCAAGTGAGTCTACCCAGAGCTCGAAAAGTCCATAGGGTGTGTCTCATTGCCTTGAAATCGAGATTGTATTGACTTTGCTATTTGAAAAGACATCTATACAAGGAATAATACAAGATTGGCCGTAGGGTAACTTCGAACCAGTATAAAATCTTGGTGTATTCTTTCCTTTTTACTTTTACTGCATTTATATTTATCTGTGTTTGAATCGGTGATTGTTAATTGCATTGTTTAAACTATAATCTTATAAGAATTCAAAAAGATTCATAAAAAATAAAAAAAATTATTCTCCCCCATTAGGTTTAAATTAGCCTTAAGATCCCTCTTCCACTAATAACACTATTGATATTTCTTAAGGAACATGCATTATACTTAGGCCATCATGAAATGGTGGGTATGAGTGAATGATCTCTTTTGATGCAATGACTTGGAATTTTGAACAATTCGTATTTGAATATCAGAATTATTTAAATATTTTATTCTTTATTAAATGAGGTAAAAGTGATTTAGTAACCTTTTTAACCCTCTATTAAGTAATCTCTAATGATGGTAAATTGGTTTTGAATTTTTTTCCAGAAATATACAGTTTGAAGAAATATCGATAAAATGATCGAAAATCGTTTTACCGATAAGCAATTTTTTTATCAACGGAAGTTGTTCGAACTTTTTTGCTTTTCTAACTAATCAATATTTAGGTTATCATCAACTACAAATATTTTATACAAAATTAATTAAAGCTTCTAAAAGGATCAAGGAAAATATATTTTGGTGAATAGTGTTTTAGAAAAGTTAAAACATGTGTAAAGCATGAGGATGGTGACTTTGGCTGGCCAAAGGGTGCTAAAGAAGATGGTTTAGACTTATTTACACTATGTAATATCCAAAAGTTTCAAATGAAATAAAAGATAAAAATGGTGAAAGTGAATCATCATTAATCCACTTTTTTCTTCGCTAATCTTTTTCTGATTAACTCAAATATTCTTCAAACTCCTCCAAACTTTCACAAACATCTTTAAAACCTTCAAAAGAATGGATCTAAAATCAAAAGCAGAAATAGTAAAGAGGAAGTGGGATTTCTAGGTTGGGCCATGAGCATGGAAGATGGAGGATGGAGTTGCCTTGTGATTTTGGTGCTAAAGCTTGGATCTTTGGGTGTTTGGAGATGGTAGGAAGTGTTCATGGTTTTATGTGTGCTTGGGCATGTGTTTAGGTTGGATTTGGTGAGTTCACTCACCATCTTGTATGAATATATTATGTGTGTGTATATGTGCATATAAATATAATGTTAAAGTGACGTTAAGTCATTACATTATAACTTTGGACCCCTCTTGCCTTTCGAAGCAAATGATAACATTATATTATATAACTTCACTCCCATTACCTTCTATTACATGTGGTTTTACCTTGACTCGTGTTTAAATGGTTCTTTAGATTGTATGTTGATTTGGGAATGAATGTGGAATGGTTCGTATAGCAATAGTCGCTATAAGCTCACTTTGAAATCTCCTTGCTTTAAACTTGTTCAAATGGATGATATGTTAATATATTGTGATGTGATACATTTTGGTTGTTATCTACACATATTTTGGTGTATGGGACAATAATGAAGGATTTGAAAGGTTGTAGAACTCGTGAATGAAAGTTGTGAAAGTTAGAAGTGAAAAGATCGCTATACATGCACTTCGAAAATGCCTTGTGTTCGACGATTTAAAAGTCAAATTTGAGAGACATCCTAAGGGCTTCTTTGCACTTTTAACAAGTAATATCTGAGATACTATCACCGAAAAATATTAAAGTTTAAATCATGTATTAATTTGCTAAACAAAAAACTTATAGCGAGAAGAAGGTCGGTATACGAGCACTTTGAAATGACTTGTTTTAGGGAATTTTAGAATTAATTTGAAAGACAACCTTATGGTTTCTTTCCTATTTAATAATCACTATATGAGCATTTGTTACAGTAAAAATTTCATGGTTTAAAAAGCTACGTAACTAATTGAACAAAGTGGTGAAATTTGTAGCGAAAATGGCCATTATATGAGTACTTTGAACATAGCTAATTTTTAGGGAATTTCTATAGAATTTTGTAAAGACGTCCTTAAGGATTTATCTACTGATTTAATAAGAAAATTATATTTACTTCTTAATATAAAAAATTAGACTTTAAAAGATTTTATAAATGGTAAAAAGTGGCTAAATGTTTAAGTAAAAAGGTCGCTAAACGAACACTTTCGTAAATGCCTTACTTTCGAGAATTTTAATACAATTTCAGAAGATATCTTTTAGGGTTTATTTTCATAATTTTTAAGTACTACCCTTAGGGTATTTAAGTACTTGCAGTACCCTAAAGCGGTACTTACAGCAAAAGTTTCAAGTTGTAACCCCTTTTTAAGTGATTAAAGCCGGTCACAAAATTTGTGCTTTTTATGTTGTTTTTGTTCATGAATTTTAATAGCATTTATAAGTATTTTAGTAGGTTGCTTGAGGTTTTTAAGTATCTAAAAATGATATTTAAATTAAGTATTTTTTCCTTGATATATTTAGAGATGTTTTATAACATATTTTTTAGTATATTAAAGTTGGTTTTAAATTGAAATAAATTTTTAATAACTATTTCTGTATTTTGGAATTAAAGTAGTTTTATAATATGAATATGCTTTTAAATTGTTTTTAGTTAAATTTATAAATTAGTTATTTTTAAGTAATATTATAAATATTTATATTTATACCATATTTAAAAGTATTTTTTTAAAGTATTATATATACAAGCTTAGTGAGGTATGTGTTTTGTAAAAGAACAAAGGAAGTTTGAATTATAACACTTATGTGATAATAAACATTTTGTGAAGTTATGTAAAAGCATTTTTTTATACAAGACAAGCCGGTTTTATAATGGACCATCCACTTTTTATTAATAAAAACCAATAAAAGCAACACTATCCAATGGACATTAAAAAGAAATAAACAAAAACAAAAAAGGCCTAAATCAACCCATGGTAAAAATTCGATTAAGGCTTCAGGGAAGTTTCAAGCCGAATTTAAACCCTACGCACATGTTAAGATCTAAAGATTTCTGAAATAAAGTCAAGAAAGGAAGATAAGGTCCTTGAAACAGTCTCGTGTTCCTTTCATCACATATCACCATGATGACTTTCTTCAATAATTTGAGGAGAATAATCATTGCAATAGATCTCCATTTGGTTTCTTTAAAAGTCATTATCCATTCAGCAATATGATCTCTGGTCAAGGCATGGAAGCTGAAATGATTCAAGACTCTATTCCATAAATTATATACATATAAACAGATAAAGAAAAGATGACCAATATTTTCTGAAGCATGTTTCAATAGAAGGCAACATGAACTGTTTGCAAATGTATATTTTCTTGTTAATAAGTGCACTTAGATCTTTAAAATGAATGTTTTAAAGATAATATTAAATATAAAATGGTTTTGGGTTTATAGTAAGCAATTTTTGACCAACATTTGTTTTTACCCTTTTTATTATACTTTATTTTTCTTATTAAACCTCATTGACAGTCCTCCCATTTGAATGGTTTGAGTTAGATATATGTGGTTTATTGCAATTATTATGGTAAAAGATGTTAACTGTAGAGTTGAGTTTTTTTAATTTGTTAAACTTAAACGTGTAAGTTAAATCATTATAAATTGATTATTTTGAATAAAATTGTATCAAACCTCTTGATTCTTTCTTGTTCCTTTTCAGAAACGAAAAGTTTTGAGTGAAGGAGATTGTTATGATCCGTATTTTTGATAATTATAAATATTAAATTTAATAAGATTTTTGGAATTTAATATTGGGAGAAATTAATATTTATGATTTTTAAATAAAAAGATTATTAGAATGTAATTTAATAATGTTGATTTAATGTAATTGATAACTATTTCAATGTAATTTTAATCAATTGAAATAATTGTAAAGTTAATTTGGTTATAAATGTTAATAAGGAATAAAATAAATGTTGTATTTAATGGTAAAATATGTGTTATTCAATTTAATTGTTTTTAATACAGAATATGAAATCAATTAATTAGTACGTAAATTTATTAACTTTTGTTTGTAAACAATAAAGTTAGAAATGTGTTGAATTACTATTGTATAACAATTGTTTATTTGTCACCTTATTATTTAACCCGTTGAAACTAATTTGGAAATCAGTGAAAATTAATGTAAGTGAAATATTGCAATTAATATGGTTAACTATTAAATTTAAATTTAAAAGTGATTAAATCAATTTAATAATAATTTAATTAATTAACGTGTAAAATTTGCCTTTTTGGGTACTGTCTCGAATTTTGATGAAACTAGTTTCATCAGATCCGTAATAATGAATTATTATATGATTTCAAGTTTTGTAGCGATTAGACTTATCATCTGATCATGCGAGCTCGAAACATGTAGAAATCAAGTAAAGGAATTTAAATAAATATAATTTGATTTTGAAAGTTAATTCTGTATACAATAGAATTAGGGTTTGAAACTAGTTCCATTGAGTTTAAAAATATCGAAACATGTATTTCAATATATTGGATGACCTATTTTCGTTTTGGGAACGAAATGGGCTTTTCGGGTCGTTTTATCATTTCGACCCAATTCGATCTGTTCCATCCATTCTTATTCATCTCTGTTTATATATAGTAGGGGTGGGCGTGGTCAGTCAACCAAACCGCTCGGTTAATTTGAACGGTTAACAAATGAAAAATAACGGTTCGGTTAACTGTTTCATCGGTTAAAAGCAATTGCATATACCGACCGAACCGGTTAAATTTAACCGTGGTTAACCGGTCAAATTTATCGATTTAGTTAACTTTTTGAACCAATCGGTTAACCGTTCCATGGTTAATTGTTCAAGGCAAACGGTTAACTGATGGTTAACCACATATATTCCAACATGATCATTTTACAGTAGTGATTTAAATCACTTAATTCATGATATGCACTATAAACATTAACGTAAACAACAATCACAACCAAGTCCATAGTTCATGGTTAATAGTACAATACTCAAGTCTACAATACTACATAGTGCATATAATACAATTACATCATTTTCTACTGCAAAATGCAATGTAAATTAAAATGATAATTTGGAGATTGAATTTGAGCTTGAGATAGTGAGCTTCAGACTTCAAATCAACTCCATATCTCCATCCATATTCCACTGTAAATTAAAATGCTATACACACTGTTACTGCAATTGAGTAAAACTGCATATTGATTATTGAATGTACACTAAGACTAAGACCTGTAAACAAATTATATCATAAAGTTTTTTTCATTTGAAAGACCAAAATAATCTAAGACATATTAAGACCCGTATATATGACTCATATAATATGACCTGTAAATTATATACTACTGTTATATAGCATATATTAAGACTTGTAAATTATATACTACCGTTATATGTTAAGTTAATAGCCTGTTAAGCATATACTAAGACCTGTAAATATATCATAAGGCTGAGCCCGTGCACACCTATAAATTATCGAAAGACCAAAGACCTGTATTAGTAATATACCACATACATACATGGTTGTTAGCCTGTTATGCAGCTGTTAATATGCATAGATACCTGCAATATAATATTATACTGTTGCCGCCACAAGGGCATCTATATTTCATTTGTTTATATACAATTGATTGTATCAAGGTCAAGCTATTATATTTGTAATTTTATTCCACTTAAACTAGTAACCCACCACCGCCTTTTAAGTTCTAATTATTGTATTCATAAAAATTATTACATGAAGTGTGACCAAAAACATATTCAATTTTGATATTAGTTGCTGCCTGCCACCTTGATATGCATAGGAAATGATATTATAATTTATAAAGGTGAAGGTCAATGGGAAATTGAATATTGGTATTGCTTGATTTATAGTACATTATATGATTTATGAAATATCCATGGGAAACAGCCATGTGTGTATATTATATAAAATAGACTGTAAAGTGTGAATAGTTAGGTAATTGTTTAATTAAATGACATACAAGCTAAGACGACATACTATTACATAAAATGTTAATTCAACTAAGACTACAAAAATATAATACGTTATATATGTGTGTGTGTGTGTGTGTGTGTGTGAGATATCATGGACTGTAAAATACTAAAATAGACTGTATATATCATATATTATTTAAACAACATATAGACATTAATTTACAAATACAATCATACCTATACCTAAGCACATCAACAACAATGATAATTTTTGAATTATAGGTCATTCAGTCATTGTTCATATAACATCTACCTATCACCTGAAATCAACCAGTCAAACAATCCAGTTAGCCGATAAATAAAAATCAAATAATCAAACAACATTGGAGAAAACAACATATAAATTTTTGCAATATACTGATATATAAACAATGGTGAAAACAACATATAAACCACTATTTTCTTGCTTTTGAACTGATATATCTAATGTAACTGCATATAAACTGTGAATTCAAACTGTAATACTTCGTAAAAGCAAATTCTATTAAAAAAGGTTTAGTGTGAATGTATGCTGCTTATTAACAGGCTTTAATCATCAATATACAATTTTATTTTTTTAACAATCAATCCATATACTTTAACATAAGGCTGGTTATTTAAACTTATAATTCAATTAGATAATAATCGGTCCATATACTTTAACATAAGGTTGGTTATTCAGTTAAAATGCCTACCTCATAGGTTTAACTTTGTAACCGATTACCAAATTTTATGTGATCTGTTGTATGCACAATATGCTACAAGCAAATAAGCAGTATGATGGTCACTGCTATATAATGGTCTGCATATTTATAGTATTAAAAATCTAGTTATCACGATAAACTAAGTATTTACAGATTGAATCAATATATGACTGTGTATATTCAGTTTGAAGGTTAACCAGTGAAAATTAACGGTTAATCATGATGGAAGTGTGTCAAAATCATTTCTCCGTTGCAATATATTTAGAAAGATAAATTATAAATATATATTTCAATTCATATGAGATTATATTATACATGAAATTAAACTATAAACAGTCTTAAACAAGTACATATGATGGTCAAGTAAATTAAAACTATGGGTGTATAGGCTATTTAATTTCTCATACCTAAAACAACAATAATTCTGAATTATAGGTCATTGTTGATATAACATCCACTTATCACTTGAAATCAAATAATCGAACAATCCAGTTAGTGAATAGATAAAAATCAAACAACACTGAATGTTACAATATCAGATATATCAGTACTATATCCGTGAATGTTCACAATAAAGCCTATTTTCATTATATAACAACATTTAAAATAGTTTGTGCATTGCTGGGTTTTATTGTTCATACTTCAAGCTACTATAACAACATTTCAACCCATTTTATTGGTCACTGCTACTTCATCCTATACAATAATCTTATAAATTATGCAGTTCAAACTATAATGCAGTTCAAACAATAAATTAAACTATAGATTATAAATTAAAACTATAAATGGTTAGTGCTACTTCATCCTATAGCACAATCCTATAAATTAATTCAAACTGTAAATTAGAACAAGTATATATGAGATTATATAATATAGCACTGACCATTACTGCTACAAATTAATTATGTAGTTCAAACTATAAATTAGAACTGTAATGGTTACTGATACTTCATCCTATAGCATAATCCCATAAATTAATTCAAACTGTAAATTAGAACAAGTATATATGAGACTGTATTATATAGTAGCGACCATTACAGCTATGGATTAACAAGTATATATGCACATTATGCAGTTCAAGTTAACGATCTTCAAAATAGAGATATCTTGTAAATTAATTGAAACTGCAAAATCTATAACTGCGAATCTATAACACAACTCAAAATATGAAATAAACTGTAATTAACCGTACCACATAGTTCAAACTGTAAATTAATTCAAACTGCAAATCCTATAACACAATCATATAATTGTAATATATGTTTTAATTTATAGTTTAATTTTGTACTAATTAAACAGGTACTTAAACAATTTAATAACAAATTTTAACCTATTGATCATTTAATATAATTAAATAAAATTGGTGAAAGTTAAAAAAAATCACATTCTTCCTCTTTCATCTAGTATTTCACCATATCTCAAACTCAAAGCCTCAAATGACAAATCGACGAGAATCGCAAGCTTGTAGCACAAATATTGATTTGGTGAAATCGATTGTGGATGTATTCGCTATGTATTGATCAAAATTGAAGTTGAAATCGATAGTGGATATGTATTAATCGAAATAGGTTTGAATTGTATTGATCTAAATCGAAGTTTAGCTAATGATTTTTTGTATCTATGGGTTTTTTAATTGAACGAGGAGGAAAATGAAATGAAAGAAAGTGGCGACATGTTTTACTTTAGGGTTTTGGGCAGGAAACCTGGTGGGTCAGTTAGGATATTGGAAATAATGAGAATCAGATGTGTTCGCTTTAAATCTTGTTAAGTTAATGATTAGCCGCGGGTAACAAGTGTGTTAACTATTAACCGAACCGAATTTGATCGGTTAAGGTCGGTTGATTAATCGAAAGTTCAGTTAACGAATATAACCGGTTAAAGCGGTTCGGTCGATGTTGGTTAGGTCGGTTAAGTCGGTAAATGCCCACCCCTAATATATAGGCTGTTATAAACCCTAGCGGCTTCTTATTTTCATTTTCTGTAGGTACAATTTCTATATATCTATTCAATTATCTATTCCTTCTCAATGGCAGACATTCCAAAACCCTAATTTCCAATTCCAAATAAAATCGAAAATCCAAACTCCTCAAACCCTATCATATAATATATCATTGTGAAGCTTTCGATGAACATAATCTATACCTGTAGTTCATTTTTGCAATCGAGTTTCAGTTTATCTAGAAATCAATGAAACAGTCATGGCTGTTCATTCTAAGGTTGTCGATTTGACGGTGGATCGTCGACTATACGACGATCGGTGGTGAGCACTAGGTAGAGAAAGAAGTGCTTGGTCAATCTAGTGTCTTAGGTTGTGTCGTTAGTGGTCAAATTCACCATGAATGCCGATAGAATGCGGCAGCGGTGCATTGCGTCTGGATAGGCCGCACGGCCATGGATGTGCCGATCGGAGGTTGAGAGGCCAATGGTGGCCTCTGATCTGGACGATGACGAAGGGGTTAGCGGCGACGAGCAAGAAGATGTGGCAGCTATGAGTTGCTCGATCAGGAGATGAGCGTTAGGATTAGGGTTAGGGTAAGGTAACGAATTTACTTTTATGCACCTATTATTTTATTTTTTAAAATTTGAAATTTTTATTGTTCTAACCTATGTAACTTTTTCATACGAGCTCTGTTTGATGTGGGGTCTCTTGCATTGGGTTCGTATCGAAATTCCGGACATTATGGAACTTGTTTGGTTGAATTTGGAGACTGTTCAAATTTGGGCTTTTATTGGATTTTTAATTGAGTATAAATCAAAGGTGAGTGTTCTAACTCAATCAGGAAATAGTAAAGCTTATTATGTTTGTTGAATTAAATTTATGAAGTGATAAGAATTTTATGGAATGCTGTTTGGTGATTTGAATTGTCATTTAAATTTAATTTGTATTTATATTGAATTAAATTGATATTTAAATTAATATTGAATTTAATTGCTAGTTAAGTACCTGATACCGATAACTAGTTGATTGTTGTTATTTATTGGCCGATTTGGATTTTAACTGTGATGAATGTCTATTTGTTGACATTTTGAATGATTGGATTTTTATATATTTTTATATATCCCTGTTATCACTTTGTATATTAAGTGATAGCGTAAAAACTATTATCTAATTTATTTAGAATAAATTAAGAAATAGGTTAAAATGATATATACCTATGACACTTTGATTTGGATTGAAATGAAATATGTCCATCCCTATAATTAAAATTGAAATAACTGATTACTTAGCCATAAGGTAGAAAATTATATACGTACATCTGATTGGTTAAATTAAATGGTTTAAAAATATTGAATTTGGATTTTAATTAAACGATATTATTTTAAAGGAAATAAATTGTGGATTTTTGTGAATTAAATTAATTCTGAATTAAGCTTTGAAATGTTGAAATTTAAATTGATTAAAGTAAATTTTTAAGAATTGAATTGGGAATGTGGAGTTATAATTTATATATGATCTTAATTTTGGAAATTAATTTATTTTAAAGATTTGGATCTTAAAAATTGAACAATGAGGTTTAATGCGATTTAAGTATTTTAAATCGGTAATTTGAAATTGGACTTGAAATCAATATAAACCGAATGAGTTAAAATAAGAACTAAATTGAAAATTTAAATCATTGAATTGGATTGTTGAATGGAATTTGAAGTTAATAAGAATGTTTCAAGAATTAAAGTTAATTCGGATTGAAATTGAAATCAAATTGATTTGAAACTAAATCGAGATTGAATCAATTGAATTGGAAGATAGGAAATTGGGCTTTGTTGATTTGAAATTTGGACATAGACCCAGATTGTTGAAATGGAAAGAAATATTTTGATTTGATATTAATTTCAAAATAAATAATTTTGATATAAACTGTTTAAAATCTATTTTTATTAACATTCAAATTATTTTGATTTCTCTGAACTATTTTGCTATATAAACCATTTTAAATACTCAAACCATTTTGTATCAAACTATTTAAAACTATTTTTAATTTATTTTTATAACTATTCAAACCATTTTCTAAAATTTCAAGCTGGGCAAAATTGGAATGTTTATATTTAAATCGTTGATTTAAATGCGAATGTGTTTTAATGAGGCTATAACCCAAGTTGGAATTTGAAATGATATTTTCAAGTGAAAATGACAAATTTTGAGTAAATATGAGATTTTTGAAATGATGGATATTTTTGAAGTGAATACGGTATTTTGATATCAAATATGAATCGGTTTCGAAATGTAAAAGGACCAGGCGGTGTGAAAAATGATGTTTGGTTGTTAAAGAGACCGAGGACTCTTATTGGCATACTCTCTGTCAAAATTGGAACCACTTTAACAACTGTGTACATGGTGGATGATCTAGAATGAAGTGGTTGGATGTGGTGAACGTTTGTTGGATTTGAAGAAAGAGAATGATGATGGATGACCCCGACATTTATGCCAATTTGAAATCACTAAAACAGAAGCATATGTCTGGCCAATGTTTTCGAAACCTTTTGGGGGCCATCACCCCTTCGTATTATTGTATTGATTTTTGGACTCGATTAGTGCACCTTGATTTGTTTTTGGGGTGGTGGACTTGGTGGGCGGTTGTAGCTACGGTGCGTTACCATTAGCCAGAAAGGGTAAACCGGTAGAATGCTACCTTGGGCATTGCCTCACATGCCTTGTCATAATTTTATCCTTATACGCACCCATAACGAATTTGTTTTAGTATGGTACCTATAGGGGATACACTGGCTACCGACGTTACTAGTTGTGTTATAGGACCTGCATAGACTACCTGCTTAAAAATGTGTTAAGGGGGATCAATGTAAAGCCTTAATGCTATTTTAATACTTTGCTTTACTGATAGACATTACTTATGTAGTGTATCTTACTACATATAGATGGTGTAACTGATCCTTAGGAGATGGAAAATCCCGTAACATCTCTTAAGTTATTGCACGCATGTTATACACTGGATATGAGATGTAAAATTCTGTAAACATCTCTGAAGCTATTACGCTTATATTTACTTGTTGATTTAACTTACATAAGAACTTTTAGTTATGACTCGAGTGTTTTGTCTTTTCACTACGCCCGGGTCAGCCTGAGCATTTCAGTGTTGAAGACATTATTTCTAGAGGACGAAGACGAAGTTCGGGATATTATTATTAGTATTTTTCCACTGCATCATTTTGGTATGTTTGTGTTAATTGTACTCTGATTTTGTTGTAAAAGTTTGTGTAATCAAATGTATATTTAAAACAGATTTATGAACTTTTTATTTGATTATTATATTTTATCATTCACTACGAGATTCTGTTTTTTTGTTTTTCCTTATTTTCTCTTATTTTCTTATTAAGCCCCATTGACAATCCTCTCTTTTGAATGGTTCAGGTGTGACAAGCGTGGTTTATTGTCGATTTGAACCATCCAAAAAGGTGGGTCATCACAATAATATTTTTCTAAAATAAGGTAAATGAAATAATTTTACCTAAATTATATATATATATATATATATATATAATGATAACTTTCAATGAATGTTAGTTATTAGGAGATGATAATATTTAGTTATCATCGATTATTGGTTGAATTAAAATAAAAAAGAATACTTTGTGAATTTTATTTCATGAAGCGTTCGATAATTAAATTAAATTGAAATCAATTACAATAAGAATTGTTTAAAATAGCAATGTTGTAAATTAGTGAAATGTTTTGGTAGTAAGGTAATGAAATTTGTATAAGTATATTTATAATGTAGCTTATAAATAGAAAGGATTTAAAAGATGAGAATTTTAAAATTTAAAATCTAGTTGATTTTCAAAATTGTTTCCAAAGCCTTTAAAAATTAATAATAATGTTACTTGAATGTGTTTTGACTAGAAATATATTTTAAAAGTTTTTTGAAAAAAAATAAAAGCATTAAACTCACTTTAGTCACTGGAAAGTAATTCTGGGGATGATTGCAGCATCGCTAATATTCATTTTCAAGTTTTTAAGTGAGAATTGCTATAAA
This sequence comes from Allium cepa, assembly GCA_030765085.1. NCBI lineage: Eukaryota > Viridiplantae > Streptophyta > Magnoliopsida > Asparagales > Amaryllidaceae > Allium > Allium cepa. The sequence goes on from CM060946.1 coordinate 273,852,288, forward strand.
AAAGAAAGTTATTTCCAGTTCAAACAAGTTTTGACTTTAAAAAGTTATTCTAAGTATGATTTTATAAATATATGAAAATGGTTTTTGAACTTATAATTGAAAATAGTATAGATAAGAAATAATTTCATAACTTACTAATCTGAACAAGAATATAAAACTGAATTTAAAAAAATGGTTGAACATTTTGATTAAGCAAATAAAAAAATTTGAATTTGAGATATGTAATAAAATGATTAACTTAAGAAATGTTAAATAAATCGAGTTAGTAAAATAAAGAAAATAAAATAAAGATTAACTCAAGAAAGCTTAAATAAAAAGTTAATTGTATTGAAATGAATTAGATGAAATTTTAAGTGAATAAGTTTGCATAACTTATAAATTTGCTTAATACTAAGCTAAAACAAATTTTAAATTTGTTAAAAGTGAATGATAAAAAGAAGAAAAATTAACTTGAATAATGTGATAACCCGAATTTTGGACATCTGGTAATTGGTAATTATCGGATTTTAACCATTGAACATTGATATATATGTTAAAGAAATAAATTTTTGATAATTAAAATGTCTATTAATGGATTTCGAACTTATAATAAATATTGGATTATAATATCTGGGAATGATAAATTTCATAATAAATTAATATTCCTATAAATAGATATATGAGAAACTTTATGGTGTTGAAAATTTAAAGAGTATATGTATATATTATATATATATATATATATATATATATAATATATATATATATATATTATATATATTGTGATTTGGAAGTTTTTGTATTGAAATTAAAAACATAGATTTGACAACAAGGTTTAATAAAATGCTTAACTACATATATATTAATAAATTTAGAGTTAAAATAAAATAAAATAAAGAAGACATATTAAAATCATTAATTCATGCATACTACAAATGTAAAAGGTTTAGCATACATTTAAACATGTATAATATTTTAAGCATAAGGTAAATATAATATTAAAGTTTTATTAACATATTTACCTATTAATGCATGAATAAAAGACAAGTGTAAGTTTGTTTTATCATAAATTTAACATTTGTAAGTTGATTAAGCATACAAATAACAAGTGGCTTTCCCTATTTTTATTTTCTTTAAAAAAGAAACTAAAGATAGATAAAAAAATAATAAAGAGAGAAAAGAATAGGCTGTATACATATGATATTTTCTTCTCTAAATCTAAGACTTAAAAGAAAATCGATAATAGCAACGTCAATTCAACTGGGCAAAGATAGCATGGAGATTCAAGATTTAACTCAGCATATAGGGATCAATTTAAAATCAAGTGCATTCCAGCTTTCAAATCTCAATAAAAAGCTAAGCAAGTTTTTCAGATTCAAATCAAATTAAAATTCAAAATTTCATATTTTAAAACCTGGTCTCTGGTTTCATTCTGATGAGTAAACAAGAGCTTTTAAAAACTAAAACCCTTTTATTAATTGATGCCTGTGATAGATATGTGTGGTAATGATGAATATATGGTGTGTACGGTTGTTTTTAAGTTTGAATATAGATTTAAACTTCTTTGTATATATGGTACATATGTCTGTAAACATATACCTGTAGCCTCTGCTGTCTGTTGAACTTACAAACTCAAGAAAAGGAAACAAATCTATATTTTCACACCTAAGTAAATTCAAGCTATAATCATAGAATAGAAAACGATTGTAATAAGGTAAATTCATTCTTAAAAATAATTTCTGGTGGAATTATTTTGTAAATATTTCGAAAATTATGTTTTTACCGTGAAAACCTGTTAAATCAGAAAAATCAAATATTTTAATTTCAAATTTAGATTGTATGATATGAATTGTTATGGCAAATGATGAATTTAGGCACTAAAATCATACATTTTAGTTAGCTATAAATCGAGATATGCAGAATTGTTCAAAATTGGAATTATAGGCAAGTGCCGTTGATCGACGGCGAGATCTCCTTTGGGTTTTGGTCTGGAGGAGGCTCGAGACTCGAGGGATATGGGAAAAATGGGTTTTTATTTTTCTGATCATCGTTGGTGACGACACGATGATAACTAGGGTTTTAGATGTGGTTTTGTTCTAACTGGGTTGGCGAAGCAATTCGAGGTCATCGATGTATTATCGGCGTTCGGACCAAGTAGGATGGAGGAGTGGTGATGTGGCGAAGTTTTGGACCAATTCGCATGGTTTCTGGTGAACTTGGGTGGCGGAACGAGGCGTTTTGGGTTGACCAAGGTTGTTTCAAGCTGGGTGAAGTACTCGATTTCATATTAGCCGACGATTCTCTATGCAAGGTGGTCCAAGGGATAGAGGTGGTTGACGTCGATTCGTCCAAGGTCAAGAAATTGGTCGGAGGGCGCCGGATCATGGGTGCATGTGCACGCGTGCATAAGCATTTCTGGAAGATGGAAAGGGATTGGGGAGGAAGATCGTGCCCGTGTTTAGCTCGCATCATTGTCACGTTTGCCTCGAAGGGAGAAGGGTTCATGAGTAACACGGGATTTGACTCGTGCATTTTGTCTTGGGGCCCGAGTATTTCCATGAAGGGATCAGATTTGCTTTGATTTCTTTTTTTAAGAGTTAAACGAAACAAATTTGTAACCAGTTGCAAAGTAATAAGAAAAGAGCAAGTTTTCAAAGCCTTTATCAAAAGGTTTCAAAAAATAATATGTATACTAAAAACTTTATAAAGGTGCTTTGAATAAAGTAATTTGAAACCTTTGAATCCAAATAAGTTTATTATTGAAACTAAGTAATTAATTAAAGTATGAGGTTTATTTTAATTATTTAAGATTTTTCAAATTGAATATACTTTAAAAATGTAGTTAAGGGATAGTTAATTGCTTAGTATAAGCGATTAAAGAAATTACTGAATGTAGTTAATTAGAGAATAGTTAATTACTTAAGGTGATTAATTAAAGGATTGATAATTAATTTAACTTAAGTAATTATGGGATAATCACTTGATGAAAGTAATTAATTAAAGGGAAATTATTTAATGGAAATAATTAAGGATTAATTACTTAGAATAATTAATTAAAGGATTGATTAATTAATTAATAAAAGGTTGGTTAATTAAGGAATGAGATTAATTAAAGCTTAATTAATCAAATAAGTGATTATAGAATAATTAATTATTGTAATTAATTGAGGGTTAAAGAAATTAATTTTAAATAATTAATTAAGATGGTAATTAAAGGTTAATTAATGTGATTGGTTTGAGGATAATTAATTGGTGAAATTTATTAAGGGCAAATTAACTAATTAATCAAGGATGATTAATTTAGATGATAATTAAAGTATGATTAATTAAATTATTTGTAATTAATTAATGATCAAGCAAGCAGGATTTAAAAAGGTGATTGAAGTAATTAATTTAAATTTAAATTAATTAAAAATGGTGTGATTAATCAGTCTTGCTTATGAATGATTGAATGATGTTAAATGCCTTGACTTGGTTGATATATCTGATATGAAATGTTTTGTGATATGATATGTTTGGGAGGACAACGATAATGTGGTTATCTATCGATGATGAATCGTTGTGTAAAAAGTAACATCTTGTATTTATAGTTGAATTGTATTTCACTTGAATAACTTAGGTTAAGAGGGTATCGTTAAATACCCAAACCCACTTCGATTTGTAACATACAATGATTCTTTATAGACTTGATGTGTGAATCAATAAGTTGGAAGAGGATAAATTTAAATGACTGGACTATGCAAACTAAGTAGGGGTACTTAAGGATTGATTAAGTATTGACAATAACAAGTTGTGAACTTGTAGTGATGAATGATTTACCTGGGTTTTAAATAATTTTATGCATTGGTATTCCTTGTTAGATGGGTTTACTCACGCTGGATTCCAGTCTGACCTGGGTGTTACTTGGATGTAATGTTCGGGTCAGACCGAATATTACAGATTTTTAGGTAAGGACATTCTGGAGCTCAGGAGGCGAGCTGGATGGCCGGAACGTATGTAGTGTACCTGCTGTGATATATTGTTTTATATCTGGAACAAGTTCATTTTAACCGTCCAATGAATATGTAAATATTGTAACTCTGATGTATTAATGTATATGAACTAATATAGTTTTCCTTTGTATAACTGTCATTTTATTTAATATTATATTTTGATCTGCTACGAATGTGAGATTCTGTGTTTCTTTTCTATTTCTTCTTCTATCTCTTTTGTTCTTTTCCTAACAATCTGGAATTTTTGGGATCGTAAATTCCGGACCGTTACATATTTGGTATCAGGGAAGAAGGTTAAGTGATAACCTTGGCTCTGGCGGGAAATACTCATTAAGGATAGGGTAAGTGGAACCCTAAGATGAGTTGAGTGTGTGTGTGTGTGTACGTGAAAGCGTGTTTGTTATTTTCTGATATAAAGATTTTAAATGGTTTTAAAAATAAATGATTTTTTATATAAGATTATATTTTGATATATAAAGCAATATTTCTTTCTAAATAAATATTGTTAAGGTAATTGGTTGTTAAATCATTTGAACTAAATATAAGTGGTAATAGTAATACAACCAAATTTAAATTGAATAAAGATAAGTTTTAAATGGATTCAAACTGAAATTAAAATCTTGAATTTGGAGAAGAGTTTCAGAATAAGATAATAATGAATTGGTTTCCAGATATGATAATCTTGGTCATTATCATAGATTATTGTTGTGTTTGATGAGTAAGCAAATGAAATGTTTTGGGGAAGCAAAACATTTAGATAAGTATGACTTATAAATTGGAATTGAAGATGATCTAAATTGTGAAGTTTTAAATCTAGGTCCAGAATTTGAAAATTGTTTCAAAATGATAAAGGAAATGATATTATTCAGACTATTTTGAATATGATCTTATTTTAAAATAAGAAATGTTCGAATTTTTTTAAAGGAATTTTTTTTTAAATTTAAAACCAAAGGTGGTTTACATTTTAAAGCATGGCTGGGTGGGCCAAGAAATAAATATGTATATGTGTGGATACATAATATCAAAGATGATTTGAAATCAACTCTAAGGTGTTGAGTTTTGAATTTCCTTGAAGTGTGATGTAAAAATCCAAAGTGACATAAGTCTTTGAACTTATAAGTAAGAAAGAATATTGATAGAGTTTTAAAAATTTGAAATGGAAATTCAAATTGGGTGAAGTTAATAGGATTGTTCAAATTGAATTAAATTTAAATCAGGAGAAGTTAAATAAGTATAGAATGAACAACCTAACATGAAAATTTCAAGATGAAATTGAGATTTAACTTGGAAAGTTAAAAGGTTAATTTGAATAGGGAGTATGTGTGATCTCAAAATGTATTTGAAATCTAAAATTTTGAATTGGATGCTATGGATGGATGTTTTAAATAAATTGAATGTTTACTTATCCTAATATTATCATGTTATTATTAATAATTTTGATATTGTGAATTGTGTAATTTAAAATGAACTAAGAAATGGATTGGAATAATATGCATATCCATTGCCGATATAAATGGAAAATAAAATCACCTTGAATTTAAGACTTAAATGTTCAAAAGGAACTTGGAAATTTAAATTGTTAAGGATTGGTTTCAAAATTGAAATTGGGTAATAAACTGGATTTCGAAGATTAAATTGTTTAAAAGGGATTTGAATTCTTATTTGAACTTAGAAATAAGTTTATGAAGAAGTAAAGGGTAATTTAAATGTGAAACTTGGACTAATAATTAAATTGTCCAATGACTTTAAAAATAAAGGATAATTTGGTTTAAGAGGTTAAATCAACATTTGAAAATATAACTTGAATTTATATAATTCAAGATGGTTTTAAGTTGAAATTTGAATAGAACTAGTTCAAATTGAATTTGATTTGAATTTGGGATGGAAATGGAAGTTAACTTAATTTGAGTTGAAATTGAAAGTTAATTGGAAATTGGCAAATGATTGGAATTGGGATTAATTCAATTTGGAATTGAGTCAATTTAAATGAAAATCAAAATTTAAGTTGAATTGATGGGAATGGAGATTGGGAATTGAACAGTTTGGCTCTGGATATTTTCAAAATAATTGTCTTAAGATAAACTTATTTTTCCAAGCTATTAATATATACAACCTTTCTTTTTAAACCCCAAACTATCTTATACTTATTTTTTAAAATATTTTTGTAACCATTTAACTATTTTACAACTGTTTTATAAACTAATTACTATTTTTCAACTACTTTATAACTACTTACTATTTTAAAACTATTTTGCAATTATCTTATTATATTATAACCATTTGACTATATTTTAACTATTTTGCAACTACTTAACTATTTTATAACTATTTTACAAACTAATAATTATTTTTCAATTACTTATCCATTTTAAACTTTTCAACCTATTTTCTAAAATTAAACTGGACATAGATCAAACTGTTTACGATTATTTACCAATTATGATAAGGATTAAAGTGATAATCCAGATGGAATTGAAATAATTATGAATAAGTGGATAGAAATTAAAGTGAATGTGAATGGAAAAGGAGATTGATTTGGCTAATAATCAATAAGGAAAAATATGTAGGATGTACGTATATTATTCTACTCGCATAGTGATTTGATCCGGATTCGAGTATAGAATTTCGAGATAGTATATCGATCCAAGTTAGGATTTTTCACTCGATTTTCGATGGCGAACCTGGATATGGATTGTTGATTGGTTCTGGGTATTCTCTATCATAGTTATGGCTATGCAAGGAGAATGACGGTTTCTGATCAAGAAACCAGATCTGGGTCCACACTAGAAAGTCGGGTGGACGATACTAGTTCGGAAGTGAAGTTGTGTGATCGAGTAAGCGATCAGATTGATATAGCATACGGATGATATGTGTACATTGTATGGGTTTGAATAAAATTGATATAGGAAATTTGTGGATAAGAATTGTAAAATGGTTTTTGAAATGGAAAGTATATTTTGTGAAATACACAATGAATAAAAGTGCAAGATGGGTATTTCCATAATGATAAGTAAGATGGAAAACAACTTTATAAGAGCAATCAAATTTGAATATTTGATTTGGGATAAACAAAGTTATATATCTTTGTTATATAAGATAAATCTCCCCTTGTTGAATCTATTGCCAGAAGAAAAGGGTTTTTGAAAGCATTTGAAGTATAGAAAGGGGAATTTATACAAGTATGAAATGATCCAAATATTTTTAAAGTTATATATATATATATATATATATATATATATATATATATGAAAGATCTTATGAGAATGATTTCGAGGAAAGGTTTTTGAAACCTATGGATTTGGAAAGGCTTTTGATTTTGGAGAAAAATCAATTTTGGAGATTTGGAAAGCCCAGTTTGAGAATTATCGATTTTTGGGTAATCGATTTTGAGAAAATGAGGTTTATATGAGATTCATACTAGGTGTATGATTTGGAAGATACTATATGTGTATAGTATAAAGTGTTTTGAAAATGGCTTTGGGGAAAAAGGCACTCCCTTGAATGAACTTCTCAGGAGTACCATAGGTTGGTACTGCCTTGAGCCTCAAAAGGGGGGAGGATCTAAGTGGATCCCGTGAAGAAGTCTGGACAAACAGAAGTTCTTGAGGATTAGTGGGTAGCGAAAGTCGAGGGCGCTGATGCCTACAGAGGCATTTGAGTTATGCATTGACGACAGTGTAACTCGATGTCGCTGCGATCTACTGTTGACCATAGAGGAAATCGTGTGGAGGTGAGTGTTAATGGTTTACGTTTGATTTTGCCGGGAAGGCAACGTAACATCGGTAGATTGCGATCTGTGGTCGAGTGGAGTGGAGAAGTTTCATTCTTTTGGCAGCGAAATTCATGGGCGCTGATGCCTATAGTTACATGTACTTTTGCTGTGATGGCAACGTAACTCAAGATGTAACTGCGATCTGTAATGGGTTCGATGGCGTAATCGAGGGGCGCGGAGTGCCTACAGTTATCTACGGATTTTGCTGGGATGGCAATGTAACCATCGGGTTAACCGCGACCGTGGATGTGGGTGATGATTTCCGAAGCATTCTCACCAAAGATATTTCCTCTATTTTCAAATTTTTTTCCATATTTTCAATAAAATTATTTTTTAAGTATTTTCACTGGATGTTGAAAATGGGTCTGCTAAGTACTTATAGATTTTCAGTCCTGCGCCTGATCAACGTATGGTCGAATTTTTGTGAGAACAAAGATGGACTTGTGGAAACAAAAAGTATTTTTATAAAACTATTTTATAATGTTATGTGGATTTTAAAAATGTTTTAAAAATAATCAAAGAATAATTTATCTGATTTTGGGTATTGAATAGATTCTGGCTTCGTTTCTTTTTGTGGCGACCTGACTTCCTAACACCAGAAAGTCGCATCACTATTTAAGAAAGAAAGGGATAGAAGAAGAAAAGAAAGAGAAAGAAGAAACACAACAACATCAGAGAACTCACAGCGGAACGAATGAAATATAATATATCACATAAAATATTACATAGTATCATATTACATCAGAGTACACAACTTATTCAACACATATTAGACAGTTATAAACATCTGTCTAACTATATAACTCAAGAACACAAGATATAGATACCATACAAACATAGCGAAACCATAATATATCTACACGTGGAAGCCTCCTGCTCCATATCTCCTCCAGAATTCGTCAAGAAAACCTGAATCACTCGACTACTCAAACATAATATGAGTACCCAAGAGTTTAATAAAACAGAAAATAAACACTCGGGTCAGACAGGGGTCTGACGTGAGTAAACGGGTTAAAATTGCTTAACTTTAGAAAAACCTTTGAAAAGAAAAGGTATCACGTAAGACTTCCCACACAAAAACATGGAAAAGTTTTTACCTTACGCTAACCAAAACATTTGATAGGAAATCTAGTGATATTATAATAGTGTCTAGGGTTTTCAAGTAAATAAGAAATAGCCGAAATTGTTACATGATTAAATTCCATCTACTAGCCACAAAAGTGGGTAATACAAACAAAACCGTAGGGTCTCGTAGGAAGAATGGGTTTCCATCAATGGCAGGGCTACCGGGATACCGGCCGTCACAGTACGTGGCCTAGATCACAGTACCGAGGATTACGCCCAATCCACTGCATCACAAAGCCGGAACCGTTCCTTACTGAATAGTCCCAAGTAAGATCACCCCGTGGTTGGCGCGACCAACCACCCACTAAGCCGAAATAAAAGGGACCTCACCCTGAAATGGGTGCTACCCACCTAGCCTTGCTGCACCTCCCCTATTTTAGCCATTCCCGGGTTGATGAGGCTTGAGGCTGCGATTACATTTATAGAACACATCTATCTTCGAATGCTCTTCGTCCACCTGACGATGTTCTGAAAGCATTCAATCCATACAGATTCGTTCCGGGTTCAAACAAAACCGAAGGCACTATCTCGTTGCACTCATTTTGGAATCACCCTCAGAGTCAACGACCATAGCTCTTGCACTCTAAATCATCATCTCGAACCTATAAGTACTATTTCCGTCAAACTCATCACAGAATCACCCACAGAGTTATACTGACGAATAGTTCTTGCACCTCGAGTCTTCACTAGCTCCACTTGGATTCACGACCTAACGTTTAATTTGGATCGATGCGGTTTTCGGATATCCAAATATGGAAAACCAGATCCCGGTCTCACTGAAACCAAACGCCATTTTAATGTCCAAGTTGTTTAAGGGTCTAAACAGTTAGCTTATATTTAGGATGATATAAACAGATAGATGAATCACATTATCACAATAGATAATTCATATCAAACATTCATCTCACAAAGCAGCATATCACATATCATAGATATCCAAATCATCCAATATCAACCAATCACCCAATATCAATCACCTAATATTCACAAATCATCCATAAGCAGAATTGATTAACTCTTAATCCATTGGATTACCTAAATCCTTCTTCATTAATTTATTCCAAATAAATAAATAAATCATCTCTAAATGATCTTCTTTAATTAATCTTCCTTGATTAATTATACTTTGTTTACATTCAAGTAATTATCCTTAACCATATACAGTAATTTACCTTTAATCACTATCATTAATTACAATAATTAATGATCCTTCATTTATTTCTATTAATTAATTAACTATAATTAATTACATTAAACCTTAATTAATTACAATTAATTAATCGTACTTTAATTAATTACTTTTATTAATCAACCTTGATTAATTAATTATATTAACTAATGGTTCTTATTAATTAATAATTCCTTTAATTAATTAAATAATTAACTTGAAATTAGTCATCACATTAATCATAAACAATAATTAATAATTTGTAATTACTTATCTTAATTAATTAACTTCTTAATTAATTATATTAATCCTTCGATTAATTAATCTAATTAATCTTTAATTACTTCATTAAGTAATTATTATTCAATTAAATTAATAAATAATTCTTAATTAATTCCTTTATTGATTAATTACATTTTAATTAATTACACTTAGTAATTAATCTTATTCATTAATTAATTAATCACATTAATTAATTAACTAAAATTAACTAAGTAATTAACTCTTAATTGCTTACATAAGTAATTATCTTCTAATTACTTCATTTATAAATCTTGATTACTCTCTTAATTAATTACTTAACAAATAATTAATTCCATCATTAAATAATCCTAATTTCTTTAATTAATTAATTACTCCATAATTAATTAACTTCAAATCAATTATATTAATTAATCCTTAGATTAATAACATCTAGTGATTAACCATTAATCACTTCAACTTTAATTACTTCCATGAGTAATTTCACTAATTACTTCCATAAGTAATTCCTATTCTTAATTACATTTAATAATTTACCAATAATTACTACATTAAGCAATTACACTTAATTAATCATAATTAAGTGATTATTAAAAATTAAATAAATAATTAACTAATTATTTAAAAATTAGTTAAATAATTAATTAGATAACTTCTTTTATTTCCAAAATCCTAAATTAAATAAGAAAAACCTTAATTTTAATTAAACTTTACTTATTAACAAATTATATTTTAATTAAGTATTCTTATCCAAATAATTTAATCTTATTTATCTTCATAAATAAATTATTTGAAATTAATCAAAATTTAATAACCTTAAAGACAAATTTATTCATTTTGGTTTACATAATTATAACTTAAACTTTATTGGGAAATAAAGAATTTAGAAATCAATTTGAAATTTAAAACACTTTAATTATCAAATTTAAACTTATTTATTTTCAAAATAATTTGAAAACTTAAGTTATTAAAACATTACTTCAAAATTTAACTTAAAACTTTGATTAAATAATTAAATTCAGAACACTCTTTTAAATTGAAATTCAAAATTTTAATTAGATAATTATTTTCAAAACAATCATCTTAAAACATTTTTAAATTTGAAATATAAACTAAATTTACATTTTATTTCAAAGAACAAGTTTAACCTTTATAAATTTGTTCTTTTTATAAACTTTTTTATACTTAATGCTTGATATCATTTGTTCAAACTCAAGTTTCATTTACAACTTAATTTGATTAACAGGTTTTAAGTCAGCAGCCTTATAACATTACCCATAACAAACTAGAAAAGCAACACCTAAAAACCCGAGTAAAACAATGAATCTACTCGTGCCTAACCCGAAGCAAACCCAGCACCATCTTCATCGAGTCCAAGCCGATGCTTGCACGAACCATACCCGAGAGAACCTTCGTCTTCCCCAAACAAATCTCCAGCGACCCAAGACGTGCACGGTGCATATGCACCAACGCCGTCGTCCTCTGGCGAGCGTCGCGACCGTCCCCTACAACCACTCGAACACGTGCAAACCTGAAAGCCAACCCAGATCCTTCAATTCACTCACGAATCGAATTTTGGACCATAAGATCGAAAAACTGCAGGACATCGACCATTAAACTTCCCCATTACCAACCATCTCGACGCCGTTGAACTGCGCTAACTTCACCATCGAACACCATGACCACGAGCTTCAACACCCCCACGTCGCGATCACCTCCTGTATCCTATCCAAGTCGCGATGCTACGACATCCAGGCCGAACATAAAAACTAACTAAAACACTAAATCGTTCGAATTCGAACAATTTATCCATTAGAAAAATCCACTTGCATTTTCCCCCACATCCACATCTCAAAAACAAGCTTCGACCCTGAATTCATCTTCAAACATTGATTGGATCATCGGCAATTTACCCAAATGCCAAATCCCTTCAACACCAAATTCCAAATTGAATATCAATTTAAAAATTACGAATTACATGTTAAAAATCATAATTCCTAACATCTAATCCATTCATACTATCCAAAACAAAAATTAAGATCATTGATTTTCTGACAGGAATCAAAATTCACTGTATTTTCCAATTTAAAAATTATTTATGAATTTAAATTTATAGTAACTATTTTTAAAATTTCTATCTAACATTAATTCACAACTTTCATTTGATCATCAATGTGAAATAATGATGTTTAGTGGAAGATTTTAATTTTTCTTTGAAAAGAGGATTCTGGTCTTATAGAAAAAACAGAAGACAGAGTACATAAATTTACAGAGGCACTGGAATTCACTGATAATTTCACATTTCTAACTTTGCATACACAACAGTATTCAAATAAAAAAATATTCATAATCATAGCCAAATTCACCACATGCAAAAAATAAATTTAACTAAAATATGATAAAAATTGTTTTTAAATTTAATCACCAATTTAAAATTTGCAAAGAAGAGCAGGTTTCAATTTATTTCCCAGGCTTGAACTTTTATCTGAAAAATACTCTGATATTGAAAATCTTACTGCATGCCTCCAATTTATTGTTTTTAAACTTGCAGTTGAACTTGATTCTTCATTTGAATTTGCAGAATATTTGGATTGCAGGTTTTATTTTGCTTTGCAGAACTTTAATTTCAGATTTGTATTAGATTTCTAGTTTTCAGGTTTACTCTTCATTTTTTTCTTTGTTGTGCTGAGAAAAATAGAAGAAGAGATGTAAAGTTTCTATTTTAAATTGAGTTATGTTTATAAAAATTAAAGAAAGTAAAAATCAAAAATAATTTTAATTAAACTTTACTTGTTAACAAATTATATTTTAATTAAGTATTCTTATCCAAATAATTTAATCTTATTTATCTTCATAAATAAATTATTTGAAATTAATCAAATTTTAATAACCTTAAAGACAAATTTATTCATTTTGGTTTACATAATTATAACTTAAACTTTATTGGGAAATAAAGAATTTAGAAATCAATTTGAAATTTAAAACACTTTAATTATCAAATTTAAACTTATTTATTTTCAAAATAATTTGAAAACTTAAGTTATTAAAACATTACTTCAAAATTTAACTTAAAATTTGATTAAATAATTAAATTCAAAACGCTCTTTTAAATTGAAATTCAAAATTTTAATTAGATAATTATTTTCAAAACAATCATCTTAAAACATTTTTAAATTTGAAATATGAATTAAATTTACATTTTATTTCAAAGAACAAGTTTAACCTTTGTAAATTTGTTTTCTTTTTATAAACTTGTTTATACTTAATGCTTGATATCATTTGTTCAAACTCAAATTTCATTTGCAACTTAAGTTCATTAATAGGTTTTAAGTCAGCAACCTTATGACATTACCCATAACAAACTAGAAAAGCAACACCTAAAAACCTGAGCAAAACAATGAATCTACTCGTGCCTAACCCGAAGCAAACCCATCACCATCTTCAACGAGTCCAACCCGATGCTTGCACGAACCATACCCGAGAGAACCTTCGTCTTCCCTAAACAAATCTCCAGCGACCCAAGCCATGCACGGTGCATATGCACCAACGTCGCCGTCCTCTGGCGAGCGTCGCGACCGTCCCCTACAACCACTCGAACACGTGCGAACCCGAAAACCAACCCAGATCCTTCAATTCACTCACGAATCGAATTTTGGACCATAAGCTTGAAAAACCGCAGGACATCGACTACTAAACTTTCCATTACCGACCATCTCGTCGCCGTTGAACTCCGCCAACTTCACCATCGAACACCATGACCATGAGCTTCAACACCCCCACGTCGCGATCACCTCCTGTATCCTATCCAAGTCGCGACGCTACGACATCCAGGTCGAACATAAAAACTAACTAAAACCCTAAATCGTTCGAATTCAAACAATTTATCCATTGGAAAAATTCACTTGCATTTTCCCCTACATCCGCATCTCAAAAACAAGCTTCGACCCTGAATTCATCTTCAAACACTGATTGGATCATCGGCAATTTACCCAAATGCCGAATCCCTTCAACACCAAATTCCAAATTGAATATCAATTTAAAAATTACGAATTACATGTTAAAAATCATAATTCCTAACATCTAATCCGTTCATACTATCCAAAACAAAAATTAAGATCATTGATTTTCTGACATAAATCAAAATTCACCGTATTTTCCAATTTAAAAATTATTTATGAATTTAAATTTACAGTAACTATTTTTAAAATTTCTAACTAACATTAATACACAACTTTCATTTGATCATCAATGTGAAATAATGATGTTTAGTGGAAGATTTTATTTTTCTTTGAAAAGAGGATTCTGGTCTTATAAAAAAACAGAAGACAGAGTGCATAAATTTACAAAGGCACTGGAATTCACTGATAATTTCACATTTCTAACTTTGCATACACAACAGTATTCAATTAAACAAATATTCATAATCATAGCCAAATTCACCACATGCAAAAATAAATTTAACTAAAATATGATTAAAACTGTTTTTAAGAGAATTTACTCACCAATTTAAAATTTGTAGAGCAGAGCATGTTTCAATTTATTTCCCAGGCTTGAACTTTTATCTGAAAAATACTTTGATATTGAAAATCTTACTGCATGCCTCCAATTTATTGTTTTTAAACTTGCAGTTGAACTTGATTCTTCATTTGAATTTGCAGAAGATTTGGATTGCAGGTTTTATTTTGCTTTGCAGAATTTTAATTTCAGATTTGTATTAGATTTCCAGTTTTCAGGTTTACTCATTATTTTTTTTTCTTTTTTGAGCTGAGAAAAATGGAAGAAGAGATGCAAAGTTTCTATTTTAAATTGAGTTATGTTTATAAAAATTAAAGAAAGTAAAATTCAAAAATGAAGACACTTGTTAACAAAATTTACACTTGTCATTCAATTTGTTTAATAGCTTTACAAATGTTATTAAGATGACTATTATGTTTACACATGTCTCTTTAATATTTTTAGTTAAGTTTTACTTAATTTAAATTTAAATATAACTTACTTAATTTAATTCTCTTAATAAATATAACTTACATATGTATATATAAATTTACTTTTTAAAGTAAATATTCTAAAACCAATACAAATAAATCTTTATACATGTATTCTTAAAATCTAAAACATTTATATATACATTTATAACCATTTTATATTTAAACACTTTAAAGAAAACAAAAATAAAACTTTGATTAAACTATCATATAAAATAAATAATTATCTTATATTTTGATAAAAAAATTGAATTAAACTTAGATTAACTTTTTGAAAAATATAGAGTTTAAAACAAAGCTTCAAATTACATTTCATACATATATAAATTATCAATAGATTAAATTAAATTTCAAAACAACATCAAATTATAACATATACATATACATATACATATATTACAATTTGAAAATTTATCTTTTATTTAAAACAAATGATCTTCTATTCACAATATATATCAAATATATATATTATAAATAGAATTAAATTTATTAGCTTTGACAAATAATTCTTATCAATATTGCCAGATTAAAAATTTATTAACCTTTAAAAGATTAAATTTTACCAATTTGAATTAAAATTATAAAGAAAAATTATCAAATCAATTTAATTATTAATGCAGATTATTAAATTGGTATTGCTCAAAATTCCAGGTCGTCACACTTTTTGAAGACGAAAAGATTTAAAGGGGGGAGGAATGTGATAACCCGAATTTGGACATCTGGTAATTGGTAATTATCGGATTTTAACCATTGAACACTGATATATATATATATATATATCAAAGAAATAAAATTTTGATGATTAAAATTTCTATAAATGGATTTGGAAACTATAATAAATATTGGATTATAATATCTGGGAATGATTAATTTTATAATAAATTAATAATTCCTATAATTAGATATATGAAAAACTATATAGTGTTGAAAATTTTAAAGAGTATATGTATATATATTTTATATATTGTGATTTGGAAGTTTTTATATTGAAATTAAAAACATAGATTTGAAAACAAGGTTTAATAAAAAGCTTAAGTAAATATATATTAATAATTTAGAGTTAAAATAAAATAAAATAAAGAAGACATATTAAAATCATTAATTCATGCATACTTGCAAATGTAAATGGTTTTAGCATACATTTAAACATGTATAATATTTTAAGCATAAGGTAAATATAATATTAAAGTTTTATTAACATATTTACCTATTAATGCATGAATAAAAGACAAGTGTACGTTAATTTATCATAAATTTAACATTTGTATGTTGATTAAGCATGCAAATAACAAATGGCTTTCTCTATTTTTATTTTCTTTAAAAACAAAACTAAAGATAGATAAAAACAATAATAAAGAGAGAAAAGAATAGGCTGTATGCAGATGATATTTTCTTCTCTAAATCTAAGACTTAAAAGAAAATCCATAACAGCAACTTTAATTCAACTGAGCAAAGACAGCATGGAGATTCAAGATTTAACTCAGCATACAGGGATCAGTCCAAATCAAGTGCATTCCAGCTAATCTCAACAACAAGCTAAGAAAGTTTTTCAGATTCAAATCAAACTAAAATTCAAAATTTCAGATTTTAAAACCCGGTCTCTGGTTTCATTCTAGTGAGTAAACAAGAACTTTTAAAAAATAAAACCCTTTTATCAGTTGATGCTTATGATAGATATGTGTGGTAATGATGAATATATGGTGTGTATGGTTGTTTTTAAGTTTGAATATAGATTTAAACTTTTTTGTATATATGGTATATATGTCTATAAACATATACCTGTAGCCTCTGCTGTCTGTTGAATTTATAGACTCAAGAAAATGAAACAAATCTATATTTTCATATCCAAGTAAATTCAAGCTATAATCATAGAATAGAATATGATTTTAATATGGTAAATTCATTCTTAAAAATAATTTCTGGTGGAATTATTTTGTTAATATTTCGAAAATTAAGTTTTTATAGTGAAAACTTGTTAAGTCAGCAAATTCAAATATTTTAATTTCAAGTTTAGATTGTATGATATGAATTGTCATGGAAAATGATGAATTTAGGCACTAAAATCATAAATTTTAGTTAGCTATAAATCGAGATATGCAGAATTGTTCAAAATTGGGATTATAGGCAAGTGCCATTGATCGACGGCGAGATCTCCTTTGGGTTTTGGCCCGGAGGAGGCTCGAGACATGAGGGATATAGAAAAATGGGTTTTTGTTTTTCTGATCATCGTTGGTGATGACACGATTATAACTAGTGTTTTAGATGTGGTTTTGTTCTGACTGGGTTGGCGAAGTAATTCGAGGTCGTCGATGTACTATCGGTATTCGGACCAAGTAGGATAGAGGCGTGGTGATGAGGCGGAGCTTTGGACCAATTCGCATGGTTTCTGGTGAATTTGGGTGGCGAAACGAGGCGTTTTGGGTTGATCAAGGTTGTTTCAGGCTGGGTTAAGCACTCGATTTCATATTAGCCGACGATTCACTGTGCAAGGTGGTCCAGTGGATAGAGGAGGTTGACATCGACTCGTCGAAGGTCGAGAAATTGATCGGAGGGCGTCGGATCATGGGTGCATGTGCACGCGTGCACAAGCATTTCTGGAAGATGTAAATGGATTGGGGAGGAAGATCATGCCCGGGGTTATCTCGCGTCATTGTCGCGTTTGTAACGACCCAGAATTTTTAGTAATTAAAATTTGAATATTTAATTTATTTTAAATATTTATAAGTGAATTTATAAGTCAAATAAATTTTTATTTGAATTATTGAATTTAATTGGATAATTAAATCGATAATTTAATACGTTAAATTATAGAAATAATTGAAAATGAGGTTAAATATGATTGGAAAATTTTATTTTATCATGTTGAAGTTAGAAAAAATATTTTAGAACTTTTAAAATCGAATTAAAAGTTAATTTGTGAAAATTGAATATTTTAATATTAAAATCGACTAGTGAAAATAGCCAATTTTTGAACAGTCTCAGAATTGAACGAAATCAGTTTCATTGGATCCGTAATAGTTAGTTATTACCGGATTTCAATTTTCGTATCAATCGGAGCTATCGTTTGATCGTGGCAGTTCGAAACGCATCGAATTATTTTTAATTTAAATTTGGCGAGTCAAAATAGCCATTTTTCAAAAATTCTCGGATTTCGACGAAACTAGTTTCATCGGATCCGTAATGTGATATTATTGTAAGGTTTCAAATTTCAAGTCAATTGGATTTACCGTTTGTCCGGTACGAATTAAAACGCCTAAAAATCGGTTTAAATCGGTTTAATTTAAATCGAACGTTTTCAGCCATAACTCGCACATACTTCCGAATTAGCTTCCGAAACCTGTTCCATTGTGTCCGGAACGCGGGGTAAACCTTAGAAACGCTGGTTACGGCGTCTAAATCGGAGTTCGGAATTCCCGGGATGAATAGTGTTTACGCTTGCTTTTTCTATAAATAGAAGTTAAAATCACAAATTTTATAAAATTAAAAAAACCTAAAACCTAATTGTTGTAGCCACCACTTATACATGAATGGCCAGAAATCATTCTCATTCATCTCTCAATCTCTCTCAATCTACAAACATTTAGCCGAGGTGTTCAACACGAAGATTGAAGAGCAAGGCGAGGGCTTTAATTTCATACGGTGATGATGGAGTTTGGTGTCGCGTGGAGGGAGCCAGGGGGCCGCGTTCTGATGTCGTTCGCACGCACTTCGAGAGCAGGGTGGTTGACCGAGTGGACCATGGTGGTAGGCGTGGGTAGCTCACGTGATGCTCGTTCGTTTGGTGGTGGCCGATCGCTCTGGAAGTCGTCGTGGAGGGAGTATAATTTAACCCTAGTAGCGGCGGCTATGGGTTATTGTGTGCGTGTTTTTACTGATGAGAGAGAAGAAGGAGTTCACGGCCAAGATGGAGTTGCAGATGGATCCAAGGGCCCAGGTTGCTTAGGTTTAAAATTAATTAGATTTAGTTGTAAATTTAGTTATAAAAGCGTGTACAATCTTTAAAAATTCATAACTTTTTCATACGAGGTCGAAAAAATGCAAACTCAGTTGCGTTGGAATCGTATGGACGAGCACTACGCGATGGAGTTGGTTTGGAGTCGTTTGGAGTTAGTGAGAATTTCGGATAAAATTAAACGCGCGTTTAATTTTATTCGAAATAAATCGCTAAAACGGAAATTAAAACCAAGGTGAGAACTTCTCACTCAATCGAATAGATTTCGATTTTATTTTAAATAGTTAGATTTAAAATATTTGAATGCATGTATGAATGATGAATCGTATATATTGATTGTTAAAATAGACATTATGCGCCGTTAGTAAGCGGATGTTATTTAGTAAAAACATATACCGCGAATATTTCATAAACAGTGAAATTGGTATTATATATATAATATCAATATATATATATATATATTGGCATATGTATATATTGCAGTTGTTGATTTCCCGCATTTTTTTGTTTAGCGGATGAGACCCTATTACGCCGTTAGTAAGCGGATAATATTTATTAAAAACATGTACCGCGATAATTTCGTACTGGAGCGAAATTGGTATTGTGCTAATGTTTTTGGATGCAGGAAACAGGTTGGAGGGATCCAACTGGATTCCTCAACAGTTTTTATTTGATTTCAGATATTTTGATATTTGATGGATTATCATATCGATATATGATATCGTTGTTAGTCGTGATTGACTATTTGGTGTGTAGCATCATTGGACCCAAATTTTGGGATTTTAAAATGATATTAAAGTGATTTTTGAAAATATACTATATTTTTGGAATTGATCCATTTTAAATAAATAAACGTTATAATTTTTAAAGTTATAAAAATTATAATTTTTGAAAATATAGTTAAAAGCTGATTTTTGAGAAATATGGGTTAAGGATTTATGAAATAGTTTAAATTGAGAAAATTTGAATTTATTATTAAAAGTCTAAAGATAGGATTTATAAAATTTGATTTTTTTTATAAATCAAGAGAAGGTGAAATTATAAAGGAATTTAAAGATGTTTTTAAAAGAATAATATAAATTGATTTATATTAAGAGATTTATAAATGGATATTTATAAATTGAATTATGGACATTATAAAACGAGTTTTTATAAGTGTTTGAATGTAGTGGAAATGAATTTCCTAAATGAATGAAATTTATAGAATTATAAACTGTGAAGTTATAAATGAAATTTTATAAGCAGTAGGTTTATAAAATTTATAAAGTTATCGAAAGAATGAATTTTGGATAAATAAACAATCTTATAAGTTAAGATTAATAATTTGGGAAGTTAAATGAACGATTTTGTAAAATAATCGTTTTATAAGTATTTGACTTATAATATGAACGTTTAGTTTATAATTTAGTTATAAACTGGAATATGTTAATAAAGGAATTTATAAAAAGGAAGTTTTTATATATAAATAGAAATAGAATTTATAAACGTTGTTTTATAAATTCGCAAACGACTTATTTTGATAAGTTAATCGTTATAATTTATTTACGGAGTTATATCCACGTTTTTAGACAGTGAATAATCCTTAGAGTAAAATGAATAGAAAAGATGAAATTTGTTAACGTAGTATATTCACGTTTTTGAATAGTGAATAACACGTTAAAGAAAATGTTTTGGATTTGGATGTTTAAATAGAATTAAAACGATCTAACGATGTTTTAAAATGTGTTGAGATTCGAAACCATAGATTTCAACATTTATTGTTGAAATAGACGTTTTCGAGAAATAGAAGGAGATGATGGACTATAACATTGTTGTTATAGTAAATGATTTCCGAAAGGAAATGTTTTGTATAGTATTGGGATTTATATATCTATTTTAATTTCGAATCCCTATACTAGTGATTTTGGGTTGTCGTAACGATGTTTTACGTAACATTCGTTTTGGCCCAAATAAATATGTTTAAGAGAATGATTTCCTTAAAGAATGAATTATATACTTAATTCGATTTAAGTATATTGAATATTTTCTAAGTGTTGAAAATAAAAGGAATTTGTGAATTACTTATGAATAAATAAGTATGGAAATGTTTTCCAATATGAAGTGAATAATTAGAATTTATCTTTTTCTGAAGATAAATTGAAATGAATTATTGAAATCGCATATGCATGGATATCTTGAAATATAAATTCATTATGGAATTTATATGCACTACACCACAAAAGGCTTTTAACAGCGTTTGATAAACGCTGTAATATGATACAACAGCGTTATTAGAAACGCTGTATAACGACATGCTGTCGTATATACATAACTTACAACAGCGTTTCTATAAACGCTGTTGAAACATCTCCGTGACAGCGTTTATTACGAGCTGTCAATAATATTTTTTACAGCGTTTCAGACGTGCTGTCGAAGATGTTCAAATTCTACTTTAACTGTTTACAACAGCTTTTTCTAAACGCTGTTATTGAATCATCAACAATTTCGACAGCGTGATAAAAACGCTGTGATTGAATCATCAACTATTTCGACAGCATGTAAAAAACGCTGTTATTGACAATTTCAAGATAATTACAGCACGAAATAAACGCTGTTGTTTCTTCATTGACAGCATTAATCAAACGCTGTCTTCTATTTATATAACAGCTTTAATATTCCACTCTATTTTTGAATATTCCAAAACTATATTTTAAGCATATTTAAGCAACTAGTATATATAACAGGTTCTAATAACTATTAATTGGTTACATAAACTAGTTAAGACAATATTAATAAACAAAAGACATCCATAAACCAAGTTTCAATAATATCCATAAACAAAAATAACAAAGTAAACTATTGACATACAAACACCTCTGCCTATACAAAGTAAACTAGCATCCATACACTATTGAAGCAACACATACCATTTCCCAATCATCCAAACACCTCTGCCTATACGCGAAAAGCTTCCATGCTATCTGCTTTCTCCCACAAAATCATCACAGCCTTCATACCACCAGAGAACTTCAACACCACCACTGCTTCAGAGGACCATGAAGATGAAGAAAAGTATTGTCACAAATTACTGCACATCTGACCCAGAGTTGGAGTTTGCCATCTCCACAAAAATCAATCTTCCATTCAAAATCTGGCACATTAGATCCCATCAACAGTTGGAACAATATCATCATAATTTACTTTATATTTTTACACACACAATTTCAACACCAACACAATTTGCATAAGATTTACATGTAACAAAACAACACAACTAGCTCATGGAAAAAGCTGTTTAATATACAAAATTTTACAATGGGAAAACCTCAATCCATATCTTTCTTTCCAGCATAAAGAAATGTACTAACAACATGTAGAAAATATTGAAATATGTTGTTCTCTCTATACGACCAAGGAAAGAGAGAAGCTAGGACTTAAAAATGATCAAAAGTTGTGACTTCCATTAGATCTTATGTTCGATTGCTGAAAGCTATCAGCTTTTGCTAGCACAAATAGTAGGAGTTACGTATCATCATCATCATATTTATACCTTAGGTTTTTGAATTTTTCCTTCAGTATTAATGATCTCATCTCATTATTGATGCATCATATTGTATTTTCTGTATGTTTTTATACATGCTTACTTTGTTATTTTTGTTGTGATCTGTCGAAGGTACTGTAATCCTGTTAATCCTGTTATATATTATTATTAGCAGTATAAAATATTAAGTTATATATTATAATTATATAAACTAATCCTGTTAATTTTTATAAAACTTAGTTAATTTTGTTAAAATTTCATAATACTTAGTTAATTTTCATAAACTTATCTAATATTTATAAATATTAGTTAACTTAGTATTATTATTATAAATCTTAGTTAATAGTAATAATAATTATTATTATTATTTGGTTATGTTTTAAATTTTTATGTACTTAGTTAATTTTTATAAATTAAACTTGCTAAATTTTATAAAACTTGGTTAACTTAGTTAAAAAAATTTTATAATAATCATACTTAGTTAACTTAGTTAAATTTATGGAAGAAAGGCAAGTAACCATTGAAGATGGAAGCGCAGAAACAATGATAAAACATCTTTTACCTCCTCCCATTCAGCAACCAGCAAGCTCGAAGGAACTGTTGTGACATTTCGACTTTGTTCCAGATTCATCTGCTTATATGCAAATAAAATTAAGAAGATGATTTCATGAAAACAGATAAAAAGGGATTGTTGAAGAAATTAATTATTTACTAAAAGGAGAACATACTCACATGTATTTGCTCTACAGACTACCAACTGTCCAAAAAGTTTAAGTTGAACCCTGTGCAGTGAAAAAAAAGGCAAAAAGCAAAAAAAGCAATCAAATGAAACGCTGACAGGACCATTGCTAAAGTGTTTAAGTTTAAAAGAAAGATAAGTTGTACATACCGTGCTGATAGGACTTCCTTGATAAGTTTCATAAGTGCCTTCTCCTGCTGCAATTTCCGAAGAATCTTTTAAAGCATGATAATATATTGTTTCAAAAATATCTCTGTTTAGCTGTTGAGCCTGAACAAACAGTTGAACAGATAACAACGGATGAGGCACAAGGGGAAAAATTATCCATACAAGTTAAAGACAACCAAATACCTCTTCTGAATCAAAAGGCATGCCTAGCAACATAAATGCATCTGCCAGGCCTTGTACACCTAAACTAATTGGTCTATGCCTCATATTTGATCTCCTCGCCGTCTCATCTGGGTAATAATTAACATCAGTTATCTTGTTGAGGTTTGCAGTAACAATTGATGTTATCTTTCAAAATTATGAGCATATTAAGCAACGCTTGACACATGATTACAAAATTAACTGAGTATGCATATTAAAATAATATTCTAACCTCGGCTAGCTTGTAAAAATCAAAATATCTGTTCTTAGATCCAATGCTTCCAACTAATTTAGATGGATGAGATTCCAATGGAACATTCTGAAAATTCATAATTTTGTTTATAGTTTGCATGTAAGAAGCTAGTACACAAAGAAGTGTATTACCCAGTCGTGTATTACACAGTAAATGTTATACATATATATTACCCGGTCTCTATGCATCATACTGTGTCATGTCTCTAATTAATATGCAAAGTTTTAGCTGTTGGTCTACTATTATGGTTGTAAAAGTAACGATGATAAACTATTGTTGAACAAGATCCAAAGTGAAATTAGTATATATGGATTACAAGTGAAAGTATGTAATATAAATATTGTTAGGATAATCAAGATGATTAAGGAGATTGGAAGTGTAAAAGATTTACCGCATTTTCTGTTACATCTCCATACAAACAACATACACAACAACAATACCCACGCTTCCTCAGCAAACCAGAAATCACCACCTAGTCATGCCAATCCTGAACCATTCAGCCCAGTCGTGCCAATCCCGAACCATCTCAACAACCTGCATATTATCCAAACAAACAATGACACAGTAAATACTGCCACAACCTGAACTTTGATTTATTAAAAAAATCTGAAGTTAGAAGGGAAAGAAATCAATGCTTGCTTATAGAAGCTAATGCATTGAATTAAGTTTATTAACAACTACAGAGCAGTATATTTTTTTTTCTTTTTATTTGATCTGGATTTAATTTGAATCTGCATTTTACTTCTACCTGATCTTTGAATCACTTGAAACTTGATTTGTTTTTGGAATTGCTTGATCTTGACCCTCGTTCCAGATTGAAGATTTTGACTCAGCTTTTATTCTGAATCTTGGTTTACAGGTTTTGAATTTGAAAACTTTCAGACTGGGAATGTTTTTGATCAGGCAACCACATATCAATGGTTTTCAATGGTTTTGAATTTGAAAACTTCCCACTTCAACCACATATCAAGCACTTATCCACTACAAACAGTTACAACAGTCATTCAAAACCATCCCACAGCAACAAAACAAACATTTAACCATTTTTGTTTCAGTCACAAATGCAGAAGACAATAAGCAAATAATACCAAACTGAAAAAGATTATGCCAGTGCAAGGAAAAGACCACTACTGCTATAGAAAATGAAAACTAATGTTAATACCATAGAGTACTTTCTGTTTTATAACAAAAAATTCGAATATAAGACCATCTTTTACCATATGTAAGTCTGAGTAAAAATTTAAGTACTTTTTCATATTTATGGAATAAAGTAAAGAGAGAGAAAGAGGGGAAAAAACATCAAACTCAACCAAAGGGTAGGAGGATGATAACCTGTTATAGATATCCCAAAAAGTAGTTCATCTCATCATGAATCCATCTGTTATGGAATTGATACATCCAAGTAAAACCTGGGCATTAAAACAACACGAAATTGAGCCATTAAAGCAACATCTACACACACACAACATGAAAACTAAGCCATTCGTATGATTCATGTGGCACTCTATGAATGCATTGCATCTCATATAATAAGCTTCGAAGGACTACTTGAATGAAAAAGAAAATATAAGGACTCCAATTTAGTTTTAGGATCTAGTACATTTTCATGTACACTTTAACTAATAACTCAAATGAATACATGATAAAAAACATAAAATATTGTATTAAAATTGATAATTACAGGTAGGCATCATTTTGAAACACTGATAAACATTTACCGTAGAATAAAACATACTGATAAATCCATATAGCAGCATATAAAATATTGTAAAGAGAATGATAAATACAAGTTACTAGTTCGTATATTTATGCCATTTGTAATAAGTATGATACTATTAAGTGGCAAACATATTTAACATTGCAATAAACTAAAAATATGACAAATGCATATATTGTGAAGAATTAAATGAAGAACCGATTTATCCATCTTTAAAAAACTAAAAAATAAGGATGTCCCAAATTGGACAATGATATATCTCTGGATTGTTTATCTGGAGATAGTGGGAGTGAATCATGTTTCTATTAATTAAGAATTTTCTTGTTCAGAAAATTGATAAATTTATTGTTAAAAACCATGTAGTTTTACATTTATGATGATGTGTCAAACTAATTTTTAGATCTAGAAGATTGGTGAAGTAAAATAACTAGTTTTCCTATGGTCATTAAGTGAGTAGCTTCGTCGTAGGATTTGCCGATGGTGCTCTAAGTGGATCAGAAAACTCAAGTTTGAGAAAAAGAAAAGAAATTTTAGGGTTCTTTGATTTTGGAGCAAGAGGATAGCTGTGAAGGGAAAATAAATGGCAAGACTAGGATTTAATCTAACTTCCTAAGTTGAGATTGGCAATGATAAAACAATGTTTAATTATTATTCTCTTCTTATTTATTTCAAACAACACTCCATTTAGAAACACTGATAATAATTGATGTCACTAAATTGTTTTCTTATAGTGTCACCTAAACATACCATTGATAAAGATATGCATGAATTCGTGTGATTCCTCTTAGACATTTTCTTAATGAAAGCTTTTGCAAACTTAACTATTCACTTCTGAAATGTTGCTTTTGTATGATATGGCAAAAAAGGAAGAAATGGTATCAGTTGATATGCACATAAAACTAGGTGAAGCATAGGAATATTGCCCAAGGAGTACTTTACGGAAAACTAGTGATAAATATGAAAAATGAATTTGACATGGTAAATATTCAAAAGCTTCCCTCTCCCTATGTCAAGAAACATTCTCGGTCTGTATGTTCTTGGCATGTGTAAGTAATGAAGGTAGGCTTTGAGAACGAATTCTTTGTTCTAAGAAGTGTGAAAGGTATTTTCTAATCGGATTCTTATACAAACATTTATTTTATCAAAATTTTGCTTATATATCTCTTTTATCTCGCATTCATATATTATATACCCAATTGTAAAGGTACAAAGTGCACATGAGATTCATCCTCAAATTGCATGTGCCCAATGTTCTAAAACAATCATAACCATATACCCTTTGATTTAAAAAATTAGTTAGAATATGTATAATATAACGAATGAATGAGATTGTTTAGGGACCAAGGCATGGTGCATATGACATAAAATCTATGCAGTATAAATTGGAACAGATTTAGTCACACACACATGCCTATTTTAATTTCATAAAATTGAATTATTTCTCAATATGCTTTCTTTGATATATCTTGTTTTTGAGTGGTGGATGTGGACAATCATATTGGATGTTGTGAAAAGTGAAAACCATAGATTTTATGAAATTAAACCTGCAAATAGTTCAACACTGAACTAAAAGTACACAAAATTTTGAAAAATTGTTTAAAATGAAAATTTTCACCTTTTCCCAAATTATACCAAGAGTAAATAGCAACAATGAAATCTGAAAAAAAATTAGTACATACCAAAATTACAAACACTATCAACAAAACAAATTTTGAAAAAGCAATATAAAGGAAAAAAAATCAAGATAAAGTAAAAGATGGTAACACATACCTATAGTCGTACTCGATCACTTTTTGAAAATTAGTTTTAACTATTGCACTTGGGGTAAAATTCTAGAGTAAAAGCAGGGTAATTTATTTGAACTTGTCAAGTGGTATTGCAAGAAACTACCATGAAATCTGACCGTTACAAGAAGTAATAGGAAAAAAATCAAGTTATACTGATATGCAAACACATTAATCAAATTGCTCTAGAAAATATATGTCAAATGCAATAATGAATACATACAAAGGACAATCTCCTTATTACAAGAACCAATTGTGGCTTTTTTATATCAAGTTGTTTGTGGAAGTTTCTTTTAAATTTCATAATTCACTTCTTCAGGTGCCAACACATTTTAATAATATATATAATCCTACAAGTAACCCATACCTGAACAATTTGGTCTTCCTTTAATGCTGATAAGCTAAGCAATATAGGAAATCTTCCAATAAACTCTGGAATGATACCATATGATAAAGATCTCCACTCTCAACCTATAGTTAAATTCCAAGTACAATAAAGTTTGTAAGATTCAAGAATCCATAATTATTAGAGAAGGGAAATCTGGGTATCAACAAACTACTAAGACGTACATTACATATTATCAAAGAATTTACCGATTTACAAACCAAAGAATAAATATGGAACATACCGATTCCAACAAGGATGAAGTCACTGCAATACTGGTTAATCCACTATCCCTCAAACTTGCATGTTCGGGAGCCCTAAAACCTATATAACAATCTTTCCATCTGTAGTGTAATAAAAAAGCAGAAACTTCTCAGTTTATGGGAGTAGGAAATTGATAAATACTAAGGCTGTTAGATAAATTCAGCTTTCTGATATCGTTTTCTCCAACCTAATTAACAAATTAACTTTCAATATTCTACATAAATTACCTCAAATCAAATTTTCGAAGAGAACCGTCAAAGAATTCTTCAGTGAATGGTAGTCTTAACTATTGACTGAACTCAAAATCAAATCATTTTGTTCTGTTTGCCAAAGACAAATTAAGGGCATTAGGGTCAACTGAATTGGATATTGCAGGCAAAATCAGAGGATGAACAAAATTTCATGGGAGATTTCATGCGTTTTTGGTATTTTGATTAGGTTTAAAATAATTCATCGAAGGATCTGGGATTATACGAGAAGTTAAAAAGAAAAGAAAGAAAGGAAGGCGGCTAAAGTAACCGCGAAATGAAAAAATGTCAACATTGAACGGCTTAGTTTGAACAGCGTTTAACATTCTAGTTTTTATTTGTCAAAGTACTTTTGTCAGCGATCAGGGAGGAAACGCTGACTTCTAATGCTGTCAAAACTACATTTTTTTGTAGTGGTTGTAATATTATGGGGAAAGCGTGCATTCTTATGATATTTCAACCTACTACCATTTTTGACTATCGTTGTTGCTTCTTACTTATGAGAGTAAAAACATAAATACCAATATTTTATGTAAGTCATGTCCTACTAGTGACCGAAAAAATTATGGAGCTTCTCAGTAAGATGCATTTTGTAACTCTGTGGAAAATAGAAAAAATTTCAAACTACATGGCAATGTAGATTATCTTTTACAACTTGAACCCTTTTCGGTTATTTTTCTCTCGTTGTTTCAAACACTCGTGTATTTGGTGAACTGGAGTGTTGATAATTAAGTATTCTAGGGCTTTCCGATTATATAATTCTTTAATTTAAGCAATTTTCTAAATTCAAGTCTACATGGTATCTTGAAAGGTTTTACATGTAGAATTAGAATTAAGGTAACATAAATATTAGTTAACATGATTGAGCTACTTGCGCAGCCTTTAAGCAACATTAGGTTAGCTTTAACAATTCTAAAACAAGAAGTATTGTTGATTCTAGAAAACTATAATAAGATTACCCAATGCTTAAGTATGTATCAAGACTGAACATGAAGGTCAATCTAATGGTTATATGGTTATAGGATTAACAGCAGAACATGAAGCATCTTGTAGAAGTTTAAAATCTATATCCAGAAATCCAATTCATGCAACTTTCAGAAAGTTATATCAAGAACTTTATAGCACATAACTTCATGAATATATTTATAATTGAAGATAATATTACAGAGTTATCATGACTAGCAGAAAATCAAAAGTAAACATCTTATAGAAAATCCAACAATTCATGGATTATGTTGTTCAAACATATATCATATATGTTCAATTTCAATTAACAACATTAATCAAAACTACCAGTAGTGTTCATAACACCAGGAGAATTATACGAATAAAATAGTCCTTCCAATTGTTAACGGTTAACAAAATTCTATTGGCAATTAAACAAATTCCCAACTCCAGTAAAATGTTTTCTTACATGATGTTATACATTAAAATCGAATACAGTAAGACTTTTAATCTCAACTAACGTTTTGCAATTAGCTTTGATACCATTGAAGGGTTTCAACAATAAATTTGCAGCAGAAATTAAATCAAAAACCATTCATCTGAAATCCTGAAACTAGGATCCAAGCGAAAAAACAGTAAATTGAGAAAGACATACCAATTGATTTGTGCAGAAATCCAAGCTGGAGATGAAGATCTAAAATTGCAGCGAATTGACAACATAACCCTAACTGGACAGCGTCTCTATGGTATCCACACAAACGCTGCTTATTCCACGAATGCTTATTATCAAGCTTCTGGTCGCCATCACCATGATTTTAAGCGAAGTCCGAGTCGGATTTGCATGTGGAAGTCGGAGCTTGAAGAAGCGGTCGGTGAGGAAGTGAAAGCGGTTCGAGTCGGATGGGATGAGGACGATGATGCGGTAGTTGATAATTTACGTAGGATTTAGGATTTGGGATTGCTGGTGAAATTTGAGGAGGATTTGGATTTCATAGATTTATTACTTTGCGTGAAGATAAGAAGAAAGGATGGGGGAAAAGTAGCAGCGTAATGAAATAATCCTCAAAATCAAGCGGGCTATTTCACACAGCGTTTGTGGTAATCATTTTTCATTTTCAACGCACTATTGTCAGCACTTATGTCAAAAACGCTGTCGATTATTGCTGAGAAAAGCCCATTTTGTTGTAGTGATGTGAAAGTGAAACTTGTTAAAAATAAATATTGATTTATTTTTGAAGTGTTGAAATTATATATCTAGTAAAGATATTTTGGAAAATAAATAATTTGGAAAATTATTTGGAATCTGGTGATGTGTGCATATCCAGTGATAGTTCAATAACCGACTATCAATATTTCCCTTTGAATGGGTATTTGATGTGATTTGTTTGAATTTGAATGCACACTTAAATTTGAATAAGCGCTCACTATTCGGGTTAACCGGAAAAGGACCATGGGGTCGTATAACCCATTCCGAATATGTGATACGTCGTTGTGAATTGCATTGAAGATCGGTGTTGAAGACCGGATATTTGCGAGAGCGATAGGATGAACTATCGATTGACTCTGCACCGAGTTGCTCCGGTATTGAGTTCTCCATATGTGATGGTGAATCCGATCAGGATTGTGAATATCCGGATTGCAAGGACTTCTTTGTAAGTGCCTTCGGTTTTGTTCGAGCCCGGAACAGACTTGTATGGATTGTATGTCTGACATTACAAGTTGGGATATAAAGCCGATTTCTTTCAAATATATTTCTGTTGGTGGCGGAGAATTTATTCTTTTAGCTTAACACCCTTCTTTGAGACGTACGAGCTCAAGGGTTATATAGTTGAAGTTATCAGCGATATATTCCCAGTTTGGTAATGTGACATGCTGAGTGATGCTGAAATGATCATTGTGTTGATTATTTGTAATAGGATCGTTTATTTGATCGTCTATCCTTGTGATCATTGTGTTGATCATTTGTTGACCCAAAGCATGGCTTTTGTATAAAGTATGTTTTTGTGGACGTGACTTCGTCGAGCCTCACACCCCGTGAATGGTCAAAACAGGAAAGAAGCAGCAAGGTTATGAGGGGTAGCACCCTTTAGGATGTGTCCATTTCCTTCTGGAAAAGGGTGGTATCATGGTATGGAGCCCAGATACTTACTCATGTTGAAAACACTTTATGATTGTGTGAATTGATTACGAGCGCTCGGTTGATAAAGGTCCCAAAGGACCGGGGGATGGCATATTCGGTCAGTTGTTACTCAGTTAGGAGTAACCCGGCCTTGTGTTGGTAGAGATCCGGTTTGGTTCTCGGGGATGTCCATCCAGAGGCATTCTCATGTGGCAATGGGAAGTTCCTTGGCCTGATCATTCGTTGGAAATCCAAAGAAACAATACGTGACTTGTACGGTTTTAGTTGTATAACCTGCTATGGGATGTGGCGGTAACCTGCTATTGAACATAGTTAGCTATAGTAGGCATACGATAATGGTCGTATGTTGGCTAAGATTTATATTCTACTTTCGAAATGAATTTTTCTCTACACTATGCACTAGTAATAATATCAAATGTTCTTTTTAATGCGTATCAAGCATCTTTGACTATCATAAGGAGAAATCTCCTCCGATTCTGCGTTTGCATTGTGTGTGTGTGCGGGAGGCCTTAGGGTAGTCTCATTTTTAAAAGCATTGCGAATTGATTAAAAATATTCCTCTATTTTGATTTTAAAGATAAATAAACTGTTTTGAGTTCTCACACCAGTCACATGACTGACTCGGAGTTTATTGTTTTCCTTCCTAAACTCTGGGTGCCCACAAATTTCCACACGGGCAGTTAAGAGTTAGGTTTATCAGGATATTCTGGATATTCTGGAGTTGCTGGAGGCAAGCTGGATGGCATGGCGTATTACTAGTTTATATAGTATTTCTTTTTCCGCTGCATTGTTTGTTGTTGTTGATGTTGTACACTCTGATGATATGATGTAATGTAATGTATAAAATGTAATAACTGATAGTTCTTTGTTTAAAGATTATTCATTTATTATTATATGTTGTTCCGCTGCGAATTGTGAGATTCTGTTGTTGTTCTCTTGTTTCTTTTCTATTCCGTCCTATTTTGTTCTGTTTTTCTTTTTCCTCTATATTCTATTTCTTCTATTTTAAAATTTTCTGTTCTCTTTTCTATTTTCTTTTCTCTCTATTTTCTATCTTCTCTCTTCTTCTCTTTTCTTTTCTTAAATTCTTTTTAAAACCCATAACATTCCGGTTTTTGACCTTCGATTGGTCGACAGTCGATAAAGTGAGTGTCGATGTTGAATTTTCGAAAGTCGAAAATATCGGGACGTTACATTTGGTATCAGAGCTGATGGTTAAGCGACAACCATGGTTCTGTTGGGTATTACTCGTTAGAGATAGAGTCAGCAGTACTCTGGAATGAGTTTGAGAGTAATAATAGCTACGAGTGCGTATTTGTTAGTGAATATAAAATTGTTTTATATTGTGATGATTGGTTTATTGAGTGGTATATGAACTTTCGTCAGCGTGGTCCGCAAGACTATGCCGAAGGGGTTTCTAAACACTTGAATAGAACAATTCGACATAATATTGTTTTAATTGGGTAAATGAAATAATTTTACCTTAAGTATATTTTGTATGTAAAGAAATAATTTTTCAAAATTATTAAAGTGTATATAAGTTGATTGTTAGGTTGTTTGGATAATCTAAATAAAAGAATAATTGAATAAGCAAAAGAATTGTAAGAATTGAATTATAATTAATGTGATTTACAATTGTGAAATAAACTTATATATACAAGAAGTAAAATTATATGAATATGAGTTGTAAATAAAAATGAATATAAGGTTAAATGAAATATAACTTAAGTGTTGTTGAATGGAATTGATTTTGGTATCGAAGTAAATAATCAAGTGGATTAAAAGAAATGTGAACTTAAGTTATGTGAATGAAATTCAACTTTAGAAATTGAATGAATTGAATGTTAATCAATTAAATGTAAATTTAAGTTGATATAAAATAATGAATATAAGTGTTGATTCATTAAAATCTAATGTTATTAGAAGTGGAATAAAAAAATGAATGAATATAAGCAAAGGAATTTGGTTGAAATTAATATACATTGGTTGTTATATGATTGTTAGTTGATTGTATATAATTCATCAAGTATTAATGAAATTGAAAGCTATGTAATTGAATTCAAATTGAAAGTAAATAAATTTGAATAGAATTGAATGTGAATTGGATTTATTTAGTGAATGCAAACTAATTAAAATTGAGAATGAATGTTGATAAAATCCAATGTAAATGAATCAAATGTGATTTGAATTGAAAACCCTTTCATTGAATATAATGAGAATATGAATGAATATTATTAGTTATGAATGATAATTGGTTGATGGTTGAATATATGTTGTTTTACTACATGTGCTATGTTGACATATAAGTTGTTATGTTGCTATATGTTGTATATTGAGATTATTTGCATATGTGCATGTTCTCATGTTGTTTGTTGAGTGTTTAGTAGGTGCGGATCGCGTTTGCTTCGCATTTGGAGTTCGCTTTTGCGCTATATTAGCCGTATATGCTTGCTAATAAAATATAAGGTACATATCTCGGATTAAATATCGTACTTTTACACTTTTTTCCCTTCGGGATGCCTCATTACTTGATGAGATGTATATTTGTGATATATATACTGTCATTTTTTTTTCGGATCGAGCCGCGCAAAGGAGACTATGGCGAATTTTTCCAGAAATTTAAGGCGTTAGAAAAATTTGAGAAAATTTTGGAAAAATTTTGAAAACTTTAAACTTTGATTTGGAATTGAAAGTTAAATGATATAGTTTGTTTTTGAAAAGATAACTAAGTATGATTTGAAAACTTAGTAAAGTTTTGTTAAGAAGTTTAACTATGAATTTTGGGAAAATTAATGAATTCTGTAACTTTTCTACTTGGTAATTTCGAGGACGAAATTCTTTTAAGGGGGAAAGATTGTAACGACCCAGAATTTTTAGTAATTAAAATTTGAATATTTAATTTATTTTAAATATTTATAAGTGAATTTATAAGTCAAATAAATTTTTATTTGAATTATTGAATTTAATTGGATAATTAAATCGATAATTTAATACGTTAAATTATAGAAATAATTGAAAATGAGGTTAAATATGATTGGAAATGATTTGTAAAA
Source organism: Allium cepa (assembly GCA_030765085.1). Lineage (NCBI taxonomy): Eukaryota > Viridiplantae > Streptophyta > Magnoliopsida > Asparagales > Amaryllidaceae > Allium > Allium cepa. Next base: position 273,886,939 of record CM060946.1, read on the forward strand.
TTTTATTTTATCATGTTGAAGTTAGAAAAAATATTTTAGAACTTTTAAAATCGAATTAAAAGTTAATTTGTGAAAATTGAATATTTTAATATTAAAATCGACTAGTGAAAATAGCCAATTTTTGAACAGTCTCAGAATTGAACGAAATCAGTTTCATTGGATCCGTAATAGTTAGTTATTACCGGATTTCAATTTTCGTATCAATCGGAGCTATCGTTTGATCGTGGCAGTTCGAAACGCATCGAATTATTTTTAATTTAAATTTGGCGAGTCAAAATAGCCATTTTTCAAAAAGTCTCGGATTTCGACGAAACCAGTTTCATCGGATCCGTAATGTGATATTATTGTAAGGTTTCAAATTTCAAGTCAATTGGATTTACCGTTTGTCCGGTACGAATTAAAACGCCTAGAAACCGGTTTAAATCGGTTTAATTTAAATCGAACGTTTTCAGCCATAACTCGCACATACTTCCGAATTAGCTTCCGAAACCTGTTCCATTGTGTCCGGAACGCGGGGTAAACCTTAGAAACGTTGGTTACGGCGTCTAAATCGGAGTTCGGAATTCCCGGGATGAATAGTGTTTACGCTTGCTTTTTCTATAAATAGAAGTTAAAATCACAAATTTTATAAAATTAAAAAAACCTAAAACCTAATTGTTGTAGCCGCCACTTATACATGAATGGCCAGAAATCATTCTCATTCATCTCTCAATCTCTCTCAATCTACAAACATTTAGCCGAGGTGTTCAACACGAAGATTGAAGAGCAAGGCGAGGGCTTTAATTTCATACGGTGATGATGGAGTTTGGTGTCGCGTGGAGGGAGCCAGGGGGCCGCGTTCTGATGTCGTTCGCACGCACTTCGAGAGCAGGGTGGTTGACCGAGTGGACCATGGTGGTAGGCGTGGGTAGCTCACGTGATGCTCGTTCGTTTGGTGGTGGCCGATCGCTCTGGAAGTCGTCGTGGAGGGAGTATAATTTAACCCTAGTAGCGGCGGCTATGGGTTATTGTGTGCGTGTTTTTACTGATGAGAGGGAAGAAGGAGTTCACGGCCAAGATGGAGTTGCAGATGGATCCAAGGGCCCAGGTTGCTTAGGTTTAAAATTAATTAGATTTAGTTGTAAATTTAGTTATAAAAGCGTGTACAATCTTTAAAAATTCATAACTTTTTCATACGAGGTCGAAAAAATGCAAACTCAGTTGCGTTGGAATCGTATGGACGAGCATTACGCGATGGAGTTGGTTTGGAGTCGTTTGGAGTTAGTGAGAATTTCGGGTAAAATTAAACGCGCGTTTAATTTTATTCGAAATAAATCGCTAAAACGGAAATTAAAACCAAGGTGAGAACTTCTCACTCAATCGAATAGATTTCGATTTTATTTTAAATAGTTAGATTTAAAATATTTGAATGCATGTATGAATGATGAATCGTATATATTGATTGTTAAAATAGACATTATGCGCCGTTAGTAAGCGGATGTTATTTAGTAAAAACATATACCGCGAATATTTCATAAACAGTGAAATTGGTATTATATATATAATATCAATATATATATATTGGCATATGTATATATTGCAGTTGTTGATTTCCCGCATTTTTTTGTTTAGCGGATGAGACCCTATTACGCCGTTAGTAAGCGGATAATATTTATTAAAAACATGTACCGCGATAATTTCGTACTGGAGCGAAATTGGTATTGTGCTAATGTTTTTGGATGCAGGAAACAGGTTAGAGGGATCCAACTGGATTCCTCAACAGTTTTTATTTGATTTCAGATATTTTGATATTTGATGGATTATCATATCGATATATGATATCGTTGTTAGTCGTGATTGACTATTTGGTGTGTAGCATCATTGGACCCAAATTTTGGGATTTTAAAATGATATTAAAGTGATTTTTGAAAATATACTATATTTTTGGAATTGATCCATTTTAAATAAATAAACGTTATAATTTTTAAAGTTATAAAAATTATAATTTTTGAAAATATAGTTAAAAGCTGATTTTTGAGAAATATGGGTTAAGGATTTATGAAATAGTTTAAATTGAGAAAATTTGAATTTATTATTAAAAGTCTAAAGATAGGATTTATAAAATTTGATTTTTTTTATAAATCAAGAGAAGGTGAAATTATAAAGGAATTTAAAGATGTTTTTAAAAGAATAATATAAATTGATTTATATTAAGAGATTTATAAATGGATATTTATAAATTGAATTATGGACATTATAAAACGAGTTTTTATAAGTGTTTGAATGTAGTGGAAATGAATTTCCTAAATGAATGAAATTTATAGAATTATAAACTGTGAAGTTATAAATGAAATTTTATAAGCAGTAGGTTTATAAAATTTATAAAGTTATCGAAAGAATGAATTTTGGATAAATAAACAATCTTATAAGTTAAGATTAATAATTTGGGAAGTTAAATGAACGATTTTGTAAAATAATCGTTTTATAAGTATTTGACTTATAATATGAACGTTTAGTTTATAATTTAGTTATAAACTGGAATATGTTAATAAAGGAATTTATAAAAAGGAAGTTTTTATATATAAATAGAAATAGAATTTATAAACGTTGTTTTATAAATTCGCAAACGACTTATTTTGATAAGTTAATCGTTATAATTTATTTACGGAGTTATATCCACGTTTTTAGACAGTGAATAATCCTTAGAGTAAAATGAATAGAAAAGATGAAATTTGTTAACGTAGTATATTCACGTTTTTGAATAGTGAATAACACGTTAAAGAAAATGTTTTGGATTTGGATGTTTAAATAGAATTAAAACGATCTAACGATGTTTTAAAATGTGTTGAGATTCGAAACCATAGATTTCAACATTTATTGTTGAAATAGACGTTTTCGAGAAATAGAAGGAGATGATGGACTATAACATTGTTGTTATAGTAAATGATTTCCGAAAGGAAATGTTTTGTATAGTATTGGGATTTATATATCTATTTTAATTTCGAATCCCTATACTAGTGATTTTGGGTTGTCGTAACGATGTTTTACGTAACATTCGTTTTGGCCCAAATAAATATGTTTAAGAGAATGATTTCCTTAAAGAATGAATTATATACTTAATTCGATTTAAGTATATTGAATATTTTCTAAGTGTTGAAAATAAAAGGAATTTGTGAATTACTTATGAATAAATAAGTATGGAAATGTTTTCCAATATGAAGTGAATAATTAGAATTTATCTTTTTCTGAAGATAAATTGAAATGAATTATTGAAATCGCATATGCATGGATATCTTGAAATATAAATTCATTATGGAATTTATATGTGAAAGTGAAACTTGTTAAAAATAAATATTGATTTATTTTTGAAGTGTTGAAATTATATATCTAGTAAAGATATTTTGGAAAATAAATAATTTGGAAAATTATTTGGAATCTGGTGATGTGTGCATATCCAGTGATAGTTCAATAACCGACTATCAATATTTCCCTTTGAATGGGTATTTGATGTGATTTGTTTGAATTTGAATGCACACTTAAATTTGAATAAGCGCTCACTATTCGGGTTAACCGGAAAAGGACCATGGGGTCGTATAACCCATTCCGAATATGTGATACGTCGTTGTGAATTGCATTGAAGATCGGTGTTGAAGACCGGATATTTGCGAGAGCGATAGGATGAACTATCGATTGACTCTGCACCGAGTTGCTCCGGTATTGAGTTCTCCATATGTGATGGTGAATCCGATCAGGATTGTGAATATCCGGATTGCAAGGACTTCTTTGTAAGTGCCTTCGGTTTTGTTCGAGCCCGGAACAGACTTGTATGGATTGTATGTCTGACATTACAAGTTGGGATATAAAGCCGATTTCTTTCAAATATATTTCTGTTGGTGGCGGAGAATTTATTCTTTTAGCTTAACACCCTTCTTTGAGACGTACGAGCTCAAGGGTTATATAGTTGAAGTTATCAGCGATATATTCCCAGTTTGGTAATGTGACATGCTGAGTGATGCTGAAATGATCATTGTGTTGATTATTTGTGATAGGATCGTTTATTTGATCGTCTATCCTTGTGATCATTGTGTTGATCATTTGTTGACCCAAAGCATGGCTTTTGTATAAAGTATGTTTTTGTGGACGTGACTTCGTCGAGCCTCACACCCCGTGAATGGTCAAAACAGGAAAGAAGCAGCAAGGTTATGAGGGGTAGCACCCTTTAGGATGTGTCCATTTCCTTCTGGAAAAGGGTGGTATCATGGTATGGAGCCCAGATACTTACTCATGTTGAAAACACTTTATGATTGTGTGAATTGATTACGAGCGCTCGGTTGATAAAGGTCCCAAAGGACCGGGGGATGGCATATTCGGTCAGTTGTTACTCAGTTAGGAGTAACCCGGCCTTGTGTTGGTAGAGATCCGGTTTGGTTCTCGGGGATGTCCATCCAGAGGCATTCTCATGTGGCAATGGGAAGTTCCTTGGCCTGATCATTCGTTGGAAATCCAAAGAAACAATACGTGACTTGTACGGTTTTAGTTGTATAACCTGCTATGGGATGTGGCGGTAACCTGCTATTGAACATAGTTAGCTATAGTAGGCATACGATAATGGTCGTATGTTGGCTAAGATTTATATTCTACTTTCGAAATGAATTTTTCTCTACACTATGCACTAGTAATAATATCAAATGTTCTTTTTAATGCGTATCAAGCATCTTTGACTATCATAAGGAGAAATCTCCTCCGATTCTGCGTTTGCATTGTGTGTGTGTGCGGGAGGCCTTAGGGTAGTCTCATTTTTAAAAGCATTGCGAATTGATTAAAAATATTCCTCTATTTTGATTTTAAAGATAAATAAACTGTTTTGAGTTCTCACACCAGTCACATGACTGACTCGGAGTTTATTGTTTTCCTTCCTAAACTCTGGGTGCCCACAAATTTCCACACGGGCAGTTAAGAGTTAGGTTTATCAGGATATTCTGGATATTCTGGAGTTGCTGGAGGCAAGCTGGATGGCATGGCGTATTACTAGTTTATATAGTATTTCTTTTTCCGCTGCATTGTTTGTTGTTGTTGATGTTGTACACTCTGATGATATGATGTAATGTAATGTATAAAATGTAATAACTGATAGTTCTTTGTTTAAAGATTATTCATTTATTATTATATGTTGTTCCGCTGCGAATTGTGAGATTCTGTTGTTGTTCTCTTGTTTCTTTTCTATTCCGTCCTATTTTGTTCTGTTTTTCTTTTTCCTCTATATTCTATTTCTTCTATTTTAAAATTTTCCGTTCTCTTTTCTATTTTCTTTTCTCTCTATTTTCTATCTTCTCTCTTCTTCTCTTTTCTTTTCTTAAATTCTTTTTAAAACCCATAACATTCCGGTTTTTGACCTTCGATTGGTCGACAGTCGATAAAGTGAGTGTCGATGTTGAATTTTCGAAAGTCGAAAATATCGGGACGTTACAGCGTTTGTCTCGAAGGGAGAAGGGTTCGTGAGTAACCGGGGATTTGACTCGTGCATTTTGTCTTGTGGCCCAAGTATTTCCACGAAGGGATCAGATTTGCTTTGATTTCTTTTTTTTAAGGGTTAAAAAAAGAAATTTGTAACCAGTTGCAAAGCAATAAGAAAAGAACAAGTTTTCAAAGCCTTTATCAAAAGGTTTCAAAAAATATATATAAGTATATTAAAAACTTTAAAAAGGTTTTTTGAATAAAGTAATTTGAAATCTTTGAATCCAAATAAGTTTATTGTTGAAACCAAGTAATTAATTAAAGTATAAGGTTTATCTTAATTATTTAAGATTTTTCAAATTGAATATGCTTTAGAAATGTAGTTATGGGATAGTTAATTACTTAGTATAAGTGATTAAAGAAATTACTGAATGTAGTTAATTAGAGAATAGTTAATTACTTAAGGTGATTAATTAAAGGATTGATTAATTAATTTAACTTAAGTAATTATGGGATAATCACTTGATGAAAGTAATTAATTAAAGGGAAATTATTTAATGGAAATAATTAAGGATTAATTACTTTGTATAATTAATTCAAGGATTGATTAATTAATTAATAAAAGGTTGGTTAATTAAGATTTGAGATTAATTAAAGGTTAATTAATCAAAGAAGTGATTATAGAATAATTAATTACTGTAATTAATTGAGGGTTAAAGAGATTAATTTTAAATAATTAATTAAGATGGTAATTAAAGGTTAATTAATGTGATTGGTTTGAGGATAATCAATTGGTGAAATTTCTTAAAGGAAAATTACTTAATTAATCTAGGATGATTAATTTAGATGATAATTAAAGTATGATCAATTAAATTATTTGTAATTAATTAATGATTAAGTAAGCAGGATTTAAAAAGGTGATTGAAGTAATTAATTTAGTTTATTAGAATTAATTAAAAATGGTGTGACTAATCAATCTTGCTTATGAATGATGTTAAATGCCTTGACTTGGTTGATATATCTGATATGAAATGTTTTGTGATATGATATGTTTGGGAGGACAGCGATAATGTGGTTATCTATCGATGATGAATTGCTGTGTAAAAAGCAACATCTTGTATTTATAGTTTAATTGTATTTCACTTGAATAACTTGGGTTAAGAGGGTATCATTAAATACTCGAACCCACTTAGATTTGTAACATAAAATGATTCATTATAGACTTGATATGTGAATCAATAAGCTGGAAGGGGATAAATTTAAATGACTGGACTATGTAAATTAAGTAGCGGTACTTAGGGATTGATTAAGTATTGACTATAACAAGTTGTGAACTTGTAGTAATGAATGAGTTACCTAGGTTTTAAATAATTTTATGCATTGTTCCTTGTTAGATGGGTTTACTCACGCTGGTTTCTAGCCTGACCCGAGTGTTTCTTTGATGTAACGCTCGGGTCAAATCGAGTATTACAGATTTTCAGGTAAGGACGTTCTAGAGCTCAGGAGGCGAGCTGGATGACAGGAACGTATGGAGTGTACCCGTTGTGGTATATTGTTTTATATCTGGAACAAATTCATTTTAATTGTCCAGTGAATGTGTAAATGTTGTAACTCTGATGTATTAATGTATATGAACTGATGTAGTTTTCCTTTGTATTACTGTCATTTTATTTAATATTATATTTTTATCCTCTACGAATGTGAGATTCTGTGTTTCTTTTCTGTTTCTTCTTCTATCTCTTTTCTTCTTTTCCTAACTATTTGGAATTTTCGGGATCATAAATTCCGGGTCGTTACAAATAAGTCAAATAAAATGTTAATGGAACAAATGAAATAAAATTTCACTTAATAAAGATTAAATGAAATGAATTAGATTTGAATGGAACTAGATAAATTACTAAAGCGAATAAATTCCATTTAAGCTATAAAATGAATTAATAGAATGAATACGGACTTGAATTATAAAATGAAATGCAATTAGGATGTGAAAGAAATTGAATAAGAATAAATAAGTGTATGAAAAGTTAATGTGGGTAATTGAGTTTAATTTAAATTGGATGTAAATAAATTGAATGCAAATAGAATGAATTTCAATAAAATGGAATGGCGACTAATTGAATATGAAACAAGTTAATAAAATGAATTATAAGACGAAGTTAACTTAATAAGTTGAATGAAATTGACTGTGAGAAAATGATTTTTTTTATTAATATGAATTTAAGTTATAAAATAAAATTTACTTAAGTAAAATTATTAATATGAATTTGAATTACTGAAATGAACTAAAGGAAGTGAAAAATGAATGTAACTATAAATGAATATAAATTAATAGAATGTGAATTCATTAATGTTGATAAGTGTATGTCAATCAATTAAAAGTAAATGAACTAAATGAAAATCTTTAATGACTAGTAATTTTCGATAATTAAAAATAATAATTTAAATAAGTAGTGTTAATACCGGAAGAAAAAAGAATTTGTGATTTATTAATAAGAAAAATTACTAGAATTAAATGTAATAATGATAATGCAAGGAAATTGATAACTATTTTAATCTAATTCCAATTGATTGAAACGATTGTAAAGTTAAATTTGGTTAAAAAGTGTAAAAATAAAATAAACCAAATGTTGTATTAAACGGTGAAATTGTACGTAATTTATTCAAATTTGTTAATATAGAATAATTAATTTGTATGTGAATTTATTAGTTTTGTTTGTTAACAATGAACATAGAAATGTATTTGAATTGGTAAGTTGCAACAATGGTTTAGTTATAAATTCACTATTTAATTCGTTAAAAATAAACTGGAAACCAATTGCAATTAATCTACTGAAATATTGCAGTTAATGTGAATTAAAATATATGGTAGAATATTGATGTAATAAATGGCAAACCAATGTTAATTATATCCATAGAGTAATAATGGATTGAATAATAAGATGAAAAATCAAATAAATGGATTTATTGGAATTTAAAATAATAATCAATTAAATTTATTGCTATTAAAATTGAACAACGTCATTAGTATAATATTAAACATTGAATTTATATGGAATTTTTTTAAAAGACTATAAATTACTATGTAATCAAAAATGATTTTTGTTAGTTATTAAATTTGAATTTGAAAAGCGATTTAATTAATTCAATAATAATTTATTTTTTAGTGTGAAAATAGCCATTTTGACCACTATCTTAGATTTCGACGAAACCAGTTTCATCGGATCTGTAATGGTGAATTATTGTAGTATTTCAAGTTTCGTAACGATTGGACTTGTCGTTTGATCGTGCGGGCTCGAAACGCGTAGAGATCAATTTATTGAATTCAATTTGAAATAAGTTGATTTTAAGAGCTAATTTCTTCATATAATGGAATTAGGACTTGAAACTTGCTCCGTTGGATTAAAAATATATCGAAAACATCTATTTTGATATATTGGATGACCTACTTTCATTGCGGAGACGAAACGGGATTTTCGGGTCAATTTTGTCGTTCGAACCAATTCGATACGTATTCATTTTATTATTAGGCTTTGTTCATATAAATAGATTCTTCTAAACCCTTGCAGCCGTATTATTTCTCATCTCTGTACGTATCTGTCTAATGCATCGGGCTGTTGCTTCTTCCTTCTATTGGCTTCACCTTCAAATCCTAAACTCAACTTCCAAATCAATTTCAAAATTCAAACTCTTCAAGTCCTATCATATTATATATCGTTAGAAAGCTCGACGAGCGCAACATACTGTAGTGATTTGTTTTTCGATTTGGTTCACTATTTGGCCAGAAATTGGCGATTTATTCTCGACCGTTCATTTGGGTTTGATCATCGTCGACGGATCATCGATTAGAGGGTATCATCGTGTAGAGTTTGACGAGGGGATTGCATCCATGCTGTTCGTTTGGCCAATTGATGGTTTGATTGCCATTAAAATTTGATTAAGGTTCATAATGGAGGCGGCAGTTTCGCAATTGTGATATGTCATTCGTCAACGAGATGGGATGTCACGCCTATTAGGACGGAGCGGCCGTTAATTATAAGGCCGACGATGTATGGAGGTAGTCGACGTCAGGCGTAGTGGCGGCGATTTTGCCCAAAGGCTGGTGGTTATGCTAGGGTTAAGCATTCAAACGACTATGTTGCTTCGTGTACAGGCGAGCGAGAAACTAAGGGCGGGCTAACATGTAACGTGAGTACATGTTGATTTTGTTTTATTTTAATTTGATTTTTAATTTCCAAATGTTCTAATATGCATAATTTTTATATATGAGGTCAGATTTACGTGGGTTTGCTCCGCTACGATCATATGGAAATTCCGGACATTATGGAACTAGTTTGGACAAATTCTGAGACTATTCAAATTTGTGCCTTTATTTGGATTTCAAATCGATTTGAAATCAAAGGTGAGTGCTTTAACCCACTCACAACCACTAAATTATCTTATGTCAGTTAAATTAAATTTATGATGTGAGTAGAAATGGATTGGTTAAAGTCTGGCATATTTAAGTAGTCATTCAAGTTAAATATGACTTTTATTACATTTAATCGTCATTTAGTTTAATATTGAATTTAATTGTCAATTGAATACTTGTTGATGATAATCAGTTAATTGATGTATTTATTGGTTGATTGAATGGTGATTGTGATGGATGTTTAATTATTGATATTGGATGACTGGATGTTACATTTATATTGTATAACACTGCAAGTTCCCTTAGTTATTGTTAGAAAAATCACTATGGGTTGAAATGACACATACCCTAATGATCTATAGATTAGGGAAAATCGTTATAGGTTGAAATGATTAACCTAAGAGATTTTATGAATTTTGAATTTTATTCAGGATTGTGGGTTGAAATGATATATACCATAAAATTCAAAATTATTGCGGTTTGAAATGATATATATCTGTTTCACTTGACCATAGGGTAGAAAATTATATACGGACACCGATTGGTTAAATTAAATGATTTTTTAAATCCCTAATTTTGAATTCAGTTAAATGACATTTTGTAATAAAAATTTAATTTATATAAACTGAAATATTTTTGAAAATCCAAGTTTTAATGTTGAATTTAAAATTGGATTAAATGAATGGTTTAAATAATTTAAATTGAAAATTTAAAGTTGAGTTCTGAGATAAATGGAATTTATTTAAAGGTCGAGTTATTGTAAACGCTAGGAATTCAACTTTGAAATCTATGAATTTATAGTGGTTTAAAATTGTAATTCAACCATGGATTTATAGACAATATAAATTGAGATGGTTTAATGAAAATTGAATTGAAAGTTTAAATTTGAGTTGGTGATTTGAAATCTGGATATGGTCCATATTTCATTGAAAAGGTATAAATAGTTTATTTTGGTATAAATTTCAAATAATTATTTTAATATAAACTATTTAAAGATATTTTTTTTTTTAAATCCCTATTAATAAGATTTTTCAAACTATTAAACTATTTTAACCTATTTTAAACCATTAAACTATTTTAATCTAATTTAAACTATTTTAGTCTAATTTAATCTAATCTAAACTACTTAAAACTATATCGAACTATTTTAAGCTATTTTAAACTAATTAAACTATTTTACTCTATTTTTAACTATATTAAACTATATTAAACTATTAAACTATTTTTAAAACTATTTAATCTATTTTAATCTATTTTAAACCATTTAATTTTTTTTAAAGCATTTTAAAACTATTTAACCATTTTAAAACTATTTATGATTATTTAAACTATATTTCTAAATTTCTAACGATACATGATTGAATTGTTTATATCTAAATTCTTGATTCAAAAAGCGAATGTGGTTAAATGATGTTATAACCTAAGTTGGGATTTAAAATGATATTTTCTAGTGAAACGACATATTTGATTGAATGGGATGATTTTGAAATGAGGATTTAACCTATTTTATCGATAAGTGCATATGATTTTGAAAGTAGGTTGGGTTTTAAAATGATATTTTCTATTGAAATGACATATTTGATTGAATATGATGATTTTAAAACGAGGATTTTACCTATTTTGTCAATATGATTTCGAAAGTGATATGCTTTGGATTAAATATGATATTTTTATATTAATTATGAATTGTTTTTGAAAATGTAAATGAACCATCCAGTGGGAAATAAGTGTTTGGTTGTTAAAGAGACCGAGATCGGGTGTTGTCATACTCTCTACCAATATCGAAAACCACTTTAACAACTATATAAATGGTGGACATTCCATAATGAAGTAGGGTGGTTTGACGAATGATTCTGTATGAGGTACTAACGTAGCCCTGACTCCCGCGAGTCAGCTTGATGTGACCAAAACATGAGCCACGCCGAGCCAAGTGAGGTCGCACCTCCAACATGCTTCTTTGATACCATAGTATGAATTTGTGATTGATTTGGTGGCCACCCCTCGATTTTGATTATGGGAGTGTGTTTCAAGGTGGGCGGTAGTAGCTGCTATGCGTTACCACCAGTCCGGATCCACAAAACGGTAGTATGCTACTCTAGGCATTGCCTCGCGTGCCTTGTCACATCTCTTAAGTTATTGCACTCACGTTAGACACTAGATAGGAGCTGTCAAACCCCATAAACATCTTCGATTATCATTACACTCATATTGTTTACTGTTGATTTAACTTACTTAAGATCTTTTAGTTCTGACTCGAATGTTTTGTCTTTTCTTTTCGCTCGGATCAGTCTAAGCTTTTTAGTGCATCGAAGACGACTTTTGGAGGACGAAGACAAATATTTAGTACTATTAATATTTATTATACTTATCCCGCTGCATCATGCTATTCCACTGCATTGTTATTTATTTCTGTTGTATGTAAATCTGATCTGTATTGTAAAAGTGTAATCAAATGTTATTTGTAAATGACTTTATGAACTGTTTATTTGATAATTATAATTTGTCATTCCGCTGCGAGATTCTGTGTTTTCTTTTTTTCTTTTTTTATTTGTTTTTCTTATTCACCCCATAACAACCCACCCTTTTGAATGGTTTAAGTCTGACATGTATGGTTTATTGTCAATTTAAACCATCCAAAAAGGTAGGCCATTACAAAATTAATTGATGTGAATCAAATCGAATATAAATTGGTTGAATACAAATAAATTGAAATGAGCCAATTAAATGATTTCATTTATAAAAATAAAATTTAGCTTAAACAAGGTTAAATGGAATAATTTTATAAAATGGTTCATAAATGAAATCATATGGGATATATTAACTAAATAAAAAGTGGAACTTGGAGTTTAACAAATTGAATTGATTAAATTGAATGTGAATGAAATGGATGTGAATAAATCTAAAGGAAACCGATTAAATGTCAATAAAATTGGATGTTAGTAAGAAATGAAGTGCATAAATTAAATATTGACATTGGATAATGTAAATTCACATAGTTATGAATTAATTGGATTAATTGGATCAATATTGATGGTTGAATGGTTTCTTTTGTTGCAAACCATTGTTATTACCTTTTTTGATTGCATATGATTATTATATGTTGCGTATTTGTGCTTGCGTTTATGGTTTGGATTTAAAATTCATGCAATATAGTTATATTAAACTCATATATGTTGCCATGTCTTTTATAATTTACTAACATTCAAATTTGAGTTGAGATAGGTGTAACATACCAAAATTTATCAATTTAAAATTTGGTAATTGTTGAACTTTTGTAATACAATTTGAAAAGTTTTAAAATAAATAAATAATAAGTGATAATTTAAATTTCAAATTTCTTTTGAGTATAAAAATTTGAAATACTAAAAAAATAAAAATATTTGAATCTAAATTTTATACATATATGTGAATATATATGTATGTGTGCATATATGGGTAAATTTGAATTTATATATTCAATTTGATTTTTAATTTGAATTTACTTTTAAAATAAATGTTTTAGTAAAATAATTTGGATTTATAAATATATATGTATGTAATTTATTTAATATGTATTTAATTTCAAAACATTTTTTAATAAGGTGTATTAATACAAAGCTAATATTTTGAATAGGAAATGTAAGTTTAAATACAATTTAAATAATGTAAAATATTATGTTATTAAAAAAACTTAATTACAAGTGTTAAGCTAGCAATGACTATAGAGGCAAGTGTAATTCGTGAGAGGAAAAAAATAAACAAGTGTCATTGCATCATTCTCATTTTCTTAAGAAATTTATAGAAAAGGAAATAAATTATATAAGTCATTTTATCTTTTCTTCTTACTTTTTTATTCAATTCAAAAACCCTGTACAATCTTTTAAACCAGAGAAGAAAATCATCAGAATGAATAATTAAAGCCTAACCTCCTCAACATTTGAAATCAAGAAACAAATTCTATAAAAAAAATTGTAGCAAACTTTCCTCTCAATATCTCAAGCCAAAAGAAGGAATTCAAAAATAATTTCAACTCTTCAACAAATACTATAGAATCAAGCAGGAGAACTTCAAGGATTAAAGGGAGAATCAGGAATCAACTTTACAAAAAATTATTAGCAGATACAAGCTTTAAGCTGCAGGCCAGAGATTTTTTCTTCCCCCTGTTTCAATTAAAATTTAACTGTAAGTAAATTTAAATTTAAATTTGTTGTTAAAAAATTTTAGTAAGTAAAATACATCAGAGCTTAAACAACTTCACACAAAATTTGTTGCAGATAACAAATTCAAAATCAAGCTAAGAAGAAAAAAACAGTTCCAGGTTTTGATTTTCAAATAGGAAGATTGTCTCTGCTAAATTATACAGGTGAGTAATCTTTCAAAAACTAGATTTTTGATCTGTTGTCTGAATGCACGATGTAAGCAAGTTTGAATATGGGTTTGCATGTGTAATGACCCGATATTTTCAACCATTCGCATCCGCACATGTCGGACTTGAATTGCTCAAAATACCGCATTGTAAATAAAATTTGGCAAATCTCAGAATATACAGTAAATAAAATCACAGATCACAGACACAGAGTATTTAATAATGCAGCGGAAGTAAAAGAAATAGTAGTTCATGAAGCCACTATATAAATATATCAGAGTTAGATAAAATACAACAGACCAAATAAAGTACAACAGAACTCTTAAGATGATAACCAAGTACAAGCTGAATAGAACAACAGAACTGGAATAGATAAAACTAGATAAGCAGATAATCTCCAGCGATTCCAATCTCCAGAAAGTGGAATCCAAATCTGTGAATAACTCAGACTGACCCGAGCGTAAATAAAAATACAAACACTCGAGTCAGGACAATATATACTTATATAATGTAAACCAACTCAAATGAACTGTAGTAAGGTACAAGTGACTTAAAGGATGCCTGAGACCGCCCATCCTTTAAGGATCCGTTAAACTATTTACTATGTAGTAATATTTCGCTATTATAATAATGTCTACAGTAAAATAAACTTACTTTTAAATAGCGTTCCGGGCTACCCATATCACCCTTCACATATAATAGTCCCAGTAGTCCATCCAATATCATGCCATCTCCACTCCGGGTGACTGTCAGAGGATACCACACGGGCTACGGGAGAAAAACAAACTCGTAGTAAAGGCTCGGTATGGTAGGTGACACGGCACACAAGGCAATGCCAGGGTAGATATACCAATTACGCACACGGGCTGGTGGTAACGCAGCAGCCACATACGCCCACCTCGGAACACACTCCCATATCAAAATCGGAGGATGGCCATCTAATCAATCACCATTAAGAGTATAGTATCGAAGGAATGTGTCCGATAGGAGGAATGACCTCACTTGGCCCGAGATCGCTCCTGTTTTAGCCACCTTATGCCAACTCATGGGAGTTGGGTCCACGTAAATATACCTCAAGAACGTCGCCACCATCCTACTTCATTCTGGAATCTCCACCGCGTACACGGTTAGTCAAAGTGGTTTTCGGTATCGACAAAGAGTATGCCCATATCCGATCCCAGTCTCTTTGCCAACCAATCGTTATTATAACCCGTAGTTATAACTTTAAAACAATATTTTATACTTCAAAATAAAATATCATTTCAATCCAAATCTTTATCAAAATAAAGATTTAATCATTCCAAACCATTTCAATATATCATCATACCATATCTTCCAAATTCAAATATTTATCAAAATAAATATTAAATCATTTCTAACCATTTCAATATATTAAATTATCCTATCCTTTCAAAACTTCCTTTCAAATCATTTTAATATATTAAAATTCATAACCTTTCAAAGCTTCATTTCCAAATTATCATATCTTTCAGAATTTCTTTTCAAATCATTTTAATATCGAAATATCATATCTTTCAAAACTTCATTTTTTTTCAAATCATTTAAGGTCAAAATATCATATCTTTCAAAACTTCCTTTCAAATCATTATTCATTTTATTCAATTTAAAATATCAATTCAATTCACATTTCAAAACAGTTTATATTTCAAAAATCATTTTAAATCATTAAAATGAAGTTATTATATTTAATAATTAAAGTATTAAATTTCCAAAATTTTCAACTTCCAAAGTTCATTTATTCACTTAAGTTTATCAAACAATGAAAATTCATTTTTTGCAGCATTTAGAAAACGCTACGGAAATTTACATTCAAAACGGCTCAATTTAACAAAAGACAGCATTATAAAAATGCTGTAATAGGGTTTACTTAAATTTCAAATAACTTAGTTAAATTCAACAATTATAGCACTTAAAAAGATTGCTATAATAGCCTTTAATTTAATTTAGCTTTTTAGTTCATTATCATCAACTACAGCATTTACAAATACTGTAATATCATTTACATTGCAATTAATAGCATTTCAAAAATATAGTTAATTAACTTCAAATATTCAATATAATTTCACAACCAATTATAATTTTATTTAAGACATTTTTTTTTATAAAATCGTACATTTTCACATTTATAAACAACATTTAATTTTCCTTAAGTTCATGATTTTATAAAGTTAAATTTCCATTCAAAAATCAAGATTTAATAATAATTCACTTATTAAATTTCAACATTCAAATTTAAATTCATTGAATTAAATTTCAACTTAACACTTAAGTTTAAATTTCAAAATATAACTTAATTTCAATTTTATTCACTTAACTTAAAATTCACTTTTAAGCCAAATTCACAAATTCCCATTTGGTTATATTTCAAAATTTCAACTTAAATAATCATCCCTTTCACTTTTTAACTTTACTCAAAAATCATTAATATATTATAAAATCATTTTAAATTCAAATTATCATAAATTTATCATAATTTCATATTTAATTTAATTTCCAATTATAATTAAATCAAAATTTCCAAAATAACTTACATTTAAATTTTCTAACTTTTCCATAATTTATTTAACCTATAAATTTCCAAAAAATCAATAATACTTTACAAAAATCATTTTTAATTATGTTTTAAATCAAAATATTATAATATTTACATTTCAAACATATTTTTAAAAATTTTAGAAAAATATATTTTAACTACGGGTCTGTATATAATTTTCTAGCCTAGGTAAAGTGATACGGGTAATGTATCATTTCAACCCGTAATTTACAAAGAAAATCCGGGTTTTATCATTTCAAACCCGCAGTCCCAAGTAAATGAAATAAAATGAAAATCGCTCAGGCCTGTCATTTCATCCCATAACGATTTTCCCCTATTCTAAAGTCCGTTCGGGTATGTATCATTTCAACCCATAGTGATTCTAATCTAAAGGGAACTCGCCGTGTGATAAACTGATAAAAATAACAGAACAACATAATATAACAGTAACATATGTTATAATAGGTGTTTAAGCATGGGTGAACATCATATAATCATAATATAGCATATGTAACATGATAATGCATTTTACAGATTCAAAAGGGGTCAATTTACTAGTTATATATGTACATATTATCTGGTGAGGATAACTCACATGTTTGAGCTGGAGACACAACAACGAATGCACGAATGAGATCCCAACAAGAACGATAACACGAAACAAAGATGAGTGGGAGAGCCAAAGTATCAATTCCCTTGGATACATTCAACAAAACAAGTATAACAACACATAAGTTTCAACACAAAATACCATTAAACAATGATAGAATTGGATGCTAAACAAATCCAAAGTGTTTGCACTTGCTTTCTACCACCTATGCTTCAGCTCCAGATCTGAAATGGCACGGCTAAAGGCATGGTTTGGATCTGGTCTGGGTTCCTAAAGGTCGGCCTAGCATGGGAAAATGATGGAGCAAAGTATGGTAGAGAGATAGGTGCATGGAACTAACACTACAATGCAACTACCATGGATCCTATGCAACATATGGGTTCATCCACAAGCTAGCATGGTGCGGCCATCACTGTAGTGGGCTGTAGGATGGTGTGGCAGCGGGTTCCAGGTCATCCATGGATGGTGGAGGTGGAGTAGGTGGCGGCCAACGAGTGGTTGAAAGTGATGAAGGCATAGGTGATTGGCTATGGTGCATATAGGTGAAGTTTGTGTAGATATTGTTGGATTTGGTCACATGGGTACATGGCCAGTGGCTTGGGGCTGTAGAGGAGGTGGTGGAGGCTAGCTCAGGTGGTGGTGGTGGCAGCCATGGTGAAGGAGGAGCAAGAGGCTGAGCTACAAGGGTGAGAAAGCAAGTGAAAACAACATAAACAAGTAGAAAAGCAATGGAAAAGAAAAAGAATTTTACCAAACTCTTGGAGATGATGGAGGCTGAAATTTTCAGAGATGAGAAGGAAGAATTTTTGTGAAAAATGAAGAAAAAAAAGATACGGCTGAAGATAGTATAAGGAACGGCCACAATTGAATGTAAGTGGAGGTTGAAAAATGAAAAGGCAGGGAGGTGAAAAGTCAAAGGTAAATGAAAGGTTTTAAACTCTTCATATTTCTCTAATTCTTTTTGTAATTTTAAATACATTTAAAATACTGATAAATAAAGATAAAATAAACTCAGAAATAAATTAAACAAGTAAAAAAAATATTAATTACATATAATTTAATTAATAAAACAGCAAAAATTGCAAACTAGTCTTGAAAATATGAAAAATAAATGCAATGAACTTTGGAAAATTTTTATGTACTTGTAAAAATATTTATAAAAAAGATAATAACATAAACTAAAATGCATTCACAAATAAATATATAAATTTTAATTTAAATATAATTTAAATGAAGAAAATAGCAAAGAAAATAGAAACTAGGCTTTAAAAATAGAAAATAAATTCAATAAGCTTTGGAAAAATTCAAACATCACTTTAAAAATATTTAAAAGTCAAAATATACATAATATAACATAAATATACAAATAATAATAATATTTATCAAGTAAAAATATCATTTATATAAATTAAAACAAAGAATATTGTTAAATAACCTTATATACACACAATATTGTAAAGGGTATAACTTTCACAATTTAAATTCAATTTCGACGAAACAAAAAGCAATATTCATGATATTAAATCTATTTTCATAATAAAAGACAAAATTAAAGAATTAAAATATTTAAATTTAAAATTTAAAAGTCAAAGTTTGACCAGTTTTGACCACAAATCCATTTTTCAGGGAAATATTCAATTTATACCAGTTTGAAATTATAATTAAAATAATAATCAAAATTTATATTTAAAAAATGAAATGTTTGAAATAAACAATTTTAAAATAATTTCAAAATAAAGTAAAATCAAATTTAAATTATATGCAAAAAAAATATAGGGTTGTTACAGCATGCAACAAAATCTGTGAATGAGTTTATGCATCTTGCCTGTGCATGTTGATGTACATGATTGCTAATCCTGTTCTAGCTACATTTTTTAGAAAAACTGTCAAAAACCCCAAATCCTTCATTTTCAGTTTTGTTAGATTGAAGTGTCAAACAAAAAATGTTTAAATTCATCAAGATTGAATTTTAAAAACATTTAAAAGACTAATATCCAGGATATAGAGTCTGGAACAAGAAAACACAGTAAAACTCAATTTATAATTTAAATTTGAATTCTTTGATTATTCGATTTAATCATATAACCTAAATCATCTTTGAAATTGTTGATTTTTAAGATTAAAATCATGATTTTAAATTACGTTTGGAGTGACCATTTTGATGTTGAACTGGAAATGCATGTTTGGGTTTTTCTGGCGACAGAAGCGATTTGGGTGGTCGAAATTTTGCTTAAAGGTGGTAGGGGAGTGTTCGACGCCAGGAAAAATATCAGGTGATTTTTCCAGTCACCGTGGCGTCGAAGATTGATCGGTGAAAGGTAGAAGCCCTAAAATGGTTACGATCATATTCGCGGCCACTACCGTGCCTCTGATTGATCGAGTCATTTGGGGTTTTGGGGAATCGTAGTGGGAAGGGATAGCTAGGTGTGGCCGGAGTATTGGACTTTCCGGTGGTCGGCGTGGGGTGTTCGAGGTGTTATTCTGGTGATGGCTGCTGTGGTTACTTTGATCGAGGCAACTCGATTTTGTTTACGAATTCTACCTGGGTTTTCTTGTGTTGGGGGTAGCAAGAGAGGGTCGAAGTTGGTTTGTCGGTGGGGGTCTTGGAGGCCGGAAGGTTGACATTGATTGGTGCAGGTGCACGCATTAGGTTTGTGTGTCAGGTTGATGGATGGGGGAAGATAGGTGGTAGCTCGAAGCAGTATACGAGGAATTGGTGAAAAAATCGAAGACGAACTCGTGTTAATTTAGCATTGTACGGGTTTGTACTTAAGCAAAGTTTTTGTTCAAATTTTTTAAGGCATACGGGTTGATTTTTGAAAATCTCGAAGCAAGCAGCAAAATTTTCCAGGAAAGACTCGAAGTGGCCTCAGAATTGATACACAAAACAGTTTTACTTTAAAATGAAAATTCAAACTTTGAACGATTTTAAATGCCTTTTATCAAATGATGATTTTTATTTGAGTTCTAGCTAATTAAGGTTTAAGCAAGACATTTTAAAGTAATTAAACTCAATTTAAATTTTGTTACATTATTTTAAGAATTTATTTATATAAATTGAATAATGAAATTAAGGAAGGTAATTAAGATAAATGTTATTTAAAACAAATCTTAATCTTTTAATCAACTAACGTGATAAAGATGATTTATAAAACAAGTTCTAAAGGAAAATCAAAGTAATTAATTTATCTTTTGATTTATTAAATAATTGAAGATTCTGATAATATAATTACTTGAGAAGTCATTACTTAAATTAAATTTTTATTATTAAAGATTTATTTAATAAATAATTAAGGTTAATTAATTTGTAATTAATCATTAATTAATTAAGGAAATAATTAATTAATAAAAGTAATTAAAATTTAATTAATTAACAATTAAGGGTTAATTAAGATAATTAATTAAGGAAATAATTAATTAATAAAAGTAACTAAGATTTAATTAATGAACAATTAAGGATTAATTAATTAGGGTAATTAATTAAGGAATGATTAATTAATGAAGATGATTAAAGATTTAATTAATTTTAATTAAGGATAACTAATCATTGATTAAAAATAATTAATGAAATTAATTATGTGATTAATTAGTGTAAATCACACGATTGATTCATCTTAATTGTAGATGATTAATAACTATTGTATGATGTGTACTGATTGATATCTCTGATTGTAATTGTGATGCTTTGTGATATGAATTGCTTTATGCCAAGCTATGGTATCTGTGATGAATATACTTCTGTGTGAATATGAAACCCCTTTGGTCCGTAAAACGACACTTGAATTTCGATGCGACCGGGAGTCGGATTCCAGTTGGTTATCCGAAACCCACGTCAAACCTGTGAATCTTTGTGAATGACACATCCACATGTTTTTAATCGATGCTCACTATTCGGATTAGCCGGGAGAGGACCTTTGTGTCATATAACCCATTCCGAATAGTGATACGACGAAATGAATGAGCATTTGAAGACGATGGTGAAGACCAGACGTCTTCGAGAACGATAGGATAACCTGTCGAATGACACTGCACTGAGTTGCTCCCGTATAGAGTTCTCCATATGTGATGGGAAGTCCGATCGGGATTGTGGATGCCCAGATTGCAAGGGCTTCTCCGGAAGTGCCTTTGGTTCTGTTCGAACCCAGAACAGACTTGTATGTCTGACATTACATTTTGAGATATAAAGCAGATTTATTTCAAATACATTTCTGTTGGTGGCGGAGAATTTATTCTCTTAGCCTAACACCCTTCTCTGAGACGTACGAGCTCAGAGGTTATGTAGTTGAAGGTTATCAGTAATATATTCCCAACTTGGTAATATGGCATGCTGAGTGCTGCTGATCATTTGTTGATCAAAGCATGACTTTTGTGAAAAAGCATAGCTTTATGGACGAGACTTTGTCAAACCTCACAATCCGGTAATGGTCGAAACAGAAAAGATGTAACAAGGTTATTGGGGGTAGCGCCCCTTAGGGTATGTGCATTTCCTTCTGGATAGAAGTGGTATCATGGTATGGAACCCAGATACTTAACTTATGTGGATATCGCAAATATATATATATATATTACTTTGTGATTGTTGTTATCGGGTCCCCAAATAAAGGTTGGTTACAACCGGGGGATGGCATACTCGTGTCAGTAGTTACCTAGTTACAGAGGTAACCCGGCCTTGTGTTGGCAGAGATCTTGTTAGGTTCTCGGGATCCCTCCAGAGGCGTACCCATGTGGTCCAGGAAGTTCCTTAGCCTGATCATTTGTTGGAAATCCGATTACCAATATGAACCCAGTACGGTTTTAATTGTATTACATGTCATTTACTTATGGCGGCGCCCCACTGTTTAGATGGTAGCTATAGTAGGCATAGTTCAGAATGTCTATGCTGGCTAAGATTAATATTATACTTTCGAAAATGTTTTCTACACTATGCACTAATAATAATATCAAAGAGCTTTCTCGTATAAGGCATATTTGACTATCATAAGAAGAAATCTCCCCTAAGTGTGTGATTGCATTGTGTGTGTGGCGGGAGGTCTTATGGTAGTTCCATTTTTCAAAAGCATCAACGGTTTTCTTTTAAAAATATGTTTTATTTCAAAGCAACTGTTTTTGTGTACTCATACCAGTCCCACGACTGACCCGGAGTTTATTGTTTCCTTTCTAAACTCTGTGTGCCCATAATTTCCACACGGGCAGCCTAGTAGCAGGTTTTCCGTGTTTTGGTGCTAGCTGGATTTTTGAAGTCTTATGGTTTGGAGGCTATCAGTTTTTGAAAGCTTTTGACTTGGAGATATTTTGAAAACTTTTGGATCTCAAGGTTATTAGTTTGGATGTTCGCTATCATTTCATTTCTTTGAAGACTTTCTTGGAATGCAATCACTTGTTGTTTCTGTCGTGATGGTCTATTTTGAAGTTGTGATATATGTATAAAATTACTCTGATGTTGGTGATGATGTTGTAATGAATATTGAGATGATGTTGTATCTGAAATATTGATGTATGGCAGTTCATTTTGTTACCGCTGTTTATATTCATCTAATGTTGTTATAAGCTCCATCCGAACTGGAATTCGACGTTCGAATCTCCGGCAGTCGAATACAAGTGAGGTATTTGATGTCGATTTTTGAACGCTGAATTTCGGGTCGTGATAAGTGGTATCAGAGCTAAAGGTTGAGTAAGAACTTTAGCTACGGAGTATAACACATTATATGACTCATTAGAGATAGGGTGAAGTATACCCTAGAATGAGTATAAACCGAGATTGAAACCTCAAATTTTCTTAGTCTATTTTCTTTAACTGTTGATATTCCTTAAGATATCTCGTTCGAATATCTAAATCAAGTTTCTTACTAATTACAGATAGTAAGGATGAGCGGGCGGAGAGGAAGAGCTAGGGGTCAAGGGAATGCTACAACAACTAGTCAAGTTTCCCCTACAGCAGAAGCAGCTATGCCTACTCAGCATCAACCGAATCTGGCTGATTTGTATAAGAGTTTCTCAAGACTTGGTGGTAGGCCGTTCACCGGCAAAGAGCCGATTATTGAGGCCCAGGCTTGGATTAGATCATGTGAAAATATCTTTAAAGGGCTTAAGTTGTAAGATGATCAAATGCGTCTCATTGCTTCTTGGCAACTTCAAGATGAAGCCTCAGCCTGCTGGGAAACAGTCACTATATATGAACCAGAAGAAGAGTTTGCTTGGAGTAGATTTAAGGAAGTGTTTGAAAAGCGCTATATGTCGTCGGCAGGAATTTCTCGAATGTATCAAGAATTTATGGACTTAAAGCAAGGAAGCTTGTCAATTGAGGAGTATTTAAACAAGTTCAACGAACTATCCCGTTTCGGTCCAGAGTTGGTAAACACGCCTCTAAAGAAAAATGAAAGGTTCATTCGAGGGATGAACAAGAAATATCACGAAAAGATGACAGCACACGTCAAAGAATCTTTTTCTGATCATATTGATATGGGGTATAGGTATGCCACCCTGGATATGCAGGAGATTCCAAGGGAAAGAGGAAATTCAAGTAATCAGAATTGGAAAAAAGAAAGTTTAGGGAAAAGAAGCCACATCAAGGCAAGGATAAGAAGAGAAGTCAAGGAAATTCGACTAGAAATGTAACTTGTTACAATTGCCAAGAAAAGGGCCATTATTCAAATAGCTGCAAAAACCCGAAGAAGCAAGTTAAGAAGGAACAACCCGTGAAGACTGTCCAAGAAGTTAGAGAATGCTATAATTGTCATAAGCCTGGACATGTTGTTAAGAATTGCCCGGTGATGAAGCAAGCACAGGTGGAAAATGTTTATGCGATAAAGGAAGACCCTTCAACTTCAAAAGCAGATAAAGGAAAAGGTGTTCTGGAAGGTAACCTTACTATTTATGATAAAGTTGTTAGAGTTTTATTTGACACGGGAGCTTCACATAGCTTTATCTCCCAACAAACCGTAAATGAATTAGAACTTAAAACTAAATTTGTTGACGACCCTATTTGCTTGAAAAATCCGGTTGGAGGTCCTGCAAATCTTTGTTTGTATTATAGGAATGTTCCTATTTCATATGCTTTCTATCAATTTCCTATCAACCTTTATATTCTCGAATTTAATGAATTTGAAATCTTACTTGGAATGAACTGGTTATCGAGATACGAAGCTAAATTAGATTGTAATAATCGGACAATTTTAGTCAAAACAAACCTTGGAAATTTTATTGAAATCTCTTGTGAGGATCCGAGTCCAAAGAGAGATAAATTGATGTATACTTTGGGATATCCTGAACCCAGTCTGGAGTCTATACCTGCTGTTCAGGAATTTTCCGATGTATTTGAAGAAATAAAATCCTTACCTCCACACAGAGAAATAGAATTCCGAATTGACTTAGTACCCAATGCTCGTCTTGTCTTTCACGCAAGTCGCGGGATGGAACCTAGGGAAAGAATTGAATTAGTCAATCAAACTCGAGATTTTCTAGAGAAAGGATTGATTCGCCCTAGTGTTTCCAAATGGGGTTCAGCTATCGTGTTTGTGGCTAAATCAGACGGATCTTTGAGATTGTGTGTAGATTACCGCGATCTCAATAAACAAACTCTCAAGAACAAATTTCCTTTACCTAGAATCGACGATCTATTCGATCAACTTCATGGTACTCGATTCTTTTCTAAGAGGATTTAGCTCAGGGATTCCATCAGCTGCGAATAGCCGTTCATTTGACTGCCTTCAGGGGTCGTAACATGTTCTACGAATGGTTAGTCATGTCCTTCTGACTAACCAACGCTCCTACGTATTTCGTAGATTTAATGACCCGTTGTTTCGAGAAGTATTGAACAAAATTTTCCTTGTATTTATTGATGATATCTTGATTTACTCCAAAACTGAAGAGGAGCATGCTGATCATCTCAGAATCGTTTTGGAGATATTGAGGAGGAATATCCTATTCGCTAAATTCTCTAAATGTCACTTTTGGGTCAAAGAAGTCAGATTTCTCGGTCATATTGTTAATGAAGAAGGGATTTCTGTCGATCCAAGCAAGATTTCTGCAATTCTAGACTGGAAGCGACCCACTACTCCTAGAGAAGTATGAAGTTTTCTGGGATTAGTGGGATATTATAGGAAGTTTATCCAGGAGTTTTCTAAGTTGGCCAGTCCATTGATTAAGCTAACAATGAAGAATGCTAAATTCGATTTGACTCCAAAATATGATGAAGCTTTCCAGGAATTGAAAAGGAGATTAACTACCGCTCCCGTTCTCGCTATCATTAACGGGAACCAAGGGTTATCTGTCTATACTGATGCTTGTGAAGATGGTTTGGGTGCGGTACTAATGCAAAATGGGAAAGTAATTGCCTACGCGAGTAGACAATTACGCTCGCATGAGATAAATTACCCAACACACGATTTGGAGCTTTTAGCTGTTATTTTCGCTTTGAAAATCTGCGACACTATCTTCTGGGTAAGAACCTTTTTCAGCTTTTTTAACGATATAAGAAATTTAACTTAACTAAATAAATATACTTAATGAACTCTCTTTGTTTTAGGTGAAAATTTTGAATTATTCACCGACCATAAATCTTTGAAATATCTCTTCACCCAGAAAGATTTAAATCTACGGCAACAACGATGGTTAGAATTTCTAGCGTCATATGACCTAAATATTCTGTATACACTTGGAAAAGCCAATGTAGTTGCCGATGCTTTAAGCAGAAGACATGCTGTTCTCGCATATCTTGTTATCACTCCTACTCTTCTTAAGAGGATCGCAAGCAAACAATATGAAGATGACTTTCTTCGGGGAATTTATAAAAGAATTTGCCAAGGAGAAGACACTAGTTTTGAGATGGATAGTAGGGGAGTTATAAGGTTGAAAGGCAGAATATGTGTTCTAGACTTCCCTGATTTGAAGCGTGAAGTTCTAGATGAATGTCACAAATCAAAACTCAGTATCCATCCAGGAGTTAATAAGATGTATAGAGATATCAAAGGAACTTTCTGGTGGAAGACAATGAAAAGAGATATATCTATATATGTGAGTCGCTGTGCTACTTGCCAACAAATTAAAAGTGATCAGAAGAAGATGACGGGTTTACTCCAGCCTTTAGAGATACTTAAATGGAAATGGGACCAAGTATCGATGGATTTCATCGATGGGTTACCCCGCACTCGAAAGGGAAATGAAGCAATATGGGTTATTACAGACTGTTTGACTAAGTTAGCCCACTTTATACCAGTAAAATCCACCCGAACAGCAGCAAGTTTAGCTGAGCTATATATCAAAGAGATTGTCCGCCTCCACGGTATACCGAGCAGTATAGTGAGTGATCGTGACCCGATCTTCACTAGTAGCTTTTGGGGTACGTTTCAAGCCACGTTGGGAACAAAGCTAAATTTTAGCACTGCTTATCACCCACAGTCTGATGGGCAGACTGAAAGGATAAATTGAATATTAGAGGATCTTTTACGAGCTTGTATTCTTGACTATGATGGTTCTTGGGTGGACTATTTACATTTGGTCGAATTTTCGTATAACAATAGCCATCAAGCCAGTATTGAAATGGCTCCTTTTGAAGCTTTATATGGTCGTTCATGTCGATCACCGGCATGCTGGATTGAATCCGGTGATAGACTCGTTCTTGGACCAGATATGATTAAAGAAGCCACTAAAAAGGTTGATTTTATCCAAAAGAAGTTAATAACCGCTCAAAGTCGCCAGAAGAGTTATTATGACTGCAGTAGAAGAGCTTTGGAATTTCAAGTTGGAGATTTCGTTTTCTTGAAAGTATCTCCAATGGGGGGGTGTGTTAAGATTCAGGAAGACTGGTAAGCTGGCACCATGATGCATTGGTCCTTTTCCTATTTTGGAGAGGATTGGTCCTCTAGCATATCGAGTGCAGCTACCTAACTGGTTATCCGGCGTACACAATGTATTCCATGTTTCACATCTTCGAAAGTACGTGCACGATCCAGATAGTATTATCGAAGAGGCAGCTCAGCAGGATCTAGAGATCACACCAAATTTAACAGTTAAAAGAGAACCAATTAAGATTGTGGATTGCAATGAAAAGCAATTAAGGAACAAAATTGTAAAACTGGTTAAAGTGCAGTGGAGCAGTGATCCAAAGGACCATACTTGGGAGACAGAAGACAGTATGCAAAAGTCTTATCCCAATTGCAGAGAGGATATCTCGGCTTAAATAGGTAAGCCATTTCTCTACCCTTTTCTGGATTCGTATATTCTTTGTTTGCTTTTCTCTCTCTTTCAAAATTTCGAGGACGAAATTTTCTTAAGGGGGGAAATCTGTAACATACCAAAATTTATCAATTTAAAATTTGGTAATTATCGAACTTTTGTAGTATAATTTGAAAAGTTTCAAAATAAATAAATAATAAGTGATAATTTAAATTTCAAATTTCTTTTGAGTATAAAAATATGAAATACTAAAAAAATAAAAACATTTGAATCTAAATTTTATACATATATGTGAATATATATGTATGTGTGCATATATGGGTAAATTTGAATTTATATATTCAATTTGGTTTTTAATTTGAATTTAAATTTTAAATTAAATGTTTTAGTAAAATAATTTGGATTTATAAATATATATCTATTAATTTATTTAATATGTATTTAATTTCAAAACATTTTTTAATAAGGTGTATTAATATAAAGCTAATATTTTTAATAGGAAATGTAAGTTTAAATACAATTTAAATAATGTAAAATATTATGTTAATAATAAAAATTAATTACAAGTGTTAAGCCAGCAATGA
Source organism: Allium cepa (assembly GCA_030765085.1). NCBI lineage: Eukaryota > Viridiplantae > Streptophyta > Magnoliopsida > Asparagales > Amaryllidaceae > Allium > Allium cepa. The sequence continues at coordinate 273,915,046 of CM060946.1, forward strand.
CTATAGAGACAAGTGTAGTTCATGAGAGGAAAAAAATAAACAAGTGTCATTGCATCATTCTCATTTTCTTAAGAAATTTATAGAAAAGGAAATAAATTATATAAGTCATTTTATATTCTTTTGTTACTTTTTTATTCAATTCAAAAACCCTGTACAATCTTTTAAACCAGGGAAGAAAATCATCAGAATGAATAATTAAAGCCTAACCTCCTCAACATTTGAAATCAAGAAACAAATTCCAGAAAAAAAATATGTAGCAAACTTTCCTCTCAATATCTCAAGCCAAAAGAAGGAATTCAAAGATAATTTCAACTCTTCAACAAATACTACAGAATCAAGCAGAAGAACTTCAAGGATTAAAGGGAGAATCAGGAATTAACTTAAAAAAAAAATTTAGCAGACACAAGCTGTAACAACCCGCATATTTAACGATTTTATATTTAAATGTTTAATTTAAATATAGCGTCGTTAGTCGGATTTTGGGGTCCGAAATGCTACTTTTTGCAAATGGCCGAATTGGAACTCGAAACTACCTCCATTGATTCCAAAATGGCATTTGCGATCTTTTTGAGTATAATCTTTGATATGTTTGGAGTTTGTGGAATTTTGGCTACTTTTTCTATTGGGTTTGGTTTTGGGTTCACTAGCTTAATTAACCCTCTAACTCAACCCCTTCTCTTCATTTCATCTCCTTTTCATTTTATTCTCAAGCTAAAACTGAAATGGTGGAAGGAAGTGGAAATAGAAATTAGCAAGCCCTAGCTTCTTCTTGTAAACTTGATTCTTGCTCCAAAATCATAGAGAAGCCATTGGTAAGTTCATCTCCATCTTCTCCATCTCTTCTCCTCTTTAATTTCAGTAATTTCCTAACCCTAACTTAGGAAATACTTGCTTTGATTCTAGATTGAAGCTTGTTGAGTTGAAGTAGTGTTTGGTTGGTCTTCTCCTTGTGATTTAGCTCCTCCATCTTCTTTGTTTGTGAGATTAAAAGGTGAGTTTTGAAGTCACATCTACTTCTCTTGATTTCATTGATGTTGGGTATGAATTCCTAACACCTTGTTCATATGCATTTGCCTTTGGTTTGAATTGAATTGGTGAACATTTAACTTTTTGGTGTTTTGGAGTCAAATCCTTGAAAATCATAGCTTTGCTGTTTGATCATGGTTTTTGGTGGTAAATCGGAGTCAATGGTGTTGGGTTATCGATTGGCAAAATCCCCTTAAGACCATTGCTCGATATGTTGCAAATGGGGTGGGTTGCTCCTCCATTTGCTAGGCTAGAAAACATTTCCAGCTACAGCCAGTCGACTGACCCCCTGCAGTCAGTCGACTGACTGCAGAGAGTAAAAATCTCTCGGGTTATGGTTCAGTCGACTGACTGCAGTAGGCCAGTCGACTGACCTGCTACATTTTGTCCAGTATGCCTATTTGTTTGTGATTTTCACTTTTATCGATGTATATTGATTCTAACTAGTTATTTATGCATATTTGACCTTAATGATTCCCTTTTGAATTCATTCACGGGTTTTATAAATGATTTCTTCAAACCGTATAGAAAGCTCGTTTCTCCAATTTATAAATTCTATTTAAAACACACACTTTCGCACTTCGACCGAAGTGGAAGGGTGATTAAATGGTTGGCCAAAACACGGACCATGAATCTGTGCGTTTATCTTTCCGATTAGTCCCCGACCTATTCGATTGATTGTTTTGACCTTCGGGTTTAGTTTACCGATGATATGAGGTAAATTTGTACTGCTTTGAGTGTGAAAGTGACTGACGGATAGTAAACCGTTTAGTGTGAACGAGTGGTTATGGGACGCACGTTAACACTGTTTGGATTCCTTTTCGAGAGTTGTGACACATTCCGCCAGTTAGTGGTGTCCAGTACTGGGTCAACGACCTTCACCACTACGGTTTGTTGCCTATGGGATGGTGTTTTCGGACTTTCTCCCTAGGTTTGTTGCCTTCGGGTATGCTGCCTTCGGGTGTGTGCCTTCGGGTTTGTTGCCCTATATAGTTTCGCTCTGATGTTGGCCTTATGTGCCGCATGGGTGATACTTGGGTTTGGAGCCTTCGGGCTTATGGATCCTTGTTGTACAGTACTGAGCTCGAGCAATCATATGTTTCATTGATATTATATTCCCTTGGTATCGCCCATCGTGTTGATCTGTTTGAGCCGCATGATGTATAACGTTTACCTTGTGGAACTTGTATACCTTATTGGTATTTGTTATTTGCCTATTGGCTTGTTTTGGGATATTTGTATCCTTTGTTTCTATATGTTGCCGATGATATGAGGCTTGTTCTATATGATTCATCTCTTGTTGATGATTGCGTTATCTCCTCTAGAGATATTTGTTATACTGTATGACCTTGCAGGTTTATTATTGTTCAGTTTATCTAACCGATTTGTTATCTAGACTAACCCGTGTATTTTATACTCGGGTCAGACCGAGATGTTTCAGGTTAGGTGCTTTTGGGACTTAGCCTATTTTGCTTCCGCATGGACTATTTGCTAGCTTCATTTTGTTATAGCGTCTTTTGTGGTCCTTATCTGTTGTAACTCTGATATTTATACTTTTTTCGTCTCGTCTGTATATTGTGGTCTCCTGTACCACTTGACATTTATTATTTTGTATACTCTGTTGTGTATCTGTTTATGTGTATATTATGATCGACTGTTTTGTGATGTGAATTACATTTGAGTTGTTATATTTTCTTTTGATAGATCGTATAGCCATTGTAGTTTTGCTTTAAATATTTATTGAATAGGTCGAATTTTAATGTGATTCTACTTTTCGACGTATTTAGTGAATAGTTAAGGTAAGATTACACATGGTCGCTTCCATTATACTCTATTGTCCGTGTTAGCCGATAGTATTATCTATGTAATACCCTTTGTTAACGAGGCTCTCGGAGTGGGGCGTCACATCGTGGTATCAGAGCTGAGTTCAGAACAAAATATGATAAACACAGAATAGATGCACATATTATGGTACATCAAAGTGTACAAGTGATACAAATCTTTGAATCATCGTGTCCCTTTATTCCATCAAGGTTAGATAGAGTTTGGGAATACGTCTAGGATTATTCCGTAGTATTCCATATTGCAATATCTACCTTGTGAATAATCTTTTCCTTATCTTGACTTTCAGCTTATGTCTGGAAGAGGCAGAGGTCGACGTTCGGATGCTGGGCAATCTAGTGGCTCACATCCGGATGGCGTTTATATGTCTGCCGATTAGTTTATGGAGTTGTTTAGGAGCACTTAGCCTCCCGTTCCTCCTCGAGTGTCTCCACCTCGCAAGTCTGCCTTTGCACGTCAGTGCAGTGATTTTTCTCATCTTGGAGGAAAACCGTTTAAGGGTTCCGAGTCTGTTCTTGAAGTCCAAGCTTGGTTTCGCACGTGCGAGCGTATCTTCTCTCGCATGGATCTTTCTGACCATGATAGAGTTCTTGTAACTTCTAGCTTATTACAAGAGCGTGCTCTTGATTGGTATGAGCTTCTTGTAGCCGAGATTGATGAGTCTACCCTTTCTTGGACTCAGTTTCGGGAGCGATTTGAACTCAAGTTCGTTCCTGAATCTGAAAAAGTTCTATTGACCCGTCGCTTCCTTGAGTTGAAGCAAGGGAAATCTTCTGTTTCTGAGTATGTCGCATCTTTTGAGGCCTTATCTAAGTATGGTCTTGAATTTATCAGCACTTCTTACAAGAAGAATTTGAAGTTTGTTTCTGGTCTTAGGAAATATCTTAAGAAGTTCTTGTTGCTCCAGCTTAAGATTTCTTTCGAGGAATTGGTTGATTCGGCACTTCATCTCGAAGCTGTCGAGAAGGAGTGTGATAGTGGTGAGGATGTTGAGGTTTCCAAGAACCCCAACAAGAAGCAGTTTCCATTTCAGAAGAGGTCTTTTCCTTCTAAGAATAAGAAGACCGGTGGTCCTAGCTCTCAGCCTCAGTCTTCCGGAATACCTTTCGTTCGAAAGTGTTTCAATTGTGGTTCTCCGGATCATATTATTCGAGCTTGTCCTAAGCCTCTCTTCTGCCGTTATTGCAAGAAGGAAGGTCATCATGTTTCAGCTTGTCCTACTGCTCCTGCTAATGCAAAATCTGGCAAGCTCAGTGTGGCTAATGCTTCTGGAGGTTCATCTCAATCCAAAGGTATGTCTCCATCTATTTTGGAGGGTTCAATTCTATTTCATGATCATAGTATACGAGTTCTTTTCGATACGGGTGCTTCACATTCTTTCGTATCGAAGAAGCTTGTAGATGATTTATCTTTGGATGTTTCTTGTATGGTTACTTCTTTAAGGATTGCGAATCCTATTGGGGGATCCGCGACCCTTAGCTTGTTTTGTGATGATATTGAGATTGTTTTATGTGGCTTTTCTTTCCGTGCGAATCTGCATGTTGTTTCTCATTTGGATTTTGATATGATTTTTGGTATGGACTGGCTAGTGAGGTACGATGCCAGGATTATTTGTTCCGAGAGAATTTTATATCTTTGTCATCCTGATTCGCCTTCTCAGTTATCTCTTGTTCTTCGGGATGTGGATAATTCCGAGATGGCTTTATATTCTCTTGATTTGCGAGATGATGAGGATATATCTCGTATTCCTATTGCTTGTGACTTTCCTGATGTTTTTGAGCCTGTATCGGGTTTGCCACCTAAGCGGGCAATTGAGTTCCGCATTGATCTCATTCCAGGAGCGCAGCCAGTTAGTCGTCCTCCCACGAGGATGTCTACAAAGGAAAATGAGGAACTCAAGAAGCAGCTTTTAGAGCTCGAATCCAAGCAATTGATTCAATCTAGTTTTTCTCCGTGGGGATCCGCGGTCGTCTTTGTGAAGAAGTCTGATGGAACTCTTAGGCTTTGCATTGACTATCGCAAGCTTAATGAGTTGACCATTAGGAATAGGTATCCGTTGCCTAGGATCGATGATATGTTCGATCTATTGATTGGTGCTAAGGTCTTTTCTCAGCTTGACCTTGCCACAGGTTTTCATCAGTTACGATTCGCGGAGGATAGCATACCTCTTACCGCTTTCCGCACTCGATATGGTTCTTTTGAGTGGCTCGTTATGCCGTTCGGTTTGACGAACGCTCCTGCTTTCTTTGTTGATCTCATGAATCGGGTATTCCGAGAATATCTCGATAAGTTCGTCCTTGTGTTCATTGATGATATCCTTATTTATTCTAAGTCTGAAGCCGAGCATGCTAATCACTTGAGAATTGTCTTGAGTACCCTCCGTCGTCATCAGCTTAGAGCCAAATTCTCCAAATGCCACTTTTGGGAGAATAAGGTTAAGTTCTTAGGCCATGTTGTATCTTCCGATGGCATTTCTGTCGATCCCTCAAAGATCGAAGCCATTCAGAATTGGAAGAGGCCTGAGAATGTTCATGAGATTCGTAGTTTTCTTGGATTGGCGGGTTACTACCGTCGGTTCATCAAGGATTTTTCCCGTGTTGTGCTTCCTCTCACAAGCCTTACCCGGAAAGGCATTCGTTTTATTTGGTCCGACAAGTGTGAAGCTTCCTTTCAGACATTGAAGGAACTTCTCATTAATGCTCCTATTCTTGTGGTTCCCGAAGGGAATCATGATCTTGTTGTCTATACCGATGCTTGTGGTAGTGGTCTCGGTGCTGTTCTTATGCAGAGAGATCGGGTAGTTGCTTATGCTTCTAGGCAACTACGCCCGAATGAAGTTCTCTATGCCACTCATGATCTTGAGTTAGCCGCCATTGTCTTTGCCTTGAAGATTTGGCGACATTATTTATTGGGCGAGCGCTTCATTCTTTATACCGATCATAAATCTTTGAAGTATTTGTTCACTCAGAAGGAACTCAATATGAGACAACAGCGTTGGCTCGAGTTTCTTGCTTCTTATGACTTTGATATCCAGTTTACCCCTGGTAAGGGTAATCGTGTTGCTGATGCGCTTAGTCGCAGACATTCGGCTGTTATTTCTATGATGTTTGCCGAATGGGATATTCTAGAGACTCTATCTTTTTGTGAAATTCGTGATCGAGGTTCATCTTCTTATTCTCCTATTCTATTATTTAGTTTGGGAGCTCGACCTATTTTATTGGATCGTATTGCCGATGGTCAGCGGCGTGATTCTGAGTTGATACATCTTATTCAGCTTTGTGAGTCTGGATCTTGCGATGAGGCGTTGCAAGATTTTAGCATTGATTCTCATGGGTGTCTTCGTAAGAAGAACCGTCTTTTTATGCCTTCTGATCTTGCACTTAGGCATGACATTCTTGATGACTGTCACCGTTCTAAGTATACCATTCATCCCGGTAGTAGCAAGATGTATGCCGATATGCGTCGTCTTTATTATTGGGAAGGCATGAAGCGCGATGTGGCAAGTTATGTGAGCAATTGCATAACTTGTCAGCGTTTTAAAGCCGAGCATCAGCGTCCTTCGGGTCTTCTTCAGCCTCTTGAGATTCCATTGTGGAAATGGGAACAGATTTCTATGGATTTTATTGACGGCCTACCTCGTTCGAGATCTGGCCATTCTAGCATTTGGGTTATTGTTGATCGCCTCACTAAGTCTGCTCATTTCCTCCCTATTAAGTCTAATAGGACTGCTTCGCATTTGGCTAAGTTGTATACCAAGGAAATCGTGAGACTTCACGGTGTTCCTAGTTCTATTGTGAGTGACCGTGATCTTTTATTCACGAGTCATTTTTGGAAGAGTCTTCAGCAAGCTTTGGGAACAAAGCTTAATTTTTCTACAGCTTATCATCCGCAGTCTGACGGACAGACTGAACGGGTAAATCGTATCTTGGAAGATCTTCTCCGTATTTGTATTTTTGATTTTGGTGGTAGTTGGGAGGATCATCTACCTCTTGTAGAATTCTCCTACAACAATAGTTTTCAATCTAGTATCGGTATGGCTCCTTTCGAAGCCTTATACGGAAGGCCATGTCGATCACCTTCATGTTGGTTGGAATCTGGGGGGAAGCTTATTCTTGGCCCGGACTTTGTTCGTCATTCTTCTGAGAAGATTGATCTTATTCGATTGAGAATGAAAGAGGCACAGAGTCGCCAGAAATCCTACGCGGACAACCGTAGGAAGCCTCTCGAGTTCTCGATCGGCGATCTTGTTTTTATTCGTGTTTCTCCTTTGAAGGGGGTTATGCGTTTCAGTGCGACTGGAAAATTGGCTCCTCGTTATATAGGACCGTTTTCTATTACTGAACGTATTGGCCCTGTGGCTTATAGAGTTTCACTTCCAGCTCATCTCTCTGGCATTCATGACGTGTTTCACGTCTCGCAACTTCGGAAGTGTCTTCGGGAGTCGGATTCTGTTATTACTTCTCCTGATTTGCATTAGCTTGAGATCTCACCGGACTTATCTATTGTACAGCAACCTATTCGCGTGCTTGACATGGAGGTGCGACACCTTCGGAACAAGGACGTGCCGCTCGTTAAAGTTCAATGGTCCGCTAATCCCAATGACTGTACTTGGGAAACCAGAGAGTATATTAAGCGATCTTATCCAGATTTTCTTTCTTTGCTTTGAAACGGTGAGTATGTCTTTTCGTTTCTAACTTGTTTACTTCTCTTTTGAATATTGTATGTATGTAGTTGTTACAAATATCGTCTCTAGAAATTGCGGGGACGCAATTTTGTAAGGAGGGGAGATCTGTAACAACCCGCATATTTAACGATTTTATATTTAAATGTTTAATTTAAATATAGCGTCGTTAGTCGGTTTTGGGGTCCAAAATGCTACTTTTTGCAAATGGCCGAATTGGAACTCGAAACTACCTCCATTGATTCCAAAATGGCGTTTGCAATCTTTTTGAGTATAATCTTTGATATGTTTGGAGTTTGTGGAATTTTGGCTACTTTTTCTATTGGGTTTGGGTTTGGGTTCAGCCCACTAGCTTAATTAACCCTCTAACTCAACCCCTTCTCTTCATTTTATCTCCTTTTCTCTTTATTCTCAAGCTAAAACTGAAATGGTGGAAGGAATGGAAATAGAAATTAGCAAGCCCTAGCTTCTTCTTGTAAACTTGATTCTTGCTCCAAAATCATAGAGAAGCCATTGGTAAGTTCATCTCCATCTTCTCCATCTCTTCTCCTCTTCAATTTCAGTAATTTCCTAACCCTAACTTAGGAAATACTTGCTTTGATTCTAGATTGAAGCTTGTTGAGTTGAAGTAGTGTTTGGTTGGTCTTCTCCTTGTGATTTAGCTCCTCCATCTTCTTTGTTTGTGAGATTAAAAGGTGAGTTTTGAACTCACATCTACTTCTCTTGATTTCATTGATGTTGGGTATGAATTCCTAACACCTTGTTCATATGCATTTGCTTTTGGTTTGAATTGAATTGGTGAACATTTAACTTTTTGGTGTTTTGGAGTCAAATCCTTGAAAATCATAGCTTTGATGTTTGATCATGGTTTTTGGTGGTAAATCGGAGTCAATGGTGTTGGGTTATCGATTGGCAAAATCCTCTTAAGTCCATTGCTCGATATGTTGCAAATGGGGTGGGTTGCTCCTCCATTTGCTAGGCTGGAAAACATTTCCAGCTACAGCCAGTCGACTGACCCCCTGCAGTCAGTCGACTGACTGCAGAGAGTAAAAAACTCTCGGGTCATGGTTCAGTCGACTGACTGCAGTAGGCCAGTCGACTGACCTGCTTCATTTTGTCCAGTATGCCTATTTGTTTGTGATTTTCACTTTTATCGATGTATATTGATTCTAACTAGTTATTATGCATATTTGACCTTAATGATTCCCTTTTGAATTCATTCACGGGTTTTATAAATGATTTCTTCAAACCGTATAGAAAGCTCGTTTCTCCAATTTATAAATTCTATTTAAAACACACACTTTCGCACTTCGAGCGAAGTGGAAGGGTGATTAAATGGTTGGGCAAAACACGGACCATGAATCTGTGCGTTTATCTTTCCGATTAGTCCCCGACCTATTCGATTGATTGTTTTGACCTTCGGGTTTAGTTTACCGATGATATGAGGTAAATTTGTACTGCTTTGAGTGTGAAAGTGACTGACAGATAGTAAACCGTTTAGTGCGAACGAGTGGTTATGGGACGCACGTTAACACTGTTCGGATTCCTTTTCGAGAGTTGTGACACATTCCGCCAGTTAGTGGTGTCCAGTACTGGGTCTACGACCTTCACCACTACGGTTTGTTGCCTCTGGGATGGTGTCTTCGGACTTTCTCCCTAGGTTTGTTGCCTTCGGGTATATTGCCTTCGGGTGTGTGCCTTCGGGTTTGTTGCCCTATATAGTTTCGCTCTGATGTTGGCCTTATGTGCCGCATGGGTGATACTTGGGTTTGGAGCCTTCGAGCTTATGGATCCTTGTTGTACAGTACTGAGCTCGAGCAATCATATGTTTCATTGATATTATATTCCCTTGGTATCGCCCATCGTGTTGGTCTGTTTGAGCCGCATGATGTATAACGTTTACCTTGTGGAACTTGTATACCTTATTGGTATTTGTTATTTGCCTATTGGCTTGTTTTGGGATATTTGTATCCTTTGTTTCTATATGTTGCCGATGATATGAGGCTTGTTCTATATGATTCATCTCTTGTTGATGATTGTGTTATCTCCTCTAGAGATATTTGTTATACTGTATGACCTTGCAGGTTTATTATTGTTCAGTTTATCTAACTGATTTGTTATCTAGACTGACCCGTGTATTTTTTACTCGGGTCAGACCGAGATGTTTCAGGTTAGGTGCTTTTGGGACTTAACCTATTTTGCTTCCGCATGGATTATTCGCTAGCTTCATTTTGTTATAGCGTCTTTTGTGGTCCTTATCTGTTGTAACTCTGATATTTATACTTTTTTCGTCTCGTCTGTATATTGTGGTCTCCTGTACCACTTGACATGTATTATTTTGTATACTCTGTTGTGTATCTGTTTATGTGTATATTATGATCGACTGTTCTGTGATGTGAATTACATTTGAGTTGTTATATTTTCTTCTGATAGATCCTATAGCCATTGTAGTTTTTCTTTAAATATTTATTGAATAGGTCGAATTTTAATGTGATTCTACTTTTCGACGTATTTATTGAATAGTTAAGGTAAGATTACACATGGTCGCTTCCATTATACTCTATTGTCCGCGTTAGCCGACAGTATTATCTATGTAATACCCTTTGTTAACGAGGCTCTCGGAGTGGGGCGTCACACAAGCTTTAAGGTGCAGGCCAGGGATTTTTTCTTCCCTCTGTTTCAAGTAAAATTTAACTGTAAGTAAATTTAAATTTGTTGTTAAAAAATTTTAGTAAGTAAAATACATTAGAGCTTAAACAAGTTCACACAAAATTTGTTGCAGATAACAAATTCAAAATCAAGCTAAGAAGAAAAAAATACAGTTCCAGGTTTTGATTTTCAAATAGGAAGATTGTCTCTGCTAAATTATACATGTGAGTAGATCTTTCAAAAACTTGATTTTTGATCTGTTGTCTAAAAACGTGATGTAAGCAAGTTTGAATATGGGTTTGCATGCAACAAAATCTGTGAATGAGTTTATGCATGTTGCCTGTGCATGTTGATGTACAGGATTGCTAACCCTGTTCTAGCTACAGTTTTTAGAAAAATTGTCAAAAACTCCAAATTCTTCATTTCCAGTTTTGTTAGATTGAAGTGTCAAACAATTTTTTTTTAAATTAATTAAGATTGAATTTGAAAAACATTTAAAAGACTAATATCCAGGATATAGAGTTTGGAACAAGAAAACATAGTAAAACTCGATTTATAAATTAAATTTGAATTCTTCGATTATTCGATTTGATCATATAACCTAAATCATCTTTGAAATTGTTGATTTTCAAGATTAAAATCTTGATTTTAAATTACGTTTGGAGTGAGCATTTTGATGTTGAACTGGAAATGCATGTTTGGGTTTTTCTAGCGACAGAAGCGATTTGGGTGGTTGAAATTTTGCTTGAAGGTGGTAGGGGAGTTGTTGAGGCTAAGAAAAATATCAGGTGATTTTTTCGGTCACCGTGGCGTCGAAGGTTGATCGGTGAAAGGTAGAAGCCTTAAAATGGATTGCGATCAAATTTGTGGCCACTGCCGTGCCTTTGATTGATCGAGTCATTTGGGGTTTTGGGGAATCGTAGTGGGAAGGGATAGCTTGGTGTGGCCAGAGTATTGGACTTTTCGGTTGTCGGCGTGGGGTGTTCGAGGTGTTATTCTGGTGATGGCTGCTGTGGTTACTTTGACTGAGGCAACTCGATTTTGTTTTCGAATTCTACCTGGGTTTTCTTGTGTTGGGGTAGCAAGAGGCGGTCGAAGTTGGTCTGCCGGTGGGGGTCCTTGAGGCCGAAAGGTTGACGTTGATCGGTGCACGCGTTAGGTTTGTGTGTCAGGTTGATGGATAGGGGAAGATAGGTGGTAGCTCGAAGCAGTACACGGAGGAATTGGTGAAAAAATCGAAGATGAACTCGTGTTAATTTAGCATTGTATGGGTTTGTACTTACGCAAAGTTTTTGTTTAAAATTTTTTAGGCATACGGGTCGATTTTTGAAAATCTCGAAGCAAGCGGCAAAATTTTCCGAGAAAGACTCGAAGTGGACTCAGAATTGATACATAAAACAGTTTTACTTTAAAATGAAAATTCAAACTTTTGAACGATTTTAAATGCCTTTTATCAAATGATGATTTTTATTTAAGTTCTAGCTAATTAAGGTTTAAGCAAGACATTTTAAAGTAATTAAACTCAATTTAAATTTTGTTACATTATTTTAAGAATTTATTTATACAAATTGAATAATGAAATTAAGGAAGGCAATTAAGATAAATGTTATTTAAAACAAATCTTAATCTTTTAATCAACTAATGTGATAAAGATGATTTATAAAACAAGTTCTAAAGGAAAATTAAAGTAGTTAATTTATCTTTTGATTTACTAAATAATTGAAGATTTTGATAATTACTTGAGAAGTAATTACTTAAATTAAATTTTTATTATTAAAGATTTATTTAATAAATAATTAAGGTTAATTAATTTGTAATTAATTATTAATTAATTAAGGAAATAATTAATTAATAAAAGTAATTAAAATTTAATTAATTAACAATCAAGGGTTAATTAAGATAATTAATTAAGGAAATAATTAATTAATAAAAGTAATTAAGATTTAACTAATGAACAATTAAGGATTAATTAATTAGGGTAATTAATTAAGGAATGATTAATTAATGAAGATGATTAAAGATTTAATTAATTTTAATTAAGGATAGCTAATCGGTGATTAAAAATAATTAATGAAATTAATTATGTGATTAATTAGTTTAATCACACGATTAATTCATCTTAATTGTAGATAATTAATAACAATTGTATGATGTGTACTGATTGATATCTCTGATTGTAATTGTGATGCTATGTGATATGAATTGCTTTATGCCAAGCTATGATATCTGTGATGAATATACTTCTGTGTGAATATGAAACCCTTTTGGCCTGTAAAACGACACTTGAATTTCGATGCGACCGGGAGTCGGATTCCAGTTGGTTATCCGAAACCCACATCGAACCTGTGAATCTTTATGAATGACATATCCACATGTTTTTAATTGACGCTCACTATTCGAATTAGCCGGGAGAGGACCTTTGTGTCGTATAACCCATTCCCAATAGTGATACGACGAAATGGATGAGCATTTGAAGACATGGTGAAGACAGGACGTCTTCGAGAATGATAAGATAACCTGTTGAATGACTCTGCACTGAGTTGCTTCGGTACAGAGTTCTCCATATGCGATGGGAAGTCCGATCGGGATTGTGGATGCCCGGATTGCAAGGGCTTCTTCGAAAGTGCCTTCGGTTCTATTCGAAACTGGTACAGACTTGTATGGATTGTATGTCTGACATTACATTTTGAGATATAAAGCAGATTTATTTCAAATACATTTCAGTTGGTGGCAAAGAATTTATTCTCTTAGCTTAACACCTTCTCTGAGACGTACGATCTCAGAGGTTATGTAGTTGAAGGTTATCAGTAATATATTCCCAACTTGGTAATGTGGCATGCTGAGTGCTGCTGATCATTTGTTGATCAAAGCATGGCTTTTGTGAAAAGCGTAGCTTTATGGACGAGACTTCGTCGAACCTCACAACCCGGTAATGGTCGAAACAGGAAAGATGCAGCAAGGTTATTGGGTGTAGCGCCCCTTAGGGTATGTGCATTTCCTTCTGGATAGAAGTGGTATCACGGTATAGAGCCCAGATACTTAACTTATTTGGATATCAAAAATATATATATTACTTTGTGGTTGTTTTTTTGGGGCCCCGGATAAAGGTTGGGTACAACCGGGGGATGACATACTCGTGTCAGTAGTTACCTAGATACAGAGGTGACCCGGCCTTGTGTTGATAGAGATCCGGTTAGGTTCTCGAGACATCCCTCCAGAGGCGTATCCATGTGGTCCAGGAAGTTCCTTAGCCTGACCATTTGTTGGAAATCCAATTACCAATACGAACCCAGTACGGTTTTAATTGTATTACCTGTCATTTACTTATGGTGGCGCCCTACTATTTAGATGGTAGCTATAGTAGGCATAGTTCGGAATGTCTATGCTAGCTAAGATTAATATTATACTTTCGAAAATGTTTTCTACACTATGCACTAATAATAATATCAAAGAGCTTTCTTGTATAAGGCATATTTGACTATCATACGAAGAAATCTCCCCCAAGTGTGCGATTGCATTGTATGTGTGGCGGGAGGTCGTATGGTAGTTCCATTTTTCAAAAGCATGAACGGTTTTCTTTTAAAAATATGTTTTATTTCAAAGCAACTTTTTTATGTACTCATACCAGTCCCACTACTAACCCGGAGTTTATTGTTTCCTTTCTAAACTCTGTGTGCCCATAATTTCCACACAGGCAGCCTAGTAGCAGGTTTTCCGTGTTTTGGTGCTAGCTAGATTTTGAAGTCTTATGGTTTGGAGGCTATCGGTTTTTGAAGGCTTTTGACTTGGAGATATTTTGAAAACTTTTGGATCTCAAGGTTCTTAGTTTGGATGTTCGCTATCATTTCATTTCTTTGAAGACTTTCTTGGAATGCTATCACTTGTTGTTTCTGTCGTGATGGTCTATTTTGAAGTTGTGATATATGTATAAAAATACTCTGATGTTGGTGATGATGTTGTAATAAATATTGAGACGATGTTGTATCTGGAATATTGATGTATGGCAGTTCATTTTGTTTCCGCTGTTTATATTCATCTAATGTTGTTATAAGCTCCATCCGAACAGGAATTCGACGTTCGAATCTCCGGCAGTCGAATACAAGTGAGGTATTTGATGTCGATTTTTGAACGCTGGATTTTGGGTCGTGATAATAGGTACATACGAAGGCTGTTTAGACATATATGTGGATTTTATTTTGCTTTTGCTTGCTTAATATGAGTGAACTCGCTCGTACTAATAATAAAAAGGTACATAACTCGGATTACATACTTCACTTTTACATTTTACCCTACGAGATGCCTCGCCATTGAGATAAGATGTATATTAGATATATTTAATATATATTTGGGTTATATATTGTATTGTAAAAAAATTTCAAATCAAGCTGCGGATAGGAGACCCTGTTAAAATTTTCCAAAAATCTGGGTGTTAGAAAATTTTTGAGATTTTTAAATTCTATAACTCGTTCTATATATAAGCTGTAATTTCCGTTAACCGATATCGGAGTGGCATAGTATAAGTATAGTAAAGGTTTTCTAGTAGGATTTTAAAGTTTATAAGTTGATAATTTTGAATAAAAAATATCAAGTGTTAAATTCCATACTTAATCTTTTCAAGGACGAAAATTTTTGAGTGGGGGAGAACGTAACAGCCCGTATATTTAGCTATTTAAATTGTAGACTTTGATATAATTATTGAATAAAAATGGTTAGAAATAAAAATTTAATGATTTATTATAGTAGATTATTGAATATAATAAAATTTTGAAATAAACGATTCTAAAGATTTTGGCGATAATAAGTATGGAAATGAAATTCTATATATTTAATGTGTTTATAATCAATAGTTGGAATTGAATAATGAATATTAAATGGCTGTAAATTGAAAGTAGTTGTTTTATTATTTGAATTCGTTTTGAAATTAAATTTTATAAGTTAAACAACTTATCTTGAAATATGGTAATTCATTGGATGATTTAATTGTTTAAAATTTTATATTGCAATTATTTAAATAATTGAATTGTGGATTTAATGTGAATGGAAATGCTATTGGAAGTTGATTTAAATTTTATTTAGACAACTTGTGTGTTCCGCCATCTTCTTATCGACCCATACTCTCTCCTCTCCTTTATTTCTATTCATAGCTGATAGCAAAAAAAATGAACGAAGGTTGCGAGGCAACCTGGGGGGAAGATTGAGCGATTGCAAGTGGGTTCTTCGGCCTGGTGATGGAGCGTGGCGTCGCTTGGAGGCAGAGGCGGTGACTGTTAGGGTTTTTGGTTTTGGGGTTTGCTGCGCGTGCTCGTGTATGCGCGTGGGAGAAAGGCGACTAGAGGAGGTCGCCATGGCCAGGCACGGCGGTGACGGCGGTGACGGCGTGACGTAGCGGAGGTGGTCGACGGCAGCACTAGAGGTCGCATTCAATAACTAAGAAATATGGAAAGTGAATTCGTGATCTGGAGATGGAGAAGCGGCCTATATCTTTGCCCAAGAAGGTTAGTGTTAGGTTAAGTTTTAATTAGTTGTTAATTATTTCAGTTAATTAAGTCTTATCATATCGCTATGTTAATTATCATATAACTTTTGCTTACGAGGTCCGTTTTGGACAAACAAATTATGTTGGATTCGTATTGACGTCGTCTGCAACTTGTTGTGAAGTGTTATTTATTTAAAGTTGAAAATATTTTTAGTTTCAAATAAAAATTTGAGTGTTTATACGCTCACTAAGTACTAGAATATTTTTATGCTAATTAAATTGAAAATTATGAAGTAATTTTAATTTATTAGTTGTTGTTTGATAATTTTAATTGATATTTGAATTAACTGGTAGAAATTTTAATTGACAGTAAATTGCATTGGAACTAAATTACTATTAAACTCCCGATTATTGATAACTAGTAAACTGTATGATTTTTACTGATTTGGACAATGATTGTGATGGATGCTATTAATTGATATTTGGACGACTTAAATGTTTGTTTATTTTGATATATCCTGTTATCATCCTGTATATTATTTACAGTACATAAAACTGTAAATTGAATTATTCCGAATAAATTAAGAAATAGATTGAAATGATATATACCTATGACATTTATTTTGTATTGTAACGATATATATCCATCCCTGGAATTATATTGGAACAATTGATTCACTTGGCCATGGATAGAAAATTATATACGGACACCGGATTGGTTAAATTAAATGATTTTAAGATTTTGATTTGAAATTATTTAAAATGATTTTGATTTTAAGAAATAAAACCGAATTTATGGAAATGGAATCATTTTTAAACATAAGCTCGAAATGTTAAAAATGAACTTGTCAACAAGAATTGTTTAAAGAGTCAAGTTTGAAAATTTGAAGTTATAATTGAGAAACCTTTTGGATGATGGAAATTGATTTGTTTAAGTGATTTAAATTTTTACTCGAACTTTGAAATAAATCCAAGTAAAAGTAATTTAAATGGCTATTTTGAAATTTGAGCTCGAGATGAGTTATTTTAAAGATTTGAATCTTAAATTGAATATTGAAGTTAAATTTAATTTAAGCGATTTAAATCGATATTCTAAAATCAAACTCGAATTTATATAAATCGAATGGTTAAAAATTGAGAATTGAATTGAAATTAATTCAAATTGGAGTTGAATTGAAATTAATTGGAATTGAAATTAATTTGGAATTGAAATTGATTTGAACTGAAATTAGAATTGAAGTTAATTCGAATTGAAATCGGAATGGAATCGATTAAACTGAATTGTTTTGAATTGAAAGTTTGTAATTGGATTAGTTTGATTTTGAAACTATTTTCAAAATAAATTATTTTACTATATAAACTGTTTAAAAAACCTATCTTTTAGATGTTTAAATTACTTTGATTTTCCAAAATATTTTACCATATAAACCATTTTCAATACTCTAACTATTTCATATTAAACTATTTTAACTTTTAAACTATTTAAAATATTTCAAACTAATTTCTCAAAATTCAAACTGGTCAAAGTGGGAACTGTTCATATTTAAATCATGGATTTAAATATGAATAATGGTTAAAATTAAGTTATAACCTGAATTATTATTTGAATCAAATTTTGAAGTGAAATTAACATATCGAACTGAATTGACATATTTTGATTAAATATGAGGATTTTTTAAACGAATGATATTTTGATGCAAATATGATATTTTGATATCAAATGCGAATTGTTTCGAAATATAAAAGTACCAACTGATGTGTAAAACGACTTTTGGTTGTTAAAGAGACTGTGGCTTCTTATTGGCATACTCTTTGTCAATATTGGAACCACGTTAACAACTGTGTACACGGAGTAGACTACAGAATGAAGTGGTTGGTTTTTGGTGTCGTTTGTTGGATTTGAAGAAAGAGATCGATTATGGATAGGCCCCGACGCTTGTGCTAATTTGAAATGATTTAAACAGGTCGGCTTGACATGGCCAAGTGGGCTAACTACCCCTAGAGGACATCCGTTCTTCGATTTTCTTGGACTCGGTCCATATTATTCCTCTTGTTGTTGGTTTCGATTGGTGCACCTTGATTTTAGGATAGCCTCCCTTTGACTCGATATGAGATGGATGTAAGCGGTAGGCGGTCGTGGCTACGATGCGTTACCACCAGCTCTGCGACCCGAACTGGTAGTATCCTACCCTAGGCATTACCTCACGTGCCTTGTCATACTTTTATTCCCAAACGAGACCCCTACGATTTTGGTTTGGTGTTGTCGTATCAAAGCGCATCCCTATCCCCCGACGTGCTACTGGGGCGTTATATGCGAACTGTAGGACAATGCTTAAAAAAAAGTTAAGAGAGATTAATGTAAAGCCTTAGCGCTATAAAAAATATTTATTTTACAGATTAGAAATTATATATGTAGCGTATTCTACTACATATAAATATTTTGAAAAATCCTTAAGAGATTGA
The DNA here is from genome assembly GCA_030765085.1 of Allium cepa. Taxonomy (NCBI): domain Eukaryota; kingdom Viridiplantae; phylum Streptophyta; class Magnoliopsida; order Asparagales; family Amaryllidaceae; genus Allium; species Allium cepa. The sequence goes on from CM060946.1 coordinate 273,933,183, forward strand.
AAACCTCGTAACATCTCTTGAGTTATCGTACACACGTTATACACTAGATAGAAGATGTGAAACCCCGTAAATATCTCTGTACATTCATGTTATATGTGATGTCGATTTAACTCACATAAGGATATTTTAGTCCTGACTTGAGTGTTTTGTCTTTTCATTATGCACCGGTTAGCCCTGAGTTTTCAGCGTATTGAAGACTATTTTTGGAGGATGAGGATGGAGATTTGGTATACTATTACTATTATTATTCCTTGCATAATGTTGTCTGCTGCATTATTTTATTTGTCCCTGTTATATATATATAACTATGATAAATGTGTATAAATTATAATCAAATGTATAGTATAAACAGCTTCATGATATGTTTATTTGATTATTATATTTTATCATTCCCCTACGAGATTCTGTGTTTGTTTTCTTCCTTCTTTCTTATTTTCCTTAGTTTTCTTAATCAACCCCATTGATTATCTATGTTCCCAATTCTTTGAGTTGGATATGTGTGGATTACTGTCAATTTAAACCTTTCGAAATGCGGGTCATCACACTTAAATAACTCATTTTTATTATTTAATAAGTGAAATGACCCATTATTTTTCATAATTAAAATATTAAATTAAATAAGATTTTAGAATTTAATATTGTGCAAATTTGAAATCTAGGATTTATTAATGAAAATAATAATAAGAATATGATTTTAAAATTGTTGTTTGAATGTAATGACAACTACTTTAATGAAATTCCAAAAAAACTGAAATAATCGTAAAGTTAATTTGGTTATAACTATAAATAAAGAAAAAAATTAGTATTCGATGAAATTAATGAAATTGAAATAGATTTTGTTAGTCCGTGAGATGATGGTTTTGATGACAACAACCTTAGAATAGATTATAAAATATTAATACTAACGGTATAAGTTCAGATATATATGTATATGCAGGATTTAACCATGGAGGTACCACGAATGAAGACTGTACAGTATAGAGATTCAAGGTATCAAGATTGAAGACTCATGAGTAACAAGAATATCAAGATTATCAAGAGTTCAAGATTTCAAGTAATTTACTTTTTAATTAGGAATTTTGTTAAAACTCCTAGAAAAGCACTGACATCTTAAAATCCAATTTATTAGTGGAATGGAATCCACTTCGAGCCCATTAAAGGGATGGAACCCTAAGTAGGATGGAACCTATGAAAAATCTAGTGGAACATTGTTTTGTATCCACTAACTTTTTATTCAAAATGATTTTTCAAAATTATATTTTGTTTTCAAAATGATTTCACAGCCTTCCTTTTAAAAGAATCAAAAACGTCTATCCTAATTTCAAATACTTTTAGCCTCAAAATAATCTTGAATTTCAAAATAAAATAATTCTTGGTTTTAAACTATCTTTTAAAATAAAAGTATATTTAATTTTTTAATATTTATATACTTAGATTTAAATATAAAATTATAGTAAAATTTTATATATACCAAAATATTATTCTATATATTTATTTATGTATTTCAACTATATTTAAGTATATTTATAAAAGTTTAAAATAGTTTTAAAATAAAATAAAAGTTATTTTCAAAGAAAAATAAAACATCAAAAATTCCTTTGGGATGTCGACATGGCCAAGTACCCCATATCGACATAGTGTCAGTTGAGTTCAAAATTTAAATTTCAAAAAGAAGTGTTTATTTGTCATAACACTTCACGAATGGACATGACTGTTGTTCTTCTATAAATGGGGTTGGTTTCAACGAATTTCAATATATATTTTCTGGTTTTTCACTCCTCTTCTTCTTCCACATTTCTATATACATATTCTTCCCATTACTCTGCCGAAATCAACATTGAATCTAACTAGATCATTTCTGCTTTGAATCTCTATCACTATCTCAACAAGATCCTCAGTGCTATTCACAGTTATAGTTTTCTTTGTAATCAATTTAGCGAGAAAAGGTGTGATTGTGGCCTTGGAAATCAATCAAGTGAGATAAGGTGTGATTGTAGCCTTGGGAAATCAATTGGGTGAACTTGTTGCCCGAGAAATCAAGTATCTCTACCAAGAGGATTGTGATTCTGGAGGGTGTACCTTGTTGCCTTGAAATCGAGGGTGTAATTGTAAAGATTGCTTTTGAAAGGAAATCCATACTTGTTGTGTGGGACTGGATGTAGGGTAACTCCGAACCAGTATAAAATCCGATGTGTTCTTTCCTTTACTGCTTTACTTTATTTCTGCATCTGTATTTATTTCTGTGATCATATCTGTGTCTGAATATTGCATACATCTGTGTTAAAATTAACATAAACTTCAAAAGATTTAGTAATTCTTTATAAACACTATTCACCCCCCTCTAGTGTTAATCCTAGCCTTAAGATCATTAATCCGCATTTCTTACATTCGTATCAGAGCAAGGTTTTCAAAGTTTCATAATCTGAATTTTGAAAAAGTTTTCAAAATGGCTACCAACACTGGTACTGTTACTAACACTAGTATCCCTATCGCTAGTTCATTTGTAGAAGGTCAGTCTACTGTCATACCACCACTTTAATGGCAGTAACTATGCATATTGGGCATGTAGGATGAAAATATATTTACAATCTATAGGATTAGACACTTGGAATATCACACAATCTGAATATTCTGAACCCACAACTGTTTTTGCACAGTGGACCGCTGAGAAAAAAGCTGTTGCACAAAATAATTCTAAAGCAATGAATATTCTGTTTTGTTCACTAGATAAATATGAATTTAATAGAGTGTCAGTTTGTAAGTTCGCATATTAAATCTGGAAAATTTTGCAAGTAACTCATGAAGGAACAAGCAAAGTTAAAACAGACCAAAATTTTCATGCTCACAAATCAGTTTCAATTATTTAAAATGAATTCTAATGAGTCTATTTCAGATATGTATATTAGATTTCAGGATGTTGTGCATTCTTTAATATCCTTGGAAAAGGAATTTTCTGAAGAAGATCAAGTCGGAATTTTTTTAAATTCTCTTACACCAGAATAGGATCAAAAGACACTTGCGATCGAAGAGGCAAATGACATCAATACCTTAAAGATAGAAGAATTAATTGGAAATCTAGTGACATTTGAAGTCCAAATGATCGGGAGAAGAGAAAGAAAAGCATCTGAAAAGAAATCAATGGCACTCAATGCATTGACCGATGGATCAGACTCAAACAGTGATAATGATGAAGAGATTGGCTTTATAACCAGAAATTTTAGGAAATTCCTGAAATACAGAAAGATGAATAATCTCAAGAGAAACAACTATAAGAACTTTGGAAATCAGAATATAATTCCAAATAATGTCAAATGTTTCAATTGTGATGAACCAGGCCATATCAAAAGAGACCGTCCTTATCCAGATAGGCAAAATCCTCCTATGAACAATGATCCTGCAAAGAAACAGAAGCGTGCATTTACTGCTACCCTAGATGACTCAGATTCGTCCTCAAGTGATAATGATCAAAAGACAGATAATTCAAATTTGTGTTTCACTGCAGTTCACGACTTCGACGAATTCAGAGAAATAGACTCAGAAAAAGGTACACATTTACAATATGATTGGTTGAAATTGCATGCTTAGAATTAGATGCTTGATTGATTGATTTTGAATTGGTGTGTTATTTGAATTTTAAAATTTTTACTATTATTTTATTACTTTTATTATATTTTACTATTATTTTTATTATTATTTTCATAGTATAATAATATATTGAAAATACTATAATTCTAATAATATTCCAGATATATATACTTAAATATAATAAGTATATATATATATATATATATATATATATTAGAGTACTTAGGAAAAATAAATCACAAAAATTTATAGACACATGTCGACATGGTCCCCACCATGATGTCAACATGGGTACAGAATTTGAAATTCAAAATTTGAATTCAAATGGTTGAATTTCCTTCCACCTTTTCACTTCATTTAATTCTCTGAAAATGCATATTTTGACCAGAGAACATGTCCTCTGAGAATCTATTTATTCACTATCTTTTATTGTAACGACCCGGAAATTTCGATCCCGAAATTTCCAGATAGTTAGTGAAAAGAAGAAAAGATAGAAGAAGAAGAACGGAAAAGAATCACACAATCTCACATTCGCAGCGGAAAAATATAATATCAAAAATAATAATAGTCATACAAAGGGAAAACTGTACTTGTCAAATTACACTTTTATAATATCAGAGTTTCAACATATTTACAACCACAGGACAGATAAGTAATCTGTTTCAGATACTATATATAACACAGTAGAAACTCTCCATACGTTCCTGCTCTCCAGCTCGCCACCTGAGCTCCAGAACGTCCTTACCTGAAAATCTGTAATACTTGGTCTGACCCGAGCATTACATCAAAGTAACACCTGGGTCAGGCTGGAAACCAGCGTGAGTAAACCCATTTAATCATGGAATACAACAGCATAAAATTTACAGAAAACCCGGGTAACTCGTATCAATTTACAAATTCACAATTTGATATAGACATTACTTATCACATATCAACTTCTAAGTACCAAAAACTTAGATTAAAAGGTCCAATTAACTTAAATCATTTCATTCCAACCTATCGATTTTACATATCAATCTATAAAGAATCGAAGTGGTTTTGGGGTATTTACTAATACCCGACTCCAGTCTCTTCAAAACCAGTATTATCTTAACTTGAATTATTCAAGTGAAATATAATTCAATTTTAAATACAGGATGTCACATAATTCTTCATTAATAGATAATCACATCATCACAATTTAAATCAAACATATCTTGTCACATAACATCACAAACCACATATTTGGAATAACAATTAATCAAGGGCTTCCAATATTATTCTATTTATCCTTTAATTACATTTAAGTAATTAACCCTTAATTAATTTCACAAATTAATTATTCCTAACCATTCACCGCAAATAACCTTCAATTACATTCACCAATTAATTATTCTTCTAATTACAATTAATCAACCTTGATTTATCACATTAGTAATTAACTTCCTTTAATTACTTATATCAATTAAATCAACCTCTTAATTAATCTCATTAATAAATCCTTTTATTCACACCGAGTAATCACTACTTAATTACTTCCTCTTAAACATATCATAATACAGAACATCGCAAATTATCAAACTAGATATTATTCCGATCATTCAATACAATTCAATTCAATCCAACTCATCATTCTAATAGAAAGATCAATTTATCACCAATTTTGATTAATCATATCAAACTGCAAAATGGATTGAATTAATTTCCTTTAGACCCTGCTTCCTTTAATTACTCACATCAACTAATTATAATATAATTAATTACATAATTAATTATTCTCAGTCAATTTCATCAATTAATCATTCTTTGATCAATCACATTCATTAATTATCCTTAAATTACTTATATTAATCAATTAACCTTTTAATTGATTATGCCAAGTAATTAATCCTTAATTACTCCCATTAATTTACTTCCATAAGTAATTATCCTCTTTATTTAATTACATTCGGTAATTATTGTACTAAATCAGTTTCATTAAGTGTTTATCCTTAATTAATTAACTAATTAATTATCTTAAATTAACTACATTGATTAATTAAATATCACTTAATCTCAAGTAAATGATTCTCTTCTTAATTACATTCATCAACTATCAATTAATTACTTATATTGAGTAATTATCTTTTGATTGTTAATATTAATCAATCAACCCTTATTAATTATTTTAAGTGATTAACTTTTAATTAAATTCACTACTTAATCATCTTTAATTAGTCCGAAAATTAATTGGAAAAAAAAATTTTCTCATACAAATTAAGTACTTAATTACATTATTATTCTTTATTTGAGAATCATTTAGGAGTTAACTTCATAATTATATCTAATATAATTATTTTTAAACAATAACTTTGAATCAAACAAATTAAATCACAAGATCACTTGGCTTGCAATTTATATTGAAATTTGTTTCTTTTGAAAACTAATCATTTTCTTTTAAAACTTGGTTCGTTTTTCATTTATAATTTAAACTTTGTTATTAAAATTACCCGAGCCACTCAAACTATACTCCAGCCCATCCTATATTGCTTCGAGTTAATCTCGAGTCAAAACACGCGAGCACTAACCCAATGAAAAAAAACAACCTGAATCTTTATCATCTTCTTCCTCTTCTCTGGGAAAAATATTTTTCCTTCCAAAGACTGCTGCTACGGTAAGATACCGTATGCACGTGCACACGTGACTGGACGATCGTTCATCACCACCGACATCTTTCCCAAACCACCTTCTCCTTCCTCGATGCTCACGGCTCCAGTAAAATCCCTAAAACCCTTAGTAATCGAAGTTGAGCAAAATCGCCACACCCATATGACAACCCCTACCTAATTCTTCCTCGTGCCGCCGCTGGTGACTTCAGGAAACCCCGCTGCCTCGCCTTGAGCTACACCAATACCCAATCTTCCTTTTCCCCCTACCCTTGTCCAACTCGACGTTGCCTCCCCGTCGCACTAATCAATCAAACAACATCGATAATACTGGGTATAAAACCCTAAATTACCCTCCTTTGATCACCATGGTCCCCGAGAACCCCTGCCACTATTTTTCCTTTAACCACCTTCACCTCAGCCTTCTTCGACCAGATTCCTTGAACTTGAAAGCATCTGGGTTGCCAGAAATTTCCCACTGACCCAATTACGTTCAAACATACATTCCTCTGAAATTACCATACAAAAAATCATGATACATTCTCTAAAAATCATAGTTCGCGAAGGTGGATCAGATCATAAATATGAATCCTCAAATTATTCAATTTGAAATTCTGGTATAATCAAGTTTTTAACTGTCTTGTATATATACTGGGTAAAAATATCTTAAATTCTTACCTAAATTATTTTTAAAATTTAAACCTTGATGTTTCTAACAACTTTTGTTTAAACATCATAATATATAATAAATCAGAGAAATATCAGTTAATTTATTTATTTATTTTTGAATTATATTAGCACCCAGAAATAGGAGAACAGAGCCTATGATCTTTTAACAGACATGCACCCAAATATATTCATATATAATTATGATATCAACCATAGAGACCATTTAACATCAATTCAAGTTCAAGTTTCACTACATGCATCAAAAGAAAATATAAAAAAAATCAGATGAAGGCACTGTTTACTCACCTTGCATTTAACAGAGAATCTTGTATTTGAAATCTGGAAATGCTTTTTAGAACTTTAATCTTGTTTTACTACATTGCATTTCTTCCCGATTACATTTGCATGTTTCCAGAATTTTTTTTGCAGGCTTAAGATTTACTTATGTTTGAAACTACATGCTACAGATTTTCAGGGGTTTGAAGATTTACAGGGAAATGATTTGGTTTCTAGCTTGAGGAGTTTTGATAATTAATGAAATTACAGGCTTATGAAAATGTAGATGGTTTGTATGCTTGAAGATGTGCAGGTTGATATTGTAAGTGGATTACATGTTTAAGAATGAAGATGAAATTTTCAAGCTTTATTCTTGTTTCAGGTTTTATGAAGTATAAGTCATATTTGTCTTTGAAAATGAGAATAGAGAAAAAAAGAAGATAAGAAAACATAAGTATTATAAAGGCTGAAAAATAAAAGAAAAACTAAAATAAAATAAATGACACTTGTAAATACAAAGCTTACAATTGTCAAAGTAAATGATTATCTCCTTACAAATGTTTGAATGCAAGAATTAAATGCTAACAAATGTTTACATTTGTTATAATGCATAATGAATTTATTCATATTTGTAATTAAAGTGTACCTAATATGTTTATGTATTTTTATATAATATTCTTTATCAAATCTTATTTTACCCAAGTCTTATGCATTTGTTAATTTCATGTATCATAATTCTTAAAAATGTTTTAGAGCCTTTATTTATATATTTCTTATGTTTTAATAATATATGTCTTTATATATATATTATGTATTATGTTTTATTTCAAGTACAAAAGAAAAAGATTTTAATCTTTCATTTAAATCCTATTTAAACTATCATACTTTTAAATTTAATAAATATCGATCTTAAGTATTTTGAATTTTATATTAAATCAAACAAAGCTTCCAATTACACAAGATATACTTGTAATTTCCAACTTATATAGTTTGCATATCTATTTATATCTTTGTTATTTTATTATAAGATTATCATTTCCAACTGTTTAAAATATCCATTCAGAAATCAGTATTTATTATAGCTCAACTCCAATTATATACATTTAGATATTATTAATTACCAGAATTTATTTGTTAAATCTGTAAATTATTATTTCCAATAGTTTAAATCAGATAATTATACAATTATCCGATGCCAAAGAAATCCGGATTATCACATTCCTCCCCCCTTTGAATCTTTTCGTCCTCGAAAAGGAACGAAACCAGAGTTTATTAAAATGCTTACTATCCGAAAAATTTCTTTGATAACTTAAAACATTTTAAAACATATATAGTATTACAAAAATAGTTTTTATAAAAATACTTTTATTACTCGATGTCTCAACCAGTCCATCCTTGTTCTCATAGAAATTCGGTCATACGTTGATCAGGGGTAAGACTGAAAATCTACAAATACTTAGCAGACTCATTATCAGCATCCAGTGAAAATACTTGGAAAATATTTTTTTTATTGAAAACATAGAAACAGTTTTTGAAAATAGAGGATATATCTTTGGTGAGAATGCTCTGAAAATCATCACCCCCATCCATGGCCACAGTTACATTTCAGGGTTACGTTGCCGTCGCAGCAAAAGTCCATGTAACTGCAGGCTCTCGGCGGCCTCTCGATTACGCCATGGAACCCACACAACAGATCACAGTTACATCCAGGGTTACGTTGCCGTCACAGCAAAAGTCCATGTAACTGCAGGCTCTCAGCGGCCTCTGATTTTCGCTGTCGAAATGAAACTTCTCCACTCCTACATAGGTCGCAGTCTGCCGATATAAAATCAAACGCAAACTGCTGGCTCTCAGCGGCACACACGACTTTCGCTATGTTATACCATAGGTCGCAGTTACATCCTGGGTTACGTTGCCATCGCAGCAAAAGTCCATGTAACTGTTGGCTCTCAGCGGCACACACGACTTTCGCTATGGTATACTTTACTCATAATCCCCAGGAACTAGTTTTGTCCGGACTCCTCACAGGATCAACTTTAGACCCCCCCTTGGGGCTCAAGGCAGCACCACCCGGTGGTACTCCTGAGAAGTTCATTTCAAGGGAGCGCCTTTGTCCCCAGAGCCATCATCAAAACATTTTATACTATACACATATAGTATCTTTAAATCATACACCTAGTATGATCTCATACAAAGCTCCTTTACACAAAATCGATTATTCCAAAATCGATAATTCTCAAAGTAGGCTTTCCAAATTCAATATTGATTTTACCCAAAAATCAAAAGCCTCTCCAAATCCATAGGTTCCCAAAACCCTTTTCCAAAAATCCTCATAAGATCCTTTGTACACACATATATATATATACACAGATATATATAATTTTCAAAACTTTGGATCATTTCAAACTTGTATAAAACTCCTTTTATACTTCAAAACACCTTCAAAACCCTTTTCTTCTGGCAAAAGATTCAGCAAGGGGAGCTTAGTTTTATAAAACAAAGATATTTAACTTTGTTTACTCAAAATCAAATATTCAAATTTGATTACTCTTTTTAATATCATTTTCATTTAAATCCGTACGATGTACATATATCATTCGTACGCTATACCAATCTGATCCATCACTCGACCACACAATTTCACTTCCGAACTAGTATCATCCACCCGACTTCCTAGTGCGGACACAGATCTGGTTTCTTGATCAGAAACCGTCTTTCTCCTTGCATAGTCATAACTATGATAGAGAACATCCGGAACCAATCAACAATCCATATCCAGGTTCGCCGTCGAAAATCGAGTGAAAAATCTTACTCGGATCGGTATAACTATCTCGAAGTTCTGTGCTCGAATCTGGATCAAATCACTATGCGAATAGAATAACATACGTACACCCTACGTATTTATCTTTATTGGTTATTAGCCAAATCAATTCCATTTCTATTCACATTCACTTAAATTTTCATTCACTAACTTACAATTACTTCAATCCATTTGGATTATTACCTTTATTCTTATCCTGATTGGGTATTTAACCAATAACAGTTTGAACTCCGACCAGTTTATCTAGAAAATAGCTTGAAAAATTTAAAAATAGATAAGTAGTTGGAAAATAATTACTAGTTTGTAAAATAGATGTAAAATAGTTCAGTAATTGTAAAATAATTGGAAAATAGTTAAATAGTCATAGAAATTTTAAATAATTGCAAAATAGCTATAAAATAGTAATTAGTAGTTAAAAATAGTAATTGGTTAATAAAATAGTTAGAAAATTGTTAAATAGTTTCAAAAATAATTGTAAAACAAGTATAAGATAGTTTGGCCTTTAAAAGAAAGGTTGTATATATAATGAATAGCTTGGAAAATAAGTTTATATTAAAACAATTTATATTAAAGATAGCCCAGAGTCAAACTGTTCACTTCCCAATCTTCATTCTCACTCAATTCAATTTAAATTACCTCTTCCATTTAAATTGATCCAATTCCAATTTTAAATAATTTCAATTTCCACTGAAATTGATTCATCCCCAATTCAAGTTGAGTTAACCTCGGTTTCTTTTCAAATTTAACTTTATCCAACCTTGATCTCAAATTCCACTAATTCAAATAAATTTCAATTGAACTAGTTCCAAATTCAATTCATTTCAACTCCAGTTTGAATTAATCCCAATTTCAAACTCCATTTCCAAATCAAGTTGAATTATTCTTGATTTCCTCCAAATTCAATTCAAATTCCATTTGAATTTAAACTTATTCAACTTTAATTACAATTCCAAATTATTCAAATCAATTCGGCCTAATTTCAAATTGAACCCACTTCAATTTCAAATTGTTTCAAATTAATCCAATTCAAATTTTCCATTTGAATTTTATACTTACACATCTTCAATCACAATTTCAATCAATGCAAATCAAATTCAATTTGAACTAATTTCAAATTTCAAATTTAAACCATGTCGAATTATATAAATGCGAGTTAATACTTTAAATGTTGATTTAATTCCTTTAAATCAATTTACCTTTATATCCCAACAATGGATTACTATACTCCATTTCTCATTCATTTAAACAAATCTAATTCACAACTTAAAGATTTTTAACAACAATAGGATGATATTATCTAATTCATCTTAAAACATCCATCAATTTACAATTTCCAGATTTCAAACCCATTTTGAGATCACACAAACTCCTAATTCAGATTAACCATTTAACTCCCCATATAAAATTCCAATTCCATCTTGAAATTCCCCAATCATGTTGATCATTCCAACTATTTAACTTCCTCCGAGTTAAATTCAATCAATCCCGTTTAACCTTACTCAAACTTGAATTCTCCATTTCAAATTTCAAAATACTTTCCCACTTATAAGTTCAAAAACTTATCACTTTGGGTATCATATCTTATCCAAATTCAGAACTCAATATTTAGAGTTTATTTCAAACCAACTTTGTTATTATGCATATCCACATGTATACATGTTAATCTTCTTTTACGTATCAAGTTATACTTTAAAATTTTAAACCACTTTTGGTTTTTAATTCAAAACGAATTTCTTTTAAATTTTCAAACAACTCTTGTTTGAAATAGGACCATTTCATTCAATTGCATAATATTATTTATTATTTCTTTTAAATTAATTCCAATTAATCACATTCGGTAATTAACTTATTTCTTAATTAGCTTCATTAAGTAATTGTCCCTTAAATTACTTACCTCTAATTACTTCATTAAGTAACTTTATCATTTCCAATTATTATCCATAAATTAATCTTATTAAATAAAGTTTAATTCGTTACATAAATTGACTGATTACCCTTATCCTGAAACCTTTTCCAAATTTAATTCCAGTTTTGGTTGTATTTCTATTACTTCTTAATTCTTACTATTACCTTTAGTTTAATTAATACTACAACCAATTTCCTTAATATAATAGATAATCTATTTCTTATATAAGATTCATTTACTTTTGAAATCATTTTAAAACCTTTATATATAAGAAAATAACAAGTACGCTCTCTCATATTTATACACTCAACTCATTATAGGGTACCACTTACCCTATCCTTAATGAGTAATCCCCAACAGAGCCAAGGTTCTCGCTTAACCTTCGGCTCTGATACCAAATGTAACGACCCGGAAATTTCGATCCCGAAATTTCTAGATAGTTAGTGAAAAGAAGAAAAGATAGAAGAAGAAGAACAGAAAAGAATCACACAATCTCATATTCGCAGCAGAAAAATATAACATCAAAAATAATAATAGTCATACAAAGGGAAAACTGTACTTGTCAAATTACACTTTTATAATATCAGAGTTTCAACATATGTACAACCACAGGACAGATAAATAATCTGTTTCAGATACTATATATAACACAGTAGAAACTCTCCATACGTTCCTGCTTTCCAGCTCGCCACCTGAGCTCCAGAACGTCCTTACCTGAAAATCTTTAATACTTGGTCTGACCCGAGCATTACATTAAAGTAACACCTGGGTCAGGCTGGAAACCAGCGTGAGTAAACCCATCTAATCATGGAATACAACAGCATAAAATTTACAGAAAACCCGGGTAACTCGTATCAATTTACAAATTCACAATTTGATATAGACATTACTTATCACATATCAACTTCTAAGTACCAAAAACTTAGATTAAAAGGTCCAATTAACTTAAATCATTCCATTCCAACCTATTTATTTTACATATCAATCTATAAAGAATTGAAGTGGTTTTGGGGTATTTACTAAACCCGACTCCGGTCTCTTTGAAACCAGTATTATCTTAAATTGAATTATTCAAGTGAAATATAATTCAATTTTAAATACATGATGTCACATAATTCATCATTAATAGATAATCACATCATCACAATTTAAATCAAACATATCTTATCACATAACATCACAAACCACATATTTGGAATAACAATTAATCAAGGGCTTCCAATATTATTCTATTTATCCTTTAATTACATTTAAGTAATTAACCCTTAATTAATTTCACAAATTAATTATTCCTAACCATTCACCGCAAATAACCTTCAATTACATTCACCAATTAATTATTCTTCTAATTACAATTAATCAACCTTGATTTATCACATTAGTAATTAACTTCCTTTAATTACTTATATCAATTAAATCAACCTCTTAATTAATCTCATTAATAAATCCTTTTATTCACACTGATTAATCACTACTTAATTACTTCCTCTTAAACATATCATAATACAGAACATCGCAAAACTAGATATTATTCCGAGCATTCAATACAATTCAATTCAATCCAACTCATCATTCCAATAGAAAGATCAATTTATCACCAATTTTGATTAATCATATCAAACTGCAAAATGGATTGAATTAATTTCCTTTAGACCCTGCTTCCTTTAATTACTCACATCAACTAATTATAATATAATTAATTACATAATTAATTATTCTCAGTCAATTTCATCAATTAATCATTCTTTGATCAATCACATTCATTAATTATCCTTAAATTACTTATATTAATCAATTAACCTTTTAATTGATTATGCCAAGTAATTAATCCTTAATTACTCCCATTAATTTACTTCCATAAGTAATTATCCTCTTTATTTAATTACATTCAGTAATTATTGTACTAAATCAGTTTCATTAAGTGTTTATCCTTAATTAATTAACTAATTAATTATCTTAAATTAACTACATTGATTAATTAAATATCACTTAATCTCAAGTAAATGATTCTCTTCTTAATTACATTCATCAACTATCAATTAATTACTTATATTGAGTAATTATCTTTTGATTGTTAATATTAATCAATCAACCCTTATTAATTATTTTAAGTGATTAACTTTTAATTAATTTCACTACTTAATCATCTTTAATTAGTCCAAAAATAAATTGGAAAAATAAATAAATTCTCATTCAAATTAAATACTTAATTACATTATTATTCTTTATTTGAGAATCATTTAGGAGTTAACTTCATAATTATATCTAATATAATTATTTTTAAACAATAACTTTGAATCAAACAAATTAAATCACAAGATCACTTGGCTTGCAATTTATATTGAAATTTGTTTCTTTTGAAAACTAATCATTTTCTTTTAAAACTTGGTTCGTTTTTCATTTATAATTTAAACTTTGTTATTAAAATTACCCGAGCCACTCAAGCTATACTCCATCCCATCCTATATTGCTTCGAGTTAATCTCGAGTCAAAACACGCGAGCACTAACCCAATAAAAAAAAAACCCGAATATTTATCATCTTCTTCCTCTTCTCTGGGAAAAATATTTTTCCTTCCAAAGACTGTTGCTGCGGTAAGATACCGTGTGCACGTGCACACGTGACTGGACGATCGTTCATCACCACCGACATCTTTCCCAAACCACCTTCTCCTTCCTCGATGCTCACAGCCCCAGTAAAATCCCTAAAACCCTTAGTAATTGAAGTTGAGAAAAATCGCCACACCCATATGACAGCCCCTACCTAATTCTTCCTCGTGCCGCCGCTGGTGACTTCAGGAAACCCCGCTGCCTCGCCTTGAGCTACACCAATACCCAATCTTCCTTTTCCCCCTACCCTTGTCCAACTCGACGTTGCCTCCCCGTCGCACTAATCAATCAAACAACATCGATAATACTGGGTATAAAACCCTAAATTACCCTCCTTTGATCACCATGGTCCCCGAGTACCCCTGCCACTATTTTTCCTTTAACCGCTTTCACCTCAGCCTTCTTCGACCAGATTCCTTGAGCTTGAAAGCATCTGGGTTGCCAGAAATTTCCCACTGACCCAGTTACGTTCAAACATACATTCCTCTCAAATTACCATACCGAAAATCATGATACATTCTCTAAAAATCATAGTTCGCGAAGGTGGATCAGATCATAAATATGAATCCTCAAATTATTCAATTTGAAATTCTGGTATAATCAAGTTTTTAACTGTCTTGTATATATACTGGGTAAAAATATCTTAAATTCTTACCTAAATTATTTTTAAAATTTAAACCTTGATGTTTCTAACAACTTTTGTTTAAACATCATAATATATAATAAATCAAAGAAATATCAGTTAATTAATTTATTTATTTTTGAATTATATTAGCACCCAGAAATAGGAGAACAAAGCCTATGATCTTTTAACAGACATGCACCCAAATATATTCATATATAATTATGATATCAACCACATAGACCATTTAACATCAATTCAAGTTCAAGTTTCACTGCATGCATCAAAATAAAATATATAAAAAAATCAGATGAAGGCACTGTTTACTCACCTTGCATTTAACAGAGAATCTTGTATTTGAAATATGGAAATGCTTTTTAGAACTTTAATCTTGTTTTACTACATTGCATTTCTTCCCGATTACATTTGCATGTTTCGAGAAATTTTTTTGCAGGCTTCAGATTTACTTATGTTTGAAACTACATGCTACAGATTTTCAGGGGTTTGAAGATCTACAGGGAAATGATTTGGTTTCTAGCTTAAGGAGTTTTGATAATTAATGAAATTACAGGCTTATGAAAATGTAGATGGTTTGTATGCTTGAAGATGTGCAGGTTGATATTGGAAGTGGATTACATGTTTAAGAATGAAGATGAAATTTTCAAGCTTTATTCTTGTTTCAGGTTTTATGAAATATAAGTCATATTTGTCTTTGTAAATGAGAATAGAGAAAAAAAAAAGATAAGAAAACATAAGTATTATAAAGGCTGAAAAATAAAAGAAAAACTAAAATAAAATAAATGACACTTGTAAATACAAAGCTTACAATTGTCAAAGTAAATGATTATCTCCTTACAAATGTTCGAATGCAAGAATTAAATGCTAACAAATGTTTACATTTGTTATAATGCATAGTGAATTTATTCATATTTGTAATTAAAGTGTACCTAATATGTTTATGTATTTTTATATAATATTCTTTATCAAATCTTATTTTACCCAAGTCTTATGCATTTGTTAATTTCATGTATCATAATTCTTAAAAATGTTTTAGAGCCTTTATTTATATATTTCTTATGTTTTAATAATATATGTCTTTATATATATATTATGTATTATGTTTTATTTCAAGTATAAAAGAAAAAGATTTTAATCTTTCATTTAAATCCTATTTAAACTATCATACTTTTAAACTTAATAAATATCGATCTTAAGTATTTTGAATTTTATATTAAATCAAACAAAGCTTCCAATTACACTAGATATACTTGTAATTTCCAACTTATATAGTTTGCATATCTATTTATATGTTTGTTATTTTATTATAAGATTATCATTTCCAACTGTTTAAAATATCCATTCAGAAATCAGTATTTATTATAGCTCAACTCGAATTATATACATTTAGATATTATTAATTACCAGAATTTATTTGTTAAATCTGTAAATTATTATTTCCAATAGTTTAAATCAGATAATAATTACAATTATCTGATGTCAAAGAGATCCGGATTATCACATTTATCATATCTTTTCACTCTCATTTTCAAATTCAAACTCTCTCTTCGAAACTTCAAGCTCTCTACTCTCTACTTTAATAGCTTCTTCAAGCAACTCTCCACCATGAGAATTTCCAGAAAAATAAAAGAGCAACTCTTCAATGATCCGGAGGCAATAAAAGCATACATCAATTATGCTAATTATGCCAAAGTCCATCCCGAAAAGTTTGCTATTTTTCAAGATTTTTCTTCTTATGAAATTGATTCTCTTTTTGCAAACAATCATATTCTTAGTCTTATTGATGCTTTTCAAAATGATTTTGTTTGCTATCCAAATCTTGTCAAAATTTTCTATGCTAATTTAGACCGTGGGTTTTATAATGGAAATGAGGATGAAATTTGGAGTAGTGTCTAAAGCACTAGAATTGTTTTGAATTGTGATCTTTTGGGCACCATTCGCAATTGCAAGAATACGGGAATGGATCTTTCTAGTTTTAAAATCGATGAAAATGATTGTGAGAGATTTCATCACATTTTTGAAGGAAATGATGATTTTGAATTTAAAAATCGAAACTTTCGACCAAAAGCAAGAATTGTCAATCTTCTTTTGCAACATACCTTGACCCCAAGATAGGGGAGTTTTAACAATCCTAGTTCAAAAGTTTGCAAAGCACTTTTGCTATTTTTGGAAATTGTGACATTAATTGGGCGTAAGTTATTTTGGATGAACTTCGTCCTAAATATCTTGAAATGGGTGAGAACACTTTGTATCATGGAATTTATCTCACTTGGATTTTTAACTATTTTGGAGTGGATTTCAAAGGCGAAGAATTTTTTTCTAGAAAAGTTTTCAATCACTCCAACATTTCGCTTATGAAAATTCTATTTGTTTTTCAGCCTTATGAGACTCTTGCCGAAAAGGAAGAGCGTTTGGCTCATAAGGAAATGGAAGAAGAAGAAGAGGAAAAGGAAGAAGAAGAAGAAGGGGATGAAATGGAAATTGAAGAAGAAGAAGGTGAAACCTCTTTGGAAAACAACGACTATCCTCCTAATCAATCCAACAAAATCCTTCTCAAAAACCAAAAAACGATTGTTGAGAATCAACGGTTTCTTAAACGATCCGTTAGTAAGAAGTTGGACAAAATTTCATCCAAGATGAACAAGTTCATTTCCAAATTCAGCAAGAAACTTGGACTTTCATCATCATCATCCTCTAACTAGTTCTACCTTTTCGTATCTCGTTGTATTTGTTTTAGTTTATTTTTATTTGAAAGTTCATGTAGTTTTTTTTATGTTTAATCATTGTATCATCTTAGTATGCAATGAAATGGAATTTCCTTTATGTTATCTAGCTTATCTTATCTCCAGAATAAATGTTAGTATATTATATATATATATACATACAATTGTTCACAAAATCAAAATAAACCATCACATTTCACTACACTATGTCGACATACCCCCTATGACCATGTCGACATGTAATGGTCAGAAATGACAATTCATTTTGAATTTGAAATTTGAATAACTACCATATATCTATTCATTTCAAACGAATTTCTACACATATAAATACCTATTTCTTCCAGAATTCATCACTGAATATTATTGCTTATCTTCTCTAGCTCTCATTCTTCTTATAATTTCAAATATGGGTA
The DNA here is from genome assembly GCA_030765085.1 of Allium cepa. NCBI lineage: Eukaryota > Viridiplantae > Streptophyta > Magnoliopsida > Asparagales > Amaryllidaceae > Allium > Allium cepa. Next base: position 273,951,451 of record CM060946.1, read on the forward strand.
ATCCAATTCATAACTTATCTGAGAATCTTGAAGAAACTCTTAATTCATTTAAGAATATTCTCTCATTCATTCTTCGTTACCAGCAACACTTAGAATTGAGTCAAATGCAGATTGTCACGACCCAAAGTTCAGCGTTCAAAAATCGATATCAAATACCTCACTCGTATTCAACTGCCGGAGATTCGAACGTCGAATTTCAGTTCGGATGGAGCTTATAACAACAATTAGATGAATATAAACAGCGGAAAATAAAACTGCTAACATCAATATCCCAGATACAACATCACAATACCAACATCAGAGTATCTTTATACATATACAACACAACTTCAAAATAGACTATCATGACATAACCACAAGTGATTGCATTTCAAGAAAGTCTTCAAAGAGATAAAGCAATAATGAACTTCCAAACTGAGAACCTTGAGATCCAAAAGTTTCAAAATATCTCCAAGTTAAAACCTTCAAAAACTAGTAGCCTCCAAACCATACGACTCCAAAATCTAGCTAGTACCAAAACACGGAAGACCTGCTACTAGACTGCCCGTGTGGAAATTATGGGCACCCAGAATTTAGAAAGGAAACAATAAACTCCGGGTCAGTCATGGGACTGGTATGAGTAAACCAAAACAGTTGTTTGAAATAAAAGCAGTTTATTTTAAATCAAAAGCAAACAAAAGAATTTTGAAAGAAATTCACAATGCTTTTTGAAAAATGAAACTGCTATAAGGCCTCCCGCCACACACATAATGCAAACGCAGACTTGGAGGAGATTTCTCCTTATGACAGTCAAAAATGCTTAATACAAGAAAAACATTTTAAATATTATTATTAGTGTATAGTGTGAAAACGTTTTTAAAGTATAATATTAATCTTAGCCAGCATAGACTTTTCGAACTATGCCTACTATAGCTGCCATCTAAACAGTGGTGACCACCACAAGTAAATGGCAGGTAGTACAACTAAAACCGTACCGGGTTCGTATGGGTAATCGGGTTTCCAACAAATGGTCAGGCTAAGGAACTTCCTGGGCCACATGGGTACGCCTCTGGAGGGACGTCCCGAGAACCTAACCGGATCTCTGCCAACACAAGGCCGGGTTACCTCTATAACTAGGTAACTACTGACAAAAGTATGCCATACCCCGGTTGTAATCAACCTTTATCCGGGGCCCCAACATCAATCACAAAGGAATATATATATTTGCGATATCCACATAAGTTAAGTATCTGGGCTCCATACCATGATACCACTTCTATCCAAAAGGGAATGCACATACCCTAAGGGGCGTTACCCCCAATAACCTTGCCGCATCTTTCATGTTTCGACCATCACCGGGTTAAGAGGTTCGACGAAGTCTCGTCCACAAAGCTACGCTTTTCACAAAAGCCATGTTTTGATCATCTAATGATCAACAAATAATCATTAATACACAATAGCACTTAGTGTGCCACACTACCAAATTGGGAGTATATCGATGATAACTTCAACTACATAACCTCTGAGCTCGTACGTCTCAGAGAAGGGTGTTAATCTAAGAGAATAAATTCTCCGCCACCAGCAGATATGTATTTGTAAGAAATCGAATTTATATCTCAAAGTGTAGTGTCAGACACATGACCATACAAGCCTGTTTCGGGTACGAACAGAACGGAAGGCACTTCGTCCAATAAAGGAAGAAGCCCTTGCAAATCCGGGCGTCCACAATCCCGATCGGACTTCCCATCACTTAGGGAATCCCTATACCGGAGCAACTCGATGCAAAGACAATCGATAGGTTATCCTATCATTTTTGAAGACGTCCGGTCTTCACCACCGTCTTCAATTGTTATCCATTTCGCCGTATCATATACTCGGAATGGGTTATATGAAACAAAGGTCCTCTCCCGGCTAATCCGAATAGTGAGCGTCAATTTTAAAATATGTGGATATGTCATTTACAAAGATTCACAGGTTCGATGTGGGTTTCGGATAACCAACTGACATCCGACTCCATGTCGCATCGAATTTCAAGTGCCGCTTTATGGGCCAAAAAGGGGTGTTCACATACATATAGAAACAAATCACAAATCATAGTTCATCATAAAGCAACTACAGTACCACAACATAAATATCAATCCAGAACAGAATATTTGATGATAGTCAATCATCTTCGGTTAAGGTGGTTGTGATTAAAGTGAATTTAACCATATAATTATCTTTATTAATTTTTTTAAATCAATGTTTAATTAATTTTTTACTTAATTATGAATTAATTAAATCTTAATTGGCTTTATTAATTATTTATTCTTTAATCGATTATCTTAATTTATTAATTCCTTAATTGTTAATTAACTCAATCTTAATTACTTTTATTAAATATCTATTCTTTAATTAATTTACTTTTAATTATAGAGTGGTTACAAATCATTAATTGTTCAATCATTATTTAATCATTACAATTAAATTTGTTTTTAAGTTAACAATTTGAATATGTATTTGACTTCTTGAATATTTTATTAAGTTTAATTTAAAACAACTTTATTTTAAAAATAGTTTGAAATATCATTGAACTTCATTTATTTCAATATCATACTTTACATTCGATTAACCAACTATCATCATTTATAAAGAACAAATTTAGGAAATCATTTAAACTTATGTTTCAAACAAAATTTAAAACTGAAATTTTTGTTTTCAGGTCCAACCCGAGGTTGTCTCGGGTCATCCCCGATCAAAATTGCCCCCCGCTTCGAGTTTCTACCCAAATCACCAGAGTGAAATTTTTTCAGAAATTTTGTTAAGTATTAAAATCCAAACCCGATGCAACCCCAAATACACGCGTTCCTGACTTTGAGTAAACTACTCAAATTCCCGTGTTTGGCTTCGAGCTTACTATCTTCTTCCCCAAACACGAAAACCCACCGATACCACAATGCACGTATACGTGCACAACCACGCTAGCCATCGCCGTTCGATGACGAACTCACCAGCAAGTCACCAATGATCCCCAGCCTCGATTCGAACGACCCAAAACTCAAAATCATTGCTAAATCAAAATCGAGCTACTGATGTGAAACTGGAGCAAAAACCATTGCCATGAAATCGCCACGCTCCTCCTCCTCTGACCACCTGAATGTCAACCCCCACTGGCCACGTCTCTGACAAACCCTAAACTAACACCTCCCCGAGTACCACTACACTCGATCCACCAGAAAGCCCATTATGATCGAAATTCGCAGTTCAACCCAAAATTAGGGTTAAGCCCTAAATCGATCCAAATATCCACTCATGACGAATTATAAAATTACATAGCATTTTTCTCGAATTCAACCTTGTTCCAGCATCCCTCAAAACAAATTCCAAGCCTCAATTCACTCGAGATCGTCAGTGATTTACAAAATGCCCAAATTTGTTCAACTCGAGAATTTACAACATTCTCAAAATTAAAAATCATGAAACCTTTATTAAAATTCATCATTCCCTAATACTAATCTGCTCCTAACATTAGATTTGAAAATCATTTATTCGAAATTTGACTCATAACAGTTTTTTTCCTTCCGCAATTTCTAGTTCCAGGTCCTAAATCCTGGATATTATCCTTTTTAGATGTTTTAACTTTCAATCTTACATGAATTTAAACACTTTTTCTTTTCTGATACTTAAGTCTAACTTAACTAAAATCAAGGAAATTTGATTCTTGATAGGTTTTCAAAAAAAATAACAAAAATAACAGGGGAACCTGTAGCTAGAACATGCACAGGCAAATGCATAATTTATTTACTGATTTTTATTACATGCGACCATATTCAACGCTCATATATCAAGTATTCAAACAATCAGATAAAGATCAAATTAATTGAAAGATTTACTCACCAATGTGGGACTGAAAACAGAAATGGAACAGAGGGAAGCTCTGGAATTTTTTTGAATTGCAGTTTTTTTTTTCTCCTTTTCTACTTAGCTTGATTTCTTTTGAATTGTTATCCGCAGTCAATTTTGTATAAACTTGTTTAAACCTTGATGTATCTACTCACTTATTCTTTTTTAACAACAAAATAAAATAATTAAATTTACTTACTCTTTAATCTTAGTTGAAACAGAAGTGAAATTATGGCATGCACCTTAAGCTTTGTATATTGCTGTTTTTTTTTCTTGAGTTAAGTCCTGAATCTCCTCCCTAATTTCTGAAGTTTTCAACTTGATTTTGTAGTGTTTGTTGAAGATTGGAATATTCCTTGCATTCTTCTTCTAGCTTGAGAAATTGAAAGGGGTTTTGTTACAGATTTTTTTTTGGGATATGTTTCTTAATTTCAATTTGTTTGAGGAGATTTGTGTTTAATTTTTTTTTAGCAAAGCTAAGCGGGTTTGACTGGCCCTAACCAGTTTATTGCATAAACAATAAGGAAAATTGCACCATAACAATTCTATGGAGCGACAGGAAAAGAAGAACTAAAAACAAGAAACCAAAAAATAACCAAAGCAAACTGTGACAACATGCCCACAGTCAGATTCAAAAGCTGTTTACACCAGTGGTAAACTGAAACGTGCAGTTTCTAACACCATCTTTGATGGAGCCAATCAGCTGATTCCACAATTCAATTTCAGTTTTGCTCTTGCTATTGAATACTCTGTCATTTCTTTCCCTCCAAATTACTCGTATGAATTTTTTAAGGACTAGAAGCAACATTGTACCAGAGTCATTCTTCCATCTAGTGGCGCTGAATAGAAAGCACCACTCACTATTGCTATCCCTAGTTCTGTTACCATGACCTAGTAAGGCAGAAACCATATTCCATAACATATGTATAACCCTGCAACTGAAGAATAGGTGAACATTAGTCTGGGGTTCTTCAAGACAGAAACAACAGGTAGCATCAGAAACCATGCCAATGCGATGGAGTTTGTCTTTGAAATTCATGGCATTTCTGAGGACCTTCCAAAGCAGAAAGTTGTCATTTTCTTTGCAGTGACTATCCCAAACCCTTTTTTCCCAGGCAAACCAAGGAACGGTCATGACGTGGGAAAAATAATCATATATCTTGGCAATGGAGTGAACGACAAGATCAGGAGACCACAGCACCCTGTCACAAGTGATAGTAGGGTACTGTTGCCTACTGATCTCCCGCCACAGTTTATTTTTAATGAATAAAGATTGCATACAATTTTTTTTATTTTTGAAATGAATAAAAAGAAAACGGAGAAGATGTTGTATAAGTTTATTTTTTTTTTCTAAAAATTACTTAAGGAAAAGAGATTGATAAAATGACACTTGTTTCTTTTTTTCTTTCCTTGAATTACACTTGTCATTCTAGTTATCATTAATTTAACACTTGTAAATTTTTTCTTTCTTTTATTAACCAAGTATTTTACATTATTTTAAATTTGTATTTATACTTACATTTTTCCATTAAAGACATTAGCTTTATGTTAATACATATTATTAAAAAAAAGAGTGTTTTTGAATTTGAAAACATATTAAATAAATCACATAGATATGTATATATGAATGCAAATTATTTTACTAAAAACATTAATTTTAAAATTTAAATTCATATTGAAAATCAAATTCAATATTCAAATCTACCAATGTATGAACACACATACATATATATTTATATATATGAATAAAAGTTAAATTCAAATGATTTAAAAAACTTTTAATATTTCAAAATTTTAAACTTAAAAGAAATTTGAAATTCTCATTCATTTAAATCATCACTTATTATTTATTTATTTATTTTGTAACTTTCTAAATTATATTATAAAAGTAAAACACTTACCAATTTAAATTGAAAAATTTTGGTATGTTACACAGATGATCAAGGAGCAAGAAAGGCATTTCGATGCGACACGATGGATGATTTCCTCCCTGCACAAGGATGATAATGAAGCACATCCTCCAGTCTCTCTCACCAATGACAATGAAAATTGGGATGCCATTAAAGCAGACCTATATTTGGTGAAGAATGATGGTTGGAAGTTCCTCATAACGTTTGATTTTATTTGGTTGCTTTGTTTGAATTGTTTGCTTCGATTGATTTGATTTCATTTGCTTTGGCTTGGTTTGATATTGATTGATATTTAGTGTGGATTGATGTTTGTTGTACAAAACATGTATAATTATACATTGATATGTATATAATCTTTGATTCATTATTGTGTCTATCAATATATTTATCTCTTAATCCTATATTTTATTGTATAAGTTTATTAATGCAGGTATTTTACTCCAAGAATGAGGGGAAGTTATATAGTTTGGAGATGTTTTTTTATTGATGACAAAGGGGGAGAAGTATAAAATAGAATAGTTAGGCATAGATTAAAGGGAAGTTATCAGGATAAAAGTAATATTTTATAAACAAAGGCTGTCATCATCAAAAAGGGGGAGATTGTTAGTCCGTGAGATGATGGTTTTGATGACAACAACCTTAGAATAGATTATAAAATATTAATACTAACTGTATAAGTTTAGAAATATGTGTATACGCAGGATTTAACCATGCAGGTACCAAAAATGAAGACTGTACAGTATAAAGATTCAAGATATCAATATTGAAGACCCATGAGTAACAAAAATATCAAGATTATCAAGATTTCAAGATTTAAAGTAATTTACTTTTTAATTTGGAATTTGTTAAAACTCCTAGAAAAGCAATGGCATCTTAAAATCCAATTTATTCATGGAATGGAATCCACTTCAAGCCCGTTAAAGGGATGGAACCCTAAGTAGGATGAAACCTACGAAAAATCTAGTGAACATTGTTTTATATCCGCTAACTTTTTATTCAAAATGATTTTTCAAAATTATATCTTGTTTTCAAAATGATTTCAAAACCTTCCTTTTAAAAGAATCAAAAACATCCATCCTGATTTCAAATACTTTTAGTCTCAAAATAATCCTGAATTTCAAAATAAAATTATCCTTAGTTTTAAACTATCTTTTAAAATAAAAGTATATTTGATTTTTTGATATTTATATAATTAGATTTAAATATAAAATTATAGTAAAATTTTATATATACCAAAATATTATTCTATATATTTATTTATGTATTTCAACTATATTTAAGTATATTTATAAAAGTTTAATATAGTTTTAAAATAAGATAAAAGTTATTTTCAAAGAAAAACAAAACATCAAAAATTCCTTTGGGATGTCGATATGCCCAAGTGCCCCAGTCGACATAGTGTCAGTTGAGTTCAAAATTTAAATTTCAAAAAGAAGTGTCTATTTGTCATAACACTTCACGAATGGACATGGTTGTCGTTCACCTATAAATGGGGGTTGGTTTCAACGAATTTCAATATATATATTTCCTGGTTTTTCACTCCTCTTCTTCTTCCACATTTCTATATACATATTCTTCCCATTTCTCTGCCGAAATCAACATTGAATCTAACTAGATCATTTCTGGTTTGATTCTCTATCACTATCTCAACAAGATCCTCAGTGCTATTCAGAGTTATAGTTTTCTTTGTAATCAATTTAGCGAGAAAAGGTGTGATTGTGGCCTTGGAAACCAATCAAGCGAGATAAGATGTGATTGTAGCCTTGGGAAATCAATTGGGTGAACTTGTTGCCCGGGAAATCAAGTATCTCTACCTAGAGGATTGTGATTCTAGAGGGTGTACCTCTTTGCCTTGAAATCGAGGGTGTAATTGTAAAGATTGCTTTTGAAAGGAAATTCGAACTTGTTGTGCGGGACTGGATGTAAGGTAACTCCGAACCAGTATAAAATGCGGTGTGTTCTTTCCTTTATCGCTTTTACTTTATTTCTGCATCTGTGTTTGTTTCTGTGATCATATCTGTACCTGAATATTACATACATCTGTGTTCAAATTAACATAAAATTAGAAAGATTAGTAATTCTATATAAACACTATTCACCCCCCGTCTAGTGTTAATCCTAGCCTTAAGATCCTTAATCCGCATTTCTTACAGATTTATTATAGAATTTGAATAAATTTATTTAGTACATAAAGCATTAGCTTTTGTTTGTTGAAAATTAACTCCGAAATATGGTTGAATTTGTAAGTTGTAATAATTGTTATTTTTCACCTTATTATTTAATCCGTTTAACAATTGTAAATCAATTGAAATTAATCTAACTAAATATAGCAGTTAATATGAATTAAGATGATAACTATAGAATGTGATATAATAAAATGTAAACCAATGTTAATTATATCCATAAGGTGATAGTTGATTGAATAATAAGATGTAAATCAAAATAAATGAATTTATTGAAATTTAAATTATAATTAATGAATTTATTGTAATTGAAATAGAACACTATAATTGGTCCAATATTTTAATGTGGAATTTAACATGGAAAATTTATTTTAAAGGATTTTAATTTCTATTTAATCAAAAATGATGAATTTTTTCAACTATTTGAATTGATTTGAAAAGTGATTTAATTAATGTAATAATAATTTTTTAATTAACGTAAAAATAGCCATTTTGGCAACTGTCTCGGATTTCGACGAAACTAGTTTCATCAGATTCGTAACGGTGAATTATTATAGGATTTCAAGTTTTGTAGCAATAGGATTTATTGTTCGATCGTGCAAGCACGAAACCATAGAAACCAATTTAATGAATTCAATTATAATAAGATGATTTTAAAAGCTAACTTCTGTACAATGGAATTTGGATTTGAAACTAGTTCATTGAGTTTAAAAATATTGAAAACATCTATTTTGGTATATTGGATGACCTACTTTCGTTTCGGAATGGAACGGGCTTTTCAGGTCATTATTGTCGTTTCGAACCAATTCGATATGTTATTCATTCTTATCTATCCTTGTCCATATAAATAGATTTTGTTTCTCAAACACTAGTAGCCTTTCAGTTTATTCTATATGTACATCAACTTCATACCTGTTCCTTCCTTCCAATGGCTGAAACCCTAAATCACAATTCAATTTCAAATTCAAATTCCATTTCAAAAAATTCATACTCTCTAAACCCTGGTGAATTATATATCGTTGGAAGGCTCTCGAAAAGAGCAATCTTGATCTGCAATTCATTTTTGCAATGGAATCACAATTTGGGTAGAAATTGGTGATCTTTCATAGCCGTCCATTTCTAGGGTTTAAGATCCAACGGTGGATCGTTGACCGTTTGACGATCGGGAGGCAGCGTTGGGAAGAGGAGGTCGATCAAGTCGCGGGGGTGATGTTCGTTCATGATGGAGGTTGAGGAATTCTCTATGAGTTAGCATTGAAGGTTACAACGGTGGAGGTGGATTGGCGGCGGCGCGCGTGACCGCGTGGTGGCAGAGCGGTCGGCTGATGTGGGGGACAATGCGTGGTCTCTGATCGAGGTAGTGGCATTCGGGCGGCAATAGGTGGTCAAACGACATTTGAAGGTGGCAGCTCGTCCGTTCATGATCAAGATGTTGCTAGGCTTTCGAACGATAATAGCAGGTGACATGGTATATTTTTATTACTATTTATTTTAATATAAAATTTAAAATTCGTTCGTTCTAATTATCATATCTTCATCATACGAGTTCGGATTTGTGCACGGTTTCCTCCATGGTGATCATATTGAAATTTCGGACATTATGGAACGGGTTTGTCTATAGTTTGAGATGGTGATATTTGAATCTTTATTTTGGTTTTAAATCAATGACAAATCAAAAATGAGTGTTTTAACTCACTCATAACTACTAAATCATCTTATGTTACTTAAATTAAATTTATCATGTGATTAGAAATTGATTGATTGCTGTTTGGTATATTTAAATTGTCATTCCAGTTAAATATCATTTTTATTGAATTTAATCACCATTTAATTTAATATTGAATTTTAAACCGCTAGTTAAATACCCATAAATGATAACCAGTTAATTATTGTTATTTATTGGTTGATTTGCATGATGATTGTGATGGATGTTTAGTTGTTGATATTTGGTTGATTAGATGTATGTTTATTCATATGTTGTTATCACACTGTAAGTTCCCTTAGTTTGTTGTTAGTAAATCTCTATGGGTTCAAATGACACATACTCGAATGGACTTATATATTAGGAAAAAATCATTATGGGTTGAAATCATAAACTAGAGCGATTTATGGATTTTGAGTTTTATTCGGGTTTGCGGGTTGAAATGATATATACCCGTAAAATTAAAATTTATTACAGGTTGAAATGATATATATCTATATCGCTTGACCATAGGGTATAAAATATATACGGACACCGGATTGGTTAAATTAAATGATTTTTAAATCCAGTTAAAAGATATTTTGAAATAAAATTTGATTATATGAACTGAATTGTTTTCAAAATCTAAGCTTTATAAATGTTGAAATTGAAATTGGTTTAATTGAATTGTTTACTGAATTTAAATTGAATTTTAAAGTTGAATTTTTAAGTATAAATGTAATTTATCAAAATTGAGTTATTGTAAACGTTTGAATACTAAAATTTTGAAATCTATTGAATTTGAAGTGGTTTAGATTTGTAGTTCAAACGTGGATTTGAAATCGATATAGAATGAAATGGTTTTAATGAGAATTTGAATTGAAAGATTTAAATTGAGTTTTGTTAATTTGAAACCTGGATATGATCCAGATTTGTTGGTATGAAAGAAACAATTTGATTTGATATTATTTTCAAATTAATTATTTTAATATAAACTGTTTGAAAATCTATTATTTTAAAATTTTAGATTATTTATATTTTCAACTATTTACTATATAAACCATTTCCAATAATCAAACCCTTTTATATTAACTATTTTAACTATTTTAAAATTGTTAAACCATTAAAACTATTTTAAACTATTATAAGTTATTTTAGTCTATAACTTATTTTAATATATAAACTACTTCTAATATATAAAATCTTTAAATATATAACCTATTTTAGTATATAAACTATTTTTAGTATATAAACTATTTTAACCCATAACCAATTTTTAAAACATAAACTATTTTTATGTATAACTATTCTAATATATAAAATACTTTTAATATTCAAACTGTGTAAAGTTGGAACTGTTATGATTTAGATTTAATGGATTTAAAAGAAAGTATTTTGATATGATGGTTTAACCTATTTTGTGCTTATGAATTTGAAATTGAATAATGATTTCGAAAATGAACATGTCTTTGAAAGTGAATATGATTTCGAAAGTGATATGATATAAAGTGAATATGATTTTGAAAGTGATATGATTTTGAAGTGAATATGATATTTTGTACCAATTATGAGTCGGTTCTGGATATGTAAAAGAACCATCTTGTGTGAAATAAGCATTTGGTTTTTAAAGAAACTAGAATCAGATATTGTCATACTCTCTGCCAATACCGAAAATTACTATAACAACTATGCACGTGGTGGAGAATCCAGAACGAAGTAGGAAGGTATGACTAACGATTCTGCCTAAGGTATGAACACAGCCCCTACCCCCTCGGGTCAGCTTGATATGACTAAACAGGAGCTACACCTAGGCCAAGTGAGGTCGCATCTCCGGTTGGATTTTCTTCTTCAGTACCTTATTTATTACTTTGTGATGGATTTGGTGGTCACCCCTTGATTTTGATTATGGGAGTGTGTTCTGAGGTGGGCGATAGTAGCTACTATGCATTACCACCAGCCCGGTTCTGCAAATGGTAGAATCCTATCCTGGCATTTCCTTGCGTGCCTTGTTATATGCCTTATCGAGCTCACTATGAGTTTGGTTTGTACCATACCTATGGAATGCTCCCTGAGTTTGGTGGAGCTTATAATATCTGCATAGACTATGAGAGTATATAAAAATATGTTAAGAGGGATATGGTTAACGCCTTAATGCTATTTTAATACTTTATTTTACTGATAGACATATAACAATAACGTACATTACTACATAGTAAATAGTTTAACGAACCCTTAGGAGATGGTATTCCCGAACATCTCTTAAGTTATTGCACGCACGTTAGACACTGGATGGGAGATGTAAAATCCCGTAAATATCTTTGAAGCCGTTACACTCTTATTTACTTATTATGATTTAACTTACACAAGATCTTTTAGTTCTGACTCGAGTGTTTTGTCTTTTCATTACGCTCGGGTGAGTCTGAGCTTTTCAGTGTATTGAAGACCATTATGTTTGGAGGATGAAGATGGATATTAGTCTACTATTATTTATATTTAGTCCACTACATCATGTTATTCCATTGCATTATTTTTTTATTCCAATTATATGTGTAACTCTGATCTATATTGTAAAAGTATAATCAAATGTTATTTGTAAAACAGGTTCATGAACTATTTATTTGATTATTATATTTTTTTTCATTCTGCTGTGAGATTCTATGTTTTGTTTTTCACTCTTCTATCTTCTTTTTCTTATTTACCCCATAACAATCCTCCTTTTTGAATGGTTAGAGTTCGACATGTATGGTTTATTGTCAATTTAAACCGTCCAGAAGGTGCGTCATTACAATAATGGTTGTAAACTTTTTTGAAAGCTTTTTACAAAAATGGGCAGTTCAATGAAAATAGGAAATGTGATCAAAATCGTTTTCGGATTTTTGACTTTTCGTCAACCAAAAATTATTGGAACTTGTCGTGCGCAGTATTTACATATGTGCACATACACTATATATTAAAATGCATTTTGTTTTGATTAACTAATTAACCTAAACCACATTTTAGAAAAAAAGTATTTTTTATTAAGAAATAAGACTTTTCTTCTTCTATTTTTTATGTGTAAAGTACATTGGTTAGTATGCATTTGTACAAACGGAAAAGATGTTCGGATGGGCTTGTTCCTTATCATATGGCATGTAAGGCTTTGGACGGTATTTGTGTAATTTGGAAATGGGGTAATTGGTATCTTTTGCCATTTTTCTTAATTTTTTAAATACACACTACACTTTCACAAATTCATTTTTCTCATTTCCAATTTCTTCTTTTTCTTTCACTTCTTCCTTTTCATTTTCCACTTAATTTTTTATAAGTTAATCCACACCAATACACCTCTTTTCCTTCTCAAAGTTCTTATACAACTTTGTAGTAGCCTAGCCATCACCACCGCCTCCCCACAATTCCAAACTTTAGCACCCAAAACCCATTTTGGCCTTGGGCCATGAGCAAGTGAGAGGGAGGAAGGCCTTGCGTGAGCATTTGGGTGCTAGGGGATGCCTTTGGTCGAGCTTGTAAGGTGTTTGTGTGAAATGGTCTCGGTTGTTGGGTTGTAGGATGAAATGGTAGAAAGTGGTTTCAGTTAAAGTGAAATTTCTCACTTTAAATAGTTTTAAATTGACAAAATGTTGCAATAATTGAATGCCAGCCTGTAGTGTTCTATTAATGTATTTGTGATGTGTGCATATATTTTTGATTCCTGCTAGGTAGCAGATGTCATAAATAACCTTGTGTTGTAGGGGACAAAAGCAAAGAGAATGGAAGTCGAAGTGTCTTCGTAGCAATAAGTCGCTATGGAAGGACTTTGTAGAATTTATTTTTTATATAGGGCTCCAAAAGCATTCCTCGTCTTGTGGATTTTTATTTATATATATTCTTGGATGTAAATGCTTGTGTATGTGAAAGTGAATGTTTCTTAGTTATAGTCAACTCACTTGTTGTTGGTTTTATTGTGATGTTGAGATCCCATACTCACTTTTAAGCGATTTACCACTTTGTTTTCAAAAAGCGTTTTGAAATGGTTTTCCAAACTAAACTTTTGTTTTTTAAATCTTTAAGCAAAGGTAATAAATTGGTTTAAATATGAAAAAAATATGGTTTTAAAACTATTTGTTTTACAAAACAAAGTTTTTAAAAGTTATGGTCCATGTAGCGATAGTCGCTATGGATGTAGTTTGGAAATCGATAATTTTTGTACGTAAAAAGAGCTGTTTATTTTAGATATTTGAAAAGTCTTTTAACATGTGTTTGTAAGTATATAATTTTTTTTTATAGTTTTAAATATATTTTTTAGAATTTATTTAGTTATCTAAATAAGTGGTTTAAATTTCGCTCATTTGTTTTAAAAGTCAAGTTTCATTAAAGCAACCATTTTAAAATGAATATTATAAATACAAGTTTCAAATTTGTTTTAAATTATTTTAAAAGAAGTAATTATAAAAGAAGTTTTGTAAATAGAAAGAAGTTTTACAAAAGAAAGCATGAGTTTCTACACTATTGTTGTAATAAATGGTTTTAAGACAAGGAAAGAGAATGTAGACTATAATCATTTTGTTATAGTAAATGGTTCGAAAAATTGGAATGGAAGTTAATTTATAACACTTTTTCATTATTAAACAAGTTGTTTGCTTTTATAAAAATGGAAGATGTTTAAATGGTGTGGAATTCATCTATTTATAAGTGCTTACTTTTATAATGGAAAGATATTGCCTTTTTAACCAAACTTTGGTTTCAATAAATGACTTTGAACGGTATTTTTAAAACAAGTATACGAAACTCTTGGATTCTATTTTAATTTCTGGGCTTCGAGGTATGGAAACTTGTTTCTATTTTAAAAATTAGAAGTAAATGTCAAGTCATGGTTTGAAAGGTAATAATACCATAACTTGAACAGTTTCATTTCTAACTGATGAAAAGTACTAATTTGAAATCGTAGACTAGAAATAAATTTATGTAATTAGGTTTCAGATTGTTTAAAAAAGGACTTTATTTTATGCAACGAATTGCTTTGTAAATTCCATTTAGTTACACAAAACAAATATGATAAAGTAGTGATAAATGTTGACATGTTAATGGAAAGTAAATCATCTTATTTTTATTACTTAAAGCCGATAAATAGACTTTCCTTTATCTGTAAGATCTACAATCGAAGTGCGTTTAATTAAGGCAAGATTGGGAGCAACCACTGTTCTGACTTATCTGACTTCGATTCTTGGTGAGGGATAGAGAAGTAGAAATGCCGGTAACATGATAAGTATAAAAGAGTTAATTTCAATAAATAGGCCATGATTAATTTAGTATATGGAAGGCACTTCTTATACTTGACACTAAATTTTATGTTATGGAAGCCCGTTTCTATCTATGAGAATCTAAGAATGTGCGTCGAGGCAAGGATAGTACGCTAACTTGTCCAACTTCACTATAAATCAAGGGATAGCATGGGATTGAAATCGAAAAGTGATGATAAGTATGTGATGTCCGATTTTTCATATTCAAAATATATATTTACACCATATAGTGGTTTGTCCACCATCGATAACTTGACCAATTTTGACTTAGATATGAAAGCTTCACGACTTCATATGGTTTGAGTTCACTTAGGAGAACTCATTTCGGTGAAAAGTCTCTTGCTTTAAGGGCGTATATTTGAGTTTCCTTTTAGACTGTGAAATAACCAAGATTGAATCGATAAAAAATTATCGATTATTGGTTTGGAGAGACCAGGATCGGATAAACATGAGTTATCCAAAAACCACTTTAAACCGACATATGTGTTCGAATTGGAACATCTTGATAGGATCAAAGATGGAATTCCTTAAAATGCAAGGGTACTTTCTACTAATCCTAATGGTGAATCCTAAAAGGATGCAGTAGAAGTAGTGACTTAGGTTTGTTCATATCTTGAACAACTTGTATGGATGAATTTTAGCATTGCATTGTTGTTTGGAGGGCAGTGTTAGTATTCCAAGTGGGATTTCTTAAAAAGGTACAACAAAGCCTTAAGCCTCACACACGGTAATGACTAAAACAAGGGATACGGTTTCAGGCCTATGTGGGTCGCACCATTAGGGTATGGTGATCACCTAATCTAGATTGATATTATAGATTTGTATATGCTTGGGACCCACTACAGTTGTTGACCACAAGTAGGTGGTGACATTTTCGGTACCATCCAGGAAGGGGTAGGCCAATCCTGATTCATAGGGGTCCATGTAAGACCCTTGGCAAATTTTTCTAGAGGTATACCGTGGCAGATGGTACACCAGTGTCTTTGTCATTGTATGGAATCCATTTTTTGATACATGCTTTTGTGGACTTAGTTGTATACTAAATATGCCGTTGAATGTATTTAATGTAACCATTCTGGCTATGATTCAATATTTATTTTAAGCCCTACATATTATTATAATATCATAAAATTTCCTATAAAAAGGTTTGGTTATTACAAGGTAAAAATCCATCTGTATTTATATGCGGCGTGGTTATGATAACCCGGAATTTTGGGAAATAGCAATTTAATAATCTTTGTTAATAAATATTTAAATTGATTTAATAATCGTCTTTTATAAATATTTAATTGGTAAATTTATCTTTTAAAGCTAATAAAAAGATATGTTTTCAAAGTGTAACATATATATATATATATATGTATATATTGTAATTTGAAGTGATGTTTTAAAATTCAATCTAATAGTTTTCAAAACTAATATTAAAATATTTTCTATTTATAATATATATATTTGTATATATTGTAAATAGAAAAGTTTTAGTTTGGAATTAACAAATAAAACCATGTTTTCAAATATATAAATTGTGATTAGGTAAATTATGTTTGAATTTAAATACCTTTCAAAAGCTATTTAAAATTTAACCATACATTTCCAAAACATTTAAGGGTAATGTTTATTTGTATAAAAGGATATTTTGCTCAAATAAGATTTAATTAAAGGTTTATTTCTTTTATTTTTAATATCCTATCTTTTTAATTTTTAACTTGTATAAATATAATTTGAATATATATGATTATAACCTTTACATATTAATATAAAACATAAGGAAAATATATAATATAAGGTTCAATTCTTTTGCTTTTGAAATGCTTTCAAAACTGAAATGGTTTATATATATATAAAGTTTAATTATACTTCTTTTTAAATATGTCAAGATCTAAGAAGTTTGTAAATATATATAAAACTATATAAACATAAGTAATATATATGTAGATATAAATCATAATTTATAAAATCATATTACATAAATATAAAACTTAAAGTACTTTTAGAATAAGGAGTTAAACATAAAATACATTGCATTTAACATTTGTAAGAAAATATATCATGCAAAAATACTTTGTAAAGCTTTGAGTACATGTAACCAAAATTTGTTAACCAAGTAACACATAAACTAACAAGTGGTAATTATTTTCTTTAGTTTTGAATATTCATAAATAGGTGGGATAAGAGAACTTATAAATTTTATTTTAGTTCAAACATCTTTCTTCTCTTTTTTTTTGGCAAAGCCAGCGGGGTTAACTGGTCCCCTACCAGTTTATTGCAACACAATAAAAATGATTCAAAACACACTTTGAATCAAAAAAGAAAACAGGGACAACAAAGCAGACAAAATAGAAAAACATAAGAACAAACAAACATCAACTCCAACTTCTGATCATAATGCCAGGGACATGGCACTCCCTCCTTCTCAGTTGCATGTAAGTTCTATTCTTAACTTCAGACCATAGATTGCTAAGCTATTTCTTTTATTTTCAAAGACTATCGAATTTCTCTCTTTCCATGTCACATCCATATAATTTTTTTTTTTGCATATCATCAACACTCCGTAACTGCTAGTCTTCCACCTCGTTGCCTTTAAAATTAAGTTCCAGTTAATAACAGAAAAAGGAACAACAATTGTGCTTTGAATTCTTCTCACGATATTTTCAACCAATGCATACAGTCTTGGGCAATCGAAGAAAAGATGCTCAACTGTTTCCACAAAATGCTCACAAAATACACATTCAGGGCTGCTACTAATCCCATAAATAATTAACACATGTCTGGTGAGGAGAGCACTGCTTACAACCTTCCAAAACATAAAGTTCTCTCTCGGTGATGAATCATTGGTCCAAAGAACAGTGAACCACTTAGCAGCAGGTAAGACAGTTTCACCAATCATGTGTTTATAAACCATCTTAATACAATGAGGCTTATTATTCCAAGTCACATATAAAGATTGATCAGAACTATAGCTTGTACTCTGAATAGTATTCCAAAGTTGCCTAACAACATGACTACTATTGTAAGGAAGCTGGATTCTACCATTGTTAAAATACTCACTGACTTTTGCTTGACGATTAACACCAGATTGAACAATAATTGCATGATCAAAAAAGTAGATAGTATCATACCAGAACTAACCCAAGGTTCGTCCCAAAAACTTGTGTCAGAGTTATGATGTACATTGTACTGGATCATAGGAAGGTACACATGCCTGAGCTTAAGAATGTTCCTCCATGTCCAACTACTGTCTTGTGCTATGTCCATCAACCGAAACCTCCCATGCTTGATATTATAAGTCCAAGTCCAGTTGACCCAAAGGCTATTTTTCTTGATTATGACATCATGGAAATGTTTACTGAAGGCAGCAATGTTCCATTTTTTAACATTTATGATACCCAGGCCTCCCAACTGTAATGTAGTTTCAAAATTAGCAAATGAACATGGCAAAAGTTTCTTGTTGAACATACTGCCAGTCCAGAAAAATCTGTTCGTGGCAGAGCGAACTAGGAGCAGTAGCTTGGTAGGGAGAATAACAGATCGTGCCCAATAAACCAAGGAAGGGAAAACAACTGATTTTATGAGAACAAGCCTTCCACATTGGGACATACTTCTATTTTCCCAAGCATTCATAACAGAAGTAATCTTATTAAATAGGGGAAGACAGTCAGCTATTGAAATTCTTTTAGTGATGATGGGAAGACCAAGATACCTCATGTTAGCATGCATACTAGTTATCCCACTAAGTTGATACAAGAAAGCAGCTTGAACTTTAGAGACTCCTGCAATAAGCAAGGAGGATTTGGACTTGTTGATGGAAAGACCTGTCATAAGGTAAAAGGCATGCAGAGCACTTAATATTTCACTTAAAGAGGAAGCTACAGGTTTTGTAAAAATCATCACATCATCAGCAAACATGATGGAAGTGATATGATGCAGAGAGCACTTCGAATGGTATTTGATGAGCCTTTGTGAGTATTTGTTCTGGAGCAGTACATTAAGTACTTCTATAACTAAAAGAAAAATGTATGAAGAAATAGGATCCCCCTGCCTAATTCCTTTTTAGCAACCAAAGTATCCAACTGGCCTTCCATTAACAATGACTGAGAAAGTCGGGGTAGAAATACAAGTATATACCCAAGAAACAAAGGTTTTAGGAAAGCCCATCATAGTATGATCCTCACTATAGAAACCCAATGTATGGAATCATATGCTTTAGATATGTCTATTTTAAGCGCAGCAGCAGGAGTGGCATTACATCTACCATAACCTTTCATCAATTCTTGGGCAAGAAGAACATTATCAAGTATATTTCTAGATGTGATGAATGCAGCTTGGTTGAGAGATACAATTGATGGCAGTACACAAACTAGCCTAGTTGCAAGAATTTTTGAAATACATTTATACAGAACATTACAACAGGAGATAGGCCTGAAGGAAGAAACTTTGGTAAGGGGAGAAACCTTAGGAATTAAAGCAATATTCGTTGCATTGGTCTCTCTCAGCATTTTACACTTGTTCAAAAATTATGGATGGCTAGACAGAACTCATGTCCAAGCACAGTCCACGTAGCAATGTAGAAGGTTACTTTTAGACCATCAGGACCTCCAGAAGAATGTTGGTTCATGGAGAAGAGGGCAGTCTTGATTTCTTCACCGGTAACAGGTTTAATTAAAGCTTCTGATTCAATTATGGATATGCATGGCAGAGGGAGGGAAGAAATATGGTTAAGGTCAGGAGAGAAGCCAGATAAATTGCTAAAAATATTTGTGAAATAATCGACAAAAGCTTTGTCCACAGATTCAGGAGTAGAATATACAGAACCATAATCATCCATAATATTGTATATATTTTCTCTGGCATGCTTGACTCAAAGAGAGTCATGGAAAAATTTAGTGTTCTTATCACCTTCATCATACCATTTATTGCGTAATTGTTGGCTTTTCATACCGGCTTCCAGCTGCAGAGCTATGTTCACATCCAAGAAAGTATGACCTTCTTCATTGGCAGCATTGACATCCTCAGGATTTTCCATCATGTATTCCTGTTTTTCCTTGAGTTGATCAATAAGGGAAGAAGATAGTAAACTCCCATGTCCAAAGGTAGAGGAAGCCCATGTTTTAAGAGATTGCTTTATGCTTTTCAATTTCCTGCAAAACTTATACATTGGGTTACCATAACAGAAAAAGGTATTGTGAACACTAGAAACTAAATCAATAAAGTCATCATGTTTTGCCCATGCATTAAAAAATTTAAAACTTCTTTTTTCTCTTCTTAAATGGGGATCAAGGGAGAGGATTAGGGGTGAGTGATCAGACAGAACTGGGAGAGGGAGGAAAACAGACAAGGAAGGCCATTGATTGAGGGAGGAATATTACAAAAAACATGATTAATAGTAGTGAAAGTACGCACACCACTATGGCTGCGATTGTTCCAAGAAATTTTGCACCAGACTTATTGATCAAAAGCAGGTCAGAGTCAGTAATAGCAAGATTGATAGGAGCAATATCTCTTGGAAGGAGGAGGGATCCTCCCATTTTATCATCAAGGCTAAAACATGAATTAAAGCCACCGAGGACAACCCAGGGATGAGAGTTCTGACAAAGTGGGGGAAGGGAGTTGAATATGGTGTTTCTGGAAAGAGATGTATTGTCAGCATATACAAGGGTTAAATAGAAAGAAGTTTGAATTTGTGAGAGTTGGACTTGGAAGTGCATATATTGTCTTGTTGATAAAATTGGGGATAAGGTCATAACAGCAGGGTCATATATAACAAGGATTCTACCTTAGGAAGCAACATCAAGATTGTGATAATATTCCCACAGTGGATTAATATAAGTTGCAGCTTTGATTGATAATGTATGGTTGAGCTTGGTTTCAAGAATGCCAAAGAGGCTAATATCATACAAGTTGATTAAACTTTTGACTTGATCAAGTTTCAATTTCGAATGGGCACCCCTTACATTCCAGGAAGCTAATTTTTTATTCATGGATTAATTAAAGAGATTGGTGAATTTTGTTTCCTCTCTTAGCTGAAAGAGATCTTGTTTCAATACAAGAATTGAGAATTGATGAGGTGGTGGATTTGGGGATAGAGGAGGGGGTATTTGATGAAGCAGGTGGAACTGTAATGGGAACACTGTCAGGCCAACCTGGAATATCAATGGTAAAATTATAAGAAGAGGGAACAACAGGGAGCTTTTCCTCGGTTGATTGGTGCATGCTGTAAATTACTTGCTCGATTTGTTGTTCAAAGGGCTGGCACCACTTTGCATCAATGCCAGGTATATCAGTGTACACATGCACAGTTTGTTCAAAGGACTCAGATTCCACTCCACTTTTATTGGCAGTAGTGTCTGACTTGGTTCATTATTTGATTCAGAGTTGCTTTCAAAAAATTTTCCAATACACAAAGACAGTGTATCATTTGTAACATTTGTGTTAACATCATCTGTTACCTCTCCTTCCTCCACTTCCACTTGCTCTATAAGTCCTTGCTCACTTTCAATTTCTCGTAGCAGACTAAACTTATTGTTTTCAGTAAATTGTTTTAATTCTCTGGAATCATCACGGTGGGGCGTGTCTACAACTACAGTAGTAATGTTATCTTCCTTATCAATATTTGGTATTGATATTACTTTTCCACTGGTCTTGTTCGTAGTAATTGTTTTGTCTTCCACAGTTATGTTTCTTTTTTTCCCTTTGTGATTGTCCACTTTTTGCCAAATTTGCTTCACTTTACTTTCCTTTTCCATCTTTTTACCTTTTGTCTCCTTACTCTGAACATGCTCACATTGATTTAGTTCAACATCACTGCCCCACTTCCTGTCATTCCCTTCACCAGAACTTTCCATTTTATCACAAGTTGATTTCATATGCCCAAACTGCTTACAAGAAGTACAGATTTCAGGTCTCCATAAATAATCCACTTCAATTATTTGTTCAGTGCCAACAAGAAGCTTAACAGCAAAGGTATCAGGAAGTTCAAATTGAGGAGTAACTTCAACCATACATTTTGCATACGAGATTCTTTCAAATTTTTCAGTTGAGGCATCCAAACATAAGAGTTTCCCCACCCTCGGAGCAAGCCAATTAATACCCACTGAAGACCAAGAAAATAAGGGTATGTTGGATAGCTTAATCCACACTGGAACTGCTTTGATGCCGCTACAGGAGTTTCCAACATTTTCATCCCAGGGCTTTACAATAAATAATTTATTCTTCATAACAATTGGATCAGATTCAGCAATTCTAATCTTGTCTTCCTCATTTGAAAACTTAGATAAAAAGAGAAAACCATCAGATTTTACACTTATTATTCCCTGAAGTTTCCATGCTCTTTTAAGAAAATATAGAACAGAGGTGTAAGGAAGAGGATTATCAAGAAAGAATCCCACCAGATATTCTTTCCACATCAAGTTGCCAGCTTGAACAACTTCAAAAGGGGGAACGATAGCATCACCATCGAACACTAGCTTGATATCACGCGGTACGTATTTTCCAGCATTATTTGGTCAGGACTTAAACAGTGAGGACCAGGCAACTGGAGGGCAAGGTGTTGGCGGAAGGATAGGAGATGAGAGAAGAGATGAAGCTTCTAAAGGTTGGACAGGGGACGAAAGGACAGGAGAAGGTTTTTTGGACAGGTCTGCCACAACAGTAGGTAGAAAAAGTATAGTTGGTGACGAGCGAGTGGTTGAAGGTTGAAAGGACGATGGGTCAGAAGGTGGTATGGTTGACGAAGCTGGAACAGTTGAGGGTGGAACAAGGACAGGGGAAGAAGGACGAGTCTGATAAGAAGTGGAGGGAAAAGAAGGGACGACGGGAGGAAAAATTGAAAGGGGAATGGTCCCCATTAAAGAAGAAAACTCTTTTTAAACTGAAACTTCAAAACTAAAACTAAAATTTAAAGGGGAATGGTCCCCATTAAAGAAGGACGAGTCTTTCTTCTCTTCTTCTAAACCAAAACTGAAAACCAAAATTCAAAAGAAAATTCAAAACATACAAAGATTGAAACTTCAGCAATGAAACAATTTCATTTATTTCATCTTCAACTTGAGAAAGCCTAACAACAGTAAGGATCAACTTAACATTTAGATGATTCAAGTGTCAGTTCTTAAACAAGCAAACTCAATTAAATCAACATCAGCTTCTGTTTCATCTTCTAAAGAATTCAAATCAAATGCAAGGTTCCAGAATCAATAAAAAAAATTTCCTGATGATAAACAAAGACCGTTCTCTATTTAAATTTCAGGTGAGTAAACATTTTGAAAACAGTTTTAAAATTCTATGATTAACTTGATGTATGTGATAAATTGTGTTGTGATGATGTATATTTGTTTATATGCTATCTGTGAATGCATGTTGAAAATATGAAATGTCTATGTATTTATATAAGTTTCCTGTATATATATACATCTTCTCTGTTCTAACTTACAGAGTTTAATTTTCTAAAGAAAATTTCATATCTCTCCATTCAAGCAAATTTAAGCTGGATCTTTGAATAAAGTATGATTTTTACTACATAATAAAAAACCAAATAAGGGTTTTAAGAATTTTAATTTTGTAATTAATTCAAAAAAATAGGGAAATATAGCGATGATCAGAAAAGGTCAAAAATTGATGTTGTTATTTTCAAGTTTTGACTTTAGAATCTGATCCAATTTTGTAAATGATTAATTTAGGAAGAACAATCATGATTTTAAGTTAGTATTCATCGAGGAATTTCAAGATGATCGGATTTTGCTTACTCGTTGATTTTCGACGATCAACGGTGAATGTGACGGCATGCTTGGGCCTGCAGGTTGAGTGAGGAATGAGGATTATTGGAAAAATGATGCTCGAATTTTTAGGCCGTCGGTGTGGCTAAGTGTAACAACCCGGGGTTTTGCACCAGTTAATTATCGTCATTAGGCGATTAAAATTGTTAGCTAATTGCTATTGGGAGTTTTTACTCGGGTTGAAATTCTTTTAAAAATTTGTTAGGAGTTATGTGGGCTTTAAATAAAAATCATAGCCCACGTTTTCGTTGTTTTTGGTGCTGCGTTGTATCGTGACAGAGGCCCGTTTCCTCCTCCATTCATTTTCATTGCAATCCCAAAACAAAAGGAAACGAAAAAAATGGCTGCTAGGGTTTGCGAATATTTTTCGAAGCTTGTCAAGCACCGTGCTTAGGCGATATGGAGGAGGGAAAGGGAACGGCGGCTGTCGAAATTGTGCTCTTCGCAACAAGGTGAGTGATTTTCACTCACATTCTAATTCGATCTTAGTAGTATGCTTCGTAGTTCGATTTTGTTTGGATGTTGATGTTTACTGACTTGGTTCGATTCGTTCTTTTCATGTTACTTGGTTGACACGGTTTTGAACACTTGATTGACTTGCGACTTTTTCTTGAAACTTCATTGACCTTGATCTTGATTTGTTCGATTACATTGATGAATTTCTGGCTTGATGATTATGCTTGTGACGATTTGGTTTTGTTCGACTTTGGCCATACAGTTTACTGCCTCTGGTAGCACTTGTTCGATTTCACCTGCTGGCTTTGACAAGAACTTGTGTATTGGCTGCAGTTCTATGACTTTGGCATTTACTGTCTTTGGTTGTGAATTGATTTTAATCATGTTGTATTGACTTGTTTTGCTTGGTGGTAGTGTTTGATGATGTTTAACAGTTTAATTTCTATCATTGTCGATTTCGACCACTTTACTTGGTTGCTTCATCATGTATACACTTTGTTAATCATGTTGTATTATTTGTGACATTGAGCCTTGACTTTGATCATGGTTACTTTGTTGCTTCTTTCTTTGGTAAATGGGCTGCTCCTTTGTTTCAGTGCTTATATTTGTCCACTGATATACTTCATGTTGTATTCCATTTTATTTACATGAAGTCTGATTCATTGTTGTTCCATTTTTACTGCCATATCACCATATATGTATATTCATGTTGTTTACTTTATCTTCTGCATTTTCTTTATCTTCGACGTTTTCTTTTTCTTCATGTGATTTCTCCTCAGTGCACAAAGCATCAGCTTCATCATTGACAGCAGCTTTTGCAAGCTTTTTGCCTTTTGCAGACCCGCTGTTGTTATGATCAGTTTGTAGTATATATTGTCATTTTGATTATTATAGTTTGATTTAGGCTTGCCTTGGCTCTATTTAGTGTTGTGTATATTGCCTTGCATCATGTTCTATTGGTTCATGTATGCATACTTAAGGTTGTAACTGGAACCCTATGTATGCTGTGCATGGCATCATATACCCGTTGCATCAATTTTGGTTGCTGTCGTTCATATCATTCGAGGCAGTTGCCATTTTGTTTCATGTATTCATTGAGAAGTTTAAGTTTGTACGCTTGCTGCCTGGTCCGGTTCATCTTGTAGTCTTGTTCATTGTATCATTTGGTATGCCTTTATTCACTACCGTGTTACAGTTTGCATTTTCTCGAGTCAGTGCACTCGAGTGTGATCTGTGCATTTTGTCATGCTGTATTTCCTTATCTTTGGTGCTTTCACCTTCATTCTGCTGTCTTCATGTAGTTTGTACCACTGCCTTTGTGCACTTGGTCATTCGAGCCTTTGTGCTTTGCATTTGAGTTTAGTATAAATATTTGGAGTTGTGATGACGTCATATGCTGTAATGGCAACGCAGTGCACGTAAGCGTGTACTGCAGCCAATCAGCATTGCATTTTAATTTATAATTTCAATTGATGAATTGTTTCATGTGGCCAATTCAATATATTTTGAAATTGTATTTTTATTTGGTTTAATTTAATTATTCTGTTGTTTTCTAATTATCTTCATTGATAATCTTTCTATTTATTTTTGTTGATGATTTGGCTTTCCTGATTCGTTGTTTAATGTTGTTACGTGTTATATCTCCTGTATCCGATTTTCTTATTAAAGGATTGGATATGTGAGATTTATTGTGATTGTCATCTATTTTTTATTTAATTGTTATTGCTTCCGAGTATTAATTACCGAGTCTGAACTAGACTGACCCGCGTATTATTTTATTTTGAATTAATACTCGGGTCAGACCGAGTTATTACAGGCTGTTGATATCTCGCTGTTCGTCGACAAAATTCTATCAGTTTAGAAAACCGTCGAATGAATTTAAATTTAAAAATAACCGCAAGCGCACGGTGTACGAATGTAGCACGTGGTGAATACGGGTCAATCCGCAGGGAATTGATGATTTTAAAAATCTATTCAATCAAATTAAACCAAGATTGAAGAGAATGTTAAACTAGAAAAGAAGAAAAACAAGCAAAAGAAAATTGATAAAAATATGAGTGTTAAGACAATTTAAAGGCAATTTCCACTCTCTAAATAACATAAATCAACAAAATGAAGTTATGATCTCTCCTTTCTTGTCATTAGTGAATTAGTTGATGTGCTTATCATAAATATGATATATTTGTGCTATTAATTAGCTCAATATAAACCATCAAACTATAACACAACCACTAATACACTTTTAAATCTCATAAAATATGACAACAAAGTTGAAAGCAAAATCTATTTTAAGCATGGCCTATTAACTACTAATTAGAAATATAAGCCATCAAATTTTAATTTCAACAATCACTTCTTTGCCATAATCATATGTAAATGAAGAGGCAATTTGTGTTTTGTTTGTTTAAGCATAGCCTATTTGTTTTGAACAACATAGACTATCAAATTCAAAGCTAAACAACATCATTAAACCACTTCAATCATTCTCATTAAGCACAAAAAGAGAGCATAAACATCAAATTAAGTTGAAGCTACATGATTAGAGAGCTTCATTATCCCTAAATTGAAGAGGTTTAGCCTCTCATATTTGTTATCATATGAACAAATGTAGCTTGCAACATGAGAGAAAAAGAAAAAAAGAAAAAGAAAGCAAGATAAAGAAAAGCTATTATACTTGCATAAAAAATAAATCTACACTACAAGATGAAAGTAAATAAGCATGAAAAGAAAAAGAACATGTATTGAAGTTGCATAAAAAAATTACATAAAAGAGAAATGGCTAAGTATCCATGAAAAGAAAGAAGAGAGCTTGGTTTTATTTTGAGCCTAAAACTAACTAAAGAGAGACTAAGTGAAGAGGGAAGGTTACATGAAGCATATGGGTATTTATACATGTATGAAACCCTAATTCATATTTTTAGGGAATGCCCAAAATGCCCACGAGGTAGTGTGGCCACCAAGTAATCATTAGCATGTCATAATCACCATTTAAGTGTACACGAAGCCATTAATCAATAAGCATGTGCATTAGCCTCTAGTTTGTACATTAAGGTGGTGGGTATGTGGGGTCCTCCATGTTCTTCACTTTGAATTATTTCCATCTTCATTTCTTTATATTCATGTTGCGCATGCATGTGTCTTCATGAACCCACTCCTATTTGAGATCAAATTCCTACACAAATATGTATAAATTTCCAATTAATTTTTCTCGAAGAAATATATGCACACAAATGACTGTTTTAATGTGAAAATTTGGAATTAATATGGATTTTGGTTAAAACAAATAAAAATACCCAATACGATCATTTATTTAATTTAAATAGATTAAATATGGTGGTAAAAATATGCACATTTACATGCACATCACTCGCTTTGGGATGCTGCTTGAGCTATGAAGTCTCTTCATATCTTTTGGAGTAGTTAGTGTTATTTTATAGGATGATATGTATTCATGTATATTATTTACAATAATGTACTTGTATATGTAACTTCCAGTGTTGACAGTTGTAGTTGTATCACATGTATTGTAGTTGACTTCAGTTATATATATGAGATTTGATATTATCTGTGTTCTGTGTTTAGCTTATCTGTGTTATTATTATATATGTTATCCTAAACTATTGTGAACCATCATAGTTCTTTTTATACTGGAATTGAATATGTCGATGTGAGTAAATAAACAAAGAGATGAAAAACATATATATATATATATATACCACTCCTATCGAGATAATCAATACTAGTGGAAGGCCTAACTACGGATGACCGCTCCTATCCAACCTTATTCTTTGTAATAAAAGTCAACATTTCCTTTTACTACTCTTTGTTTTTGTGAGCATAGAGGTGGGGCGTCACAATTGGTATCAGAGCAAGGGGTTTATGGACATAATATAGAACATAACTTAGACGGAACATGTGTTACAACTATTTGTTGACGTTTTTAATTGTGCCTTGGGTCAAAACTAAAGTTTTGAAATTATGATGAAATTTTTAAATATCTTTATTTAAAAAGAAAAGTGAAAGTGTGTTTTGATGATTGATTAATTTGTGTTCTGTCATCAGAGTGCACAGCGGAAACAGTAAGACCGCCTTTGCTGAGTATAGCTGATAACCCTTTTGATTTAAAAATCAAAATATGAAAATGAAATAAATTTCATTGTGTTGTTACTTATATGTTTTTATTTTTGTTTTCTTTGAAAAAAAAATTTCGAATCCGATTTGAGAATCCGAAGCAATTGCAGTTATGTGATTTTGTTGAGATTTTTGCTGTTTTAAATTATCTTCATTGAAGATATAATCGAGTGATTTCTTTGTTTATCTTGTAGTGTGCGTGCAAATATGAGTTGCATGTTACTGCATTAATTTTACGTTGAACCGATGTTTGGTTTTAAAACGTATTTTGTTGCCGTTATTTTTATAACGGGATTTTTACACCGGTAGTATATTTTGATGCGAGTTATTTTGATGAGATTTTGACGTATAAAAATTTCTGTCGCTTTGACTTCAGTAACCGTCAATTTTAAAAGTGAATTTTCAAGCGGTTATCCCTCAATGCTGATTTGATACCCGTTTTTACGGTATTTTGAGAAGTGCAATTTCCTTATCGAAATTGCTACAGGGGTTGCTGTTTTAATCACGGGTTCTCAAATGTTTTAAAATAAAATTGTTTTCAAAATTTTTACAATTTACGCTTTCAAAAGAATGAGGAAGCGATTTAAACGCTTCAGCACAGTTGAGGACCGTGAACCCTTACTTTTACTGATTCGCTTAATTCCGGACTTTTCCTTTTGAGAACGTAAAATGTTATTTATTTAAAATACACAATTTTACACTTTCAAGGAAACGATGAAGAGATTTAAACGATTTAGCAAAAGTGTGGAGTATGGAGCCATACTTTTACTATTTCGGTTAATTCAGGACTTGTTAATTGAAATATTTGCTGTTTGACGATTTTGAAGATTTTGTTGGGCTTTCGAGCCACTATGCTGGACCTTCAGGTCATATGATGGACCTTCGGGTCAAATACCAGTACTAGACCTTTGGGTCATATGTTGGACCTTCGGGTCATTTTTTGGGCGCCAATAATTATGATGGCAGTACTTGGTAGCCTTCGGCCATATGTTGATGCACGTGCGACATAGCTTAGACTCGCCATATGATGAGATCGATCCACTTTTATGTTGATTGTCTAGTTATCTTAACTGATTTCTAGATATTTGTTGTTTCTAATTATCAGCAGGTAATTAGATATTTGTGAGTTGAGTTCTAATTATCTTTGTCGATAATTAGATATTTGCTGATTTGAGTACTAATTATCTGTGTTGATAATAATATATTTGTTGTTTTCTGATTATCGTTTTTGGTAATTAGATATTTGTTGATTTGATTTCTGATTATCTTTGTCGATAATTAGATATTTGTCGATTTGAGTTCTAATTATCTTTGTTGATAATTATATATTTGTTGTTTTCTGATTATCGTTTTTGATAATTACATATTTGCTGATTTGAGTTCTAATTATCTTTGTTGATAATTAGATATTTGCTGATTTGAGTTCTAATTATCTTTATTGATAATTAGATATTTGTTGTTTTCTGATTATCGTTTTTGATAATTAGATATTTGTTGATTTGAATTCTAATTATCTTTTTTGATAATTAGATATTTGTTGATTTGAATTCTAATTATCTTTATTGATAATTAGATATTTGTTGTTTTCTGATTATCGTTTTTGATAATTAGAGATTTGTTGATTTGAGTTCTAATTATCTTTGTCGATAATTAGATATTTGCTGATTTGAGTTCTAATTATCTTTGTTGATAATTAGATATTCGTTGTTTTTCTGATTATCGATTTTGATAATTTGATATTCGTTGATTTGA
The DNA here is from genome assembly GCA_030765085.1 of Allium cepa. Lineage (NCBI taxonomy): Eukaryota > Viridiplantae > Streptophyta > Magnoliopsida > Asparagales > Amaryllidaceae > Allium > Allium cepa. The sequence continues at coordinate 273,981,469 of CM060946.1, forward strand.
ATTCTAATTATCTTTGTTGATAATTAGATATTTGTTGTTTTCTGATTATCGTTTTTGATAATTAGATATTTGTTGATTTGAGTTCTAATTATCTTTGTTGATAATTAGATATTTGCTGATTTGAGTTCTAATTATCTTTGTTGATAATTAGGTATTTGCTGATTTGAGTTCAATTATCTTTGTTGATAATTAGATATTTGCTGATTTGAGTTCTAATTATCTTTGTTAATAATTAGATATTTTCTAATTATGAGATTTTCTAGTCTCTAATTGATTCAAGATTATGTTGATTATATTGAATTGCTGTTTTCTAATTATCTCTGTTGATAGTTAGAGTTTGCTGATTATGAAGTTCGTGTTTTCTAATTATCTGGTTGATAACCAGATATTTGCGGTTTTGCGATTGTCATTTGTGTTTTCTAATTATCTTTGTTGATAATTAGATTTTGCTGTTTTCAAATTATCGTATCGATAATTAGATATTGCTGTTCTGTGATTTCTGTATTTTAGTTATCTAATTGATAATTAAAATATTGCTGATAAATGTATTTATTCAGTTTTGTTGTTTCTGATTATTTATTTAATAATTAGATTTTGTTGATAATTTGTGAATTTTTTTATGAAATTGAAAGATTTCTTTGGCGTTTGTATTCTTGACCTTTATTTTTCTAGCTTAACCAGTTTTGTTTGAAAAATAATTGTTATTGACGACTTTAATTATGAAAATTGCGGGGATGCAATTTTTATAAGGAGGGGAGTCTGTAATAACCCAGGGTTTTGCACCAGTTAATAATCGTCATTAGACGATTAAAATTGTTAGCTAATTGCTATTGGGAGTTTTAATCGGGTTGAAATTCTTTTTAAAATTTGTTAGGAGTTATGTGGGATTTAAATAAAAATCATAGCCCACGTTTTCGTTGTTTTTGGTGCTGTGTTGTATCGTGACAGAGACCCGTTTCCTCCTCCATTCATTTTCATCGCAAGCCCAAAACAAAAGGAAACGAAAAAAATGGCTGATAGGGTTTGCGAATATTTCCCGAAGCTTGTCAAGCACCGTGCTTAGGCGATCTGGAGGGGGGAAAGGGAACGGCGGCTGTCGAAATCGTGCTCTTCGAAATAAGGTGAGTGATTTTCATTCACATTCTAATTCGATCTTAGTAGTATGCTTCGGCAGTTCGATTTTGTTTGGATGTTGATGTTTTCTGACTTGGTTCGATTCGTTCTTTTCGTGTTACTTGGTTGACACGGTTTTGAACACTTGATTGACTTGCGGCTTTGTCTTGAAACTTCATTGACCTTGATCTTGATTTGTTCGATTACATTGATGAATTTCTGGCTTGATGATTATGCTTGTGACGATTTTGGTTTTGTTCGACTTTGGCCATACAGTTAACTGCCTCTGGTAGCACTTTTTCGATTTCACCTGCTGGCTTTGACAAGAATTTGTGTATTGGATGTAGTTCTATGACTTCGGCATTTACTGTCTTTGGTTGTGAATTGAGTTTGATCATGTTGTATCGACTTGTTTTGCTTGGTGGTAGTGTTTGATGATGTTTAACAGTTTAATTTCTATCATTGTCGATTTCGACCACTTTACTTGGTTGCTTCATCATGTATACACTTTGTTAATCATGTCGTATTATTTGTGACATTGAGCCTTGACTTTGATCATGGTTACTCTGTTGCTTCTTTCTTGAAAATGGGTTGCTCCTTTGTTTCAGTGCTTATATTTGTCCACTGATATACTTCATGTTGTATTCCATTTTGTTTGCATGAAGTCTGGTTCATTGTTGTTCCATTTTACTGTCGTATCACCGTATATGTATATTCATGTTGTTTACTTTATCTTATGCATTTTCTTTATCTTCGACGTTTTCTTTTTTTTCATGTCATTTCTCCTCAGTGCACAAAGCATCAGCTTCATCATTGATAGCATCTTTTGCAAGCTTTTTGCCTTTTGCAGACCCGCTGTTGTTATGATCAGTTTGTGGTATATATTGTCACTCTGATTATTGTAGTTTGATTCACGCTTGCCTTGGCTCTGATTAGTGTTGTGTATATTGCCTTGTAACATGTTCTATTGGTTCATGTATGCATATTTAAGGTTGTAACTGGAACCCTATGTATGCTGTGGATTGCATCATATATCTGTTTCATCAATTTGGTTGTTGTCGTTCGTACCATTCGAGGCAGTTGGCATTTTGTTTCATGTATTCATTGAGAAATTTAAGTTTATACGCTTGCTGCCTGGTCTGGTTCATCTTGTAGTCTTGTTCATTGTTTCATTTGGTATGCCTTTATTCACTACTGTGTTACAGTTTGCATTTTTTCGAGTCAGTGCACTCGAGTGTCATCTGTGCATTTTGTCATGCTGTATTGCCTTATCTTTGGTGCTTTCACCTTCATTCTGCTGTCTTCATGTAGTTTGTACCACTGCCTTTGTGCACTTGGTCATTCGAGCCTTTTTGCTTTGCATTTGAGTTTAGTATAAATATTTGAAGTTGTGATGACGTCATATGCTGTAATGGCAAGGCAGTGCACGTGAGCGTGTACTGCAGCCAATCAGCATTGACGTTTTAATTTATAATTTCAATTGATGAATTGTTTCATGTGGCCAATTCAATATATTTTGAAATTGTATTTATATTTGGTTTAATTTAATTATTCTTTTGTTTTCTAATTATCTTCATTGCTAATCTTTCTCTTTATTTTTGTTGATGATTTGGCTTTGCTGATTCGTTGTTTAATGCTGTTACGTGTTATATCTCCCGTATCCGATTTTCTTATTAAAGGATTGGATATGTGAGATTTATTATGATTGTCGTCTATTTGTTATTTAATTGTTATTGCTTCTGAGTATTAATTACTGAGTTTGGATTAGGCTGACCCACGTATTATTTTCTTTTGAATTAATACTCGGGTCAAACCGAGTTATTATAGGCTGTTGATATCTCGCTTTGGGATGCTGCATGAGCTATGAAGTCTCTTCATATCTTTTGAAGTAGTTAGTGTTATTTTATAGGATGATATGTATTCATGTATATTATTTACAATAATGAACTTGTATATGTAACTTCCAGTGTCGACAGTTGTAGTTGTATCACAAGTATTGTAATTGACTTCAGTTATATATATGAGATTTGATATTATCCGTGTTCTGTGTTTAGCTTATCTGTGTTATTATTATATATGTTGTCCTAAACTATATGAACCATCGTAGTTCGTTTTATACTGGAATTGAATATGTCGATGGGAGTAAATAAACAAAGAGATGAAATATATATATATATATATATACACCACTCCTATCGAGATAATCAATACTAGTGTAAGGCCTAACTACAGATAGCCGCTCCTATCCGGCCTTATTCTTCGTAATAATAGACAGCATTTCCTTTTAATACTCTTTGTTATTGTGAGCATAGAGGTGGGGCGTCACACTAGGCGACGTCAGGTCATGGTTTAAGGACCTATATCTGTCGACGACATTGTAAGGGTTCGTGCGACGTTGATAGGGGACCTGGCTCGATCGCGAAGGGTGGAAATGAGGAGGGGGTATATGACGCTGATCGGGTCGGAAGGGCAGGGACTCCGGTGGATGTGGTCATCATCAGCAAGGGGTTTTAGTCAGTGAGGTAATTTTAAGTTTTTGATCTACATCTTGTTTTGGATTCTCAGTCGAATCCGACCAAGCTGGGTGGCCAAAAAACTAGGGTAGATTATCGTCGACTGGTGAAGATCGTCGACAAGGAGTAGGTGGCGTTTTGATAGGTGTGCACGTGCATAAAATTTCTCATATGTCTGGGTTTGTTTGATTTCTGGGGAAGAAGGATCTGACACGAGTCGAACTCGATGCATTTCTGTGGTATTCTCGAAGATTGGGTGTTAGCGTGTTTCGTTTGTGAGTTGCTCGAGTAAGGTCTCGGGGATCTCTAGGGTTAAGCTTGGGTTTTTCTGTCGTAAAGAAATCTGGTTTCAAGATTTTAGGCTGAAGTTTGAATAAGCCTTTAATCAAGTTTTTAAGTGTATGGATGGGGTTTCAAAATAAATTTTGTAACCCGATTTTGAATAATAAAGTTTTATCAAAACAAAATGTTTTAAACAAGTTAAAGATTTAAATATATTTGAAAATGAATTTGTTTTCCCAAGCAAAATGTGTTAAAAAAGTTTAAAAAGATTTAAATGATAAAGTAATGTTTAAATTTGTTTTGTTTCTAAAGAATTATATGTTAAGTTATTTTGTAATAAATTCCTAAGTTTTTTTCCAAATACAATAAATGTTGAAATTAGAAATAATTAAGGTAGGTGTATTAGATTTTAAATCAATCAAAAAGATCTCATTTGATTTTTATAAATTGATTTTAAGTATTTAATTTAATAAGATTTATATAAGTGATTAATTAAGATAAAGGAATTATTTTTAATAATCAGGATTTTTGATTAATTAGAAATAATTAATTGGAGTAATTAATTAAAGGTTAATCACTTAATGAATTAATAAACATTAATTGTTGTTGTTAACAAAAGGATAATTACTTAGTATAAGTAATTAGTGGATAGTTAATAAATATAAATATAAAAGATCATTAAGTAGAGATTATGAAATGACTAATTAATGTGATTAATTTAAGATAACTAATTAGATTAATTAATTAAGGATAATCATTTGTGGAATTGGTTAAGTATTAATTACTTAATGTAATTTATAAAGTATAATTGCTTAATGTAATTTATAAAGTGTAATTACTTAGTGAAGTAATTAATGGGTAATTAATGGATGTAATTAATTGGAGGATAATTAATTAATGGTAGTAATTTAGGTTTAATTACTATGTGTAATTAATAAGAAGAATAATTACTTAGTGGAAGTAATTAAGGATTAATTACTTAGTGTAATTAATTAAAGAATTAGTTAATTTTAAGAAGTTAATTTATTAATGAAAGTAATTAAGGGCAGTTAATTACTAAATGTGATAAATCAAGGTTGATAAATAAATGTGATTAATTAAAGATTAATTATTAAATGTGATTAATTAAAAGAATAATTAACTAAAGAAGTAATTAAAGGATCACTAGTTAATGTAATTAATTAAAGCAATTAAGGGTTGATTAATTAAAGAATAATTAATCAATATAAGTGATTATAGAATAATTAATTAAAATAATTAATCAAGGGTTAATGTAATTATTTATATTTAATTAATTAATGGGAGTAATTAAAGGTTAACTATTGTAAATAGTTAAGGATAATTAATTTGTGTAATTAATTAAAGGCTAATTACTTAATGTAATTAAAGAATAATTAATCAAGGATGATTAATTAAGATGGATAATTAAAGGATGATTAATTAATTGATTTGTAATTAATCAATGTTACGTAAGCATGACTTAATAGTAACTGAAGTAAAATTCATTAGGGATAATTAAATTAATTAGTGATAGTGTGATTGATTAATCTTGCTTATGGATGACTGAATGATATTGAATTCCTAGAATTGTTTGTTATCTCTAATATGAGATATGTGCTGATCTGTGATATGAGATGCTTTGGTTGGATTGTGATGATATGGATTATCTATTCGTGATAATGTGAATTATCTATCTATGTGAATATAGATAGTGAATTGAATTGTTTTAACTTAAAACAACTTGGACTTAAAAGACGGCGTTTTGGATTTCGGTGAGACCGGGATTGGATTTCCAAATTTGGATATCCGAAAACCACATTGATCCAAATTAAACGATAGGTCGTGAATCTCAAGTGAAGTTCGAGATGAAGATTCAGAGTGCAAGGGCTATTGTCGTTAACTCTGAAGGTGATTCCAAAATGAGTGTAAGGAGATAGTGCCTTCGGTTTCGTTCGAACTCGGAACAAACTTGTATGGATTGAATGCTTTCAGAACATCGTCATTGGAGGACGATGAGCATTCTAAGTTATGTGTTCTAAAAAGGTAATCGTAGCCTCAAGCATCAACAACTGGGAATGGCTAAAACAGGGAAGGTGTAGCAAGGCTAAGTGTATAGCACCCAAGTAGGACAAAATTTTCCCCTATCTAGAGGTCCTTTTTTATTCGGTTGTGTGGGCAGTTGATCGCGACAACTGTTGGGGTTGTCTTGTTCGGGACTATCCAGTAAGGGATAGTTCCGGCCTTGTGTTGCAGGGGATTTAGGGGTGGATCCTCGGTACGGTGATCTAAGACAATACGGTGACGGGCGGTACCCCAGTAGCCCTACCATTGCATAGAATCCATTCTCCAATAAATGACGTACGTATTGATTGTGCCCAACTATGTTGGAACTTGAGATGTAAGCATTCCAGCTATTTCTTTATTTTACTTGAAAACCCAAGACCCTATTATAATATAACTGGATTTCCTATCAAATGTTTTGATTATCTTAAGGTAAAATCTTTTTCGTGTTTATGTGCGAAAGTCTTACGAGATACCTTTTGTTTTCAAGTTTTCACAAAGTTAAGCAACTTTAAGCCGCTAACTCACACCAGACCCATGTCTGACCCGGAGTTTATTTTTTGTTTTATTAAACTCTTGGGTACTTAAATTTTTGCGAGTAGTCAAGGGATTCAGGTTTGCTTTGACGGTTTCTAGAGGAGAATTGGAGCATGAGGCTTCAGCGTGTAGATATATAGAGTTTTCGTTGTGTTGTATCTCTATGATGGTGTCTGTATTGTACTAGAGTTGTATGATAGACATGTCTTATAACTGTCTAATGTATTATGATGTATAAGCTGTGTAACTCTGATAGTTGATGTATCTTATGTAATAACTTAAGTGATTAATATATTTTATTCGTTCCGCTATGAGATTCTGATGTTTTTGGTTCTTTCTTTTCTGCCTTTTCTCTTTTCTATCCCTTTCTTTCTTAATAATGATGCGTCTTTCAGTGGAATGAGAGTCGGGTCATCACAAAGTGGTATCAGAGCACGAGGTTGAGTGAATACCTAGGCTTTGGAGTGATTTCTTTCTTGAGAGAGCGTACTCTTTAATTTATATATATATATATATATATATATATATATATATATATTTATATATATCTACCTAATCTCTTGGATTACATGTCTGGGGTTTTCCAACATAAGTTCTAGAGGTAGGAGGGGTAGTGGTGTGTGTAGCATGACTACCACTAATGGAAGAGGCCATATGCTGAAATTGGAAGAGTATCTGCTGAGGCTGTAGACCTAATACCACCTCGAGTAAGCCTTGCAGCTTGGTGTAAGGATTTCACCAATCTCGGAAGGAAGCCTTTTCAAATGATCGGAGTCCATCATTGAAGTGAAAGTTTGGTTATGCTTGTGTAAGCATATTTCTAGTGTTTGAATCTGTCGGATGAGCAAAAACGCGTGATAGGATCTTGGTAACGTCGGGAAGGAGTAGCTGCATTGTGGGACGCATTAACCATGGATGTTCTCAAGAATGATTTGTTTTCTTTGGAGCCAGTTTAAGGAGGTATTTGAGGAGCAGTTGGCACCCACCACTGGGAAAAATCGACTGTATGGATATTTTTCTGGATCTCAAGTAAGGGAGTTGTCTGTATTGGAGTATGAGACTAGGTCAATGAGTTGCCTCGCTTCAGACATGGTCTCATTGTCACTCATTAAGGAGAATGAGATGTTTGTGCTTAGTTTAAGGTCGAGTTTCTTAAGAAGATGTCTGCCCAGCTTGAAGGCTCTTTATGAAGTTGGTTGATGGTTTTGAAGTTCAAGGAGCTTATGGATAAGAAATTCTGGCGTTCGTGGCATCAATGCAGCTCAAAGATGTTTTGTGTGCTAGCAGAAGGTCTTCTGGCTAAGCAGCAGAGTGGATTCTTTTCTCCAATGGTTCGGAAATCTTTGTGTTTCTTATTTCAACAGCCCAGGCTTTTGGAAGCTCAGCAAAGCAGGGTGTTTGTTATTGGGTGGGCCACCAGCTTCGTCCGTAGGACAAGAATAAGCTGTTCTGATGTGTGAAGAGAGAACAGCTTCTTGGAACTGAACTGGGTAGGATCGCGGAAATGACTTGTGATTAGTTCAAAGAGATCATCTAAGTAGTCTTTTGTTTAGGACTGAGGCGTCTCAAGAGGATTTGGTGAAACAGCTTAGGATTTCGTGGAACTTCTATGTTTTCTCTTTTATGGACTTGATGAACCATTTTGTAGGATGTGTTAATCAAGATTTTGTTCGTTTTCATTGATAACATTCTCATCTACTCCAAATCAGAGTTGAGCAACGGAAGCGAGGTAGCAGTAGAGCAAGAGTGGAAGCAACTACAGACTCCTACAGGAAGTTCATTCGGGATCTGAAGGCTGAGATGTCTAGTGCACCTGTTTTGGTTATTCCGGATAAGTGAAGTAAGTTTGAAGTTGGAGACTTGTTTTTGATTAAGGTTTACTCAGGTCAAAGAAGCAGTAAGATTTGGTAAAACTGGAAGCTAGTTCCAAAGTATATTGGATCTTCTGTGTTCTTGTAAAGATAAGAGTGTTGGCCTCAGGATTGAATTGCCAGTTCGGATGCCTGGGATTCACATTGTATTTCACGTATCTTTGAGGAAGTACGTGTATGGTCCATCATTAGTCATGGAATAAGTAGTTCAGAAGGATCTGGTGGTCGAGCTAGTTTTGTCTATGGTCTGATATCTTGTTCAGATTGTAGATCGAGATGAGTATGAGCTCAGGATCAGAGAGGCGCGGCTAGTTAGGATTCTGGAAAGAGACTATCCCAGTGATTATACCTTGAAACTCTAGATAGTATTAGATAGCCTATCCTGAATTGTGTCAGGATAATTAGGTTTGTTTGTTTAAATAAATTGGTTGCTATGGTTGTTAGTGTATAGCTGATATGTATGCTTTGCTATTTGGGAATATTACCTTTGTTATTAAATTATCTTTGCTTTTAAATTTCGGGGACGAAATTATTTTAAGGGGGGAGGAATGTGATAACCCAAAATTTTAGGCGATAACAATTTAATAATCTTTGTTAATAAATATTTAAATTGATTTAATAATCTTCTTTTATAAATATTTAATTGGTAAATTTATCTCTTAAAGCTAATAAAAAGATATGTTTTCAAATGGTAATATATATGTATGTATATATTGTAATTTGAAGTGATGTTTTAAAATTCAATCTAATAGTTTTCAAAACTAATATTAAACTATTTTCTATTTATAATATATATATTTGTATATATTGTAAAAAGAAAAGCTTTAGTTTGAAATTAACAATTAAAACCATGTTTTCAATTACATAAATTATGATTTGGTAAATTATGTTTGAGTTTAAATACCTTTCAAAAGCTGTTTAAAATTTAACCATACATTTCCAAAACATTTAAGGTTAATGTTTATTTGTCCAATAAGATATTTTTCTTAAATAAGATTTAATTAAACGTTTATTTCTTTTATTTTTAATATTCTTTCTTTTTAATTTTTAACTTGTATAAATATAATTTGAATATATATTTATAACCTTTATATATTAATATAAAACATAAGGAAAATATTTAATGTAAGGTTCAATTCTTTCTCTAAAAAATTATTTAAACTAAAACGATTTATAAATATATATATATATATATAAAAGTTTAATTATACTTCTTTTTAAATATATCATGATTTGTAAATATATATATATAAAACTATATAAACATAAGTAATATATATGTAGATATAAATCATAATTTATAAAATCATATTACATAAATATAAAAACTAAAGTAGTTTTAGAATATGGAGTTAAACACAAAATACATTCCCTTTAACATTTATAAGAAAATAAATCATGCAAAAATACATTTGTAAAGCTTTGAGTACATGTTAACAACATTTGTTAACCAAGTAACACATAAACTAACAAGTGGGCAGTTATTTTCTTTAGTTTTGAAATATTTATAAATAGGTAGGATAAGAGAACTTGGAAATTTTATTTTAGTTCAAACATCTTTCTTCTCTTCTTCTAAACTAAAACTGAAAACCAAAATTCAAAACATACAAAGATTGAAACTTCAGCAATGAAACAATTTCATTTATTTCATCTTCAACCTGAGAAAGCATAACAACAGTAAGGATCAACTCAACATTTGGATGATTCAAGTGTCAGTTCTTAAAAAAGAAAACCCAATTAAATCAACATCAGCTTCTGTTTCATCTTCCAAAGAATTCAAATCAAATGCAAGGTTCCAGAATCAATACAACAAATTTCCTAATGACAAACAAGGACTGTTCTCTGTTTAAATTTCAAGTGAATAAAACCTCTTTTAAAAACAATTTTAAAATTCTATGATTCACTTGATGTATATGATAAATTGTGTTGTGATGATGTATATTTGTTTCTATGTTGTCTGTGAGTGCATGTTGAAAATATGAAATGTCTGTGTATTTATATAAGTTTCCTGTATATATACATCTTCTCTGTTCTCACTTACAGAGTTTAATTTTCTAAAGAAAATTTCATATCTCTTCTTTCAAGCAAATTTAAGCTTGGATCTTTGAACAAAGTATGATTTTACTACATAATAACAAATCTAATAAGGGTTTTGAGAATTTTAATTTTGTAATTAATTCAAAAAATAGGGAAACATAGTGATGATCAGAAAAGGTCAAAAATCGATGTTTTTATTTTCAAGTTTTGATTTTAGAACTGATCCAATTTTGTAAATGATTAATTTACGAAGAAAAATCACGATTTTTAAGGTAGTATTCATCGGGGAATGTCGAGATGATCGTATTTTGCTTATTTGTTGATTTTCGACGATCCACGGCGAATATGACGGCGTGCTTGGGCCTGAAGGTTGAGTGAGGATTGAGGATCACTGGAAAAATGATGCTCGAATTTGTAGGTCGACGGTGTGGCTAGGCGATGTCAGATTAGGGTTTAAGGACCTGTATCTGTTGACGACATTGTCAAGGTTTGTGCGACGTTGATAGGGGACCGGGCTCGATCGTGAATAGTGGAAATGATGAGGGGGTATGTGATGTTGATCAAGGCGGAAGGGCAGGGCTTCGGTGGACGAGGTCGTCATCGACAAGGGGTTTTAATCGGTGGGGTTATTTCCAGTTTTTGATCTACATATCGTTTTGGATTCCCAGTCGAATCCGACCAAGCTGGGTGGTCGAAACACTAGGGTAGATTGTCATCGACTGGCGAAGATCGTCCGCAAGGAGTAGGTGGCGTTCCGATAGGTGTGCACGTGCATCGCGTATGTCTGGGTTTGTTTGATTTTTGGGGAAGAAGGATCTGATACGGGTCGAACTCGATGCATTTCTGTGGTATTCTCGAAGAATGGGAGTTAGCATGTTTCGTTTGTGAGTTGCTCGAGTAAGGTCTCGGGGATCTCTAGGGTTAAGCTTAGGTTTTTCTGTCTGTAAAGAAATCTGGTTTCCAGATTTTAGGTTGAAGTTTGAATAAGCCTTTAATCAAGTTTTTAAGTGTATGGATGGGTTTCAAAATAAATTTTGTAACCCGGTTTTGAATAATAAAGTTTTATCAAAACAAAATTTGTTAAACAAATTAAAGATTTAAGTATATTTGAAAATGAATTTGTTTTCCCAAGCAAAATGTTTTAAACAAGTTTAAAACAAGTTTTAAAAGATTTAAATGATAAAGTAGTGTTTAAATTTGTTTTGTTTTTAAAGAATTATACGTTAGGTTATTTTGTAATAAATTCCTAAGTTATTTTTGCCAAATATAATAAATGTTGAAATTAGAAATAATTAAGGTAGGTGTATTAGATCTTAAATCAACCAAAAAGATCTCATTTGATTTTTATAAATTGATTTTAAGTATTAATTTAATAAGATTTATATAAGTGATTAATTAAGATAAAGGAATTATTTTTAATAATCAAGATTAATGAGGAATGATTAATTAGAGTAATTAATTAAAGGTTAATCACCTAATGAATTAATAAACATTAATTGTTGTTGTTAATAACGGATAATTACTTAGTATAAGTAATTAGTGGATAGTTAATAAATATAAATATAAAAGATCATGAACTAGAGATTATGAAATGATTAATTAATGTGATTAATTTAAGATAATTAATTAGATTAATTAATTAAGGATAATCATTTGTGGAATTGGTTAAGTATTAATTACTTAATGTAATTTACAAAGTATAATTACTTAATGTAATTTATAAAGTGTAATTACTTAGTGAGGTAATTAATGGGTAATTACTGGATATAATAATTAAAGGATAATTAATTAACGGAAGTAATTTAGGTTTAGTTACTATTTGTAATTAATAAGAAGAATAATTACTTAGTGGAAGTAATTAATGATTAATTACTTAGTGTAAATAATTAAAGAATTAATTAATTTTAAGAAGTTAATTAATTAATGAAAGCAAATAAGGGTAGTTAATTACTAAATGTGATAAATCAAGGTTGATAAATGAAAGTGATTAATTAAAGATTGATTACTAAATGTGATTAATTAAAATAATAATTAATTAAAGAAGTAATTAGAGGATCTCTAGTTGTAATTAATGAAAGCAATTAAGGGTTGATTAATTAAAGAATAATTAATAACTAGTTATTATAGAATAATTAATTAATGTAATTAATCAAGGGTTAATGTAATTAATTATAGTTAATTAATTAATGGGAGTAACTAAAGGTTAATTACTGAAGGATAATTAATTTTTGTAATTAATTAAAGGCTAATTACTTAATGTATTAAAGAATAATTAATCAAGGATGATTAATTAAGATGGATAATTAAAGGATGATTAATTAATTGGTTTGTAATTAATCAATGTTATGTAAGCAAGACTTAATAGTAATTGAAGTAATAATTCATTAGGGATAATTAAATTAATTAGTGATTGTGTGATTGAGTAATCTTGCTTATGGATGGCTGAATGATATTGAATGCTTTGAATTGTTTGTTATCTTTGATATGGGATATGTGCTGATCTATGATATGAGATGCTTTGATTGAATTGTGATGATATGGATCATCTATTTGTGATAATGTGAATTATCTATCTATGTGAATATAGATAATGAATTGAATTGTTTTAACTTAAAACAACTTGGACTTAAAAGAAGGCGTTTTGGATTTCGGTGAGACTGGGATCAGATTTCCAAATTTAGATATCCAAAACCACATCGATCCAAGTTAAATGATAGGTCGTGAATCTCAAGTGAAGTTCGAGATGAAGATTTAGAGTGTAAGGGCTATTGTCATTAACTCTGAGGGTGATTCCAAAATGAGTGTAACGAGATAGTGCCTTCGGTTTCGTTCGAACCCAGAACGAACTTGTGTAGATAGAATGCTTTTAGAACATCGTCATTGGAGGATGATGAGCATTCTAAGTTATGTGTTCTAAAAAGGTAATCATAGCCTTAAGCCTCATCAACTGGGAATGGCTAAAACAAGGGAGGTGCAGCAAGGCTAAGTGGGTAGCACCCAAGTAGGATGAGATTTTCCCTTGTCTAAAGGTCCCTTTTTATTCGGCAGTGTGGGCAGTTGGTCGCAATAACTGCTGGGGTTGTCTTTTTCGAGACTATCCAGTAAGGGATGGTTGCGGCCTTGTGTTGCAAGGGATTTAGGGTGGATCCTCGGTATGGTGATCTAGGCCATGTACTATGACGGGCGGTACCCAAGTAGCCCTGCCATTGTATAGAATCCAATCTCCAATAAGTGCCGTACGTATTGATTGTGCCCAACTATGTTGGAACGTGAGATGTAAGCATTCTAGCAATTTCTGTATTTTACTTGAAAACCCTAGACCCTATTATAATATAATTGGATTTCCTACCAAATGTTTTGGTTATCGTAAGGTAAAAACTTTTTCGTATTTATGCACGGGAAGTCTTACGAGATGCCTTTTGTTTTCAAGTTTTTTCAAAGTTAAGCAACTTTAACCCGTTTACTCACACCAGACCTATGTCTGACTCTGAGTTTATTTTCTGTTTTATTAAACTCTTGGGTACTCAAATTTTTACAAGTAGCCAAGTGATTCAAGTTTTCTTTAGTGGTTTCTAGCGGAGAATTGGAGCAGGAGGCTTCAGCGTGTAGATATATAGAGTTTCCGTTGTGTTGTATCTCTGTGATGGTGTTTGTATTGTACTGGAGTTGTATGATAGACGGGTCTTATAACTGTCTAATGTATTGTGTTGTATAAGTAGTGTAACTCTGATAGTTGATGTATCTTATGTAATAACTTAAGTGATTAATATTTTTTATTCGTCCGCTGTGAGATTCTAATGTTTTTGGTTTTCTTTTCTACCTTTTCTCTTTTCTATCCCTTTCTTTCTTAATAATGATGTGTCTTTCTATGGAATGAGACGCGGGTCGTCACAGTGGTCTTATGAGATACCTTTATTTTTAAAAGGATTTTATAAGTATCCAATCAATATGGTTTGAGCTTTCTCATGCTGGTTTACCAGACTGATCGAGGTGTTATTTTCCTATAATACTTAGGTCAAACTCAAGTACATTTCCTAGATTTAGCGATGGACGCTTGGTGGTTTAGAAGATGATGGATGCCTCCATGACCTGATGTATTTTATATTTCACTTTATTTCTTATTTCGTATTTGTAAAAAATTGTAAGGACAGAGTGTTAGAATTGTCCACGCTAATGATATGTTAGTTACTTTGATTGGTTATTTAAATAATAAAATTTTCTTTTGTAAAGATCATTTTGATATTATATATTACTTGTCAAGATGTGAGATTTTGTTCTGTCTTTTTTTCTTTTACACAACAATCTGTCGTTTTGGCACTCAGATACTCGTCCCGTGAACACAATGGATGTATTAGGGTTGGTTTTATGGATCGAAAAGGCAGGTCGTTATAGTGATCCTAAAGAGAGGGCAACATTAGCATTCATCAGAGGGCTTATGCTAGAATCCATGTTGAGATTCGAGATCTGTTCGATATGCTCGAATCCTTGTAGAGATTCGTGATCCGTTTGAGATGCCGGAATCCGTTTGGGGACTCGTTTTCTTTTCGGATGGTGAAGACTCGTGCGAGTGTGTTGAATATGACTTTACCATCGGGAAATGACTAAAAGTAGAGTAGGATGAATAGCCGTGAAGGGTTTAGCAAACCTTATAGGATATATAAATTCCATGTCTAAATGAACCATGTTTGGATATGATAATATGCTTGTTTGGATGCGTAATAATCCGCGTTTAATACACGTCGAATATCACTAAGGAAATCACTTTCCTTTAATAAATGAAATGGTATATATGAGATTGTTAAACCTCTTTAAAATAGTTTAAAATGATTTAGAAGTGTTTTATCAACATTTAAAAGCATTTCAACAAAGTTTGGAAAGTATATGAAAGTTGAGTTAAAATATGCGCGTTGCGTAATGGCAGTTCGCGATCTTGCACCATAAAAGTTTAAATCCATGTATACGATGGAATCAGAGTCAGAATTCTTTGATATGAGAATTTTTTGAACTTTTATAATCATAGTTTTCAAAAAAAAAGGATCGAGATTTTGTTTAGTAGATTTTGAAATATGAGCAAATCAAGTTTTCTAAATAATCGCGATTTAGCAGTTCGAAAATCACAACGATAAATTCTTTAAAATCAATATTTTAATTCTTTAAAAATATGGAATAAATTCTATAAATATTCTATGATTTTTTAAAAGACGTTGAGTTGTAAAAATGAATTTCTAAATGATCAAAAAGTAGTTTTGATTAAATAAGCCTTAAAAGCACTATTCGTAGCACTTTTTACCATACTTTTAATTACTTTTGAAATATGGCTGTAAACTTAAGTATTCTTTCTCAAATGTTATGTAAATATTTTCAAATAATTAAGTACTTTAAAGATGATTTTGAGGTTTTATAATTATTTTAAAAGAGTTTAAATTAATGATTTAAAGAAAAGCGATTATAATCAAGTGATTTAATCTTGGCTCTAAAAGCCGATGAGAAGATTGGATTTTTCTATTCATGAGATTCGAATGTGAGATGCTTAAACTAAGGAGATGCTCAGGAATAACCAGTGCCTTGGCTCACCTGGCCACTTTTTTTGGACGAGGGATAGATAAGGTCGAAATGTCGGAAACGAGGCTAGTATAAAAGATTTAATTTTTCCAAATTTAATTCAACTTGGATTATGTAGAAATAATCTTTTTATACTTGGTATCAAATTCTAAGGGGGGAACTCGTACTATCCATGTGAATTTAAATGGTGATTCCACTGCTATTCGATGGATAGTAAAGGTTTAATACGAAAATTGATATTGTGTAGAATTAGTACAATTTCTACCAACTCTTTTTACTCAATAAGGTTTTGAAATGTGATTTTTGAGAAATGATTTTGATTTGATATTTTCAAAGTTAAAGAGTGGTTTAATGATTCTATATATAAGGGCAAAGAATATGATTTAAAGATTTATATCTCTAAAAGAGATATTTTATTTGATAAAAGATATTAATAAATGAAATGATAATTACCCTTAAAATTAACATCTTTTCATCGATGATTGGTTTGAAGGAACCTGTATCAGATTTGGGTGATTTGTATTTGAAAACCACTTCGAATCAATTTACGCGTTCGAAGGTAAAGACATGGGATGATAATAAATTAGAAGATGGAATGTAGGGCCGCTTGTCACTTACACATGGGATGAAATTTCACATATCATATACATGTGGCAGTTGTATCTTCATTTGATCTTTGATGCAAGGGCTGCTCGCTACTAATCCTATGAGTGATTCCCGACAGGGTATTATAGGAGAGTTCCTTTGCTTTGTCCTATTCCCTGATAGCTTGTATGGACGAATGTATGACATTGCATTTTAAAATGCACATACATTGATTTTTACAAACGTACATCTGTTTGGTGGTGTAGGTGGTAAATTTCCGTACTTAACACCATTCTTTGAGACGTACGAGCTCAGAGGTTGAACATTTATGGAAATCAATAGTGTGCGATAGAATTGGTAATGTGGCATTCAAAGTGAAATGTGCAATGTAAAAGGTAATTGTTACCTCAAATCTCATCACCCGAAAATTGCTTAAATAGGGCATGCCGTAAGGATATTTGGTTCACAACCATTAGGGTATAGCCATCACCTTTGTAGATTACCCTATATATCAGATATGTTGTGTATACTAAGCAAGTTCTTGGATAGGTTGGGAATGACCGGAGTGATGTCATATTCAGTTCTATCCGCCGCCAGATGGGTCTTCGGGTAGGTCGGTCTTGCCAGGTCTAGAGATTTCAAAGGTGTTGATCCTCGATACATCCCACTAGAGATGTATTGCATGGAAGGTAGTTCCTTACCTGCCATTATATGGAAATCCATTCTCCAGTAAGTGCCTTCAGACTTGACTGTAGAACATATTATGCTGAATTTAATCAATATACCAAATTTGGCTAAGATTATACAAGTTTACTTGAAAAGTGTTTCCAAAAGAGTGTCATTAAAAATAATATTATCAGATTTTGCGTAGTAAATATTTTGGTTATCATAAGGTAAAAATACGTTCCATATTTATGTGCGGTGTTGTCTAATGTGATACCCTTTGTTTTCAAATATCCGTGTTTTGAGTTTCTCACACTAGTCCCATGACTAATCCGAAGTTTATTTTCTTTTTCCTTAAACTCTGGGTACCCTATTTTTCCGGGTAGCCAAGTAGTCAGGTTTAGCTTGGAGCATTGTAACGGAGCTTAAAGTTTAGAGCTGAAGATGTTCCTATGGATAGTTCTCCATTTACAATTCCGCTGCATTAGTTTATTGATTTTATTCAGCAATTATAAGGACATAGATTTATAACTGTCCAAGATGATTTACAGAATAGACTCTGATAGATGTATTTAAAATTTCCGTTGTATATATATATATATATATATATATATATATATATTGAAATAATATATGTTACTCCGTTCGTGTAAGATTCTATCGTGCCTTAATTTTCTTTTACCCTATGATAATCTGCCTCTCTGGCACTTGGATTTGTAGCACATGAATACCGAGGATGTACTAGTGTCGATTTTTAAGGATCAAGGAGGTAGGTCGTCAGACTAATGCAACGATATGTAGATGGCACAATAGTTGAGCTAATTTCCTAATATGAAAAATAAGTATTGGATAATAGTATTGTCATTTCGGTGTTGGATCCAATAAGCACACAGAGGAAGAAATTGGTAGATTTCGAAAAAAATCCATTATAGGATCTTTAATAGGCTTATGTAGTCTAATCCATTTAAAACTTTTCCATATTTTACTTAAATAAAATTAATATTTCATTTAATTCCATAAGTAAAATGATTTATAAATTTAATTTGAATTTAAATATGTAATGTTGAATATATCAGAAACATTCATGTGTGTATAATGCAAGCGCGACATATAACTAGTGTATACACTATAGGAAAAACACATCAGACGATAGATATGCTGCGTTGGTTGATTGCGTATCTATCTGTCATTAAATCTCACGCCATCTAATTTCACATTAGACCATAGATATGCCCCGTTGTCTGATATGCATTAACATAACAAAAAAACCATATATAGTCTGATGTTATAGTATCATTACTAGAATTCCCTATTAGACAATATATAAATATTGACCGATATGAACAATTATTCACATAATGAAATAAATATTTGCAGAATGAAATAAATGAATCGCAATTTTATTCAAACAAATATTTTATTTCAAATCAAATTCAAATACAATACAACTCCCACTTTACTTTACTTACATTTTCAAATACAATACAACTTTCATTATCACTCTTATGTATACAATATTTCTATACACTCTCGTATACAAATATTTTTACTCGCATTCACTCGAGTTTGTCTTTGATGTTGATCTTGATTAATTTGCTTGCTCCAGCTTGTGTCCAACCATCTCTATACCAGACCAATAACCAACGCAGTAAAATGGAAAAGGAAACAAACCTAAATTGCAAAAATGAAATTTGAATATTAATATTGTCTCGGTTTGTAGGTTTGTTTCTCTTCATGTTTTAGATAGGGATAAATATATCTATACATGGACAACTTATGACATGCACAGTGTATCGCTATGAATATCACAACGCCGTGTATCGATTAAATCTCATAGGCTGTTGCAAAGGTGTAACGACCTGCCTTTTTGGACATTTTAAGAAGACACATGCGTTAGACTCAAACCATTCAAAAGGAAAATTGTTATGAGGCAAATAAGAAAAAGAAAAGAAAGAAAGAAAAACAAATACAGAATCTCGCAGCGAAATGACAAAATATAATAACCAAATAAACAGTTCATGAAGCTATTTACAAATAACATTTGGTTACACTTTTACAATACAGATCAGAGTTACATACGATAAGAATAAATAAATAACAAATAAATGCAGCAGAAAAATATAATGTAGTGGAATACATATCAGGAATAATAATAGCATAAATCCTTCGTCTTCATCCTCTAGAAAGAAGTCTTCGATAAAATGAAAAGCTTAAACTGACTCGAGGGAATTGAAAAGACAAAACACTCGAGTCAGAACTAAAAGATCTTATGTAAGTTAAATCAACAGTAAATAAATATGAGTGTAACGGCGTCAGAGATGTTTACAGGGTTTGACATCTCCTATCCAGTGTCTACCGTGAGTGCAATAACTTAAGAGATGTTCGGGATTACCATCTCTTAAGGATCCGTTAAACTATCATCTATGTAGTATAATACACTATTATTATAGTGTCCACAGTAAAGTAAAGTATTAAAATAGCGTTAAGGCATTATCCATATTCCCCTTAACACATTTTTATATATTCCCGTAGTCTATATAGTACCGTAATTCCTCGCATACTAGAGGGCTATTAGAGGGCACTCCACATGTATGGTAAAAACCAAACTCGTAGAAGGCGTGATAGGGCATGTGAACACCTCAAACATATCTCATTTTATTCCATTTCTCATTTCATATCTTGAAAGAAAGATTTTTTTTATTAAATACATCAAGTATTTGTTGCCATTTTATTTTCCAAACCATTCAAAATCTTACCTTTTATTGCATAGCCTCTTTATCACTTACCTTATGTAACGACCCGCTATTTTGGACTATTCGCATCCGCACATGTCGGACTTGAATAATTCAAAATACCGAATTGTTAATTTAAATTTGGCAAAACTCAGATATACAGTAAATAAATAATCACAGAATCACAGACACAGAATAATAATATGCAGCGGAAGTAAAAGAGATGGTAGTTCATGAAGCTACTATATAAATATAAGATACATCAGAGTTTACAACAGAAGAGAAATACGATACATCAAATACAAATCAGAATACATCACTGGAATCATCGAATACTGAAAGCAGAGTAGATGGCTGGATCTTCAAGCAAAGCTCCAACTCCAAAGATGAGCCTCGAAAACTGGTACTCTCAGTCTGACCCGAGCGTAAAGCAAAACACAAAACACTCGAGTCAGGATTAATATTCTCATATCAATAAATCCAACTCAAGTGAAATAGCAATCGAAATACAAGTAACTCAACGGATGTTGGAATCACCATCCTCTGAGGATCCGTTAAACTATCTACTATGTAGTAATATACGCTAAGTAGATAATGTCTATCAGTAATCTAAAATATCAAAATAGTGTTAAGGCATTACCATTATCCCCCTTAACACATTTTTATACAAGCATCATAGTCTATACAGCACTGTAAACTCCACCGTAAACTAGTGAGATATCAGGGAGTACTTCATAGGTTTAACACAAAACAAATTCGTAGTGGTCGCGTATATAGGGATACAAGTATGACAAGGCACATGAGGTAATACCCAAGGTAGTGAAACTACCGTTCGCCTGATCCGGACTGGTGAGAACGCATCGCCACAGCGATCGCAACACCGCGAAACAACACTCCTGAAATTCCGAGGGTGCACCAATCAATCACAAGTAATGAGTAGTAGTTACGAAGAAGTGTGTTCGCTCGAGGTGGCTAATCCCGTTTGGCCCGGCACGGCTCCTGATTTTAGTCATTTCCAATTTGACACAAGTGTCAAGGCTATCCATTATCGTTCTCTTTCTTCAATCATCACGTACATCATTCCAACCACTACATTCTGGATCACACTCCACGTATAGTTATTAAAGTGGTTTTCGGTTTAGACAGAGAGTATGCCCATAACTGATTCCGGTTTCTTTAATAACTTTCGTAATTATTGCACCGATTGATCGTTTAATATGTTTCAAACCAAACCAAATTCAATTTCAATTAAAATTCGAAAATCAACATTTCGTTTGTCTATCTAAATCAATTTCCAAAATTTACGTTCAACTTTCCAAATTTCCATTTCAAAGTCTTATAATTCAATTTCAATTGTATTTAAATATTAACTCAAGTTCATATATATAAGTTTCATTCCGAAATCATTTAAATTAAATTAAATTTAACATTAAAAAAAAATCAATTCCAATTCATTAATCGATTTCATTCAATATTCGTTAAGTTTATTTATCATTTAAATAGATTCCATTTAATTTCCAATTCATTAAATCAATTACTTACGTTCAACTTCATTATATCAACTTACAAATTTAATTAAATTAGATTCGTCAAATCAAATTCTTAAATTCCAAGTCTTACATTAATTTCAATAAATCGCAATTTATTTCTTGTTAAGAAATACAATTTCACTTATTTATTTACTTAGTCATAAATTCCAAACTCAATTAATAAAACTAACTTTCACATATTCGAGAAGTTCAATTTCACTTATTTACTTATTTAAATATTTTACCAAACTTCATAAATAAAGAACCCCATTTTATTTATTAACGAAGATCAAATTCACTTAATTAAAAGTTTGGTTTTCTCTTATCAAAGAATTCAATTTTTATTCGGTTATCAAATAATTCAATCTCATTCAATTATTTAATAATTTAAATCTTAATTATTAATAATTTCAAAACTTAATAGTTACAAACTTGATTATAAACAAACTTAATTATTAATTCATTTCCACTTAATTATGAATTCAAACTTAATTATCAAATCATTTCAACTTAATTATAAATTCAACTTAATAATTTCAAACTTAATTATAATTTCAACTTAATTATAATTTCAGATTTGATTATTAAATGATTTCAAACTTAATAATTTCAAAACTCAATTATTACTAGTTCCAAATTATTTATTAATAATTCCAAATTTAATTATTAAATAATTAAATTTCAAGCAACGTTCTTTCATCAATTACTACGTTAATATATGTTTCAGATTTCAATCTTTACATTTTCCTTTTATAAAATTCAAATTCCAACTTCATTTCAAAACTTATTCTTTGTTCGAATAAAATCATTATTTCAAATTATTGACCAACCGGATTTTATTTAATTCTCCATCCTAAGTCAGATTCATTTGGGTATATATCATTTCAACCCGATTCCAATTTCAATTCAAGATCAACATAATAAAGGGAACTTGCAGTGTGATAACTGGGATGGTGTCAAAGTAAATAAACAAGCAATAACAACAATCAATAACAATCCAATAATTAATTCAAATAATCCCGAAACAATCACATTAATTCGCATTGTTGTTTGTGCGAATAAATATAATTATCTCTAGAATCTACACTATCATTTCATGTAGACTAAAGATTATTACATTTCGGTTTTTCCACTTGTCGTTCCATTTCAATTTCAAATTTAATACTACAACAATTAATCCAATATACGTTCAAAGGTTCAAAGTATAATTTGTCAAATTCTACGTGTCAATTAACTTAACAATTAAAAGGGGTCATATTATTCAAATTAACTAATCAAAGTCAACACATATGTCAATTCACAATTTTTAAACTATTCTACGTCAAATTCAATTGCATAATATTTACCACTTTATACATTACAATTTACATCCAATATAAACAACAAACATTCAATCAATTATCAACCAAATTGGATTATCATCGCATAAATAATTTACAGATAATGGTGTCAGATGTCATAGGTGAACAGATACAGGTGATAGCAGATATAACAGTGTAATTAACTAACTACAGCATATTTCAATTGTCGTTTTAATTGAAATCAAATTTAATAAATAAAAGAATATTAATCGTGAGTGATTTCTCACCTTTCAAGGCTAGAGAGGATAGACAAAGAAATGAGCTACGGATTCCAAAGCATCGCTAGATGGGCGCAATTTGGTGAAGAAAACAGACACGACGGACAGAGCTGATAAATGGGAAACGATCAGAATTATCAGAACAGTGTCAATAACAATGAATGGTATAAGTGAATCCATATATACCCCCATATATAACAATTCATAAAAAAAATCATACTCCAACTTAAACATATACTAAATTAAATATATATACGGTTTTCAAAGATCATAGTTTAAATTAGGACCCATATACAAAATCAAACATATATACAATATATTTTGAAATTCATATATATATATACACTTATTTAAATACAAAATACTTACATATATAATGTGTATGTTCAATACAGCATATCAAAATACCACTTATCAAAATATAGTAACCTTGATATATAAATACAACATAACAATAACTTATACAACTTAAGACAACTTGTTATGTAGCACTCATATAACTTATATCCATACTAGAAGAATATATCTAACTTGTTTAGCATTTCACACATGACACTTTGTATACAGACTTACCCAAATTTATATATAACTTCTGAAAATAAAATGCTACAACAAATTTATCAACTTAAAATAGATAAACAGGTTATATGCATATGTACAGTAACTTATACACCAGATTCCATAACTGATATGCAAGAGCTTTGAAAAATATCTATACTTTTATAATTTCTCATATATACAACAAATGATTTAGTAAACAAACAGGAATCAAAACAAATGTATGCATACCCATAACACTTATATATTCATCGGCTATAAACCATTTATAACTCACGCATACAATTTATATCAGTACTTAAAAAAAATATAATTATTTACAATGTCATATATATAGTATTTTCATAATGTAAAATACTGAAAGTCGACGTACAGTAACGTACACTATAATTAATATAATATCCTTTATATAAAACCGCAACATACAAAAAAACCTTTTCAAATATCCCTAACCTATTGTATGCGTATTAAAAGTTTCCTAAAATCTCAGCACTTGTTAAAGGATTTATTATAACAAATGTCACGGTAAGTTGTATATAACTTATATTTTAATACAACAATGGAACATCAGGCTGTAACTTGTAATAAATGAAATATAGTATAATATAATACATTATATTATGATTTAGCATAATACAGTACAAATAATATTACACACAGTAAACGCACCATCCTTGTGGAACATGTTTATATACGATATATTAAAATAGGTATGTACGAGTTTATATAAAATAATATACAAAGTAAACAATATAACTTACTTTGTCATTATGAGGATAAATTACTATCATCACATATATATGCACGAATATAGACAAGAGAATACATATATAACTATCTGGATCTACATAAAATTAAAACCATACTCAAGTAAATATAAATAACATATATCACACTACCTATGTAAAACATGTGGCGAAGTGTGTAGTTCACGTCACTGAGAAAGGAAAGCAGAGGAAGATAAGCGCTGGCCAGTCACACGGGGAAGGGACCGGCGCTCTCGGCTGGAATGGTATGGACAGGCAGCGGCGGATCTGCGTCCGGGAGGGGCGCGGGGAAAAGTTGGAGAGAAGGCGGCTGTTGTTGGTGGGTTTGAAGCTCAGCAGGGTCGGGTTGGGTGATGCTTGCGTGTGGCGGCGGTGGGCCGAGCATGGGTGCAGACAAGGTGGTTGGATCAGCGACTCGGGGTTGGCGATAGAATTTTTTTTTTCGGAGGAGGAAATAACAACTCACGGTGAGGCGCTACAAGGTGAGGACGGAGTGGTGGCCTTGCATGGGAAATGATAGCAGGTGGAAGCAAACGTTGGAGAATGTGGCTAGAGGCTTGATTCACATATACTCAATTATGTACACATGTTTAAACAAAAGAAATGGGATGGTTTTCTTTGGTACAACAAGATTTAGACAAATGAAGATAGGGAGGAGGAAGAACGTGTCTAAAAGTGTTCAGAGAAGAATATGAACCGAAAGTGAAACAAAGTAATATGTACCACATTATATTTATCAAAATCAATGAGAATAAAAGGAGTCAATATTGAATTCAGCAATTATTAAATGCTACTAGCTAACCGCTTCTCATGGATGAAATGAAAGGACGGATGGAAATTCAAACGGCACAAATAAGGATACCGACACGGAAATTGTTTTATAAACTTGCACCGCACATCGGACTCCGAATTTTACAATCGAATATACCATTTAGATCAGTACAATGAGACGATCAAAATGGTACACAAATATCAGTGGTACGATTGAATTATAAAAATTTGAATTTTTATACTAGCGGAAAATGCAAGAAAATCGCAGAAAATAAGATCGACGGAGCCAAAGATGTCCGAATTTGGAAAAACGACAAACTGACATCTTGCTCAGAAGATGGTTTAGAATTTTTCAATGTAAAAGTATTTTGGTTTTGGAAACGTTTTATTTTCATCGCTTTTTAACTGATTAGATTGAAGTAAATTTATGCGCGTAATAAACTTTCGTATATTTGGACGGAAATTAACCGGTTGCTATATTTAACTAGACATATTTCAAATATCAAATTTATATTTCAAAATTTTATCGTTTAAAATTCCAAAAATTCAATTAGTAACGTTATTAAAACCGGTTAAATTTACGGGTCGTTACATTCTCCCCCACTCAAAACTTTTCGTCCCCGAAAAGGAAGGAAGTAGGAGAATAGAAACAATCAAAAGAGAATAAACTTGAATTACATTATAAATAATTAATTTAAACCATATAAATTTCAATTTAGATAAATTCTATATTCAACAGTTTTGATTCAAGGTTTTCATTAAATTGATTTGATTTCACATTCATTAATGTTAGTTACAAAAGTATTCTTCCAAATGAATTTTAATTTAAACTCAATTAATTCAAGATATCTCATTAAGTTGATTTAATTTTAATTTTATTAACTTTCAAAACAAAATTTATTTTATTAATCACATCTATTACTCAATTAACTTATTATTCTATTTATCTCCATAAAAATTTATAGTTAAAATTTAAATGAATAACATTTATTATACGCACTCACAATTTATTTATGAAGACAATTTATATTATACATTATCCAATTTCCTTGAATTAACAATTTCAAAGATCACAAGTTTGATTAGTCATTTATTATAATCATAATTTATTCGACAAATTTAATTCTTCTTTATTCCAAATTATTATTAAATTTATTCTACATAATATATCCTATCACATATATAATAAGTATATTTACATTTATTATAACTACCCCAATTTATTTAAAAATTCCTTTGATATCATTTTATATTATATAATATTCAATTACATAGATGACTTTTGAAAGTTTAGGTAAGTTATAAATAATGCAATTGAGTATTATCCAAATAAATTTTTATAATTCAATTATTTTAATTTAATATTTATTCAAAATCTTTGCCTCAATTTAAAATTTTGAAATAATCTTTAATCATAAATTTAAGAATTTAAATTTTCGATTTCCCTTCAAACCATTTAGAGATAATTTATGTATATGCTATATATATCAAATCAAACTAAATTTAAAATAGTAAACCTGTATACATATAAATCAAATCATACTTAAGAAATTTAAATCGATTAAATTTCCTAATCAAAACAGTAGCAAAGCTACGAATTGGTCTCTCCACTTCGAAACTCGAAAATAAATGTCGATGATGCGGCCGTCATCATCAAAATTATTTTCCAACGACAAAGAGAAGAGCACTGATTTAAAACATCTAAAATTTCTTTCAAATGATTTCTATTTGAAAATATTTTAAATAATCTACATTTTAAATTTAAAACCATAGTTTGAAATTATCGGAAATTAAATTCTCAAATTCTAATTTAAATTCACTTCAAATTCCAAATCAAATTATAACTAAGTTTTATACATTCATTTATTTATTAAATCGGACAACAAATTCATTATCAATTTAATTTCAGAAAATTTATACTTATATATAATATAATCATACAAAATTATTTTGATTACCACACTTGAAACAATATTGTGTCAGTTTGCTCTGTTCAAGTGTTTTGGAAATCCTATCGATAGCGTTGATCAGACGAATCGATTGAAAACCCAAATCAACATCAACAACTCAAACAACACAATATATTAAAACATTTAAAAATTAATTCACAAATACACTTCCTCGCTCGGCGGTTCAAGAATAGATTCCAAAATAAGTATAGGGATTCAAATTTGATGAAATCAAATTAAAGAGAATTTTGATTCGATATAAGTTCGAAACAGAAGATAAGACAATTCAATTAACAGAATCGGGAGATGGATAAGCTTATTTAATTCACGGACAACCTTAACCGGGTCGACCGTGACTTCAAGAATAAGATCGATGCAGAACTTCGAGGTGAATCAACATTCAATCTCAAGAGATGGAATTCAGGTATAGATGAAATTTAGGTATAGCAGGGAATAGATAGCATCGTAAACCGAGGATACAAAAATCTCCGGTAAATCAATGCCAATTGTAAAGGAGTTTAACCCATTTACAGATAAATTTGGGATTGGCGAGACCGCCGACTCACTATAAAGATCATTCGAAGTAGAGTTGTGGGGTACTCCAGAATCAAAAGAAGATAAATAGTGAGGGATATTAATGAATTTTGAAACCGCAGAGAACGTTTCAAAATTCAACGGAATTGAGTTAAAAGGAAGAGATTGAAACTCGAATGAGAGTGATTCTATAAATACATTTACCATATATGCTTAAGTTTTGCCTAGAGCTACCAAAAGCTCTGATACCAACTGTAACGACCCGCTATTTTGGACTATTCGCATCCGCACATGTCGGACTTGAATAATTCAAAATACCGAATTGTTAATTTAAATTTGGCAAAACTCAGATATACAGTAAATAAATAATCACAGAATCACAGACACAGAATAATAATATGCAGCGTAAGTAAAAGAGATAGTAGTTCATGAAGCTACTATATAAATATAAGATACATCAGAGTTTACAATAGAAGAGAAATACGATACATCAAATACAAATCAGAATACATCACTGGAATCATCGAATACTGAAAGCAGAGTAGATGGCTGGATCTTCAAGCAAAGCTCCAACTCCAAAGATGAGCCTCGAAAACTGGTACTCTCAGTCTGACCCGAGCGTAAAGCAAAACAAAAAACACTCGAGTCAGGATTAATATTCTCATATCAATAAATCCAACTCAAGTGAAATAGCAATCGAAATACAAGTAACTCAAAGGATGTTGGAATCACCATCCTCTGAGGATCCGTTAATCTATCTACTATGTAGTAATATACGCTAAGTAGATAATGTCTATCAGTAATCTAAAATATCAAAATAGTGTTAAGGCGTTACCATTATCCCCCTTAACACATTTTTATACAAGCATCATAGTCTATACAGCACTGTAAACTCCACCGTAAACTAGTGGGATATCATGGAGTACTCCATAGGTATAACACAAAACAAATTCGTAGTGGTCGCGTATATAGGGATACAAGTATGACAAGGCACATGAGGTAATACCCAAGGTAGTGAAACTACCGTTCGCCTGATCCGGACTGGTGAGAACGCATCGCCACAGCGATCGCAACACCGCGAAACAACACTCCTGAAATTCCGAGGGTGCACCAATCAATCACAAGTAATGAGTAGTAGTTACGAAGAAGTGTGTTCGCTCGAGGTGGCTAACCCCGTTTGGCCCGGCACGGCTCTTGATTTTAGTCATTTTCAATTTGACACAAGTGTCAAGGCTATCCATTATCGTTCTCTTTCTTCAATCATCACGTACATCATTCCAACCACTTCATTCTGGATCACACTCCGCGTATAGTTATTAAAGTGGTTTTCGGTTTAGACAGAGAGTATGCCCATAACCGATTCTGGTTTCTTTAATAACTTTCGTAATTATTGCACCGATTGGTCGTTTAATATATTTCAAACCAAACCAAATTCAATTTCAATTAAAATTCAAAAATCAACATTTCGTTTGTCTTTCTAAATCAATTTCCAAAATTTACGTTCAACTTTCCAAATTTCCATTTCAAAGTCTTACAGTTCAATTTCAATTTTACTTAAATATTAACTCAAGTTCGTATATATAAGTTTCATTCCGAAATCATTTAAATTAAATTAAATTTAACATTCAAAAAAAATCAATTCCAATTCATTAATCGATTTCATTCAATATTCGTTAAGTTTATTATCATTTAAACAGTTTCCATTTAATTTCCAATTCATTAAATCAATTACTTACGTTCAACTTCATTATATCAACTTACAAATTTAATTAAATTAGATTCGTCAAATCAAATTCTTAAATTCCAAGTCTTACATTAATTTCAATAAATCGCAATTTATTTCTTGTTAAGAAATACAATTTCACTTATTTATTTACTTAGTCATAAATTCCAAACTCAATTAATAAAACTAACTTTCACATATTCGAGAAGTTCAATTTCACTTATTTACTTATTTAAATATTTTTCCAAACTTCATAAATAAAGAACCCCATTTCATTTATTAACGAAGATCAAATTCACTTAATTAAAAGTTCGGTTTTCTCTTATCAAAGAATTCAATTTTATTCGGTTATCAAATAATTCAATCTCATTCAATTATTTAATAATTTAAATCTTAATTATTAATAATTTCAAAACTTAATAATTACAAACTTGATTATAAATTCAAACTTAATTATTAATTCATTTCCACTTAATTATGAATTCAAACTTAATTATCAAATCATTTCAACTTAATTATAAATTCAACTTAATAATTACAAACTTAATTATAATTTCAACTTAATTATAATTTCAGATTTAATTATTAAATGATTTCAAACTTAATAATTTCAAAACTCAATTATTACTAATTCCAAATTATTTATTAATAATTCCAAATTTAATTATTAAATAATTAAATTTCAAACAACGTTCTTTCATCAATTACTACGTTAATATATGTTTTAGATTTCAATCTTACATTTTCCTTTTATAAAATTCAAATTCCAACTTCATTTCAAAACTTATTCTTTGCTCGAATAAAATCATTATTTCAAATTATTGACCAACCGGATTTTATTTAATTCTCCATCCTAAGTCAGATTCATTTGGGTATATATCATTTCAACCCGATTCCAATTTCAATTCAAGATCAACATAATAAAGGGAACTTGCAGTGTGATAACTGGGATGGTGTCAAAGTAAATAAACAAGCAATAACAACAATCAATAACAATCCAATAATTAATTCAAATAATCCCGAAATAATCGCATTAATTCGCATTGTTGTTTGTGCGAATAAATATAATTATCTCTAGAATCTACACTATCATTTTATGTAGACTAAAGATTATTACATTTCGGTTTTTCCACTTGTCGTTCCATTTCAATTTCAAATTTAATACTACAACAATTAATCCAATATACGTTCAAAGGTTCAAAGTATAATTTGTCAAATTCTACGTGTCAATTAACTTAACAATTAAAAGAGGTCATATTATTCAAATTAACTAATCAAAGTCAACACATATGTCAATTCACAATTTTTAAACTATTCTACGTCAAATTCAATTGCATAATACCACTTTATACATTACAATTTACATCCAATATAAACAACAAACAGTCAATCAATCATCAACCAAACTGGATTATCATCGCATAAATAATTTACAGATAATGGTGTCAGATGTCATAGGTGAACAGATACAGGTGATAGCAGATATAACAGTGTAATTAACTAACTGCAGCATATTTCAATTGTCGTTTCAATTGAAATCAAATTTAATAAATAAAAGAATATTAATCGTGAGTGATTTCTCACCTTTCAAGGCTAGAGAGGATAGACAAAGAAATGAGCTACGGATTCCAAAGCATCGCTAGATGGGCGCGATTTGGTGAAGAAAATAGACACGACGGACAGAGCTGATAAATGGGAAACGATGAGAACTATCAGAACAGTGTCGATAACAATGAATGGTATAAGTGAATCCATATATACCCCCATATATAACAATTCATAAAAAAAATCATACTCCAACTTAAACATATATTAAATTAAATATATATACGGTTTTCAAAGATCATAGTTTAAATTAGGACCCATATACAAAATCAAACATATATACAATATATTCTGAAATTCATATATATATACACACACTTATTTAAATACAAAATACTTACATATATAATGTGTATGTTCAATACAGCATATCAAAATACCACTTATCAAAATATAGTAACCTTGATATATAAATACAACATAACAATAACTTATACAACTTAAGACAACTTGTTATGTAGCACTCATATAACTTGCATCCATACTAGAAGAATATATCTAACTTGTTTAGCATTTCACACATGACACTTTGTATACAGACTTACCCAAATTTATATATAACTTCTGAAAATAAAATGCTACAACAAATTTATCAACTTAAAATAGATAAACAGGTTATATGCATATGTACAGTAACTTATATACCAGATTCCATAACTGATATGCAAGAGCTTTGAAAAATATCTATACTTTTATAATTTCTCATATATACAACAAATGATTTAGTAAACAAACAGGAATCAAAACAAATGTATGCATACCCATAACACTTATATATTCATCGGCTATAAACCATTTATAACTCACGCATACAATTTATATCAGTACTTAAAAAAAATATAATTATTTACAATGTCATATATATAGTATTTTCATAATGTAAAATACTGAAAGTCGACGTACAGTAACGTACACTATAATTAATATAATATCCTTTATATAAAACCGCAACATACAAAAAAACCTTTTCAAATATCCCTAACCTATTGTATGCGTATAAAAAGTTTCCTAAAATCTCAGCACTTGTTAAAGGATTTATTATAACAAATGTCACAGTAAGTTGTATATAACTTATATTTTAATACAACAATGGAACATCAGGCTGTAACTTGTAATAAATGAAATATAGTATAATATAATACATTATATTATGATTTAGCATAATACAGTACAAATAATATTACACACAATAAACGCACCATCCTTGTGGAACATGTTTATATACGATATATTAAAATAGGTATGTACGAGTTTATATAAAATAATATACAAAGAAAACAATATAACTTACTTTGTCATTATGAGGATAAATTACTATCATCACATATATATGCACGAATATAGACAAGAGAATACATATATAACTATCTGGATCTACATAAAATTAAAACCATACTCAAGTAAATATAAATAACATATATCACACTACCTATGTAAAACATGTGGCGAAGTGTGTAGTTCACGTCACTGAGAAAGGAAAGCAGAGGAAGATAAGCGCTGGCCAGTCACACGGGGAAGGGACCGGCGCTCTCGGCTGGAATGGTAGGGACAGGCAGCGGCGAATCTGCGTCCGGAAGGGGCGCGGGGAAAAGTTGGAGAGAAGGCGGCTGTTGTTGGTGGGTTTGAAGCTCAGTAGGGTCAGGTTGGGTGATGCTTGCGTGTAGCGGTGGTGGGCCGAGCATGGGCGGAGACAAGGTGGTTGGATCAGCGACTCGGGGTTGGTGATAGAATTTTTTTCTTTTTCGGAGGAGGAAATAACGACTCACGGTGAGGCGCTACAAGGTGAGGACGGAGTGGTGGCCTTGCATGGGAAATGATAGCAGGTGGAAGCAAACGTTGAAGAATGTGGCTACAGGCTTGATTCACATATACTCAATTATGTACACATGTTTAAACAAAAGAAATGGGATGGTTTGCTTTGGTACAACAAGATTTAGACAAATGAAGATAGGGGAGGAGGAAGAACGTGTCTAAAAGTGTTCAGAGAAGAATATGAACCGAAAGTGAAACAAAGTAATATGTACCACATTATATTTATCAAAATCAATGAGAATAAAAGGAGTCAATATTGAATTCAACAATTATTAAATGCTACTAGCTAACCGCTTCTCATGGATGAAATGAAAGGACGGATGGAAATTCAAACGGCACAAATAAGGATACCGACACGGAAATTGTTTTATAAACTTGCACCGCACATCGGACTCCGAATTTTACAATCGAATATACCATTTAGATCAGTATAATGAGACGATCAAAATGGTACACAAATATCAGTGGTACGATTGAATTATAAAAATTTGAATTTTTATACTAGCGGAAAATGCAAGAAAATCGCAGAAAATAAGATCGACGGAGCCAAAGATGTCCGAATTTGGAAAAACGACAAACTGACATCTTGCTCAGAAGATGGTTTAGAATTTTTCAATGTAAAAATATTTTGGTTTTGGAAACGTTTTATTTTCATCGCTTTTTAACTGATTAGATTGAAGTAAATTTACGCGCGGAATAAACTTTCATATTTTTGGACGGAAATTAACCGGTTGCTATATTTAACTAGACATATTCCAAATATCAAATTTATATTTCAAAATTTTATCGTTTAAAATTCCAAAAATTCAATTAGTAACGTTATGAAAACCGGTTAAATTTACGGGTCGTTACACCTTAGCCATTCATTCCTTTAATCTAGCCATGAATTTCTCTTGCCTATCACGCATAAAAACTTCCCAAAACTTCTCATTATCATTTGCGTGAAAGAAAATTATATTCAAGCTCTAGATCCATGGCTTCTCTTCCCCTTCTTTCGTTTTCTCTTTTTGTTTTTTCTTTGTTCTTCATGCTTATACTCTGCCTCTGGCCTCTAGCACACCTCTAACCATCGTGACCAAGCAATATAAGATGATGGTTGAAACCATATGTGGTGTAACCAAGCCATTGAGTGATTAAGGCAAGTTATGTCACTTTGATACATTTATTTTTCCAATGTTTTAACATCTATTATTTTGTATTGAATCATATTCTTATGTATGTAATATTTGTTTGCGTACAAAATTTGGATCTGACTGTTCATACACTCAATTTTGCATTGTGCTTTGTCGTGCTTTGCGGGGTTTGGATTTTTTTCTGAATTTATCGATTCTAGTTTAAAAAGGTGAGTTTTTTTATCACTCTAGACATATGTACTTATATTTTTGTGAAAAAAATGACAAGTGAATCTGTAGACATTGATATGTCATTCATATATGCCTGTGTTGTGATTACATGATGATAAATGCCGTTTATATATTTGTTACATCATTTGTTATGATATTATATGTATACTATTATTTTATTTCTGTTAATCACCACTGCCGTAACGACCCGTAATTTCGCTACTTCAAAAATGAGAGATTTCGTTCGATTTAAATTTAAAAGGAGTTTAAATCTTAAATAAATATGTTATATATATAAATAACTATCTATTCTTATAGTTAATGTATTAAAAAGTATAAATTTGGATTTTAGAACACATCGACAAAAGTTAAGTTTTGTAAAAAATAAATAAAGGCTTAAATAAATGGATTTTAATATTTGTCTAAAAAGATAAATCTTATTTAAAACATCTAATAAAGATGATAAAAGTATGTTAAAATATTTAAAAGTTTGTTAATAATCGTTTTACAAAAATAACCAAAAATTTGTCGCATTTTGTCAGTTTTACATACACTGTAAAATTGGAGATTTTGATATTAATTAAATATGATTTTAAAATATAAAGAGACTTGTTTTAATCTATTTAAAGAAGTAAAAAAGTTTATTTTTAAATTTGGTTTACATAAATAAATAGTTTAACTAAAACGTCAAAATGTGACCGTAAAACATTTTGTCGAAAAACGACGTTTTATCGATTAAAAGTTGTCACAACGTCGTCGCACCTTTATTTTCTTATATAGGAACATATATTCTAATAGTGTAAGTATTAATTAATTAACTAATCAAGTTTACTTTTACTAAACAAGGTTAGAAAACTTCTAGAAGTCATTAAGAAAAGTAAGTAAGAAAAGTCAAAAGTAAACATCAAATCAATATCACATCAAAAGCCAACATAATTATTATTTTACTTAGCTTAGTTCTTAAGGGATTAAGAAATAAATTAAGGATGTGAAAGGTGATGTTAAGTTTTGAAAAAGTGGAGATTGCTTTAGGTTGAAGTAAGGTTAGTTTGGTAATTTGGTAAAAGGTTATTTTGGTAAATTACCACTTTCTTTCTTTTTTATAAATATTCACCTCCTTCTTCACTTTCATTCACATTTTCTTCTTCTTCTTTTCTCAAGCTTCTTCATCTTCTTCCTCTCCTCTCTAATGGCTTCCATGCCATAGAAAAATATTATAAATAAATAATGTCAAAATATTTACAAAATTTTCAAAAGAAATCAATGTTTATTTTCTTCAAAACAAACTCCTTTTTTCTCTATATTTTACCTCTTCTTCTTTCGGCCATAAGTTCTTCAATAAAGACCAAAATGGAAAATTCTATTTTTTTTTAAATCATGTATTTTTCCAGTGGCTACAACTTTCATGTTGACCACTTTGTCCAGTTCTTAGCATAAATAGGTCAAAATTCCACTTATTTCAAGTGCATTTTCTGGCCTTGTTTTTAAACCAGAAAATAGACCGTTTTGTTTTGATCATCACTTGATCATAACAGATCCAAATTTAGAAATTCTTTCTTTAAAACCTTATAAAATTTCAGTGGCTACAACTTTTATGTTGAGCACATTTTCCAGTTTTGAGGATTTCTATCCCTGAAACTCAATTCTTTAAAGTGCATTTTCGGGCTTTATTTTTGTGAATCCGAGAATAGCTCTTTTATTTTGAACATATCTCCCTCAAAACTACTTGGATTTAAATGATTCTCTTTCTCAAATTCAATAGAAAAGAATTTTCAACAACTTTTTAGTTAATAAGTTTTTCAAATTTTGTGAGTAAGAGAGTCAAAAATAAGAGAGAAGATGACCTATTGTTCGGATCTAAATCTTGGGAATTCAAGTTCAAAGCTCTACCGCTTCTTCTCTATATTTTCGGCCAACCTCCATCTCAAGCCTCGGCCAAGCTATTGGATGGGAGAGGGCGTTGTTTGCTAGTGTTTAATGGAGTAGGAATTAATTAGTGAAGTGTTGGTTGATTAGAATGTTGGTAGGAAGTTAATCGCTTTGGTTTATGGTGAGAAATTCTCATTGCTTTTGAATTTATATTTTCATTATGTTATAAATCATATTTACACCCTTATGACATATGAATGTCTCTACCAAATTGATTGTTAATATGGATGATTTGATAGTTAGTAAATTAAGTGAATTGTGATAATATATCCGTTATGATATTAATAGTGAATGTTAGATCTGAAATCATACGCATGTGATTGGTTGAATGGATGTTATGTTAGTGATAAATATGAATATTGGATATGTTCATTTTGATCAAGTAATCCCTTTATCTAAAAAGACCATATTTTAGTAATATGAGATATTGTGGAAAAATAAGTCTCTTTTCATTTAGAAGTGAAATTAAAGTTAAAATGAAAGAGAATTTGAAATTTGAAGTGAATCGGATTTGAAAATGATAGTTAATTAGAAATTGAAATTAAGATGAATAGTGAAATTGAAATTGAAATCGATTTTGAAAAAGTGAAGTTTAGTTTGAGAATGAATTGAAGTTTAAATTGAAATTAGATTTGAAATCTAAGTTTTAAATATGTTTAATTTGAGATTAGAATTGAAATTGAGTTGAAATTGGAATTTAAAATTTAATATTAAAATAATGAGAATATAATAATATTATAATATGGTAATAGTGAAAATATATTTTAAAAGTGAAAATATTGATTTAAAATGGTTTCTAATGATTTTATAAGTGTTGAAATCCAATTTGAATTGATTATTTCAAATATTGAAAAATAAGTTAAAACTAGACGCGTCGCGCAACGGTAGTTCGCGATTTCGCGTTGAAAAGTTCAAATGAGTGTATAGAGTGGAATATAGCTCGGAATTCTTCGAGATAAGAAAATTTCGGACTATTATATCCATATATTCTAAATGAAGAAAGAAAATCAAAGTTTCGATAAGTAGATTTTGAATTAAGGCCAAATCAATTTTCTAGAAAAATCGCGCTAGTGCAGTTAAGTGACCATAACAGAAAATTTGTTTAAATGTATGTTTTTAATTATGGAAAAATATGGAATAAATTTGATAAATTTATTTAAATGATTTAAAAGAGATTTGGGTTGGAAAATATGAATTATCAAACGTTTAAAAGTTGTTTAATTCAAGTAAGCTTATTTAGCACTTTCGGTAGCACTTTTCTGCTGCGAATTCTATAACTTTTGGAATATGAGTTTAAATGTAACGACGTTTTCCAGAATCAATTATGAATGTTTTATAAAAAGGATAATTAAGCATTTTGGAAAATAATGTGGAATATTTATAAGCAATTCCAAAATAAGTTGAAAATCTGAGTATGCGGAAACGACTAGTACATTTGTCCCGCTTGTGAGATCTGGGAAGATAAAACAAGGTGTTTAACTAAGGTTAGGGATGGAGCAACCAGTGCCCTGAACTTACCTGGCCTATGTTTTCTTTTCTTAGGCGAGGGGTGGAACAGATCGAAAGGAAAGCCCGGATGCTCTTAAATAAAAAGATTCTGTATTAAGTTTTTGAATTAAAAGAAGATTGATATTATCCAAAAGTTAAGAAATCTCCAAGATGAATGATTTCTATGATCCTATTTACTCAAAAATGTTTTTGTTAAGATTGACTTAGGGTTTATCGTAAACGATGTCTTAAATACATTGGTTTTGACTCGCTTAAAAGTTAAGAAGTTTGGATCAAGAATTAAGGAAATTTGAGATATTTTCCAAAAGCAAAAGAATGAATTACTTAGAATTACTCTGTAATATCCCGGAATTTTTAACAATATCAATTTAATAATCTGTATTAAAAATTAAATTGATATTGATATTTTGTTGATAATAATTCAAATTGGTTTAAAAATCTTCTTTAATAAATATTCAATTGGATATTTTATCTTTTAAAAATAATAAAATGTTTTCTATTTATAACATAAATATATAGTTTATGTTGTAAATAGATTTGTATTGTTTTAATTTTAATAAATAAACCATATTTTTCTAATTCTAATATTTTTAGTATTTTGAAAATTTGTTTTATTTAATATTAGCTTTTCAAGGTTAATGAATAAATCTTGGTTTAAAATTAATAAATGAATCATTATTTGAAATTCTAATGTATATATTAATAATTTGGAAACTTTAATTTTTATTAAATATAAAGTTTTCAAACCTATTAAATAAATAAAAATATTATTTTGAAAATTGATATGAAAATATTGAAATGTTTTAAATTAAATTAGATTTAGTTTTAAATTTAGAATAAATTTAACAAAAAGGTTTTATGGCTTAATAAAATGGATTATTTATTTAATAAAAATATAATTTCTTGTAAAATGACTTTTTAAATAAGTTTTGAATAAGATTAGTAATTTTTATTTCAAAATTGAATTTATATTTATAACTTGATTTGAAACATTTGATTTTGGATTTAGTTTGAATTTAAATTCAAACTATAAAATCTTAATTGTTTAATTGTATTAATCTTTAATATGTATAAGTTTATTTATAAACATAGTTTGTTCTTATTTCTTTGGTAAATTTATATCCATATTTAAATATAAACTAACAATTTAAAACTAAGCTAATATAACATACATTTGTAAATTTAAATACTAATTATCTTAAAGAGAAACAAGTGTTAGATTCATATGCATTGATTAAAAAAGTGTTCAAATTTTACATTAAAAATTAAACATAATTTGACAAGTGTTGTAAAGTTGTACAAGTGTAAAAATTTAGTTTTATTTTTCTTTTCTTTCATTAAAACTGAAAATTCATTTGTTTGAGTTTGCATCTTCATTTCATATTGCATGTTCATTTTTCCTTAACCAAAGAAAATCTGCAAACTTCTTAAATTAAATTCAAATAAATCTGCATTTCCTCAAAACTCTGAAACCCTGCAAACTTAAACCCTGTTCAAATTTGCATTGATTCACCTCTTCAAACACTTGCATACTCCACTCCTCTTCAAAATCAAACCCATTTTTACTCAAATTCAAACATCAAATCTGCATGCCACCTGAAAGCAAAAAGCACATCTGCATTTTTTTAAAAGCCTGCACTGTTCTTTTTTTTCTGCACTGTTTTAAACTTGGGAAGGAAGATCATCTGCATGCATATGGGAATTGGCAACTGCATCATCTACCTGCATGCAAGCATCTTGGTCATGGAAAAACATATGAAAGGAATTGAAGTATAACAGAGTCAAGCCTGCATTTTTGTGTTTTCTGCAAAATTCAACTGAGCTCTGCATTGGTAAAAAAATAAAATATGTGAGTAACTCCTTTTAACTTAAAGATTTAATATGCTTGCCTGATCTATGCTTTAATAAGTTGTAATTGATATATATATATATATATATATATATATATATATATATATATATTGGAATTTCTTGTGTACCTGTGATATGTGATGCTAGTATGATTTGAAAAAAAAAATCTGTAGAACATCTCTGTTCTATATGTTAAGCCAGTTCTCCTATTTAATTCATTTTCTTTTGATTCATAGATTCTTAAGACTAGGATCTAATAAACATTGTTTGTTTGATTTTAAGCTAAACTTTAAGAATTTATTTAACTTAAAATTTAACTATAATGGCTCTGGAAATTAAACTTTAACAGGAAAACTCTAATCACTGTAATTTTCAAACATGTTAATTTATAAACTCGGAATCAAAAATCAAAAGCATCTGCTAAAACTTGATTTATAAATCAAGAATCAAGATTTTTAGAATTAGGATGAGGTTGCAGTTTGGCTTTGATTGCAAAAGGGTTTATTTGGATTTGCTAATGATCTATGTATAATGGAGGTTTGGTGTTCTTCTTGGTGATGGAAGAGAGGTAGGTGAAGCCAGGAAAAATACTAATTGGTGATAAAATTCATCAGAATAGTTGAGGTAGAGAAAATTCAGATGGAACCCTAGTTTTTAGGATGTTTGATCAATCGAACTTTTCGATCTGTTCAAGCGACCGAGTGCTTTGATATTTTGGATATAGGTAGTTTGTTTTTATTTGAAGCCGTGGACGAAGTTGTTGACCCGCTGATGGACGGTGGCCTGTGATCTCGCCGTTGAAAGGTTTAGAGAAAATCTGGAATTGCTGTTGCCAGGTTTTGGTTTGAGGAACTCGATTGGGATTTCGTATGGAAGGTGAGTTTCTGAAGGTCGTGGGGGGTTTCTGGGTTTAACGTCGACTTGTTCGACGTATTGGAGGAGGCCGGAGATGGCCAGAGCCACGGTGCACGTGCACCGTGCAGTTGAATTCAGGGAAAGTTGTTTTGTGGGTTGGCCTGTGTTT
Source organism: Allium cepa (assembly GCA_030765085.1). NCBI lineage: Eukaryota > Viridiplantae > Streptophyta > Magnoliopsida > Asparagales > Amaryllidaceae > Allium > Allium cepa. Next base: position 274,021,908 of record CM060946.1, read on the forward strand.
GGTTTGCTCGAGTAAATATGGTGAATTGCCCGAAGCAGTAGTGTGTTTGACTCGGGGATGTTGTGTTGCAGACTCGAAGTAGATTTTGGTGTGGGTTCTGGTGTTATGTTTTACAGATTTTAATAAACCTGTAGTATCAGGGTTTAAAAATTTGTAAAACCCTAAATCTTTTAATGATTAAGAAAATTTAAAACATATTTGAATTCAAGTTTGAATTTATTTGAATTCAAGTTAATTTAACATTCCAGTTTAAATAAAATAAAGTTTAAAGGAAAAGAGTTTTTACAGGTTTAATAAACCTGAACTTGTTTTATCAAATATTGTTTACAAACCTGAAGGTATTTAAGCTTTTAAAATTTAAACTGAATTTAAAAAGTGTAGAGCAAGTTTTAAACAAAGTTTTAAAATAAGTTTAAAATCTTAATTCAAAATGAGTTTGAATTATAGATTTAAAAATATATAAGTTTTATAAAGATAGAAGGTTTTCAACAACTTTGAATTTGTTAAAGTATTTTATAAAATGTTTTAAAATTTGAAGTTTAAGGTTTAAACAGAGTTTAAAATTTAAATTTAAATCTGGATTCAAAGCTAATTTGAATCTTAAGTTTAAATCTGGAATCAAAGTGGAATATGTATTTCAGTTTTTGAAATTGAAAGAAAACTTGAAGTCGAAAGATTTAAACTAAATATAAATTGAAGTTATTGAAAGGTTAAAAGTTATAAATTGTTTAACTTTGATAAGTTTAAATTATTTTCATTTTAAAACTTGTATTTAAAATGAAATTGGGAAACAGTTTCAAAAGTACTTTGTTTAAAATAAAATTTGTTTTAAACATAATTTAGAAATATTTTATTTTAAAATTAAGTGAAGAATTTATGTTTGAAATTAATTTATTAAAAAGGTAATTAAGTAATAATTAATTTATTTATTTAATTAATTATTAAGGTTTAATGCATATTGATTTAGGGGTTAATCAATTTGAAAATTTAGATCATTAATTAGATTATTAATTAATGATAAATAGATTATTAATTAAGTAATTAAGATTTAATCAAGGTTAATTAATTAAATAATTAGACTTTAATTAATGGATGATTAAAGATAATTGAATTTGTAATTAATTTAAGTTAATTACTTTATAAAATAATTAGAGAAGGGTTAATGATGGTCATTAACCAGGATTATTTAAATAACTAATTAATGTGATTAATTTTTATAATTAGTTAGATTAATTAATTTATTAATAATCAATTGTAAATGGTTTGAGTAATTACTTAATAAAGTAATTAAGAAATTAATTACTAAATGTAATTAATTTAGTTTAATGGGATTGTTTAATTTAATTAATTAAGTTTAATTAATTTTAAACATTTGGGTTTTATAAATAATTACTTTACATAATTAATGATTTGGGTATTTACTTAGTTAAGTAATTAATTAATAATTACATGATTGTAATTAAGTGGAGATGTTTAAGTGTGAAGTAATTTGGTTTAAATTACTTATTTATTTAATCAAGGGATTAATTAAGAGATTAATTAAGGATAATTAATTTGTTTTAATATGGTAATTAAGTTAATTAATTACTTAAGGTAATTAATAAAAGGGAATCATTAATTATTATAATTAATGATGTAATTAAAGTTGATTAATTAAGATTAATTAATCAATAATAAGAGATTAAAAGTAATAAATTAAGGTAATTAATTAAGGATTAATGTAATTAATTATGTTTAATTAATTAATTGAAGTAACTAAAGGGTTAATTACTGTTTATTTGAGAATAATTAATTTGTGGAATTAATTAAGGATAATTACATAAATGTAATTAAGGGTAATTAATCAAGAGTGATTAATTTAGGTAATTAATAATAAATAATTAATTGATTGTAATCAATTAAATAATTAAGAAAGCAAGATTTATTTTGGTGAAGTAATTAATTTAATTTATTTTAAATTAATTATAGGTGAAGTAATTAATTTAATTCACTTTAAATTAATTAGAGATAGTTAATTTAATTCATTTTAAATTAATTATATTGTGGTATGAGTGAATCTTTGCTTATGTATGAATGGATGACATTGATTGTCTTTGATGCTTTGTGATCTCAGTAATGAGATAAATAATATTGTGTGGTATGGATGTTTGACTGTATTGTGATGATAACATAGGTTATTTATTGTGATGGTATTATATGGAATATGTATTTGATATTAATAATGTGGATTACCTGTTATTTGATAATGTTGATTATCAATTAAGATTTATAAGTTATCTATCTGTGTGTATATAGATATTGTATTGAATTGTTTTAAAACTTTAAAACAACATGGACCTAAAAGACACGCTTTGGATTTCGATGAGACCGGGATCGGGTTTCCATATTTGGATATCCGAAAACCACATCGATTCCAAATAACGTTAGGTCGTGAATCAAAGTGGAGCTTTGTGAAGACTCGAGGTGTAAGGGCTATACGTCAGTATAACTCTGTGGGTGATTCCGTAATGAGTTTGACGGAATAGTACTTATAGATTAGAGATGGTGAATTAGAGTGCAAGGGTTATCGTCGTTGACTCTGAGGGTGATTCCAATATGAGTGCAACGAGATAATGCCTTCGGTTTCGTTCGAACCCGAAACGAACTTGTATGGATTGAATGCTTTCAGAACATCGTCAGGTGGACGATGAGCATTCTAAGATGATATGTCCTATAAAGGTAATCGTAGCCTCAAGCCTCATCAACCGGGAATGGCTAAAACAGGGGAGGTGCAGCAAGGCTTCGTGGGTAGCCCCCACTTGAGAGTGAGATTTACCCCTGTCTAGAGGTCCCTTTTATTTCGGTTTTGTGGACGGTCTTTTGAGCTCTAACCGTCGAGGTTGTCTTGTTCGGAACTGTTCAGTAAGGAACGGGTCCGGCCTTGTGTTGCAGGGGAGTGGGAGTACTCCTCGGTACGGTGATCTAGGCCACGTACTGTGACGGGCGGTACCCCAGTAGCCCTGCCATTGTATGGAATCCAAAATCCAATAAGTGCCAACGGTTTTTATTGTATTACCCACTTTTGTGGTTAGTAGCTGGAATTTAATAGATGTAACAATTTCGGCTATTTCTTATTTATTTGAAAACCCTAGACACTATTATAATATCATCGGATTTCTTATCAAATGTTTTGGTTAGCGTAAGGTAAAAACTTTTCCATGTTTATGTGTGGGAAGTCTTACGTGATACCTTTCTTTTCAAAAGGTTTTGAAAGTTAAGCAATTCTAACCTGTTACTCACACCAGACCCATGTCTGACCCGGAGTTTATTTTTGTTTTTCATAAACTCTTGGGTACTCAAATTTTTATGAGTAACCAAGGGAATTTAGGTTAGGATTCAGATTAGCTTTGACGAATTGTGGAGGAGCAAATGGAGCAGGTGGCTTCTGCGTTAGATATTAGTATTCCGCTGTGTGTTCTGTGTTGTCTCTGGATTGTATTGAGTTGTAATAACTAGACAGGTGTTTATAACTGTCTAGTATGTGATGTATATCTGTTTACTCTGATATGGTTGTAAACTATTTAATATTTATGTTAATAATATAGTTTATTCGTTCCGCTGTTAGATTCTGATGTGTTGTTTCTTCTTCTCTTCTTTCTATTCTCTTTTCTATCCCTTTCTTTCTTAAAAATGATGCAATTTTCTATGGTAAGAAAGTCGGGTCGTTTCATACTCTAAGTCAAAAGAAAGAGATTTCGAAATAGTCCGAAAAGAATTAAAGTGAAAAGAGACTTAATAAATCCTATATACTCGTATTCACTTTTATCGATGATTGGATTTCGAAGGAACCGGAGTCGGATTTGGTAAATTCCTATCCAAAAACCACTTTGAACTAATGTATACATTCGAATGTGAAGACATGTTGAAGACGATGATTATTGAAGACCGTGGATCTTCATAGCGTGAGGACTGCTTGTTGATTTTCTCGGGTTCGCACCCATTATAGAGTTATATATAGCAGTGGTCTCCTCGTGATGGAGATTTTGCCGATCGCAAGGGCTTCTCGCCTAATAATGGCCGAGGAAAGTGCCTTCGGTTTGTCCTGTTCCTGGACAACTTGTATGGACGTTTGTCTGACATTGCATTTCTAACGGTTATGTACATTGGTTTTTACAAACGTACATCAGTGGTGGCGGAGAAGGAAACTTCTCATAGCTTAACACCCTCCTTGAGACATACGAGCTCAAGGGTTGTATTTTTGTGGAAGGCAATCAGTAGTTAAACGGAAATGGCAATGTGGCATTCAAAGATGTGATATGTTGTAACGTCCCGTCTTTTCGCACACTTCAAATCGACACACATGTCGATTCGAACCATACGGAAGGGCGGATTGTTATGGGGTAAACAAGAAAAACAGAGAAGAAATAAAACAAAATAGAATCTCACAGCGGAAGGATAAAATATAATAATAAAATATACAGTTTATAAAACTGTTTACAAAACATTTGATTCTTCTATATACAATTAAATATCAGAGTTCACATACCAAAAATATCAATGCAGCGGAATACAGTGCAGTGGAATAAAATAGATAATAGTAATACAAATCTTCGTCTTCGTCCTCCAGAGCTAAATCTCCAAATCCTGAAACGCTCGGACTGACCCGAGCGAATTTGAAAAGAACAAAACACTCGAGTCAGAACTAAAAGATCTTATGTGAGTCAAATTAACATAAATAAATATGAGTGCGGTAACTCAAGAGATGCTCGGGATTTACATCTCCCAAGGATCCGTTAAACTATTTACTATATAGTATATTGCGCTATTATAATAGTGTCTATTTGTAAAACAAACTTACTTTTTAATAGCGTTAAGGGGCTACCCATATAGCCCTTAACACAAATAATGCCAATAGTCTATACAGTACCGTAATACCTCCTGATCGGGAAGCTACCAGAGGATACTCCATAGGTACGACACAAATAGAAACTCGTAGATGGCGCGCTAGGGTAGGTGACACGACACAACTAGGCAATGCCAGGGTAGATATACCAATTGCTATCCGGGATGATGGAAATGCGCAGCGTGCAGCTACTGCCCACCTCGAACAAACACCCCCAAAAATCAAAGAAATCAATAGTGGCCACCGAATCAATCCAAAGTCAGAGTATAGTATCGAAGGAGTGCTTTCGATCAGAGGAATGACCTCATTGGCCCGAGAATCGCTCCTGTTTTAGCCACCTTATGCCAACTCACGGGAGTCGGGTCCACGTATTTACCTTGCAGGAAACGCCTCCACCAACCTACTTCATTCTGGAATCTCCACCGCGTACACGGTTGTTAAAGTGGTTTTCGGAGTTGGCAGAGAGTATGACAACTTCCAATCCCGGTCTCTTCAACAACCAAACGTTATTATAACACCGCGGTCCTTTAAAATAATTTATACTTTCAAAACCAGAATAAAACATCAATTTCAAAATCATATAAATGCGATATCATTTATATTTTTAAAACCCCAAATCAATACGACATCATTTAGACCCAAACCAATATAATGTCATTTTTATTTTCCAATATACATTCTTTTCCAAAATCATAGGGTTTCCAAAGTAAATTATTTAGAAATCAAACTCTTGAATATAATATTTTCAAATTATACTATCTTGAAAATCATAACCTTGAAACAAGTTTCCATCTCTTAAATGGTTAAATATTAAATTACTTTTATAAAACAAAATAGCTTCTTTACATTTCACAAATCAATTCCAAATATCGATTTAAACTTCCAAATACCATTCTTAATTCTTATGTTTCAAAGCTTTAAATATTTCACCATTTCAAAAACAAACTCATTTGACAAACCCGTATATATCAAATTCAATTACTTATTATTTAGACTTGAAATGTTTACTTAATGAATTCAATATAATTTAATAAAACCTTTAACTTCACATAACTGGAAAATCTTTCAATTTATTATATATTCATTTAAATCAACCTGATATTCATTTAAATCACTCTACACAAAATCAAGTTATAAAAATCATATCCTTTAGAAATTCTAACTTTTTATTTAATTCCAATTTAACTTAATATTCATCTTCCAACATTATTCTCATGTAAGTCAATAGAACTTCCAGAAATTAAATTTTAAATAAATGCTTAATCGTATTTGATCTAAAAAAAATATCAAACTTTATTTTATACTTCAAATCAAATTTATACAAAGTTTAAAAACCGGAAATTACTATATATATAAATAACCTTTATCAAGAACCAAATCAATATCCCATAAACCATATATATAGCTTTGCAAAACCATAGAAAATCATTTCAAAATATTTTTATATATATACCGCGGTGCCTGTATATAATTTTCTATCCTATGGTCAAGTGATACGGATATTTATCATTTCAATCCGCAATTTAAAATAAAATGCGGTTGTATATCATTTCAAACCGCAATCCCGAATGAAATGAAAATGCATGATAACTTGCAGTTTACATAAGATAGAACACATCATCCATTCAACCAATATCAAACATCAACCAATTTATTTCAATCATCATCAATTTATTTCAATCATCATCAATTTAACAAACATCAATATATGACATATACAATATAACAGGAAATAAAAGACAGTTATTGACTATCAGTTTATATTCAAAATAAATTTATTAACTGTTTAACTATCAGTTTATATGCAAATAATTAAATTTTTAACTGTAAATTCATATGCAATAATAAAATTAATTAACAGTTAAACTAAATAAATGCGATTTAACAAAGGTGATGAATAAACTTGCCAAACAGTCATAAATTACTTTCTACTCATAACTTAAGTCAAATTAACAAACATAAGAAATTTTAGAAGCTGTGAGTGGGTTAAAACACTCACCTTTTGAATTTAAATTGGATTTAAATCCAATTTAAACTCCAAAATTCGACGGTCTCCAAATCTTTCCAAACAAGCGTCAACAGATCTGGAAATTTATTACGATCCTAGCAAAAAAAAAATTCGCGTAAATCGGAGGTCGTATGAGAAAGTTATACGCATTAATGGTGATTGAAATTTCAAACAAAGAAAAAAGAAATTATATATCACATCATATATTTTATTTAACTTGCAATGGAATTTTTAGTATTGCGTACCTTTTTGCTTAGCCAGATTTGGATCTAGAATTACTTTCTCATTTTGTTTTGTTTCCTTGCTATCTTAATATTTTTTTATTTTATTTTTATACAAAGTTTTTAAGAGAAGATTATATAAATATGGATTTGAAGAAAAAGACATGGAAAGAAGATAAGGTTTAAAAGAGAAAAAAAAATTTAAAGAAGAAGAAAAACAACAACAAAAAAAGAAAAGGAAACTTTGATAAAGAAGAAGATTTGAAGAATAAGAAGAAGAAAGAGGAAAAAAAAGCTTTGGAAAAAAAAGAGGAATGAGATTTGAAGAAGAAACATGAAAAAAGGAAGAAGGAAGGTGAAGAGTGACAAAAATGAAGCTATAGAAGATGAAATTTAAAAAAAAAATGAAATGAAGCTACAAGAATGAGGAATGAAACTAGTGAAAAGCTAAATATAAACAAAGTAGGAATTGAAATAAAGTAAAAATATGAACAACCCAATAAAAATGGTAGATATTAAAAGAGGTGAAAGAAAGAAATAAAAATATGAAAAGTATGTAACATTCATGAAATGAAAAGGCTTTAGACCATGTAAATGGAAATGAGTAATGGAACAAATGAGGAAACAATTAAAAAAACGTGTGAAAATTATTAATTAGAAAGGGAATGAATGGACCAACTCTACTCTATAAACAAACTTTTAGAATTCAAATTTCAAAACATTTGTTCACCCAATTAATTTTTTTTAACCCCAAACATACCAAATTTGACACTCATTAAAGATTTAATTACCACAACATAACTAAATTTAAAAAGCCCAATTTACATAACGGGGACAGCGGATACAAAAATAAAATATGAACCATGATTTAAAAATTCAAATTTAAAAATAACATTTTTTACGACACGTAATTATGAACTCAATTATTTAATTTATTTTTAATTTCAAGGTTAGTAATAAAATCACTTCCGTGCAACCTATGCCTGCTATTTAACTACCGAAAAATGTTGTTTTAAAAATTCAATTTTCTCTTTTTACAACGTTATATTTATATTCAGAATGGAAACGTTCACTTTATTTCCTCAACATTCTTTTATTTTCCTTAAAATGCTTATTCGTTACTTGCAATTCATAAATGTAAACATTCTTATATTCTAAAATGATCAACTTATACAATATTAAATCCATTCTTATATTTCCAAATAATGTACATTCATGATGAAAACATTCTTACATAAATTTTATTAATTGCACTTTGTTTCTTTTCCATTTTCAATTGACAGATTTTAATAAATTTATTTTCAATTAATGTTAATCTTCCACTTCAAAACAGACCCTAATTGATGAAATCAATCAAATAAATACGTAAACATTGTAATCCTTATTTATAGTCAAGCAAACATGTTTATAAAATTACAGTTTCCAACAAGCATTAAATTACATACTAAATAAATCTTTTTCTCTATTCAATTAAATAATCAAATGTTTATTCCATCTAAAAATTTTAAGTAGAAGGATTCCATGTTGGGTTCAAAATCTATTATTTTAATATCCTTGAATTTTAGTTTAATCTCTATAAACAAAATATTTAAACGTTAATTTCATTTATTTTGCAATACTTTAATTAAACTAAAATATCGTTTTCTAAACTTAAATCTATGCTCCCATTAATTCATTCAATTCGCACTTATTATGTATTATTTTAAAAACTCATTTATAACTTTGAATCTATTCCCTAAATTTCACATTTCTATCGTTATATACATTTGAATTCCATCCTATTTAATATTTCAAATATTACGTCATTATCATTAATGTAATAAATATATTTTTAATTATTGCAATTGATTTTCCGTTATAACTTAATATACTAAATAGGTGGTTAATCTTAAATACTTGTTCTCATTAACGATTTATTTCTACTTACAAATTAATTCAATTATTACCTATTTCCATCTTTATCTCCAATTAACGTAAAATGTGATATTCAAATTCCATAAATTTCAATAGATTCAAATTATCATATCTATGAAGAACATTTACGTTATTCTCCATTTATTACCTTAACTTATTCAACGTAACATTTAATTTATATTTAGCAGTGATTTCCAAATCAATTGAATTGAATTAAATATATATGTATCACTCATAATAACTTGTGGTCACAACTCTTGATCACCATTAATAAGTTTATTATTTACAATCCAATAATCGCCATTCTATATATATATATATATATACGAATTAACTAATTCAATATTTCCATTTCGTTTTCCTATCCTAAATTTATTACTAAGTGTATTTACTCCTTTCCAACAAGTTGGAATTCCATTTTTACTATACAATCATTTCCCTATTCACTTTTATTACTAACCCATCATCATTGCATTTATTGTCTTTTATTGATTTAATCAATTTACCCCATATTCCCTTAAATTCATACTGACGAAACATTCAATTCTATTTATCGCATAAACTCCATTTCATAAATCTACCTGCAATTTCTACCTAGACATAAGGTTACATTTCCGTTGAAAATACATTTACATCTTACGTTACTACATTAATAATTAGTAACGTTTATATCATCAACCATCACTTATGAATAATTAGTGTTTCCTGTTTATTTTCTTACATTCACTTATATTCACTTTATGAATAAATTGGTATTCCCTTTAACCTATTAATTACTAACTTTAATTATTGCAATTCATTTATCTAACATAAATTTTGAATCTATTTCCAAATTTTCATATTTCAATTAATTAACACCTTACAATAGTTTACAAATAAAAGGGATTGTACTAATTACATTATTTATTTTCTTGGATTACTTTATTACCTCCGTTTATATTCAATTTCCATAAATCAATATTTTATTCCATTGACAAATTCAATATTTGCAACAATTTCCACTATTACTATTAATTGCAATATATAACTTAATTTGTAAATTTCAATTACCCTTGATACATCAAATTTCAATATTTGCTTTCATATAAATTAATAAGATTTTTATTTCTTTCTAAATTTAAAATAAAATCCTATTAATTTAATTCATTTTAAACATCGAATTTATACGGGTCGTTACACTCTCCCCCACTCAAAACTTTTCGTCCCCGTAAAGGAAAAAAAAGGGAAAAGAAGAATTAAATAACAGTACATCTTATTCAAAATATTTAACGTATAAATAATAATTTACTAAATTTATTACCTTAAATAAATCGTAATCCGAAACGTACCTATTTGTCGGGAAATTTATCTTAATTTATGGAACCAAAAGCAGTAGCAATTGCTTCCATAACCTGCATTACACCTATAAAATCTAAAAGGGTTACAATTTACATAAAGTAAAATATTTAAGTGGTTTCCATCACTAATACAAAACAATACAACAACCATCAATTAACAGCAACATACACAACAAATTCAAAGCAACCATTAAACCAAACAAATAAATAGTCGTTCGGGTTCAAAACCTTTAAATCGTACGGAATGAAGAATAAACCATCAAGTGCATCATTTACTCAACAGTCTAAGATAAACTAAATAGATTATTCATTCACTCCAAATCCAATTTTCAAAGTATTTACCCAAACAACCATAACCAAACAACAACAATTCAAACAACAATCAACTTAACCTTTTATTAATTTCATACCTTTGTTGTTTAATTTCTCTTTTTATTCATACCACATAAATTTTCATTTTATAGTTTACATTTATTTCTAACAAACTTTTAATTTCATTTACTCATTCAATGTTTGTTTCAGTTTTTTTTTTAATTATTACTTACAATTTTTCATTTCCATTATCTCAGGTCATGCCAGTTCTTTTTATTTCATTATAATTTTTCATTCATTTATTGCATGCCCTCATTTATTTACATTTGTTTATCAATAGTATTCATGTCCCATTTAATTTGTTAGCATTTCCATTTTATTTACTTAAGTTGATATTCATCCATTTGAATTAATTACCTTTAATTATATTCACTTATAGTAAAATTTCAATTGTAACTTAAGTTTATACATTAAATTCTCATTTATAATAGCAAATTCATTGAGTACTTCATTTCCTACTTTTACTTGTACAAATTTCATTACATTTCCTATTTAACATTTCAACTTTTTATATTGGTAAGTTATATATGTTAAAGAAAATGCAAATGAACTTATACAAGTTTTATCTCATCCTTTAATTAAATTTAATGTTCAACAATATTACTCTTTGTTTCATATGTTACAAATTTCAAATTTTATTTAAATCCATTAATAACTTAGCATTAAATCTCTTACCTAAATTAGAGGTTTCAATTATTAATTACTTACCTTTTATTTTACTACAATAATTGAAATAATTAATTAATGGAAATTTAAGAATTAAATACCGGGTTAAATTTCAAATTATTTTAAAATAATAGATAAATATATTCTTGCAACTTATATATCTTTAATTATATTTAAATAATTCAAAACTTATATATTTTTCGAAAATGAATCTGCAGTAAAACTATTACAGTAGCCTTTCCCCTTCGAAACTCGAAAATGAAAGTCGATGATGCGGCCGCCATCACCAAAATTATTTTCCAGCGATAAAGAGGAAAGTACAAAACTTATTTTCTCCAAAAATCTTCTTTAAAACAATTCTTTCGAATTATATTAAAATATTTATATCAGAAAATACTTATACACAATATTATTATATTCCAAAAAAAATTTCGAAAGAAATTTCAAAACCCCAGAACTTAAGCCCTAAATTTCCAGATTTCATTTATTTTACTTTCAACTTAGTTTCAACCATTATTTATATTTTCATTACCTAACACCCAATCTATCGCAACCAAATATATGTCATTATAAAATATTTTTATATATAGAAAATATAATAGGCAAAGTTATTTCATTCACCTATATTAAAAACAAATATTATGTCAGTCTGTCCTATTAAGTGTTTAGAAATCCCTATTGATGTCACAGCGTCCCATGCACCAACTAGAATTTATAAATACAAAACGGAACAGATTAACCCAATATTAAAATCTTTTTATATCACTAACAAATACGCTCACTCATATATATACACTCAGCGACTCCCATAGGGTATTACTATCCTATTAGTAAAGAGTCAAACCCCACAAAGCTAAGGTTTATCGCTAAACCAAAGCTCTGATACCAGATGTAACGTCCCTCCTTTTCGCACACTTCAAATCGACACACATGTCGATTCAAACCATACGGAAGGGCGGATTGTTATGGGGTAAACAAGAAAAACAGAGAAGAAATAAAACAAAATAGAATCTCACAGCGGAAGGATAACATATAATAATAAAATATACAGTTTATAAAACTGTTTACAAAACATTTGATTCTTCTATATACAATTAAATATCAGAGTTCACATACCAAAAATATCAATGCAGCGGAATACAGTGCAGTGGAATAAAATAGATAATAGTAATACAAATCTTCGTCTTCGTCCTCCAGAGCTAAATCTCCAAATCCTGAAACGCTCGGACTAACCCGAGCGAATTTGAAAAGACAAAAACACTCGAGTCAGAACCAAAAGATCTTATGTGAGTCAAATTAACATAAATAAATATGATTGCGGTAACTCAAGAGATGCTCGGGATTTACATCTCCTAAGGATCCGTTAAACTATTTACTATATAGTATATTGCGCTATTATAATAGTGTCCATTTGTAAAATAAACTTACTTTTTAATAGCGTTAAGGGGTTACCCATATAGCCCTTAACACAAATAATGCCAATAGTCTATAGAGTACCGCAATACCTCCTGATCGGGAAGCTACCAGAGGATACTCCATAGGTACGAAACAAATAGAAACTCGTAGAAGGCGCGCTAGGGTAGGTGACACGGCACAACTAGGCAATGCCAGGGTAGATATACCAATTGCTATCCCGGCTGATGGAAACGCGCAGCGCGCAGCTACCGCCCACCTCGAACAAACACCCCCAAAAATCAAAGAAATCAATAGTGGCCACCGAATCAATCCAAAGTCAGAGTATAGTATCGAAGGAGTGCGTTCGATCAGAGGAATGACCTCATTGGCCCGAGAATCGCTCCTGTTTTAGCCACCTTATGCCAACTCACGGGAGTCGGGTCCACGTATTTACCTTGCAGGAAACGCCTCCACCAACCTACTTCATTCTGGAATCTCCACCGCGTACACGGTTGTTAAAGTGGTTTTCGGAGTTGGCAGAGAGTATGACAACTTCCGATCCCAGTCTCTTCAACAACCAAACGTTATTATAACACCGCGGTCCTTTAAAATAATTTATACTTTCAAAACCAGAATAAAACATCTATTTCAAAATCATATAAATACGATATCATTTATATTTTTAAAACCCCAGATCAATACGACATCATTTAGACCCAAACCAATATAATGTCATTTTTATTTTCCAATATACATTCTTTTCCAAAATCATAGGGTTTCAAAGTAAATTATTTAGAAATCAAACTCTTGAATATAATATTTTCAAATTATACTATCTTGAAAATCATAACCTTGAAATAAGTTTCCATCTCTTAAATGGTTAAATATTAAATTACTTTTATAAAACAAAATAGCTTCTTTACATTTCACAAATCAATTCCAAATATCGATTTAAACTTCCAAATACCATTCTTAATTCTTATGTTTCAAAGCTTTAAATATTTCACCATTTCAAAAACAAACTCATTTGACAAACCCGTATATATCAAATTCAATTACTTATCATTTAGACTTGAAATGTTTACTTAATGAATTCAATATAATTTAAGAAAACCTTTAACTTCACATAACTGGAAAATCTTTCAATTTATTATATATTCATTTAAATCAACCTGATATTCATTTAAATCACTCTACACAAAATCAAGTTATAAAAATCATATCCTTTAGAAATTCTAACTTTTTATTTAATTCCAATTTAACTTAATATTCATCTTCCAACCTTATTCTCATCTAAGTCAATAGAACTTCCAGAAATTAAATTTTAAATAAATGCTTAATCGTATTTGATCTAAAAAAAATATCAAACTTTATTTTATACTTCAAATCAAATTTATACAAAGTTTAAAAACCGGAAATTACTATATATATAAATAACCTTTATCAAGAACCAAATCAATATCCCATAAACCATATATATAGCTTTGCAAAACCATAGAAAATCATTTCAAAATATTTTTATATATATACCGCGGTGCCTGTATATAATTTTCTATCCTATGGTCAAGTGATACGGATATTTATCATTTCAATCCGCAATTTAAAATAAAATGCGGTTGTATATCATTTCAAACCGCAATCCCGAATGAAATGAAAATGCATGATAACTTGCAGTTTACATAAGATAGAACACATCATCCATTCAACCAATATCAAACATCAACCAATTTATTTCAATCATCATCAATTTAACAAACAACAATATATGACATATAATATAACAGGAAATAAAAGACAGTTATTAACTATCAGTTTATATTCAAAATAAATTTATCAACTGTTTAACTATCAGTTTATATGCAAATAATTAAATTTTTAACTGTAAATTCATATGCAATAATAAAATTAATTAACAGTTAAACTAAATAAATGCGATTTAACAGAGGTGATGAATAAACATGCCAAACAGTCATAAATTACTTTCTACTCATATCTTAAGTCAAATTAACAAACATAAGAAATTTTAGAAGTTGTGATTGGGTTAAAACACTCACCTTTTGAATTTAAATTGGATTTAAATCCAATTTAAACTCAAAAATTCGACGGTCTGCAAATCTTTCCAAACAAGCGTCAACAGATCTGGAAATTTATTATGATCCTAGCAAAAAAAATTCGCGTAAATCGGAGGTCGTATGAGAAAGTTATACACATTAATGGTGATTGAAATTTCAAAAAAAAGAAAAAAGAAATTATATATCACATCATATATTTTATTTAACTTGCAAGGGAATTTTTAGTATTGCGTACCTTTTTGCTTAGCCAGATTTGGATCTGGAATTACTTTCTCATTTTGTTTTGTTTCCTTGCTATCTTAATATTTTTTTATTTTATTTTTATACAAAGTTTTGAAGAGAAGATTATATAAATATGGATTTGAAGAAAAAGACATGGAAAGAAGATAAGGTTTAAAAGAGAAAAAAAATTTAAAGAAGAAGAAAAACAACAACAAAAAAAGAAAAGGAAACTTTGATAAAGAAGAAGATTTGAAGAATAAGAAGAAGAAAGAGGAAAAAAAAGCTTTGGAAAAAAAAGAGAAATGAGATTTGAATAAGAAACATGAAAAAAGGAAGAAGGAAGGTAAAGAGTGACAAAAATGAAGCTATAGAAGATGAAATTTAAAAAAAAATGAAATGAAGCTACAAGAATGAGGAATGAAACTAGTGAAAAGCTAAATATAAACAAAGTAGGAATTGAAATAAAGTAAAAATATGAACAACCCAATAAAAATGGTAGATATTAAAAGAGGTGAAAGAAAGAAATAAAAATATGAAAAGTATGTAACGTTCATGAAATGAAAAGGCTTTATACCATGTAAATGGAAATGAGTAATGGAACAAATGAGGAAACAATTAAAAAAACGTGTGATAATTATTAATTAGAAAGGGAATGAATGGACCAACTCTACTCTATAAACAAACTTTTAGAATTCAAATTTCAAAACATTTGTTCACCCAATTAATTTTTTTTAACCCCAAACATACCAAATTTGACACTCATTAAAGATTTAATTACCACAACATAACTAAATTTAAAAAGCCCAATTTACATAACGGGGACAGCGGATACATAAATAAAATATGAATCATGATTTAAAAATTCAAATTTAAAAATAACATTTTTCTCGACACGTAATTATGAACTCAATTATTTAATTTATTTTCAATTTCAAGGTTAGTAATAAAATCACTTCCGTGCAACCTATGCATGCTATTTAACTACCGAAAAATGTTGTTTTAAAAATTCAATTTTCTCTTTTTACAACGTTATATTTATATTTAGAATGGAAACGTTCACTTTATTTCCTCAACATTCTTTTATTTTCCTTAAAATTCTTATTTGTTACTTGCAATTCATAAATGTAAACATTCTTCTATTCTAAAATGATCGACTTATACAATATTAAATCCATTCTTATATTTCCAAATAATGTACATTCATGATGAAAACATTCTTACATAAATTTTATTAATTGCACTTTGTTTCTTTTCCTTTTTCAATTGAAAGATTTTAATAAATTTATTTTCAATTAATGTTAATCTTCCACTTCAAAACAGACCCTAATTGATGAAATCAATTAAATAAATACGTGAACATTGTAATCCTTATTTATAGTCAAGCAAACATGTTTATAAAATTACAGTTTCCAACAAGCATTAAATTACATACTAAATAAATCTTTTTCTCTATTCAATTAAATAATCAAATGTTTATTCCATCTAAAAATTTTAAGTAGAAGGATTCCATGTTGGGTTCAAAATCTATTATTTTAATATCCTTGAATTTTAGTTTAATCTCTATAAACCAAATATTTAAACGTTAATTTCATTTATTTTTCAATACTTTAATTAAACTAAAATATCGTTTTCTAAACTTAAATCTATGCTCCCATTGATTCATTCAATTCGCACTTATTATGTATTATTTTAACAACTCATTTATAACTTTGAATCTATTCCCTAAATTTCACATTTCTATCGTTATATACATTTGAATTCCATCCTATTTCATATTTCAAATATTACGTCATTATCATTAATGTAATAAATATATTTTTAATTATTGCATTTGATTTTCCGTTATAACTTAATATACTAAATAGGTGGTTAATCTTAAATACTTGTTCTCATTAACGATTTATTTCTACTTACAAATTAATGCAATTATTACCTATTTCCATCTTTATCTCCAATTAACGTAAAATGTGATATTCAAATTCCATAAATTTCAATAGATTCAAATTATCATATCTATGAAGAACATTTACGTTATTCTCCATTTATTACCTTAACTTATTCAACGTAACATTTAATTTATATTTAGCAGTGATTTCCAAATCAATTGAATTGAATTAAATATATATGTATCACTCATAATAACTTGTGGTCACAACTCTTGATCACCATTAATAAGTTTATTATTTACAATCCAATAATCGCCATTCTATATATATATATATATATATATATATATATATACGAATTAACTAATTCAATATTTCCATTTCGTTTTCCTATCCTAAATTTATTACTAAGTGTATTTACTCCATTCCAACAAGTTGGAATTCCATTTTTACTATACAATCATTTCCCTATTCACTTTTATTACTAACCCATCATCATTGCATTTATTGTCTTTTATTGATTTAATCAATTTACCCCATATTCCCTTAAATTCATACTGACGAAACATTCAATTCTATTTATCGCATAAACTCCATTTCATAAATCTACCTGCAATTTCTACCTAGAAATAAGGTTACATTTCCGTTGAAAATACATTTACATCTTACGTTACTACATTAATAATTAGTAACGTTTATATCATCAACCATCACTTATGAATAATTAGTGTTTCCTATTTATTTTGTTACATTCACTTATATTCACTTTATGAATAAATTGGTATTCCCTTTAACCTATTAATTACTAACTTTAATTATTGCAATTCATTTATCTAACATAAATTTTGAATCTATTTCCAAATTTTCATATTTTAATTAATTAACACCTTACAATAGTTTACAAATAAAAGGGATTGTACTAATTACATTATTTATTTTCTTGGATTACTTTATTACCTCCGTTTATATTCAATTTCCGTAAATCAATATTTTATTCCATTGACAAATTCAATATTTGCAACAATTTCCACTATTACTATTAATTGCAATATATAACTTAATTTGTAAATTTTAATTACCCTTGATACATCAAATTTCAATATTTGCTTTCATATAAATTAATAAGATTTTTATTTCTTTCTAAATTTAAAATAAAATCCTATTAATTTAATTCATTTTAAACATCGAATTTATACGGGTCGTTACATATGTGCTATGTGAAAAGGTAATCGTTTGCCTCAAGCCTCATCAACCGAAAATGACCGAAACAGGATTAGATGCAGCAGGGCTAAGTGGGTCATTCCTAAGTAGGGTATGATTATCCCCTTCTATATATATTTCTTCCTGTTATGATGTTCGGGATGTTAATTAATGTGGTGTATGGAAAACGAGCACTCGGTTAAAGATCGGTAACGACCGGGGGATGACATATTCGGTAGTATCTAGTTAAAGAGGTAGGCCGGTCTTGTGTTGGTAGAGAAGCTTTGTGATGGTTTCTCGGGACATCCATCTAGAGGTGTACCCATTTCGGAAGGTAGATCCTGCGCCTGGTCATTTGTATGGAAATCCATTCTCCAATAAGAACCTACTGTTTTGTTTGTAGAGCCTAGTATGCTGAATTTAATAATGGTAACAATTTCAGCTAAGATTAATAAGTTTGTTTGCAAAGGTTTTCAAAGAATATAATTAGAAATAATATCAAAGGTTTTGATATAAAAGTTTTTTAGTTATCATAAGGTAAAAACCTGTCTGTATTTATGTATGGGCATAGTCTTATGAGATGCTCTTTATTTCCAAGAATTTTATCCAAAGGCTGATATATGACACTGTCATTTATTATTGAGTTTTTCTCACGCTGGTTTATCAAGCCTGATCCGGGTATTTTCAATACTCGGGTCAGATCCAATTAGTTTCAGGATAGTCGAAGATGGTTTGAGTTTCCAGATGAGAGCTGGATATATTCATCGACGTATAGAGATATTCTACTATCCGCTTTGCTTAGTGTATTTTGTTTGATGTTTGTCAGCAATTGTAAGGGCAGGTTTTATAACTGTCCAAATTGAATTTAGGTTAGACTCTGATATATGTATTTAAAAGTTTTCCACTGTAAAGATTATTATTGAAATAATATATGTTATTCCATTCGTGTGAGATTCTGTTCTATCTACTTTTCTTTATCACCCTTAAAGATCTGTCTTTTCGTGCAATTTGAGTTAGACACGTGTGGTTTATTTTCGATTCAAAAGGTACGGGAAAATGGGCCTTTACAACTGCAAGTTCCCTATCACTATAGGTTGAAAGGATACATACCCGAATGGACTTTAGGATAAGAAATATCACTATGGGCTGAAATGATAGGCTCGAGTGATTTTTTTATTGATTTTTGTCGTATTTATTTTTCTTGGGATTGCGGGTTTGAAATGATAGAACCCGGATTTTTCTTTTTAAATTACAGATTGAAATGATACATATCCGTATCACTTGACATAGGTTAGAAAATATTATACATGCCCATGGTTAATAATTTTAAAGTAATATTTTCCTAAAAATTTATTAAGTATTTTGAAATTTTGGATTATATGGAATTTTAACTTAAAATTTGATTTAAAGATTTGAAATATAAAGAGATATCAGTTTTTATAAGTTAAAATGTTATAAGCTGATAATTGGAAATGTGTAAAGTTTTTAGTTAATGCAAGAAACATGTAAAGTTTTAATTTATGAAAGAGATGCGTAAAGTCCTAATTAATGAAAGAAACGTGTAAAGTTTTTAATTAATGCAAGAAACATGTAAAGTTTTAATTTATGAAAGAAACACGTAAAGTTTAATTTATGAAAGAAACGTGTAAAGTTTTAATTTATGAAAGAAATGTGTAAAGTCCTAATTAATGAAAGAAACGTGTGAAGTTTTTAGTTAATGCAAGAAACATATAAAGTTTTAATTTATGAAAGAAATGTGTAAAGTCCTAATTAACGAAAGAAACGTGTAAAGTTTTTAACTAATGCAAGAAACATGTAAAGTTTTAATTTATGAAAGAAATGTGTAAAGTCCTAATTAACGAAAGAAACGTGTAAAGTTTTAATTTATGGAAGAAATGTGTAAAGTCCTAATTAATGAAAGAAACGTGTAAAGTTTTAGTTAATGCAAGAAACATGTAAAGTTTTAATTTATGAAAGAAATGTGTAAAGTCCTAATTAATGAAAGAAACGTGTAAAGTTTTTAATTAATGCAAGAAACATGTAAAGTTTTAATTAATGAAAGAAACGTGTAAAGTTTTTAATTAATGCAAGAAACATGTAAAGTTCTAATTAATGAAAGAAACATGTAAAGTTTTAATTAATGAAAGAAACATGTAAAGTTTTAATTAATGTAATATTGATTAAATGATAAATGCTCTTTACTGTAATAGAAATGTAAATTAAAACGTACATTTGATAATGTAAGTTTTAATTAGTGTAATATTGATTAAAATAATAAATGCTCTTTACTGTAATAAAAAATATAAATTAAAACGTACATTTGACAATGTAAGTTTTAATTAGTGTAATATTGATTAAATGATAAATGCTTTTTACTGTAATAGAAATGTAAATTAAAATGTACATTTGATAATGTAAGTTGTAACGACCCGTTAAATTCAATGATATTAAATGAATCAATTTGATATGTTTTCTAATCTAATTTAAATTGAAATGGAAGTCTTAGGATTTTTAATGGAGTAAATGTAGGGGTTAGCTAGTAACTGTAATTAAAAGTAAATAATTTAAAATGTTTATATGACATAGATTGAAATAACGAAAATTTGTGTTTGTGGTTATAAGTCATAATTAGTTGATTAAAATGGTATTAATGAAATAATAAGTGAATTTAATTGCAATATATAAACATCAGAAAAATTTAATTGGTGGATTAAATTTGTTAAAGTTCATAAGTTTTGTAATTTAGTTTAGTAGAACTTTAAATTATAAACGAAGATTGAAATAAACGATAAATTTAATTATGTAAATGGTGACTCAAGACCTAGGTTATAGGAATTGGAACATAATCCAATTTGAATTAAGTAGAAGAAGGACTTGGTTAATATGTAAGTTATTTTTCAAGGTATTGAATAAAAACTTGGAATCCAATCATAATTTAATGATAATAACGTTAGTATTAGAGAATAAATATATTTCAATGCAGTACCCGAATGAACGGAATAAAATGAATATATATTGAATAGAAATTTGTTATAGTAATTGGAATTTAAAGTAACAGTAAAATTTATGACAATAGATTTGTATAATGTAAATTGTCACATTTTGTTGAAAGTTAATTTTAAGAAACATACAAATGTTGAATCAGTGAATATTAATAAAAATATTTACTGGAATGGAATTCAATTAATATAAAATAAATAGTGACTAAATAAAAAGTGACCGTTGAATAAACCAATGCAATATGTGAAGGTAAGTAATTTTCATAAATGGTCAATAATAAACGCACTTAAAAGGGTAATAAAAATTTGTCTTGTTTAGGTGATTATGTATCGATAAGCTATAACTAAATTTGCAGTTTGGTAGTAAATGGGATATGAGAAGACAAAGGCATTTAGAAAGTAATAGATGGAATTCATAATAACAAGTAGTAAATTTATGCATATATTTGGGCGTTTGTCATAATTACCAAATTTTACCATTCATATAATTTATCTAATTAAAGTCTATAGCAACATTTTTGTTAATAATGTTGTTAGTGAATTTGAATATAAAAGAATGACAAGTGTAGGTTAACCATTTATTTTATTTTGTTAAGAATGGAAATAGTTTGAAATAGATCTGAATTAATTATTTTGGTTGTTAATATGTCCAGTTAATAAAGGAGAACTTTAAGGAAATAAAATATAAATGAATGTATTTGGGAATAGAGTTCTTTTATATGTGAATAGTTATAATGTTGTTATTAAGAATGAACGTTACTTTAATTATTAATATAGTAACGGAAGTATGAATAAATTTATAGAAACAAAAGACTTACTTTAAGGTAATATTTGAGTGTAGACCTTTTGAAATAGATTTAATAACAATAATTATTGTTCGTTACCTATCTTATTTGTTGTCAAGTTATTTTGAAATCAATCTCAAATTTATTCACAAAATTATTGCAGTTAGCGTAGTTTTGGTTTTGTAATTGCAGTAGTTAATTCTATAAAGTGAGGTTAATACTAATTTTATTTTAATTGGACCATTTGTTGATATAGGCTTTAGAAAGCAAGATTTATATTTATAATTGGAGTATTAAATTCAACAAAGGGTATTTATTCAAATAAAATGAAATTAAACGTAAATTATTACGTTATTGAATTAAAAAGGAAATTGTAGATTTTAAAGTGAAAACATAGACATGTTAAAGGGCATCTTTGTTTTGGATTTAAGTTGTGAGTATAAAGGTAAAGGATTAAATAATTGGATTTTGAGAATTAAGTTTATAATTCCTTAATATAAGGAAGCGTAGAAATGTATACTGAAATTTGGTAGACTTGTCAATCTTAATTCACAGCCAGGCTTATTAAATCATTTAAATTGACTATAAATTATATAAGCAACAAAATTTGGGCAATTATAGAGCTTTAATATAAAATTGGATTTTTATAATTTATTTAATTTATTTAATGAATATCAAAAATAGCCATTTTGGCCACGGACTCGGATTTTGACGAAACTAGTTTCATCAGATCCGTATCGGTGAATTATTATATGGTTTCAAGTTTCGTATCGATCGGACCTGTCGTTTGATCGTACGGACGCGAAACGCCTTGAAAATCAATTTTATTAAAATCAATTTGAAATCAATTTGGAAATTTTGTTTTCAGCATAACTTCTTCATACGATCGTATTTGGACGTGAATCTTCTTCCATCGCGTTCAGAATATTTTAAATTACCTATTTGGATATATAGATTTACGAAATTTCGTTCCGGAGGCATAGCGGACTTTTTGGGCCATAGTTTATTCCGCACGTTCATTCTACGGTCTATCTACGCTACCTCTAACCCTCTATATAAACCTAGCTACAAGCCCTAGCCTCCACCTAATTTCTTTTCATCTGCGCGTATACTTTCTTCAAGCTCATCTTCTTCTTCAATGGGGGCTAACCCTAGATCCAGTCAGTTCAAAAAAAAAAAATTCAAATTTTAAAAAATAAATAAATAAATAAATTTTTTTTGGATCTGCAGCAGCTTCTGGTCACCTTCGGGTTTCAGGGGAGGAAACCCTAGAGCAACTTCGGATCAAGAAGAAAATGACTCGGGTCGCTCCGGGTCGTTTTGGCGAAAACTCCAAGCAAGCACCGGGGAATTGAGGCAGCGCACCGAAGTCGAACCCGAAATCGACCCAGGACCAGATTTTTTCATTTTTCAAATTTTCATAACTTTTGCATACGAGCTCGGATTCGCGCGCGGTTTGTTTTGATGGGATCGTATCGGAATTTCTGACGTTTTGACGCTGGTTTGGACAAATTCTGAGACCGTCAAAATTTTGGGTTTAAATTGGATTTGAATTCAATTTAAATTCAAAAGGTGAGTGTTTTAACCCACTCACAACTACTAGAAGCTTTTATGTTTGTTAGATTAATTTTAGAAATGAATAGAAATTTATTTATGAGTATTTGGCATGTTTATTTCACTCATATTTGTTGAATTGCATTTATTAAATTTAACTGTTAATTTAATTTATTTATTTCGTATTAATTGATAGTTAGAATATATTTGTTTGCCTATAAACTGATAGTTAACAGTTATATAGATTATTACTGAATATAAACTGTTAGATTAATAGTTGTTAAATTTAATCTGAATAAAATTGCCAGTTATTACATGTTATATATTATCAAATATAAATTGTTATTGATTGATATTGCTTGATGATTGTGATTGGATGATGGGTGATGTTGATGGATGTTTTATTGTATTTCATAAAATTGCAAATTATCATGCATATTTCATTTCATTCGGGATTGTGGTTTGAAATGATATATAACCGCAAATTTTTATATCTTTTAAATTGCGGATTGAAATGATAAATATCCGTATCACTTGACCATAGGATAGAAAATTATATACAGGCACCGCGGTCTATATATAACTATTTTTATGTGATTTCTATGGTTTGGATGGAATACGGTTTCTAAAAATCTTAAATTTTATATTGTATAAATATTATTCTTCCATATATATACATATGAAGTTGAAAATTTTGAAATTAAAAGGTGTATAAAAATCTTTATTTAAAAATGGAAAAATTTTAAGAAAATGGAGTTTAATAATTTATATCATATGTTTAAATGTTAAGTTTGGAAATTTTAAGATATGATATTTATAATTGGATTTTTCCCAAAATAAATTGAAATGAATATTCTAGTATAATTTGAATTGGGAAAATATATATATTTTATTACTAGAAATTGAAGTCTTATTATTTATGGATTTTATGTGAATATTCAAGACTAATTAATAGAACAATAGATCTGTTGAAAGAATAAAATCCAATTTTAGTTTGAAATATTGTTACTCAAAATGGATATATGTATATATAAATAAATTGAAGTGGTTTTGGAACTTGAGAGAGATAATATAAATTTTGGTTTAGACTTTAATAAAGAAATGTATTTGTAAAGCCATGAGAACTATTTTCTTTACAAAGTAACATTTAAGTTAAACCATTTAATTCATATACCGTTGAATGTCCAAACCATTCAAGTTTTTTTTTATATAGAAGTTATGGTTTTAAATTATGATTTTCAAAATACTATGCTTTGAAAATATTTGATTTTCAGACGATATGAAGTTAAAGCATTTTGATTTTGGAAAAGAATTATATTTGGGATAAGTGATAAAATATGGTTTTGGGTTTTGAAATGATATCGTATTCATGGTTATGAAATGGAATGTTTATTCTGATTTTTAAAGTATAACCTATTTTTAAATGACCGCGGTGTTATAATAACGATGGGTTGGCAAAGAGACCGGGATCAGATATCTGACATACTCTCTGTCGATACCGAAAACCACTTTGACTAACCGTGTATGCGGTGGAGATTCCAGAATGAAGTAGGTGGTGGCAACGTTTCCTGTAAGGTAAATACGTGGACCCGACTCCCGTGAGTTGGCATAAGGTGGCTAAAACAGGAGCGATTCTCAGGCCAATGAGGTCATTCCTCTGATCGGACCCTCCTCTTCGATATTATACTTTGATTTTGGATTGATTCAGTGGCCACTTCTATATTTTGATTTTGGGGAGTTAGTCCGAGGTGGGCGGTAACTGCGGCTACGCGTTTCCACCAGCCTGGATAGCAATTGGTATATCTACCCTGGCATTGCCTAGTTGTGCCGTGTCACCTACCATATCGAGCCTTTACTACGAGTTTCTATTTGTGTCGTACCTATGGAGTATCCTCTGGTAGCCTCCCGATCAGGAGGTATTACGGTACTGTATAGACTATTGGCATTTTACGTGTTAAGGTGGAAAATGTAAAGCCTTAACGCTATTTAAAAGTAAGTTTATTTTATAAATAGACACTATTAAAATAGCGCAATATACTACATAGTAAATAGTTTAACGGATCCTTAGGAGATGTAAATCCCGAACATCTCTTGAGTTACTGTACTCATATTTATTTCTGTTAATTTAACTCACATAAGATCTTTTAGTCTGACTCGAGTGTTTTTTGTCTTTTCAAATTCGCTTGGGTCAGTCCGAGCGTTTCAGGATAGCAGATTTTAGCATTGGAGGATGAAGACGAAGAATCAGTATTATTTTACATATAGTATTGCACCACACTCTTTCTATTCCGCTGCATTGCTTGTATTGGTATGTGTAACTCTGATATTTATTGTAAAAGAAGAATCAAGCTTTTGTAAACTGTTTATGAAACTGTATATTTGTTATTATATTTTATCCTTCCGCTGTGAGATTCTATTTTCGTTTTATTTCTTCTCTATTTTTCTTATTTACCCCATAACAATCCGCCCTTGCGTATGCTTTGAATTGGGACAAGTGTCGGTTTAAAGTGTGCGAAAAGGCAGGATGTTACATAAGTTTTAATTAGTGTAATATTTATTAAAATGATAAATGCTCTTTATTGTAATAAATGTAAGTTAAAACGTACATTTGACATGTAAGTTTTAATTAATATAATGGTGTATTTTAAATTGATTAAAATGATAAATATTCCTTACTGAAATAATAAAATGTAAGTTAATAATGTACATTTGATATGTAAGTTTTAATTAATGTAAATGACATATTTTAAATGATTAAAATAATAAAGTTTCTTTATTGTAATAATAATGTAAGTTAATAAGGTACTTTTAACTTAACATAAGAATTTCAGCTTTAAATTGGATATTACAGTAACAAAGTTTATTTAACTATAAGACTATGATAAAATGACTATGTTAAAATTTGTAAGTATATAAATACTTTGATTAAATAAAAGTGGAAAGTATTACATTCCAAAAATGCTATGATTCCTTAAGGTTACATTTCCAAAATGCTATGATAATTTAAAGGAATAGTTCAAGTTTAGTAAATTGAAGGAAATATTTAGTGATTTGGAAATTTGGGTTTTATTTAAATGATATATTATTGAATTAGTTTTGAAATGGAAATGATACTATTGTGATATGGTTTTGAAATGAGTATGATATTTTTTGAAAGTATATATTATTTTGAAAGAAATGATATGATTTTGAAATGGATATGCTAGTTTGGTTTGAAAGTATAAATGATTTTGAAATAAATATCCATGGGTTATAATAACGTTTGGTTATTAAAGAGACCGGGATCGGAAGTTGTCATACTCTCTGCTAACTCCGAAAACCACTTTAACAACGTGTACGCGGTGGAGATTCCAGAATGAAGTAGGATGGTGGCGGCGTTTCCTCTGAGGTATATACGTAGACCCGACTCCAGTGAGTTGGCATAAGGTGGCTAAAATAGGAGCGATTCTCGGGCCAATGAGGTCATTCCTCTGATCGGACGTAATCCTTCGATATTATACTCTGACTTTTGGATTGATTCGGTGTCCACTTTTGATTTTTGATTTTGGGGGTGTTGTTCGAGGTGGGCGGTAGTAGCTGCTACGCGTTACCACCAGCCCGGATGCGTAATTGGTATATCTACCCTGGCATTGCCTAGTTGTGCCGTGTCACCTACCCTAGCGCGCCTTCTACGAGTTTCTATTTGTGTCGTACCTATGGAGTATCCTCTGGTAGCCTCCCGATAAGGAGGTATTACGGTACTGTATAGACTATTAGCATTATTACGTGTTAAGGTGGAAAATGTAAAGCCTTAACGCTATTTAAAAGTAAGTTTATTTTACTAATAGACATTATTATAATAGCAAAATATTACTACATAGTAAATAGTTTAACGGATCCTTAGAGGATTGGCGGTCCCAAGCATCCTTTAAGTTACTTGTACCTTATATTACAGTTCACTTGAGTTGGTTTACATTGTATAAGTATGTATGTCCTGACTCGAGTGTTTTGTGTATTGCTTTACGCTCGGGTCAGACTGAGTGATACAACATCTGAGACTCACCTTCGGAGTTGGAAGCTTTGCTTGAAGATATAGCTATCTATTTCACTTTCAGTTATCCAGTTGATTTCAGTTATCCGGTTGGTTCCAGTGATGTATTCTGATTCATACCTGGTTATCATGTTGAGACCTCCGTTGTATCTTGTTATCTCTGTTGTATCTTGTTTGACTCTGATGTATTTATATAGTAGCTTCATGAACTACTATTTCTTTACCTCCGCTGCATTTATTACTCTGTGTCTGTGATCTGTGATTTATTTATTTACTGATTATGCTGTGTTTTTCCATATTTATTTTACAATTTGGTATTTTGAGCAATTCAAGTCCGACATGTGCGGATGCGAATGGTTGAAAATATCGGATCGTTACACCGAACAAGATTGGTTATTGGGTTTGATTTCTGCAACAAATTACATAGTTTCCCTTATGACATACCCCTAATTTTATCGATCTCCCACTTGCACCCAGGCTCCATTATGGAACCTTATTCAAGCTTCTCCAAATTGGTTTCTTTAAACCGAATTGGTCAGTTCCTCAGTGAACGGGTATGCTATTATCTTTCAGTTATCTACTATGTGAATCAACTCTCTATAATGCCAATAAACTACCTTTATCATGTTAGATGATTCGGAGTTTGTCTCTCGATGTCTAGTGAGCTCTATGTTCTGTTACGAACTATATCACAAATTTATTATCATATAACAATGTTATAAGATTCTCAACATTTGGAGTCACCTCGGCTTAGTGATATATTTGTGCATTATTAGGAATATACATTGCTTTTTTTTATAGTACTATCCAAGGCGATGTAATTGGCTTTTTATTGAATCATCCATAATCTCTAATTTGGAACATTTCTAACTTAAAACTTCTTAACCAAGCTTTGAACATGATTTCTATACTGACATACCGTACTCAATATCATATATAAAGTCTAAACCTGAATACTCCTGCATAAGGAGTTCGTTGTTTCTATAAACTATTATACTGTATTTCGTAAATACACGAGAATGCTAAAACAACCATATATCGACCTTAATTTGGTTTTGATATTTGCTTCATGTATCAAATATATAGTCAAATCACGATATTGTAGACAACATAATATGTATGATAATTTCTATTGTCAATATACAAGGAATCCATCTTACATGTTTCTTATTAAACATTTTATTAAGGTGTTTCTTTATATTATCTGGGGAATTTCAAGGTACTTTATGCTCACCACAAAATACACCGTTTGTAAATCCAAGGTCAAGTATTAAAATAATTAAAAACAGATTTTAACATAACTACATCATTAACAATCAACAACATGTTATTTTCTTGTGTTTAGAAATATATATGTACCTTTAACTTTCTTTCTTATGGACATGCGCTTCCTCTATATTTTGGCCAAAATCAAACTATTTGATATTTCTTTCAGAATACTTGTTCGATTTTGTAACGACCAAGAATTTTAGTCATTTGAATTTGGAATATTTAATTAATTTTAAATATTGAAAATTTAATGTTATAAGTTAAATAACTTGAATTTCAAATATAGCGATTTATTTGATAATTATATTATTAAATTTAATAATTGAATTTTTTTAATTAATTGAATCTTGCGTTTTAAGTTGTCAAAGCTTATTTAAAATTCTATTTAATAAGAATGAAGATAGTAAAGCTTTTAATGTAAATTTAAAAGCGATTAGTTCGGTTTTATAATAATTCATTTTAGTTAACATATAAAAAAAGCCTTTTGGGGCACTATCTTGGATTTCGACGAAACAAGTGTCATTGGATCCGTTATAGTAAGTTATTGTAGTCGACGATTTTCATGGCGATTGGACATATCGTTTGGTCATGCGAGATCGAAATGCTAATAGATTAATTTAAGAATATAATATAATAACCGGTTTTGAAAACCTATCTTCTGCATACGATAAAATTAGGCCTCGAAACAAGTTCCATTATGTTCGAAATAGGGGTATAACATATAGGATGCCAAGCGGCACGTCTCGATAGGAGTTCGATATTTTAGAACATTTAAAAGCTTGATTTTTAAATTTAAATAATATATATATATATATATATATATATATATATATATATATATATATAATATCAGCCTATACACTAACCATACAACCCCATACCTTAGCCTATACCTTCCCACCTCCCTAACCATACCCTTACAGTTATAAATAAATGCCTGCAATGGAATTTGAAGGCTTTCTTCCATTTCAAAATTTAAAATCAAATTAAATACTCCATGGAAAATTCTAAAGCTAGTTTTCTTGGCCTTATCTTGCTTAGATCTTCATTTTGATAGGGGATTTGGTAGCGTTTGGTGATGTGGTTGAGTGAGGTAGCTAGAGCAGTTTGTACGTGGGTTTTAAGATTTTGGGCTTGTGTTTTTAGCCAATGGAGGAAGAGTTAGGGGAATCAAAGGTTGTTTTCGGGTTCGTTGAAGGAAATGGCTTATCGAGTGAAGGTTTGGTGAAGCTCAATGGCCTTGTGTGGTTCATGACCTGGTGCATGGCAGGGGAATGCTGCTACCACATTTTTCTTAGGGAGGCCGAGCTTGAAGTCATTGTGTCGAGTAGGTGGAGGTCGACAAGTGAAGTTCGATGGCAGGGTCGGTTCGAAGGATCGTTGATTAGGGGTGCATGGTGCATGACCGTGCACTGTAATGACTTGCACAACTTTGGCAGGGAGACGATTTATTTGGGGAAGTAAGGGATAGGGTATGGTTGTAATTAAATTTTGATTAGGTACATTAAAATTATTTAATTAAATCGTTTAACTAAAAATTGCATAACTCTCTCATACTAGGTCCAATCGAGACGCGGGGTTTTGATTATGTTTGTAACGACATAAGCTTCGCAATGGAACTAATTTGGAGATAGTTGAAGTTTTCAATAAAATCGGACATTATTCGATTTAGTTCCAAATCAAAATGCCTCGGCGACAACAGAAAATTTTGGTGAGTTAAACCCACCTTTTTGGTTTACTAGTATGATATATAGTTGTTAAAAGTTGTTGAATGATTAGTTGTTAAATATTCAAGTCATATAAATTATTGGATAATAAACCTGATTTTTGGAAATATTGGTTATGACATTGTTATTTGTTTGAAAACTAAAAACCAGTAGTGATAGAAAATTAATATCAATATTGGTTGAGCGTTTGGCAGCTGTTGACCTTAAATTAGAATTTTGGAATATTATAAATCGCCAATTGAGTTAGAACTGGATTTTGGAGACAGAAAATGATTTTAAATCCAAAAATTTGGTTTTAGAAATATATTGTTTTAGTTATTTAATTTTATTAATATTATTTTAAAGTTATTTAATTTCAATAATATTGTTTTAAAGTTATTTAATTTTGTTAATATTATTTTAAAATATATAATTATATTAATATATTGTTTTAAAGTTATTTAATCATATTAATATTGTTTTAAATTTATTTAATTATATTAGCATTGTTTAAAAGTTATATGCTTATAGTTAATATTGTTTTAAGATATTTACCAATGCTAATATTTTGGGATGTTGATTATTTTAAGAATAATTATGGTTTGAAATTAATAATAAGGATTTATTAATAAGGTTTGAAAATAAATTATTATTAGTATTTATAATAAGGGTAAAGATTAATTATTATTGTTTATTCATTCACAATGTTAAATTCATATTATTATTATTATTACCATAATAGTGTTTTGAAGCAAATAACCATTTTCTATTTGTAAACGGTTCGGGATTTATAAGTAGAATTGTATTGACAGATTTGGGTTTATAAGAAAAATATTTAAAAGCGGTTTAAAGACTTAAAGAGAAATTGTTTACGATGTATTATAGGAGTTTTGAAAATGAATGCTTTATTTATAAACGGTTTGAGAAATGGATCTATGGAATTATAAAAGAAGTTTTATAAATGGTTTTAGAGATTTATAAAGTATTTATAAATGAGTTTTGGAAATGCACAAATAGGATTTATAAGTGGTTGAAATTTATAAAAGGGATTAAATGATTCTTAAAGATTATAATTTTTTTATATAAATGGTTTTAGATAATTATAAAGAGTTTTATAAATTATTTTTGAATCGAATAAAAAGAGAATCTTTCTCAATTTTGTGGATATACTTAAACCATTGAGATAAGTATATGGGTATTTTATAAGTATTGAAAATATAGGGATTTGCGGATATACCTTTATAAAAGTATTTTTATACAGGTAATTCACAAAGTGATTTTAATGAATGAAATATTTATTAAAAGAGGTTAGCAGTTGTTTATGTGCTTAACTAATGTTGTTTTTCCTATGGAATTAAATTCTTGATTGAATGATTGCTATTTGATAGTTAAATAACCAACTATCGAATTTTCCTAAACATAACTTTGAAAATATCTAGGAGAAACACATGAGTTACGTGGCACAATCATCGTCGATGATGATGTTCTGTGCGTATAAATCTCGTTTCGTTATCTTAGGACAATGGTAAGGAAATCCGTCCACTAACGGTTAGGAGGTGATTTTCGATCTTATCTTTGACTGTTTATTTCTTAAAGAACCGAGGTTGAGTTTACCGTGATATCGAAATGTTGTTTTGAAGAGACCGGGATTGGATATGTTACCCAAAAACCACTTCGATCCAACAAATGCATTTCGAAATGAAGACAACTTGAAGATGATGGAATTGAAGACGGAGCTCTCAAATGTTCCATTCGGTCCTAGAACAAACTTATATGGATGAATGCTGGTACTCCATTGTTGCCTGGAGGGCAGTGTTAGCATTCCAAGATGGTCTGCTAGGAGGAAGAAGGTAAAGACATGACCTTGCGAGCCTTACAAACCGAGAAATGGAAAAAACAAGGTATGCAGTAAAGCTATGTGGTCAGCTACCATTAGGAGCCGCCATCCCATTCTAGATTGTCCATGTTCAAATTGTTTTGCGCCCAAACACTATGGTAGCATAAAGCCTCATATCAAAAAGGTATGGGATAATCCGACTTGTCATGTTAAAGGGGCAGCCGGCTCTACGTAGCAGGGGTATAAGATGTTCTTGTCAGACTCCGGTGCATTTTTTAGGGGTATATCATCGGAAGGTAATCCCTTACCTTTTCATAGTATGGAATCCAATCTCCACTATGTGTCTTTATGGTTTTGATTGTAGAACCTAGTATGCTGGAATTTAGCGTGGTAATAATTTCAGCTATTTTGATATTATTTGAAACTATAGACATCATTATAATATCGCTGGATTTTTATATAAAAATGTTTTGGTTATCATAAGGTAAAAACCCATCTATATTTATATGCGACGTGGTTGGTCTTACAAGATATTTTTGATTTCAAAGATTTTTCTCATAACTTTAGATCCAGTTGGGTGTATATTCTCATGCTGGTTTTCCAGACTGACTCGAATGTTACCTTATCATAAATCTCGGGTTAGACTGAGCATATTACAGATAAGTTTAGATGCTTTGGAGCTTCGAGAGAGGAGTTGGAGGCCCAGAGACATATTCACGCAGATGGTTATTTTTTCACTGTGTGCATTTTTGTATCTATCAACAATTGTAAGGACGGGCTGTTATAATTATTTAAGATGAAATAGCTTAGTATACTCTGATTGATTTCTGTATATATACATATTACAGTTTTGCTTTTGTGTAAAAATTTGTTTTATATTAGAGATTGTTCATTCTGTTGTGGGATTCTGTGTTGTTTAGTTTTCTTCCTATCTTCTTTCCTTTTGGTTTTTCCCCTAACTTTCGGGTTTTCCAGCATTCGATTGCTTCATATGCAATACAATGGACGTATTAGTGTCGATTTTCGAGGGTATGAAATCTCAGCTATTACAGATTTTAATGCTTGCCGCACCAAACTTTCATATCAGTTCTTTGATCATATTCAAAAGCCACAAATTTAATATTTCTCCCACTGACTTCGAGATGCTTTGATTATTGTATGCTAATAGTCTTATCTAAGCTTTTATTTAGAATTTGTCGTTCCGACACGTATGTACCAAAACACAAAGTCATATAAGGGGATCATTTCCAGGTAGAATCCAAATCAATATGAGCATATTGAGTGGAGAATCTATTACGCTAATTTAAACCATTGAAATTCATGATTTTATTATTAAAGACATTTAATAAATAAGATGAGCTAAACTTTATTAATTATTATAGATTATACAAATTAAATCATTATATAATCAAAACATACGAACAAATAATCCTAGATCAGTATTATATACAAACTTATACTAATTTAACCTAACTATATGATTTACAAATCAATTAAATTCAAATATATAAGTTTTAAAATACGTAGTTAAAAATTATTAACAAATTTGAATACTAGATCTTCCTTGGAACTTCAACTCATCCTTTGGATCCAAAGATTGGATTTGTTTTGATGACATCATAATCTTCTTGTTTCGTGTTTTCTTTGGAGTTTAAATATTTCGTTGTTGTCATGATCAACTTTGATATGGAGGAAATTAAACAATGAAGATCGTCAAATTATCTTGTTATTTTATCATTTGAATTTGACTAAATTCTAAATGCCTTTGATTTTAGAGAATGAAAAAGAGAGTATGTTTGAAAGATTGAAGTGTTTCTTCTAAGTTTTCACAAAGTTTTTAATGTGAAGAACTCATTTTTATGAAAAGAAATATTTAAAATGGAAAGAGATGAAAATATGGATCAATGCATAAGTTTTTTTTGGAAGAAAAAGGTTCAAATAGAGATGAAAGTCGAATTAAATAACCAACTAAAAGTGTTACCAGTTTTTAAAATTTACAATTTTCAAAAACAGCTAGTACGTCGATATGTCTATGTTGGGTATGTCGACATATGTGCCTAATTTAGACATCTATGTTTTTATTCTAATTTTTTATATACTTAATACTATTCTATTTTAATGATTTGTAGAGACTAAGGTAACATTATTGAATAGCAAGAAGTAAATTTGATTAATTAAAATAGGGATATACATGAATACGAAGAAAAATACATGTAAAGAATAATAGATAAAACTAGAAAAAACATATGAATAAGGGATACAAAGCTAGGTAAAATATATAAAAAGATTGAAGAAGAAGAAGAGTTTGCACCAAGCTTCCTGTAATGATCCCACTGCTATACCCATATTATTAAAGAACATTACAAGAAATTTTGTCTAATATCAAGGAGAACATGGCTACTTAAGGGTGATCGAACGTGAATATATCTTTGTACTAACACTAACCCATCTTTGTTACCTTTCAAGGATATAAGAGGAAAATTTTGACATGTACGGTATTAATACAAAGTAATAATCACACCAGTTAAAAATATTCAAAACATTATATAATATAGATAAATCAGAATCAGTGTCACAGACCACAAACAGAATAATACACATTATATCACGTAATAAAATGTGAGTCTATATCGGTGCTAGACCCACATAAGTATACGCATCACATCAAAATACTATATCAGGTACAAGCCAATTGCTAAATAATATACATGACACATCATACTTAATGTGAATATGAATATAATAATGAAGTAGACCGAAACAATCCTAGTCTACACTTGTGCTAGCACAAATCCAAAAGTCAGCGAGTCCCTACTCCAGTAGAGTCTCGGCCGTACCCGACTATTATAAAAATAAATGGGTCATACTATATCAAATAAAAAGATGAGATACTGATATCATTAACATATGACTTAACAATGAAATAAGCCATAATAGAAATATGCCTGAAACCAAATAAGGCATATTAATCAAAATCACCATTTCATAAATCTAATATCATAAATATACGACTTAACAATAAAATAAGTCATATAGAAATATGTCTAAAACCAAGTGATCATAATATGGCATATCAATCAAAATCACCATTTCACAAATCCATATCAAGTCTCAAATGGACCATCGTCAAAAATATGGTGATAACAATTTAAAATTCTCCAGAGCCAAAAGACACTAAATATCCATCCCAAAATCTTTGAAGAAATATCATTATTAATGAAATAATAATAGTAGTCAACTATCAGTATGATATAATGCAGCATAGGGCCTAACTAAAATAAATAAATCCCGCCACGTAGCACAATAATCTAACGAAAAGAAATAGACTACCAGGTATAAACCCTGACTCCTAATAGGTAGCTGTGTTTATGACAAAAATATGTGAATTTACCTAACATTAGAAACATGTAAACATTGTCCAACTATATAAAAATAAACTGATATGTATTAGTCATTCGGTCTATAAACTAATCATGCATGTAAACACTGTCCAAGATATAAAAGAGTAGTCGTGTTATGCAACAAAAACCTAATTAAAATAAATAGATCTGCCTACCCAAAATTAAGAATGTATCAGTTTGCAGATCAATGAAAAATAGGTCGTCGTCTCTCTAGGATCTATCGACCTGAAATCCAAATATCCTATGGTAGAAAATGTCCAAAATGTTAAGCATTGTCACTCAATTAATCACAAAAATGCACAAAAACATTTGTAATATATGTACATACAGACATCAATCAGAGTTACTAATTATTTTAGCATAGACGGTTATAACTACCTATCCTCATAATTGCTGATAAATACAACAAGAATGCAACTAAAACAAAATATCTATATACCTGTACACGTCACTGGATCTCCAACGTGTCTCTTGATGCTCCAAACATCCAACTAAACCTGGAAATATACTCAGTCTAGATCGAGCATTATAAGAAAACAATGGTCGGGTGACTCTAGTAAAATCTGCGTGTGAAACTCAAATTTCAAGGAATATTATTTATTATAGCTTGTAAAATCTTTCAAAATCAAAGGTATCTTGTAAGACCACGTCGCACATAAACACAGACTGGTTTTTATCTTACGATAACTAAAACATTTATATCGTAAAATCCAGTGGTATTATAATAATGTCTAAGGGTAAAAATAATAATAATCAAATAGCTGTGATGCTGTGAGTGTACATCACAACATTACTAGGTACATAATCAAAAACCGATAAGGCACATTCACTAATTGTGTAGGATTTCTATGGAGGTGATCTCAGTACTTCGAGAACGGTCCTCCTATACAAGGATCAGAGATATCCTTCTGAAGCAGCATACAACCCTAGTGATGTACCATAGCAAAAACAAAGCTGGTCTCGCTAAGACCTAGTGCATCACCCCTTGCATCCATAACAACTGTAGGTAGCGTCTAAGTGGAGCCGACTACACCCTATTGGTTTCCCAACCCTACTAGCCATGCCTCCTATGTTTGGTTTTAGTCACTACCACTGACGAGGCTATATTCGGCATTCCAGCTCACATACCACCATCAAAACAAATCATGGAATCCCACGTGGATTCCAATACCCTAACGGGTCTCAGAATCACACATGGATTCCCATATCTCAAATGGATCTTATAATCACACACGGATTCCCATAGACCAACGTGTTTCGGAACAAGACATGGATTCCAACATCTTAGTATATCATGTAACTCCTCCATAGAATTGTATATGGTTTTTGGAGTGGTTACGTAACGAGTACACTACCACACTTGTCGAGCGCTCCAAAAACCAATTATCGATTTTCGGAATGCTCAATACCAGTTCTTTAGGAAATAATCAGATAATACATAAGAGCGGCGATCACTCCCTAACCGTTTGAGTGGATGGATCTCCTTATTAGTTTTCCTAGAAGAAGGAAACATGATTATACATACATCATAGCATCACCGACGATAACTGTACCATATAATTCCCATGTTTCTCCTAGATATTTCCAAAGTTAAAATCCTTTGGTGTTAAGTAGAGAATATTTCTGTACCACCAAAATTAAAAGGATTACATATTTAGGCCAAGATTTGATTATCGGTTATTTAACTATCAAATAAACAAACATTCAAATAAAGATTACATTTCGTATGGAAATCACAAAGCCTTGTTTATTTAAATTTTCATTATTTTAAAATCACCTTTCAAATATTTTGAAATCACTTCCATATACTTATCTCAACAGGTTAAGCATATTCACAAACCATTTCACTTTCAAAAATTAGAAACTTTTTCATGTACTTAAGTAATACTATAAGTAAAACCATAAAACACCCAGAAAGATTTTCTATTTCAAATCATATTAAAATGACCAAAACTCCATATGTCATAAAAACAGAGATATTAATAATCTAAATACTAATTATTTCCATAAATCTATTTTTTATTATAAATAAATATCTCCTTTATAACTTTCTAAATCAGTTTATAAGATATTTTTTAAATCTCCAATCTATATACAAAATACACTTTTATAAATCTCAAACCCTTTTATAAAACTTCCCTTTTCAAACCACTGAACCACATTTATAAACCTATTTTCTAAAATAATTCAAAACCGGGTTCTTCCAATTTTAAACCTCTTCCAAATTTATAAACATTCATAAATTATTTTATAAATATCTAGAACCATTTATAAAACTCTTTCCATATTTAAACAAACTTATTTCATAGACCCTTTAAGTCAATAAGGTTCCCTCGATAAACCATAAAGTGCTTAAAATATCTTTAACAACTTAAAATAATAAGTTATTACTTAAAGATCCTTCTATTTCATTTTAATTAAATCTCATCTAAAATAATAACTTTAAAATCTCGCTAATAATATATTAAATTAATTTTAAGCACTATTATTGTATTAATAAGTTGACGTCAAAACAAATTAATGTAATAATTAATCAACATTAAAACATTATTAATAAAATAATCAATTAACTTTAAAATAATATTAATACGATAATTAATTAACCTATAATATTATTAAATAACTTGGAATGAAAATTAAAGTATAGTTAAATCATTTCAAACAAATAATTAAATTAAACATTTTAAAAATAACTTTTAAACTAATACATAAATATTCTTGAATATATCTTTGATAAATAACTTTTAAGAATTATATTAGTGAAGTAATTAACTCTAAATCATTATTAAAAAAATTATTAATTATATTTAAAACAAATTTAGTAAATAATTAACTTTTCGAAGTAGAAAGAGGCTTAGAAGCTCTAACGGTACTTAATCAAGTTACCATTAGTTTCCTTTACTTATCCAAGTCATTATCCAAGCACATGACTTCACATATTTAAATTCAACTCATAATTAACAATTGATTATGAATACACATTTATCCAATATTAACCAATTGGATGAAATTAAGTTTCCACACTAATGCAATAGCAGAACAAGGTTAGTTTCTGCTAAATAAATGTCCAAATTTAACTTATTTAGTTAATAATAGCAGAACAGTGATTTATTCTGCTAGACAAGTGTCCATTTAATTTAATTAGCAGAATGGTGTTTTATTCCGCTAAACAAATGTCCAATTACCATATTTAGTCCAATTTAACCCAATAGTATTTTATGTGGCTAATTAAACATAAATAATTAAGGTATATAAATTTAAACGATGTTATTAATTAAAATAACATAATTCAAATTCAGTGCTTTTTAATATGTTATATATTTACACTTTGCCAAAGCTATGAACAAGTTATACTATGATGTTATGCTCATCAATATGAGTCTAACGCAAAAATCCATGAGTGAAACGATCACGGATGAGCAAGTTAGCTTGGCTTGAACATAAAATATACTAATTAAATAATTAAATCATTTTCAAAACATTTCTTACCATAAATTTGATTGGGCCTAAGCCATACCCAAAACATCTGCACCCACATCCACTTAACACGGTAACCTTACTCTCCTCCTCCATCAAAATTTACAAATTCAAAAAT
Organism: Allium cepa; assembly: GCA_030765085.1. NCBI lineage: Eukaryota > Viridiplantae > Streptophyta > Magnoliopsida > Asparagales > Amaryllidaceae > Allium > Allium cepa. Next base: position 274,061,259 of record CM060946.1, read on the forward strand.
TTAATGCACACATATACACTTGTAAATGTGCATGCCGAGGCCTCCCACCCAACGATGATCCGACACCCACCAACATGTCCCCCTCCTCGTGCTCGTCTTAGTAACACCCTCACCATTGCCTGCCACCGCCTAGGATGGTTTTCGACCTTTGAACCCAAATTCATGAAATCTAATCCAGATCAAAACTAACATGCCTAGTCCAATCACCATGTCACGACCCTCGAACCCCAACCGGACCCCGCTAAATTCCTCCATTCGATATGTCTCTCTAAGCCTGAGCCAATGCTTTCCTCCGTATCACCCATCATCGACCAAATCTTCTTATAAACCGAACCCTAGTTTTCAACTTCTGTCAACGACCATCGCCGAACGTCCCCAAACTTATATAAAATATTCTACGACACACCCCGACTCCAACGACACCAGTGGCATCGAGCAATTCTTCCAGAATCGAGAGAAATTAATTTTTGAAATCTATAAACAATATTTTATCCTGTTTTGATTTTCAATGATAACTAGATCATTTCTTGACAAAATCAAGTGTCATCAATTTCTAAAAATAGTATGAATCGATAGAACTACTTCTATGTTGACCGATTTAGCTAAAAACTAGTAGATTTTGGTATGTTGATTATTGAAAGTAGGCAAGTGGTTTTATTACTTGTTTTTCCAACAAAAAGAGAGATGAAGAATGTGGAACATGGTCTGTGAGAAGAAGAAAGGGAGTGAATTTAATCTGTATACCATATATAGGCAAACATACAAGCTTTCAAAGATCTAGATTCTTGATTTTTAGGCAAGAATAGTGGAAAAGGAACACAGAGAGACAAAGGCAGTGTTAGGGTGTTAAAGGGGAAATAAAGAAACCAAATTGTTGCTGAGCACTGTGTAGGTTGGTTTGAATTTGAATAGATTTCTGTACCTTATCACATAATATCATGTCCATGTACGGGCCGTGAATGACCGAAACAAAAATACAATTGTGTACAGAAATATGGTGTGATCACTAAACAACAATTAAAATCACAGGTTATCAAATTTTGATAAATTCAAAAATACCCACGTTCGGCTTAAAATGCGTCAAACGGAAATTCAAATATTTTCCAAACTAAAAATTATGGATTTTTTTTTTATAAATTGAACTAAAAATACGTTATCAAAAATTGCACAAATATTTGAAATATAGATTTTATTATAAAAACCACAAATTTAATATTCGAAACTAAATAAATATTTCAGAAATCAAAGTGATAAAATTCCAAGCCATTACACTAACTATCCCATACTAGATATGTTACGCCCCACCTCTATAACCACGCTAGCCAAGAACACTACGGTGTAGTGCTGTCAACTAGCACGGAGAATAAGGCTGTTGAGGAGCGACCATCCATGTAATTGCTTATCACATGGTGGCTATAAATAATCTTCGGAAACAAACATAGAAATAAGCATAACACAAATCAGTCACAGACATCCATATCACAAAGGCGGAAGAAGATATGAATATATAACTAACACATGAAAGTGTACATCAGAGTAGTGGTCAAAAAGATCCACAATAATACAAAAGAATAGCAACACGTGCTATACAAAATAATACAACTATGAGTCTATATCTCAAGTGTATACAACAAAAACTGCTAATCTAAATAGTTAGCCAAAAGTCAGAGTAGCAAATCCCGGGAAGAAGTCAAGCAGAAGCACCTGTAACATCTCGGTCTGACCCGAGTATTATTTAAGAAAATAATAAACGGATCAGTCCAGCTATAAATATCAGATGACGTGATATAAAATAAAAGATATGGCATAAACATAAAATATCCATACTGACATACTACTATAAGTATGAAAATGATGATCAACAGAAGATCAATCAATAAGAGATAAATCAATATCACAAGAATCTTCTCAAAGATCCAAAGGGGCCATCATACCCTAAACTTGTACTCATAACAAGTCAATGACATAAATTCCAAAAATCAACACAAGAATTCCAGAAATCACAGAAAAAGGGAAAGAGGCCCATCACATGACGGTCCGAAGACCATGGGGAGCTACCCCATATGGGTGAGTCGGAATCACCCAGATGAGGTCTAGGCTAACCAAAAAGCAAAAAAGGTATGTGTGAGTGGAATCACACAAATGGTGTCTAGCCTAACCTCGCAACAAAAAGGTATGTGTGAGTGGAATCACACAAATGGTGTCTAGACTAACCTTGCGGACAAAGAGATATGTGTGAGTCGGAATCACACCCATGAGGTCTAGTCTAACCTTGCAAACAAAGAGACATCGCACAATTGCTAGTCTAAATCATAAAATGATCGTCATGATCAACGAGAAGTGTCAATTACACTAAGCTAGTAAATATAAAACTTTATCTTCGTGTCCCATAACCACTTGCTTAACTTAAATATTTACGAACAAACTGTAAATCTTCACTAGAAAATTGTCACAAGAGGTTCAATCTAACAAGTCCAAGAATTAACCGACGAAGTGAACACAAGCGTTTCATACCACTTGTTTTACTAAGCCGTTTAATTAGATTTCTCATCCGAGTGAGGTAAAGGTTTGTATATACTAGTAGATTGGAAAACGGTTTAAGAAAAGAGCTTTGTTATTGAAAATAGAGTTTAATCATTTTGTTGAAAGAGTTTTGATATTTACTACTAGTATTGAAACCTACATATTTCTAAAGTTGTTATGCCGCCTTTATAGCAAGGCCGTGATACCATAAAATCGACCGAGAAGCCCAAGATAGTTGGTCTCGAAGGATGGTCAACTCAACATCTCAACAAAGCAAGTTCCGTTGAATGTTTTTCAGATAAGATCCCCTACGGAGGGGGGTCCAGAGAGTGGCAACCCCCAAGGTGGGGGTGCAGGGGCAACGCCCCCGCTACGGGGTTCGACCTGCCCGGTCAGGTCGTGGGGGTCCAGGGGCAGCGTCCCGTCCAAAACGGTACGACCTAGTGAAGACCTAAGGGAGGATAGGATCGAGCGACCTATTGGTTGCGACCTAGGGGTGTTCGCGAGTTAGCAGAAACGAGCGACCTAACAGAGGCGAGCGACTTAAGGGACTCGCGACCTAACAAAAGCACAGGCCAAGCGACCTAACATTTTAAGGCCGAACGACCTAATTAAACTCGCGACCTAACAGGGTACACGACCTAAAGGTACAAAGGTCTAACGACCTAAGGGAGGCGAATGACTTAAAGAACTCGCGGGTTAGAAGAGGCGAGCGACCTACGAGTTAAAGGGCTCGAGCGACCTAGAGGTGTTCGCGACCTAGCGGTCGAGCGACTTAAGGAACTCGCGGGTTAGAAGAGGCGAGCGACCTAAGGTCATACGACCTAACGGGGAAACGACCTAATGTCATACGACCTAACGGCCTAAGGTCATACAGCCTAACGACCTAAGGTCTAAAACAAGGTCTCGCGACCTAAGGTCAGGAATGGCCTAAGGGCTTGCGACCTAACATGTAAATAAGGTCGTGCGACCTAACGACTTAAAGGCTTAAACCATGCGAACGACTCAAGGTCATACGACCTAAAGGGGAATGACCTAAGGTCATGCGACCTAACGGTGCCGATGCGACCTACGACCTAGGGGAACGACCTAATTCCGAGGCATCATTTCGAGGCAGTGCGACCTAACTGCAGTTTTTCACCAAAAACACTAAAAATTGGAGTTTTTCGCCAATCCAATCCAAACCAAATGCAAATGCACGTGCACATGCTAAAGTGATGGGAATTCATTCCCAACGGTACAAAATAGTTATAGACAAGAATGTGAGATAAAAATCTCACCTTTGCACAAATTCAATGAAGAAGAAGCTTGAAGTCAATAGAGAAGCAACTGCAAGCTTGAATCCAATGTCTTTACTTTGATTTTCGAGTTGGATGTTTAATTTGCTAACGAACTTGTAGCTTGCAATTTTAATTTCCCTTTCCACTCACCATTAATGCTAAAACTAGAGTTAGGTAGGAATTTATGAAGAGATGAGGAGAAGGGGTTGGAACTTAGGTTTAATGGGCTAAACCAACCCAAAGTCCAAAGCGGGAAAAGTTAGTGAAATTCCACTAACCCCAAACATATCAAAGTTTATACTTAAAAAGATTGTAAACGGCATTTCGAACTCAATGGAAGTGGTCTCGAGTCCTAATTTGACCGTTTGCAAAAAGTAGCTTTTCGGACCAATATCCGATTAACGAAAAAATATTTAAATAAAATATTTAAATATAAAATCCATAAATATGCGGGTTGTTACAAGATAGTAAATTCAAGTATTTTCAAAAAGCTAGTAATTTCCACTCGAGCACTATTTAACAAATTATAATAACAAGTAAAAGAATTGTACGAAATGTCCCATACCAATCTGATAATTCAATCATTTATTAGAATTCTTTGCTTCATAAAAAATCATGAAATCCAATTAAAATCTCAAATCCATAATAAATAAAATAAAATAGTTTAAATTAATTTTATATATACAAAAATATAATTTTCCAAAATCACTTTAATATCCCATAATTATTTTAAAGAAGAGTTGCTAATTTACAAAAGCTATTGAACTTTTTAAAATTATGTAAACCTCTTTTATATCAGATTCACTCGAAATTAAAAAATGTTACTTTCATAACCGCTTTTATAAAATAATACTATATTTTATCTTTGCCTCTAAAACATTTTTAAAATTTTATACTTAAGTTTAAAAAGTTTTATTAATAAATATTACTTAATTTAACAAGTTTGGAATAGAAATTTTGAATAAGAAGTATGATAATAATATAATTTAACCGTATTTTATTAACTAAATTCTAGTAAGGAACAAAATAGATAAAATCTAATCTTAAAAATCTTTTTCAAACATTTAAATAATTCAAATGATAAACTCATCAAAAATTCAACTTATGAAGCCATCATCACTCTATAAAATAACATTCCATAATATGGAATTATTTAGTTATCCGAGTCGCTTTACGAAAACTTCGATCACTCAAACAATACTCAACCATCATATAATTTAGCTACCAAAAATCAAATGCATTTGGATGGTTTTCAACATGCATGCTATTTTGTAATCAATCAGTTCAAACACCAAACTAAGTGAAACTATAGCATGCAATTGTATTTCAATCATATCATCCAATTTTATCATATATCGACATAATTCATAAATGAAGCAAGGCATACCAAGGCATACCAATGAGGATATAATTATTCGAATATAGTTGTGTGAGTTAATAGAATAACTCACCTAATCCTTGCTTGCTTAAATTCCATTCACAACCACCTGCACCTAAATCCTAGCCGTCGCTGGTCATCGTCATCGCTCACCATTAGGCCCTTGCATACGCCCAGCGAGTCGCTGTCCTTTGAATGCCGACTCTTGAACTCAACTGTGCCACTAACCCATGTCCGAGATTCACACGCACGAGCCTCCCTTCAATCGCTTGCCTCCACCCTGACAACCTGGATCCGTGACCATGCACGTCCTTAGCCTGTAAGTCGAAGCTCACATTGGCCACCCCTCGGCACACATGCCGCCGCACATTGCACTTCCCTCTCCTCTCATGATTTTAATTTGAATGTTTTTTTCATTTGAATTTATAATGTTGATTTTGGGAAATAATAAAATAATAACGTTATGGGCTAAGATCTAGGGACTTAAGGAATAAGGGTAAATGGGCTTTTAAAATGAGCTGAGCGTTCTTGAATGGGTTTAAATCAAATTTTAGCTTCAATTATTCTCTTTTGCTTTTAAAGTTTTACATATTTATTCATGTCGTATATTTATAAATATTCTCATCTAATTTAAAATGGTTTATGCTTTATTTTATGATATATATATATTTCGACTACTGCACAATTTCATTCAATCTAGTTTAATATATTTTCCAACAAGAATTTATTATTATGTTAATTCAATTTATTTAGACAAAATCTATTATTAAATAGACTTCAATTGAATAAAAAATTTGTTTCCAAAATACTACTTATCAAAAATCGAATCCGAATATTTTTACTATAACTAATTTATCCAATATTATGTCTTTGAAAACAGAGTCATTACAGAGTTCTACCCTTATGAAAATTGCATCCTCGCAATTTCTTATAGGTTGATGTCACACACATACACTCAAACATTAAATGAATTTGAATGTCCGATTATGAATGCCCGATTTACCTAGAATTTCAGTCTATATTCCAGTTTCATGTATCTTCGGGTAGTCCTTTACAATTTTATATATTTCTTCACTTGATCAAATCTTTGGTGGTTGCATACTCTGTTCTCTATTAGCTTTAAAGTTTTTTTAATCCTTTCTAGAAATATAATTGAGATGGAGAAAACACTGATAACAATCAAACTAAGAAACTTTCCTTCCATACTGTAAAGAAAATGATCATGTTTCTTCCATGCAGTAAGGACATGCAATACGATCGACCGTACTCCAACCTGAAAGCATCCCATATACGGAAAAATCATCAATAGTTCATAACAAAGAAGCGAACATAGGAAAATTTCTTTTTTGTGAAATGTCATATGTTTCAACACCTTTAAGCCACAATGTTTTTAGCACTTCGATTAATAGTTGTAGATAAACATCAATTCCTTGTGTCCGATCATTAGGGCCAGGGACGACAATCGTGAGAAATATATATGGAGTTTTCGTACACATCTATGGAGGTAAATTATAAGGAGTAACGATAACAGGCCAAGATGAATATTTGCTACCAAACTGAGAGAATGACAAAGGCCCATCCGTAAATAAATCAAGTCTGACGTTATGGTTCTCTGCAACAAATGTGAGATATGTCTTATCTAAATGTTTCAATGCTTCTCCATCAGATGGATGTGTAAAAGTTCTCTGCCTGTCTTCTCACGCTGTGCCATTGCATATGACATGCCATGTCTAAAGACGCATATAACCTTTGAAGTCTAGGGGTAATTGGTAAATAATGCATTCTCTTGTGTGAAACTTCCTTTCCTTTCTTTTTTGTGGTTTATATCTTTCCTCATTATATATATTGCGGTTCCTAAGGTTAATGTCATCTTTTCTATATGACATGCAACCTTTTATACATGTATCTATCTTTTGGTAAGGCAGACCGAAAACCAACATAAGTGTTTTCACTTTATAATGACTGTCGCACATCAAATTATTGGGTGGCATATGTCGTTTTGCAGCTTGTATAAATTGTTGTAAATCCAGCTTCTGTAAAGTTGAATTTTGATTCCATAGTGATGTATTCAACGGTTACTGATAATTCGGTTCCACTTTTACAACCATCCCATAATGGTCCCTTAGCGGCATCTAACAAATCATAAAAAAAATTTGCTCCCACATTCGGTTCTTCTTCGACATTGACGTCTTCATCGTCAACTTGAATGGTAGGGAACATTGATCATGCTGTATCTTTCACCAGACCTTCTATTGGATTCATATAACAACATCGACCTCTGATGCAACAGGTTTTGTTGTAGGTGCAACAAGTTTGCCATGACGATCCCATAAATAATAATTTGGTACAAATCCATATTTATACCAATGTACTTTAATTGTATCTGGTTTTCAATGCTTCAAATGTTGACACCTACTACAAGGGCAACGAAGTTCTTTGTTATTTTAATTATTAGATATTGCTAATCTAATAAATTCGTGTACACCATTGTACAAATGTTCTTTCACCGAGTCTTTCATTCCAGTTCCGACTTCATACATCCAAGTACGGTTGACAGAATAATCAAGCATTGTTCCTAATTTAAAAGAATAGGTTAGTAGTTTCGACAACACTTCGCTTTACTTCTACTCTATGCACAACTTCTCACCCAAGTGATATATTGTTGTTGTTTTATTTTCTAAAATAAAGTAAAACCTTTTAGAACTAAAGGCTTCACACAACACAATTCTGTCTAATTTTGACAACACTTTACTTCTTTTTACACATACATTGCATACACGGGGAGTAATTTATTTGTTGTATTTTCTTAAATAAAGTAAAGCCTTTTAGGACTAAAGGCTTCACACACCACACTTTTGTCTAATTTCGACAGCACTTCACTTCACTTCTCTTTTACGCATAATTTTGCATCTGGAGGGAGTATTTTATTTGTTGTATTTCCTAAAATATAATAAAGCCTTTTAGGACTAAAGGCTTTACACCCAAACTTCTGTCTAATTTCTATGACACTTCACTTCACTTCTCTTCTACGCATAACTTTGCATTCAAGAGGAGTATTTTTGTTGTTGTAATTTCTAAAATAAATTAAAACATTTTAGGACTAAAGGCTTTGATTTGTGGTTGTTATATATTTGTTATAAGAATACTTAATTCTTATTTTCAAATCAATATTATATTCATTTAATAAAAAAAATTAGATAATCAATTTTAGTGCAATATTTGTTCTTGCATATAAATTTCATAGCTCTTTAGAAAATCAATTTGAGTATATTCTTTGTTACTGTTATATTCATTTGTTAACTTATTGAAAAATTGATTTCAATAGCATATTTCTTATTGTTATGTTCCTTTCTTAAGCTTAAAGAAAATCAATTTGAGTACAATATTTGTTCTTGTCATATTCATTTCTTAACTTTTTGAAAAATTGATTTGAGTACAATATTTGTTGTTGTTATATTTGTTTCTTAATTTTTATATAAAAGCGATTTCAGTAGAATATTTGTTGTTGTTATATACGTTACTTAACTTTTTACAAGATCGATATAAGTATAATATTTCTTAACTTTTTGTTAACTAAATTATATGCTTTATAACGTATTTTCATACTCTTTTAACTAATAAAATTTTAATTAACAGATTTTGTAAGAAAACTAGAAGTTAGCATTAATAACAAATTAAAATAAATTAATTTTATATTAAGCAGAAACAGTTATAATTAACACACATTAATTAATTAAAGAATATTACTTATGTTTAACCGTACCTACTTAGGAGCATATTAATCAATAATTATACACTAATTTTGGCGTAAAATGTAACAAACATTGTTTTCCACTATAACAAAGATTCACGTAAACTTATCAATAAGCATATTAATCAATAATACTAATTTTCGAATTTTAAATCAACCCTAATTTTTAATTACAAATTAAAAAATTAAACTACTTATTGATATCCCAAAATCAACTAACATGCTATTATCATCAACTAATATACAATAATCATCAATTTCAAATCAATAATCAACTAATTTTTAAATTAGGGTTTTAATTTTATCTCCAAATCAACTAATAAACTATACCATCATCTAATACCAATTAACTAACCTATTCAGACCAAAAAACTAAAATTTTATAAATAGGGTTTAAAGTAATATACCTCAAAAATTAGGGATAAAGAGAAGGAGGAAGGAGTTCGCAACGGGAAGAGGTTATTGGTGTCGGCTAATTAAAGGCAGCTGGAGGCAGTTGGAATTGGGTGGAAGAAAATGAAAAGGAGAAGAAGAAGAAAATTAGCGGCTGGAGGGAATACCGAAATGTTATCGGCTTTGCAGGTTATATTCAGATTTGTGATGGCTAGTGACGGCCGCTTTTTTTAGCCGACGCAAACAGTCACCACAAACTGTCGCCAATTGAAGCCATTCTAGTAGTGTCCGACTCTGTAAGCTTATATGTGTCAAATGGAAACTTTGCCATATTATCTAACAAATAGATTACAAAACATATTGGTGTGTAGTAATCATAACAACTACATACACACATATGTATGTACATGCAAGCGTATATTTTCTAAGTAAATTTTATAATAACAACTACTATTATAATGCATGTATTTTTCTTCTTCTTATACTGTAGTTTTGATTTTTCATTTCAAGTTGATTAAGTACAGTGATAATTCTATAAAAGATGAAATAAGCAATGGACAACTTTTATCAACTTAACTGCTATATTTTCAGTCAAAAGATTACACTTAAATTCAAAAAAGTAACTTATAAGATATTATCTGTAATTGACAATTATATGCGCATGCTATTCTAGATGCAAAACCAGTTGAGGTAGCTACTAACAAAGAATTCAGAGCTATTAAAGTTACTATTATCAAGAAGGAAATTCACATTGCCAATGGAGAGAAAACACCATCTAAAGAGAATAAAGATGAATTTAAAATGGGGCTAATGGCGGTCGTCCTTGAATCATCAATGGCAAAGCAGGTTTTACCATATAAAATAAGCTTATTCAAAAACAAAAAAGAGTGTTATACTCAAAATCTATATATCTATATAGTACCTAAAATGTTGTATGTTCCTTTTTGATCTTTTTTCTTTACCTATGTTCTATTTTTATTTATTTATTGTTATAATATATGTAAATCATTAAGTGAATATGTCTTTATATTGTTTTGTTTAGTCCCACATCGTGGGATAAGTTCAATCTCAAGCTCTAAAGCCTTGATATAAAAAAGGCCATGTAATGTAAATATATTACTAATTTCAGGAATGCATAAAATATTTTTTCCTCTTTTTCTAATGGCTTCTTATTTATATATTGTTTACAACACATTATCAGCATGATGTTTTATCTTTAAGATTTTCTTTATGCATTTAAGATCTATTTCTTTTCTCTTGGGATCAATTTTCATTTTGTAGATCTATTTTCGTTTTATAGACATTTGTTTAGATCTCGTTTATTTTTCCTAGATCTCATTTTGTGGATCTTATTATGTTGATCTAATTATTTAAATCTAATATTATTTATTTGTGTAGATCTAATTTTGTAGACGTCATTTTTTAGATTTCATCTGTAGATTTTATTAAATTGATTTTATTTGTAGATCTTATTATGTTGATCTCGTTATGATCAATTTGTAATCCTAAAATCAATAGATTTGGTTAATTGGTTTTCGATCCAGTATATTAGATTTTAGTGCTTATAGACTGAATGGATCTAATTGATAGTTCATTAGTTGATACACCATCTTTGATTTTTTTTATTAAGGGAGTACCCAATTATAAATCTTATTTTGATATGATTTTTTTTAAAATTGATATATTTTGTAAAAAGTACCGAGTAGATCTTATTATGTAGATCTCATTTCATGTTTTAATTATCAGATTTTGTATACATATCTCATTTAGCAGATTTGGTAATGATTAATAAATCTTATGGATTATTTTTTATTTGATATATCTTTATTTTATAGAAAAAAGTTCAACATTTTCTATTCTGATATAATTGTTTTTAGATTCAGTTCTATTTCAGATTTTTCTTGTTCTCTTTTTGTAACCTAGTTATAAAAAGAGATACGTGATTTTTATCTATAAAACTCGGCTTTGTTATGGAATTTTTCGTTTTCAATTCTCATATCAGCAAATTTGATTACTTAGCTTTAGATTAGTAAATTTGAGTTAATTGCTTGTAGATCAGATTGTTCTAATTGATAGCTTCTAATTAATTGTTTTAGATTTACTAGCAATTTTTTTATTATATGTATGTATAATCATAAATTCTCTTCCATGGTATGATTCATATACTTACAATCTCAATGCTTAGAAAATAACATTAAAAATGGTAATAATATGTCCCAACAGGATAAAACAAAGACTCTTATATTTTTAAGATGTCATATCCATGATAATCTTAAAATAAAGCATTTAGCTGAAAAAGATCCTCTTCACTTATGGAACTCCCTGAAGTAGCATTATTACCTCTAGAAAATGGCCACACTTCCAAACACTAGACAAGAGTGATTGAACCTGAAGTTTCAAGACTTTAAATCTGTTAGGGAATATAATTCCTTTATGTTTAGATTTACTTATAAACTGAAATTGTGTGAATGAATTGTCTGATAAAACTAACATAATGATGGAAATTTCATTAATGATGAAAATCTAAGTGCAATGATATGATTGAATTGATCAGCTAGAAGCAGCTTGAAGTCTATTGTGTGGATTTCATTATTATATTTCAGTTTAATAAATCAGTTTGAAGTTGGTAAAACCTAAGTTTTGATCATTTTTGGGTGCATTTTCCAAACTATTTAATTGAAGAAGTACATTTTATTATTCTCCAGAAGAGATAATTTATATGACATATTCTTGAAGAGATGTTTTTTAATTTTATTTATATTTATGTTGCAAAATCCAAACATCATAGAAGAGATGTTGTAAAAAGAATTTACGAAAAATATTGCAATTCCTAAATAAATAAACAAAATTCTATGTCCCTTGAAGGAATATTGTATAAAACTCCAGAAGTAGTGATAATAATTTTTCTTCAAAATAGGTTGCGTATTCCAGTACTACACTCCAAAAGTAGTTGTTTTTTCCTCTCAATCTAACATTTATTTTTTGTATCTAATATTTTCTTTTACTATATTTAAAATTTGATATGACATTTTAAACGTAGTTACGACAAAAATCTCCAATAGGGATATTTTATACTACTCTGAAAGTAGTAATTATGTCAATTATGTAGAAAAAAATATTGAGTAATGATGACATTCCAAAAATAGTGCATATAAAGTATCTTTAGAAGTGGTACCTTCCACTTTAGAAGCAGTGTTTATAAAATATCCGTAGAAGTGATATTATATCCTCATATAGCACTATAAAAGAATTGCCTATGGAATATTGTCAAATATGATTTAACACTTCAAAAAGTAATCTGATAATAAATTACCTAAATTCAATCATCTATTTTCATGGACCCGTAGCTCCATTAGATAAATTTAGAAGCAAATAGTGATATGTAACCTTTTACTTTTCAGAACGTATGATGAATTGAATATCGTATGCATAAGAATTCTTGAAGAAATCTTTAGATATCTGCTTGAAGTGAATCTATATGTCATATCATAAATTTCATGAAAATTGAAATACGGTCTTGAAGATATCTTTATGTGTAAAAAATATAATTGCATATTTCTATGACATATCAAGTGTCCAGAAGATGTTCTTATTTCTATTGCAAATATCACTACTATTTTTTGAACTCTCTTGAAGAGATGTTAATATATAATTCGAACTATGTATTATTCTCTGATATGTAATTGTAAATAATGTAACGATCCCGTTTTTAATCCAAATTTAATTTAGTGATTAATATAAATTTTTGGAATTAAATTATGAATTAATTTTAATTTTTCCAAAACAAATGAGATAAATTTTTGTTTATATATATATATATATGTAGATTGGAAATAAAAATTTTGATCTGAAATTCAAAAATAAATATCTTAAAAATAAATTGGATTTAAAAACACTATATTTTAAAGCTAATAAAAATTTGTTTCTAATTTTAATATATATATATATATATATATATATATATATATATATTGTGATTTGGTAATTATATTTTGAATTCAATATAATAATTTTCAAAAGCTATTTAAAGTTAAATGCTATATTTTAAAAACTTATATATAATAAAACATATGTGTTTATTTATTAATGCATGATTAGATTTTAAAATGATTTTCTTTAAAAGTTATATAAGTATAAATAATAGAAAATGTATTAATAGAAGTATAAAAACATATATATATATATATATATAACTAATTGAAAATATAATATAAAATGTTATAAAAACATATAAAACATTAATGCATGTCATTTTACAAGTGTAAGATAATTTAGCATGCTTTAAACATTTGTAACCAATTTAACATGCATAATAAACAAGTGTAACCATTTTTATTATGAAATTAACAAGTGTCAAGATGAATTATTTTTATAACTTTTGTATATATATATATATATATATATAGCAAAAATCTTTCTTTTTCTTGATTTGAAAATAAAAAGAAAAGAAATTGAAATCTTAAACCTGAGTCACTAAAAACCATAAAAAGGAAAAAAATATACAAAACAAAAGTATGCAAATTCAACTCAGATCAAACAAGCAACAACTTCAACAATTTCAAACCTGAAGCCAAGATCATTTCAAAATTGATCAAAACAAGTTCAGTTGCAAAATCAAAAGCATGCAAGATTCGAAAGTGCATCAAGCGGATCAAAAACAAGTTTTCCAGTTTTTAAAATCAAAAACAAAGTTTCCGCATCTTTAAAATTTCAATCCTGCTTCTCCGTTCCAGATGCATAAACACCTTTTAAAAAAACTAAAATATGCGTTTAGACTTTGATGTTTTGCTAAATCTGTGAAGTGATATTGTAAATGTGTTCTGCATGGATGTTTTTAAATTGGAATATAGTTGAAAATACTCTGTATATTGTATGCATTTCTATGTGTGTGTGTATATATTGGCCTCTGGTGTGTTCACAGACTCATGAACTCCGTATAAATAAAATTAATATCTTCATATCCAGATGAATTCAAGCTATGATCTCTAAAAGTAAAATGTCTGTAACAATGTAATATCAATTTTAAAAATGGTTTCAAGAATTTATATTAAGTAATTATTACAAAAGTAGGAAATTACAAAAACAGTCAAATATAAGTTGAAATTGATGAATTTGGATAATGGTTTCGATATTTTAAGGTTTGAGATTGATGAGATATCTCGAGTTGATCAGTTTTGGGGTTTTTGTCGATTGTCGACGAACGACAACGAGTTGTAGGTCGTGTTTGATGTCGGAGAAAGTGTGAAAGATGGGGATCATAGGAAAAATGCTTAGAGGATTTTTAGGTGGCAATGGTGGCATATCGACCACGAAGTAGGGTTTTGTGATCCGTTTTGGTCGAGGAGGTTGTCGAGTCGTTTGCGTGGTCAAGGGTATATCGGAGTTGATCGGAGGTGGCTGGATCGATGCGTTATGGTATGATGCAGCTCTTGACGTGATGGCGTGGATTCCGGTGATCGGGATCATCGAGGCGTGGTGATTTTCATTGGTGGTTTGGGTTCTAAGCTGTGTCAAAGTGGCTTGATTTTGATTTCTAGGTCAACTCGGGGTTTTGGTTGATCATATTGTTAAGGGATGTGATTGTCGACATGCTGGTGATTGCATGGATGGTCGGAGCCATTGCGATCGCTTGTGCAGGTGCACGAGGTGTCAATGTGTATCTGGGTTACTGTTGGGCTGAGAGAATAAGATGGTGGCTCGGGTTTGATCTTGAGGAAATGAGGGAATGGCTCGAGGAAGGTTTCGGGTTGAAGACAAGGATAGTACGCAAGTAAGTAACAGGCTTTTAAAAATTAAATCAAAACAGAAAAAAAGAGTGACTCGGGGTTGCTCAGGGAAGGTATCAGGAATGGTTCGGGGATGACTCATGTATGTGTAAAACAGTTTTTAAAAGTTTTGGAAAAAATAAAACAATTTTTTCAAATTTAAAATAAATCAAGTTTTAAACACTTTCTTGGTCAATTCTTTTAAAATAATAAATGGTTTATTTTAGTTTTGGTATTAGTTAAAGGTTTTAAAATAAGTTATTTTAAATAAATAAAGTTTAAAACGTTTTAATATATAACCTTTATTTTAAACTAATTCTTGAGCTTATTTTAAATAAAGAAATAATGTTTTTAAATTTTTAATTGACTTAAAGGTCTAAATTAATTTATAGGTTAATAACAAATTTATTTCAAAGGTTAAAATTTTAAAATCAATTGTTTTTAAGATTAATTAATTTGGTTTTAAATAAATTATATATTGCGATAATTATGGAATTAAATCCCTAAGTGTTTTCAAATATAATTTAATGATGCAATGGAGTAGGTGATTAAGGTAAGTGTATTAAACCTTAATTAATCAATTTTTTGTATAATTAATTTCAAGCATTTAATTAATAAGATTTAAATGATGATTATGTAATTAATTAAGATAAAGGGTTTATCTTTTAATTAATTTAGGGTCTTGCTCAATTAAAGGATCATTATTAACTAATTAAGGATAATTACTTAATGTAATTAATCAAAGGATGATTAATTAATGTAATTAATTAAAGATAATTAATTAATGTAGTAATTAAGGGATAATTAATTACTTAAAAGATAATTATTTAGTGTAAGTAATTAGATAATAATTAAATAATTAAAGGTTAATTATTTAATAATTAAAGGTTAATTAATTGATTAATTAAAGGTTTATCAATTTATGATTCAAGATAATTGATTAATGATTAAGAGTTAATAAATCAAGTGATTATCGGATAATTACTTAATGTAAGTAATTAAAGGTTAATTAATTAATTAAGGGATAATTAATTAATGTAATTACTTAAAAGGTTAATTTGTTTATGTGATTAATTAAGGGATAATTAACCAATGTAAGTAACTATGGATAATTACTTAAGATGGATAATTAAGGTTGATTAATTAATTTCGTTAATAAATTAAATTTAACAAATGGTTTGTAATTAATTTATGTTAATTAAGCAAAATTTAAAAAGTAACTAAAGTAATTAATTTAATTTATTTGGAGATTAAATTGAATTAATCAGGGATTGAACAACTAGTTGATCTTGCTTATGGATGATTGGGTTTTATTGAATGCCTTGAATTGTTTGATATCTCTGATATCTGATGTTTTGTGATATGAATTGCTTTGGATTGAGATGTGATAAATATTTATCTATGATGTATTGCTGTGTGAATGTGAACAGAATTGAAATTTTTTACTTAAACAAGTTGGCCTTTTTATAACGGCATTTGAATTTCGATGTGACCGTGGGTCGGATGCCATATAGTTATCCAAAAACCACATCAAATCTTAAAGATGGATCTGTTGTTTAAAAGATAAAAATGGAAATTTGTTGTGAATATATCTCTTGTTTTTAAAATAAGCGCTTATTATTCGGTTAAGCCGGGAGAGGACATTAAGTCATAAAACCTATTCCGAATAGTGATAAGACAAAATGGGATGGCATTTGAAGACGGTGGTAGAAGACTGGGTATTTTCAAAAACGAAAGGATTACCTATCGAATGTCTCTACATCGAGTGGCCCTGGTATTGAGTTTACCCTAAGTGATGGGGAGTTTGGACGTGATTAGTGAATATCCGGATTTTCAAGGATTTTTTCCTTATTTGGACTAAGCGCCTTCGGTTCCATTTAGACCCTGGATGGACTTGTATGGATGTATGTCTAACGTTACACTTTGAGATGTAGAGCTGGTTTCTATCAAATACATTTCTATTTGGTGGCGGGGAATTTATTCTCTTAGCTTAACACCCTTCTTTGAGGCGTACGAGCTTAGAGGTTATGTAGTTGATGGTTACTAATGATATATTCCCAATTTGGTATTGTGGCATGCAAAGTGCTGATCATTGGTTCATCGAAGCATGGCTTTTGTGAAAAGCGTAGCTTTGTGGGATGAGACTTCGTCGAACCTCACACCCCGAAAATGGTCGAAACAGAAAAGGATGCAGCAAAGTTACGGAGGTCGCGCCCTTTAGGGTATGTGCATTTCCTTCTGGATAAAAAGTGGTATCATGGCATGGAGCCCAGATATTTTACTTATGTGGTTGTTGGAATTTGTTGTTGGCGCCTCGGTAAAGGTTGGTTACGATCGGGGGATGACATACTCATGACAGTTAGTTACCTAGTTACAGAGATAACCCAGCCTTGTGTTGGCAGAGATCTGGTTAGGTTCTCGGGGCATCCCTCTAGAGGCGTACCCATTCGGAAAGGAAGTTCCTTAGCCTTGACCATTTATTGGAAGTCCAATCACTCTATACGAGCCCCATATGGTTTTAGTTGTATAACCTTCCATTTAACATGGTAGCTATAGTAGGCATACTATAATCGTACGTATGCTGGCTAAGATTAATATTTTACTTTCGAAATGTTTTCTACACTATGCACTAATAATAATATCAAAATGATTTTTGCGTATTAAGCATGTTTGATTACTATAAGGAGAAACCTTTCCCATGTGTGCAAATGCATTATGTGTGTGCCGGAAGTCCTTATGGTAGTTTCATTTTCCAAAAAGCATAGCAGATTTCTTTTTAATTCTTTTGTGATTCCTTTTTGTTCAAACAATTGTTTTTGTTTACTCACACCAGTGCTATGTCTGACCTGGAATTTATTGTTCAGTTTTCTAAACTCTAGGTGTCCATAATTTTCCACTCGAGCAACCTAGAGTCAGGTTATCAGTAGATATAGATTTGGCGGTCTTGAAGTCTTTGGTTGGAAATCGCATTTGCTTCACTTCAGCATGATAGTGGTTTTGAGCTTTTTGGTTTGGAGCTTTGGCAATGAAGATGTAGTACGTTGGATTCTATCTTTCTCTCTCTTTCTTGGAAGCTCTGCTGTAGATATCTTTCCGCTATTGTTGCTCTTGTTCCCAGTTCTGTTATTTCTTTCCGCTATTGTATCTATTTTGGCTCCGATGTTGTTGGGCATTTGTTATTAGAATATTGAATTCATGTTGTATCCATATTATGTATCAATAAAATTTCTTTCTGTTTCCGCTGTGTTGTTTTCACCTAATGTGTTATAAGCTCCGGTGAATCGGACTACAACGTTTGAATCTCCCGCATTCGAATACAGGTGATGTATTGAATGCCGATTTTCGGGCTTCAGATCCTGGGTCGTCACAAATAATGTTCAAAAGAGATATTTAAAATATAATTGAACAATAAACTTTAACAACTCGAAGTTGTATAAATAATTTATTTGAACCAGAAATTCAACATGGTTGGAATAGAAAACCATTAAATTACATTTGAATTATTGATTCAAAGGGCGTTGTTCTTTAGCATATTCGAACAAAATAAATATGTCGAAAGTCTTAATTTTTTCTATATCTGTATGGATTCATATATTTAAGTGAACAAAAATGAACATAAAGTTCAAAATATGATAATGGAAATAAACAAGTGGGTATATGAAATATTGCAAGTTTTATGAATTATCAAGCCAGAGGTTTTGATAATTATTACTATGAAAAGTTTGACTTCAATAGTAAAGCAAGAAAACCGACAAATTTAAGGATTTAGATCTTGAAATTCTTATTATCGAGAGCCAAAGGTAACTAGAGGTTACAATATATTCTATAACTAAAAGCTGTAACATATCAAATAACCTGGAGTTATTATTGATATGTCAAACTTGATGCATATGTATTTTCAAATCAGACATTTTGGAAACTATCATTTATTCTTTAAGGATTCACATTTACATCGAATGATAAACAAAAAATTAATAGTCTGGATCCTTGTATTAGTTTGTTCTAAAATCACTATTTCAAATGATAAAGAATGTGAAGATCTATAATATATATGTAATATGTGGACACACATATATATCCATATATGTAGATATTTAACTAATAACCTGAAGATTGTTTGACTAAATTGATATGATCTTATCATATAGATTATGCATAGATATCATTCAGTGATTTAAAATTCAATCAACATAAATGTTGAATGATCTAAATCCATGCATATATTCAAGTGATCTACATAATAAGTAAATTGTTCCAATTGGTTAGATCAATGAATGAGAAAAAAACTCTAAAAGTAAGCAATATCACTTGAATGCATCTTATCACTTGATAAAAGAATTATCCTCCTATATGTAATATGTATGATGTATTTGCTAGTAGCAATATCATAATGCATCACAATGAGAATCCAAAGATGATAATTATTCAATGTTCCTCAACATTGAGGAGGAGGATAAAAGGGGTACAAGTTCATTTTGATTATCAAGATTAAATATTGGTTGCAAAATATTAATTAACTTGAGTAAATTATCAATAATATCCCTATTACACTTGCTCCAATATAAGTTAAAATCCCAAAAGGACCAAAAGGTATAAATCACATCTGAAGTATGGTAGAGAAGTCAGTTTGAAATATATTTTTTGATAAAAATGTGTGATCCTCTACGAATAGAGGAGAGCACACATGTGAATATATATCAGGGGCATAAGGTGCTGCCAACATGCCTGGCAGGTAACAAAAACTAAATACACATACCAAAACTCAGGTACTCCTAAGATGAGTTCCGGTAAGGGCATCACCCATCACACCCCGATATCGAGCTCCAGCATGGCCACCGTCCGATATTAAGGTGTTAGAAGTACCTAAAAAATAAAGAAAAAAACACAAACTACTAGATGACTACATAAACTAATAAGGAATCTCCAAACATCTGAATCAGGAGGGGTGAATAAGCATCTGCTCTGAAGTGGATCTACTGAATAGAGAAACCGCTCTGAAGGCTCCGAACAAGAAGAAGGAGTGCCAAACTGAAGAATAGATCCTCCTGAAAAAAGTACTCCATAATGAAGATAGCAGAATACTATATCTAAGGAGAAACTGCTAGTAGTCCAGGATGAAGAAATTTTGCTCTGGTGATTTCTCTACCTTCTGATGTCCAGCAATCTGAAGATATGAATACTTGCAAAATGAACCTGATATCCTATCGCCCGTACCTGTAACTGAAAAATGACTAAGGAAAAAATTAGAATGATACGTATATATGTATATTTATATAATAAATATACACATATAAGTATTTATAAGGAAGGAAACAACCAAAACAAGACTAACTGGACAATAACAGAAGAAATGAATTACCTAAAAACCAATACCAAACAGAGACTAGTACAAAAATTGAGACGGATCTATCTTATGAACCTTTAATCATAAGTAAGTTATAATTAAGAGTGAAATTATCATCTAAATTAGAGAAAATATTATTAATACTATTATTAATGTTAAAAAAATTATTGTTGTGTTTAAAAAAGTTAATATTATGATTAACCTTGTTAAGATACCGTTTGAAAAGGATATTTTAGCTAATTTATATTCGGGGTTAGAGATCCAATTAAAACAAAAAAAATTGTAAAAATCAATTTGTTAAAGTGACTGTTATTATAATTGAAAATTCTTTGATTTCTTTCAGACCAAATAAACCAACTAATAATAATGAATAAAGTGTCTAGTAAAAATCTAATATTCTTTTTGAACTTGAATCTATAATTATTCCGGTAGAATTCACAATCCGAAATTTTAGTTATTATATTAAAGTTAATAATTTTAAGAGTATTAATTAGAATATAATTAGAATCCAAAAAATCATAGTATATATTATTAATGTCCTCAAGATACAGATTACAAAAATAACATTTATTATCATTTTGAATATATTTTCTCTTTAAAAATTCAATTGTATTTAGTTTTCCATGAAGTATTAACCACATGTGAATTTTGGATTTGGAAGGAGCATTAAATTTCCACATATTTAAATGAGTTGCTTATCGTACCCGAAAAATTAATAAATCTGTAGAAAGAATTAGAAGTGTATTTCTTACTCTTATCCCATTCCCAACTAATAAAATCATTATCATTATCAGTATTGTAAAGATTTAATCTGACATAAAGCAAAGAAAGTTGTCTAAAGGTTGAATCAACTTAAAATCTGTTAAAACTGAAATTCCAAGGAGGATTGTTTTTAGGAGAATAAACTTCATTAATTAAAGCATACTTAAAGTTACAAATTTCATACGGCTTCTTAAATTCTATCTTAAGAGGCAAGATCGTAATCCAACGGTCATGCCAAAAAGAAGTACGATTACCAGAATGAACAACTATATTTATTCCTAAATTAAATATCTCATTACATTTTAATTTTTTTTCTTCCAAAAATTAGATATATTTTGAGTGGCTGGAGAAGCAATTTGATATAAATTTCTATTTCCATTATAGTAATATTTAGAAATGATCTCTTTCCAAATAGCGTTATCATTTATATCTTTAAACTTCCAAAACCATTTACCTAATAGGGACAAATTCATATTACGCAAATTAATAACACCTAATCCGCCTTCCTTTTTAGCCTTACAGATGGTTTCCTAATTTACTAGACATTTAATATTATTAATAGAATTTTCCCCAATCCATAAGAAATCTCTTCTAATTGTATCAATTACCCAATCCGGGAATAGATGCATGGACATCCAATAAATCGGAAGAGCTGATAAAACCGAGTTTATTAAAACTAGTCTACCTGCTCTAGATAAAAATCTTTCATTCCAGTTAGAAATCTTATTTTTAATTTTATCAATGATAATAATCCAATAGTCATGTTTGAGTTTGGTGGGTCTAATCACAAAACCAAGATAGTCAAAAGGAAAGTACATAGTTTTGCAATTAAGAGTATTAGCAACTAAGTTTTCAACTTTTTCAAAATCATTTAAAACTAACATGGAGCTTTAGTCAAAATTTATTTTTAAACCAGATAAAAGTTCAAAACTATAAAGGATAAATTTAAGGGTAATAATGTGTCTAGGAAGATGGGAAGAAAAAAAGTAAGGATCATCAGCAAATTGAAGAACCGATATACCATTACGCGATATGTCACTGCCTACGGATCCAAGAGATCCATTATCCACTATTCTTTTAATAATTTTAGCTAAAACATCAACAGCTACGTTAAACAATAAAGGCGATAAGGGATCCCCTTGCCTTAAACCTCTCTTAGATTGAATTCTATTACCTAATATACCGTTAACCATAATACTATAGTTTCCATTTCTAAGCAAAGTCAAAATCCAACTGATCCATCTATGATGAAACCTCTAGCATGAAAAATATCTGCAAGAAAATCCCAATCCACCGAATCAAAAGATTTAGCAAAATCAAGTTTTAAAATCGCACAGGTTATGTTATTCTTACAACAGTAATTAATATATTGTTAAACAACTGCTAATCCATCAGTAATATTTCTCCCTTTAATAAAAGCCGATTGTGAACAATCAATTAATTCGTTCATTCTTTTACTAAGTCTATTAGCTAGAACTTTAGAAATGATTTTAACTAAGCAGTTAATCAAAGAAATAGGTCTAAAATCTTTTAAGTTTTTAGCTCCTACTTTATTGTGTAACAAAATAACATTTGCAAAATTAAATCTCCCTAATTGCAAATTACCATTATAAAAATCATTAAACATATTAACTAAGTCAAATTTTAAAACGTCCTAAAAAGTATTATAAAATAAAATAGGAAAACCATTAGGTCCCATGGATTTATCACTTGGCATGTCATTGATTGCTTTTCTAATTTCCTTTTCCGTAAAAGGATTATCTAACTCAGATAAATCAACAATAGAATCAGATGGATACAGATCTATCCATTTAACATTGATTCTATGTTTGATTTTAGAACCAAAAATATCCTTATAATAGTCTGTAAAAGCCTTGTTAAGATCTCTTTGATCAACTAACTCTATATTATTAACAAATATAGAGTAAATTGTATTACAACATTTTCTACCATTAGCTACATTATGAAAAATTTTAGTACTATTATCACTTTCGTTGTTCCATTGAATTCTTGATCGCTGTTTCCACATAACCTCCTCCTTTTCTAAAATAGAATTTAATTCATCTTTTAAAATTAGCAAGAACATTACGTTCACCTAGATTTAGATATCTAGATTCTTCTATCTTATTAATTTTAAGCATTTCATTAAGAATATTATCTTTTTTGATTTTTAAATTTCCAAAAACATTTTTGTTCCAATTTTTAAGAAAAATCCTAAGATCCCTAAGTTTAGAAACAAAAGCTTTTGCAGAATTATCCTTATTTCTGATATTATGGAATCTCAAAGAATCCCATTTACCTTTAATTAGGTTCATGAAGTTAGATTCCAAATGCCACATCTTTTCAAATTTAAAAATGTTTATAATAACTCTATGATACTCACAGGAAAGTATAATTGGACAATGATTAAAGTAGGTATAACGTAAGCCAGAGACTCTACATATAGCGAATTTGTCTTCAATCTCATCATTAACAAAAAATCTATCAAGAAGAGCCATAGATGGAGACTCCCTAGCATTACTTCAAGTAAATTCTTTGTTAGAAAAAGGAATTTCAATCAAATTAGAATTAACAATAATTGATCGAATTCCTCCATAGCAGAGTAATCCCCTTCTCTAGGATATCGCTCACCTTTGAAACGCGTAACATTAACATCGCCCCCCAAAATCCAAGAACTCGGGGCAAAGGATCTAAATTCTATGCATTCATTCCATAAAATCTCCGATTAATTTTGAGTTAGGCCCATATACATTAGAAATATTTAAAAATGAGTTATCAAAAAGATTAATAAAAATAATATGAAGTGAATGCTGTTTAGTAATACATTGAAGCAATTTAAAATAATTATCCCGCCACCCTATCATTAAACCCCCTAAAGAGCCCACAGAAGGTAGGAAAACCCATTTTCTAAAACGATAACCGCCTAGTCTTCTAAAAAAACGAATGTATGGACAATTAATTTTAATCTCCTGAAGTAAAGCAATGTCAATAAAATAATCTTTAAAGAACGTTCTAACCTTATCACACTTATTCAAATCATTCAAACCTCTAATGTTTCGGCTAATGATCCTCATAAACTAACTATACTAGCCCTCTCTAATTCCTTACGTCTAATGTACTCTCTATCAATCTCAATATCAGAAAAGATAAAAGATGTATCATTAGCTATCCGACTAAACTCAATAGATGATAAATTGCCTAATGCATATGAAGAGTACATGCTACCCAAAGTAAAACTCATACTTGAGCCTGGATATGTAGTACCACTCGTGGCACTCGATCCAGGTAAATCACCTAAAGATGAAGTTTGACAGGAGCGAATTCTAGCACTATGTTGAACCAATCCACTAGATACTACTGATTTCTTGCACTTTCCTTTCTTCGACGATGAAGAAACTGGGCTGCTACCACACATGATCCTTTCAGATTCTAAATAATTTACTTCTATAATCCCCTCCACAATGGTCAAAGAGACAGAACTTTCTCCATCAACACTGTTTCTATCAAAGAATAGTTCAGAAGAAACAGAGGCATCCTCTTCTACATTTGAAATTTGAAAAAACAGCTTGTTTTCCTCTTTAATAAAATCCTCATCATCCAAAGTGCCCATCCACAGCAGTGACCACACATCAATTTCTGCTTCATTTTCAGAGTAATCAAAACTAGATTCAATTCTATTATCAACTGTTATATAAGAACCAACCCCTATATGAATAAATGCCTGATCGCTAGACATGTCCTCAACAATATGTGTAAACTGTGCACCATGCACAGCTGCAACAACGTGCCTTTGAGCTGAAGAAAAAAGGATGAATAAGAAAACACTCCATCAATTCGGGACTCAAGATCAAGGCTAAGTCATCAACCCACTTCTGATCATAGAACAGTATCCAGTCATGACAGATATCTAGCTCAAACAAATTAACATCTCCTGAATATAAAACTTCATCTGAATCAATTAATTCTAGGTCCGCACTGTGCCAGGAAATTTTTTAGTCAAGATAAGCAAAAGACTCTTCTTCGATTGCATCATCCACTGCTATAGAATCATTATTCCAGTCCATAATATTTGCTAAACAAGGATTTGAGTCACTCAAGAAATAGTATCAACTATCAAATGTCCAAATCTGAAAAGTTAAAAAGGATATATCTTCACGAGTTATCTCTGATTCGATTACCAAGGATGATGATTAAATCATACACAAACTTGTTGATCCAACACTTTATCAAAACAAATGCACACATCATACTTTGAAGCTTCCAAACTCTTAATATCTAAAACCTCTAGATTACCAAAAATATTACTGCCTAGCACCGTGGAAATATCCGAATCAATCAGAAATTCATCAACAAGGTGTTCAGAGTTAACCATCAATCCCCCATCAACATCTGGACTATCAGAATATGAACTCGAAGAAAGACAATTAAATTTGTTGGATATAGTAATCTCAAAACTATCATGATTACATACTTTAGCTTTACGACATTTACTACGAGTATACGTGTAGTCATCTCTCTGTTTAACATCTTCTAACTGCTCTTCAACAGTTTCAAGATCACTTGATGATAAAGTAGATACATCGAAGCAAGAAGAAACAACTAGATCTTAAAGCATGGGATCAAAACCCAAATTGTCTTCTCTATCAGCAAATATCATAGAGATGTTTGAGGCTGTTAAAATATCCTCTGCAACATCATACTTTATCGAATCAATGGAGAAGCCAACAGTCTCTATAGTATTACCAAATTTTTCGATAAAGCCTTTACCAATATTTAGCGCATCAATTATGTCAAAGTGATAAAACAGATCGTCAAGAAGATTGATTCCTGCATCTTTCTGAAACCGTGGATGGTCTATCAGAATTCCCCCAAGTATCACGAATTTCAAAGCGACTTGGAATCCATGGTTAACAAGACTTAGGGTAGAAATTTGCCCTTTAACAACACCCGCATCTGATTTGCCAAAATAATCCTCTGGGTTACCGAATCTCTCTATATATCCTTTACCTATATTTGGTTCGTTAATAATATCAAAATGATACAACAATTCCTCAAGATATCTGATTCCAACATCTCCCATACACCATTGATATTCAAGCAATAAACCCTTCAGTCTTAAGAATTTCAATACAAACCAAAACCCATGATTAATCGAAGAAGAAGTGATAGAGGAGCTTGACATCAAAGTACATTCCTTTCTTTTATGCCTAAAAATACCACAATTGAAACATCTGATTGGGTCACGGCAATGTTTTGCAACATGATCTAGATCCCCACATCTGAAACAAAAATTCCTTCCCTTCCTAGAATCGATCCACTTATCTTTTGATTTACGAATAATCTATTCTTGAGGTTGAGAAGAGGAATAATTCTTAATGGCTTGAGCATATGAGTAGGGAAGAGAGAATCAAATAGACAGATTATAGTGATTTTGGATTAAAGAATATCCAGTAAACGGTGAAATTTGAGGACGAAGATCCTAAAAGACGCCATTATTGTAGTTTTAATTATTTAAATAATAGCTATAAAATAAAATAAGCCAGTTTGAAATATTTTTAGAGTAAGTAATAAAGATGCCAAATAAAGAAGGTGGGTGTTTTTGAAGAAACACTTAAGGGTGCTTTGGAAGAGACCCATGACATGATTGTTAAATAAACGTAGAAGTGATTTAGGTACTTAAAATCGGATAAATATTGAGATATCAATAAATCATATTTAGAACCAACAAGAAATAATCATTGATGGTAAATTTGTAAATAATAAAAAGCGCTTATGTTTATAAATAGATTAAAGATCTTGAATTAAAGGAAACATGATAGGTCATCATGAATCCTTTACTAATATAGAAATGTGGACTATAGTCTACAAAATAGCGAAAGTGTTTGAAACACTTAATATACCCCGAAGGTGTAAATATTGGTTAAATCATATTAAACAGTGAAAGTATAATAATTCCTGAAGAATATAAATAATTTTGGTAGTTATAAAGAATGCAAAGAATAAGGAGCATAGATTACAACCAACTTTTGAGCATTGTTATAATGAAAATCTTCATATAATTCATGCTGAGTAAATTACTTCCTATTTTTAAGTATTTTTGCAATGAAACTCTTAATATCCATTGAAGTATTAGTTGTGATAGACAAAATTTATTAACAATATATAAGTTCCTAAAGAATATAAATAACTTTGATGATCATAAAGAATGCAGAAACATGGAATGCAGATTACAACCTTCTTCTAAGTATTGTTGTAATGAAAATCTTTATGCACTTCTAGCAGAGTAGATTACTTTCTACTTTTAAGTGCTATTGTAACGAATTTTTTAATATTCATCAAAGATGTAGTTGCAATATGCAAAACTGGTTTGAAGCACAAAAATGAAAGCGCATGAAGTGTTTTTCATAAAAGGTAGCATACAAAATACATAAAACGTAAATCATATTTGGAAGAAACAATCTTGAAAATTCGATTGTATCGCAGTAAACTATTTGTAAATGATGAAGATCTAAAGAATGGGAAGTAGAATTATTGTCTTCGGACTTTTAGTGCTTGTCTTAGCTATGTTACAAAAGAATTTATAACAACTTGAATTATAATGACATATATTCAAATTCAAAAGGAAAAATATAAAATTAGAGGGAGCATACATAAATATATCATAATGTACTCTTTTTCCTTCACTAAAATTTTTTCCACTGGTTTTTTCTTAGTAAGGTTTTAACGAGGCATTAGTTTGATCCTGAAGTATCAAACTTCATTTTATGAAATGAGATAGCAAAATATGTCGTTATACTCTTTTTCCTTCAATAAGATTTTTTTCCATTGGGTTTTTATCAGTAAGGTTTTAATGAGACATTATTTTGATCCCTAAGTATCAAACCCTTTAGAAATAATATCATTTTTAATATGATATTACAAGTTGCACTCTTTTCCTAATTCTTGGTTTTCCCACTTGGTTTTTTTAAGAGAGATTTTTAATGAGGCAACGAACAATATCTATATCGACTGAATGGATAAATGCAAGCAAGATAACAATGAGGGGAAGCAATCATCATACACATTTCAAAAGGGACAATTTCATGTTATCAAGGCATTCAAAATTTTGAAGACGCATATTCAAGAGGGAATGTTACAATATATGTAAATTATGAAGTGAATGTGCTTTTATGTTGTTATGTCTAGTCCCACATTGTGGGATAAGTCCAATATCGAGCTTTGAAGCCTTTATATAAAAGGCTATGTAATGTAAATATTTTAATAATTTCAGGAATGCATAAAATGTTTCCTTCCTCTTTTCTAATGGCTTCATATTTTTATATTTTTTACAACATTTATTTATTTACTTATTTTGGCATTTTTTTGGGCTTCTACAGTTGCTTGTGAAATCTTCTCAAGATAAGCATTTTGTATGTGAATCTACTGAGACACCATAATAGCCCTGACAACATGGGTTTCTCCTTACTTTCTATTGCCAAAATTTCTAGCTTAACTCAAGCACAGGAATCGTAGGATTAGAGCAAAGACTCCTATGTGCTTGAGCAAATGTGCATATCAATTTGTGAGTTATCTTCCTTTAAGTCCAAACTCTAAATTGATGCATTAATGATCAAAATAAGTTTCAATAATTTATGGGTGGTTAACAATCTTGGTTCTCATTTTATGATTATCACTAGAATCATACATGTTTTTGATTAAGAGTGGCAATAAGCTACCAATATGTTAGCATGCCTCTGGTTTGTAGTAATATAGGAAAGGAATATTTCAAGTCATTTTTATCAACATCTTAGATGCATTCTTCTAGTGCATTTACCTCACCTTTATCTCCACCACCATATTACCGTGAATCAATTTTCATCTTTTCTTACCATTAATTTTTGAAAGGTTCTCATGCTGCTTTCAGTTTTTGTCATGATGACTATAATTAAGTTAGCTTGACTAACTGTCTTCGAGGTTATATGCAATTCCTATGACTAAATCAAATAACTCAATTGTGTCATTTTAACTCTGTATGATCCTCAACTTGGTAAGCTAATAAGTTAGTGCTATCTCCATATAAACTAAAATGCCAGTCAAGTAATTTTTTAATTCTATTATAATGCTTTTATCATCGACTTTATTAAGCTACTTTTTGGTTTTCTAAAAGATAAAATGAATTGGTTTTGACATTCAAAAAGAAAAAAAAACTATTTAAGCCCATCCAATTAGACTGTTACATAAACTAAAAACTGTTTAAGGCAATGCATGTACATATTTATAGATATACATTTTTTACAGTTCAAATCTTACTCCAAATTATTGCTGCTCAACTAAACAACCAACTCCCTAAATCAAGAGAACATGCTCGAACACTCATTTTAAAACTGCAAACAAGCTCTTAAGAACCATAAGCGTCGGATGAAAATGAAGAAACTAAGAAAATAACACTATTTTGATAACTCTTGGGAAGCTTTCTTTTAATCTAAACTTTCTCCTTTGAATCCAAATGATGTTCTTCATGTTCCCTCAACACATAAAGATACTTGCCAGCCCACTGTAGACGTTGCCTTTTGCAAGTACGATTGATATCCACATTTATACCAGCATTACACTTTTTTTTTGTTTTTCTTGTAAGTATTTGATCTTTCCTTGAATATATTTTTAAATTCTTTATTTATTCTATTTGGAAGAAGAAAAACATTGAATTATATACTATCTTGATTGTTATTTAAAAGTGTATAAGTTGTCGGCTTTTAGCCATGGCTAAATATTGTTTAGCCATGGCTTAAGGTCATGGTTAAATATTAGCCACTGTCCATTTTGTCATGGCTTTGGACCGCGGCGAAATTATTTTACCACATATCAGAGCTATGGTGAAATTTCTTTTCTGGTTTGGTGTGTATAATTTTACCAATCATTAAAACGTTTTTCTGATCCCCTCCTCATTACAACCCATAGATAGCTTTAGAGGGATAGTACTGATGCAAGACAAGAACAGTCAAACGACATGCTTCCTTATGCACGCTCGACACTGATAAGGAAACTAGATATTGGGAGTGTCAATCTTTATCGATAACTATATGATTTATTGTACTTTACTATTACACTATGAGTTATACTGATAGTACTATGAGATGCATTTATTTATTTATTTATAGGATATCGAACCAACGATTTATACTTTGGTGGACTTAGGATTTTTATTTAGCGAAAATTTAGAACCAGCGGGTGGTTATAATGGGGGTAATGGAGATGTTGCCACATATTTATAACTGAGCCAATAAATATTTGTGAGGAAAATGTGGTCTTCAAATACATAGTTTCTAAGTCATTTTGAAATTAAGGATGTCATTATAATCGTAATATTTTTTACATCGATAGCTAACCCTTTGAATTTGTTTTTTCAACTTTCTATTTCTCAATGAGCAATTAAAACTAATTTTCCCTTCTTCTTAGTTTCACATTTTATTCATAATCAATATGCTAGTTTCTAAATTTAATCATATCACATTTAAACTGGTATAAGCCTTTATATATCCACCAGTTTTTTCGTCTATGGTATATCTATTGTTGCATAATGCTGTTTGGAGATACCATTTACACACACATACAATTTTTAGACATACTGAGAATGGATATTTTTAAAATTTTAATTTGCTTCAAAAAATGACATGCATTTTCAAAACATAATGTGTAAATTATATCGAGATTAGACATGAAATTCTAGATCGAGATACCTAGCTTTATTGATTGTTTGACCATTGTCATATCCTATTGGTAGCCAATGTAGTTTCCATTTCAATAGTTAGGTCATTAAACCCAATTGATATTGAATCTTTGCCTAAATTTTATTTCTTCAACAATAAGAACATAGCCTTTGGTACTCAAACAGCAATAAAACACTTACACTCACTATGGAGACTATAGACGATTTAATTGAATTTTTTCCTAACCAAAGGAGTAAGAAATTTAATTTTCCTCAATTATGTCGGTAAAGAATGAAACAAAAATAAAAAACAAATGGTATGAAGTGCTAACCATATTAGGTTGAATGTAAAACAAAGCCTAACTAATCGGCATTAAATGAAAATAATATAGGGCAACGGTATATAAATGGCACAATAGTCGAGCAAATTTCTCGATACATAAAACAAGCATTGGATAATAGTATCATCATGTTATTGATGGATCTAGTCAAACATGCAGCGAAAGAAATTGGTAAATTTCAAAAAAATTCATTACAGAATCTTTAATGGGTCTATGTAGTCTAATATATTTAAAAAAATTTAAATTTTATTTAAATAAGATCAATATTTTATTTAATTTTATAAGTAAAAATATTTTTTAACTTAATTTGAATTTAAACATGCAATATTGAATATATCAATAACATTCATGTATATATAGTGCAAATGCGACATATAGCTAATGTACATAGTTAATATGTACATGTATAGGTGATAGGATTTACACCACAATGGACACATTCACCTTTATAAATGCCTTTACTGTCTAGAGTTTATTTTGAAATTATATGCAATAGCAATATGGATATATACATAATTAACTTATATTGGTTTATGTATAATATGCTATATAGTTATTTTAACCAATTAAAACTTTACACATAATTGAAATGATAATCAATTATTTAAAGTAAGCAATTATGAAGGAGTAGAAAAGATGAAGGAGTTATCACCTTTTATTTACTTATCTTTCATGATATTTCAAAACAATTTGGATAATGAAACAATATATGTATGCATATATCAATAACTACAAACTATGTTATATATATATATATATATATATATATATATATGTATGTATGTATGTATGTATGTATGTATATATGTGTGTGTATATAAACTTTGTAATCTATTATATGTTTTAAAATTAAAGTAACAAATTGAAATCAACTTTAACCTAAGAGGGATTCCAAGGGTTTATGCTGTTTTGCACAAAAGCCCACTATTGTATTTTTTTAATTGAAACAACTTCTAAACAAATGTAAATAACAACCAAAATTATAACCAAAATAACAAATATGTAAAACATGTATTCAACCTCCAAAGTAATTTTAAATAATTTGTATATATAGCTAATTTATATTTGTGAATGTAATGAGGTACAAAATACATCAGCTAACTAAGATTAATTTTCCAATCCAAAATTGTTTGTTTGTTTCATTTTTTCCATTTTTTATTAAAAATATTTTCTAAAACAGTGATAAGATTAGATTGGACAAATTACGCATATATAAATTCATTGTAAAAATGAATTAGATCCAAACTGTACATATAATACGAACATATGATGAAAAAGTGGTGGCAAATGTTGAATTTAATTACATTATTATGATGAAAATATAATTAATTAATATAAACAAGATCTAAAATTTAGGTCAATATAATGAACAAATAACGAGATTAGAAGTAGCATGTAGGATTTAAACTTCATTAACATAGTTAATATATAATAAAATAAAATTAGAATTACCTAAAGATGAAGCCTAAAAGTTGCACCTTGAATGAAGAATAAAACACCAATTTGATTAAATCAATATCTGGATTTTGCAAGGATCTAGAGGCAAAAACCACCTTGAATGTTACTAGTTTTTATTTGAATTTTTTTTTAAAGAAAAGAATGATGGATTGAATGAGAGAGAATATGTTTTGAAGGAAATTTCGAAGCCTTTCAATTCTCTCCTTTAAAACCTATTTATTTAGTTCCTAATTAAATCTCATTAAATTCTCTTTCTCCTTTTCATATTTTTGGTAGAAGAAATAGAATTAAAGAAAAAAGGCAAAAATCAGTTCACAAATGATATGTAAGTGAGTTGTAAAGAGGAGTAAAGAGTGCAAACTTAAATTCGACATTTAATTGCTCCTTTGGATTTACAAATCACATTTGAAACCTCTCTCCTTTTCATCATGCATCGTAGCCTAAAAAAATAATCAAAACCACTTAGTAATTAATCCATCTAAATCCATGTTAAATATTTTATCAATACCATATATCAATATGCATATAACTTTTATATACGCATTTTAATTAATACTAATGGTATTCTAAGAAATCAAACAAAGTTTAATAATTAATGTTTCATAAATATTACATTGTTTAATTAGTTATGCAATTTATAAATTAATTAAATCATGTGGTATTCCATCACTACGGTTGTACGACTCAAAAGTGTAAATTCGATCCGAAATTAATATCGAAAAATTGGGAAATTCATGTCCAAAGTTTGTCTTAGCAAGTGGTGTGTCACTTTGGCTGAATTTATGGCTTACACAACTCCTTGGTAAACTTTAACTTTGCTCATTATAAGTATCACCTAATAGTGACGATTAATTACACCAACTATCTTCGTCAAAGCTATTACTTTGGACTTATGGATTTTGTTAATGGTTAAAATTCCAATACCGTCTACATTCAACTTTATAGTCCAAACACAAAGTCCTTGATTCAATAATAATTATTAATAACCAAACTACTTTAATAAGAGATTTTGACTTTGAGTTGACTTTGGTTGACTGTGATGCAAACACCATATAACTAAGTAGATGGATCCTCTCTTGAATACACTGTCTAACTTTTGGAGAGCATTACGTACCATAGTCTTAGTGGATGCGTTGATGTCTGTGAGACATCTTTACTAGGAATATTTAAAATGATGTGTTTATTATATTGTGATATAATACTCATGGTTGCAACTCTTTGTAACTACTATCACAAACAAATTATTTATAGACTTTCTGACATGTACTCTTAAATTAACTAATTATTTATTTATAACATTTTATAACAAGTATATAAAAAAAAGGAAACACCTTTTTTGAACAAGATTGGTTATTGAGTTTGAATCTGCAAAAAATTATATAGTTGCCCTTATGACATACCACTAGTTTTATCAATCTTCCACTTTCACTTGGGTCAATTGTGAAATCTTATTCTAACTTATCTAATTAGTTTCTTTTAAACTAATTGGTCAGTCTCTTAGTGAATGGGTACACTATTATCTTAAAATTACTTACTATGTGAATCAACTCTCTCCAATGCCAGTAAACTACCTTTGTCATGTTGAACGATTTGGGAGTTTTTCTCTCGACCTCTAATGAGCTCTATGTCCTGTTACAAACAATATCACGAAATTATTATCATATAACAATGTTATGAGATTCTCAACATTTGGAGTCACCCTCAGCTTAGTTATAAATTTGTGCACTTATTATGCATATACATTGCTTTTTTACGACATTATTTAAGAAGATGTACTTGGCTTTTTAATGAATCATCCATAATCTCTCATTTGGAACATTTCCAATTTAATGCTTCTTAACCAAGCTTTGATCATGAATTTTATAGTACTAGACCATACTCAATATCATATATGATGTTTAAGTCTGATACTTCTTCATAAGAGTTCGTTGTTCCTATAAATCATTCTTCTATATTTCATAAGTACATGAGAATACTCTAAACAACCATATAGTGACATTTTTTATTTTGATATTTGCTTCATATATCAAATATAAAATCAAATCACGATATCATAGATAACATAACATATATGATAATTTCTATTGCCAATACATAAGGAATTCATCTTACATGTTTCTTATTAAACATTTTATGAAGGTGTTTCTGTATATTATCTAGGGAATTCCAATGTACTCTATACTCACTACAAAATACATAATTTGTGTAATGACCTAGAGTTTTAGTCATTTGAATTTTAAACATATAATTGATTTCAAATATTGAAAAGTTAATTTTACAAGTTAAATAACTTGAATTTAAAATATAGCATTTTATTGGGTAATTAAATTGTTAAATTTAATATTTGGAATTGTTTAAATAATTAAATCTTGAATTTAATGTAAATGAAAATGATTTTAAAAGATGATTTAAATTCTATTTGAATAAGAAGGAGGATAGTGAATTTTAAATTTGGATTTAAAAATGATTTAACAAATTTTAAAAATTACTCATTTTAATTAACGTGTAAAATAGCCTTCGGGGCACTATCTATGATTTTGACGAAACCAGTTTCATCTGATTTGTAATAGTGAATTATTGGATGCCTTCGATTTTTGTGATGATTGGACGTATCGTTTGATCGTGCGACGTCGAAACACATAGAAATTAATTTCAAAAATTATATAATAATTGGTTTTGAAAAACTATCTCCTGCATATTATCGAATTAGGCCTCGAGCCTAGTTTTATTTTGTTTGGAATAGGGGTATAACATATAGAATGCCAAGCGGCACGTCTCGAAAGGATTTTGAGATTTTTGTATCATTAAAGTTGAATATTTTCGAATATAAAATATATACAGATATATAACACCCTACCATCACCATACCTTCACCTATATAAGCCATACCCCATCACTTCAAATTTATTCCCTTCATTCGTCTTTCTTTATTTCGTTACCAATGAACAAATTAAGCCTTTCACGGAAATAAAAAAATCAAAACAAATCCAAATAAAATCATAAAAATAAAAAGTTTATATTTTTGAGTTTGTTGTCTTTAATCTTCAAATTATGTTGGCAAGGAAGGGTGCGGGGGTGAATGGAAGTCGACAGTGGGTGTTTTAGGCAACTCGAGCCAAGGTTTGGGTTTTCTGATAATAGGAGTATGGATTGTCGAAGGGGTGTGGTATTCGAGTTCGTGGTGTAAGGGGCACCCAATAGCTGATTTTAGGGGCGTGCATTAGCCTAGAGAAAAACACGTCCAAGTACGAATGAGGTGGAGGCCGGGGTATAGCGGTCTGGCAAGGGAGCTCTAGCGTTGTGTCTATGGTACGGAAATATAACGACCCTGACTCGACCTTCGAAAATCGGCACCGAATACGACACTCGTATTCAAATGCCGCAGATCCAAACGTCGAATCTGGTTCGCCGGAGCTTATAACACATTAAGTAAATAACACAGCGGAAGAAAAAGAATATGCATATATTAATATACAACATTTGATACAATAATTGATACAATATGATACAATAGATGAATCATTATACATCAGAGTAATGATACAAGATAATAGCAGCGGAAAGAAAAGATAACACAGCAGCGGAACAACAACTCCAATAGTCTTCAAAGAAAGAACTCCAGCATCGGTAATCTCCATCTTCAAAGCACCAATCCAGAAATAGCTCGAACTCCAAATCAAGATGAAGAGAAGCAACTCAATCCAAATGCGATTGCCAAATCCTAAGGCTGAAAGCTGTCGAATCTACACCTACCATTGATTTCTGAAAACCCCAACTCTAGACTGCCCGTGTGGGAAATAGTGGGCACCCAGAGTTTAGGAAAGGAACAATAAACTCCAGGTCAGTCGTGGGACTGGTATGAGCAAACAAAAACATTTGTTCTTTTAAAACAGATAGAAGAATTTAAATTTGAAATCCGCAATGCTTTTTGAAAAATGAAACTACCATAAGGCCTCCCGGCACACACACAATGCAAACGCACACATGGGGGAGGTTTCTCCTTATGATAGTCAAACATGCTTACTACGAGAAAAATTCTTTGATATTATTACTAGTGCATAGTGGAAAATCTTTCGAAAGTATAATATAAATCCTAGCCAGCATAGGTACCATGATGCTATGCCTACTATAGCTGCCATGTTAAATGGCAGGTTCTACAACTAAAACCGTACAAGGCACGTATTGGATGAATGGATTTCCAACAAATGGTCAGGCTAAGGAACTTCCTATTGCCACATGGGTACGCCTCTGGCGGGACGTCCCGAGAACTAACGTTACGGTTAGATCTCTGCCAACACAAGGCCGGGTTACCTCTGTAACTAGGTAACTACTACACGAATATGTCATCCCCCGGTCCTTTGGGACCTTTATCCGAGTGCGCGCACAACAACACCACACAGTAATAGGTATAGTGTATCAACATGAGTAAGTATCTGGGCTCCATACCATGATACCACCCTTTTCCAGAAGGAAATGACATACCCTAAAGGGCGCGACCCTCATAACCTTGCCGCATCTTTCCTGTTTTGACCATTTCCGGGGAGTGAGGTCCTGATGCAGTCTCGTCCACAAAGCTACGCTTTGTGCAACAAAGCCATGCTTTGGGTCAACAGATGACCAAAGCAATGATCACAAAGATAAATGATCAAACAAATGATCATATCACAAATGATCAACCAATGATCATCACACAGCAGCACTCAGCATGCCACATTACCAAATTGGGAATATCACTGATGAATATCAACTACATAACCTCTGAGCTCGTACGTCTCAGAGAAGGGTGTTAAGCTAAGAGAATAAATTCTCCGCCACCAAGCAGAAATGTATTTGATAGAGATCAGTTAACATCTCAAAGTGTAATGTCGGACATACAACCATACAAGTCTGTTCCGGGTTCGAACAGAACCGAAGGCACTTCCGAAGAAGCCCTTGCAAATCCGGGTATCCACAATCTCGATCGGACTTCCCTTCACTAAGGAGAACTCTATACCGGAGCAACTCAGTGCAGAGTCAATCGATAGGTTATCCTATCGTTCTCACAAATACTCGGTCTTCACCACCGGTCTTCAATTGCTATCCATAACGTCGTATCACTATTCGGAATGGGTTATATGACACAAGGTCCTCTCCCGGCTAAACCGAATAATGAGCGCAATATTTAAAAACATATGGATATGGGATTTCAGTTAAGTCACGACTTAAAAATCCAAAGCTTTTCTTTCAAAGGGGTACACAATTTACCATTTTAAATCTTTAAACAAAAAGATTAATTTCACCAAGTTTCACCCAATTTCACAAAGATCTATCCATAGATTTCATAAACAATTCCCATTAAATTTGGATTAACCCAATTAAATCTTTAAATTAAAGATTTATAACTTTCAAAACACGTTTCCAAAAATTTATCTAAAACTTGGAATACTATTTTCATTCTTAGACTTGAAGCCCTTTAACACAAATTGAAAGTTCATTTCTTATGTGAAAGCTTTATTATTTGAAAAACAAATAGTTTTCGTTTTAGAAAAATCCAATTTATACAAGTTGAAATCTTGGCTTGAATTTAAATTCCAAAACATCACCTTTAAAATGGTTTAAAAACCCATACAAACCCATTTATAAGTTGAATACCCTTTTTAAACCTTAGTTTCCAAATTTTTAGAATTCAATTTCAAATATTGAATTCAAATTTAAATCCAATTATCTAAATTTTCAAAACTTAATCAAGTTATTTAAAAATAACCATTTCAAAAGCTTCAATTCTACTTCAAAAACTATTTTGGATTTAAAAATTCAATTTTAAAACAATTTCAAAATCTGTGACTTAACTAATTTCCACGTGCAATCCATATTTGTGTGTGTATAAGTGGGGTTCAGGGGTTTTACACAATAAGAGCACATCATCAATCAGCACAGATTCAATCATTACAATTCGATGTGGGTTTCGGATAACCAAATGGAATCCGACTCCCTGTCGCATCGAAATCCAAATGTCGTTTTATGGGTCAAGGGTTTGCATAACAATATATACATCACAGATATAACAGCTTAGCACAAAGCAATACATAGCATCACATCATATATCAAATATATCAATCCATCACAAAGCATTCAATAACAATCAAACATCTTCAGTTAAGATGAATAAATTTGCGTGGTTTTAAATTTATCAACCACATAATTACTTTCATTAGTAATCTTTAATCAATGATTAATTATCATTTATAACAATTGATTAAGTCTTAATCACCTTCATTAATTAATTAATTAATTTTTCTTTAAATTAATTAACCTTCGAACATTTGATTAACAAATCTTTAATCATTAATTATCCATACTTAATTACTTTAACATGTAATTAATCACTTAATTAATTATTCTTAACTCTTTTATTCATTAATCATTAATCAAAAAATTTAAACCTTTAACTAATTATTAATTAATTCTTCAATTAATAACTCAAATGATTAACTCTTAATCACATTACTTAATTACTTTTAATAAAGTATTTATCCTTTACTTAATTACCTTTAGTAATTAATCACTTAATTACTTCCCTAAGTATTATATTAGATTAATCCAAAGTGATTATCTTAATTAATCATCTTTTAATTACTTAATTAACTAAGTAACTTAATCATTTAAAATTAATTTAATGATTCTTAACTTATTATATTAAAAGATTCTTAATTAAGAAAACATCATCTTAATTAAATCATTTATGAACAAATAAAACTTGATAATTAAAAATGATTCAATTATCTCAATTGTCTTTACAAATTTAATTATGTTTAATTAAATCAAATTCAAAATAACTAATAATAATCTTTAGTACAATTGATTATCAAATTCTAAATCATTAAACTTAATTTAAATAAAATATAATATTTAGAAATCAATTAAATTTAAACATATTTTAAATTGAACTTTTAAAATTTTTAAAACCTTTCCAAATTTATTTAATAAAGTTTAATATAAACTTTATTTCAAATCTACTTACTTTATTTTAACTTTTCAATTAAAAGTTAAACTTATCATGATTTTATTTCAATACTTAAAGGAAAGAATTTTTTTTCAAAAATTTAAACCTTTATTTGAAATCAAATTCATATTTAAATTTTACTTAAAACATTTCTGTCCAATTTTTAAAAATTTTCAAAACTGTTTTGAATTTAAACTCATTTCAAAACAAAACTGAAATCACACTCAAAAACTTGATTTCAAAACAACTTTTAAATCTTGCTTAAAATCTAAATGTTTCATTTTAAAACCTTGAAATTCAAACTTAAATCCAATTCAAATCTACACCTAAATTTGAATCTTGTTTTTTTAAACATTGAATTCTCTTTTAAATTTTTTAAAAGAACAAAACTGTTTTAAATATAAAAACCTGGATTCAAAACCTGAAAACTACATTTTACTGTTTCCGGATTTAAATTTAAATTCTACCTAAATTTAAATCTATCATTTTAGATTTTTGAATACAAAGGCTTACCTTGAATTTCATTCAAACCTATACTTTATTTTAAAACAATGCTTTTAAACATTTAAATTTTCCAGATTTTAAAAAGAACTCAACTCTCAGGTCTGCAACCTGTAAATAACTAACCCGAGACTTCCCTCAAGTTACTTCGGGATAAAACTCCATTCACTTCGAGTCACAACAGTAAATACCCGAGGTTCACTCCGAGTCTCCCAAAACCCTGCACACCAAGCTTTCACCAGTGACCAATTTCTACTGTGCAAATGCACCACCACCCCGGCGACTTCCAGCAATCTTCACCTAACTCTCCAAGAAGCAAATCAATCCCTTAACATGATAACCATCATCAACATAATTCTCTGCAGCTTGATAATCAGATTCAAGAAAAAAAAAACATCAACCTGAAAAAGCTTCAACCCACACATGCCAACCCTGAAAAAAAAAACCACTGTCTTCACTTCAACCCAATGATCAACTTCCCCTTTTATCTTTCACCACTCTCTTCAGTCAACATTCCATCTTCAGAAGGAATTCAGATCCCAAAATTCATTTTTTTGTTTTGATAACCTCAAAATATCAAATTGTGCACAGTTCTAATTTCCTGACCCCTTAGTTGATTTAAAAACCTGAAGCATGTTTTAATATCCATGTTTAACATGCATTAAAGCTTTAAACTTGGTTGAATAAATTAAAGTTGTTTGGTAATTTTACTTCATGACACTATTGTCTGCTGTTACTTATTTCCAGTAGTAACAGGTTTTCTTTTTTTTCTTTTCTAAATTAAAATTTTTCAAATCCTAAATCTATGCAACACAAACTCAAATTTGATTATATAATAATTTCCTAACTAAGATTCATACATAGAGAAGTAGATTTATATTTAAATCCAAGTAATAGCAGAAGCATGTCTGCAGAAATTCATATTACACTTATCTGCATATTCAAACATAATCACACACAGAATATCCATCTTACAACAGTCACAAGCATATTCAAACTCATGCACATAGAAAACTTTAAACAACCCATAAATTCTGAATTACTCACTAAAGAAAAATAACAAAGCAGTTTTAATTGCTACTGTTTTAATTTGCTTATTTAAAAGCATTGTGAATTAAACTTTAAATTTCTGCAAATTCTTGATAGTTTGGATTTTTAAAAAAAATAGAAACTGTTTTTAAAAAATAGATTTACTCACAAGCATTAACAAGAAAATATGTTTAAGGAGGGAAAGTTGCTCACAGGCATTTCAAAAATAGGAAAGGTGAAGTTTTGCTCACATTGAATTGAGGACAGAGAAGAAGCAATTTGGTTTTTTGACAGGTTTTGAAAAGCTGGAACTAGAAAACAGAACCATATGTCTGTACTCTGACATGTTCAAGCATATTCATATCAACATTCAAACACATATCATACCATATGCAAACTCATTCACAAACACACATCAATTTTACTTGCATGCAAACCAGGATGTATTGTAAGGTTAAGGATTTGCTCACCTTGGTCAAAGCAGAACAGAGACAGTGAAGCCTGGAAACTTTTATTCTTGTTTAGCATGTACATTTTTTCTTTAATTCTTTTTTTTTTGAAGCTTTTATCTGCAAGGTTTGTAAACAAAAATCTTTGCTTATTCACTAATTAACAATCTTCAGATTAAAACCTTCCAAAAGAATTTTACTTGCCTCACATTGTTTGATAGAATCTGCACTGTCAAAACTGCAGCTCTATTTTTCCCCTTTTTTTTTCCTTCTGCAATCCTTGAATTTGGTTTATGTTAAAACTTGGTTTTTGAAACCATAGATTTATTAACTTTAAAGTTAAAAACTTACCCGGGATTGATCTTGCACATGTTCTCTAACTTGTTATTAAATCTGAAATGATCAGCTCCTTTTGCATTGATCTTCATTTTGTAAATTTCCAGGTTGATAATAATGTTGCACCAAAATTTTGATTGTCTGGTTTTTTGATTTTTTTTTTTTTTTTTTCAGATCTGAGAAGAATTTGCTTGTATTTGTTTTCCAGGTTGAATATCTGGTTGCATTGATCAAGTTTTGATTTCTTTTATCTCGAAAATTTTGAACTGAAGATAACTTGGTTTACACATTTTCTTTCTACTTATTTTTTTTTTTTATCTTTACCTCAGATTTGAGATCTCTTGTTACTGTATACTTTTTCAGATTTGCTGAAAAGTTTAATAATTGCATATGGGGAAGTGAAGAGTTTTTTTAATTTAATTATTTAATTCAATTAAATATAGTGAATGCCATTTGTAAAAAGAGATGATTATGGAATCTATGCATGTTGATTTGCTTACTCATCCCCTTTTATGTATGTTTACATTTGTATGTAATATGTACATGTTCAATGTTAAAAGAATTTAATCAATATTTATATATATATATACATATATTATATCTTAACAAATTTTTTTTAAATGCTACTCAGTTTTTTTAAAACACTCATTTTAAACTTGAGATACTAACATATGTATTTATTTTACTTTTACAAATTTTTAAGAAGAAATGAATTTAAAACAATTTGTACACTCACAAATAAATCACACATATATATACATTTCTTAGTTAAAATAGCTTTTGCAATCTTTTATTTATTTATATCAATTCTATAATATTACTTTTTTTTAAACCAATATTATTTATAAGCTTAGTTTATTTTTATTTTGAATTAAAACTAGTATACCTTTTAAATAAATCATTATCTGTATTTATATTATTTTAAATTCTTATTTCTTGTTTTATATCCATTTACATAAATGACAAACAAATATCTATTTAAATTTGGAAAATATCCAGTTAATTCACAATTTAATTTCTAAAATTAATTAAATTTCCAATTTAAATTTGATTCAAAAACGGGAATGTTACAGATTTCCCCCCTTAAAAGAATTTCGTCCTCGAAATTGCAAGTAAGACGAGAAAGAAAAGATAATAGATAAAGAAATGATTGATCAGATCAGAATCGAGATATTTATTCTGCATTTGGTTTCCCAAATCAGAATATCAATAATATGAGAACGAACTCACACAATTATTACACAGATATTTGGGTCCACCGGTCTACGAATGTGCAAGGGCATTGATTAGTTCGAAGAGATAACTAATCGTCCGTAGAATATATCGGATCCCAGAGAATAAATAGATAGATTAAATCTTCATATTAGTTAACCAGTTTACTTAATTTAAAATTTCTAACTTATTTAAAATTTTCAAATTCAATTCCAAATTTATTAAAGTTTAGAACGAAAAGCTGATAAGAAACTGACGAAGATACGGGGTAAGAATTTTCTACAACGATACGTAAGGCCACCATCACACCGAAACTACTCCTCGAGCTGCTGCGAAGTAATCAAAGAATTGAAAAGACGAATCAAAGGAGATTGATAGAGAAAAGTTGTTTCCGCTATTGCAGGGTATCGACCATTTGTAGTCGTATTCCCCTGTCCCCTATCTCGTTCTCTTCTCGCACTCATACTTACTATCAGTGGATAGTAAGAGAATTTACTGAGGCACTCGAACAGATATCTTAGGGATATACTCATTCTAGGGTATGCTTCATCCTATCTCTAATGAGTTACTTAATGTGTTATACTCCTGAGCTAAGGTTTTAACCATCAGCTCTGATACCACTTATAACGACCCTGACTCGACCTTCGAAAATCGGCACCGAATACGACACTCGTATTCAAATGCCGCAGATCCAAACGTCGAATCTGGTTCGCCGGAGCTTATAACACATTAAGTAAATAACACAGCGGAAGAAAAAGAATATGCATATATTAATATACAACATTTGATACAATAATTGATACAATATGATACAATAGATGAATCATTATACATCAGAGTAATGATACAAGATAATAGCAGCGGAAAGAAAAGATAACACAGCAGCGGAACAACAACTCCAATAGTCTTCAAAGAAAGAACTCCAGCATCGGTAATCTCCATCTTCAAAGCACCAATCCAGAAATAGCTCGAACTCCAAATCAAGATGAAGAGAAGCAACTCAATCCAAATGCGATTGCCAAATCCTAAGGCTGAAAGCTGTCGAATCTACACCTACCATTGATTTCTGAAAACCCCAACTCTAGACTGCCCGTGTGGGAAATAGTGGGCACCCAGAGTTTAGGAAAGGAACAATAAACTCCAGGTCAGTCGTGGGACTGGTATGAGCAAACAAAAACATTTGTTCTTTTAAAACAGATAGAAGAATTTAAATTTGAAATCCTCAATGCTTTTTGAAAAATGAAACTACCATAAGGCCTCCCGGCACACACACAATGCAAACGCACACATGGGGGAGGTTTCTCCTTATGATAGTCAAACATGCTTACTACGAGAAAAATTCTTTGATATTATTACTAGTGCATAGTGGAAAATCTTTCGAAAGTATAATATAAATCCTAGCCAGCATAGGTACCATGA
Source organism: Allium cepa (assembly GCA_030765085.1). Taxonomy (NCBI): domain Eukaryota; kingdom Viridiplantae; phylum Streptophyta; class Magnoliopsida; order Asparagales; family Amaryllidaceae; genus Allium; species Allium cepa. The sequence goes on from CM060946.1 coordinate 274,105,867, forward strand.
TGCTATGCCTACTATAGCTGCCATGTTAAATGGCAGGTTCTACAACTAAAACCGTACAAGGCACGTATTGGATGAATGGATTTCCAACAAATGGTCAGGCTAAGGAACTTCCTATTGCCACATGGGTACGCCTCTGGCGGGACGTCCCGAGAACTAACGTTACGGTTAGATCTCTGCCAACACAAGGCCGGGTTACCTCTGTAACTAGGTAACTACTACACGAATATGTCATCCCCCGGTCCTTTGGGACCTTTATCCGAGTGCGCGCACAACAACACCACACAGTAATAGGTATAGTGTATCAACATGAGTAAGTATCTGGGCTCCATACCATGATACCACCCTTTTCCAGAAGGAAATGACATACCCTAAAGGGCGCGACCCTCATAACCTTGCCGCATCTTTCCTGTTTTGACCATTTCCGGGGAGTGAGGTCCTGATGCAGTCTCGTCCACAAAGCTACGCTTTGTGCAACAAAGCCATGCTTTGGGTCAACAGATGACCAAAGCAATGATCACAAAGATAAATGATCAAACAAATGATCATATCACAAATGATCAACCAATGATCATCACACAGCAGCACTCAGCATGCCACATTACCAAATTGGGAATATCACTGATGAATATCAACTACATAACCTCTGAGCTCGTACGTCTCAGAGAAGGGTGTTAAGCTAAGAGAATAAATTCTCCGCCACCAAGCAGAAATGTATTTGATAGAGATCAGTTAACATCTCAAAGTGTAATGTCGGACATACAACCATACAAGTCTGTTCCGGGTTCGAACAGAACCGAAGGCACTTCCGAAGAAGCCCTTGCAAATCCGGGTATCCACAATCTCGATCGGACTTCCCTTCACTAAGGAGAACTCTATACCGGAGCAACTCAGTGCAGAGTCAATCGATAGGTTATCCTATCGTTCTCACAAATACTCGGTCTTCACCACCGGTCTTCAATTGCTATCCATAACGTCGTATCACTATTCGGAATGGGTTATATGACACAAGGTCCTCTCCCGGCTAAACCGAATAATGAGCGCAATATTTAAAAACATATGGATATGGGATTTCAGTTAAGTCACGACTTAAAAATCCAAAGCTTTTCTTTCAAAGGGGTACACAATTTACCATTTTAAATCTTTAAACAAAAAGATTAATTTCACCAAGTTTCACCCAATTTCACAAAGATCTATCCATAGATTTCATAAACAATTCCCATTAAATTTGGATTAACCCAATTAAATCTTTAAATTAAAGATTTATAACTTTCAAAACACGTTTCCAAAAATTTATCTAAAACTTGGAATACTATTTTCATTCTTAGACTTGAAGCCCTTTAACACAAATTGAAAGTTCATTTCTTATGTGAAAGCTTTATTATTTGAAAAACAAATAGTTTTCGTTTTAGAAAAATCCAATTTATACAAGTTGAAATCTTGGCTTGAATTTAAATTCCAAAACATCACCTTTAAAATGGTTTAAAAACCCATACAAACCCATTTATAAGTTGAATACCCTTTTTAAACCTTAGTTTCCAAATTTTTAGAATTCAATTTCAAATATTGAATTCAAATTTAAATCCAATTATCTAAATTTTCAAAACTTAATCAAGTTATTTAAAAATAACCATTTCAAAAGCTTCAATTCTACTTCAAAAACTATTTTGGATTTAAAAATTCAATTTTAAAACAATTTCAAAATCTGTGACTTAACTAATTTCCACGTGCAATCCATATTTGTGTGTGTATAAGTGGGGTTCAGGGGTTTTACACAATAAGAGCACATCATCAATCAGCACAGATTCAATCATTACAATTCGATGTGGGTTTCGGATAACCAAATGGAATCCGACTCCCTGTCGCATCGAAATCCAAATGTCGTTTTATGGGTCAAGGGTTTGCATAACAATATATACATCACAGATATAACAGCTTAGCACAAAGCAATACATAGCATCACATCATATATCAAATATATCAATCCATCACAAAGCATTCAATAACAATCAAACATCTTCAGTTAAGATGAATAAATTTGCGTGGTTTTAAATTTATCAACCACATAATTACTTTCATTAGTAATCTTTAATCAATGATTAATTATCATTTATAACAATTGATTAAGTCTTAATCACCTTCATTAATTAATTAATTAATTTTTCTTTAAATTAATTAACCTTCGAACATTTGATTAACAAATCTTTAATCATTAATTATCCATACTTAATTACTTTAACATGTAATTAATCACTTAATTAATTATTCTTAACTCTTTTATTCATTAATCATTAATCAAAAAATTTAAACCTTTAACTAATTATTAATTAATTCTTCAATTAATAACTCAAATGATTAACTCTTAATCACATTACTTAATTACTTTTAATAAAGTATTTATCCTTTACTTAATTACCTTTAGTAATTAATCACTTAATTACTTCCCTAAGTATTATATTAGATTAATCCAAAGTGATTATCTTAATTAATCATCTTTTAATTACTTAATTAACTAAGTAACTTAATCATTTAAAATTAATTTAATGATTCTTAACTTATTATATTAAAAGATTCTTAATTAAGAAAACATCATCTTAATTAAATCATTTATGAACAAATAAAACTTGATAATTAAAAATGATTCAATTATCTCAATTGTCTTTACAAATTTAATTATGTTTAATTAAATCAAATTCAAAATAACTAATAATAATCTTTAGTACAATTGATTATCAAATTCTAAATCATTAAACTTAATTTAAATAAAATATAATATTTAGAAATCAATTAAATTTAAACATATTTTAAATTGAACTTTTAAAATTTTTAAAACCTTTCCAAATTTATTTAATAAAGTTTAATATAAACTTTATTTCAAATCTACTTACTTTATTTTAACTTTTCAATTAAAAGTTAAACTTATCATGATTTTATTTCAATACTTAAAGGAAAGAATTTTTTTTCAAAAATTTAAACCTTTATTTGAAATCAAATTCATATTTAAATTTTACTTAAAACATTTCTGTCCAATTTTTAAAAATTTTCAAAACTGTTTTGAATTTAAACTCATTTCAAAACAAAACTGAAATCACACTCAAAAACTTGATTTCAAAACAACTTTTAAATCTTGCTTAAAATCTAAATGTTTCATTTTAAAACCTTGAAATTCAAACTTAAATCCAATTCAAATCTACACCTAAATTTGAATCTTGTTTTTTTAAACATTGAATTCTCTTTTAAATTTTTTAAAAGAACAAAACTGTTTTAAATATAAAAACCTGGATTCAAAACCTGAAAACTACATTTTACTGTTTCCGGATTTAAATTTAAATTCTACCTAAATTTAAATCTATCATTTTAGATTTTTGAATACAAAGGCTTACCTTGAATTTCATTCAAACCTATACTTTATTTTAAAACAATGCTTTTAAACATTTAAATTTTCCAGATTTTAAAAAGAACTCAACTCTCAGGTCTGCAACCTGTAAATAACTAACCCGAGACTTCCCTCAAGTTACTTCGGGATAAAACTCCATTCACTTCGAGTCACAACAGTAAATACCCGAGGTTCACTCCGAGTCTCCCAAAACCCTGCACACCAAGCTTTCACCAGTGACCAATTTCTACTGTGCAAATGCACCACCACCCCGGCGACTTCCAGCAATCTTCACCTAACTCTCCAAGAAGCAAATCAATCCCTTAACATGATAACCATCATCAACATAATTCTCTGCAGCTTGATAATCAGATTCAAGAAAAAAAAAACATCAACCTGAAAAAGCTTCAACCCACACATGCCAACCCTGAAAAAAAAAACCACTGTCTTCACTTCAACCCAATGATCAACTTCCCCTTTTATCTTTCACCACTCTCTTCAGTCAACATTCCATCTTCAGAAGGAATTCAGATCCCAAAATTCATTTTTTTGTTTTGATAACCTCAAAATATCAAATTGTGCACAGTTCTAATTTCCTGACCCCTTAGTTGATTTAAAAACCTGAAGCATGTTTTAATATCCATGTTTAACATGCATTAAAGCTTTAAACTTGGTTGAATAAATTAAAGTTGTTTGGTAATTTTACTTCATGACACTATTGTCTGCTGTTACTTATTTCCAGTAGTAACAGGTTTTCTTTTTTTTCTTTTCTAAATTAAAATTTTTCAAATCCTAAATCTATGCAACACAAACTCAAATTTGATTATATAATAATTTCCTAACTAAGATTCATACATAGAGAAGTAGATTTATATTTAAATCCAAGTAATAGCAGAAGCATGTCTGCAGAAATTCATATTACACTTATCTGCATATTCAAACATAATCACACACAGAATATCCATCTTACAACAGTCACAAGCATATTCAAACTCATGCACATAGAAAACTTTAAACAACCCATAAATTCTGAATTACTCACTAAAGAAAAATAACAAAGCAGTTTTAATTGCTACTGTTTTAATTTGCTTATTTAAAAGCATTGTGAATTAAACTTTAAATTTCTGCAAATTCTTGATAGTTTGGATTTTTAAAAAAAATAGAAACTGTTTTTAAAAAATAGATTTACTCACAAGCATTAACAAGAAAATATGTTTAAGGAGGGAAAGTTGCTCACAGGCATTTCAAAAATAGGAAAGGTGAAGTTTTGCTCACATTGAATTGAGGACAGAGAAGAAGCAATTTGGTTTTTTGACAGGTTTTGAAAAGCTGGAACTAGAAAACAGAACCATATGTCTGTACTCTGACATGTTCAAGCATATTCATATCAACATTCAAACACATATCATACCATATGCAAACTCATTCACAAACACACATCAATTTTACTTGCATGCAAACCAGGATGTATTGTAAGGTTAAGGATTTGCTCACCTTGGTCAAAGCAGAACAGAGACAGTGAAGCCTGGAAACTTTTATTCTTGTTTAGCATGTACATTTTTTCTTTAATTCTTTTTTTTTTGAAGCTTTTATCTGCAAGGTTTGTAAACAAAAATCTTTGCTTATTCACTAATTAACAATCTTCAGATTAAAACCTTCCAAAAGAATTTTACTTGCCTCACATTGTTTGATAGAATCTGCACTGTCAAAACTGCAGCTCTATTTTTCCCCTTTTTTTTTCCTTCTGCAATCCTTGAATTTGGTTTATGTTAAAACTTGGTTTTTGAAACCATAGATTTATTAACTTTAAAGTTAAAAACTTACCCGGGATTGATCTTGCACATGTTCTCTAACTTGTTATTAAATCTGAAATGATCAGCTCCTTTTGCATTGATCTTCATTTTGTAAATTTCCAGGTTGATAATAATGTTGCACCAAAATTTTGATTGTCTGGTTTTTTGATTTTTTTTTTTTTTTTCAGATCTGAGAAGAATTTGCTTGTATTTGTTTTCCAGGTTGAATATCTGGTTGCATTGATCAAGTTTTGATTTCTTTTATCTCGAAAATTTTGAACTGAAGATAACTTGGTTTACACATTTTCTTTCTACTTATTTTTTTTTTTTATCTTTACCTCAGATTTGAGATCTCTTGTTACTGTATACTTTTTCAGATTTGCTGAAAAGTTTAATAATTGCATATGGGGAAGTGAAGAGTTTTTTTAATTTAATTATTTAATTCAATTAAATATAGTGAATGCCATTTGTAAAAAGAGATGATTATGGAATCTATGCATGTTGATTTGCTTACTCATCCCCTTTTATGTATGTTTACATTTGTATGTAATATGTACATGTTCAATGTTAAAAGAATTTAATCAATATTTATATATATATATACATATATTATATCTTAACAAATTTTTTTTAAATGCTACTCAGTTTTTTTAAAACACTCATTTTAAACTTGAGATACTAACATATGTATTTATTTTACTTTTACAAATTTTTAAGAAGAAATGAATTTAAAACAATTTGTACACTCACAAATAAATCACACATATATATACATTTCTTAGTTAAAATAGCTTTTGCAATCTTTTATTTATTTATATCAATTCTATAATATTACTTTTTTTTAAACCAATATTATTTATAAGCTTAGTTTATTTTTATTTTGAATTAAAACTAGTATACCTTTTAAATAAATCATTATCTGTATTTATATTATTTTAAATTCTTATTTCTTGTTTTATATCCATTTACATAAATGACAAACAAATATCTATTTAAATTTGGAAAATATCCAGTTAATTCACAATTTAATTTCTAAAATTAATTAAATTTCCAATTTAAATTTGATTCAAAAACGGGAATGTTACAGGAAAGGTGGAGATTTAGGTGAGCTATTCGATGGTGATGGCGGAATGTCGTTTTGTGCGAAGGTGGATGAGCTAGAGGTGGTCAAAAAGGGTCGTCAATGAGGGAGGGAGTTACTGGAGAAGGAAAATTAAAATTGGGGAAGAAGGATTAAAATTGGTTAAGGGGTAATTAATTTATATTAATGGTAATTAGTATACTAATTATAAATTAAAATCGATGTCTTAAAATTTGAATATCTTGCCCATACGAGGTCCGATCGAGGCGAAACTTTTTACGTTGCGCCCGAGATGACGTAAGCTTTACGATGGGCCTATTTTGGATGAATTTGGAGATAGTTGCAATTTGGGTTAAAATCTGACATCGTACGATTTTAGTTCCAAACCAAAACACCTCGGTGGCCATAGAAATTTAGGTGAGTTAAACTCGTCTTTTTGGTTAACCATAAAAATTTTTAGACGATAAAGTTATTTATTAGATATGTGAATATTTTATTATGGGTTGTTATTGACTCTTTGGATAATTTACTAAATTTTATTGTTGGTTTGGATATACTCCCAACCTTGGAGCGGATAAGACCCTATTAGGTTCCTACGTAAGAGTGGATGATCCTTCGTATACGAATCCCGCCTTAAAGCGGTTGATTTATATTTTTATGATTATATACTGTATGTGATGCAATGGGACAGGTTGGAGGGATCCAACTTGATTCCTCACACTATTGATATTTTCATATAATTTGATATATGATATATTGGATTTTATAATTGATGACATGAACACGATTTTGCTTATTTAGTGCTTTAGTAGCACTGGGCCAGATATTTAGGTAATTTATAATACCATAACACAATGATTGATTTCAAATAGGGATATCAAAGTGATTTTGGAAATTATATATGTTTTGAATAATTATTTTTTAATTATTTAAAGAATTAATTTATTTTAAAATCAAAGGTATGATTTTTATGAATATTATAATTCAATAGTTTTATAAAACATTTTAAGTAGAGTTTCTAAACCGTGAATAAAGATTTTTAAAATTTTGGAAAATAAGTCAGTCTATAATAACGGGATACACTTATAAAGAAAATAGAAATATTTTTATATAAATATTACTAACCATTTTATAAAAGTGATACATACATACATACATACATATATATATATATATATATATATGTATATGTATATATTATAGTTTATTTATAAAGTTAAATTTAAAAATATGATAATTTACAGAGGTGATATTTTACAAAGAAAGTGTAGATTGTGAAATCGTATTTTCATTAGTAAAAGTATGGATTTATAAACGGTGTTATAAACAAAAAGAAACTGTTATCATTCGATGGAATGGAAAAAAATAAAAACAAATCAAAGGTGGATTTATTATATGATGTGGAATGATATTTTTGAAAATAGTTGATTCTATTTTGGAATTTGAAAGTGAGGTTAAATTTAGGAATGTTAAACAGTATTTTATAAATAGAAATGAATTTATCCATCTGGGGCAACGTTAAAAATAGATGGTGTTTGATGTTTTTAATGAATTTATGAATAAGTGAAATTTATAAAGGAATGGAATTATAAATGGAGTTTATAAATAAAGGGATATTATGAGAGGAAGTTTCATAAAGTAGAAGATATTTATAAATACAACTTTGTAAATATAGAAACGATTATATGGAAAGTTAAGTATGCATTTTTATCAAGAAAATATAATTATATTTTAAAGGTTATTTATATTGATATTGTTTTAAAGTTGTGATAAATATTTTGATATTTGAAAGGTTAATTAATTAGAATATTAATATGGTTTGAAATTAAATATAATTGTTTATCAATAAGGTTTTGGAAATTGATTATTAGTATTTATAAAACGGTTGAAGATAAATTATTATCCTTTTATTTAAGATGTTTTGTAATTTATTGATTATTATTTTAATTTTTTTTAAAGTTAATATTTATTTGTTTATAATGTTTACTATTATATAACAGCGCTTTAAGCAAATAATTAGAATCTATATTATAAATGTTTTCGATAATTATAAATAGGGCTTGTTAAGCAAATATGTAGTATAATAGAAATCTTATATGTTTTGGAAAATGTAAAGGAAGATTGTTTAAAAGATAAAAGAGTTTTATAATTTTTTTTGATATTTATAAAAGAATTTTAGAAAACGGGTTTACATATAGATAAAAGGAGTTTTATAAATGGTTTTGTGGATTTATAATAGAGTTTATAAACGATTAAGAATTGTATAAAAAGAGGATCGTCCTCAATGTTGGTGAATATACTTATACCATTGAGATAAGTATATGGATATTTTCCAAGTATTGAAAATATAAGCGTTGTGAACGAATCTTTGTAAAAGTATTTTGGTACAAATATTTACAAAGTGATTTGAGTTAATGGAAGAATTTGTTAAAAAGAGGCTTAGTGTTGCTTAGTGCTTAATCGATGTTGGTTTTCCCTATGGAATTAAATCCCTGATTAAATGTTTGTTATTTGATACTTAAATAACCGACTATCCGAATTTGGACCCAAAAGTAACTTTGGAAATATCTAGGAGAAACGTGTGAGTTATATGGCACAGTTATCTCCAATGATGTTGCACTTTGCATATTAATCTCATTTCGTTCTCTTAGGACAATAATAAGGAAATTCGTCCAATAATGGTTAAGAGGTGATCTCCGCTTTTATTTTTGACTATTTATTTCCTAAAGATTGGGTCGAGTTTACTGAAAACTATCCAAATTTTTTTTTGAAGAGAACATGATCATATATGTTATACGAAAACCACTTTGATCTAACCCAAGCATTTTGAAGTAAAGACATTTTAAAGATGATGGAATTTGGAGAAGGATCTCTCAATCGTTTCATTCAGTCCCAGGACGAACTTGTATGAATGAATGCTAGTATTGCATTTTTGCATGGAGGGCAGCATTAGCATTCCAAGTGCGAAGTGCTATATGAAAGGTAGAACGAAGCTTCGAGCCTCACATCTGAGGAATGAATAAGGCAAGGACATGCGGTAGGGCTAAGTGGGTCACACCCAAGTAGGGTATGATCATCCCAATCTAGAGAGATATTCATGTATTCTTCGGGATACCATTTTGTGGTTGTTGATTTCAACCAAGGGGAGATCTTATTTGGTGCTACTTGAGAAGGGGATAGTGCCGGTCTTTAGTAGCAGAGATGCATCTCGTTATAGTCTCCCATACATTTGATCTAGAGGTGTTTGGATCCGACGGGTGGACCCTTACCCTTTCATAGTTGGTATCCATTATTCATTGTGAGCCTTCGGTTTTGATTGTAGAGCCTAGTATGCTAGAATTTAATTAATGTAAAAAGTTCGGCTATGATTAATAAGTACTTGTATATTAGATATTATTATAATATCTGAAGATTTCATATGAAATGTTTTGGTATCATAAGGTAAACACTCATCCGTGTTTATGTGCGGCATGGTCCTACGAGATACTTTTGATCTTCAAAAGGTTTCTATAACTTTAAAGGCTCGATGGTGTGTTTTGTCATGCTGGTTCTCTAGACTGCTTGGGTGTTATTTTATTATAATGCTTGGGTAAGATCAAGCATATTTATAGATTGCTTTGGATGCATAGGAGCTCAGGAGGCGAGTTGGAGGTCTTCAAGTCGCATTCTCGTATATGTTTGTTTTCCGCTGCTTTCTTAGGGAAATTATCAGCAATTGCGAGGATAGGATGTTATAACTATCCAGGCCGATGATTGAGATTGTTGTCGCACTCTAATGGATGTATGCATATAACAGTTTCTATTTTGTTAAGATCATTGATATTATATTATATATATTGTTCCACTGCGATTGTGAGATTCTGTGTTGTTTTAGTTTCTTTTCTTTTCTTCTTCTTCCCTTCTCTTCTTCTTTCTTCTTTCTATCCCTTAATATTCGTCTTTCTGTTCGATTTGGGTTGAACATATGTGGTTTATTGTCAGCTTGAATTGTATAGAAAAGCATGTCGTTGCAATTTTCAAATCCAACGTCGGGTATTGAAACAACTAAAAACTGATTTTAATATAAGTACATCGCTCACAATCAACGGCATGTTGTTTTCTTTTGTTTATAAATATATATGTACCTTCAAACTTTCTTTCTTATGCACATGCGCTTTCTCAACATTTTGGTTGAAATCAAAATATTTGATATTTTTTCCAAAATACTTGTTTGATTTTGATGCTTGTCATACGATACTTTTATATCAGTTCATTGATCATATCCAATACCCATAAATTTAATATTGCTTCCACTGAGTTCGAGTTACTTTGATTATTATGTGCTTATAGTCTTGTCTAATTTTTTATTTAGAATTTTTTGTTTTAACACATACGTACCAAAACATGAAGTCATAAAAGGGGATCATTTACAGGTAGAATCCAAATCAACTTGAGCACATTGAATGGACAATCTGTTACACTAAATTAAACGATTGAAATTTATGATTTTATTCTGATAAACGTGGCTCACTATATCCCAAATGCATTTCCTTTTCTTTTGAAGACAGATTTGCGACAGATGGATCACATCCCTTTGGATCTAATTATCAAAATCATATTGATAACATACTTTGAATCTACTTTATATTTACGCATCGTACCATATCATTCAGTCAATACTCCTAAAGGTTTTACTAAACAACCAAGGATTTTTTGTTCTTAATATTGATAAGAAACTCACAGTTTCTTCTTCAATATGCAAGAATAATCATTATACACTGTAATGTTATGTGTTCATTTAGTCATCGTTAATTGTAACTCATCGTTAATTGTAATTCATCCCTTGTAATTAGTTTTATCCTTAGATTGCATCAAATCCATTTTGCTATCAATAATTTCTTGAAGAAATTTCTTATTATGAAGTTAGTTTTTCTTGAAACAACAAATGTTTCTTATTGTAATGAAAAGGGCATTCTTTACCATTCTATGAATTTTCATACATAAAATTGATCTGTTATTAGTTCACAATATTTATGTTCATAACATAAATCAATCATCCAATGACTATCATCCCCAAACTTCGTTTAGGCAATTCATATATGAATTCTTATGTACAAATATTACATGTTGTCCTTCAACTCACAGAACCCACCAACTCCTTGGCCTAGGATATGATGGGATTTCTCATAAACACGTATCTTTTATGACTTTGTAAAGTACTCTTCGGATGACATCAATCTTATCCATCTTATCCTTTTGTGGTACTCTTAAGTACACACTTTATAGAAAGAATTTAACTCAACTTCACTCATCAATTAATTATCCTTTGCCTCCTTATCAACACATTATGTATTATAAGGAGGAGTTACTCTTAAGATTGAATCATAATTTATTTTAAGTACATCAGAAGCTCTTTCCAATATACTAATTCATTAGATCAAATCGAATCATTTCTTTTGCATGTTATTTTATTTTACCTTGTTTTATATTCTATGAACTTATCATAGACATGCCTTATTCGTATCAAATACATATACTAATATGTTATAATTCGTCAATGAATATAATGAGTATGTGGAATCATTTTAATATTATCAGACATGTGAATGCATACATCTATATTTATCAACCTAAAGAGATCATCAACTCCAATGACGCTCTTACTGAATTGGTGCTTTGCATTCAATTATCTAAGGTATAATTCACTAATGTCATATGAGTCACAATCGTTTGATTAAAGAATTACTACTCAGAACCATGTCTTAGTCTACAGTTCCAAAATAACTATAAATAATTCATATGCTTTGGTATTTTCTCATGCATCACTTCTGCTACGAAATCAAACACCACATTATAGTTTTATTTCGCAATGAATATTCATAATATTCTTTTGAAATAAATTTTTGTTTCCTTCAGTTATCACCAACCAACATATATTATTTCATAAATAATGTGTAGTATGCTTTACGAAAATAATTTGTGGGTTGTAATGGATCTTAAGGCTACTTTAACACTAGAGGAGGTAAATAGTGTTTATAACTTTTATGAATCCTTTAACTTTGTTTCAAAGTTTAAAGAAAATCATGGATTATCAACATATATCTATACTATTAAGCTACGATAGATGAAATCACAGATAAACATAAAAGCAATAGAAAAACGTAAAGTAAGAAAGATGGCGCCAGGAATTTTTATACAGGTTCGGATTAACCAATCCTAACCTAGTCTCATACAATATTGTACATGTTTCTTTTCAATTGCCTACTTTAACCAGTTAGAAGTCCAACCAGAATAAAATCTTGATTTCAAGGCTATAAGATAAACCCTCCTATCTTACGAGTCCAGCAAACTCTCTTGATTTACCAGGCAATAAGATCACGAACTTGTTGAACGGGAAATAAACATACCCATTTGATTTAAACGGGCAATAAGCACATCCAAACAAGTAAGAGTAGAGCTGTTGGTTTTCAAATACAAACAGTTGTACTTGGGAGACTAGGTATCTTATAGCTCTTTTGATAGCGGTTTGATCTTTGAGATTGTAGAGAGAATCCTTCTAAAATGGTAGATAATTTTATAGAGAATTAATCTAGTAGTGTACGGATTGATAGTTTGTAAATTTTGAGGAATGTAGAAAATAGTTTTCAAGAAATATTTCAAGAGAGTAAGAGTAAAAAGAAGGTAAGAAAATTAGTAAGAAAAATCATTTACACGTCCCTTTATATACCGAATGAACAAAAGTATCCATTCGTAAAGAGGTGCGTACAAAATTCACTTCTTTTCAAAATTTAAAAAACAAATCAATAGTCACTATGTCAACATATCTATGAGGGGTATGTCGACATACCCTTGTAAATTATGAAAACGATTTTTCTCTTTAATTGTTTTCAAACTTCTATATTTTTGTAAAATAATTTTAAACATAGTTTTAAAATCCTTTGAACACATAAAAGCTTTTCTAAAATATTTGAAAATATATATTTTGTATTTTTGAATAATTTATTTGGATAAAATATCCAAGATCGAAACTTTGTGACAAAGATCATAATCTGCTACCATGGACTTTAACAATTTATTCTAATGACTCATACTAAAGTCATGAGCTCTTCAAATCTTTGTCTTTAAACTCATAAGTCTTGATTATCTATGAATCTTCATTTTAATTCTTTATGCTGATCAGTCTTTAAGTTTAATTATTTTGTGCTTGTGTAATATTCTGCAATATATACTATGCAACTTGGTGAAACATTAGTACTATTTTTATAAGGTTGTTGTCATCAAAATTAATATTTGAGGTATTAACAATTTCCTTCTTTTTGATGATGACAACCATGTGAATATTTCTATATATAAAATATAATATAACTCCCTCTGAGTTTAATAACTCCCTCTTAATATATGCATATGTTATATTTTATATTTTTCTCCCTTTTATCATCAACAAAAATGGATGAAAAATAAAACTCCCTCTAAATGTGATATACTTATGAACTATGGAATCAAAATCAATATTTAAATTTTAGAGAATTAAACTATTTAATTGTAATTTAGATTATATAGAAGCCATATACTTATGGAAATTCTAGCGGTAACAAAAACTTTTATAGGAATTATATCCAAGAATATATTGAGTAATGATTAAATTCTAAGTCATATACTAAATATTGAAGGCATTAAATAAATAAGATAAGACAAACTTTATTAATTATTCTAAACTATACAAATCAAACCATTATATAATCAAAACATACAAAAAAACCAATCTTAAATCAAATATTATATACAAACTTATACTAATCCAAACCTAACTCTATTATTTACAAACCAACTAAATTCAAATATATAAGTTTAAAAATATACACTTACAAATTATAAACAAACTGAAATACTAGATCTTCCTTGGAACATCAACCCAACCTTTGCATCCAAAGATTATGTAACAACCTTATTTTGAAATGGTAATATTAAACTAATTTAATTAAAATAAAAGTGTTTGAATTCAGTTTTTTTAAACAATTATTATTTTTGAAATCAAATTATTATTCGATTAGTCTGTTTAATAAAGATTTTGTTATAATAAATTTATAATTGGTTAAAAAGTCATTTTAGATAATATACTAAAATTCAAATAAAATGTGTTAATAAATATGAAATATTAAAAGTATAAATAATTTTGTATAATTGAAAAAGATGAAAAGGAGTTCTATTTGATATTCACTAAAATTGATAAACTGACAAAGATGAATAATTATTTATTTTAAATAACTCAGGTAAATGATATGATATATTAATTTAAATTGAAAATGCATTTATAATTCAATGATATAATTACTTATAAGATAATGAAGGGATTTCAATTTGAAATTTGGAGAAATAAAAATGGGAATTGATTTAAAAAAGACTTTGATAAAAATAACAACTGCTATAGATTTAATTCATTTCTTTTTTTTCTCCCTTTAACACTTAAAGCCCAAAGCCACATCTCTTATTTCCAAATCTGTTTTCCCCTTAGCATGCCTTACCCTTAAAATGATTCATGAAAGAAAAACATTTTAAAAAAATAAAAATAAAAATATGCGATCTCGTGATTATGGCTGAAGCCAATGGTCGCGCACATGGAGGAATCAACATGGCGACTAAAGCAGAGGATTATGTGCTGAGCTTACTGCGTGGCAACGATGGAGCAGGGTTCACAATGGAGGACGTCGACGTGAATGCAGGGCTGCTGGATAGCGATGATTAGGTTGTGGTTTAGGTTGGAGGTCGTGTGGTGACTAGCGATGCAATGGTGTTCACGGTAACGTTTGATGGTGAGGCTCAGGTGCGAGGTTGGAAAGGTTGGCTGCGACAACAACTGAAGGCGGAAGTTTTCGACAATGCCATTTTTAGTCAGCGGAATAGGGATCTTAAGACTAAATTAACACTAGGAGCGTGAATAGTGTTTAATGAATTATATGAATATTATTCAAATTCTTTAAGATTTCACTTGAAATGGTGAAATTAACAATCACGTAATCAAAGTAAATGTAGTAAAAGAAAAAAGAGAAGAACATACCAGGATTTTATGCTAGTTTGGAATTACCCTACATCTAGTCCCACATAATCCCTTGTACGGAGTTCTTTTCAACTAGTAAATGCAAACAGAATCTCGATTTCAAGGCTACGAGACATACCCTCAAGAATCCCAACCTCTGGATAGAGCCACTTGATTTCTGGGCCACAAACATACCCACTAGATTTACGGGATACTAAGCACACCCAACTGATTTAACTAGGCTACAATCACACCTATTTGTATTTCAGGGATTCCAAGCACTATATAGTATAAGAGTATAATTTGATAGAGTTTACAGATTCAGATCTTCGATCTTGACTACAATCAATCTTATAACTCTTGAATAGCACTTGATGTTGAGAGTGATGAGAGAAATCAAAGAGTATATGAAAAAGAATCCAACTAGTAATGACTGAATTTGATTCTGGTTGAATTTCAGAAGAGTTTCGTTAGAAATTGTTTTAGAATTGAAGAAAATGAAAAGAGGAGAGAAAAATAAGAAAGTAGTTTTTAAAAATTCATTTGGAAGTCTGGTATATATAGGAAAACAAGGTTGTGCCCATTCGTGAAATGAAATGACGAAAACACACTTTCATTCAAAATTTGAATTTTGAAGTTTATGGCTAATATGTCTACATATGGGATTTGGATATGTCGAGATATCCTTCACAAAAAATACTTTATAAAAGTTATTTTGAAATCCATTGCTTTGTAAAATAATTTGATACTTTGTAGAATCATTTAAATATAGTTTATACAAATTTTAATCAAAATATAACTTAATAAAACTGTATAAAATAATTTTGAAAGATTTTAATAAGAATATATAATATAATGTAAATAATATATATATATATTCGATATAGTTATAAATTATTAAATTATAAACAAAAATTCAATATATAAAAACTTAGAAGCACTAAAATAATATCTTAATAATCATAAGAGATTTGAAAATCATTTTGGGAAATATTTGAAAAACAACTTGAAAACAAAATTAGAAAAGATGAAAGTGAGACCAAAAAGGTGCTATCAAGGTTTTAACATAAATTATATCACTTTATACCTTATTTGGTATACCTTTAAATCTCGAACTCTTTAATACTCATGAGTCTTCGTTCTTGAACCCTTGAAACTATATATAAGCATCTCAAATCTACTCTTGATATCAGCATGTTGTATAAGCTTCTTAATCAATACTTGTCTAATATCTTGCATTATATACTATATATATTTTGATAAAAGATTAGTATCTGCATTTTATATCATATCATATAGTGTTATCCTCAAAACCAATACCTAAGGTACTAACAGTCTTCCTTGTATGAACAGGAATTTTCAACCCTCGAAAATCGACACTAATACATCCTTGGTATTCACGTGCCGCAAATTCAAGTGCCGAAAACCCAATCGTTAGAGGTAAAGAGAAATAAAAATATAAGATAAAGTAAATAGAATCTCACATCGCATTTAAACAACTTATAATTTTGCGTATGGAAGTTTTCATACAATCACTCCAATTGATTTTATCAGAGTTATGTACTAATCCAACGAGGATAGTTATAACAATCTATTCTTACAAGTGCTGGTAGATACATAATACAGGTACAACGTACAGATAACTTCTTCTAAAGACCCAAATTGCTCCATGCTCCATGCTTCATGCCAAAATACTTCAAGCTTTCCTTATTACTTCACTGCTCGAGGAATTTGGGGCACCCAGAGTTTAAGGGATAGAAAAATAAACTCTAGATTTGTCATGGGACTGGTGTGAGAACTCAAAATATGCATTTTGAAAAAAAAAGGTATCTCATAAAACCACGCTGCACATAAATACGAAACGGGTTTTTATCTTATGATAACCAAAACATTTTCTACGTAAAATCATTTGATATTATTTTTATTGATGTTCTTTGAAAACATTTGCAAGTAAATTTATTAATCTTAGGCGAAATTATTACTATTATTATTAAATTTCGAATATGTTAGGCTCTACAAAAAAAACTCTTACAAGGCTCGTTTGGAGAATGGATACCATACAATGGCAAGATGGAGGACTACCTTCCGTACAGTATACCTATAGAGATACTGAACGCCTATACCAATACAGAACCAACCGACCCTTCGCTGGATAGTACCGAATATGAAATCACCCTAGTCGTTACCGACCTTTAATTGGATCCCGAAGCATACACCACATGCTCGACATATAGAGAGTAAATCTATAATGGTGATAACCATCTTCTAATGGGTGCGGCCCACATAGCTCTGCTGCATCCGCCCTTCTTTTTCCATTTTCGATTGATGAGGTCTAAGGTAACATTTTACCTTTTACATAACACATTCCACTTTGAATGCCACACTGCCATTCCATGATCACACAATTGATTTCTATAAACGTATAACTCCTAAGCTCGTACATCTCATGAAAGAGTGTTAAGCTAAGAGAAGTTGCCTTCTCCGCCACGAAACAGATGATACGTTCATAGAGATCACTTATGTAACTAGGAATGCAACATCAGACATTCTCCCATACAAGTTGTCCAGGAGCTGGACAAACCGAAGGCACTCTCCTAGTACATCCTATTGGGAATTCACCCTAAGATTAATAGCGATTAGTCCTTGCATCGGATATTTCATAACAAAGAAACCACTGCTACTATATGTATATGGGGTTTTATCCCAAAACGATCAACAAGTAGTTCTTCATTATGAAAATCCAAAATATTGTATCCATGTCTTTACTTTGATGTGTAAACTGGTTCAAAGTGGTCTTGGATAGGAGTTACCCAAATCCGACCCCGGTTCCTTCGAAAAATCATCGATAAAAAGATGTTCTGTGAATAGGGAATCATTCTTTATTGATTTAGTTCTTTTTATCAAAATCTATTTTGGAGATATACAATTCTTAAACATTCTTTCTGGTACATACGAAATCATTAAACCTCTCTTATCAAATCCTTTGATTACTTTAAAACCATTTTACATCCTAAATCATTTCATTTTTTTAGGAAAATATTTTCAAATTATTTATTTAAATCCTAATAAAGATTTATTAATCCAAAACTCATACCTTGGATTTAGTTGAAACCATGTCATCTAGATGTTAATCTAAAACCAGTGATTATTAAGTGAGCATAATCTATAGAAATCGTCTAATTCTACTCAATATCAATTCCCGTATTCAGAAAATGCTATGGACAGAATAATGGTGAAATCTACTTTTAAATTCCATAAATAGTACAAATTTCCTCTTTGGGCTTTAACATCAACTATAGAAATCATCTCCATAAAATCCAAATTGTTTAAATCCTAAAAATATCTTTCTTTATACTTAACTCGTTTTTGAATTTCGACCTTATCTATCCCTCGCTTAGGAAAGAGGCCAAGTGAGTCAGGGCATTGGTTTCTCCTGAACATCTCCTTAATTTAAGCATCCCTCATCCGGATCTCACAAATAGAAAAATCCAGTCTACTTGTCGGCTTTTAGAACCAATATAAATCACTTAATTTGTAATAACTTTACTTTAAATATTTTATTTAAATTCTTTTTTTAGATAACTAAAAAACTTCCAAATAATTATTAAAACACTTAGTTATTCTTTGGAAAACATTTATAAAAGACTAGGAAAAGAATTGTTAAGTTTAAAGCTATATTTCAAAAGTTATAGAAAAGTGGTGCGGATAATTGCTACGGAATGTGCTCTTTTAAGCTATATAAAACAAAAAAACCTTTTTTTTGAAAATTTCAATTTTATTACTTAAATCACTTTTTAAACATTTTAAAAGATTTGTAAGATTTATTCCATATTTTTAAAACATTATTTTGAAAGAAATCCAGTTTTGGATTCCAAAATGCAAAAAAGCGATTTTTCCAAAAACTTGTTTTTCTCATCTTTCAAAATCTACTTATCTAAATCTCAATTTTCTTTCTTTGTCAGAAAACTATGGATATAATAGTTTGAAAAATTCTTATCTCAAAGAATTCCGAGCTTTATTCCCACTTTTACACTAGTTTGACTTTTACAGTGCGAAATCGCGAACTACCATTACGCGCCGCGCTTATTTTTGACTAAAATTTCTATTTCTATTCATACTTCACCAAAACACTTTTGAATTTTTATAAAACATTTCAAATACACTTTAAAACATTTATAAGAGGTTTCATACTCCCATATACACTATTTTATCAACTTAAAGAAAGTGATTTCCTTTTGTGTCTATTGACGTTTATATTCATGACTTGCACATAATTTCAACATTCATATGAAAATAACCAAACTTGATGATCAAAGCATATCAAACATCCATTTGTAACATCGTATCATCATCCAACGTAGTATAATAATTTAGGATTTCTCACTTTGTTTGATTATTCAATCGAAAAAATCGGCTATAGCTCCGTTACTCGATGCTTTTCGCACAAGAATCTTTGAATGCTTGGACTTGAAGTGGCTCGACTTGAATTGGGGAAAGGGATGTTGCTCAGGACCTTGAGTGGAGGGGGAGGAGTGCTCGGCCGTGGTGTAGGAGGGTGAGGCCGAGAATCAGGGGAGGGGAAGGAGGAGTTGGAGATGGTTCGGGTGGAGTTTTGATGATTATTTTCTTTAGTAATTATTTTTGGAATATTTTAGCATTATTTTATTAAGGAGAGATGCCATTAAAGAAGTGAAGAAAATCTAGAAAAAGGAAGAAGAAATGTGTGAAAAATTGAGAGAAAGTGGATGCTTATTTATAGAAAGTGTTTTGGATTAAAATAATGTTTTTTTTAAAAAGACCAAATTACCTTTTGCTTATACTTTAAGAAAACAATTTTTTCAATACTTAGCATCATATTTCAAATAATTACTTTATGTTATTTTCACTTAATAATTAAATAAAGGATATAATGATTATGTTTGTTTGATTTAATGTTTACTTTTTGACTTTTAAACACATTTTTTCTTTTTATGCTTATTTTTTGTTAGTTACATTCTAGAATTTTCTAAGTATGTTTAGTAAAAGTAAACTTGATTAGTGATTTAATTAATACTTATACTACTTTGAACATATGTTTATATATAAGAAAATAAAGGTGCAACAAAGTTGCGACAACTTTAAATCGACACAACGTTGATTTTTGACAAAAATTTTTACGGTCACATTTTGACTTTTTAGCTAAACAATTTATTTATGTAAACCAAATTTAAAATTAAATTTTTATAATGTGATTTAAAATTGTAAAAACTCATAAATTAACTAAAATAATTTATTTAACCATTGAAACTTACTTTTCTGAAACCAAGATTTTGTCACTTTTGTCGATATGAGCAAGTATTCTTATTTTTTTGTAAATTTTCTCTTTGTAAATCCTATCTAATATTATTTAAATCATAAAATGTTATATATTTTATATTTGAAATCACTTTTAATAGTATATTTTATAGTAGTCAAATTCTGGGCCGTTATATTCCCTTTTTTGATGATGACAACTCTGTATATAAAATATATTATAACTCCTGAGTTACAAAACTCCCTCTTAATCTATGCCTAGATTTTATATATTTCTCCCTCTTTGTCATTAACAAAAACAAATAACTAAAATAATAATTCTAACACTAACTCTTACAATAATCTTAACTCTAACCTTCCTAAGTAAAGTAGTACTCAATCTATATAAGAGTTATATATAAGGATTATGAGAAAGATTATATACAGACAATAAGTTATATTTAAAACTAAACAATCAATCCAAATCCAATCAAACAAAGTTTATGTCACACGGCATTCAATCAAATCTACA
Organism: Allium cepa; assembly: GCA_030765085.1. NCBI lineage: Eukaryota > Viridiplantae > Streptophyta > Magnoliopsida > Asparagales > Amaryllidaceae > Allium > Allium cepa. The sequence goes on from CM060946.1 coordinate 274,126,930, forward strand.
CAGATCAAAACCAAACCAAGTGTTATTATTTATATATAGTCAAACCTATTTAAACTAGACATTTCGAGAAGCTTCAACCCATCCATTAACGCTAGAGATTGGTACACTCTGGATTATTGGTTTGTTCTTCTTTGTTCAAGGAAGAAATCATCCACCGAGTCACATAAAATGTCTTCTTGCTCCTTGATCATCTTCATTTGACTCAGTTCTAAGTGCCTTTAGTTTCTTATGATGAAAATACGAATATTCTTGAATGATTCAAGAGTTTGTTCGAGATTTTCGGTTAGCTTTTGGATAGAAGAAACCATTATTTCGTTTTTAGAGTTTAGGAATGCAGTGTAAGAAGAAAAAGTGTAGATAATAATGAATCTTTGGTTTTAATAGATATCTAAAGAAGTGGAAATTCGTTGGAAATGAATGGATATTTGCTATCTACTCAATTTTCAAAATTAATTTTTTTTTGAAAAGTTACCGTTGTATGTCGACATACATACTTGGGGTATGTCGACATATATGAAGAAATTTTCCAAATAACTTTGTTTTGATATTCTAATGTATTTAGCTTATACTTTCATGTGCTTTAGAGATTATAAACAATATATAACAGCAAGGAAATAAATTTTCATGACTACCTACATAGAGATTACATATAATACAAAGAAATGGAAAGATACATAAGATTCAACATAAACTAAAACTAGAAAATCCAAATACAAGATAGTATAAACAACTAGAAAGATACGAATGAAGATGATGCCATCAAGCTTGCGGATGATCTTTCCAAATGATTTATCCATTTTGTTTGAATTTGAAGGAAACTTCTTTGAAAATGATTTTTTAAGCTTCCAATGGTTATGGACGGTCTTCTCTTGATTTTTGAGAAGATCTTTACTGGACAGATTTGGCGGCATATTGATATTTTCCAAAGAGGTATCCTCCTCCTCTTCTTGTTCTTTCTCCTCAACTTCCATTTCACCTCCTTCCTCTTCTCTTATTTCATTCTCTTCTTCCCAAGTCAACCTTTGTTCCTATTCTGTAAGTGTTTCATAAGGCTTGAAAAAGATGAAATATGCATAAGGTAAATATTTTCCTTGCCAAATATTTTTCGAAATTGCTTCCTCTCCTTTAAGGTCAACACCAAAATAACGGAAAACATGAGTAAGATAAACACCATGGAATAGCGTGTTTTCATGTTTAGAAAGATTGAAAAAGTTCATCCAACATGACTTGAGACCAATTTATGTCGTATCGACCATAAATTGCAAAAAGAGGTTGAAAGATTTTTGAGTTAGTTTATTATAATTACCAGTTCTAGGAGTGATACTTCATTGCAAAAGAAGGCTTAAAATTCTTGTTTTTGAATGCAAGTTTTTATTTTGAATTCAAAATCATCATCACTTTCGAAAATATCATGGATTACTTCACGTTTTGAACATCAATTTGAAAAGGCGAAAGGTCCATCAGACTAGATTTTCATCCAAGAATGTGACCCAAAAGTTCACAATTTAAAACCATTTGTATCCCTTTGATAGTACTCCAAACTTCTCCTTCTCTACCATCATAAAAGTTTCCTTTTAAATTTGCATAAAACATCTTTACTAACTTTGGTTAACAAACAAAATCATTTTGAGAAGCATCGATTAAACTAAGAATTTCATTTTGCAAACAAAGATTGAAAAGATCATAAGAAGGAAAATCTTCAAAAATAGCAAATCTTCTAGGAAGGCTTTTTCGAAAGATAAATACTCTATATAGGCTTGAAAGACTTTTTGATCATTGAAAAGATATTCTTTTATTTTCTCAGAAAGCCTCGTGATTTCCTTAGTTTTGCTTGAGGATGTCTGAAGAATAGTTTAAAGAGATAAGAGAGTTTATGATTTCGGAATTTGAAAATGAAAGTGAGAAATGAATGGATGGAGATAGAGTAATTAAACAGAGAACCAAAGGACATGTTCTTCGATCAAAAGGCAACCTTTCAGACATAGGAGTTGATAAAAAGGTGGAGGGAAATTCAAATTTTGAAATTGAAATTCCAATTCAAATTCTGTCCACATATGTTGGCATATGCTCGTGGGTTATATCGACATATAGATCAAAATTTTCAAAAATGATTTTTGTTTAACCATCTTCTTTTTTGTTATGTACATCTATCTATAGTTACTCCATTTAAAAAATAATAATTTTAGATATATTTTATATTATTACTTTATTATTTAAAATATCTAAAATATTTATATTTAAATATATGCATACAATATTCAACCATTATTATTGTTAACCCCTAGGATATTCCTAACAACCAATAAAGCAACCAAGAGCAAAAAATTCATACAAGAAATTAAAAAACTTTTGTTATATTAAATGCATATCTTTTTCTGATCCATTTCACCATTTTGTTCTAAATTATGCATGGCTGTGAAGCACATGTCAGCAATTTCTGTATCTGATTCATTATCTTTTGAGGATGTATCTGAATCGTCTAATGTTGAGTATATGCACTTCTCCATTTTTGGATGAATCAACATTTGATGTAATTTCCAATTTATCGGGATGTGGACAGTCTCGCTTTAAATGACCAAGGTCATTGCAGCTATAGCATCCCATGCCATTTTAGTTTCCATTTTCGCTTCCTAGATTTTTGTTGTCATTTCTTTAGAAATTGTTCATCTTCCTATATTTTAGAAATTTTTTGAAATTCCTTGTCGTCAAGCAATTTCTTCAACTTTATCGCTGTCTGAATCTAGATTATTCATCACTGCATTAAAGCAATAGATTTCTTCTCTATTGCTTTGCTTTGTGTCTTGCCCTGCATTTGTGCTTCAAAAGACATTAAATTTCTAATTAACTATTCAATTTTTAGAGTGTTAATATCATTAGCCTTTTTAATTGCAAGAGTCTTTTGATCCTATTCAGGAGTAAGTGAATTGAGGATTTTTATAACTTGATCCTCTTTCGAAAAATTTTTACCCAATGCAGCAAGTGAATGAACTATATCTTGGAATCTACTATACATATCAGATATGGACTTATTTATACTCATTTTGAATAATTGAAACTGGTTTGTTAACATGGAAATTTTGGTATGTTTGACCTTAATTGTCCCTTCCTGTGTAACTTGCAAAGTTCTCCAAATTTCAAATGTAGACTTACATATAGATACTCTATTAATTTCATTTCTATCTAGTGAAAAAATAATATATTCATAGCCTTAGAGTTACTTTGTGCAATTTCTTTTTGATCAGCGGTACACTGTACAAAATTTGTCTCGGGTTTGGTGTACTCAGGTTGTGTGATATTCCAAGTTTCTAAACCAATTGTATGTAAATAAATTTTCATTCTACATGACCAATATGTGTAATTACTGCCATTAATAAGTGGAGGACTAGTAGTGGGTTGTCTTTCGACAAATGAGTTACTAACAAGTGTATTAACAGTGTTACTAATAGTACTATTACTAGTGTTGGTATCTATTTAAACATTTTTCAAAAATAGATGATGAATACCATGAAAACCAATGCTCTGATACCAAATGTGAGTTAGCGAAATAGGATCTTTAGGCTAAATTAACACTATAAAGTGGTGAATAATATTTAATGGATTATATGAATATTATTGAAATTCTTTAAGATTTTACTTGAAATAATGGAACTAACAATCACATAATCAAAGTACAGATAAGAATAAATGCAACAAAGTAAAAAGAAAAGAACATACTAGGATTTTATATTGATTTGGAGTAACCCTACATTCAGTCCAGCATAATTTGTTATATGCATTTCTTTTCAACTAGTAAATGCAAATACAATCTCGATTTCAAGGCTATGTGACACACCCTCTAGAATCCCGGCCTTTGGATAGAGCCACTTGATTTCCGGGCCAAAAGCGCACCCACTAGATTTACAAGCTACTAAGCACACCTAATTGATTTAACCACACCACTTGGATTTCGGAGACACTAAGCATACCACATAGTATAAGAGTATAATTTGATAGAGTTTACAGACTCAGATCTTCGATCTTGATAACAATCGATCCTATAACTCTTGAATAGCACTTGATCTTGATAGAGATGAGAGAAACCAAAGAGTATATAAAAGAGAATCAAACTAGTGATGATTAAATTTGATTCTGGTTGAATTTCGGTAGAGTTTTGATATAAATTGTTTTAGAATTCAAGGAAATGAAAAGAGAAGAGAAAAATAAGAAAATAGTTTTTAAAAATTCATTTGAAAATATGGTATTTTTGAAAAACAACGGTCATGTCCATTCATGAAGAGAAATGAAAAAAATACACTTTCATTCAAAATTTGAATTTTGAATTACGGCTAATATGTCGATATATGGGATTTGAATACGTTAACATATGCTTCACAAAAAGAAAACTACTTTATAAAAATTATGTTGAAAATCCCTTGCTTTGTAAAATAATTTGTTAATGTGTAGAATCATTTAAATATAGTTTATACAACTTTTAATCAAAATATAACTTAATAGATTGTAAAATAATTTTGAAAGATTTTAATAAGAATATTCAATATATTGTAAATAATACATATAAAATCAATATAGTTATAAATTATTGAAGTATAAAAAAAATCAATATAAATTAACTTAAAAACACTAAAATAATATCCTAATAAGTATAAGTGATTTGAAAATCATTTTAGGAAATATTTTGAAATGATTATTTTAAAAACGGAATATTAGAAAAACAACTTTAAAATAAAATTAGAGAAGAGGAGAGAGATCGGGAAAGTGCTCTCCAGGTCTTAATATAAATTCTCTGACTCTATAAATTATCCGGAATATCTTGAAATCTTGAACTCTTCAATACCCATGAGTCTTCATTCTTGAACTCTTGAAACTTTATATCAGCATCTTGAATCTGCTCTTGATATCAACATCTTGATACTATACAGTCTTCTTAATAAATTCCTGTCTAATATACAACACTATATACTATGTATATCTTGATAAAACAATAGTATCAATATTTTATATAATGACCTATATTTGTTATCATCAAAAAATAATACCTAAGGTACTAATAGCCATAAGTAGGGAAGTTTCAACCAGCGATTGTTAGGTGAGTTATTCTAACTCACACAGCTTTTTTTATAAAATGGGAAAGATTTTATTATGGCATTTCAGCCCAAAATGTTAGCCCAAAATGGACCGGTACAAAATATAGATAAGTTAATACAACTAGATCCTTTCCAAATTAGACAACGCATTCTTCATCTTTCAACCATCATCTCAAAGACCATGGCAGCCGATTCTGGCGACTCATACCTTGGGTTCCTGATAATGGAAGAGTCCGATCCACTGCTTCGGTACGAATTATGACTTGTTCCAACTTGGTAAGTTGATTGTTCTTGATTCTTTTCAAAGTTAATTGCATGTCTCCAATTGCTATCTTGCCAACTTCTGTATGATTTCTTTGTTTTCTTTGGAACACTCTTCGATTCCTCTCCTTCCAAATGTTCCATACAGCTACAGCAATGGAGATTTTATGCAGTTTGGGTTTGATGTCTTTGCCATTATCCCTCAAAGTCAGATAATTGATCTGTTCTTCGAGTTTATTTGAGTGTGGTGTTAGATTTAGGAAATTGTTGAATGAATTCCACACCGAGTTAGAGTAAGAGCACTCGAAAAATAGGTGTTCATGCGTTTCTATCAGTTGATTACAAAAAATACAGATGGTATCATTAATTAAGCCCCATTTTGATAATCTATCTTTTGTTGCTAATCTTCGTGTTATCTCTTTGTATGTAGTGAATGCCATTTTCGGATTGTTGACATGGTCCCATATGATTTTACTCCATGTAGTTTTATTTTCTTTTTTCATGATTTCGTTCCAAGTAGCTTTAGAAGTGAATTCATTGCCTCTAGGCTTCCAAACCCATATGTATTTTTCTCTACCATTATAAATTGGCATATACTGGATCTTTTCTTTTCTGTCTTGGTTAATTGGCAATGAGAAGCAGTACCATATATTGTTATTTATCACCTCTTGAACTCTTTTGTTTGGGCATCCAAAGTCAGAAAAAGTCTGTAGTCCCAAAATGTCAACCAAAGATTCTCCTTGGATCCAAGGATCTCTCCATAGGTCAGTTGCTCTTCCAGTTGCTATTTCACGAGTACAAAGGGAAGCTAAAATGTTGCTGACTTTCATTATTTCTTTCCAATTTTCTGAAGCATTATTATCTATAGCCATTTGCTAGAAGTTACCCCTGATGTATTGTGACGCACCACCTCTATACCCACGCTAGCCAAGGACACTACAGGGTAATGCCGTCAACTAACACAGAGAATAAGGCTGGTTAGGAGCGATCATCTATAGCCTTGCTCTAACTATCTATTGAATACATCGACAATAGACATACCAAGCAGGTTGACATACCCAATGAATACTTAAAACAAAACCATAGGTGGTTGGAGGATCTATCAGAACAGAATATAACAATTCAAATGTAATATACATCATAGAACAGTAGATCATCATATACACATATACAGATACATAACAGAGTATACAAACTAATATATGTCAAGTGGTATCGCAAACCATAATATACAGACAATTCCAGATGAATACATATCAGAGTTACAACAAAAAGGACTACACAAAGAGCTTTAACAAAAAGGAACAAGCTGAATAGTCCATGCGGAAGCAAAATAGGCTAAGTCCAAATGCACCTAACCTGAAACATCTCCGTCTGACCCGAGTATAAAATACACGGGTCAGTCTAGCTAAACAAATCAGTTAGATAAACTGAACAACAATAACTTGCAAGGTCATAATGTATAACAAATATCTCTAAAAGAGATAACACAATCATCTAGCAAAAAGATGAATCATATCATAACAAGCCTCGTATCATCGGAAACTCATAGAAACAAAGGATAGGAATATCCCAAAACAAGCCATAAAGGCAAATAACAAATACCAATGAAGGTAACACAAGTTCCACAAGGTAATCGCTACATATCATGCGGCTCAAAAAGACCAACACCGAAGGGCGATACCTAGGGAATATACATATCAATGAAACATCATAAAATTTGCACGTGCTCAGTACTGTATAAACAAGGATCCATGAGCCCGAAGACTCCAAACCCAAATATCACTCGAGCGGCTCATAAAGACCTAACTCCGAAAGCGATACAATAGGGCAACAAACCCGAATGCGCAAACCCGAAGGTACAAACCCGAAGGCAACATAACCGAAGGCAACATACCCGAAGGCAACAAACCTGAAGGAGACAGTCCGAAGGCACTATCCCAAAGGCAACAAACCGTAGTGGTGAAGGTCCGGAGGCCCAGTACTGGACACCACTAACTGGCAGAACGTGTCACAACTCTCGAAAAGGAATCCGAAAAGTGGTAACGTGAGTCCCATAACCACTCGTTCGCACTAAACGGTTTACTATCCATTAGTTAATTTCACACTCAAAGCAGTACAAAGTCTACCTCATCTCATTGGTAAACCAGACCAAAAGGTCAAAACAATCAATCGAATAGGACGGGGATTAATCGAAAAGACAAACGTATGGATTCATGGTCCGTGTTTTACCTAACCGTTTAATCTCCCTTCCACTCCGCTCGAAGTGTGAAATCGTGTGTGTTTAAATAGAATTTATAAATTGGAGAAACGAGCTTTTAATGCAATTTTTGAAGATTATTTTATAAAAACCCGTGAATGAAGTCAAAAAAAAGTTATCAAAGCCAAAGATGCAATAACAACCACTAAGAACCAACTTGAATCGATAAAATTTGGAAAACACACAAAAAGGAAAAATAGGCAAAACAGCAGTAGGTCGGTCGGTCGGCTACAGGGCTCGGTCGGCTGGCCAGAAGCAGAAAAATGCTCGGGGTAGCAAGTCGGTCGACCAGACAGGGTTTTCGGTCCCGGCCCTGCAACCTGGGCTGTTTCCAGCCTACCCAAATGATGAGCAAACTTCTCCAAATTTTGCAATCGGACGATTAATGGCACTAAGGGTTTATACCAACGACAACCAGGCCTATATGCTCATCAATACACCTCGAAAAGCATGATCAAAACATTCATAAGAGAATGTTCATAAAAATTTGACTTTGAAACTCAAGAATTGGAATATTCATAAAACCAATCCAATCAAAAATCAAATGCATATGAATTGGTGATAGGAATTCATACCCATCACCCATGAAATCAAGAGAAGTAGATGTGAGTTCAAAACTCACCTTTTCACACACAAACAAATATGAGAAGCCCAACACAAGAAGGAGATTAACCAGTCTTAACTTTAACTCTACAAGCTTCAATTTAAGAATAAAACACATATTTGCCAAAGTTAGGATGAGGAAAACTTTCAGAAATTGAAGAGGAGACGAGTTGGAGAAGATGAAGTGGAGGCTTACCAATATCTTCACTTTGATTTTGGAGCAAGAATTCAAGTTACAAGAAGAAACTAGGGCTAGGAATTTCTATTTCCTCTTCCTTTCCCCCATTTTCAGTTTTAGCTTAAGTTTGGAGGTGAAAATGAGTGAATGGGGAAGAGAGGGACTGAGTTTGGATATTTAGTTAGCTAGTGGGCTGAACCCAAACCCAAAACCCAACTAGAAAAAGTAGCAAAACTCAACTTACTCCAAACATATCAAACTTTATACTCAAAAAGATCGCAAACGCCATTTTGGACTCAATGGAGGTGGTTTCGAGTCCTAATTCGGCCATTTGCAAAAAGTAACATTTCGGATCCAAAAATCTGACTAACGACGCTATTTAAATAAAACATTAAATATAAAATCGTTAAATATGCGGGTTGTTACAGATCTCCCCTCCTTACAAAATTACGTCCCCGCAATTCCTAGAGATGATATTTGTAACAACTACATATATACAACATTCAAAAGAAAAGGAAATAAGCTTGAGACGAAAATATATTCTCATCATTCCCAAGCAAAGATAGAAAACCCAGATAAGATCGCTCGATATACTCTCTGGTTTCCCAAGTACAATCATTGGGATTAGCGGACCATTGAACCTTAACGAGCGGCACGTTCTTGTTTCGAAGGTGTCGCACCTCTGTGTCTAGTACGGGAATAGGTTGCTGTATAATATATAAGTCCGGTGAGACCTCAAGCTCTTGCAAATCAGGAGAATCAATAACAAAATCCGACTCCCGAAGACACTTCCGAATTTGAGAGATGTGAAACACGTCATGAATGCCAGATAAATGAGCTGGAAGTGAAACTCTATAAACACAGGGCCAATATGTTCAGTAATAGAAAATGGTCCTATAAAGCGAGGAGCCAATTTCCCAGTCGTACTGAAACGCATAACCCCCTTCAAAGGAGAAACACGAACAAAGACAAGATCACCAATCGAGAACTCGAGAGGCTTCCTACGGCTGTCCGCGTAGGATTTCTGGCGGCTCTGTGCCTCTTTCATTCTCAACCGAATAAGATCAATCTTCTCGGAAGAATCACGAACAAAATCTAGACCAAGAATAAGCTTCTCCCCAGATTCCAACCAACAAGAAGGTGATCGACATGGCCTTCCATATAAAGCTTCAAAAGGATCCATACCGATACTAGACTGAAAACTATTGTTGTTGGAGAACTCTACAAGAGGTAGGTGATCCTCCCAACTACCACCGAAATCAAAAATACAAATACGAAGAAGATCTTCCAAGATACGATTCACCCGTTCAGTCTGTCCGTCAGACTGCGGATGATAAGCTGTGCTGAAATTAAGCTTTGTTCCCAAAGCTTGCTGAAGACTCTTCCAAAAATGACTCGTGAATAAAGGATCACGATCACTCACAATAGAACTAGGAACACCGTGAAGTCTCATGATTTCCTTGACATACAACTTAGCCAAATGCGAAGCAGTCCTATTAGACTTAATAGGGACAAAATGAGCAGACTTAGTGAGACGATCAACAATAACCCAGATACTAGAATGACCTGATCTCGAACGAGGTAGGCCGTCAATGAAATCCATAGAAATATGATCCCATTTCCACAATGGAATCTCTCGAGGCTGAAGAAGACCCGAAGGACGCTGATGTTCGGCCTTAATACGCTGGCAAGTTATGCAATTACTCACATAACTCGCCACATCGCGCTTCATGCCTTCCCAATAATAAAGACGACGCATATCTGCATACATCTTATTACTACCAGGATGAATGGTATACTTAGAACGGTGACAGTCATCAAGAATGTCATGCCTAAGTTCAAAATCATAAGGCACAAAAAGACGGTTCTTCTTACGAAGACACCCATGAGAATCAATGCTGAAATCCCGCAACGCCACATCACAGGATCCAGACTCACAAAGCTGAATAAGATGCAACAAATCATGATCACGCCGCTGAGCATCGGCAATACGATCCAACAAAATGGGTCGAGCTCCCAAACTAAATAATAGAATAGGAGAATCAGAAGATGAACCTCGAACACGAATTTCACAAAAAGATAGAGTCTCAAGAATATCCCATTCGGCAAGCATCATAGAAACAACAGCCGAATGTTTGCAACTAAGCACATCAGTAATACGATTACCCTTACCAGGGGTATACTGGATATCAAAGTCATAGGAAGCAAGAAACTCAAGCCAACGCTGTTGTCTCATATTGAGTTCCTTCTGAGTGAACAAATACTTCATGGATTTATGATCGGTATGGAGAATGAAGCGCTCGCCTAATAAGTAGTGTCGCCAAATCTTCAAGGCGAAGACGATGGCGGCTAACTCAAGATCATGAGTGGCATAGCGAACTTCATTCGTACGCAGTTGCCTAGAAGCATAAGCAACCACCCGATCCTTCTGCATAAGAACAGCACCGAGACCGCTACCACAAGCATCAGTGTAGACAATAAGATCCCAATTCCCCTCGGGAACCACCAAAATAGGAGCATTAGTGAGAAGTTCCTTCAATATCTGAAAGGAAGCTTCACACTTGTCGGACCAAATAAAACGAATGCCTTTCCAAGTAAGGCTGGTGAGAGGAAGCACAACACGGGAAAAATCCTTAATGAACCGACGGTAATAACCCGCCAATCCAAGGAAACTACGAATCTCATGCACATTCTCATGCCTCTTCCAATTCTGGATGGCTTCGATCTTTGAGGGATCGACGAAATGCCATCGGAAGATACCACATGGCCTAAGAACTTAACCCTATTCTCCTAAAAATGGCACTTGGAGAATTTGGCTCTAACCTGACGATGACGGAGAGTACTCAAGACAATTCTCAAGTGATTAGCATGCTCAGCTTTAGACTTAGAATAAATAAGGATGTCATTAATGAACACAAGGACGAACTTATCAAGATATTCCCGGAATACTCGATTCATGAGATCAACAAAGAAAGCATGAGTGTTCGTCAACCCGAATGGCATAACGAGCCACTCAAAAGAACCATAACGAGTGCGGAAAGCGGTAAGCGGTATGCTATCCTCCGCGACTCATAACTGATGAAAACCTGTGGTAAGGTCAAGCTGAGAAAAGACCTTAGCACCACTCAATAGATTGAACATATCATCGATCCTAGGAAATGGATACCTATTCCTAATGGTTAACTCGTTAAGCTTGCGATAGTCAATGCAAAGCCTAAGAGTTCCATCAGACTTATTCACGAAGATGACCGCGGATCCCCATGGAGAAAAACTGGACTGAATCAACTGCTTGGACTCAAGCTCTAAAAGTTGCTTCTTGAGTTCCTCATTTTCCTTTGTAGACATCCTCGTGGGAGGACGACTAACTGGTGCGCGCCTGGAATGAGATCAATGCGGAACTCAATTGCCCGCTTGGGTGGCAAACCCGAAACAGGTTCAAAAACATTAGAAAAGTCACAAGCAATAGGAATACGAGATATATCATCATCATCTCGAGAGTCAAGAGAACATAAATCCATTTCGGAATTATCCACATCCCGAAGAACAAGAGATAACTGAGTAGGCGAATCCGAATGTCGAAGATACAAAATTCTCTCCGAACAATTAATCCTGGCATCACATCTCGCTAGCCAGTCCATTCCCAAAATCATATCAAATCCCAGATAAGAAATAACGTGCATATTCACACGAAAAGAAAAGCCACATAAAACAATCTCAACATCATCACAAAGCATACTAAGGGTCGCGGTAGGATTCGCGATCCTTAAGGAAGTAACCAAACAAGAAACATCCAAAGATAAATCATCGACGAGCTTCTTCGATACGAAAGAATGTGAAGCACCCGTATCGAAAAGAACTTGAATACTATGGTCATGAAATAAAATAGAACCTTCCAAAATAGATGGAGATATACCTTTGGGCTGAGAAGGACCTTCAGAAGCCATAGCAGCATAAAGCTTGCTAGACTTGGCACCAGCAGGAACAGTAGGGCAAGTGAAAACATGATGACCTTCCTTCTTGCAATAGCGACAGAAGAGAGGCTTGGAACAAGCTCGAATCATATGATCAGGAGAACCACAATTGAAACACTTCCGAACGAAAGGTGTTCCATAAGACTGAGGCTGAGAACTAGAACCACCAGTCTTCTTCTTCTTAGAAGGAAAAGACCTGGACTTCTGGAATGGAAACTGCTTCTTGTTGAGGTTCTTGGAAACCTCAACATCAACATCACTATCGCACTCCTTCTCGACGGTCTCGAGATGAAGCGCAGAATCAACCAACTCCTCAAAAGAAAGCTTAAGCTGGAGCAACAAAGACTTCTTAAGATATTTCTTAGACCTGAGACAAATTTCAAATTCTTCTTATAAGAAGTGCTAATGAATTCAAGACCATACTTAGATAAAGCCTCGAATGATGCAACATATTCAGAAACAGAAGATTTCCCTTGCTTCAACTCAAGGAAGCGACGGGTCAATAAAACTTTTTTAGATTCAGGAACGAACTTGAGTTCAAATCGCTCCCGAAACTGAGTCCAAGAAAGAGTAGATTCATTAATTTTGGCTACAAGAAGCTCATACCAATCAAGAGCACGCCCTTGTAATAAGCTAGAAGTTACAAGAACTCTATCATGGTCAGAAAGATCCATACGAGAGAAGATACGCTCGCACGTGCGAAACCAAGCTTGGACTTCAAGAACAGACTCGGAGCCTTTAAACGGCTTTCCTCCAAAATGAGAAAAATCACTGCACAGACGTGCAAAGGCAGACTTACGAGGTGGAGAAACTCGAGGAGGAACTGGAGGCTGAGTGCTCCTAAACAACTCCAAAAACTGATCGGCAGACATATAAACGCCATCCGGATGTGAGCCACTAGATTGCCCAGCATCCGAACGTCGTCCCCTGCCTCTTCCAGCCATACGCTGAAAGTAGGATAAGAACAAGATTATTCACAAGGTAGATATCATTAATTCAAATATGGAATACTACGAAACAAAATGCATTCCTAGACGTATTACCACATTCTATCTAACCTTGATGGTAGAAGGAAAAGAGAGACACGATGATTCAAAGATTTGTATCACTTATACACTTTGATGTACCGAATATGTGCATTTATTCTGTGTTTATCATATTTTGTTCTGAACTCAGCTCTGACACCACGCTGTGACACCCCACCTCTATACCCATGTTAGCCAAGGACACTACAGGGTAATGCCGTCAACTAACACGGAGAATAAGGCTAGTTAGGGGCGACCACCTTTAGCCTTGCTCTAACTATCTATTGAATACATCGACAATAGACATACTAAGCAGGTCGACATACCCAATGAATACTTAAAACAAAACCATAGGTGGTTGGAGGATCTATCAGAATAGAATATAACAATTCAAATGTAATATACATCACAGAACAGTAGATCATCATATACACATATACAGATACATAACAGAGTATACAAACTAATGCATGTCAAGTGGTATCGCAAACCACAATATACAGACGATTCCATATGAATACATATCAGAGTTACAACGAAAAGGACTACACAAAGAGATTTAACAAAAAGGAACAAGTTGAATAGTCCATGCGGAAGCAAAATAGGCTAAGTCCAAATGCACCTAACCTGAAACATCTCCGTCTGACCCGAGTATAAAATACACGGGTCAGTCTAGCTAAACAAATCAGTTAGATAAACTGAACAACAATAACCTGCATGGTCACAATGTATAACAAATATCTCTAAAAGAGATAACACAATCATCTAGAAAAAAGATGAATCATATCATAACAAGCCTCGTATCATCGGCAACTCATAGAAACAAAGGATAGGAATATCCCAAAACAAGCCATAAAGGCAAATAACAAATACCAATGAGTGTAACTCAAGTTCTACAAGGTAATCGCTACATATCATGCGGCTCAAAAAGACCAACACCGAAGGGCGGTACCTAGGGAATATACATATCAATGAAACATCATAAAATTTGCACGTGCTCAGTACTGTATAAACAAGGATCCATGAGCCCGAAGACTCCAAACCCAAATATCACTCGAGCGGCTCATAAAGACCTAACTCCGAAAGCGATACAATAGGGCAACAAACCCGAAGGCACAAACCCGAAGGCAACATACCCGAAGGCAACATACCCGAAGGCAACAAACCTGAAGGAGACTGTCCGAAGACATTATCCAAAGGCAACAAACCGTAGTGGTGAAGGTGCGGAGGCCCAGTACAGGACACCACTAACTGGCAGAACGTGTCACAACTCTCGAAAAGGAATCCGAAAAGTGGTAACGTGAGTCCCATAACCACTCGTTCGCACTAAACGGTTTACTACCCGTTAGTTAATTTCACACTCAAAGCAGTACAAAGTCTACCTCATCTCATTGGTAAACCAGACCAAAAGGTCAAAACAATCAATCGAATAGGTCGGGGATTAATCGGAAAGACAAACGCATGGATTCATGGTCCGAGATTTACCTAACCATTTAATCTCCCTTCCACTCCGCTCGAAGTGCGAAATCATGTGTGTTTAAATAGAATTTATAAATTGGAGAAACAAGCTTTTAATGCAATTTTTGATGATTATTTTATCAAAACCCGTGAATGAAGTCAAAAATAAGTTATCAAAGCCAAAGATGCAATAACAACCACTAAGTACCAGATTGAATCGATAAAATTTGGAAAACACACAAAAAGGAAAAATAGACAAAACAGCAGCAGGTCGGTCGGCCGGCTACAGGGCTCGGTCGGTTGGCCAGAAGCAGAAAAATGCTCGGGGTAGCAGATCGATCGACCGGACAGGGTTTTCGGTTGGCCGGCCCTACAAACTGGGCTGTTTCCAGCCTACCCAAATGATGAGAAAACTTCTCCAAATTTTGCAATCGGACGATTAATGGCACTAAGGGTTTATACCAACGACAACCCGGCCTATATGCTCATCAATACACCTCGAAAAGCATGATCAAAACATTCATAAGAGAATGTTCATAAAAATTTGACTTTGAAACTCAAGAATTGGAATATTCATAAAACCAATCCAATAAAAAATCAAATGCATATGAATTGGTAATAGGAATTCATACCCATCACCCATGAAATCAAGAGAAGTAGATGTGAGTTCAAAACTCACTTTTTCACACACAAACAAAGATGGGAAGCCCAACACAAGAAGGAGATTAACCACTCTTCACTTTAACTCTACAAGCTTCAATCTAAGAATAAAACACATATTTCCCAAAGTTAGGTTTAGGAAAACTTTCAGAAATTGAAGAGCAGAAGAGTTGGAGAAGATGAAGAGGAGGCTTACCAATATCTTCACTTTGATTTTGGAGCAAGAATTCAAGTTGCAAGAAGAAACTAGGGCTAGGAATTTGTAATTCCTCTTCCTTTCCCCCATTTTCAGTTTTAGCTTAAGTTTGGAGGTGAAAATGAGTGAATGGGGAAGAGAGGGACTGAGTTTGGATATTTAGTTAGCTAGTGGGCTGAACCCAAACCCAAAACCCAACTAGAAAAAGTAACAAAACTCAACTTACTCCAAACATGTCAAAGTTTATATTCAAAAAGATCGCAAACGCCATTTTGGACTCAATGGAGGTGGTTTCGAGTCCTAATTCGGCCATTTGCAAAAAGTAACATTTCAGATCCAAAAATCCGACTAATGACGCTATATTTAAATAAAACATTAAATATAAAATCGTTAAATATGCGGGTTGTTACATGTGTCTTTTGCTCATCCATTTTCCCCAAAGACCTTTTCCATTGATAATTCTCCAAGTCTATTTAAGTGTGTGCACTGTTCTCATATCTTTTAATCTTCTAAGTCCTACACCTGTTCATCTTTAAGCCTGCATAGTTTATCATATTTGATCTTGTGTAGACCACCTTTCCAAACAAAATCCACACAAACCTTTTCAATCTTTTGGATAGAAGCATCGGGTAGTTGTAAAATTTGCAACTAGAAGTTAATTTTAGAATGAATAACAGTGTTCACCAATTCTATACGACCTGCAAGAGATAGCGATTTGGAGCTCCAACCCTGCAGTCTATCCCTGATGGAGGAGATGAGGACTGCACATTCTCTGTCTATGATTTTATTTGAAGACAATGGAAACCCTAAGTATTTGACTGGAAGGTTTCCCTCGTTAACATTCAAGATATCCAACACCTCTGCTCACCTATTGCAAGTTTTGTTAAAGTAGAATTTGGTTTTCCGTTCATTCAGTTTTAGCCCAGTGTATTTTTCTCAGTTAATGAAAATGTCTTTAATTGCTGATGCTGATTCATTGCTGGATTTTATACAGATGAGCAAGTCATCTGCATAGAGTAAGTGACTCACAGTAGGATGGAAGTTAAAAATAGTATGAATAAGCTTGTGATGAGTAGACAACTCCATTTGTAGCGAAAAGTATTCCATGGCGATTGCAACCAAATAGGGGGTTAGAGGGTCACCCTGCCGAATGCCTCTATTGGACCCTATGAAACCTTTTGGTGTACCATTGATCAGAATAGAGAAGGTATGTGTAGTTATACATTCTTTTATAAGGCTCACAAATTTTGAAGGGAATCCCATAGGAATAAGCATATGGATAATAAGTTGTCTATTAATTTTATCATATGCTTTGTGGAGAGCAACCTTTAGACAAAATTTATCTGAACCTGGCTTATTGAAATTCCTAACCAACTCATGTGCCATAAGCAAATTTTCAAAAATGCTTCTACCTTTAATTAAAGAACTTTGGCATTCAGAAATGAGATCAGGTAATAACATCTTAATTCTGTTGCAAAGGATCTTGCTTAGAATTTTGTATATCACATTGCAACATGCAATAGGCCGGTAATCCTCAATTTTTGAAGGATTAACTTTTTTAGGAATTAGACAGACGAAGGTATGATTGATTTCTTTGAAAACTTTCCAGTTTGAAATATTTCTTGCATAGCTGATATAATGTGATATTTTAGGTCACTCCAATGGAGAGTGTAGAACTTGGAGCTGAGTCCGTCAGGTCCAGGACTGGAGTCAATATGAATGGCATTCAGAGCATTCAGGATTTCAGTTTCAGTAATTTGTCTGGACAACATCCTTCTTCCTTTGGTATTTATCTTCCTCCTGCAATGAATTTTTGGTAAGTTATCACAGACTTCACCAATAAACATTTCGTTATAGTATTTAATTGCTTGCGCCTCAAAGTTTACCACATTGATAGTAAAGTTTCCTTCCTGATTGATATTTTGAATGATATTATTCTTATTGCTGCGAATTGCAATTTTAGCATAGGAGAATGTAGTGCTTTCGTCTCCTTCAGTAAACCATTTCTCCTTTGCTTTTTGTCTGAGTTCGGTAGCTTTCAGTCTGAGGGCTTCCTTTAAATCGCTTTGACTTTGATAATAGTTTCTCCATGTATTGTCATCATCAGTGCCATTGTCTATCATAGCTAGGAATTCATCACATTTTCCTTGCAACATTGCAATATGATCTCCCTCCTTGGGCCTACCTCTGTTCCGGTTTTTTATGTCCTTTTTTATATTTTGGTAATTTGTATTAATTTATAACATTGAGAGCCCTCAACCTTTGGTAGATTACCGAAATTAATGGCTTCTTTATAGCCCACTATTTCATGCGAGTGGTTAGTATACCTGAATGGTTTTCCTTTGACAACCATTCCTTTATCTACTAATTCAACAAGTATAGGACTATGATCACTAGTAGATGGAGGGAGAGTGTTAATTCTGATGTTAGAAAACTAAGTAACGCATTTCACATTTATAAGCGCTCTGTCTAATCTGCATGATATCTTTTTATTCTCACCACTTTTCCATGTGTATTTCAGGTCACTGTGGACAGGCTCAAGCAGCCCTACCTCTATTATGCATTTATTGAATTCCTCTAGCTGGAAAACTTTCATGGTAAGTCCTCCTTTTTCTCCTCCGCTCTGAGCACTGAGTTGAAATCCCCTAGCACAATCCAAGGGTTATTGGTTATTTTACTTATTTCTTTAATGGATTGCCATAATAGAGTTCTTTGTGAGGCCAAATTGCTAGCATATACACAAGTCAGAGTCAATTTCAGACCTCCCGTGTTTGTAGCATCCGCATTTATTTGTTGATCATCTTTCTTCTGTAAGTTGATGGACCAGTTTGACTTGTTCCATAGTAAAAGAATGTGGCCTTTTCCTCCCACATCGTTATTATGTATGAAGTTCCAATGTTCTCCCAAAGAGTCGGTAAAAAAAGCTAAATTTTCATTACTGAATTTATTTTCTAGAATACTTATAATAGAAGGAGAGTAGGTTCTCCTCAAGTTTAAGAGGTCTAAACGCCTTATATCATTATTTAGACCCCTTACGTTCTAGCTTATTATTGACATTTAGAGTTTGAGGATCTACTTCTTAGTTTCATAGGAGAGATCTCACGATTTATTTTCGTCTTACTTTTAGCCTCTGGATTTAGAATTTGTTTAGTGTAGTCCAAGTTGGTCTTTGTGAACTTATTAGGGCTAGTTTCCTCAATATCTGTGTCTGAATCTAGTTTGTCCAGTGCAACTTTACTAATTTCATGTATTTCATCTATTGTGACAGGCACTTCCACTGATGAGTTCCCAACTGAGTTATGGACAGTTGTATTTTCGTCGGTATTCTCCAGTGATGGAGCATTTTCCTTTACTACATCTTCCAGAGCATCATGCATTTCCTCAGGTGTTTAGCAGCTAACTACTTTGGTTACCTGTTCTGTGTGTATATGTCTTGCTTCAGTAGACTCATTCTGCGCCTCTTTTCGTTGTATATTTTGTGAAGGCCCGGTTTGAGTAATCTCTAATGTATGTTTTGTCTCTCCACACCTTTTTAATAGGACCTATAACAGTTTCACATTGATTTGTAGAATGACCAAAGCACTTGCATTTAGTACAAATAGGGGGGATGTGATCATATTCAACATCCTGGATGTAAATATTTCCACTTCTGTCTTTAGCACGGACTTGATTTTTGATTGTGTCACTAGCTTTGATTTCTACTAGAACTCTAGCATATTTCAATCTTTTAACATGTCTAGTATAATCATCCATGGCCAAGGATGTATCAATAAGGCTTGCAATTTTACTGATGCCACGAGCATTCCATAAGGATAGGTCGAGATTCATAAGTTTGACCCAAACATGGTGAGTTTCTAGCATATCTCTCTAGTCGTAGATTAGGTTCCCATTTCTTGATGAAAATAAGTTTGCTATCAATGAACCATCGACCTCCTTCTATCACTTTTTTGCAATCCAATTCGTTACTGAATTTAGTTAAGTGAAATCCATTTTCCCTGGGGAAGACATCCCATTTACCTGTTGGTTTCCATTCTCTTTTAATGTAAGCGTTGAGATGTACATAAGATGGTCTTTTTCCTGCAACATATATGTAAATGGAAGAACCCCACATATTTTTAGCTGTGGAAAATACCTCTTAATCCAGATCTACAAAGGGACCCTCTGCATCTTCAAGGGGCACGAAATTGTTTACCCCACCTTCTATACACATGTTGCCTGCAATAGCATCCGCCCAGGCTTCTTTGAATTTAACTTTTTTGGATCTAGGCCCCACTGCAAAAACTCGCTGAATGGTTTCCTCTCTCCCTGCATATTCTCCCTAATTAGATGCTTACCTTTGTTTTTATAATGTACTTTTTGCCATCCTATGTCGTCTTCATCTTCGGTTATGGAAATATCGCCATGAGAGTTTTCTTGCGGAATTAGGAGCAGTCGCCATTTTATATATATTTAAATACAATACACATCTATATCTATACAAGTATATTCCCTTTGTATGCCTTCTTCGAGTTATGAATTTCGTTAATTATTGGTAGTGATTAAATGAAATTAGTGAAATATGACAGTATGCCATGGATTTCCTTGGTTTGATTATTGATAAGTTGTACCGTGTGATTAAAATATTGAATTTGAATCAATAATTGATTAAGTTATTTAATGTGCATTAGAAATCATCAAAATATATTTGGTTTTCATAGCTTAATTATACATTGTAACAAACGCATTTTCGATCCTCAGATATTGACACTAATACATCCATGGTATTCATGTGCCAAGCACCCATGTGCCAAAAACGCAGAACATTAGGATAAAATAAAGAAGAAACGATAAAAAACAAGAAAGATCAGAATCACGCAATGAAATGATAATATATAATATCAAAATGATACTTTTATAAAGGAAAATTTTATAGATGCAATAATCAGAGTAAGCTAACCCCAATCGTCAGCCTGGACAGTTGTAACAACCTAATCTGACAATTGTTGATATAAAAAGAAACAAAGTAATGCAGCGGAAATAAAACCTACGATAGGGAACTATCCATCTCTTCTCTCCAAGAGCTCCAATGATCATCAATGAAATCAAAAAATGTACATGGGGTTGACCCAAGCATTATAAGAAAAATAATACCTGAATTAGTCTGGTAAACCAGCGTGAGAAGGCTCAAGTAATTTGAATTACTATATTTGTAAAATTCTTTAAAGAATAAAGGTATCCTGTAAGACCACGCTGCAAATAAATACAAATGGAATTTTACCATACGATAACCGAACTATTTTATAGGAAAATTTAGTGTTATTACAATAATGTCTAGAGTGTTCAGTATAAATACAAATCATAGTTGAAATGGTTACATTGGTTACGTTTGACATCATCTTTAAGTATACAACCAAAACCGCTAAAGTACGTTTGTATAAATGGATTTCCTATGTACATTTCCTTAATGAGACCGATCTCCTATGACAAGGATAAGAAAATACCTTCCGAGTGCCGTATATCTCTAGAGAAATTATACCATAAGGTAAACACAACTAGGCCATCATACGAACACTTGCGTGAACAATGTGTACCAAGTATCATCAACTTCCCGAGCACAACATATCAATAAGAATACCCTGGATATGAAGTTGATGTACTCCTCATGGGTCAGATAAATCCCAGGAACATGCATCCTGCTCCGTCTTTAGTCATTTCCCGATGTTGAGGCTACGTTCAGCATCTCCACACGACTTTTCAACAAAACTCGATCATAATGAATCCCATATGGATTCCATCATCTCAATGGATTCTAGAACCACACATGGTTTCCGTCATTTGCTTATAAAACAGAGAACCGTATCTCAGCCTTGAAGTGGTTTTCGATAAGTAGAACACTTACCTATCCTGGTCTCTCCAAGTCTAAGTCGATGATTTTGGTCTTGTTCAACAATAATGGGAATGACCGCAGAAGGGAACAAAGTCCCAAATACTTCCTCATAAGCAAATAAACATTCCTGCACTGTCATTTCATGCAAGGCATGGTCAAGTCACGTAAACTACTTCTAATCCCTTTTTAATTAATTTATCTTTTATTAATTAAGCACCCTTCTTATCGGGAATTTTTTTTTATCCAATAAAACTTCTCTTTTATAAATCAAGACTTCCTTTATTATTAATATTTTATTATTAATTGAACTCCCTTTACATACTTGTATATATTGTTTAATTCTTTTCACTTATACCCTTTTCCATACTTAAAAAAGTATTCACATACTTATTCCAATAGTATAAGTGTATTCACAAATCTTTTAACAAGCTTTACTTACTTGAAATATAATCAAAGAGATTGAAACAATTACTACCAATTTTTTTTAATAATAAACTCCTTTTCTTTTATAATTTAAACATATAACATTTTCTATCTATTTATAAAAAAATTCAATACTTGTTATTATCCTTAAAATTCCATTGTTAAAAATTTATAATATTTCTTCTAAAATATAATTCGAGGGTTTAACAAAAATGTTGCTATAACATTTTTTATTACAAACCCAAAACCATTCCATTTAATAATTATCTTTAAAACTCTCCTTTTAAAGTTTTAATTACATTTAAGGATTAAAGATAAGTGTTGCTCAAAAAATTTTCAACAACAAAAACAAAACCGTTTACTTATCCATTAATAACTTTAAACATTTATCTAAAGATCAAAGAATATCCACACTTATTATTTAATGCAATACACTTTTAGTTGATTCCATAAAACAATTTATTTTAACTTAAGTGTTAAAATCCAAACACCCTTTATTATATTTATAAAATACTTAATTTAATATTTAAAACTTATATATATAGAAATATCTTCAAAATACTTATTAATATGTTAAAATACTATTAAAACTTCTTAAAATATGTGATAATTATTTATATAGAATATTACGTAAAAATAAGAAATTTTGTAATAAATATAAAAACAAGTTTTAATTTTAAATGCTACTTAGTTTAGAAATTTATAGGTTATTATTAAATATCATTTTAAACAATTTATATCTTTAATTTACAATGGTGGCAATTCTAAAAGTGCCGCCTAAAATTTTGTGACTTGTTTTAACACATTTTTGCTACAAATTTGCGTCTAATTTTCAATACCTTAACAAATGATTTTAGACCCATTCCTTTTAAAATATTTAGTATACTTTGGCTACTTGGAAACCATGAAGAGAAATCCCAAAGAATTCTTTTAATAATTAGGGAACTTCCCGAAAACATGCATTTTACCGAACTGCACTTATAACAACTATTTCACTATAACCTTTTGTATTTCGTTCAAATTTCTATCAAATAAATTAGGCTTAAAAAATTTTCCAATCAAAATAATATATTATTTACTTGATTAATTTCCAAAGAAACCCCTAAGAAAGTTTCGACAAAAACGCGCGTTATTTTCAAAGATGGATTATTTTTAAAAGTATCACTATAACAACCTTTTTTACTTTAATCTTTTGTTACTTTGATTTACTTCTTCTATAACATTTTAAAACATATTCTTTGCTTTTATAAACACTTAAAAAAGTGTAAATAATAATCAAACAAGCTATTATTAAAATACGTTATTAAATCATCATTTTCACAAGTTATAGTTTAAGGGATTCAAAGTGGGTTTATAGCGACTAGTGTTATACAGACAATTCCGTATTCAATCCAATATTTTGGTGTCATGTTATTTTATATACATATATGATTCCAAGCTCCAACCGTACTACTACTAAGCATGTATTAACATTTTACACGTCAATATATCCATTTTAAACGTTCAAATGAACTTGTCACAATTCAATGGCTTAGTAAGCAACCACTTTAACAATTTATATACTTTTTAAAGTATATAATCAAGGGTTTAACTTTAAGTACTTAATGTCTATTATTAATAATATAGAGAAAGCATATTAACATGTGATTTAACAACAATTATCAAGAGATTAAGTAACAAATATCAAGCAATATTTCAAGTTAACTTGCAACCAATTTAAACCAATCTCTTCCTACCAACATTTATTATAGACACACTTCTTCCAACATTTTTAACTTCAACTTAACGTTAATAAAACCCTTCGTTTCCTCCTCTAATACGCACACACCTCCTCATCCACCCATTCAAAGCTTACGGCCATCCTCCCTCTCTCCATTGCTCACAACCCTATACATTTCCAACTCCCCTTGCAAACGCCTAGCATACACGACCAAAGAAAGGAGAAATGAAGAGGATAAGAAAGAATGAAGAAGTGATTTAGTTTGTAAAAATATGAGTGTATATGCGTGCCTTTATATAGTGTTAGGAATTTGGTGGATAAATGTGAATAAACCCCTCCTTAGCCATGAAGTTGAGCATGTAAGACCATGCTCTTATGTAGGCATGCTTTTGTTAAATCAAGAAGTGATTTAAGGGTCCTTTTGTCCATAATGATTTCATTTACTTTTACTAATTAATACTTTAGTTTAGTTAATCATTAGTTAATGCAAAGAGGTGTTTAAATTCTTGTCATATGTTATCATATGATAACTATTCAAGTTGCAATATATTTACACAACTTGTATTGAATAAAAAGTTGATTTTTAATAAAACCTTTTTGGACACATTTTCTGTATTTATCCAAAGTGTATATTTTGGTAAATACATTTCAAAAGTAATTTTTCTAATATTAATTATTAATCAAAAATGTTTATCAAGGATATATAATCATATTTAATCATAGTAAATCTTGAATTTAAATATTTAAATAATTCAGATATTTAAATACGATGTGTTCGAAATTTTGGGTCGTTACATTCTCCCCCCTAGAATATTTCATCCTCCAAATTCCAGCACAAACAATCTAAGAAACAACAATACAATAATACTTCACAATATCAATTTTGTTAACAAACTAAGCCAGTGGTTTGGCTAGGCTAAAAAATCTTCTCATCGCATAAGGATGATAATTAAACTACAAAGTTACCTTTCGCTCAATAGCCTCAGGTTATTATTTAGTCAATTATTCATATTGCCTTAAACAATCTGAAGAGTCATTTCCGAAACTCATCACAAGCCAATCAACATAGTATATAATTATACTTAAGCTCGTATGATGTATATATATCATGTATATGCAATATTAATCTGATCACTTATTCAATCATATAAATTTCACTTTCGAACTAGTATATCTCACTTGACTTCTTTAGTGTGGTCTTTGATCTGGTTCCTTGATTGGACACCTCCATTCTCCTTACATAGCAATAAACTATGATAGAAAACTTAGGGATCATCTCAAGAATCCGTATCAAGTGTTCGTCGTAAAAAATTCTAGTAAAAATCCTTTTTCGGACCAGTGTATACCATCTTGAAATCATATACTCGAATCCTAGACCAAGAACTGTCATGCGAATAAAATAATCTACATACAATTTACGTACTTAACTCAGCTGGTTTCTTAACTACACCAATTACTTTACCATTCTAATTTATTTACACAAAATCTTTTTTCATGTAATATTAAAATTATTTATGTAACATTTCTTAAAACATTACTTATATTTATAAATAATTTTATAACAATTATTTAAGACCTAAGTTTATTACTAGCATAATACTCTATTACTATAAGGTCCAAATTTATTTTGGGACTTCATCTAAATTTTAGGAAGTAAAATGTAAATTAATGTTTTGTATATAGTCTTAGAATTGAGTCAACCATCTAAAATTCTTTATCGATCAAATTAGGCAAGTAGCTTGGTAAAGTAGGACTCTGGTATCCAAACTCAAGACTAGAGTCTACTTTCCTTAGAAGACCCTAAAGTAAAGCCATTTATTAGTGGGCCCAATAACATCGAGTGCCCTATTCAACAAAGATGGTAAACAACTTTTAAACTTGTTTTAATTTACTATCTTTACAAATTAAGTTTTATAAAGGTTTAACTTTTATACTTTCACAAAATTACTTAGCTTTAATTATATTAAGTAGAAGTTTCCGACTTTCTAATATCATCGAAAATTACATTTATTTTAATAATTAAAAACTAACAAACAATGTGTCATAATAAGATGCGAACTAACCTAATGCATGGGATACATGCAACCATAATATAACTTAACAAAAGAAAACCTTAAGAATTTAAACTCCGGGTTTATTTCAAGTCGTTTAAAATAATAATATATACTTATATCTTTTTGAATATTGAATCATTATTTTTGAAATTAAACCAAAATTATTTTCAAAACCAATTTCCAAAAATTTTCTTTAAAATCCATGGAAAATATTAATATAGACCGAGTAACCACAAAATGAAGGAGTAATTAAATACAAGCATGCTTTCCTTAATCAAGGAGTAATTTAAGGGTCCTTTTGTCGTTATTTTTTCCACTTTCTTTTACTAATTAATACTTTAGTTTAGTTATTAATATAAAGAGGTGTTTTAATTCTTGTCATATGTTATCATATGATAACTATTCAAGCTGCAATATATTTACACAACGTGTATTGAATTAAAAGGTGATTTTTAACAAAACGTTTTTCGGTCACATTTTTAGTATTTATCCAAAGTGTATTTTTTGTAAACACATTTCAAACAAATTTTTTATAACATTAGTTATTAATTAAAAAATGTTTATCAAGATTATAAAATCATATCAACCACAGTCAATCTTAGATTCAAATATTTAAATACGAAGTGTTCGAATTTCGGGTCGTTACAATGGTGTGGTGCGTTAGTTATGTGATTGGAGTTTACCAAACAACTACTTGCATCGTTAATTAGCTTTACAAGTAGTATTTTCTGGAGAAATTTGTTTCACAATTTTGAATTTTGACTGATTTGTTGTCTTGATTCATCTGAATTTCAATGAATGGTTTTAAGAGATAGTTTTAAATACTGTAAAACCTCAATTATTATTTTTTCTATTTATGGATTTTGGTTAAAATTTTCTTTCGTAAAATTCACTAAACCATATTTATTAACTCATTTATTTATTTAAATTCTATTTCAAGTTCTAAATGAGTTTTATTTATTTTCAAAATCCTCAAAAATCATTATTTCAGTTATACTAGAAATTTGAAAATATTTTGAAAGGAAATGAAATGTATTGCTCTTTTATAATATATATAAGCTTATTTCATTTCATATGATTTTATTATAGAAGTTATTTAAACTAATTGGAAGAGTTTTCAACCTTTTTAATGTAAGTAATTGCTCTTGAATGATTATAAGGTTTTAAAGTTGACAAATATTTCATGAAAGTAAATACGTAATTATATATAATATATATTATATAGATTTTAAAATGAAGTAAGTTATTAATTATGAAAAATATTGATTTGATTCTAAATTTATGTAAAAAGACTTTTTTTAAGTAATTTTTTTAAGTCTTTCTCTTTAAATAAAAGTGAAAAAGATTTGTTTTATTTCCATTTAATTTCCTGCTTTTCTATGACACAAATTTTTTTAATAAACGATCGAATTGTCGGATTTGCATAAGATATTTCGTACAATTCTTTCGCTTATTATTATAATTTGTTAAATAGAGTTTGAGTGGAATTTACTAGCTTTTAGTTAATACTAGAATTTATTATCTAGTATGGGACAGTTAGTTAAATTCTTCTGATCACTTGAGTGATAATGATCTGCACTTTAGAGTTGTATTATCTTAGGATGTTTGGATTTTATTTTAGGTCATTATATCCCCGAGAGACCACAACCCATTTTTCATCGATCTATGAGTCGATAATTTCTTATATTTGGGTAGGCAGACCTATTTGGTTGTGTTAGATTTGTTCAGGTGTAATGCGACTGTTCTTTTGCTATTTGGACCTATGTTACATGCAGCCCTATCAGTTTCTTTGGTTTAGAGTTAAACAATGTTTGCCTATTTTGTTGTGTTAGGTAAATTCACATAGTTAGTCTATTTTTGTTGGGTTAGACTATTACACCATGTGGGGTAGTTTATTTTTGTTAGTTAGACTTATATCAGTCCATTTGGTTTTTAAGCTCCGCGTCGTTGTATTAAACTAATAGTTGACTATTATTATTACATTAGTGGTTATTATTTCTTCAGAGATTTTAGAATGGATATTTGTATTTTTTGGCTCTGAAGAATTTTGAATTATTATAATCATGTTTTGGTGATAGTTTGTCTGAGACTTGATATAAATTTATGAAATGGTCATTTGGATTTATTATATGCCTTATTTATCTGATATGGTTTTAGGCATATTGGAACCTACGAATTGTTATTATTAAGTCATATAATTATGATATCATTATCTCATTTTTCTATTAGATGTACTATAATCTGTTTATTTTAAAAATACTCGGGTCAGGTCAAGACTCTATGGGTACAGAGACTCGTTGACCTCTAGATTTTGGGGAATCATTGAAGTAGACTATTTTGATCGTTTTAGTTTACTTCATACTTGTATGTATTGACATTTATGAGTTATGTCATGTATATTATCTTGTAGTCGTCGTGTACTTGATATAGTAGTTTGGATATGATGTATATATTATGTGGATCTAGTATTGATATTTTGTAGACTCATATTTTACTATGTATATTCTGTATATTATTCCGTTGTTATCTGTGACGTTGATTCTGATTAATTTATATAATATATTGTTCTGAATATTTTAAATTGTTGTGTTTATTACTTTATATTAATATTGTGCATGTCTTAAATTTTTAGTTCAGACGCTCAAAATGGTCATAAAGACGTATCAGTGTTAGTATAAAGATATATCCACATATGATCGCCCTTAGCCAGCCGTATTCTCCATATTATTAGACGACATTACTAGAATGTTCTTTAATAATATGGGTTTAGCGTTGGGGTCATTACAGTTTGGTATTCGAGCTGAATTCAAAACATTATGTAATATAATTTGCACAGAGTCGAAATCTAAACCTAAATGGCGTAGAGTCTCATCTTTTGGGTGTGTGGTAGCTAATGATTTAGTTAACTATTAGGGATAGAAACACAAATGATTTATTGGGAATAATCATTAGGAGATATTGGAAAATTTCAAATTTTACAAATTAATTTTATGAAAGTATTGACAAAATTTTAGAACTCACTTTTATCAAAAGTGAGGTTTTGATGAATAAATATAAATTAGACCATAAATGGCGAAGAATCAAATATTGTTGTGCGTTGATTTGCTAGTGATCAAAGTTGCATAGTGGAAGCAAGAAAATAGCATTCCGCTAAAGGTGATTGTTAATTTGTTTGATTAAAATGTATGTTATTTGTATCAATGTTTATTCAATTTATGCTTAGTTTAAAATATGAAATTGAATAAGACATTCTCACCCAAGAATTCATAATCTCATTTGAATCTAGACGAACCTAATTATTAATAAAAACCAGCGGTTTCTACAAAATAGAATCGTCGAGAAATAATAAAATAGCCTAAGCAATTAATAGTTACTAAACATAGAATGATAAATCCTACATATGTAATCAAATTTAATTGGAAAATATACTTAATAAATAAAATAATATATAATAAAATTTGAATGGATACTTGCTGTTGTAAATAATTGATTAGGATGTGATGTATTTTTTGGAATGCAAATGGTTGATAATGAATGATTATAAATATGTAATATTATAAGTTAATAGTTTTATATAAGCAAGCAAATGATTTGAGTAGGTATGAATATTATTTTCTAAAGTGGTTGAAAAGAATTTTAATGGAATATATTGTGTTGATTTGTAACAACCCGCATATTTATCGATTGTATATTTAAATATTTTATTTAAATATTTCATCCTTAGTCGGATTATGGTCCGAAAACCTACTTTTAGCAAACAGTCGAATTGGGACTCCGGACCACTTCCATTGAGTTCAGAATGCCATTTGCGATCTTTTTAAGTATAAACTTTGATATGTTTGGAGATAGTAGAATTTTGCTACTTTTTCACTTAGGGCTTTGGTTTCGGTTTCAGCCCATTAACCTAACATATGAACCCAACTCCACTCCAACTCTTCATTACTTCATTTCTAATTCCTAATACTCGAGCTTTAGCAACAATGGTGGGAGGAATGGGAAATTAAAACTCCAAGCCCTAATCTTTATTGCAAATTCAAGCTTCTACCTCCAAATTCAAGAAGAAGTTTTGGTAAGCCTTCTCTTCATCTTCTCCAACTCTTTCTCCATTCAATTTCAGAAATTTCCTAAACCTAATTTAGGAAATGTTTCTCTTTTAAGCTTAGATTCAAGCTTGTTGGGTTGGAATTGAAGAGTGATTGTTCTTGCCATTGCTCTATAGCTTCTTCTTCATTGATTTTGTGAAAAGGTGAGATTTTTATCTCACATCTATGACTATAATTATCTTTGGTTGTTGGGTATGAATTTCTAACATTTCTTCATGTGCATTTGCTCTTGATTTGGATTGCTTTTGTGAATATTTCAATTTTTGGGGTTTTAAAGTCAAATTTGTGTGAAAATCCTTTTATGGATGTTTGATCATGCTTTTGGTGATGCATCGAGGAGCATATAGGGCCGGGTTGCCGATTGGTATAAACCCTTAGAGCCAATGTTCGTCCGGTTGCATTTTGGAAGAGTTTGCTCTTCATTTGGATAGGCTGAAAAACAGCCCAGGCATGATTCAGTCGACTGAAATCTCTGTTCAGTCGACTGAATCTGGAACCCGAAAGTTTCCAGGCAGGGTTTAGTGGACTGAAAATCTCTGTTCAGTCGACTGAACCTGGAAACAGAAAGTTTCCAGGAAGGGTTTAGTCGACTGAAATCTCTGTTCAGTCGATTGAACCTGAAAACAGAAAGTTTCCAGGCAAAATTCAGTCAACTGAAAATCTCTGTTCAGTCAACTGAAATCTCTGTTCAGTCAACTGAAATCTCTGTTTAGTCAACTGAATTTGCTATTTCAGCCCACTTTGCCTTTTTGGATTGAATTTCCAATTTGAATCGATTCATGATGATCCTATTTGTTGTTATCATTTATTATGACTTTGATGACTCCTTTTAAGGGATTTTTGAATATCTATTCCGATAGATTCTTTATCGGTTTCTTTGGATTTGATTCATGTCTTCGTATGTGAATTTTGTTTATTGATTATTTCTACAATCATTTCTATGATTTGTCACTTTAAAAATATAAAGGTTTCAATACTAGTAGTAAATATCAAATCTCTTTTCATCAAAACGATTTCAACACTATTTTATTACAAAGCTCGTTTCTTAAAACCGTTTTCCAATCTATTAGTATATACAAACCTTTACCTCACTCGTATGAGAAATCTAATTAACCGACTTAGTAAAACAAGTGGTATGAAACGCTTGCGTTTACTTCATCGGTTAATTCTTGGACTTGTTCAATTGAAACTCTTGTGACAATTTTCTAGTGGAGATCTACAATTTGTTCGTAAATATTTAAGTTAAGCTAGTGGTTATGGGACATGAAGCTAAGCTCATATATTTACTAGCTTAGTGTAATTGACACTTCTTAATGATCGATGATGATCATTTTATGGTTTAGACTAGCAATGTGCGATATGTCTTTGTCCATGTGGAGGACTACGTCATTTTATTGAGCTTCGTCTCATTTCTCGCATGGGTCGTACCTATTTAGGTGCGTCGATGTTTATTTACACATGGGTCGTATCTATTTAGGTGCGTCGATGTTTTTTTACTTCGTGGAGCAATCGGCTTAATAAGTCGGGACATGGGGCGTATCTTTCTAGGTGCATCAACGTTCGTCTATGCATGGGGCGTATCTTTCTAGGTGCGTCGATGTTCGACTTTGCATGGGGTGTATCTTTCTAGGTGCATCGATGTTAGACATTACATGGGGATTATCTTTCTAGGTGCATTGATGTTCGTCTATGCATGGTACGTATCTTTCTAGGTACGTCGATGTTCGACTTTGCATGGGGTGTATCTTTCTAGGTGCATCGATGTTAGACATTACATGGGGCATATCTTTCTAGATACGTCGATGTTGATTTATGCATGGGGCGTATCTTTCTAGGTACGTCGATGCTTATTTATGCATGGGGTGTATCTTTCTAGGTGCATCGATGCTAGACATTACATAGGGCGTATCTATTTAGGTGCATCGATGTTTGTCTTTGCATGGGTCGTACCTTTCTAGGTGCGTCGATGTTTGACTGTGCATGGGGCGTCTCTATTTAGGTGCATCGATGTTCGGTCTATGGAATAGCGTTCCGTTTAGGATTGGCCATCCTTTTCTTGTGATTTCTGGATTTCTAATTGATGATTTCTGGAATTTATGTTTCACCAACTTTTAAAATTGGCATTGATATGTATGTCATTTTATTGTGGCTTGGTGAATGAAATAAAGAATATGACATTCTTTTGATGCTATGAGATTCCTGAGATATTGTATGACTTTTGTGGATTTTCTAATGTATACTTGTCGTAGCATGACATTTTTGGTTATCATACGTCTTTTTATTATATCTCTTCTTATATCTCATTTTATCTGATAATTATAACTAGAATGATCCGTTTATTATTTTCTTATTAAATAATACTCGGGTCAGACTGAGATATTACAGGTGCTTCCTCATGACTTCCTATTTGGAACCATCTTCTGACTTTTGCTTAACTACTTTGATCTGGTAGTTTTTTTTGTATACATTTGAGATATAGACTCCTTGATGTATACATATTCTTTTGTCTAGCACTTGTATCTATTCTTTTGTGATATTGTGGATCTTATTTGACCACTACTCTGATTTACACTTTCATGTGTTATATTCATATATGTTTCCGCCTTAGTGATATGAATTATGTACGACTGATTTATGTTATGCTTATTTCTATATCTGTTTCCGAAGATTATATATAGCCACCGTGTAGTAGCTTTGAGTTTGTGTCGGTATGTCGGATTTCCTCTTTAGATGAAGAGCATGTTATTTTTTTTATCTGGCATATCGGTACTCGCACAAAGCAATTACACGGATGGTCGCTCCTCAACAGCCTTATTCTCCGCGCTAGTTGGCGGCATTACCCCGTAGTGTCCTTGGCTAGCGTGGGTATAGAGGTGAGGCGTCACAGCTTGGTATCAGAGCCAAACTTCGAAACAATACGAAATATTGTAACAAGGATCATCGTCCTAAGTCTATCTTAGGAGTCGTGCTTTAGGATTTAATTCGAGTCTTCGTACCGATTCATCCTATTTTCTTTATGATTCCTTGTTTTATCTATCAAGATTGCTTGATATTCATTTGGTGAATAACCTTTTTCTTCTTCTTTCTTTCTTTCTAAAGGAAGAGAAATGGTTAGACCAGGCCATCCTAGCGCCGGTCAATCTAGTGCTACTCCCCAGGATGGAGTATTTATGTCTGCCCAGCAGCTTCTTGATCTTGTAAAGAATGCTCAAGCAGCCGGACCCATTCCAGAGCCTATTCATCCTAGATCTGGTTTTGCACGCTTGTGCAGAGGCTACACCGATTTGGGTGGAAGGCCATTCAAGGGATCCGAGAGTGTTATAGAAATTCAAGCTTGGCTCAAATCATGCGATCGTATCTTTTCTCGCATGAACCTTATTGATCTACATCGAGTCCAA
The DNA here is from genome assembly GCA_030765085.1 of Allium cepa. Lineage (NCBI taxonomy): Eukaryota > Viridiplantae > Streptophyta > Magnoliopsida > Asparagales > Amaryllidaceae > Allium > Allium cepa. The sequence continues at coordinate 274,160,190 of CM060946.1, forward strand.
GTGGCTTCTAGCATGCTCCAAGAAAGAGCGTTAGATTGGTATGAGCTCTTGACTTTGGAGATTATCGAAGAGGATCTTACTTGGGAGCAATTCCGGGAACGATTCGAACTAAAGTTTGTGCCGGAGGCTGAAAAGGTAACTTTAGCACGGCGTTTTATTGACCTTGTTCAAGGTAAATCTTCTGTGATAGATTATGTCGCATCTTTTGAATCTCTTTCCAAATACGGGGTTGAATACATTAATTCCCTATTGAAGAAAAATCAGAGATTTGTCTATGGCTTGAATAAGAATCTTAAGAAGCCATTACTCCTGAAACTTGAGGTTTCATTTGATCAGCTTATTGATATCGCTCTTCGTCTTGAAAAGGCCGATAGAGAGAGTAATGTTGAAGTTGTGGTTGCCAAACAGAACTTCAACGACAACATGAAGAGGCCAATTAAATTCAAAGGCCCCTTTCCCAACAAGAAAGGGAGGCAAGAAACCCCGGTAGCAAAAGCCCCTACCTCTAGTCGTGGACAATGCTACAATTGTGGTTCCAATGACCACTATGCAAGGGAGTGTCCGAAACCTCTTCATTGTCGCTATTGCAAAAATTCGGGTCACCATATAACTGCATGTCCCATACTTCAAAGTAGGAAGGAGGGAAAGCTCAATGTAGTGCAAGCTCCTAGCAACTCTTCTCTTGGTAAAGGTATTTTTCACTCAATCCTTGATGGCATTGTTTTATTTCGTGATCTTCTTATTTGAGTTATTTTTGATATGGGTTCCATCTCACTAATTTATATCAAAAGAACTTGTTGATTCTTTTTAAACATTTTTGGGCTTGAAGACTACTTTGAGGATTGTGAATCCGGATGGGTCCGCAACACTCAATTTGCTTTCTATTGATGTCGAAATTATTTTATGTGATTTTTCTTTATGAGCCGATATTTTTACTTAGGCTTCGGAATTGACTTTTTTTGAAAGGATTGGCTTAATCATTGTGAAGCCCATATCCTATTTTTCGAGTGGACTATTCATCTTCGACATTTTCTATCTGTTAAGCAGCTTTCTATTTTTCTTTGTGATTCCGATTTCAAATTTTTGGTGGAATCATTTTATTCTTTAAGCTCACATGATGAGGAAAGTGTTATTTCTCTCATCTAAATAGTTTGTGAAACTTTATGATATTTTTGAGCTTGTCTTAGGATTATCACCTAAGTAATCTTTTGTGTGGTGCTAAGGTCTTTTAAGTTCGACTTTACCACCGGTTTTCATTTGCTACGAGTTTCGAAAGTTAGCATTCCACTTACCGCATTCCGCACTCGTTATGATTCCTATGAATGAATTATTATGTCATTCAGTTTGTCCAGCTTATTTCATCCATTTTATGTATCGAGCATTCTATCGAATATCTCGATGACTTCATTTTTGTATTTATTGATTTTGGATGAAAATAGCAATTTAAAATTTTGCAAATCTTTTTCATAAGATTTATTTATAAGTATAATTGGATTTTTGTTCTTAAAACGAACAAATAATATTCTTGAAAGTTTTTAAGAAATATGTTTATCATATAGAGGATGGTTTTGTGATTGCATTGCCCATTTAGTGTTTTAAGAATTCTGGTCGATGCGCTTGATCAACGTTATAGATAGGAATCTCCTAAACGCTTTGATGAGACAGTCAGACACGATATATTGACTTGTAAAAATGTAAAAAATTTCTAGAATGATTATTACATAATGATAAATGTAATTTTGAAAGTTTTAGCTTTTCGAGAAAGAAGATTATTTGAAAGAATTATTTTCTGATACTCTTATTCTTGTGATTCCCGAAGGGAACCAAGACTTTATCTTTTGTACCAATGCTAATCGTATTGGTTTGGATGTCATTCTCTTGCAAAAGAGAACGTGCTATCACTTGTGCTTCTAAATCATTAAAGCCGATCGAGACTAGGTATGCCACTCATGATCTAGTGCTCGCGGCTATTGTTTTCGCTTTTAGAGTTTGGCATCATCATTTTTGGGGGAGAAATTTGTTCTCCACCTCGATCATAAATCTTTGGAATATTTATTTTCTCATAAGGAACTTCATGTTGACTCGAGTTCCTGGCATCTTATGATCTTGATATTCTTTTATTCCCAGAAGGAAAATCGTGTTGCCAATGCGCTTTGTCGTAAGCAACAAGTGGTTGATTCTTTGATGATGTCTGAGTGGAATTATCTTTTTATTAATTTCATCGGACGTTTTGCTATACTTCGTTTTATTGAGCTTTATCTCATTTCTTTTATGGGCTTGCGTCTGTTGTTCTTTTATGGTGTTCGGTTCATTGGACATATCGTTTTTGTACTACGCCGTTGTTCCAAATTATTCGAGTTTTAGTTTCTTGGGCGTACTGTTATTATACTACGTTGTTGCACCGGCTCAATTTTCTGTTATTCATGACGTTTTCTCACGTCTTTCTACTACGGAAATGCCTTAGGGATTCCGATTTTTATTCTTGAGCCCGCTGTTATTGAGGAAATTGAAGTTTCACCAGATTTGACTTATGAGCAACATTCCATTCGCATCATTGCTTCAGAGTTGAGCGCCTTCGGAATAAAGATGTTCTTCTTGTGGAAGTTCAATGGTTCTCAGATCCTTAGGATTGCTCTTGGGAATCCTGGGAATTCATCGAGCGATCCCATTTAGGCTTACTCTTTCATGCTCTTTATGGTGAACTTCCTATTTCAAATTTCTTTTGTGATGATATGCTTTTACGGTTGTTACTCTTTATTTTCTTCTTAAGTATTGCAAGGACGCAATTTCTTTAAGGAGGGGAGTCTGTAACAACCCGCATATTTATCGATTGTATATTTAAATATTTCATCGTTAGTCGGATTATGGTCCGAAAACCTACTTTTAGCAAACAGTCGAATTGGGACTCCGGACCACTTCCATTGAGTTCAGAACGCCATTTGCGATCTTTTTAAATATAAACTTTGATATGTTTGGAGATAGTAGAATTTTGCTACTTTTTCACTTAGGGCTTTGGTTTGGGATTCAGCCCATTAACCTAACATATGAACCCAACTCCACTCCAACTCTTCATTACTTCATTTCTAATTCCTAATACTCAAGCTTTAGCAACAATGGTGGGAGGAATGGGAAATTAAAACTCCTAGCCCTAATCTTTATTGCAAATTCAAGCTTCTACCTCCAAATTCAAGAAGAAGCTTTGGTAAGCCTTCTCTTCATCTTCTCCAACTCTTTCTCCATTCAATTTCAGAAATTTCCTAAACCTAATTTAGGAAATGTTTCTCTTTTAAGCTTAGATTCAAGCTTGTTGGGTTGGAATTGAAGAGTGATTGTTCTTGCCATTGCTCTATAGCTTCTTCTTCATTGATTTTGTGAAAAGGTGAGATTTTTATCTCACATCTATGACTATAATTATCTTTGGTTGTTGGGTATGAATTCCTAACACTTCTTCATGTGCATTTGCTCTTGATTTGGATTGGTTTTGTGAATATTTCAATTTTTGGGGTTTTAAGTCAAATTTGTGTGAAAATCCTTTTATGGATGTTTGATCATGCTTTTGGTGATGCATCGAGGAGCATATAGGGCCGGGTTGCCGATTGGCATAAACGCTTAGAGCCAATGTTCGTCCGGTTGCATTTTGGAAGAGTTTGCTCTTCATTTGGATAGGCTGAAAAACAGCCCAGGCATGATTCAGTCGACAGAAATCTCTGTTCAGTCGACTGAATCTGGAACCCGAAAGTTTCCAGGCAGGGTTTAGTCGACTGAAAATCTCTTTTCAGTCGACTGAACCTGGAAACAGAAAGTTTCCAAGCAGGGTTTAGTCGACTGAAATCTCTGTTCAGTCGACTGAACTTGGAAACAGAAAGTTTCCAGGCAGAATTCAGTCAACTGAAAATCTCTATTCAGTCAACTGAAATCTCTGTTCAGTCAACTGAAATCTCTGTTTAGTCAACTGAATTTGCTATTTCACCCCACTTTGCCTTTTTGGATTGAATTTCCAATTTGAATCGATTCGTGATGATCCTATTTATTGTTATCATTTATTATGACTTTGATGACTCCTTTTTAGGGATTTTTGAATATCTATTCTGATGGATTCTTTATCGGTTTATTTGGATTTGATTCATGTCTTCGTATGTGAATTTTGTTTATTGATTGTTTCTACAATCATTTCTATGATTTGTCACTTTAAAAATATAAAGGTTTCAATACTAGTAGTAAATATCAAATCTCTTTTCATCAAAACGATTTCAACACTATTTTATTACAAAGCTCGTTTCTTAAAACCGTTTTCCAATCTATTAGTATATACAAACCTTTACCTCACTCGTATGAGAAATCTAATTAAACGACTTAGTAAAACAAGTGGTATGAAACGCTTGCGTTTACTTCGTCGGTTAATTCTTGGACTTGTTCGATTGAAACTCTTATGAAAATTTTCTAGTGGAGATCTATAATTCGTTCGTAAATATTTAAGTTAAGCTAGTGGTTATGGGACATGAAGTTAAGCTCATATATTTACTAGCTTAGTGTAATTGACACTTCTTGATGATCGATGATGATCATTTTATGGTTTAGACTAGCAATGTGCGATGTCTCTTTGTCCATGTGGAGGACTGTACTTCATTTTATTGAGCTTCGTCTCATTTCTCGCATGGGTCATACCTATTTAGGTGCGTCGTTGTTTATTTACACATGGGTCGTATCTATTTAGGTGCGTCGATGTTTGTTTACTTCGTGGAGAAATCGGCTCAATAAGTCGGGACATGGGGCGTATCTTTCTAGGTGCGTTGATGTTCGTCTATGCATGGGGCATATCTTTCTAGGTGCGTCGATGTTCGACTTTGCATGGGGTGTATCTTTCTAGGTGCATCGATGTTAGACATTACATGGGGCGTATCTTTCTAGGTGCGTTGATGTTAGTCTATGCATGGGACGTATCTTTCTAGGTACGTCGATGTTCGACTTTGCATGGGGTGTATCTTTCTAGGTGCATCGATGTTAGACATTACATGGGGCGTATCTTTCTAGATACGTCGATGTTGATTTATGCATGGGGCGTATCTTTCTAGGTACGTCGATGCTTATTTATGCATGGGGTGTATCTTTCTAGGTGCATCGATGCTAGACATTACATGGGGCGTATCTATGTAGGTGCGTCGATGTTTGTCTTTGCATGGGTCGTACCTTTCTAGGTGCGTCGATGTTTGACTGTGCATGGGACGTCTCTATTTAGGTGCGTCGATGTTCGGTCTATGGAATAGCGTTCCGTTTGGGATTGGCCATCCTTTCCTTGTGATTTCTGGATTTCTAATTGATGATTTCTGGAATTTATGTTTCACCAACTTTTACAATTGGCATTGATATGTATGTCATTTTATTGTGGCTTGGTGAATGAAATAAAGAATATGACATTCTTTTGATGCTATGAGATTCTTGAGATATTGTATGACTTTTGTGGATTTTCTAATGTATACTTGTCGTAGTATGACATTTTTGGTTATCATACGTCATTTTATTATATCTCTTCTTATATCTCATTTTATCTGATAATTATAACTAGACTGATCCGTTTATTATTTTCTTATTAAATAATACTCGGGTCAGACTGAGATATTACAGGTGCTTCCTCATGACTTCCTATCTGGAACCATCTTCTGACTTTTGCTTAACTACTTTGGTCTAGTAGTTTTTGTTGTATACATTTGAGATATAGACTCCTTGATGTATACATATTCTTTTGTCTAGCACTTGTATCTATTCTTTTGTGATATTGTGGATCTTATTTGACCACTACTCTGATTTACACTTTCATGTGTTATATTCATATCTGTTTCCGCCTTAGTGATATGAATTATCTGCGACTGATTTATGTTATGCTTATTTCTATGTTTGTTTCCGAAGATTATATATAGCCACTATGTAGTAGCTTTGAGTTTGTGTCGGTATGTCGGATTTCCTCTTGAGATGAAAAGCATGTTATTTTTTTATCTGCATATCGGTACTCGCACAAAGCAATTACACGGATGGTCGCTCCTCAACACCCTTATTCTCCGCACTAGTTGACGGCATTACCCTCAGTATCCTTGGCTAGCGTGGGTATAGAGGTGGGGCGTCACATGATTGGTCCGTTGATTGGTTTATGAATTTGGGTTGATAGAGTAGCTAACGTATCTATAGAGATTTCTAAACGCTTAAAACGAGGCAGAATCGACATAGTGTTTTAAAGTTGTAACAAGATATTATTTTCTTGAAGTTTTATGTTGTATTATAAAGTCATATAATTTAGAAATATAAAAATAATGTTCTCCAAATTTAATCATCTTCAAACAACGTATACAGCCATGCGATTAGTGTGAAGTTGAGTAATGGTAAGACATTATTGATATAAAATTCTAGATAATCAACTTGCAACCAATGGATGAGATAAATCGCTAAAATATCATGGTACGGTGATGTTGTATATTTTATTATAAATTAAGTTTGGAAAGTATATATATAATGATATTCGTTAAAGTTGAATTCCAAAAGCATTCTCTAATGATATATCCATAGATATAATAGATTGTTTGAATAGAGAAAAAGAAATAAAAGTGGAAGGTTCTACATACACACACAAGAGAACAATGCCTTGAAATATATATATATATATATATATATATATATATATAAATAGTAAGCATATGGTTCTTTAAGCAAGAAGATAATAATAAAGTATAGCAGCTTGATCTATTCCCAAAAAATACACACATCCTATCCCTTGAACACTATGTTTACCATAGTTATGTCCTGGTAGACATATTAAATTATGCTAATATTGACACTGACATTGATAGTTAACCTTTTTGAATAAAGCATTGTGTTTTAATAATACAATTCTCAAATGTCCTCACCAAATATGTTGTTCATTCATTTGTAGGATGTATAGATTAATAACATTGTAAAGATTCAATGCTTATTGTACACGAGTGACAGTATGTAACAAACAAAATCTCTACTACTAATAAAAAAATTTGTTGAACTAATTTACTCGGTGTATTTTTAAATTCCAAAAATGCCCTTTCTTTCCGTTTAAATATTGCTACTCAAACAAAATATCAACGTAAACAATAACACAAACAACCCGTGTGCGAAGCACGGGCCCATACTAGTATAAGTAACAACAATGGGACATGCTTCTTTTACTCCTACATTTGAGAATTCTATGCTCTATCTTTTGAAGTTTGTATTTAATTTTCTTTAATACTATGATCTTTCCTAAGTAATATGTAAGTTCATCTCTTTGTTTGGATTGCAGTTCAATTCTGATAGATATAGTGTTAGGAGCATATTATAAGCGCTGCTATTTTTCAGGAGTCATAATATCAATCATTGTTCTTGTATGACTCATCTTACAAGTGAAACTAAAGTCCAATTCATTATATTTAGGATAAATAATATATAACGGGTAGGTCATGCCTTGGAAATTTTCAGCTATGCATTATGAGCAACACTCTTTGTTTAGTATTTTCAAATTCAAATAATTGACCTTAGTGTGGCCGATGATACTGTATTTAGGTTCTGAATACTTGTAGCAGACGTTCAAATAATTTTCTTCATGAAGTTAGCACTATTCTATATGCTAGTTTTCTGGAACACGTAATTTGCATAGCTATATGTTTTTAAGGTAAAATGATGGAATATACATCTTTAATAAATAGTTGTAATATCTTTGATGTCGCACTTTTTTGGTGTAGGCGTGAACTACCAAAAATGCCCTCTACATATATTATCGAATCTTAATATCACCTAAAAGTAGGATTTGATAAATAAACTTCATTTACCAATTCAAAATGCTCTTTTGTAAATATTATCAAATCTTACTATCACTTTAAAATAGGATCTAATAAATAAACTTTTTTACCAATTCAAAAGCCACATCAACAAGTATTACCAGATCTTAATATCGCTTAAAAATAGATCTAAAAAATATTTTTTTTTACAAATTCGATCTTTATTAATTAATAATAGAAATAAAATTCAAACTTACTAAATATTAGATGTTGAAGCATTGAATAAAAATTCAAACCAACTCCACCTGAATGTGTTAAACATATATAATTTGTAGAAAAATAATTTAGCGTGAAGCGTGTATTGTAACGCTCGTAACTTATATGTTGTTTTCATTTTTTATGGAATACATACAACTTATACTATTGTTTTAATTTTTTTGGCACCGGGATACAAATCATAACTAGTATAACCGCACAACGGTGGAAAAATCGACTGTTGGGTAATATGATATCAAAGCAAAAAATTATTTGTTAATTTTTTTCTTAATTATAAATTTGATGAAAAATTAACTGTGTTTTTACAAAAAATGAAAGTAAATGGAAAAATGTAAATCCAATTAAACTAAGGATTGTAAATGTAAGCCAACTTGATATTAAAGATCTACTATCAGTATATTGATATGAATCGCTTACAGCTATATATATATATACATACATATCAAGAATGATCGATATACTCTTAATTTGAGCTTCTTTATAGCTTTAAATCATTATTGGATTTGAAAAATAAAAGAAAAAATCAAACAAGTATAAGCCCGCATTAATTAAATATTCATGAATATTTAAGTGAAGAAGATGAAAAATGCAAGAATAGATGCAGTAAATAAATCACATAGTATTGAAATATAATATTTAAATAAATTACCTAAAAGTACCAATGTTATTCAAAAACATAACATCGCTCAAATAAAAATACTAAAATAGTAACTAACATTGCTGAAATAGTGGGAGCATATTTTATATTATAACGATCAATATAACATAGTGCAATTATGAGCAAATACATAAGAACTCATAGTTTTGAACATAAAGACTTCACACGTTTACATTTCTTGCAACCTCCACTTGTATCACCATTTACTTTCAACAACCTACATTTGGTACCATAGCAAGGCCGTAAATAAATGTTAGCTACTGAATAAATAAGATTAAGCTAACAATTGAATCAGAATAATCATTGCTTCCTTGGTCTACGTTGTCTCATTTTTTCGTTAATACTATACTCAGGTGCTTGAAAAATATTAGTATTAGTGACGCAGCAGATTATAACGAATGACGACGAAATGTGGATTTCGTGTCAAACTAATCGAAGAAACAATTAGATGAAGCAATATAAATCGATGGATTGAAAGATACCGAATGCCCAAATTCGTTGATCACCAAAAGATACCGAATTCTAGTTATCCCCAACACGTTGATCGCGCATGATACCGTGTTAAAAGATCTACGATTCTTCGACATTGATCCCGCGCACGAGATTCCGTGAATCGGCTTCAAATCCGTTGATTCGAGCGCACTCGAATACCGCAAATGGAGAAAGGAGACAATGCTCAACTTTCAATTTCAACGTGGCACAAACCACACAAACACAAAGTTTATTCAAAATCAACCAACCTTATAAATGACCCACACATCCCTATTTATAGGGTTACAACTCACACTAGGTCGTTAACGACCTAACAAAACCGACCTAAACATCACAAACACAACAGATACATGACCTACACAGGTGGCCGACCTAACTCATATACACAAACGACCTACGACCTAATATGTACAATACAACATCATGCTACCCAACAACAACGACTTAACAATTTATACATTCGACCCAATATTTACAACACGAGTTACGACCTAAGCAACACAGCAACATAGGCATCTTCACGCGACCTAGGGCTTGAGTGACCTAAACTCTGGTAGGCTTCAGTGACATACGACCTTGCGACCTAAGAAGATGGGCGACTCAAGCTTCAAGGCGGCTTAAGAACAAGCGGCTTCATTCTGCGTTGTGAGTTAGGTCGTTCGCGACTTATATTGAAGCGACCTAAAGAAACTCGCGAATCCTGGTTTTCGCGGCATAAGGAAAACTCGCGACTTACTGAAGCTAACGTTCCATCACTGTTTTGCTTGAGCGACCTACGCTTGAATGTTGCATCATTAATCTGGGGAGGTTGTGAGTCGTTAGGTCGCTGGTATGCCTTATCGTTCATCCCATTAACACGCGAGCGACCTTCACTAGGTCGTGTGCGACCTAAGGCCATCGAACGACTCAAAACCACTGAGTTAGTAGATTGCGCTGCATCATCTTCCTCCGGTTGCAAAGAATTCGTCCTCGAATTTGCACCTTCCTTTACTTCAACAAGTTCAGTCGCACAATACGGAATCAAGTATTTGACATTGAAAACATCAGAAGTATGAACATTATCCGGCAACCTCAACTGATACGCGTTCTCATTTATTTTCTTCATGATCTCTAAAGGACCAATCCTTCTAGCAGCTGGCTTGTTATATGTTCCAACTAGAAAAAGATATTTCGTCAAAACGGCGTAAACCAAATCACCTTCTCTGAAGTTCACACTCCTTCGCTTCTTATCCGCCATTTGTTTATACTTCTCATTTGATGCGAGCAATCGTTCATTAACAACTTTGTGGCATTCTTGCAAATCACTCACCAAATCACTAGCTCGTTTAATAACCCCTTTCTGGAATGGAACTATCGATAAATCCAACGTTCCCTTCGGAATTGCTGAATACACAACTTGAAATGGGCTGAATCCAGTGCTACGATTAACTGCATGGTTGTGTGCAAACTCTGCTTGACATAACTTCACATCCCAGCTTTTCAAATTGTCTTTCACAAGACATCTCAATAAGTTTCCCAACGATCTATTCACCACTTCCATTTGCCCATCTGTTTGCGGATGATAGGCGCTACTAAACTTCAGCTTCGTTCCAACCATCTTCCACAAACTCATCCAAAAATGACTTAAGAATCGAGTGTCCCTGTCTGAAACAATAGATTCAGGTAATCCATGAAGTCGATAGATCTCTCTGAAATATAATCGAGCGACATTAACGGCATCTGCGGTATTCTTACAAGCAATAAAATGTACCATTTTTGAAACCTGTCCACCACAACAAATATAGAATCATTCCCCCTTTGAGTTCTAGGCAAACCCAAAACGAAATCCATGCTGATATCAACCCATGGTCTGGTAGGCACAGGCAATGACATATACAATCCTGCATTCGTAGCTGTTCCTTTGGAAACTTGACATATGTGACATCTTTCCACAAATATTTCAACTTCATTTCTCATGGAAGGCCAAAAATATGATTGAGAAATCAACTGCAAAGTACGATCTCTTCCCACATGTCCTTCTTCGTGCAATTCTTTCACAATCTTCATTCGCAAACTACAATCTGGAATACATAATCGATTTCCTTTGAAAAGAAAACCATCCACTAACACTTACTCGTCCGTCTTTCCCTTCTCAACTTTATCCACAACCTTGGCAAAGTAAGAATCATCAACAAACAACTCTGGAAGTACTTCAAACCCCGTCACTTCAACCTTCATTGTAGTCAACAAATGATTCCTTCTACTCAATGCATCTACCACACGGTTCGTAATTCCCGCTTATGTTTCACAACAAATGTAAATTGCTGCAAGTATGCAATCCACGATGCATGCCTAGCTGCAATCTTGTCCTGCCCTTGCAAATGCTTCAACGCTTCATGGTCCATATACAAAACAAACTCCTTATGGAACAAATAATGTCTCCAGTATTTCAGGGCTTGCACAATAGCATAAAATTCGACATCATATGTATTATATCTCATCTTTGCTCCCGATAGCTTCTCACTGAAATAAGCAATAGGACGTCCTTTCTGACTCAACACCCCTCCAATCCCAACCTTCGATGCATCAATATGTAACTCAAACAACAGCTGAAAATCCGGCAAAACTAGAAATGGTGTTGTCGTCAAAAGTTCCTTGATTCGCTCAAAAGCAACTCCTGCTTCCTCTGACCGTGAAAATTGCTTCTCCTTCATACAATCAGTAACTGGTGCCATCACACTACTGAAGTGTGGAATAAATCTTCGGTAGAATGATGCTAAACCATGAAAACTTCTAACTTCGGTTATCGTCCTGGGTTGTGGCCAATTTCTGACAGCTTCTACTTTGCTTTCATCCACTTGAATACCCTCCTTTGACAGAACATATCCCAGAAATAAAACACTGTACGTCATGAACACGCACTTCTTTGCTGCTGCATAGAATTGCTCCTATCGCAGAATAAACAGCACTTCTCGCAAATGCTGGATATGCTATTCCATACTCCCACTATAGATCAAAATATCGTCAAAGTAAACTACTGCGAACTTCCCAATAAATGGTCCGAAAATCTGGTTCATCACTCTCATAAAAGTACTAGGAGCATTTGACAAGCCAAACGACATAACTAGCCATTCGTATAGACCTTCCCTAGTTTTAAAAGCAATCTTCCACTCATCACCCGGTCTAATACGAATCTGATGGTATCCACTCTTCAAGTCAATCTTTCAAAACACAACAGCCCCGCTCAACTGATCAATCAAGTCATTGAATCTCGGCATAGGAAACCTGTATCTCTCACAGTGATTTTGTTTAGAGCCCGACTGTCCGTACACATCCTCCACGAACCATCCTTCTTCGGTACCAATAAGGCTGGCACTGCACAAGGACTCAAGCTCTCTTGTATGCGCCCTTGTTCAAGCAATTCTTCTACCAGCCTTCTCAGTTCTTCATGCTCCTTAGGACTCATCCTGTAATGCGGTCTATGTGGTAACACTGCTCCTGGAACAAGATTAATCTGATGTTGTATGTCTCTCAACGGTGGTAATTCTTTTGGCAACTCTTCAGGAAACACATCTTCAAATTCCTCCAACACTGGTTTGACTTCCTCTGGAACTTCAACCTCCTTACTACTTTCACGTCCGATCAACAAAAACACTTCAGGCTCATCCTCCACTTCCTTGACAAATTCCTTCAAAGATAACAAAGTCTTTAGTTCTTCAATCTCCTCCAACTTGCTTTCTTCTTGTTGTCGTTTCTTAGGAACCAAAGTGATTTTAGTGCCCTCGAACATGAAACTGTAGCTATTAGTACGACATCATGTTGCACAGCTCTATCATACTGCCACGGTCTCTCCAACAATAGATGACATGCATCCATATCCACAACATTACACCAAATCTCATCTTTATATTTCTTTCCAATCGAAAAATTTACACAAGCTCTTCGATTAACCTTCACTTCACCACCTTTCCTCAACCAAGCTAACTTGTAAGGTTTAGGATACTTCTCAGTCTTTAATTCCAGCTTCTTTACAGCCTCTGTAGAAATGATATTGTCACAACTTCCCGCATCGATGACAAACTTGCAAACCCTTCCCAATATAGTACATGTTGACTGAAAGATGCTACTCCTCAACCAACTTGAATCATCCTCTTGCTTTGGTGTCAAACAAGTTCTCCTCATCATCAAATTACGTCCCTCGTCTCCCGACAATAATTCTTCCTCCTCAGCTTGTGGCGAATTGGAACATTCTACTTCTTCATCCTCATCCTCAACCTCAGCAACCATCGCTCGCTTCTTTGGCTTCAGACATTCATTGCTCTTGTGACCAAACTCCTGACAATTAAAGCATTTGATACCACTATTGACCTTGGTCTTAGCAACTTCATTGAAAACTGGTTTCGCAACAGCCTTGGAAACATTCGCATTGCTACTAGCCCCTTTCACTTGATTGTTGGAATTTGTAAACATACCACCTCCTCTTCTCCCTTGTTTCTCCCAAGCAAGTGCTTTCTGATGTGCTTCTGCAACAGATCTCGGATCAAACATATTCACCATATCCTGGATCTGCATTCTCAACCCTCCAACAAACCTAGCAGTCAACTGTTCCTCTGTCTCCATGATATCATTCCTGGGAATCAATTGATAAAATTCATCCGCATAATCATTCACTGACTTTGTTCCCTGTCTCAAGTTCTGCAATCGCTGATACATAAGAGACCGATAATTATAAGGCAAGAACGTAGCCTTCATCAACTTCTTCATCTTCTCCCATGATTCAATCTTTGACTTTCCCATCCTTTCCCGTGTAAGTTTAGTTTGTTGCCACCATGCCATAGCTCTTCCTCTCAAACGAGTAGCAACTAACTTAACTATGCGATGCTCAGAAACTTCCTTAAAATCAAAATTTTCTTCAACATTAGATAACCAATCCAGAAATTCTTCAGCTACCATACCTCCCTTGAATTCTAGAATTTCCATCTTCATCCCCGACTCCCATTTACGATTATCTTCTACCTCCTGATAGTGATTTCGTACTTGGTCTCGATCTCAATAATGAACACTATATCTACCACCATCTTCATCAAAATCAAATGTACTTCGATATCGATCTCGACCATCAACATCTCTATGATCATGCATATCTCTTCTACTATGTCTTTCAGCATTACGATATGGCTCATCTCCAAACTCACGTGGAGTTCTTCTCTCTTCGTTTCTATACTCATGGTGATCTCTTCTCGTTGAAACTGATGATTCTCTTTGATCTCGATGGGATTGTGGTGACACCCTCCTCGCTTCCGTAGCCGATGGCGAAACTCTGTTTCCTCCATGGTTCGAGACTGGTGACCTTCTCCTTTGACTTTGACTCAAATCATTCATCAATTTCTCTAACTTCCCAATACCTTCATCAAACTTTTCATTGATGCGTTGTTCCATTTACTCAGCTTCTTCTCTTCTATACAACACTTCAACATTTTGATGACGATTAGCTCTTCTTGGCGGCGTGATCTCTAACAACAATCTTCAACAAACTCGGCTTTAATTTCTTCAACTGAACTGATACCAACTGACTTTCGGCCTTGATCTACACAAGTGATACACGCCTCCACTTATAGCTCGGATCTACCTTCTCTACTTGCTCTCGGTTTGAACAAATCTCCCACAAACTTGAACAAGCTCGGCTCTATTCTTCAAAATGACGCACGGCTTCAACTTGAACAAATCTCCCACAAACTTGAACAAGTTCGGCTCGGCTTTGAACAACACTTCACTTAGCTCGGCTTTGCTTGATTTAGCTCGGCCTTGACTCTTCAAACTCTTCTCTTTGGCTCCAAGGACTCGGCTTAGCTATGATTGGCTAAGTCTAGCTCTGATACCAAACTGACGCAGCGGATTATAACGAATGACGACGAAATGTGGATTTCGTGTCAAACCAATCGAAGAAACGATTAGATGAAGCAATATAAATCGATGAATTGAAAGATACCGAATGCCCAAATTCGTTGATCTTCAAAAGATACCGAATTCTAGCTATCCCCAACACATTGATCGCGCACGATACCGTGTTAAAAGATCTACGATTCTTCGACAATGATCTCGCGCATGAGATTCTGTGAATCGACATCAAATCCGTTGATTCGAGCGCACTCGAATACCGCAAATGGAGAAAGGAGGCAACGCACAACTTGCAATTTCAAAGTGGCACAAAGCACACAACACAAAGTTTATTCAAAATCAACCAACCTTACAAATGACCCACACAACCCTATTTATAGGGTTACAACCCACACTAGGTCGTTAACGACCTAACAAAACCGACCTAAACATCACAAACACAACAGATACACGACCTACACAGATGGCCAACCTAACACATGTACACAAACGACCTACGACCTAATATGTACAATACAACATCATGCTACCCAACAACGACGACTTAACAATTTATACATTCGACCCAATATTTACAACACGAGTTACGACCTAAGCAACACAACAACATAGGAATCTTCACGCGACTTAGGGCTTGAGCGACCTAAACTCTGGTAGGCTTCAGCGACATACGACCTTGCGACCTAAGAAGATGGGTGACTCAAGCTTCAAGGCGGCTTAAGAACAAGCGGCTTCATTTTGCGTTGTGAGTTAGGTCGTTCGCGACCTATATTGAAGCGACCTGAAGAAACCCACGAATCCTGGATTTCGCGGCATAAGGAAAACTCGCGACTTACTGAAGCTAACATTCCATCACTGATTTGCTTGAGCGACCTACGCTTGAATGTTGCATCATTAATCTAGGGAGGTTGTGAGTCGTTAGGTCGCTGGTATGCCTTATCGTTCATCCCATTAACACGCGAGCGACCTTTACTAGGTCTTGTGCGACCTAAGGCCATCGAACGACTCAAAACCACTGAGTTAGTAGATTGCGCTGCATCAATTAGCATTTTGAGCTTCCGTGTCAACAGGAAGTTTACCTTTTCTAGCATTGAACAACTCACTGAAATGATCATTCCCAGCTACTATTGACAAAATGGACCGGTTAACAATAAACCATAGCTAATTGTCGAGTGTTTGAAAGCATCCCAATGCAAGGTGCCATATATAGCGATAAACTATTTCCTTGCTACTGATTAATAGATATAGTATCAATGATACTTCTATTAGCTTTATTCTAAACAGTCAAGCACCTCCTTCTTTTGCCATGATGTTGGGTCTCAACCTGCCTAAGAGTAAAGGAACCATTTAAGTCATGTTGGATTTTTTTCCTTTCCAATCAGTGTAAAGTGAAGACTGAATCTCATGGTATATACCATTGTCTAAAATAGACCAACCAGTACCACCATCCTACAATATAATAAAACAAAGTAGGATAACACAGAATAGAAAAAGAAACATTATATCCTTTTTACATGTTTATGCACAATCTCGTCCGCATGATGTTATACAACACGTAGGCCACTACCATTTAAAATGTTCAATGAAATAATTTGCTAAATATAAGCAATCAAAGCTTTGAGAATTTGAATAAAAGCAACTAAGATATAAAAATAAGCTATGTTCTCAAACCTACAGTATAATCCAGTTTATTATCGAAATTGAAATGGCGTCATGAGAAGTCGCAATAAACATAGTTTCTTAGAGTAAAATTTATATGTTGTTTTAATACAAGCATTGATGACCTTGAGGAAGCATATAATAATTAGAAGGAAATATTGAAGGAAAAGGCAGTACACCTAAATCGATGGAAAAACATGAATATTGAATTTAAATAGGGTCTTACCACAAACTCGAAGCAAAGAAGGCACTAATGGGAACAATGCATGTCTCATTTCTGCCAAATATGTTAAAGATATTAGCACTAATAAATATTTTTCTTAAAAATTAATTATTATAAGAAGAAAAAATGATGATTGTTTTTATTAACCATTTATTCAAGAGGCACTGCATTCAAACGTTCTTCCTCTAATAATCTAGAAGGTAGGCCTTTGGATTTTCTAATTTATGCAAGTCTTTCAAAAGAAAACATGGGATTGAAAATAAGATTCCTTAATTTTCTAGTTCTTGATAATGCAACAAATGTTAAATCAAGACTTTCTCGATCGTCGATACTAATGATTATTAGTCCATAACTTTTATGTATTGTTATTGCCCAACATTAAATCCATGCTCATTAAAGGCGATGTATCTATATATTATTTGTCATATATGCCTGAACATGGTAAAAGGTAGTGATTAATTAAACAAAAGTGCTTATAGATTCAGGCTTTGCTTCTAATTGACTGGTTCTTTTCAAAGCATTCTTATATGAATGATCCATAACATCAATAGCCCCAATATTTAATGACATACATAGTAGTTGGAGGTACATGAGGAAAACGAAATATGTATGCCCCGATACTTGAAACCATAACTATCATGAACCATGCTAGCGTGCTTGGTTTCTAATGGATTTGACAATGTTGTTCTTGCATAAACATGTTTTTAAAAGGAAAATTGATTAACTGAAACCATTTGTTTGTTCAATATCATTAATATCGAACCAATCAACCTCCTAATATACAATAAATGTTAGGATTTGACTATTTGCAATACAATGAAACATTTCTCTTATTATAGTTCAGTTGCAATGCTTGTGATCAACACTCAGTTTGAGCATTGTCCTAACAATATACTAGCAAGAAACTAAATTTGGTTTCTCTAGTTACATGTTGGAGCAACACATATTTAGTAGAACCTAAACTAGTTGCTCCAACCAACATTTTCAAAACGAGATTTGAATTGTAAAGCGCAAAGTTAAAATTTCAAATCAAAACGAGATTCAAATCGCATATCTTAGATTCAAAAGACTTGTATTTTAAGTTGCACGCAGTTTGTAATTGACTTTGACGTTTGAACTTCCACAATTAAACATAATACTCAATATTCTCTCTTATTCCACTTTTATTTTTTTTCGAAACATTATTATAGGAATTGTGAATCTAAGTAAGTGTATTAAATATGTTAATGCGAGTTGAATGTTTTTTTATTTATTGTTTTGACCAAGTTTGAATCAGAATGTAAATCGAATCGTTAAGGAAGAATCTGATCTGAATCAGAAGTTAAATTCGTAAGATTTTTAGGATTTCTAACAACAATGGCTCCAGCTACATGTTGGAGAAACATATATTTATTACAAAACACATAATGCACAAATCTAACTACATCAACATTATGCTCCAATTAAAGATATTAGACACTCAATGCATGAAGTTATTATAGCCCCCGTACTTCGTACTCCAATTACATGTTCAAAAAGAATTTTCTAAGTTTCAAATGAATGTTTTAGGTCTATAAATAACCTTTAAGCAGTCAGAGGTAGAGAATTGATAAATCCCTAACAAAAGGAGCTAGGCAATCAATAGCACTTGTATGTAGGGAAATGATAAATCCCTAACAAAAGGAGCTAGACAATCGGTAGCAATTGTACTGGTCTAATTATCCTACCAGTCATATTGGAAAACCAAAAGCGAATCTAACTACCAAGCACTAATAGTTACTTTCTTTCATAAATTATATGAAAAAAGTAAAACAATATATGTAAAGCTCAGAAGATGATTTTAATTATACTATATAAAATCACATGTTTGAGATTACTCCATACATTATGATCTGGACCCTTCCCATCCTGTGTCACTCTTATGTCAATGTCTGCACCCTGAATAAAGCAAGAAACATGATTCTTAATAAACTGCAAGATCTACAATTTAAGGTCAAAGACAAGTAAAATCAGGGTAACAAATCAAACACCTACCATGGCCATAGCTCCAAAATGTGCAGCAACAGCAACGATAATGCTTCCAGTTCCCACAAATGGATCATAAACGAATTTTCCTGACTGAGCTAAGCCTTGATTGGCCATAAGAAATGCCATTTCTGCATCCATACTGTGGGGCCAAGATAGTTATGGCTTTTCAATTGATATGTAGGCAATAATGTACTATCTGCACCTCCAACCTCTCAAACTAAAATATGGTCTTTTGCACAATTGGTGGTAGACCATTCTTGGAATCCTAATCATCGGTTTCCATAAGCCAGAATTTATGATCTGGGTTTTGCAAGTTAACCTTAACCTAAATTTATGATATGAAAATGTATGTCTGAAAGTCTAGGATAGCAAGAAGAAATTTGGATGATAAATATAAACATGCTACTATAATTACCAATCGCCAAGTAAACAAACTATAACATATCCTAACATGAAGAGTACATAAAAAGTTACATCAGCGCTAAATGTGCAAGATGCCACTTCACACAAACCTGGAATGGTATGTACTCAAATGAACGAATACGTTCATTTTGTTATTGAAATGTGAGTGTCTTCCCAATAGTGTCGACAAAAATTCTAAAAGTGTTATATGCTGCCAAGTATGGTGACTTGCAATCTTCTAGATATTCATTTATAGACTTTTCCAATTCTTCATATATGCTTCCATATCCCCACAGTTCATAAATTCCCTTTACTAAAATGCCTGCAATTGTGATGCATAGTATATTTGTGACATAACTATTGATAGTAGGAAGTACTTTACAGTAGAAACATTAAAAATATATTTATATATGCAATCTTGATAACTATAAGAGTTATACCATCAGCTGTAAAACAGACAGTGTACAAATGAATACATGTACCCAGCTTAATCACATCCACCATAGAGAGCAAGCCAGGGGTAGACTTTTGTTTATGGAAATGAATGTAAGTACCCAGCTTAATCACATTCCACCACAGAAAGCAAGCCAGGGGTAGATTTTTGTTTATGGAAATGAATATATGTATCCAACTTTACTATCATACGTGGGACTAAATTTTACCACATATCATTTCTCAAGTACAGCGTGAGTAAGTCCTCCATACTCAACTAATATTTACAGAAAATCAATCCACACAAAAGCTAATTTCTTAAATTATCAGAATATTCCCTTAACATATTAGCACAAATCTAAGATGCATGACAGATTGGTCAACAACCAATCCCATGAATACAAGACATATAGCTTATGCATCACAAATAAAATAAATGAAGCATCAATTCAAACAAACATACACAAACCCAATATGAAAAGTACAGCAGATTACTTCGATTGGTGATATTTCTGGAAATTTCTTCAGAAGGAGGAGATAAGAAATGGAAAGGAAAATCTATGTGATGCTTTTCTGGAAGTTCTCAATCGAGAGTTTGTGTGGAAAAAGTTCCGTCTTCTCCTCACACGTAATTTTTCATACCTGATGTTGATGTACCAATGTCGATAGGAAGATGACCAGCTATGGAGATGTACTGATATTGATAGGGAGATAGCCGGCTGTGGTGATGTCGATAGGTGTTTTGCAGCATCTGGTGGTGGCCGGTGGAGATCTTTGAATTTTTTGTTGAGAAGAATTAATCTGGATCTGAAATTTGAACGACATTATGGGGAGAGAATTTATTGTTACGGCTGAAGCGGTAGGAGGAAAGCCTGTGTTTGTAAACTATGGTGAGACGGCATGCATGTTTTTTTGGCTTCAGAAAAATTGATTTTGGCTAGTGACTGTAAGCAAACCTCCCTAATGGTCGGTTTGATAAAACTATAAGAAATAGGCACAAGGACAAAGTTTAAAAAATATTAGGCAGAAGCATAACAAGTTAATTTTTTGGCTGAAGGACAATGCTAGTTATAACTAGCATTTTGTATGGTAAAAGTGGATATAATTCTACTTATAAATAGCATTTTATATATTGTAAAAGTTGAATATAATGCTAAATATAAATAGTATTTATCCTTCAGCCTAAAAATAAAACTTCATGCCCTTCAGCCTAATTTTTTTTATGGATGCTGGATACAAATCATAAATAAATTAAATCAGTTTGAATCTTGAAACAAAATGTAGATCAGTTCCATTTATATTAAAACACTTTGCGAGCAGCGAGAAAGAAAGATAATCATCAACAAAGATCAAAATCATTTAAAAAACTAAGGTTGTACTCATTTAGTCATAACTTTTAATTCTGCCGTTCGATTTTAACGATTCTTTTTTTATTGAAAGATATTTTAATAGAGAATAACTTTTATGTTCATCGCTTTTCAAAATTTTGAGGTTCGCGAAGGGTTAAAGGTAAATTTCAATGAATATTCATCGTTGTGCCGAACGTGAATTCATCAAAACTGAGCTGGACTACTCTAGTCATAACTTTTGAACGGTTTGCCTGATTTCGATGAATTTTCCCATTTTGGAAAGCTAAAAGCATAAGATATTACTTTATTTAAGTGAAACACAAAATTCTGTCGTTTTATAGGCTAAAAATGCGTGTTTCCTAAGTGGACCCGCACTTGATTTGCTATTTTAGAATTTGATATCTTTAATTAAAATGATATAATTCAAGTTATACTTGACATTTTTATAATCCGTAAGTTGTGGAAAGCTAGCACACCATATAATAATTCACTCTTTGATGTCACCATCTACTTTTGCGTTTTAGACTTTAAAAAGTTTGTCCCAAGTGGCTTGAGCCAAGACATCAATTTTTATTGTAAATTAAATGAATTCGTCCCTATGCTATCTTTTTCTATACGAAACTAATGTATATATTGAGACAAAAGTAGATATTCAAGATGATACTGGGACTTATTGGCGATGTTGGCTAAATTTTGCTTGCTTAATAATAAGAGAATTTGCATTAAAACTAAAATAAATATGCGCATTCAGATTAAAATATAGAAATGATAAAAATATTGCTATATATTGCGTTTCCAACCCTGTAATCAATGTATATTGTTTATATTATATTTATGAAATTGCAAACGGCTCTCATACGAAGGAGACATCGCCAAAATTTTTTTGGAAATTCTGACACTTAGAAAATTTTCAATTTATTTTGCATGCGAAGAAATAAATGTTAATAAGTAAGCTTATTTAAATTTATACTTACGGCAAGTACATTCTATCTATAACCACCTAAAGAATTGAACGTGTCTCAACTTGATTGTAGAATTCAAAAGAGAGTTAACGTTAGTGTGTCTAGTAAAATGTCTCCATATAAGAAATTATGAGGGCATAATTTTTATAAGCGGGAAGGTCTATTACAATTTTGTTTTAAAATGGTAATATTAAACTATTTAATTAAATTAGAAGTGTTTGAATTCGATTTTTTTTTCAAACAATTATTATTGTTGGAATCAAATTATTACTCAATTAGTCTGTTTAATAAAGGATTTTGTTATAATGAAAATATAATTGGTTAATGAATTCATTTTAACATAATATATTGAAATTCAAATAAAACGTGTTAATAAACATGAAATATTTTGAAAGTATAAATAATTTTGTATAACCGAAATAGATGAAAAGGAGTTCTTTTCGATATTCACTAAAATCAATAAATGGACGAAGATGAATAATTATTTAATTTAAATAAATTTGGGTAAAAGATACGATATATCAATTTAAATTGAAAATGCATTTATATTTCAATATAGAACTACTTTTATGGGAATGAAGGGATTTCAATTTTAAATTTAGAGAAACAGATATCGGAATTGATTTTGATAAGGACTTAGATGAAAATAATAATTGTTATAGATTTAATTCATTTCTTTTTCCTCTCTTTAACATTTTAAGCCTAAATGCACATCTTTTATTCGCAAACCTGTTTTTCCCTTAGCATGTCCGAACCCCCAAAATGACTCACGAAAGAAAAACATTCACAGAAAATAAAAATAAAAATAAAAATAAAAATACGCGATCTCACGATTATGGTCGAAACCGTTGGTCGCGCGCATATTGGAAGGTTGCGACGGCGACTGAAGTAAGGGATATGGCGTTGTGCTTAGAGCATGGCAATGATGGAGTAGGGCTCGCAGTAGAGGACATCGACGTGAACGCATGGCTATTGGCAAGCGACGATCATGGCACAGTTGAGGCTGGAGGTCGTATGGTGATCAGCGATGCAGTGGTGTTTGCGGCAACATCCGGTGGTGAGGCTCAGGCGTGAGGTTGGAAAGCTTGGCTGTGACAGCAATTGAAGTCGGAAGTTTTCGACAACACCGTAAGTAGGGAAGTTTCAACTTAATAACACATATGTTGTTCATTTATCCATATTTTAGGAATTTTTTGAAATGTCAGATCATAAAAGCAATCTTCTCATCAGTATCGTCATCGTCTAAATCTTGATCGTCAACTGTAGCATTGGATGCAATTTTTTTTCCGGTTTCCTTGCTTCCTTTCCTACTCTACAATTGTGCTTCATAGGGAACTAAATTACCAATTAACTTTTCAGTTTTCAATGTAGCAATGTCGTTGGCTTCCTCTATTGCTAATGTCTTTTAATCCCATTGCAAAGATAGTGAACGAAGAATTTTTCTAACTTGATCTCCTTCGGAAAAAATATACCACTGATACTAATAAATGAACTATATCTTGAAATCTAGAACACATATTAGAAACAGGTTTATTTTGTTTCATTTTAAAAGATTGAAACTGGTTGGTTCACAAAGAAATTTTTATCCTTTCATTTTACTAATGCCCTCATATATAACTTAGAGTGTTCTTGAGATTTTATATGCAGACTTATTAATAGTGACTCTTTTCTAATGAACGAATGAAATATTCATGACCTTAGAATTATTATGTGCTTGCGTCTTTTGGTCTACTGTCCATGTTATATTTAGTTTGGAGTTTAGTGTACTCATTCTATGTAATGTTCCAAATATCCAAACCATTAGATTTTAAAAAATATTCAACCTACATGACCCATTAGTTTTAATTACTACCATTAAACAGTGGGTGTCTAGCTGTTGATTGTCCTTTTACAAAAGCACTAAAAATTGCATTACCAGTGTTACTAGCCATTTATATTTTTCAAAATTCAAATTAAGAAATTTTGTAAACCTAGTACTCTGATACCAATTGTGGATTACAATGTAACAGATTTTAAGCCTACTTTAACGGGAGTGAATAATGTTTTATAACTTTTTTTTAAATCTTTTTAATTTTATTCCAAGATTAAAATCAAATCATAGATTATTAAAATAGATCTATACTAATTAAGCAGTCACAGATGCAATCATAGATAGAATAAAAGCAATAACAAAATGTAAATTAAGAGAGATGACACCGGAACTTTTATACTAGTTCGGATTAACCAATCCTACATCTAGTCCCGTACAATACAGTACAAGTTTCAAAGCAATAAAAAAATGTATAGTAAGAGAGATGACACCAAGAACTTTTATATTAGTTTTGATTAACCAATCCTACATTCAGTCTCGTAAATACTCTTCAGGTTTCTTTTCTATCGTCTACTTTAACTAGGTAGTAGACAAACCAGAATACAGCCTCGATTTCAAGGCTACGAGATACACGCTCCTGCCATAGAAGTCCGAGTCAACTCTCTTGATCTACGGGGCAATAAAATCACCCACTTGATTTGAATGGGCAACAAGCACACCCATTTGATTTGAACGGGCAATAAGCACACCCAAATAAATAAGAGTATAGTTGTTGATTTTCAAATACAAACAGTTGTACTTAGGATACAAGATATATCCTATAGACCATCTGATAGCGGTTTGATCTTTGAGTTTCTAGAGTGAATGCTTCTGAAATAGTGGATAAGTTATAGGGAATCGGTCTAGTAGTGTATGGATTTATTCTATGTAGATTTTACGGAATGTAGAAAATAGTTTTGAAGAAATATTTCATGAGAATAAAGAGTAAGAGGAAAGTAGGAAATTTTTTTTACACTCCCATTTATATAGTGAATGAACAGAAGCATCCAAGGTGCGCCCAAAAGTCACTTATTTTCAAAATTTAAAACACAAACCAACGGTCACTATGTCGACATATTTAGGAGGGGTTTGTCAGCATCCCCTTGTAAATTTTGAAAAATGAATTTTCTTTTAAATTGCTTTCAAACTTCTGTATTTTTGTGAAATAATTTTAGACATGTTTTTTAAATACTTTGAAGACATAATTTTTTTATAAAATATTTGGAAAAATGTATTTTGAAATTTTAAATAATTTACTTTGATAAAATATCAAAGATAATTAATTTGTGTTAAAGATCAGAATAAGCGACCGTAGACTTTAACAATTTATTCTAATGATTCATACTAAAGTCTTGAGCTCTTCGAATCTTTTTCTTTAAACTCATGAACTTTGATCATCTCCGAGTCTTCATACTGATCAGCCTTTAAGTTTAATTATTTTTACCTATGTAATATTCTGCAATATATGTTATACAGCTTGGCCAAACATTTGTATCTATATATTTATTGTCATCAAAATCAATACTGGAGGTATTAACACAATTTTCATAACTCGATGCAATCAGTAAGTGCTATGTGGCATACTCCCACTCTTTTTTCCATTACTATGATAGCGTATTAATACAAAGATCCATCATATAGTTAACATAGACTATTTATTTCATATACCATAACCAGTTTATAATGGTGAGTTATTTGATCAATTATGTTGAACTTAATGGAAAAATTTCATAGAAAAAAATTATATAAAAATACATTTCAAAATAGAAATCTTATTCCTTATTCCAACGTTAAGTGTCAATTATTATTTTATAATTTTCGTTTTCGATGTTTCTTTATGAAGTAAATGTGACTAATCACTATCTTTGTCCGAACTGTACCTTAAATCATGTGTACTCTTGTACATTTGTTTACCTTTTTAAATAGTAAAACCATTCAAAAGAAAAACCTTACTACCATATCATCGTGAGCTATTTACAAAAGTGCACTCAATTGTTATTAATATTTAAGGACATCAAATATATTGCACCTTACACAAACCTCTTTATCGTTTTATTTAGGTCTAGTGTTACATTTGACAAAATATGATCTTCATTGCAATCAATCAGATTGAATACTTGAACTTGTGATACAGTTAATTTTCTTACTTTGAATGAACTAATTTCATCGAAGTATCATACATTAAGAATTGTGAGTGTTCACTATACAAAACTTATATGTTATAACATTTGGATCAAATATACATAGTCTTGCATTGCTTTAGAGTTCAAAACTCATGAAATCCAATACAAGGTCTTGGCCAAATTGAAAAGTAAGTGATCAAACCACGAACGTATTTAGTAGTTGTGAAATTAGAAACCTCCATGGGTATTGAAACATTAGCATGCATGAAGTATTTATAACTAAGTATATATTATATTTCTATTTGTCAACTTTCAATTCAGTTTATTTGTATATTTAATTGATATGATTTTATCAATCGTATTAAATAACAATGTAAACTATGATAGCATTAAATGTTCTTACAATATTAGAAAGGTTAAATATTACCATTTCATTTTTCTAATCAGGCTCCCACTTGATTTTATGCTTATCAAAACCCTAAGGAAAACATAAAAATCATCTAATTTCTCTAATGGACATTAGGATTCTCTTGCCTTAGGATTCCGACCTTGAAAAATATCAACAAATCATAGGCCCGCAAGCGATGGATAATACTTTACTGGTTATATCAATTACAACTCCTAACATGTGTTTTTTCTCCAAATCTCATCATAACCTTGAGGAATATCAACGAATCAAATGTAATGACCGCATTTTCGACCCTAAATTTCGACACTGATACATCCATGGGATTCTTGTGCCAAGCATCCAAGTATCGGAAAGATAGATTATTGGGGTAAAATAAAAGGAAAACAAAAAGGAACAAGAAAGATGGAACACAATATCAGAATCTCACAGTGAAATGATAACATACAATATCAAATGATAGGACAATACTGTCACTCTAAGATATACAACATTTCAGAGTTACAATCTAGATACTATCATCATCATGGAACATTTGCAACAACTTGTCCTTATAAAAGTTGATATATACATAATAGTAATGCAGTGGTAATAAGAATATTATGGTGGGTGAAAGAACGAGCTCGTCTCCTCAAGCTCTAAAGAATATCAATGGAAACCTACCTTTATCAAACTACTCAAAAGAGCACTCATGGAAATAAGGGAAGTACAAAACTATGAGTTAGACGTAAGTCTAGTGTGAAAAACTAAAGAAATATGTGATCAGTATATAATAGTAATTTTGATACCATACGAATCACTGTAATAGTTATCCCCTCAAAAGAATCAAACTCAACTAATAGGTATATAAGGTGATATATAGATAATGTTTAGGGTGTAGAATATAAATCCGAAAATAGCTATGTCGCATATCCCACAACAATAATATGCATACAATAAATATAGCTAAGGCGCATTCGTATACGTGTAAGGATTTACGTGGAGCCCCCTTAGTGCATCGAGGCGGATCTCTTTCACAAGGATCAAAGGTATCCTTTCGAGCATCGTATATTTCTATATAAAATATACCGTAAGGTAAGCCATAGCTGGTGAACGTCTAAAGATGTGATACCGAATATCAGCAACTTCCGCACGCAACATCAATAAGCATCTTTAGATATGGGTTGATAATCCATATTGTGTTTGCTAAACCCTTCACGGCTATGCACTCTACTCTGGTTTAGTCATTTCCTGATGGTAAAGTCACGTTTAGCATCTCTCACACGAGTCTTCATCACTTCAACAAAACATGAATACCCAAATGAATTCTGTCATCTCGAACAGATTGCGAATCTCTATATGGATTCGAGCATCTCAAATAGATCTCGAATCTCTATATAGATTCTAGCATAAGTCCTCCGACAAATGTTGATACTGTCCACTCTCTTCAGATCACCCTCAAAACAAATAGTCCTATACGATAACATCGTTCGAAATGTTAACACCGACCACTACATTAGACGTAACCTTAGGATAAACATTGCAACTCTATAGAATTTCGTTTCACACAGTCCCCAGAACATAGATTGCACATTTGGTTTTTAAATGGTTACGGTTTCGAGTCATCTCATATAAGTACACTCCCTAGCTTACCAGATGCTCCAAAACCAACCGATAGATTTTCAGTTAACTCAACCCTGGTTCTTTCAGAAATAAACATACAATACATAAAGGTGGAAATCATCTCCTATCCAGACGGATTTCCTTATCATTTGTCTTAGAAGAGAAAGACATATTTATATGAACAATACATTATCTCGGAAAAGGACTGTATCCTATAACCCTCATGTTTCTTCTAAATATTCCTTAAGTTATTTTGGTATATTCAATAATAATGAGAATGATCGCATATAGAAACCAAGTCTCGCATACTTATCACATTTTCGACCATTTCGTCTTATACTACCCCTTGGTCAAGAGTGAAGCCATGTAGGTTAGAACATTGGTTGCATCAAAGCCCAACCTAGACATTTCATTCTCAACTTTCAAAGATAAACCAATCTACTCTATCTGTTTTTAGTGCTAAGTACACAACTAAATACTTTCCGTAAATGAGTAAACACACCAAGCAACATTAAGTCACACAAAGCACGATTAACCGCACAAATCAATTTTTAAGTCACTAGATCATGGTTATGTCACATAAGAGACTTCTAATCCTTTTTTAATTTATTTAATATTCTTATTAATAAAAATTCTTTTATTAGTAAGACCCATTTTTTCTAATAAAACTTCATTTATCATTTACTACTATTCATTTGTATTCTTTAAATACTTCAAAAATATTCATGTACTTACCTCAAATAGTATAAGTATATTCACAAATCTTTACCAAGATTTCTTATTTTAAACCTTTACTTTCTTATCTTTATCGAAAAGATTCCATACTTGTTATTAATTTCAAAATATACATTTGAAAGGTCAAATTACATTCACACATCCATTTCAAAGGGTTTAAGACAAATGTAACTCAAACACTATCATAATAACTCAATATCACTTTTCTTATAATTATCTTTAAAACATTATTTTTAAAGATCTAATTCCATTTACAAGTATAATAAAAAAGGGTTAAAAACAAATGTAGCTCAAGCATCATCACAATAAACCAAAAACCATTTTATACTTAGCATCATCTTTAAAACATTCTTTTTAAATATCAAATATCTTATCAACAAGGCAATATACTTTATATAACTTCATAAAACCATTTACATAAATGTTATAATTCAAAAATTCCTTTGTTCTTTTACCAAAAACTTGCCTCGCTTTTCTAAACTTATATATGTAAATACTTTAAAAATATATACGAATATGGTTTAAATATCTATGTATATAATATTACTTGTAAGAAACTAATTTATAAATTTGACTAAAAACAATTTAAAGCATGTTTTATATTTTAAAACCCTTTTAATTCAAAAATACATAAATAATTACTAAAAATATATTCAAATTTAAAACAATATCGAAATACTAAAAAATATGGTAGAAAAGATCCCTAAAAAGGCTTAGGAAAAATGCTTAATCTAAATATCATTTTTAGACAATTACAACCTCAAGCAACCTACTACGGCATTTATAAACGCTGTTAAAATTCATGGACAAGAATAGCATAAAAAAGCATGAACTTTGCAACCGGTTCTAACAGGTTAAACAAATGTTTAAGACTTTAAATTTTTATTTTTAGCACTACCATTAGGGTACTTAAAACCCATGAAAGAAAACCTCAAAGGATAATTTCCAAAGTCATATTAAATTTTTTCGTAAATAAGGCGTTTAAGAAAGTGTTCGTTTAGCGACCTTTTTACTTCAAAGTTTAGCCACTTTGTTTGATAAGTTCTAAAATATTATAAACTCCAATTTTTTTCTAGTGAGTTATATATAATTTACTTGCTAAGTCAATAAAGAAATACCTTTGGATGTCTTCACAAAATTCTATAGAAATTTCCCCAAAACTAGCCATTTTCAAAGCACTCATATAACGACCATTTTCGCTATAACTTTCGCCACTTTGTTCAACCAACCATCTAGCTTTTTGAACTATATGAAACTTTTATAGTAAAAAATACCCATATAATTCTTTTAAAGTAGGAAACAAGCCCATAAGTTTGTCTTATGAATTAATTCTAAAAATTCCAAAAAAAACAAGTCATTTCAAAGTGCTCATATACCAACCTTCTTCTCACTATAAATTTTTGCAACTTTGTTTAAAAGGTAAACAAATGATATAAACTTTAATATTTTTTCAATAATAAGATTTCTTATATTACTAATTGAAAATGCAAAGAAGCCCCAAGGATGTCTCTCGAAGTTGACTTTAAAAATCAACGAATACACTTCATTTTCAAAATGCATCGATAACGACCTTTTCGCTTCTTTCACAACTTTAATTCAGAAGTTCTATAACTTTTCAAATATTTTATTGTCCCATAAACTAATATATGTGTAAAGAATAACCAAAATATATCATGATCACATTATATTAACATATCACCCATGTGAACAAGTTTAAAGCAAGGGGATTTCAAAGTACGCATATAACGACTATCATTATACAAATCATTCCACATTCATTCCCAATTCAACATTCAATCCACATAACCACTTATACATAAGTCAAAAAGTGCTCCGTGTTATAAAATTCCATAGAAGTAATGTTATATAATATAAAGTTATCATTTTCTTTTAAAAGCAAGAGAGATCCAAAGTCTAACTTTAATGAGTTAACATTACTTTCACTTCTTTTTTATGTACACATATATATACACAATATATATACATAAAAGATGGTGAGTAAACTCGTCCAAATCCATGCCAAACACAAGCCCAAGCACATACAATTCCAAGAAGACTTCCAACCGTCTCCAAACAGCCAAAGAACTAAGCTTTAGCACCAAAATCACAAGACAACTCCACCCTCCACCTTCCATGCCCATGTCCCGAGATAGAAACCCCACTTCGTCTTCACTTCTTCCACTTTTTACTTTAGATCCATGCTTCTAAAGTTTTCTAAGGTAATGGTAAAAATTTGGTGGACTTTGGAGAAGATTTGAGTTAATTAGATAAAGATTAGTGAAGAATAAGGTGGATTAGTGCTAGTCCACTTCCACCATTTTTGATCTTTTATTTCATTTGAAGCGTTTAAATACATGAAGTGTAAAAAAATCTAAACCCTCTCATTTAGCACCATTTATTTGGCCAAATTCTTCCCCTCATGCTTTTCACTTGCTTTAACCGTACACCTCATTTTCAAAATAAATATATAAAACACTATTCACCAAAAATATCTTTTCCTCGATCCTTCTAGAAGCTTTAATTAATTTTTCAAAAAATATTCTAGTTGCTAATTACTTCAATATTTATTATTTAGACAAGCATAAAATTTTTGAACAACTTTCGTTTAGAAAAAACTGTATATCGACAAAACGATTTTCAGTTACTTTATCGTTTTTTGAATTGTATATTTTTGTAAATATTTTTCAAAAACAAGTTTACCATCATTGATGATTACTTAAAAGAGGGTCAAAAAAGTTATTAAATCACTTTTATCACATTTAATCCAAGATTCAAATGATTCAAATCTTTAAATATGAAGTGTCCGAAATTTCAGGTCGTTGCATCAAAAGAGATTATTGACTCATGCCCACCATTTCATGACAGCCTAAGTATAATACACGTTCCTTTAGGAATATCAACATATATGTGCATGTATCTTACCTCATCAAGTTAATATACTAATAGTGCTACACATAACATCTCTAGCTTGAGGAATATCAATAACTACAGAGTATGCAAGCAATCTATTAATATATAAAAAATAGAGGATAAATTTATGTTATAGATTCATAATCTTTAATATATTTTATTGAGTGATATTGACTTGTGGAATAATGTATTTCCTATGACATACCGTCGTGATTCAAGAGTCAAATGCATTGGAAATCATGGTATATACACATTTACGTGCATTTATTCCTTAAGTCTATATAGAGTTTTTATAATGTTCCACTTTTAGTTTATACACTCATAATATATAAGTTTCATTATTATATAACTTTTATATTTTAATTAGCTCACATAATAATCTTATGCACGACATTATATTAATTATGTCATTTTTATTTAATTTTAGTTAATTAACTCATTAGTTAATTATTTTTCATTCATTTTTAACATATTATATTGAATATACATATACGTACACACACCATAACTTTTATAGTAGCACACATATATCTTATGAGCTGCATGTGTGTATGTATTCTAGTCTAATTAACCAACCTCTAATTAATTCATTTAATTAAATAAGTTTAATTAAATTACAACAGTTACAAATGTTGTTTTACATGTGTACATGTATATTTATACAAAATTAAAACATTTTAATTTAATATGACATATATCAATATTTATAATACATGCACATATATATACACACTTAATTAACTCATTTTGTTAATATGTTATATTAATCTTATTAATAAATTGGTTTTCAAAATTAGTGTTTAAATTTTAAATTTTCAAACACTTTTAAAAAAATTATTATCATTTGGAACATTTTGAAAATGTCTGTTATACTATAATTTTTATAATAAACATATTTCATTTCGAATTTAACTTTTGAATTTAAAAACTTTGCTTTATTTTGTAAAACAATTTTGAAAATTAGACCAAGGCCCAATTCAATTGGGCCTTTTCTATTAAAGGCAACTTTTTGGTTTACTTCATCTTTTAGGCCAGGCGGATAACCAGGTAGGACGTGGTGCTTGATTTCTCGATTCTAGTCCTAGACATTACCTTTATCGACACTGTACTAAATGGACAAACTTAATTAGTTGGCTCAAACATGACTAATTTAGACATCATATGCTATTATGCGTTGATAACATTGTTGGATCCAACCAACCCACGACACAAGAAATGAGTGAATTTCAAAAACATTCCTTTATTGGATTTCTAATGGGCCTATATAGTGTAATTCATTTAGAACTTTCTAAATTTTATTTAAATAAATCAATAATTTATTTAATTTCATAAACAAAAGGACACTAGTACAAAATTGCCTTGACACCTCACTTTATTTACTTCAGTTGTGATAGTTATTAATGCTAACAGTATTATTTGCTTCGGTCCCTTCATAACAACTAAAGCAATAGACACTTGCAAAGCAAAAGAATGTAATTTGCTTCAGTTGCCGCCTATAACTGAAGCTAAATTAGATAGAAGCAAACTGACTTTTCGCGTCAATCTCCCTAATGACCAAAGAAAATAACTATACTCAAACTAACTTTTTACTTCAGTCCTCTTTCAACCAAAGAAAATTGCCTACCGCTCCCTAAAAAACAAACAACTCAACTATTTGTTATTTATTTAACTTATTAATTTGATAAAAGGTTGAATCATACGAATACTATTAAGACATATGGATATGACGCTGAGTAAAATATTTTTAAATGATCAAATAGTATTTGTACATTTGAGTACTATCGTTTGCTAAAATATGTACATTCTGTAAATATGAATGCATAAACTTCATAGTTAAAATAATAACGTTTTGATCAAATTCATACATTTCGCAAAATGCTTATTTAATTGACATGGATGAGGTCAGGTGTCGAGGCATAACCAGTAAATAAAAAATCAAGCCAAATATTTACTAGAATCAAACGTTAAATCATATGACTTGTAGCCTTCTCCAAATAAAACTAGACATTTTGCATTTTGCAAATAAAACAGTTCTTCATAGCTACTTATAACATTCTGTCAAATATGAACTTTTTGTTATTTTGTGTTTCATGTATGAACATCTCCTCATTTTTCATTTCTTTGAATTTGAATATTTCATCAAATATTAATATTTAATCAAAATATTTACATTTCCTAATTCTACATTTTGCAAATATAACTGGACATCTACTCTATTATTTATTTATTTATTACTTAAGCAAGAAAATTAGAACTCGGGTCTGCTGATGTGGGAATGTTTCCATCTCTACCTCCACACATCCACCTCCAGATTCAATTTTGATGCCATCTTTATGCAACAAAATTTTATCCACCTATTTCTCCAGTTTGTTACTTCCCACAATGGATGTTTCATACGCACTTCAAACATACTTCCACACAGTTTGAGGTTACTTAATACCATACCTAATTTCCAATTATAATATCTAAATTTAGAGGTTTACATCCCACATACATTCCTCCCCTACCTTTTGATATCCATCCATTTTTCCCTCCTGCTTTACTTTACTCCATATCCGTAATCTTCCTTTCATACACCTCTTCTGTTCGTTCGTTTAGACATGCTATAACAAGGTTGAGTGATATCTCCAAGGTTTCCTCATATTGTTATGATTACCTGCACAACAAATATATTACAAATTTTTTATTTA
This sequence comes from Allium cepa, assembly GCA_030765085.1. Lineage (NCBI taxonomy): Eukaryota > Viridiplantae > Streptophyta > Magnoliopsida > Asparagales > Amaryllidaceae > Allium > Allium cepa. The sequence goes on from CM060946.1 coordinate 274,194,614, forward strand.
AAAGGGATATATTTTTGCTAGTAAAATCTCTACGACAACTCAACATGGAGTATGTGTTTACCACGAGCCATGTGAATAATTATCAATATCTTCTGTACATACCTTAACGACTACTTAAATTCCCATCCAATTCATGCTGTCCACACTCCCGTATATCTGCCATATTATTGCCAAAAAAATTTCCTTCCGATGGGCTACCTTATATACTAAATGGATTATGCTCGGCAATGGGCAAAAATTTGGGTTTTCCATTTGGGTTGTAAATCTTTGCTCCTCATACCTTAACCTGCTAAGTTTGATATTATCAAATATAAATGTTCAATGTAGACATCTTTTCATTTAGTTGTCTTACCACACACTTCTTCATTCATAATTCTTATAACAAGTATGCAATGTAAACCATGACACATTACCATATTCTAAGTACTGCATTAACATACAAGATCGGTTCATCTATAGCTGATTCTATTAAGCTATTGAATAACATGTTTATTTGTTTTCCCAGATCATATGGTGATTGATTTGCTACTATGGTCAGGGATAGAAGACCTGTTCAGCATGACAAAGGATGTAAAGTTGTGGTAATAATCTATAAAACTTGCTTAACTTTAAAATGTAATAATTGCTGATTTTCTGTGCTAACAATTTAAGCACATGCGATGCCCTAGCATTAATTTGTTTTCAACATTCCCACTCAACTAACGTAAGAAACTTTTAATTTTCCTACATCTAACATGATTGTACCCTTTTCTTATTAGTTTGTCTGCGATACTGAGACACCACCTCCTATAAGTTTTAAACACGTCCGTGACTGTACTACTTGCAATCTACATGTCAATTTCCATGCAAATTTAAATAACTACAAATTCATCCTCTTCATAGGCATACACCAGCGGCAGGTACGTACTTATACTGTAGCTTTGATGCAAATGTAAGTTTGTAGTCATTTTACAATTGGTTCAATATAGCTACTAACCAATTTAACTCAAGTTATGTCCGTTGCTATTTTTTATCATATGTTTATAATAGGCCTATCAAACGGGTTGGGTTGGATCAAAATGGGTTGGGTCGAGTTTAACCCAACCCATTTATGACCTATTCTCTTTTATCCATTTATAATCCAACTCACTTAATAAGCGGGTTACCCATTTAACCCATTTAAAGATTTAAATTTAATTTTACTAATAAAAAAAATAAAGATAAAATAATTCTAATTTTTATGTTGTGAGATCTGACAAAAATTTAAAATTTTAATTCTAATTTTCATCAAAATTCAAATATAGGGATGAGGTAGCTTATTATTTTCTAAGTATAATTACCAGTCTCCTTGGAGAACTACAGTGTGCGTTCACACGATAAAGTATCTGAATGTTCCATATTGTCCGTAATTTAGGTGGAAGTTAATCGGTCGAAGTCTCATTTAATTCCGAGTTAGAACGAAGGAGTAATTGCAGTCCGAACAAAGAAAATAACGGCTTCTGCACTAGGCGGAGTTCAAATATAGGGATGTGGTAGCTTGTTATTTTCAAAGTACAACTATCAGTTTCCATGGAGAACTACAGTGTGCGTTCACGCGATGAAGTATCCGAGTATTTCATACTGTCAATAATTTAGGTGAGAGTTGATCAGTCAAAGTCTCGCCTAATTTCGAGTTAGAACGAAGAAGTTATTGCAGTCTGAACAAAAAAAATAGCGGCTTCTGCACTAGGCGGAGTTCAATATGCAGATGTGGCAGCCTATTATTTTCTAAGTACAACTGTCAGTCCCTTTGGAGAACTACAATGTGCGTTAACACGATGAAGTATCTAAATGTTCCATACTGTCTGTAATTTAGATGGAAGTTAATCGGTCGAAGTCTCGCTTAATTAAGAGTTATAATGAAGGAGTTATTGCAGTCCGAACCCAAAAAATAGCTGCTTCTGCACTAGGCGAAGTTCAAATATAGGGATGTGGTAGCTTGTTATTTTCTAAGTACAACTGTCACTCCCCTTGGAGAACTACAGTGTACGTTCATATGATAAAGTATCCGAGTGTTTCATACTGTCCGTAATTTAGGTGGAAGTTGATCATCCGAAGTCTCGCCTGATTCGAGTTAGAACGAAAATGTTATTGCAGTCTGAACAAAAAAAATAGCGGCTTATGCCTAGGAGTTCAAATATAGGGATGTGGTAGCCTATTATTTAAGTACAATTGTCAGTCCCCTTGGAGAACTACAGTGTGTGTTCACACGATGAAGTATCCGAGTGTTTCATACTGTCCGTAATTTAGATTGGAGTTGATCGGTCGAAGTCTCATCTGATTCTGAGTTAGAATGAACAAGTTATTGCAGTCTGAACAAAAAATAGCGGTTTTTGCACTAGATGGAATTCAAATATGGTGATGCGGTAGTCTGTTATTTTCTAAGTACAACTGTCGATCTCCTGAAAAATTATAATATATGTTCAAAATTCTTATTTTTCAAATTTATATTAAAATTTAATGTGTTTAATAAATGGGTAAAATGCATTACCCATTTATAACCCTTTTAAAAATGGGTCAACCCAACCCATAACCCATTTTATAATATTCATACATGTGTTGACCCAACCCATTTATAAGTAGGGTAAATGGGTTGGGTTAATGGATTGGGTCAAATTTTGATAGGTCTATGTTTATTTGAATAATTACACGATTTCCTTATGCACACTCACTGCTGTGCTGTGCTGAAAATAAGATACCTAAAAGATGTAGAATGGATAGAGAGACTCACCAATATTTTTATCCTATTTTTTTGTATATTTCTCAAATTTATTTGGACAAAATTTTGAACTAGGGCATAAGAGTTTTGAGACAGAGATGTTCGGTTTTTTTTTTGTTCTGTAAATGGAATTGTACATATAGAATTTTGAGGAAGAATATAAGGAGAAAAAACTCTATCATATTTTCTCTAAGTGTTGGCTAAGTGGGCTTAAAATGAAATGGAACCAATAGCCAATTTAATTAAAACAAAGTTTTTAATTTTTTCTCATTTAAAACATATAGTGAAAATGCTATGAAAAACATTATTTTGATTGCCCTTGAGTTGAACCTAGCGTTTTGGGTTTGACCGGTGCTCACCTGTCCCTGTAATTTTATCAAGTGTATATATCGGTGTGCACGGCCTTGTGGCATGTACAGTGATACACTATGCATGTCACAAGCTGCTCGTGTATGATGAATTCAAACTTAAATGATGATGAACAACCCAAATAACTGAGGCAAATATTATTCTCAAAAATACATTTTATTTTATACTGCAAAAATATTGCCTTTTCAATTTTACTGTGTCAGTATTTATTTTTGCAGATTGCTCAGATGCTGGATTCTATCTGGAATAAAGTTGAAGATAAATACGAGTGAATGAGTGATATGTATTTGTAAATTAGAAATTGTGATGTAATCGAAATTGTATTGTCAGAAATTGTGACGTAATCGAAATTGTATTGTCATTGAATTTGTATATATATAGTGAGAGTTCAAATTTGTACCATTCAAAATTGTAATAAATATTTGTTTGAACAAAATATCTATTTGAATTTAAACTCTGTGTTATTTATTTTATTCAGCAAATATTTATTTAATTATGTGAAAAATAAAACAGTATATTAACAAATACATTTAAATGAATATATATATATATATATGCTTATTATCATCAAACAAAAATCATATACTTGCATATTCAATAATCTCCCCCTTTTGATGATAACAAACATATGTTTAAGATTTTGAATTTGTTAGATGTACTTCAAAATTCAATTTGCCCCCCCCCCCCCCCTATTTGAATGCTTCCTCTCTACACAAAGCTCCCCCTTCATATATGCATATAATTAAAAATATGCAAATTAGCCTTGATGCAAATAGAAAATATTTGACCTTCACTTACTTTTATTTGACAAAATCCTAACTTTTCTCTCCCCCTTTTGTTATCAGCAAAAGAGTAATAATGTTAGAAAAATAGAGATAAAGTGATAGTTATTAATACAACATTGAAACTCAATCGAATATAAATATTAAGTTTCAATAAAAAAATCAAACAAAAATCATAAATACCCTGTTAGGCGCATATTCCACTTTTAGAATGATGGGAATAATGTCATCATATAAAATCATATAGTTGTGTCTATTTATGGTATATTTATATCAGGAATTTGAATATCTACTAACCATGCATAACCGCTAGTACTTTTAAACGAGATTAGTAGTATTCCATTTTAGAAAAAAATGAATTCAAGTATCTTCTAACCATGCATAACCGTGAGGACTTTTAAATGGGATTAGAGTCAACTTGTTTATTTAATAAATCAATTTTGATATGTGTTCCATATATGCATAATCGTGAGGACTTTTAAATGAGCATGGAAGCACATAATCAAAAATTCCAAGTAATTCACCCATGCATAACCGTGAGGACTTTTAAATGAGAGTGAATACTTCATTTTTTTTAAAAAAATTCAAAAAAAATATAAAATGAAAAACGAACGATTCCTGTTTAAATCACCACATATTGACATGCTATAATGGATTTTAAAGAGTGTGGTTGATAGAAATAGTAATGGTCATGGATTTTTACCAACAAAAAGTTTTATAACTCTTTTTTAAATTTCTAAAGAAATTTACTAATGATACTGTCTCGAGTTATAATATATGATAAATATCAACGATCTTTAATAGTTTGTTTCCCTAACAATATATTCAACGATCTTTCACTTTTTGAAAATTTTTCTAAGGTCGTTGACAGTTGTTGGACTTGTGTTTTGAAAGATTCATTTTCGTTTAATAATTGTGTGCACTTTTTAATAGAATTTTCTCTTCTTGTGTTTTCACTTTCTTTCAAAATCAGAATTTCATTTTCAAGCGATTTAATTTTGATTTCTGATTTTTTAATCTCTTCTTCGAATGTTGGACACTTATCACACTTAGGATCCTACTTTGAAAGTTTTTAACTAATTGGTCAATTTGTTTATTTAAATCTATCAAAGTATCTTTTTGTGATTCAAGTTTAGCATACTTCTCTTTAAGTCGTTCAAAACAGCCATCTACTTCATGGAAATATATAAGTAAATCTGATTGAGTGAGTTTTGATACCTCGCTTGGCTCGTCATCGTTGCTATCAATTATATTACCCTGAAGGCACATATCTGCTTTCTCACTCTCACTGCTAGTACTTTTATTATCTTCATCACTTGTATGCCACGTGGCTGCAAAATTTCTCCTTTTTGATTTCTTTTCTAGGTCGTGTCGATTTTGAGGACAATTAGGCTTGATGTGTCCGGGTTTGTTGCACTTATGACAGATGATTTCTTGCTGTTCTGAGTTATCTAGAACTTTGATTATTTTGCTTTCTAATTTTTGATTTAGAGATGGATTTCAGTATTTGCGGTTCCACTTTTTTAATCTCTTTATTACCATTTCCAACTCTGCTGCTCCATCATCATCGTCATCATCATCACTTTCGGTTGTTCCTTTAAGAGCAATTGATTTTTTTCGAGTATCTCCTCCTTTACACTCTTCCTTAAATTTCATTTCTAGCTCATAAGTGATGAGATTTACGATGAGTTCTTCAACTTTCGTTTGTTTTAAATCTTTCGATTCTTGAATGGCAGTCACTTTTGCTTCAAAACTTCGTGAAAGGACTCTGAGGATTTTTCGTACTATTTCCAATTCCGTGTATGATTTTCCGAGAGCTTTTGATTTTTATACATGTTGGAAAGCCGTTCGTACATCTCTTTAACATTTTCATCCTTGGCCATTGTAAAATTCTCATATTCGCTACTTAGCATGGCAAGGCGAGATTCCTTGACTTGAGATGTTCCTTCATGAGTCACTTCTAGTGTGTGCCATATTTCCTACGCAGTTAGACATTGTGAGACACGATTAAATTCAAATTGATTTAGTGAACAAATAATTGAATTCATAGCTTTGGCATTAGCATTCTACAACTTATTTTCTAGATCTGTCCATTGATCCATCAGTTTATCTGTTTTCTAATTATCTACAATTATAGTTGGTACTCTATAACCAGTCTCAACAATATTCCAAGCGTCAACGGGTTTTAGAAAAATTTTCATTCTATTTTGCCAATACGCGTATTCACCATTGAACATTGGTGGTCTAACTATGGACTGACCCTCAGCAAAAGCAGTATTAAAAGAAGCCATTTTAAAAATTCAAATTTTTTAAAAACAAAAATTGGTTTTTGAAAACCAATTTTTTTAAAACAAAAATAGCTTTTGTACCTAGCTCTGATACCACTTGTAGTATCGATTTCACCCTAGGTGGGGTTGATAGGGTGATGCTATTAATTAAAAAAAATTATTGCGGAAGTTTGTAAAATATTTTCAACACAGATATATCAGAATTATAAGAGCACAGATAATAGCAGAATAATAAATGCAAAAATAGAACGACACAGAATTTACCCAGTTTCGGCAAAACCCTGCCTACGTGCTGTGTCACGACCCGAACTCGATATCCGACAAACGACATCAAATTCGTATCGTGGGAGCTTGCAGCACCATTAAATGATAAATACACAGCGTAAATAAAAGATGATATCACAGATATGACATAAATACAATATCTGATACATCAATTTTTATACAATGATAATCATCAACATCAGAGAATATAACATAGAATACAGCAGAATATAATACGAAATGAGATAAGTCTTCAACAGAATCCAATACTGCAACTCTGATCCAAAAGGCTCCAAAGACAGAGCTCCAAAACTCCTAGCTCAATCCACCATCAAGATTTCTCCAAGATAAGCGAGTCTCGTCTGAATCCAAAGAATGAACTAGCTCCAGATAATCTACTGAACCTAACTATCTGAAAAACCCAACTCTAAACTGCCCGTGTGGAAAATTATGGGCACCCAGAGTTTAGGAAAGGAACAATAAACTCCAGGTCAGTCATGGGACTGGTATGAGCAAACGAAAACAGTTTGTCTTTAAAAACAATCAAAAGATTTTAAATTTGAAAATCGCAATGCTTTTGAAAATGAAACTACCATAAGGCCTCCCGCCACACACACAATGCAAACGCAGAATCGGAGGAGATTTCTCCTTATGATAGTCAAATATGCTTGATACGCGAATTTCTTTGATATTATTATTATAAGTGCAAGTGCAGAAAACATTTCGAAAGTAGAATATAAATCTTAGCCAGCATAGACATTTCGAACTATGTCTACTATAACTACCATCCAAACAGTGAGGCACCACCATAAGTGAATGGCAGGTAATACAACTAAAACCGTACAAGGCTCGTATTGGATGAATGGATTTTTCCAACAAATGGTCAGGCTAAGGAACTTCCTATTGCCACATGGGAACGCCTCTGGAGGGACGCCCCGAGAACCAAACCGTTCTCTGCCAAATAAGGCCGGGAACCCCTTTTCCCAAGGGATATTACAAACCCTCAGATATGCCACCCCCGGTCCTTTGGGACCTTTAAACGAGGCGCCTCTAAACCAACATCACACATAAATAATATAGTGTGTCCACATGAGCAAGTATCTGGGCTCCATACCATGATACTACCCTTTTCCAGAAGGAATGGTCATACCCTAGGGGAGCTACCCCTGAAACCTTGCCGCACAATTCCTGTTTCGACCATTACCGATTTGTGAGGCTCGACGAAGTCTCGTCCACAAAGCTACGCTTTGGTACAAAGCCATGCTTTGGGTCAACAAATGATCAAAGTAATGATCACAAAGATAAATGATCAAACAAATGATCCTATCACAAATGATCAAACAATGATCATTACACAGCAACACTTAGCATGTCACATTACCAAATTGGGAATATATCGCTGATAACCATCAACTACATAACCTCTGAGCTCGTACGTCTCAGAGAAGGGTGTTAAGCTAAAAGAATAAATTCTCCGCCACCACAGAAATGTATTTGAAAGAAATCTGCTTTATATCCCAAAATGTAATGTCAGACACACAATCCATACAAGTCTGTTTCGGGTTCGAACAGAACCGAAGGCACTTCCAAAGAAGCCCTTGCAAATCCGGGTATTCACAATCCCGATCGGACTTCCCATCACTTAGGAAATCTCTATACCAGGAGCTACCCAGTGCAGAGACAATCGATAGGTCATCCTATCGCTCTCGCAAATACCCGGTCTTCAACACCGGTCTTCAAATGCTATCCATAACGTCGAATCACATATTCGGAATGGGTTATATGACACAAAGGTCCTCTCCCGGCTAAACCGAATAGTGAGCGCAACATTTAAAACATATGGATGTGGGATTTCAATTAAGTCACAACTTAATAATTCAAACTTTCTTCAAATGGTTTAAACAATTTACCATTTTCAAATCTTTTAAACAAAAGATCTATTTCAAAAACCTTCAGTGGTTTAAAAAATTTCCACACTTTAATCTTTTAAACAAAAGATTTAATTCACAAAGTTCACCCCATTCACAAAGATCCATTTATGGATTTCAAAACAATTTTCATTTCAATTGGATTAACTCGTTAAATCTTAAAATTAAAGATTTAACTTATAGCTTTCAAAACGTTTCCATGACTTGGAAAATCATTTTCATCTTTAACTTGAAATCCTTTTTAACACAAATTGGACGTTCACTACTTATATGAAAGCTTTTATCATTTTAAAACAAATAGTTTTCGTTTCAGAAATATCCAAATTTTTTATTTACACGAGTTAAAGCCTTTGAATTTAAATTCAAATTCCCAAATCAGTCACTTTAAAATAGTTTAACTTATATAAACTGGTATAACATCTTTAGTCCCTATTTTCCAGATCATTGAATTCAATTTCAAATATTGAATTCAAATATAAATCAAAATATTTAAATTCCAAAACTCAATTAAGTTATTTAAAATAAATTTCATCTTTGAAATTTCATTTCAAAAGCTTTTCACTTTAAATCCAATCCATTTCCAAAATACTTGAATTTAAATATTCAACTTTATAAATTATTTCAAAATCTGTGACTTAATCGATTTCCCCGTGAAACCCATATTTGTGTGTGTATAGGTGTGGTCCAGGGGTTTAACACAATAGTGCAACATCATTCAATCATCACAGATTAAAATGCAGAAATATAGTTGATAAGTGATATGAGCTATAACGCTTATCATTCATTCACAGATCACAGATATATAAATTACAAATAAATAAGTCACACAGCTCAACACAAAGCATCACATATCAGGGTATCAAACAATACAATCATCCAATAGAATGCAAACACCCATAAGTAGGATTAATTTAATTATCTGATTTATTTAATCAGATCCTTTACTTATGAATTTAATTACAAATCCTGGTTAATTAATTAATTACAACCCATGTTGATTAATTATTCTTTAATTATTTATTAATTATCCTCTGATTATTTACCAACCTTGATTAATAAGTGAATCAATCTTTAATTATTTAATTATCCTTTAATTGATTTCCCCTTAATTAATTAATTAACTGATTAACCCTTAATTTATTATCATTAATTTAAATAAAAATCAGTAATTAATTACCTTAATTAATTAATCACATTAATTAATTACCCCTTTAGAAAATTATCCTTAAATTAATTACATTAATTAATTAAGTACCTTGACAGGTTATCCATTTAATTAACCATCCTTTAATACATTAAGTAATAAACCTTCCATTTAATTGTATTTGAAAAAAAATCCAAGATTAAATAAGATAATTAACTTAATGCAATATTACATAAGTCAAACAAATTTAAAGCAAATTAACTTTTAAAATTTTGCATTCTGAAAAGCTTGCTTAAAACTTTGCTTTTGGAAACTTAGTTTATATTTCTAAAACTTAGTTTTAAAGCTTGTTTAAAACTTATAATCTGAAACTTTATTTATTTTCAAATTTTATTCTTAAAATTCAAACTATTTAAACATTCTTAAAGCAATTAAACAAATTGAAGTTCAACACTTAATTTATTTGTTTTTAAAATTTTCTTTCCGTTTAAAACTAGCTTTTAACTTTTATTTTCAAAGTTCTAAAACCTGAAGCCTGAAACCAGATTAACAAACTCGAGCTACATCACTCCTGCTATGAGTCCTCCCCCTCAAAATCTCGAGTAAAGCTTCGAGTCGCACATCAGCTTCCCCGAGAACACACCCCATTCCCTCTCGCTTTCGTTCTTCTTCTTCCCCTTTTTTTTCTAAGTTTAAGTTTAAACTACTGTAAACAAACTCACACACAACCCAGAGAAAAAACCCGAAGCCAACCTCAAACTGACCCGAAGAAAACTTCAAAATTCTCGAGCAAAACACGCGATGCCTCCGGGACTTCATTCAACAGACATGGCGCCACCGTGCACGTGCACGGTGGTTCGCCACCCTTCCGGTCATCATCGAGGTCATCGGCAGGTCGAATGATCCACACAAACACGCAATTGAACTTCGATTCAACACAAGGAACTCGAAATCAAAATATCACTATTTCGTCGAACTGAAGCTCGAATGTACCCAGCCAAATTTACCTCGTCCTCCTTTCATCGTTCACTAGAAAATTCCCAACTTCAGCCACATCACGACAAACCCCTACGCTAACCTTGCGATCAATCTCGAGCGACTCGATGCATTGTCGAGTGAGTACGAACCCAAATTCCCAACGCCATTTTTAACAGTCTTTAAACCCTAGTTTTAATTTGTTCTCCCATCTCTTACAATAGAAAATTTTTTCTACATTTTTCCTGAGATCGTTGATCGTCAAACTAGCTTTAAATAAAAATTCAACATCTAAAATTTATTTAATCATCAGAAATTGATAAAAAACCTATTTTTAGTTCATCTATGAACTGCATCATGTATACAAATCTAAAAATTCCCATTTTCGTTTTAAAAATCATTTCTTGCAGTGTGGATTCAAGTTATATAAGTGAATCAAGGTTTCGTGACATTTGAATTTGGCACTTTGTATCATTTTGCTCTGTAAAACAATGTTTCTTACTGTAATATTTCACCAACCTCTTTAAAACCAAGCTTTAGCTCTTGTTCTATGTTTCAACAACCAGGTTTGTTTAAGAATTTAAGCCTAATAATAATTGGATGCAGATGTATTGAGTTTTATATAGTCTATTTCACTTTGAAACCAGGAAAAAACAAAAACAAAACAAGGTCTGCAATCCTATGGATATTCACAGAGAGTTGTTTTTATTTCAAAACTATTCAGCAAGCATATATCATTCCAAAGCAATACACAAGTTTTAGACTTTGAAAAAAAAACAGATGTATACTCACTTATTATCTGTTTTAAAACAGAGAGCCTATAGAGTTTAACAGAGTGTTATAAACTCTACACAGACATTTCAAACATTTCATTCACATCAAAGTATTCATCACAGGCAGATTAAAACAAAGAGGGTGAAGTTTTGCTCACATGATGATTTTGATGAAGAAAGATAGAGAACAGGAATAGAGGAATGAACTTGTTTTGATATTTTGTTTTCAAGTTGAATCTGCAGCTTCATCTTTCAGTTTTAGATCAAGTTGAACTTGACTTTACTTTCAGCTTGATTTCTTTATTTCTCTTCTTTTCTCTTCCAGTGTTGAAAAATTGGTTTGTTTAAATTGAAGTTTTGTTTATAGTTTAAATGATATTGCTTCAGACCTTTTTTCTTAACTTATGGACGAACTGATGAAGATGAGATATATAGGAAACAAAGTTTTACAGGGATGTTATTATTTAATTTCTTTAGTACAATCAACAGAGATTTTTTTCCATGCTTTGCTGGTTAATGCATTTATTGCTTTGGTCCTTGTGTTTTCATATTCTATTTTACACAGTTTTGCCTTACTACTTATTTATCTCGGCTGATAGATAATATATTATGGCTAAGGACATCTTGCATTAATTGCCTATGTCCTCTTTTACAATTATCTTCCTATATATGTTTTGTTTGTTCTTGCTTTACAAGCTTTTGCTTTGTCTCATATTTTATCCACATTTACTTCTGTTTATAACTTTTTGTTTCCTTTTTCCCAAGTGTTCATACTTGTTTATCTTAAATATATATGTTGTCTCCTTATGCAAGCTGTTCATATTTGCATTACAGTTCTTGCTTGTTTGTTTATATATATATAATTTTCTTTTCCACTGAGATAGCTTTGTACATTGCATACCTTTTGGTTTTGTTTATTTATGTACTCATACTCCTATGTTATTTCTTTATGTTTGCATTTGTTTGTTTTCATATTTGTTTTACTGAGATATTTTATATGTACTTTTGCCTTGTTTCCATGTTTCATGTTTTTATGTGTTTCATTTGTTTCTTTTGTCAATGCTATTTCTATTTTTGTTTGTACTGGGATATTTTGAGTATTGTTTTTAAATGTACATCCTTTATATACATTCGTTTTATTAACATGTTATTTGATCTTTTATGTTGCCTTGTCTTATTGCTCTACAATTTAGATGAATTCAATGTTGTTGTTATTATTTTTTCTATTCAAACTTTTAATTTAATTTTTCCTTTTCAAACATTAAATTTATGATGTTTATTTTATTTTTTTTATTTTTTTTTAAACACTTTATTTATTTATTTTTCAATTCAATTGAAAATATTCATTCTTGAGTTTCAAATCAATTCTCTTTTTTAAAATACATTAGTTTGAAAATTTCAAATAATTCCGTAATTTAATCCAAAATTTAATTAAATTATAAATTTAAATTCGTCTAAAAACTGGGATTGTTACAGACTTCCCCCCTTAAAAGGAATTTCGTCCTCGAAATTCGCCAGAGAGAGATAACGAAGATAGATGAAAGATAGAGAAATATCTTTTCAGATCAAACTGGATATCAATTCTGCATTTGGCTTACCAAATCAGAATATTAGCAATAGATACAAGAAATTGTAATAAAATTTCAAATTTGGGTTTAAATGATGTCGTTTTATTGATACAATTCAAATTATCCTTCATATTCTATTAATCAAGTTAATTCAATTTAAAATTTCTAATTTCTAATTTCAATTCATATTCATTAAGGTTTAAATCAAAAACTGATAAAAAACCGATGAAATACGATGTAATAATTTCTTACAACGATTTGTAAGGCAACCATCGCACCGAACTTCTTTCTGGAGCTATCCCGAAGCAATCAAAAGAATTTGAAAACGAATCAAAGAAGATTGAGAAGAAAATTATTTCCACTGTTGTTACAGAGTATCGACCATTTATAGTCGTATTTCCCCGTCCCCTATCTCGTCCTCTTCTTGCACTCATACTTACTATCAGTGGATAGTAAGAGAATTTACTGAGGCATTCAAACGGATATCTAAGGGATTACTCAGTCTAGGGATACTTCACCCTATCTCTAATGAGCTAAGGTGTTACACTCCATAGCTAAAGTTCTTACTCAACCTTTAGCTCTGATACCAATCTGTCACGACCCGAACTCGATATCCGACAGACGACATCAAATTCGTATCGTGGGAGCTTGCAACACCATTAAATGATAAATACACAGTGGAAATAAAAGATGATATCACATATATGACATAAATACAATATCCGATACATCAATTTTTATACAATGATAATCATCAACATCAGAGAATATAACATAGAATACAGCGGAATATAATACGAAATGAGATAAGTCTTCAACAGAATCCAATATTGCAACTCTGATCCAAAAGGCTCCAAAGACAGAGCTCCAAAACTCCTAGCTCAATCCACCATCAAAATTTCTCCAAGATAAGCGAGTCTCGTCTGAATCCAAAGACTGAACTAGCTCCAGATAATCTACTGAACCTAACTATCTGAAAAACCCAACTCTAAACTGCCCGTGTGGAAAATTATGGGCACCCAGAGTTTAGGAAAGGAACAATAAACTCCAGGTCAGTCATGGGACTGGTATGAGCAAACGAAAACAGTTTGTCTTTAAAAACAATCAAAAGATTTTAAATTTGAAAATCGCAATGCTTTTGAAAATGAAACTACCATAAGGCCTCCCGCCACACACATAATGCAAACGCAGAATCGGTGGAGATTTCTCCTTATGATAGTCAAATATGCTTGATACGCGAATTTCTTTGATATTATTATTATAAGTGCAAGTGCAGAAAACATTTCGAAAGTAGAATATAAATCTTAGCCAGCATAGACATTTTGAACTATGTCTACTATAACTACCATCCAAACAGTGGGGCGCCACCATAAGTGAATGGCAGGTAATACAACTAAAACCGTACAAGGCTCGTATTGGATGAATGGATTTTTCCAACAAATGGTCAGGCTAAGGAACTTCCTATTGCCACATGGGAACGCCTCTGGCGGGACGCCCCGAGAACCAAACCATTCTCTGCCAAACAAGGCCGGGAACCCCTTTTCCCAAGGGATATTACAAACCCTCAGATATGCCACCCCCGGTCCTTTGGGACCTTTAAACGAGGCGCCTCTAAACCAACATCACACATAAATAATATAGTGTGTCCACATGAGCAAGTATCTGGGCTCCATACCATGATACTACCCTTTTCCAGAAGGAATGGTCATACCCTAGGGGAGCTACCCCTGAAACCTTGCCGCACAATTCATGTTTCGACCATTACCGATTTGTGAGGCTCGACGAAGTCTCGTCCACAAAGCTACGCTTTGGTACAAAGCCATGCTTTGGGTCAACAAATGATCAAAGTAATGATCACAAAGATAAATGATCAAACAAATGATCCTATCACAAATGATCAAACAATGATCATTACACAGCAACACTTAGCATGTTACATTACCAAATTGGGAATATATCACTGATAACCATCAACTACATAACCTCTGAGCTCGTACGTCTCAGAGAAGGGTGTTAAGCTAAAAGAATATATTCTCCGCCACCACAGAAATGTATTTGAAAGAAATCTGCTTTATATCCCAAAATGTAATGTCAGACACACAATCCATACAAGTCTGTTTCGGGTTCGAACAGAACCGAAGGCACTTCCAAAGAAGCCCTTGCAAATCCGGGTATTCACAATACCGATCGGACTTCCCATCACTTAGGAAATCTCTATACCAGGAGCTACCCAGTGCAGAGACAATCGATAGGTCATCCTATCGCTCTCGCAAATTCCCGGTCTTCAAATGTTATCCATAACGTCGAATCATATATTCAGAATGGGTTATATGACAAAAAGGTCCTCTCCCGGCTAAACCGAATAGTGAGCGCAACATTTAAAACATATGGATGTGGGATTTCAATTAAGTCACAACTTAATAATTCAAACTTTCTTCAAATGGTTTAAACAATTTACCATTTTCAAATCTTTTAAACAAAAGATTTATTTCAAAAACCTTCAGTGGTTTAAACAATTTCCACACTTTAATCTTTTAAACAAAAGATTTAATTCACAAAGTTCACCCCATTCACAAAGATCCATTTATGGATTTCAAAACAATTTTCATTTCAATTGGATTAACTCGTTAAATCTTAAAATTAAAGATTTAACTTATAGCTTTCAAACCGTTTCCATGACTTGGAAAATCATTTTCATCTTTAACTTGAAATCCTTTTTAACACAAATTGGACGTTCACTACTTATATGAAAGCTTTTATCATTTTAAAACAAATAGTTTTCGTTTCAGAAATATCCAAAAAATTTATTTACACGAGTTAAAGCCTTTGAATTTAAATTCAAATTCCCAAATCAATAACCTTAAAATAGTTTAACTTATATAAACTGGTATAACATCTTTAGTCCCTATTTTCCAGATCATTGAATTCAATTTCAAATATTGAATTCAGATATAAATCAAAATATTTAAATTCCAAAACTCAATTAAGTTATTTAAAATAAATTTCATCTTTGAAATTTCATTTCAAAAGCTTTTCACTTTAAATCCAATCCATTTCCAAAATACTTGAATTTAAATATTCAACTTTATAAATTATTTCAAAATCTGTGACTTAATCGATTTCCCCGTGAAACCCATATTTGTGTGTGTATAGGTGTGGTCCAGGGGTTTAACACAATAGTGCAACATCATTCAATCATCACAGATTAAAATGCAGAAATATAGTTGATAAGTGATATGAGCTATAACGCTTATCATTCATTCACAGATCACAGATATATAAATTACAAATAAATAAGTCACACAGCTCAACACAAAGCATCACATATCAGGGTATCAAACAATACAATCATCCAATAGAATGCAAACACCCATAAGTAGGATTAATTTAATTATCTGATTTATTTAATCAGATCCTTTACTTATGAATTTAATTACAAATCCTGGTTAATTAATTAATTACAACCCATGTTGATTAATTATTCTTTAATTATTTATTAATTATCCTCTGATTATTTACCAACCTTGATTAATAAGTGAATCAATCTTTAATTATTTAATTATCCTTTAATTGATTTCCCCTTAATTAATTAATTAATTAACTGATTAACCCTTAATTTATTATCATTAATTTAAATAAAAATCAGTAATTAATTACCTTAATTAATTAATCACATTAATTAATTACCCCTTTAGAAAATTATCCTTAAATTAATTACATTAATTAATTAAGTACCTTGACAGGTTATCCATTTAATTAACCATACCTTAATACATTAAGTAATAAACCTTCCATTTAATTGTATTTGAAAAACAATCCAAGATTAAATAAGATAATTAACTTAATGCAATATTACATAAGTCAAAAAAATTTAAAGCAAATTAACTTTTAAAATTTTGCATTCTGAAAAGCTTGCTTAAAACTTTGCTTTTGGAAACTTAGTTTATATTTCTAAAACTTTGTTTTAAAGCTTGTTTAAAACTTATAAACTGAAACTTTATTTATTTCCAAATTTTATTCTTAAAATTCAAACTATTTAAACATTCTTAAAGCAATTAAACAAATTGAAGTTCAACACTTAATTTATTTGTTTTTAAAATTTTCTTTCCATTTAAAACTAGCTTTTAACTTTTATTTTCAAAGTTCTAAAACCTGAAGCCTGAAACCAGATTAACAAACCCGAGCTACATCACCCCTGCTACGAGTCCTCCCCCTCAAAATCTCGAGTAAAGCTTCGAGTCGCACATTAGCTTCCCCGAGAACACACCCCATTCCCTCTCGCGTTCGTTCTTCTTCTTCCCCCTTTCTTTTTTTTCTTTTTTTCTAAGTTTAAGTTTAAACTACTGTAAACAAACTCACACACAACCCAGAGAAAAAACCCGAAGCCAACCTCAAACTGACCCGAAGAAAACTTCAAAATTCTCGAGCAAAACACGCGATGCCTCCGGGACTTCATTCAACTGACATGGCGCCACCGTGCACGTGCACGGTGGTTTGCCACCCCTCCGGTCATCATCGAGGTCATCGGCAGGTCGAATGATCCACACAAACACGCAATTGAACTTCGATTCAACACAAGGAACTCGAAATCAAAATATCACTATTTCGTTGAACTGAAGCTCGAATGTACCCAGCCAAATTTTCCCCGTCCTCCTTTCATCTTTCACCAGAAAATTCCCAACTTCAGCCACATCACGACAAACCCCTACGCTAACCTTGCGATCAATCTCGAGCGACTCGATGCATTGTCGAGTGAGTACGAACCCAAATTCCCAACGCCATTTTTAACAGTCTTTAAACCCTAGTTTTAATTTGTTCTCCCATCTCTTACAATAGAAAATTTTTTCTACATTTTTCCTGAGATCGTTGATCGTCAAACTAGCTTTAAATAAAAATTCAACATCTAAAATTTATTTAATCATCAGAAATTGATAAAAAACCTATTTTTAGTTCATCTATGAACTGCATCATGTATACAAATCTAAAAATTCCCATTTTCGTTTTAAAAATCATTTCTTGCAGTGTGGATTCAAGTTATATAAGTGAATCAAGGTTTCGTGACATTTGAATTTGGCACTTTGTATCATTTTGCTCTGTAAAACAATGTTTCTTACTGTAATATTTCACCAACCTCTTTAAAACCAAGCTTTAGCTCTTGTTCTATGTTTCAACAACCAGGTTTGTTTAAGAATTTAAGCCTAATAATAATTGGATGCAGATGTATTGAGTTTTATATAGTCTATTTCACTCTGAAACCAGGAAAAAACAAAAACAAAACAAGGTCTGCAATCCTATGGATATTCACAGAGAGTTGTTTTTATTTCAAAACTATTCAGCAAGCATATATCATTCCAAAGCAATACACAAGTTTTAGACTTTGAAAAAAAAACAGATGTGTACTCACTTATTATCTGTTTTAAAACAGAGAGCTTGTAGAGTTTAACAGAGTGTTATAAACTCTACACAGAGATTTCAAACATTTCATTCACATCAAAGTATTCATCACAAGCAGATCAAAACAAAGAGGGTGAAGTTTTGCTCACATGATGATTTTGATGAAGAAAGATAGAGAACAGGAACAGAGGAATGAACTTGTTTTGATATTTTGTTTTCAAGTTGAATCTGCAGCTTCACCTTTCAGTTTTAGGTCAAGTTGAACTTGACTTTACTTTCAGCTTGATTGCTTTATTTCTCTTCTTTTCTCTTCCAGTGTTGAAAAACTGGTTTGTTTAAATTGAAGTTTTGTTTATAGTTTAAATGATATTGCTTCAGACCTTTTTTCTTAGCTTATGGACGAACTGATGAAGATGAGATATATAGGAAACAAAGTTTTACAGGGATGTTATTATTTAATTTCTTTAGTACAATCAACAGAGATTTTTTTCCATGCTTTGCTGGTTAATGCATTTATTGCTTTGGTCCTTGTGTTTTCATATTCTATTTTACACAATTTTGCCTTACTACTTACTTATCTCGGCTGATAGATAATATATTATGGCTAAGGACATCTTGCATTAATTGCCTATGTCCTCTTTTACAATTATCTTCCTATATATGTTTTGTTTGTTCTTGCTTTACAAGCTTTTGCTTTGTCTCATATTTTATTCACATTTACTTCTGTTTATAACTTTTTGTTTCCTTTTTCCCAAGTGTTCATACTTGTTTATCTTAAATATATATGCTGTCTCCTTATGCAAGCTGTTCATATTTGCATTACAGTTCTTGCTTGTTTGTTTATATATATATATTTTTCTTTTCCACTGAGATAGCTTTGTACATTGCATACCTTTTGGTTTTGTTTATTTATGTACTCATACTCCTATGTTATTTCTTTATGTTTGCATTTGTTTGTTTTCATATTTGTTTTACTGAGATATTTTATATGTACTTTTGCCTTGTTTCCATGTTTCATGTTTTTATGTATTTTATTTGTTTCTTTTGTCAATGCTATTTCTATTTTTGTTTGTACTGGGATATTTTAAGTATTGTTTTTAAATGTACATCCTTTATATACATTCGTTTTATTAACATGTTATTTGATCTTTTATGTTGCCTTGTCTTATTGCTCTACAATTTAGATGAATTCAATGTTGTTGTTATTATTTTTTCTATTCAAACTTTTAATTTAATTTTTCCTTTTCAAACATTAAATTTATGATGTTTATTTTATTTTTTTATTTTTTTTAAACACTTTATTTATTTATTTTTCAATTCAATTGAAAATATTCATTCTTGAGTTTCAAATCAATTCTCTTTTTTAAAATACATTAGTTTGAAAATTTCAAATAATTCCGTAATTTAATCCAAAATTCAATTAAATTATAAATTTAAATTCGTCTAAAAACTGGGATCGTTACATGCTGCCCCAAGGTTTTTACTAGAAATTAAACAGTCAGACGCTCACACACGTAAACTCGCGACACCCACTATCAACTAGCCTTAACTCTACGCTCAAAACCCTGCCACAACTCAGCCACTGAGTTGCGCATTCTCGGACTACACCACCGTAGCTCGTCCTCTAGTCACACGACTAGAATTTTACACAAGTTTGAAAAGGAAAATACAATTTAAACACGATTCAAAAAAATCAAAACCCTAATTTAAATATAAGCCCATGTAGATGAAAAAAGGTCGGCCCAATATAATTAATAATATCCCATTCTCTTTTTAACCTTCGGTCCGTCCTTCTTCTTTGTGAAAAATGATGCTTTGGTCGTTTGTTCAAGAATTAGGGTTCCAGGCAATTGAGCCGCCGCTTCAATTGATCGTTCGATTATACAATCTTGCTTTGGTTGCTTAATCGAATGATCTTCTCTTCTATTTTTGCACACGGCTGCTCTATCTGATCGAGTTTGGCTATAATGGTATGTGATTTGTTCCTTTTGCTTTACTGGTTGAATGCTTGCTCGAACTCAATCAATGACTCGAGTTATTGATATAATCTTCTCTGTTATTGCTTGAACTCGAATTACATTTGTTTGCCGATGATGTTCATGGCTTATATAGGGTTCGAACCCCTGTATTTTCGTTCGTATACATTTATTTGAATTTGTTAATTTATTTATCTTGGTCATTCGATTTTGCTTTGATGCTGATGATGATTTCAAACTTGTTCATATCGAGTAATTTCGTTTGCTTGATTGACATGGTTTTGATTTTGAACTCGCTCGATCTTTGGTCATTACGGTTGTGAATTTCTGGCATCTCCGTCTTTGTTCATTTTGACTCCGGTCAGTTGTTCATGGCTTCGACTTGAATTTTAATATTAAACTGTTATTACATTTGACTTCGGTCATTTATGAAAATTCTTTCTTGAGTTTGTCTTGGCCTGTATTTGTGCATTTGAGTCGCATTGTTGGTCTGGTCTCACGGCTGTAGCCTGGTTGTCATGTATGCTTCAGTGTTGCATTTGTATTGGATTGTAGAGCTCTGTCCACTGTTCATTGATCTAGTTCTGATGTGTGTATGCACACATGTCTACTTGTATTTGTATTGCTTGCTTGTCTCGGCTTTGGATTTGTTCGAACTTGCCACCACGGTTTGTTCATCTCTGCTTGATTTTCTGTTGTACTTAGTATCACTTGTTTGTACATCTCCTTGTAATCAAGTGTGTTCATCCCTATAAAGTTTTCAACCTGATACTTGTAGTTGCCTCTGTTGGTTCATCATTGTTGTTGTTCTGCTCACTACAGAAGGTTTTGTTCATTTGCGTATGTTGTTTGTTTACCACTTGGTCATGCTTTTCTTGTGTGGTCAGTTCCACTTGCTGTTCTGGTTTGATGTACTTGCATTGTCGATGCTTTACTATTTATTTTTCTTGGCCATTCGCTTGTTTTCAACTGCAGTTTCATTGTGCATTTCTTGTTGCTTGCATTGGGTTGATTCATGTTGAACTGTTCTGTACATTTAAGTTATCATCTTGCTGTTCACTGGTCTGGTTGCACTTTGATATATAAGCTTGTCTTGGTTTGTCGAAACCGCAGTGGCATTTGCATATGTATTCATCCTTTGTAGTTGTTGTTGCCACTGCCTATTTCAGTTTGCATATGGTTTTGTACATTTGCCACCAGTCTGATTTGGTGCTTTGTTCGTTTGAGTCATGTTAGCTGTGGGTCTGGTTTGCCTTTGATTCATGTTGTACATATTGAGTCTGAGTTGCTCCCGACCGTTATTGCATTTCTACATTTGGATTTTGGTCGAGGCTTGTTTTAGTTGACTTGGCCATTTTCATGAACTTGCGCCAGTGTTGAATCCAGCTTGGAGCTCGGGTTTGACCTTGTGCTGATATTGTGACATTATTTTTATTGCACTTGAGTTGAACCCGGCGATTTGGGTTTTACCTGTGCTCACCTGTCCTTGTATTTATATCAAGTGTATATATCAGTGTGCACGGCCTTGTGGCATGTACAGTGATACACTGTGCATGTCGTAAGCTGTTCATGTATGATGAATTCAAACTTAAATGATGACGAACAACCAAAATAACCGAGGCAAATATTATTTTCAAAAATACATTTTATTTTATACTGCAAAAATAATTCCTTTTCAATTTTACTGCGTCAGTATTTATTTTTGCAGATTGCTCAGATGCTGGATTCAATCTGGAATAAAGTTAAAGATAAATACGAGTGAATGAGCGATATGGCGTGAGGTGTATTCATAAATTAGAAATTGTGATGTAATCGAAATTGTATTGTCATTGAATTTGTATATACATATATATAGTGAGAGTTCACATTTGTACTATTCAAAATTGTAATAAATATTTGTTCGAATAAAATATCTGTTTGAATTTAAACTCTGTGTTATTTATTTTATTCAGCAAATATTGGTTTAATTATGTGAAAAATAAAAAAGTATATTAACAAATACATTTAAATGAATATATATATATATATGTTTATTATCATCAAACAAAAATCATATACTCGCATATTCAACATAAATCTCAACTTATACATTTACAAATTTTTACTTTACAAAATAAGATACTAAACTCGATTTTTATACAAGTTTAACAATTCTCTAACTCAATCGCACAACTTATATACATAGTCACAAGTTTCCTAAATGAGCGAAACCAAAAAGTCAAAAGTGTTTATCTCCTTGCTAGCCTAGAAATATGTTAAAAACCCGATTTTTAACCCAGAAATCTGCAAAATATGAGAAAGTTATTAAACAAAAGTTCTTCCTTAGGGAATTACCTTTCTACTGAAAATTTTTCAACACAACTGGATTCGTCAATCAAAAGTTATGTCTATTTTACTCTCAGGTGTTAACTCAGAAAATTTATATATAGCCGTGCTATGATATAAATTTCAAACTCAATTTAAACCCTTTTAACTGCTGTATTTTGAAAAAATCTCAAAAGAAAACTTGTATCTAATTGAAATATCTTTCTACCACAAAATAATTGAACTAATTCGGATCATTTTACACCAAGATATCGCATTTTACTACAGCGATTTTCACAATAACTTTCAGCAAACAAATTTGCAAATTTCAACAATTCAATCAGATGCAAGAAACAAACCACTATAGACATTGAAACAACAATAAAACATAGCATGAAAACCTTATTTTCTGTAATAATAAGTAATCACTCACTTTCTAACATTGCTAAACACCCAAAACATAACATGCAACCTACTACAATCACCAATATCAACATACACAAATGCGCGAGCAATCAACAAGAAAGGTCTTGGGGAAATGCATCTCTAAATTAATTTAGAGATTCACAATTCATCAAATTCATAATTATCATAAACATATAGTAGTTTATAGACCCAAAATTGCAAGATTTAGAAATAGCAGTGAGTGAAAACTCACCTTAACCCCTTGCCATCAACTCTACAATATTTCATAATCTTGCTAGCCACCAATCCTCACCAGATCATGCTCAAAACCATATAGAAGAGATCAAAACAAGGCTAGAACTAAAAATAAGCTACCTAAAAGATGTAGAATGGATAAAGAGACCCACCAATATTTTTATCCTATTTTTTTGGATATTTTTCAAATTTATTTGGCCAAAATTTTGAGCTAGGGCATAAGAATTTTGAGAGAGAGAGGTTCGGTTTTTTTTGTTCTGTAAATGGAATTGTACGTACAGAATTTTGCAAAAGGAGATAAGGAGAAAAGATTCTATCATATTTTCTCTAAGTATTAGCTAAGTGGGCTTAAAATGAAATGGACCCAATAGCTAACTTAATTAAAACAAACGTTTTAATTTTTCTCTCATTTAAAACATACAATGAAAATGCAATCAAAACTCTAATTCTTAATTGCAGAACTAATTTAAATCATCTTCATTAATAAAATGATTTACTTTCACAAAGTCTCATTTTAGCCTAAAAAGAGGATTAAATCATTCTCTTATCAAAATTACCCAATTTACCAAAAATGTGAAAATCCATCTTCTAAAATAAGACAAAATGACAAATAAGTAATTTAACTTTAAAAATCCCCATTTTAAAAATAAAGTTACACAATATTTAGAAAATACTAACACATTATTTAATAAGTTTCAAAAAAATAATTTTAGCATCAACAAATTTCTTATTTTGCTCTTCCAATTATTATTTAAACAGAACACTTAATATTCAAATCTACTTCAATAAATGAGATATCAAATTTCTCGTTAAAATTACAAGTTTAAATCTTTTTTAAATTAACAACACTAAAATCAGGGTTGTTACAAACTTCCCACCGTAAAGAAAAGTACGTCCCCCAATTTACTTAACGAAAGAAATCTGAAAACTTAAATTTCCAATTAAGCCTTTCTATAATTGACATCTTTCCAAATTATTTTTCACCGAAGTTTTCAACTTTCACAACAAATAATATCAAGTATTCAAATTAATTACTTAATATTATTATCAAACTCCAATTAATATTAATATTTATATATAACAATTTTATTTAATGAACAAATTTCTTCTTAAAACAATTATTTGTAAATTGTTTTCCCTTTTCACTTCCAAACATTCTATTAATACCACTCCAAATATAACGCTAAAAACCAAATTTTTAGGTATCAAAACTTTTGAAAATTTCTCAAAATTTTTATTACACCATAAATTTACGGAAAATATCGCCAACATCTCCTTTATGCAACTAGCGTTTTGAAAATTTACAAAATGAATATAATTACATAATATACATCTCATCTCAAGGATGAGGCATCCCGTAGGGAAAAACACAAAAATGCGATATGTAATCTGAGATACGTACCTTATATTTGAAATATTAGCGAGTCCGCTAATATTCCTTAAGCAAATAATTTATAATCTTTTAAACGATATCTATTTAACTTTAGATACCTGCTACTATCTCAAAATTTTATATTAATATTTAATATCAAATTCATATCATATAGGAGATATTAATAATTCATGATTACACTTTAATTAGATTAACATCATAATATTCCATAACAAAAGAAATCCGCACTTAAATTTCCCCGTTTTAATTATTACTTATGTCAAAATGTCACGTTCGATGTTTAGGAACCCCTATCGATAATAAGGCGTCCCACATATTGATCAAAATCCTTAAACAATATCCGGATAAGCCAACACAATAGATAATCACAAGTTTAGATGCATTCATTTTATTTTCACTAACATCCATGTATCCAATTTTAAATAAATGCAACCACGCAATTAATTCCTAGCAACTAATAAAGAATTAATCAAAACATATGTAATCACTTACGGCGGAACAATTCAATGTTTGAACTTCGCTACGCAACTCTGGTTAATTCTAAACCATTTAACTTTTAAGCTTATTTACTCAGTTTTCTCTAATTCTCTTATTTAACAGTAAAATTGTTTGAATGTCTGCAATTTTCTAGAAGGAGTTGTATAAAAAAAATGTTTGCAATTTGAAAATTATTTGAAGTGAAAAATATGCAGATATTTTCTTCGAAAAACAATGCAGTTACTAAATGTCTCATCATAAATCACGTTCCACTAGTAATTTTTCTATCAACTAGATTACCAGCGTAATCTGCACCTGAATTTTTTTTCACTTAAACTTATTATTAGTTGAATGTTACAAACCAGATCATGAGTTGTGCAACAAAATATCTCAAAATCATTTTTAACAACTTTTTAAATGAAATTCTCTTAAATTTGAATTGAAGCCATGTAAATAATCAAAAACCGTGAATATTGAGTCAGCCATAAAATAACCAAATGTATTGTCATCAACGAATAAAACACTATCATTAATCCAAACTAATCTATATGAAGTAGTTCAAATATTTTATAATTTTTATAGTGTTCTTGGCATAAAAATATAATTGGCCAATAATTTTGAATAAGTTAGAATCATTATCATCAATTATTTCTTTATCAATAACAGGCTGAATTAAATCAAATTATGGTGTAGATTTTCACATATATCGTTCAAAATATCTTTACCTGTTTTACCTCTATGATAATTTTTCGTCGTTGTCCATTGTGATTCTGTCACCTTTGTACTAGGATATGGAACTTTGCTTTGTCACCCGTTGTATTTCTGGAACAGCCAGAATCCAGATAACACTGTTATTGTTCCTTAGGCTTCCACCACACCTACACGATAAAAGATTTTTGTGACCTATTTTTTTTATAGGTTCATGGTTGTTAGTGGCAAAATATTTTGAAAAATATGTTTTTGAAGACCCTAAACTGTTTACATATGTTCCTTTCGGCACCCAAATTTGTTTAACTTTGAGGGATTTTATATTTGTGCCTTTTGGAACCCAAAATGGTATAGTATATACGTGTTTGGGCCTACACCAATGATTATTTTGATTGTGTCCAAATTTTCAATAAATTGTGCACATGGAATTGACTTAATTAATTTCATTTCTAACATTTTCAGATTGATTACATCCAAGTCCTTGTCTAACTTTATTAATAGTTTGTTTCCCAAATAATATATTCAACAATCTTTCACTTTTTGAAAATTTTCCTAAAGTCGTTGACAGTTGTTCGACTTGTGTTTTGAGAGATTCATTTTCGTTTAATGATTGTGTGCACTTTTTAATAGAATTTTCTCTTCTTGTATTTTCACTTTCTTTCAAAATCAGAATTTCATTTTCAAGCAATTTAATTTTGATTTCTGATTTTTTAATCTCTTCTTCGAATGTTGGACACTTATCACACTTAGGATCCTATTTGATAGTTTTTAACTAATTGGTCAAGTTGTTTATTTAAATCTATCAAAGTAACTTTTTGTGATTCAAGTTTAACATACTTCTCCCTAAGTCGTTCAAAACAGCAATTTGCTTCGTGGAAATATATAAGTAATTCTGAGTGACTGAGTTTTGATACCTCGCTTGGCTCGTCATCGTCGCTACCAATTATATTACCCTGAAGGTACATACCTGCTTTCTCACTCTCACTGCTAGTACTTTTATTATCTTCATCACTTGTATTCCACGTGGCTGCAAAATTTCTCCTTTTTGATTTCTTTTCTAGGTCGTGTCGATTTTGAGGACAATTGGGCTTGATGTGTCCGGGTTTGTTGCACTTATGACGGATGATTTCTTGTTGTTCCGAGTTATCTAGAACTTTGATTATTTTGCTTTTTAATTTTTGATTTAGAGCTGGATTTTCGTATTTGCGGTTCCATTTTTTTAATCTCTTTATTACCATTCGAACTCTGCTGCTCCATCATCGTCGTCGTCACCATCACTTTCGGTTGTTCCTTTAAGGTGATTTTTTTCGAGTATCTCCTCCTTCACACTCTTCCTTGAATTTCATTTCTAGCTCATAAGTGGTGAGATTTGCGATGAGTTCTTCAACTTTGATTTGTTTTAAATCTTTCGATTCTTGAATGGCAGTCACTTTTGCTTCCAAACTTCGTGGAAGGACTCTGAGGATTTTTCGGACTATTTTCGATTCCGTGTATGATTTTCGAGAGCTTTTGATTTTTATACAACGTTGGAAAGCCGTCCATACATCTCTTTAATATTTTCTTCCTTGGCCATTGTAAAATTCTCGTATTCGCTACTCAGCATGGCAAGGCGAGATTCCTTGACTTGAGATGTTCCTTCGTGAGTCACTTCTAGTGTGTGCCATATTTCCTGTGCAATTAGACAATTTGAGACACGATTAAATTCAAATTGATCTAGTGAACAAATAATCGAATTTATAGCTTTGGCTTTAGCATTCTGTAACTTACTTTCTAGATCTGTCCATTGATCCATCGGTTTATCTGTTTCCTAATTATCTACAATTATAGTTGGTGCTCTATAACCAGTCTCAACAATATTCCAAGCGTCAATGGGTTTTAGAAAAAATTTCATTCTATTTTTCCAGTAGGCGTATTCACCATTGAACATTGGTGGTCTAACTATGGACTGACCCTCAGCAAAAGCAGTATTAAAAGAAGCCATTTTAAAAATTCAAATTTTTTAAAAACAAAAATTGGTTTTTGAAAACCAATTTTTTTAAAACAAAAATAGCTTTTGTACCTAGCTCTGATACCACTTGTAGTATCGATTTCACACTAGAGGGGGGTGAATAGGGTGATGCTATTAATTACAAAAATTTATTGCAGAAGTTTATAAAATATTTTCAACACAGATATACCAGAATTATAGCAGCACAGATAATAGCAGAATAATAAACGCAAAAATAGAACGACACAAAATTTACCCAGCTTCGGCAAAACCCTGCCTACATGCTGCCCCCAAGGTTTCTACTAGAAATTAAGCAGTCAGACGCTTACACACGTAAACTCGCGACACCCGCTATCAACTAGCCTTAACTCTACGCTCAAAACCCTGCCACAACTCAGCCACTGAGTTGAGAATTCTAGAATTACACTACCGTAGCTCGTCCTTTAGTCACACAACTAATATTTACACAAGTTTAAAAAGGAAAATACAATTTAACCACGATTTAAAGAAATCAAAACCATAATTTAAATATAAGCCCAAGTAGATGAAAAAAGGCCGGCCCAATATAATTAATAATATACCATTCTCTTTTTAATCTTCAGTCCGTCCTTCTTCTTTGTGAAAAATGATGCTTTGGTCGTTCGTTCAAGAATTAGGGTTCCAAGCAATTGAGTCGCCGCTTCAATTGATCGTTCGATTATACAATCTTGCTTTGGTAGCTTGGTCGAATGATCTTCTCTTCTATTTTTGCACACGGCTGCTCTATCTGATCGAGTTCGGCTATAATGGTATATGATTTGTTCCTTTTCTTTACTGGTTGAATGCTTGCTCGAACTCAATCAATGACTCGAGTTATTGATACAATCTTCTCTGTTATTGCTTGAACTCGAATTGCATTTGTTTGCCGATGATGCTTATCGCTTATATAGGGTTCGAACCCCGGTATTTTCGTTCGTATACATTTATTTGAATTTGTCAATTTATTTATCTCGGTCATTCAATTTTGTTTTGATGCTGATGATGATTTCTAACTTGTTCATATCGAGTAATTTCGTTTACTTGATTGACATGGTTTTGATTTTGAACTTGCTCGATCTTTAGTCGTTACGGTTGTGAATTTCTTGCATCTCTGTCTTTGTTCATTTTGACTCTGGTCAATTGTTCATAGCTTCGACTTGAATTTTAATATTAAACTGTTATTACATTTGACTTCGGTCATTTATGAAAATTCTTTCTTGAGTTTGTCTTGGCCTGTACTTGTGCATTTGAGTCGCATTGTTGGTCTGGTCTCACGGCTGTAGCCTGGTTGTCATGTATGCTTCAGTGTTGCATTTGTATTGGATTGTAGAGCTTTGTCCACTGTTCATTGATCTAGTTCTGATGTGTGTATGCACACATGTCTACTTGTATTTGTATTGCTTACTTGTCTCGGCTTTGGATTTGTTCGAACTTGCCACCACGGTTTGTTCATCTCTGCTTGATTTTCTGTTGTACTTATTATCACTTGTTTGTACATCTCCTTGTAATCAAGTGTGTTCATCCCTATAAAGTTTTCAACCTGATACTTGTAGTTGCCTCTGTTGGTTCATCATTGTTGTTGTTCTGCTCACTACAGAAGGTTTTGTTCATTTTCATGTGTTGTTTGTTTACCACTTGGTCATGCTTTTCTTGTGTGGTCAGTTCCACTTGCTGTTCTGGTTTGATATACTTGCATTGTCGTTGCTTTACTATTTATTTTTCTTGGCCATTCGCTTGTTTGCAACTGCAGTTTCATTGTGCATTTCTTGTTGCTTTCATTGGGTTGATTCATGTTGAACTGTTCTGTACATTTAAGTTATCATCTTGCTGTTCACTAGTCTGGTTGCACTTTGATATATAAGCTTGTCTTGGTTTGTCGAAACCGCAGTGGCATTTGCATATGTATTCATCCTTTGTAGTTGTTGTTGCCACTGCATGTTTTAGTTTGCATAAGATTTTGTACATTTGCCTTGTGTCTGATTTGGTGCTTTGTCCGTTTGAGTCATGTTAGTTGTGGGTCTGGTTCGCCTTTGACTCATGCTGTACATATTGAGTCTGAGTTGCTCCCGACCGTTATTGCATTTGTACATTTGGATTTTGGTCGAGGCTTGTTTTAGTTGTCTTGACCATTTTCATGAACTTGCACCTGTGTTGAATCCAGCTTGGAGCTCGGGTTTGACCTTGTGCTAATATTGTGACATTATTTTTATTGCACTTGAGTTGAACCCGGCGTTTTGGGTTTGACCTATGCTCACCTGTCCTTGTAATTTTATCAAGTGTATATATCGGTGTGCATGTCCTTGTGGCATGTACAGTGATACACTGTACATGTCATAAGATGTTCGTGTATAATGAATTCAAACTTAAATGAGGACGAACAACCAAAATAACCGAGGCAAATATTATTTTCAAAAATACATTTTATTTTATACTGCAAAAATAATTCCTTTTCAATTTTACCGCGTCAGTATTTATTTTTGCAGATTGCTCAGATGCTGGATTCAATCTGGAATAAAGTTAAAGATAAATACGAGTGAATGAGCGATATGGAGTGAGGTGTATTCATAAATTAGAAATTGTGATGTAATCGAAATTGTATTGTCATTGAATTTGTATATACATATATATAGTGAGAGTTCACATTTGTACTATTCAAAATTGTAATAAATATTTGTTTGAATAAAATATCTATTTGAATTTAAACTCTGTGTTATTTATTTTATTCAGCAAATATTTGTTTAATTATGTGAAAAATAAAATAGTATATTAACAAATACATTTAAATGAATATATATATATATATGTATGTTTATTATCATCAAACAAAAATCATATACTCGCATATTCAACATAAATCTCAACTTATACATATACAAATTTTTACTTTACAAAATAAGATACTAAACTCGATTTTTATACAAGTTTAACAATTCTCTAACTCGATTGCATAACTTGTATACATAGTCACAAATTTCCTAAATGAGCGAAACCAAAAAGTCAAAAGTGTTTATCTCCTTGCTAGCCTAGAAATATGTTAAAAACTCGATTTTTAACCCAGAAATCTGCAAAATATTAGAAAGTGATTAAACAAAAGTTCTTCCTTAGGGAATTACCTTTCTACTAAAAAATTTTCAACACAACTGGATTCCTCAATCAAAAGTTATGTCTATTTTACTCTCAGGTGTTAACTCAGAAAATTTATATATAGCCGTGCTATGATATAAATTTCAAACTCAATTTAAACCCTTTTAACTGCTGTATTTTGAAAAAATCTCAAAAGAAAACTTGTATCTAATTGAAATATCTTTCTACCACAAAATAATTGAACTAATTCGGATCATTTTACACCAAGATATCGCATTTTACTACAGCGATTTTCACAATAACTTTCAGCAAACAAATTTGCAAATTTCAACAATTCAATCAGATGCAAGAAACAAACCACTATAGACATTGAAACAACAATAAAACATAGCATGAAAACCTTATTTTCTATAATAATAAGCAATCACTCACTTTCTAATATAGCTAAACACCCAAAACGTAACATGCAACCTACTACAATCACTAATATCAACATACACAAATGCGCGAGCAATCAACAAGAAAAGTCTTGGGGAAATGCATCTCTAAATTAATTTAGAGGTTCATAATTCATCAAATTCATAATTATCATAGACATACAGTAGTTTATAGACCCAAAATTGCAAGATTTAGAAATAGCAGTGAGTGAAAACTCACCTTAACCCCTTGCTATCAACTCTAGAATATTCCCTAATCTTGCTAGCCACCAATCCTCACCAGATCATGCTCAAAACCATATAGAAGAGATCAAAATAAGGCTAGAACTGAAAATAAGATACCTAAAAGATGTAGAATGGATAAAGAGACCCACCAATATTTTTATCCTATTTTTTTGGATATTTTTCAAATTTATTTGACCAAAATTTTGAGCTAGGGCATAAGAATTTTGAGAGAGAGAGGTTCGGTTTTTTTGTTCTGTAAATGGAATTGTACGTGCAGAATTTTTCAAAAGGAGATAAGGAGAAAAGATTCTATCATATTTTCTCTAAGTATTAGCTAAGTGGGCTTAAAATGAAATGGACCCAATAGCTAACTTAATTAAAACAAACGTTTTAATTTTTCTCTCATTTAAAACATACAATGAAAATGCAATCAAAAACTCTAATTTTTAATTGCAGAACTAATTTAAATCATCTTCATTAATAAAATGATTTACTTTCACAAAGTCTCATTTTAGCCTAAAAAGAGGATTAAATCATTCTCTTATCAAAATTACCCAATTTACCAAAAATGTGAAAATCCATCTTCTAAAATAAGACAACATGATAAATAAGTAATTTAACTTTAAAAATCCCCATTTTTGAAATAAAGTTACACAATGCTTAGAAAACACTAACACATTATTTAATAAGTTTCTAAAAAATAATTTTAGCATCAACAAATTTCTTATTTTGCTCTTCCAATTATTATTTAAACAAAACACTTAATACTCAAATCTACTTCAATAAATGAGAAATCAAATTCCTCGTTAAAATTACAAGTTTAAATCTTTATTAAATTAACAACACTAAAATCAGGGTTGTTACAAACTTCCCACCGTAAAGAAAATTACGTCCCCCCAGTTTACTTAACGAAAGAAATCTGAAAACTTAAATTTCAATTAAGCCTTTCCATAATTGACATCTTTCCAAATTATTTTTCACCAAAGTTTTCAACTTCCACAAATAATAATATCAAGTATTCAAATTAATTACTTAATATTATTATCAAACTCCAATTAATATTAAGATTTATATATAACAATTTTCTTTAATGAATAAATTTCTTCTTAAAACAATTATTTGTAAATTGTTTTTCCTTTTCACTTCCAAACATTCTATTAATACCACTCCAAATATAATGATAAAAACCAAATTTTTAGGTATCAAAACTTTTGAAAATTTCTTAAATTTTTTATAACGCGTTAAATTTACAGAAAATATCGCCAACGTCTCCTTTACGCAACTAGCGTTTCAAAAATTTACAATATGAATATAATTACATAATATACATCTCATCTCAAGGATGAGGCATCCTGTAGGGAAAAACACAAAAATGCGATATGTATACCTTATATTTGAAATATTAGCGAGTCCGCTAATATTCCTTAAGCAAATAATTTATAATCTTTTAAATGATATCTATTTAACTTTAGATACCTGCTCCTATCTCAAAATTTTATATTATTATTTAATATCAAATTCATATCATATAGGAGATATTAATAATTCATGATTACACTTTAATTAGATTAACATCATAATATTCCATAACGAAAGAAATCCGCACTTAAATTTCCACGTTTTAATTATTACTTATGTCGAAATGTCACGTTCGATGTTTAGGAACCCCTATCGATAATAAGGCGTCCCATATATTGATCAAAATCCTTAAACAATGTTCAGATAAGCCAACACAATAGATAATCACAAGTTTAGATGCATTCATTTTATTTTCACTAACATCCATGTATCCAATTTTAAATAAATGCAACCAAGCAATTAATTCCTAGAAACTAATCACTTACAGCGGAACAATTCAATGTTTGAACTTCGCTGCGCAACTCTGATTAATTTTAAACCATTTAACTGTTAAGCTTATTTACTCAGTTTTCTCTAATTCTCTTATTTAAAAGTAAAATTGTTTACTTTAAAATTAATTCATTCCAGTTTAATTCGACAATTTTCTAAACTCCAAAAGATTTTGCTCATTAATTTCCCAAAGTTTCAAAATCACAAATTCCAATTTATCAATTTAAAATTTGTAAATCAATTTACGCCCCAAATGATTATCCCGATAATCATTTTATATTCCTATCCCTAATTAGATAATTAATATAACTATCTACCACACACCCCAGGGGACATGACTCTAAGTCAT
This sequence comes from Allium cepa, assembly GCA_030765085.1. Lineage (NCBI taxonomy): Eukaryota > Viridiplantae > Streptophyta > Magnoliopsida > Asparagales > Amaryllidaceae > Allium > Allium cepa. The sequence continues at coordinate 274,228,302 of CM060946.1, forward strand.
GTAGATCTCGGATCCGTAATATTATATACTACAATGTTCCGACACACCTCTGTTACTAACTGTAACAACCCCATGCAATATCCAGTTTAGCAAGAACATTATAGGTAATGTTGTCTGTTATTCCGGAGAATACGGCTTGTTAAGGGCGAACGAATGTGAATATATCTTTAAACTAACACCGACACGTCATTTATACCTTTACTTAATATCTGAACTGAATTAGACGTATACAGTATTAATACAAACTAACAGACACACCAATTTCTCAAAATCAAAACAATATATCATATAAATAATAGTCACAGATCACGGCGGAATAAATGTTAACTTATACATATACAAATTTTTAATTTACAAAATGAAATACTAAACTCGATGTTTATACAAGTTTAACAATTCTCTAACTCAATTGTACAATTTATAAACATATTCAAAGATTTCCTAAATGAGCTAAACCAAAAAGTCAAAAGTGTTAGTCTCCTTGCTAGCCCAAACATCCATAGGTCAACTTGTCTTATAAGCTGATAGTCTAAGCCTGACCCCGTTTCAGACTATTTCTAAATATCCAATAGGATGAGAACATAATATAACACAAGAATAAACAACATATAAGTAAACAGATGTACATGAAATAACGAGTCAGGGGAATTAATTTAACTTAGAGTTCATCATAGGGCACATGGTTATACATTTAAGTCATGAACACATATTAGTAACTAAGCATCGAATTCACGTAACAAAATGCAATATCTCTAAGCACAAAAAATATCGATGATTAACTCAAAATAGGGTTATAAGTTTAAGTCACAAAAACGAACTAGTCACTAAACTCAAAATAACCAAATTAACTTAACATCCATCACAAGGCACAAGAATATATATTTATTTAACTAACACAAGACACAAGAATATATACTTATTTCATGTATACAGAATAGTCACATAATCCATATATCCAGAATCCAAGCGATCTTAATCCAAACCTATCGTAATGATCATCCAAAACAATCGCAATAATTGTATACAAAATCCATGGCAAAAAACAAATAAATTGGTATCACTCGAACCGATCTGATACCAAGGATCGTACTCAGACCGGGAATACACAATCACAGAATGATCTCAAGGATAGTCCATACCGATCAAGGTGATCATAGAAACCATGATTCGATAACTCTATATTTATTTAATATTATTATATTATTATATTTCAAAAGAAATCTAGGAATAAACTTCTTAAGGATCTAATAGCCACTTGCAGCACACCAAAAGAAAGTAAACTCTAAAGTGCCAAATACTACCACCATCAGTAATCACTAGAACTTAACCAATACGCCTCATACCGTATGGTGATTCAAGTATTTACCAAAAGCTAGTAAATATCACTTATTACAGATACCACTGAAAAACCTAAACTACATTCTCTTAAGGATCTAGCAACCACTTGTCGCACACTAGAAAAGAATAAAACTCTAAAGTGTAAAATACTTTCTAATACCATTCACACAAATTTAACCAGGGCATCCCATACTACCCTATGAAATTTGTGTATTCGTTACTAGGATGGTAAGTTGCACACAAACATTCTATTCAATAAGTTAAACCATATTATTCAAAAGCATTTAAACCAATAGATGACACTAAATCCATTATTGGCACTCCTCAAATTATAGAATTAAGGTTCTTAAAACATTTTTATCTTATGAGTTTATTATTTAGAACGTTTATTATAATTTTCCATAAACCCATTCATTATTTAGCTTTATAAAAATATTCACAGATTTGCTAAAATATTCCATAACTCTTAATCGTTCCAAGATATTATTTATATTCACAAAGTTGTCTCAAATTTCCATATGTTATATTATTCACAAAACCATATTTTAGAACTATATTTAATTACTCTTCTAAATCCATATTAAAATATAATCATTTTATTAGAAATAAAATATGTTTATACCTTTCAAAATTACGTTTCCTAATTCCATGAATCCTAAACATTTATTTAATAAAATTGTAATACTTGATTCCAAATCCATAATCATTTTTATGTGAGAATTGATTAGATTTTGTATTTCAAAGTCATATTGCAAATCTATATATATTTTACTAAACATGTTTAATATATAAAATAACTTGCTAAAAAAATCATATTTAATATTTTTTAAATTAATTTAGAATTAATTCTGCGATTTATCTATATAAATAATTCTCTTTCGTAAAATTACTTGAATACGAAGCTTAACTATTAATTTCATTTAACTCAAATTTATGATGTAAAGATCTACAATTTTGACAATCTAAATCTCATAATTTTACAAAATTAAAATGTGAAAATTGTAGATAAAAGTCTAAGTTTTCAAATAAGAAAAAGATCATCCATTTGGATTTATGGTTCAAAAGTTGTGACCGAAAAACTTTTAGATTTAAATTTATTAACTCTGTCTTTCATTGACATAGCAACAATAAAGAAAAAAAATTTTAACCATTTAAATTGCAAAATTATGCAAAACTCAAAACATGAAAGTTGTAGCTCAATGTCTAAGTTTTCTAGAACTTTAAAAATTATCAAAATCTAATAAGATATGAGAAAGCTATGCTAAAATTACTAACAATATTTTAGCTCAGAAAATTTGACCAGATAGACTATTACTTTGTTAAAAACCCAATTTTTGACCCAGAAATCTTTAAAATACGAGAGTGATTAAAACAATAGTTCTTCCTTAGGGAATTAGATTTCCATTGAAAAAATATTCAACACAATTGGATTCATCAATCAAAAGTTATGTCTATTTTACTCTTAGGTATTAACTTAGAAAATATATATGGCTATGCTATAACATTAATTTCAAATTCAATTTAAGCCCTTTTAACAGTAGTATTTTGGAAAATTATCAAAAGAAAACTTGTAGCATATTGAAATATTTCTGCCATAAATTGAATGAACTAATTTGGATCATTTTACACGAAGATATCACTGTTTTACTACAACGATTTTCATAAATAATTTTTAGCAAGCAAATTTGCGCATTTCAATAATTCAATCATATGCAAGCAACAAAACAACTGTAGACATCGAAACAACACTAAAACTTAGCATGAAAACCTAGTTGGCGATAAGAATAAGTAATCACTCAGTTTCTAACATAGCTAAATGCCCAAAACATAACATGTAACCTACTACAATCACCAATATCAACATACAAATGTGCGAGCAATCAACAAGAAAGGTTTTGGGGAAGTGCATCTTTAAATTAACTTAGAGATTCATATTTCATCAAATTCATAATTATCATAAACATACATTAGTTCATAGACATAAAATCGCAAGATTTAGATATAGCGGTGAGTGCAAACTCACCTTAACTCCTTGTTATCAACTCTAGAACATTCCCTAACCTTGCTAGCCGTCAATCCTCACCAAATCATGCTCGAAACCCTAACTTTGATCTTAAGACAGCAAATAGAAGAGATCAAAACAAGGCTAAAACTAAAAATAAGATTCCTAATAAATATAGAATGGATAAAGAGACTTGCTAAAATTTTAATATCCTATTCTTTTAGGATTTTCTCTAATTTATTTGGCCAAAATATTGAGCTAGGGCATAAGAGTATTGAAAGAGAGAGGTTCAGTTTCTTTTGTTTTGTAAATGGAATTGTAGGTACAAAATTTTGAGGAAGGAGATAAGGAGAAAAGATTCTATCATATTTTCTCTAAGTGTTTGATAAGTGGGATTAAAATGAAATGGACCCAATAGCCAATTTGATTAAAACAAAGGTGTTAATTACTTTTCTCCCATTTAAAACATACAATGAAAATGCAAAATAGGATTAAATCATTTTCTTACCAAAATTAACCAATTTATCAAAAATGACAAAATCCATCTTCTAAAATAAGACAACATGATAAATAAGTAATTTAACTTTAAAAATCTCCTGTTTTAAATAAAATTACACAATATTTAGAAAACACTAACACATTATTTAACAAGTTTCAAAACAAGAATTTTAACATCAACAAATTTCTTATTTTTCTCTTCCAATTATTATTTAAATAAAACACTTAATATTCAAATATACTTCAATAAATGAGAAATCCAATCTCAATTAAAATTACAAGTTTAAATCTTTATTAAATTTAAATTTACAACACTGAAAAATAAGAGTTGTTACACATACTCTCAATGCAATCGTGAGCGGATTTATCTTAGTTTTAGTTTATCCGAGCATGAATAAAAAGACAAGTGTGGGGATATGTGATATGCACATAAATGTGCATATTTTTACTTTCATATTTAATCTACTTTTATTTAAATAAATGTCGTAATTGGGTGTTTTTACATGTTTAAAAGCAAATTTCAAAAATGTTTTCAAGTCATCATCTATGCATCTACATTGGGGTAAAATGACAATTTTGTGCATGTATTAATTTTGAGAATATTTATTTGCATATTTTATTTTTATTTGTTGGAATTCGGATGGAAAATGAAAGACGCTTCATGTATATATGCATGCACAAAGGATGGAAGATAAAAGAATGTAGAAATAAATTAATTTATGCAACATGGAAGACCCCGCCTACCCACTAACCATGAACCAAAATTAAGAGCTAACGTACATGTTAGTGGGGATTAAAGTCACGTGCATATTTAATGAACGATTAAGCTCATGCTAATGATTACTTGAAGGTTGCATTTCCTAAATGGCATTTTTGGTAGCTCCATAAAATATGGATTAGGATTTTAGGCATGTATAAATGACCCTCTTATGTTCATGTCATGTAGTTTTATAATCTTCTTATCATCTTATGCATAGTGTAGCAAAATTAAATGAGAAATAAAATGGCTTCCTAAGCCTCTTCTTCTTCTTTTTCTACTTGCTTTTATTTCATGCTTATTTTTATTTACATGCCTTTTTTTATGTTAGTAGATTAGTTCTCTTTTCAATGCAAGTAGTTTAGATTTATTTTATGCAAGTAGATTTATTCTCCTTTTATTTTAATTAACTATTACTTTGCTTGCTTTTTAATGTTGAAATTTACATGTGTTGAAATGATAACACAAATGAGAAGCAAAACCCCTTCAATTTAGGGGCAATGAAGCTCTCTGAAATTATGTAAATTCAACATATTTTATTGTTTGTGATCTCTCTTTGTGCTTAATGGAATTTATGATGTGGTAATATTTTGTTGTTTAACATTGAATTTGATAGTCTCTGTTGTTGACACCAAATAGGCTATGCTTAAACAACATAAACACAAATTACCTCTTCATCTACATATGATTTTTATAATAAAGTGGACAAAGAATCATAAAAATTATTTCAAAATTTTTTGGAAAAATCCATGCTCGAAATCAAATAAAAATCATCGAAATACACCAAAACTGACATTCGAAAACATCTAAAAAAATCGATTCGTTTTGAATCACAAATTCAAAACTCTGGCTCGCCTAAGGCTTTATGGCCTTCAAAACAGCTGAGAAATATCACAAAAACGAGACACAAAAGTCGAAAAATGGATTAGAAAACATGACAGAACACAAAAATACACATGCCAAAAGTAATACCCAGGTTTGAAATCTTCTCTGAGTTCAACTTTCGGACATAATTTGAAAATACTGATTGTCCATGTTACGAATCAATAGTAAATAATCATGTTTAGAATAGATTTTACTTTTAATTTCAATAACATTGTCATGAGAGTTGACAAGAGTTTTTAGTTGTTATCTTAAAGTTTGATGGTTTAAGTTTTGTTAATTAATAACATAAATAGACTATACATATGATAAATACTTCACTAATTCTACTTAGATTAAAAAGAGAGATCATAGATTGATTTTGTGTTGATTTATGTAGGAGTATGAGAGTGGATTTGCCTCTAAATTGTCATTTAATCTCATAGTTTATTTCAGTTTTGCTCTAGCCTAAGTTTTAAAAATTTCTAATTCAAAACAATTTCAAACCCCTGGGTTAATTTGATTCAGTAAAATTTAAATTAATTCAATTCCCTACGGATCGACCAGTACTCTGCATGTACTAAAATTGTACACCATGCGCTTGCAGTTATTTTTATTACAAAAATTTTCGTTTATTTTTTAACCGATAAGAAATTCATCGTCAAACACTGCTATCATAAGAGGAAGGTGCAGTTGCCTAGATACAATGATTGTTCTGAATATTTGCATTATCTATTATCCTATGGTGCTGGTCATCAATGTAGAAAATTTAAGGAATACATATGTGCTTACAACTCTATATTCACAATAACATCAATGGGTTGACATGTTGACAACAACGTCAACAATGGTCAAGGACCTTATGTTTTCCGTATGAAAGGTCAAAATCATCATAGAATAGGTTCCCTACTACCAATAGATGGTAAACAAAAAATTTCATAGCTATACTTTTATGATATAGGTAAGAGTAATAGAGTCTCTGCTTGTGGAGAGATCGCAAACACCAACTTGGATGAGAGCGTAGCCACTAATCTAATAAGCATGTTTGACAAGTGCAATGAGTTGGTTAAGATTTTTAGAATGGCAAGAGGCAGATTCATGCAACTGAATATTAAGCAATGTCTATTAGACTATACGAGAGGCAATATAAAGATGGTAGACAATATAATGTTCCTACTTCCTCTTTGATCCCAGCGCTTACAGCCACTTCCAACACAAAGTCATGTAGTGTAAGATACGCTGTGATTGAGGAGAGGGACTCTGTTCTTAAAAGAATAAGTGAGAAGTGTTCTTCTTTTTATGTCAATGCAATATCCATCATTTTTTCCCTATGGGGAGAATGGCTATGGAAGTAATATTGAGTACAAATAGTCTGAAATTGTTAGGACAACAAAATGAGAAATGGTTACCATGCATGAATATTACGCATATCTATTGTAGTACAGACGGGATGAAGGTTCAATGCTGCTATATGGAGGCAGAATTTTTCAACAATTTATCGTTGATGCCTAAATGAGCATAAAGGAAAAAACACTTGCTTAGATCATATGCAACCCAAGCACACTACGTTGTGAGGTATATAATAGTTTGGATGATGCAATTGACCATGGAGATTCATCTACTTTCACAATTGCAAGGAAATTTATCTTGCCATCTTCATTCATTGGAGGCCCAAGATATATGGTGCAAAATTACTAAGATGCAATGAAAACTTGTAGATGGACGGGTTCTCCTAATTATTTTGTTACATTTACTTGCAATCCCAAATAGCTCGAGATTGGCAATGCATTGCAAAGTATACCGGGTCAAAAAGTATACGATAGACCAGATAGTCACCCAGATTTTCTATATCAAGCTTATGGAACTGATTAAAGACATAAAAGATGAATCTAATTTTGGAAAGGTCAAAGCTGGTAAATTTTTTAACTTCATTGTGTACTTTTTTCCCCTATAGACACAATTACCAAACTTACTACAATTTTATTTTTGCAGTGATATACATAATTGAATTACAAAAGCGTGGTCTGCCACATTCACATTTACTTATGTTCATTTATGTAGATCAGAGACCTAAGATAGTCACTGACGTTGATAGAGTTGTTATTGTGGAAATTCCAAATACCAAGTCCAATACATTTGCATACTAGTCAGTTTGTAAGTAAATGATTCATATCCCATGTGGATATGTAAATCCAAATTGTTCGTGCATGGTTGGTAATTCATGTTTAAAACATTAACCTAAAGGCTACTACGGTGAAACGACATTTGATAAAAAAAGTTTTCCATTTACAGAAGATGGAATAATGGTCAAAGTACAACAACTGATGGTGGATTTAACTAGGACAATTGTTGGGTTATACCAAACAATGTAGATTTAGTTGTAAAATATCACGCACATATCAACGTCATAATATGTAACATAGTACGATCATTCCATTACTTATTCAAATACATATACAAAGGACGTAATAGAGAAAGTGTTGTAATAGAGAATAATGTAGGTGAATAATGTTCCTTGGTTCCTTTAAATAAATGAGATGAATACTAACCAAGATTGTACTTCAAAGGCAAGTTGGAGGATATTTGGGTTTGATATTCGATGTCGGAATCCTACCATGCAGAGGTTGATGTTTCATGTGCTTAGCGAGCATAATATTTACTTCGATGATGTGGATAATTTATCAGCTATAAGTAGGAGGCCTAATCCTGACAAAACTATGTTCACATAGTGGTTGCGAACAAACAACATTTCTCCTGAAGCAAGAGCACCTACTTATGTTGAATTTCCTATGAAACGAGTATGGGATAAATCCAAAAAAAGTGGAAAATAGGGCAAAAGGGAGATACAATTTGTAGGATGGATTTCACCCTAGAGGTGGGTGAATAAGGTGATACTAAAATTAATGTGGAAATAAAAATAACAACAGAAAGTAATGCAGTAATAATCACATACAGGTTTACCCGGCTTCGGCAAAACCCTGCCTATGTGCTGCCCCAAGGTTTCTACTATAAATTAAGTAATGAGACGCTTACAAACACACGTAAACTTGTGATACCGCTACTTGATTAGCCTAACACTAAGCTCAAACCCCTACCACAACCCAGCCACTGAATTGCGAATTCTTGAACTACAAAACCATAGTTCGTACCTAGTTACACTACAAGAAATTCACCAACTTTTAAAAGAGAAAGTTTACAAAAAAATAAACAACTAAACAAAAACCCTATAATAAAATTTAAGCCCGATATAATTAAAAGCATCAGCCACATAATTAACAAAGATAGTCGTCCTTTTCTTTTCTTTGTGAAATGGCTTAGGCCGTTCCCTTTAGCTTCTCTTCAAAAATTTAGTGTTTTGATGATTTGAGATGCCACTTGAAAAGTTAAAGCACGAATTGTTTGTTGATATGCTCTCAATTCACTTCAATGCCTTTTCGATCAGTTTAATTTTTCACGGCTGCTTTAAATGCCGAGTTCGAATGGATAGAATTTTTTTGCCCCTTCTCGATTTTAATTATGCTCGACTTGATTGCTCTGCTGATTTGCTTGTGCTCAATCTTGATCATTAATTTGCGATAATGAGATTGGGTTAAATGGGGATAAAAAAACCTATATTTTCGTTTGTATATTTAAGTTTGAATATTTCGTGTTGGCACCAGCAATATAAAAAACCCGTCCTTGCAATTTTAACAAGCAAGTATATATCGGTATGCACGACCTTGTGGCATGTATAGTGATACACTGTGCATGTCACAAGCTGTTTGTGCAAGATGAATTAAAAAATAAATGATGACGAATAACCCAAATAACTATGGCAAATAATATTTTCAAAACATGAACTTCATTGTGCACTACAAAATATTTTCTTTTTCAATTTTACTGCGTCAATGTTTATTTTACAGATAGTACAGATGTTGGATACATGCTGGAACAGAGTTGAAAATCAAATACGAGTGATGAGTGAATATGTAGTTAGATGAATTATGTATGAAAACCTGTAAAGTGAAAATGTGTTGTAATCGAAGTTGTATTACAATTGAAAATGTATAAACGTAGTGGGAGCTCAAATTTGTACAATTTGAATTTGTAATAAAATATTTGTTTGAATATGAATTCTGAGTTATTTATTTTATTCAAAAAATATTTATTTAATTTTGTGAAAAATAAAATAGTACAATAACAAATACATTTAAACGAATATATATATATATATATATGTTTATTGCCATCAAACAAAAATCATAGGCTATTATATTCTACAACCGCCCCCTTGTGATGATTACAAACATATATTATGATTTTTACTCTACTAAATATATTTGGTCTTGATGAATTCCATGAGCTCTCCCTATTTGAATACCCCCTCCCCCCTATAACAAAGCTCCCCCTTCACATATGTATGTAGTCAAAACTGAAAGTTAATTAAAAATAACTTTGAATAAAAACAGTCTTGAATATTAGTAAGGATATTGCTCAAAAATCAAAATCTTAACCTCTCTCCCTCTTTTGTTATCACCAAAAATAATTATAGTAATGAAATAGCTACGATTTTGATTAAAAATATAAAATCAAATCAAGAGGAAAATATTAATTTCAAATTCCGATTAATCAAACAAAAATCATAATATTTTATTAATTAGAAACAAACTCCACTTTAGAGAAATGGTAGAATTATGGAAAATTTTATATAGTGACAAGAGTTTGATATTTTCAATAAAGAAATAATTTTTGCATTTTTCCTTTCCAAGTATTATAAAAAAAATGTAAAGCACTTACTAACCATACATAACCGTTAGGACTTTTAAATGAGTTTAGTAGTTACCCCTTTTTTTTTAAAATATGTCAAGTATTTTCTAATCATGCATAACCATGAGGACTTTTAAATGGGATTAGAATATACTTGATGTTTATCCATTTCTTATATGCGTCCAATTCATGCATAACCACGAGGACTTTTAAATGCGAATGGAAGCCCATATATAGAAATTCAATTAATTCACCCATGCATAACCGCGAGAACTTTCAAATCAGAGTGAATACTTTAGGATATAATTATTTTACAAAAAATTATTTTCTTATTTTGAAATACCAAATTCTACACAATATATTATGATGTATGGACGCACAGAAAGGTGAAAGTGATAGAAACGATCATGGAATAAGTACTAATCTAAAAATATTATGAAATTTGTTTAATTTACATGAAATTATAAATTTGTACTTCCTCTTGTTATGAAATATAATTTAATCACTATCCATCACTTTCAAGCACTATAATAATTTTAATAAGTTCCATAAGATTCAATTAGTCAATGGTTATCTTTTCAAGAGTAAATCTCTTTTCGAAATAAACTATAGTATTTTTAACATGATGAAAACCCAAGTTTCAAAAATTAAAATAAGTGAAAATCAATTTTCTGTAAGGGGGTTTTGTGAAAATGACTTCTAGCTGAAAATCAGTATAAATAATTAAATGATTGCACAAATGATTTCAACATGAGATGATATCAGATGCTACTTGAATTTGAGGTATTCATGGTAATATATAGTGGTATATAAGAAAAATGTGTACTCCTCAACACTTGAATTGTTTTTTGAAACTTTCAGCACGTCCATTTATAGCAATCACAAGCAAAGTAATCTACATTGAGGAAAAACACACATTTAAAAAAATTCGTCAAAGCGGTTTTGAAACATTGATTTGATAGACATGAAGAGAGTCAATAATGATTATTGTTTCAAAGTAATTGACAAACTTTGTTTCGAAGACTCACTAATTTTGAAACCTTTATTTAGCTGATAAAAGATTAAAGTTTTATTTGGCTCATAACACGAGAGTTTTAGATGTTTATAAATGCTACTTGCCAAAATTTGTTTCTATAAATTTGTCAAATCAATCAAAAATTATACTTGATATACGACAACTTGTTTGTGTAAAACAAATATGCTTTCTGAGTTATATATTGAATTTATTGCGGTTTTTCTTGACATTCCAAAATGAACCAATAAAAACTAATAACAGAAAAGTTGTAGCATTTTCAGTTAGCTTTCAATGAACTTCAAGTATTTCAAAAGTCAAAGTTGAGATGTTCAAGATATCATCAAATTACTACAGCAATGTTAAGAAAATTTTGAAATTGTTTTCAAACGATACACCAAATGCTTTGCAGTTTTTCCCCTATTTAAGTTTAGATTCTGGAAAAGTGCAAAAAACAATAGTTGTAGCATTTTAAACCTATTTTCTAGAACATCTTGAATTTTACAAATCGTATTTAAGAAGCACGAGATATGGCAGAAATACTTCAATAATGTCGATGAAAACATAATTAACAATATGTGAACAAAATTGAGTTAAAAGATCATACCTCGCTTTCCTTTGATGTTGTGATATTCGAAATGCGATGATCTCCATCTAATATTTATAAGCTAAGGAACATTTAAATTTTAGTTTATCAATCACCTAGAACAACTCAAATCTATCTCCATCAAATTTGTTCCTTAGCACACATATGCGTCTAAATTTTGGAGAAGGAAAGTGGTCTAACTAAGGATGTTGGATCACTATTATTATCTATTGAAATCTTTTAGTACTCAAATTTTTTTATATAACAAACCATTAGCATCTATAATTGTACTCTTGGGAATCCAAGCTTATTTAAATTTCAAACCATTTATATTCATACTTTTTGGAATCCATATTTGATTAAAGGTTTTGTTTTTGTATATATTTTGACAATTATTCTTGCCATGTCCAAAATTTTCACAATTTACGCATTTGGGTATCACACTTTCCCCTTAACGGTGTTATTTGTCATTTGTTCATATCTTGACACTTACGTAAATCCAAATCCTTTCCTTTTATTCACAAAGACTTGAATTTCTAAGAGCATATTAAATGATTTTTCTCTAGTGAAAAATTTCCGAGTAATCAACTCAATTTTATTAACTTTGGATTTTAAAAGTTTATTTTCATTTATTCGCTTCGAACAACAACTAACGGTACTATCTCTCTTTTAAAAAGTATTCATTTTCAAGCCCATATTTTCATTTTCAAGCTCTCTAATTTTAATCTCAATTTCTAGCATCTCAATTTTAAATAGTTGGAATTTTTAAATTCAATTTTTTTAAAATCCTTTATTTTTTTCAATCTCCTTTCCAAACTCGTGATTTAATCGAATAATTTCAGATTTGCTCAAAATCACGTTTTCTTTTTCAAGGGTTTTGAAATTTTCGTTGACCTCGTTTAATTTCTTTTCAAAAATCGCACATTTAGAACTTTCCAACCTCTTAAAACTATCCAACTCTTTTTGCAAAATAGTGTTTTTACAAATCAACTCAGTTTTGTTCTTCTCTCGAATTAAAATTTCATCTTCTAACTTTTGAAAGTTTTCATGAAAATAGGCAAATTCTTTTTCAAAGTCCAAACACCTTTTGCAATTAAATTTTTTATCTTTCTTAATATTTTTAAGCTCATTTTTCAAATCATTGTATCTCTAATGCGGTTTAGATTGTTCCTTTTTCAACCTATTATTTTTCATCTCAAGAGCATCATTATTTTCAATTAATTTTTGGCTCAAGAGAACTAAATCATTGAATGAAAAATCACTTCTCTCATTGGTATTGAATCTTCATCATTGCTGCCTTTTACATGTCAAGCACGCTTCTTTAACTGAGTCGATTGTGGAGGATTTCTCACCATTGTTGACTTTTGCACCATATATTGCATTAACGTTGTTTCAGATTTCCTGTGTATTTTCACAATGAGAGGTATGGTTAAAATTATCTCGATTAATATGAGGATATAGTATATGCATAGCAAGTGCATTAATCGAAGTATTTTTCTTGTCTACTATAACATACCCATTTTTAATAATATCCCAACGTTTAAAATTAACATATATTTAATAAAATTCCGTTTTTAATTTCCAATTTAGAAAACCTGATCCATCATAAATAGGGGGAATAATACTGGACTGGCTCTCGCTAGATTTGCAACTTGTGTTAGACATCTATGTTATTAATCTAGCTCCGATACCACTTCCCGGATCGTGTTCCCTCTAGAGGAAGGGTGAATAAGGTAATACTAAAATTAATGATGAAATAAAAATAATAACAGAAAGTAATGCAGTAAAAGTCATATATAGATTCAACCAGCTTCGGCAAAATCTTGCCTACGTGTTGCCCCCAAGGTTTCTACTAGAATTAAGTAATCGTACACTTATATAAACACGTAAACTTGCGATACCCACTACTTGATTAACCTCTCTAAGCTCAAAACTCTATCACATTATAATATAATATAATAGATATACTTATGATATCTTTATATTTATAATAGAAATATTAAATTGAGGTACCCGTTCTATGACAGATCTTTACTTACCTTCTTTTTTTGTCCCTTTAGTAGGCCTAGTATTTCCGGCGATTGCAATGGCTTCTTTATTTCTTCATGTACAAAAAAATAAGATTGTCTAGACCTGATGGGGCCAACCAGATATATTTTTTGGTACAGTGTTTAGTGTAATGCGGTATGATATGTGTCTTTTTTCCGAATACAAATGAAAGAACTGTTATGCATGTGGATACATGATATCCGTATAAATCTCAAAATGAGCCTTCGGATTTTTATGATTTTTTAAAAAATGCAGTTTTTTCAGTAAGTATAGCTTTTTTTGGATTATTTATAGCATCCATTTTATATGGATCCGTTTATTCATCTCTACAGAATTTGAGTTTAGTCAATTCATTTGTGAAGAAGAGCCGCACGATAATTTTATTCGACCTAATAAAAAATGTGATATATAACTGGTCATATAATCGTGGTTATATAGATATTTTTGGCCACTGGGTTGCGAATTCTCAAACTACAAAACCGTATTTCGTACCTAGTTACCCAACTAGAAATTCACCAAATTTTAAAAGAGAAATTTTATAAAAAATAAACAACTAACCCTATATTAAAATTTAAGCCCAATAAAATTAAAAGCACATGCCCATATAATTAAACAGTCTTCCCTTTCTTTTCTCTATGAAATGGCTTCGGCTGTTCCCTTTTGCTTCTCTTCAAAAATTTAGGGTTTTGATGATTTGAGTCGCCGCTTGAAAAATTGAAGTTCGAATCATTTTCTAGTATGCTCTCAGTTCACTTCGATGCTTCTTCGATTGGTTTAATTGTTCACAGCTGCTTCAAATGTTGAGTTCTAGTGGATAAAAATTGGTATGTGATCTTTTCTTTTTTGCCCCTTTTCAAATTTAATTATGCTCGACTTGATTGCTCTGTTGATTTGCTTGACTCGAACTCGATCATTAATTCGTCGATGATGAGATTAGGTAAATTAGGAAAAACCCTATATTTTCGTTCATATATTTGAGTTTGAATATTTCGCTATTTTGGCACTTGCGTTGATTTTTGATCGAATGAACACTGTGATCTTCGACTTGTTCATTGTTGAATTTGCTTGAATTTCTTTGGATCGGTTTTGTTCTTTTCTCTGCTACAACTTTGACACTTGAAATTTGAGATAAACTTGACTTGTTCATTTTGAAATCCCCTACGACATTAAACCATTTTCTGAATTTTTGGTTGAACACTTCAATGCAATTTTGTTTGACCAATTCTTTTTGAAATGCAACCCACGGCTTTGTTCGAACTGCTTTGTATTATGCTTTTGATCATGTTCACCGGTATAACTCTCTGCGACTTTATTCAAACTGTTACTGTACTAGTTGCTTCGAGTTCCAGTGCATTGATGTCTTCATGTATATACATATATGTATATATGTATGTGCTTCATTTTTGTGTTGTTTCAAAGAATCGTCTGAAGTCTCCTCTGTTCCATATGTGTATATATATATGGTGCATCACTTTGAACATGTTGAAATTTGTCTTGCATATGCACTTGTTATTATAGTCTGGTCGTATTGCAGTCTGGTTTTGTTTATGTGTTGGTTGGACCTGATTTCATATGAACTTGTGTTCACCACTTAGTCAATCTGAACTTGCTTTGTATATCCATGTACCATTTTTAATTTAGTTCAAGTCATGTTTCATGTTGCTTCTTTATGTTTAAATATTTCACTTGATTCTGGTTGGTATTTTGATCTGGTTCACCTTTGGTGCTTGGGTTATGATGGAGTTGAGTTTTTATATCTATTTTGCATATGTATATTTTATGGTCTGGTTTGGTCTGAAACCGTTGAATTCTTTTTAAATTTAGCTTGAATGTTATGTCTTTGTACATTACTGGCTTGTTGAGTCTAGTCTGCGGTTCCACATGCTCTGTTCTGGTGCATGTTTTCAACTGGTGGTGAACTTGTTCCACTGGCTTGCTATCTTGAGCATTCATGCGTGTACATGTTGTTTTCATTTTCACTTGACCATGCCTGAAACTTTGTTGTATTATGAACTGAATTTTTTTTGTATTTTGGATTGCACCTGTGTTGAATCTAGCCTCGGCTTGGGTTTGACCCTGTGCTCACCTATCCCAGTAATTTTAACAAGCAAGTATATATCGTTGTGCACGACCTTTTGGCATGTACAGTGATACACTGTGTATGTCACAAGTTGTTCATGTAAGATGAATTAAACAATAAATGATGATGAACAACCCAAATAACTGAGGCAAATAATATATTCAAAACACATACTTCATTGTGCACTGTAAAATATTTTCTTTTTCAATTTTACTACGTCAGTGTTTATTTTGCAGATAGTACAGATGCTGGATATAGGCTAGAACAGATTTGAAGATAAAATACGAGTTATGAATAAATATGTAGTGAGATGAATTTTGTATGAAAAACTGTAAAGTGAAAATGTGTTGTAATCGAAGTTGTATTGCAATTGAAAATATGTAAATGTAGTGAGAGTTCAAATTTGTACTATTTGAATTTGTAATAAAATATCTGTTTAAAGAAAATATTTGTTTAAACATGAATTCTGAGTTATTTATTTTATTCAACAAATATTTATTTAATTAGAAGAAAAATAAAATAATACTTTAACAAATACATTTAAACGAATATATATATATATATATATATATATATATATATATATATATATATATATATATATATATATGTTTATTATCATCAAATAAAAATCATATGCTATTATATTTTACACAATTGGTAGAATTTATTATGCTCATCCAACCTCTGGTGAAAGATTTTACCTACGAATGCTGCTAAATGTTATTCAAGCTCCTACTAGCTTTGACGAAATCAAAATGGTGGATAAGGAATTGCAAGACAGTTTCAAATCTGCCTGTATTGCAAGAGGATTGTTGAGGATGGCAATAAATGGAATGATGCAATTACTAAAGCAAGTTTATGGGCTTCCTCATCTTTGATCAGAGAAATATTTGTGACACTTCTTCTTTTCTATGAAGTTTCAAATCTGGAGCAGTTGTGGACAAAACATTTGGTCTCATTGTTTGACGACATAGCGTGGCGTATAAAGCATCAATGAAATCCTACTTTGACAAGGGTATCGAGTTGGAGGTAATGTCATCCATGCATTTGGAATTTGAAATTTTTTAAACTGAAACAATAGGTCAGTGAAGGAGTATTGGTCCATTTCCTATACCGACAATCTTTGTGACAACCATGCTGACAATGCATTGATTTTGGAAGAAGAAGGGTATGGCTGTGATTTGCTTAAGGGGAAGTCAAGAAGTTATTACCACTTCTGAATGAAGAGCAAAGAAAGGTGTTCAATGTTGTCCAGGATGTTGTGCACAAAGAGGTGGGCAGTTTCTTTTTCGTATATAGCAGTGGAGGGACTAGAAAAACGTTCTTGTAGAAAACAATAATTAGTATAGCTCAAGATATAAAGGAAGAATTGTCTTAGCAGTTTCATCTTCTGGTATTGCATCACTCCTACTTCCAGGTGGTAGGACAACTTATTCCAAATTTAAAATTCATATAGGCTTTGATGACTGTTCGATGTGTTATATCTCCAAGCAATCATGTCTAGCTGCTTTATTAAGATAGAAAGATTTAATTATTTGGGATAAGGCTCCTATGATTTATCAGAATGCTCTAGAAGCATTTGAAAAAAGTCTTGCAGATTTGGTTTCAAATGATTTGGCAAATCCTATAAGCGTTATATTTGGTGGTAAAACAATATTGTTATGCAGTTATTTTAGACAGACTCCGCCAGTGATTCCTAAAGGTACTAGGCAAATGATTGTAAATTCTGCAATTAATCAATCACCACTGTGGAATATTTGTAAAGTGTTCATCTTGAAGATAAACATGCATCTTCATTTGGGTAACCATATGATAGAAGAGTTTAGCAAAATAAGCAGATTTTCAAAATGGATCCCACATTCGGTGAAGGGAACTACCAACTTTTTCAAAAAACAAGATGGTGACAATTCAACTTTGATTGAAATACCTAAGGACTATCTAATACCATCATCCGCTAACTCCATCAAGGCTATTTTAGACAGCATATATCCAGAAATGGGGTAGAATTTTTGTGGTAAACTTTCCCAAAATTGGTGTATTCTAACCTACTAATGATATAGTAAAGGAGATTAATTCATATATAATTGGTATTATAGGAGGTGAGTTGAAAAGATATTTAAGCGTTGATTCAATAAGCTTTATTTCTGATACAATCGAAGATCATTATACATCGTATCCTACGGAGTTTTTTAACACGCTTAAAATATTTGGATTAGCAAACCATGATTTGCAGCTGAAAGTGGGTGTTTCAATAATGCTTCTTAGAAACTTAAACCAGAGTTTATGATTATGAGATGGGACAATGCTGATTGTTAAACAATTAGCTTCAAAGGTCATTGTAGCTGAAATTGTAATAAGAAATAATGTTGGTCGAAATAACTCCTTGGATAATTCTGACACCTGCTAACACAAAACGACCCTTTATTCTACAACGTAGATAATTTCGAGTGAAAGTTTGTTTTGCTATAACAATAAAAAAAAGCTAAGGATAGATGCTCGACTATGTAGGAAGTTATTTACCTCTCACGATATTTGCACATGGTCGGCAATATGTAGCTGTCTCTGTAGAACAACTTCTCGTTATGGATTAAAAATAATGCTGGGTGAGAATGAAGCTGGTTGAGAAAGGCATATGGAAAATATTGTTTACCGATAGGCTTTTATGTTAAAAAATTACCGCTATTGTAAAATTATCGGTAACCTTACCAACACTTTACATTGTAGATAACAGGAAACAATGTGATAATCGTCAGATATTGTTTCCATTACTGGTTTGTACATGCTGATAGTGATGATAGATGAAGTGTAAATACATACCTTGTGTTGTTAACTCTTCTTTTTTACAGGCAATGTAAGGAAGCCACAAGAAAAACATTGAAGCAATGAGGTGCCAAGCGCTCGAAATGTTGCAATTATACCACTCACGCAGCTACATCCATACATGTTCATTGAATAAGATTTCAATCGTATTCTTCACCTGCATTCTGTCCGTTTGTCTTTGCTTATTTTACAAATACTTCTCTGTTTAGTATTTGACATACGTATGATTGACTTAACAGTGCGTGTACTACTTTTAAGTTGCTATTTATATATGAACCTGTTACCAAATAAATATATCCCTGTACATATTCAGTTACATAAATACTTTGTAATGTGTGAATTTCAATCACCTTTTGCAATCTTTTAACAAGCTCAGTAGTGATGCCTCTGTTGTTTCAGGGTATTTTTAAGCTATTTACCATACAATAGCGGTAGATAAAAATTATAAATGAAAATATACCTAGATAGAACTTTACATGCATGCTTTATCCAGAAAAACCAAGCCTGTACTTATTATAGAAAGTCTATTATGGTTCATTGTCAAAGTTCACGACGTGCTATAGTTGTTAGCATGGTAAAATATTATAGGACATATAAGGTATGTGATTACATAAATTTGAAAATATAACAGGAATGGTCAAATGATTTTGTTGTAGCTAGCACCATGCAAATATATCAAGCAAAATAGCTTAGGAATGTATGCAAGTACCATTGATGATTTTGGAATTGTGTACACGTTGTTAAAACTTGAATAATTATTTGAACAGTTGAGCAGTATTGACCATTCGAAACTGAGACCACCTGCATCAGACTCAGTAGCACCCCAGCCAAAGAAATGCAAGCGTGAACTGTACATGGTAGTTTGAAGGTAAGCTAGCTGACCAATGTCTTAAAGACCAAGCTACAATCTTTCCATATGAGCTCCATCTCAATTCTGATTCCCTTCCACTGTACCTGGTCTTAGTGATGAATGCTTTCGTTATTCCCAGTTTTACTTGGTGGATGTCCGGGACTATATTTTCCTTTTGATGCTTGTATTTTAAGTTAATCACCATGTGAAAACACAGAATAAATATAGTATGCATTGGTGAAGGAACATTGCTTCAATAACTAAGCTTTAACCTTTATTTTGCAGACATGTCCTTAACTACATTATTGGAGACACACATAAGACCATTTTGCATTACCAGATCTTAATGAATGCTTTCGTTATTCCCAGTTTTACTTGGTGGATGTCCAGGACTATATTTTCCTTTTGATGCTTGTATTTTAAGTTAATCACCATGTGAAAACACAGAATAAATATAGTATGCATTGGTGAAGGAACATTGCTTCAATAACTAAGCTTTAACCTTTATTTTGCAGACATGTCCTTAACTACATTATTGGAGACACACATAAGACCATTTTGCATTACCAGATCTTAATTGTATTCAAAAAATACATGCACACTATAGCTTTGTGGAAGAGAAGCGTCATCCTATTTTTCTATCATATATGTAAGACCATAACAAACAAGCTGTTCTATTCACTCTATTCTCTTCTATCGACGGCAACCTAACGAACGGGCGACGCAATTCGGAGGGAGAATCAGCCACTGGTTGGTTTGAAAAACTATTTATAACGGCAAAGTCTTTGCCGTTATAAGCTTATAACGGCAGAAGCCTTGCGTTATAAGCTTATAACCAAATTCACCCAACGCCGCCACTTTCAAATGCTGCTCTATCTTCCATTTCATTTTCAACCGAGAGAAATCCAAATTCACTTCATTTTCCACCACCAAACGCCCAAATCCGATCGTTTTAAGCCAAATTAAAGGTTATTTTTGAGATACACGCTCGAAAAGATGTCCAGATTGCTTAAAAATTTAGCCAAAAAGTTCATGCATAAAGAAGGCGGTAGCAGCGGTGCCAGCAGCACAGGCAGGAGCGGCGAAGAGCAAAATCTCGTCTTGTACGGACATGATCAGGATCGGCCAGGAATAGAAGATTTGCTATTAATCGTTGAAAATCTCGAGAATCAGGATGAAGGCGCAGAGGAAGACGGTCGTTGGGGTCGCGGCGGCCGTAGTGGTAGTCGAGCAGGCATGACGTGCAGGGGTGTTGAGCAGATTTCCGCTAGACTAGCCGACCTTGAAGAATTTCAGGATGTGAACCTTAACGCGTTGAAATTACCTATACTTTCCAACTTTCATGCACTTCTAGACGATGAAATACACGTCAGCATACAGATGAGTTTGGCTATAAGTATTCCTTTATATAATTTAAATAACTGCAATATTTAGTTTAAATATATAGTATAACTTTATTTAAATTTAACAGTCGCGAAATATCTGCTCCCGAGGTTCGTTAGCGAACACACATAAATATTTTCATGAACATTTGAAAAATAAAAATAGAGTTGTAGCACAACTACACGGGCTTGGATTCCACCATTTCTTAGGTAATCAAGCGAACCACTTTTTCAAAAACTAGTTAATTCATCACTCCGTAATTTGACTTGATATATACTGTACAATTCTAGGACTCAATAATTTTATAAAAGGTGATGTTCAGTTGTGCGCGTCTATTGCTTTATGGTGGTATAAAACCACCCATACACTCCACTTTTCTTATGGGGAGTTGGGAATTACACCGCTTAATTTTTTCATGCTCACCGGCATTAGCATTGGACTAGGTGTTTTCCCATCACTTCCTTTCGATGATGCTCGATGGCACGATTCCGAGCGCGTTCATGATCTTCTACCTCATTTTTACGCCTCCGATGCATCATATCAGGCAGAAGGAGCTATTAGAGTGAGCGCTATTCGCGCTTCCATGAACAGCATTCTCGCTCATTACTCATCCGATGATGATCTCGAGCTTGCTCGATTATTTGTCCTCATGGGTAACTTTTTTTCAGCACATCGAGTAATGGTCTGGCGGTTGGATTTATTGAGGTGACATCTGAGTTGGATTACAGTGGTCTTATTTTATACGACTGAGGTACAACTATTCTAGCGTACCGTACAAATGCCTCGACATATAGTGCATCATTTCCGATGCACAGGTTTCACTATTTGATTACTGGGAGTTGTTACAATACTGGTATTTTGAGTAATTTAGGAATTTTTATTTCGTCGCTCTTACTTCAGATGCATATACTTATTTTTCCAATCTGTCATTTTGGTGCGTGGACAACAGGGGCCCAAGGGATAATGAATCCCGCCATGTGTATTCGGTTGCCCGCAACCAGATTGATTTGAGGATGTACAGACACTTGATTATATGGCATTCATTTCACAATAGTGTATTCTTTGGCATTGATTTTATAAAGATCGCTAGGATGCTAGTTGGGAGGAGATTTCCACTCCTATCTTAGCGTTTAGTGCATATTGGTTTCTGGGTGAGAAGTGAGACAGTTGTACGACTTTAATGATATTTCTGATGATCCACATCCTCATACATGTCGCTGTATGATTTATCCATTAGATCAGCTAGACCTGGCGAGGGCAGGTGGTTGGTGGCTGACCAAGGGATTTGTTATTACCGGTTAGTCATACATTGACTTCTGGCGCAGATTTTGCACCGGTTCCACTGATACCATTACACATGCAGTAGCGATAGATTTGGTTGGTCAATCCGCTACACGGCATGGCATACATCCCCCACTTTTCAAGGATCTCACTCAACCCAGCCAGGGTTACCGTGCATCCGATCATGTGGTGGCTGCTTCTCACTTTGTATGGACCATGACAATTCCTACCAATGGACTAGATCGCTATTTTGACATATATTATCTTCCAGTGCATGATCATTACCCCGATCCTACCCAGATATCCTACCATGATCTATATGGCATGAAGATGGGGATCAGACATACAGGATATGTGGAACATAAGCATAGCTTGGACAACTACGACGGTGAGCTACGTTGGCAGGCAGAGGAAGCAGCACGACTACAGGCATAGCTGGAGGAAGAGCATAAGAGATTTTCGGACATGCAGATGTACTATCGGTATTTAGCTGGTTCGAGCGGTGTTGGAGATGATGAGGAGGAGAGGTGCCGACAACGTCATAGATATCCACGTACAGATGGATAATCTTGTGTATTGTAGTTCATTTCTATTTCTATCTACTTTGTGTAGTTATTCTTTTGTCCTGATGTATTATATACCTATGTATTTGGTCTGTGTATCGATATTATTATTATTCGTATTTCTATGTAGTTGTATTTATTGTTCATGTGCTGTGATATATGATATATCCATTGTATTCAGTTTATGCATTGGCATCATTGTTTTTTATGATTATGTGTTGTTGGCAAATGTGAATTACTGGAAGTGTATTCAATTGATTCAATGAACTAACAACATTTAAAATCATGTTATTTGACAAACACTGTAATTGTATTCATATATAAATAGCTAATGGACAAAATGTATTTATGTAGGACAGATGGATTTATACAGGCAGTTAATATTTAACTAAATAAAAGCAGTTAGTGTTCCATAGTTATATAATAAATATTTACTGGACAAAATGTAATTATATAGGCGGTTATTTTTTATGTTTGTTTTTTACCATGTTTTTCTATGCTAATTTAATCTATTCCTTTTCTCTCTTCTTGTCATAATTACTAGTTTTCCATTTTACTCTTTCCTTCTATATACACACATAGCAGGACATATAAGCTTCTTCACAATCATCTAACCTTCTTCACTGCTATCTACATCTTTCTCACATTCATTTACATCTCACAACGTGCCATCTTGGCCTTCTTCTATTGAGTCTTATATCGAAGACTACGTGGCTTCGGAAAGCTCAAGAACCGATAAGGATTGACTTACCGAGTATCAAGAATAACACTACGAGGAAATTCGAACCGAGTTCCCAGATCTTAGCCAACTAAGACTTCAGGACGATGTTCAACCTGCATATGAACAACAGGTAGCGCTCCAACCATATGAATAAGAGATTTGAGTACCTGCTAACACCCAGTAACATCGAGACGTTCGTAATGACCGCTTTCAGATGGTGTAGGAAGTTAACACTCCTTCATTACTATATTGTGTTTGCGGGTGTCTGTTACGTGTTCCGTCATCCGAAGCGGAAACGACATTGGATGACGCTATTACAGATGCCATAACTTTCCAATTGGTTGTGGTTGTAGGAATGGATTGATGAACCGTTCCCTCATCAAGCGGTGGAATATGCAAATGAACTGGAACAAGAAGTAGTCATGCTACGTGACATGATGGGTGCATTGGAATTTCAACGTGGTGCTGGGCATAACTAACATGATGAAGCATGTACTTTGTTTTCATTGTATCTTTAGTTATGTTGTTCGATTAACATAGTCTTTGTTGTACGTCTAAGTATGTTGCGGTATCTTCACATACTTTTAAATTGTTGTGCGTTTAAGTACATAATTCAGTCTCTAGATTAAATCGAAAATACAAAACTTATAGTATTATTGATGGACATGCATTAAACTAATACAAATCATAGAATTCAATTTCCATTGAAGTAATACATAAACATAAGAAGACCTAATGCAGATGGACAAACACATAGGCATACATCGTTTATGGACATAAAACTCATTCAAACTGTCTAACATAATTTACCCACAACTTGTAAGTAGCATGACCAACAAACTATGTTTGATGATCCATAAAATACAGGGAGTCAAAGGTTGATCGGATTATTTGAAAAACATTGTCGCGTTCTACCTCAGTTACAATTCTCCAATACCTCCTGCAAGCTATAGTGAATGTAACGAATGCACTTCTAGTATCTAAATTGCGTCTTCTTAGCCTACACAATGGATGGTTGTTGTCAGCATCGTTGATGGTGATCCAAAAATCTTCATCGACCTCCTCTTTATGTATGTTGTATCCGTAAGAATATAAGCTTTGGTCAACACCAAATAATCATTAAGAGTCCATGTCTGATTTCCCATTTGCACTCTTATGAACCAACCTTCACAAAACTTAGGGTATAATAGTATGGGCATACTAATTGTAGCCGTTACTGTCATGTCATTTCCATCAGTGCACTCATAAATAGCCGTTACTGTCCTGTCATTTCCAACAATAACAAAACGTAGCCTTATTTTCCTGTCATTATCAACTGTCATGTCATGCCATTATGGCCTCTACAACTGTACAAAAATGCAGTCAATGTCCTATTATTTCTACTGTAGCCATATAGCATCTGCCAAGACATTATCTCACTGACATATAGCATCTGCCAAGACATTATCTCACTGACATATAGCATCTGCCAAGACATTATATCACTGTTGTCCTGTCACTTCCGTAACGCAGTTTAGTATCATAATGCAGTATAGTGTAGCTTTCCATAATGCAGTATAGTGTAGTGATTTGTCCCATAGCCATAATGCAGTTGGTGTCAGAAGAGCGATTTTTTTGTACTATATCTTGCATTATGAAGCACTTCCAATACATGTCATTATTTTGGCATGTAGTGATTTTCCATTTCATTTTTTTGTCCTGTAGCCATAGTACATGCATTACTTTATCAATTATTTTGTCATGTAGTGAATTATCATTTCATTGTAGCATGTTATGTAGCATGTGCTAGAGAGAAAAATAAAGGCTAACTTTAATATTTGTCCCATAGCTATAGCGCATGCTTTCATTTATGCATCTATGCTCCTATAAATACACTCGTTCTTGATTGATTGAAAAACAACATTGCATAAATCTTCAAAACCTCATAACTCAAAATACATACTCCTTGACGATCATGGATCCCAACGTGTAATACCAATACTACCAAGACATGAACCAAAGTTTCGACAATGAGCAAGAAATGGATGATCAGACAGTAGAGTTACAAAATCAACAAGCAGTAGCGAGGTATTCTTATTTTTTTTGGTGAAGGATCTACATGCAACCGTCGTGGTAGTATACCTGGAAGGGTTGACCGAAGATATAAGAGGGACTATAAGGATGGACATGAAAGGCTAATGAGGGACTACTTCAATGACAATCCAACTTACGATATTACTTTGTTCCGCCGTCGATTTTGAATGAGCCTAGGTGTATTATCTAAAATTTATCTTAAACTTCATGAAAAAAACCAATATTTCACTTATAGGCTAAAGGAAGCACAAGAACCCGGACATTCTCCCCACATCAAAATCTTGGCTACTTTACGTATGTTAAGCTATGGACCCGTCGGTGATCATATGGATGAATATTTCAGAGTCGCAACACTAACTACAATTGAGTGCATGAAGGAATTTTGTAAAACAATTGTTGAACAATTCGACGAGCGATACCTACGAATGCCGACACCAAATGATGTAAGCAGGATACTAGCCAGAGGAGAAATAAGAGGGTTTCCAAGTATGCTTGGAAGTTTGGATTGCATGAATTGGGCATGGAAAAACTGTCCAACGGTTTAGAAAGGAACATTCATAGGACACGAAAAGGTGCCGGCAATAATCGTTGAAGCGGTTGCCACAGATGATTTCTGGGTTTGGCATGCTTTCTTTGGCGTATCAGGTTTGTTGAATGATATAAATGTTTTGAAACAGTCATAACTATTTTCTAAACTGTCTTACGGAATTTCAAAAGATCTTACATATAAAGTTGGTAACAGCGAGTATCATATTGAGCATTACCTGGTAGACGGCATTTACCTAAATTGGAGAACATTAATATAAGGCTTTAGAGTACCAACAAACGACAAAGAGAGCTATTTCACTGAAAAGATGGCAAGCTACAGAAATGACATCGAACGAACGTTTGGTGTCCTGCAAGCAAAGTTTCAGATATTACAAAATCCTGCTTAATTTCATTATGCAAGAGTTCTATCAGAAATTATGTATGCTTGTATAATAATTCATAATATGATACTAGAGTCCGAGAGAGGCGGGTATAAAAAACAAAAGACTAATTACCTTGACTTGTTTAAGAGTTCTAACAAAAAACCCGATAGAAACAAAAACTCTATGGAGGAATATGTTTCCATGGTATAACATATTGAAGACCAACGTGAACACTTCCAATTGTGTGGCCAGTTGGTTGACCACTTGTGGGCACATAGAGGTCGAAATATAGGAATTCTTAAGCATTCCTTACAGCGGCTTTTTCTGCACTATGTATGGTTTGTTTTTTGCTTGCTACTTCATTTACTATACTGTGTTGTTAAGGTTTTATGTTTGCTTTTTTGTTTAATGTATTATATTTTAAAATTTGTATGATGACCATAATGTAACATTATTGTGGAACTTATTTAATAAAGTGATGTCCAACCTTGATCTGAAATACATTAACGTTGCAATATAATCATATCAAGTACATAAACTCGTGAACTAAAAGATAATTAGACATACTACAGAGATTCAACACAAGTATAAAGCATTACAATGCAACAAAGCATCTAAAAACATCCCTAAACGAGCCACTACCAATTCCACTACCATTCCCACTGCCTCTGCCTTTCTTATATGTTTCCAACTACTCAGTTACTAGTTCCTGCTGTAAATGAGAAAGCTTACTGAAATCACAAGTCATCAGTTTGATATAATTCTTCTCTCATATCAAAGCTTTCTTCTCTTCATGTGCACGTCTCCTCAACTCTCGATCGTACATGATAGCCTTCTGGAATTCATCTTCACTCGGGTTCTTTGAGCTGAAAAGTTGGCTCTGGGCTCTCTTGTTTCTTTGGCAGAGGTCCTTAAAGTTCCTACAAATCTAGAGAACTCCGCACTGCACTGCTCCATCCGAATTGACTTGTTTCTACCAAGTGGTCGGCCATCACCACTTCCATACGTTGGAGATCTTTCCTGCTAACTTGGATCACTACCAAGACTTGAATTGGAATAGTTTATTCTTCTGGCTTTATTTTGTTGCTCGAATAGGAAGTTTGTCAGATTCTTCCATTTTGGTAAATTGGACAAAAGAACGAAGCAGTCTTGAAATTTGAATGGTTGGCCATACTGTAGCTGATAGGCCTTGCGCGATTCTTCAGTCTATAAGACAGACCCAAAAGTGTATGGACTTAAAAAACTACTCATACACCTTACATTATATAAGAAATTTAAAACAATACCGCACTTACAACGTCGTAGGGACCGGCATCACTTTGTTGCATATTCTACAATCTGGTGAGGATTGCCAAATAGTTTTGGCATGCGCCGTTCATAACCTGATAACCTTCTCTTAGTGATCCACATGTTCTCTTCTTCGATTCCAAGGAGTTGTAAAACACCGCAATTCTTTCCCAAAATTTTTGACCTTTCATATTATTTCCAGTAATGTTATCTTGAGAAATACATGTCCACTATTTAGCAAGTGAAACATACTGCTCGGTAGTAAAATTACATTGCTTTTTTCTACCGTTAGCTGTCGTTCCTTCCTCTTCGACATTTTCGTCCTCAGTGTCTTCTATACCTTGTTCTGTTTCCATTACAGCTGAATCTCTACATCGCCTTTCAAAAATGCCACTTAAGGATTTCCACTTCTTCTTATTATTATATTTCAGGCTAGGTGGCAAAGAAAACCCAGTAGATATTTCTTCTTGGAATTCTTCGACATTAGCTTCATCCTCTTCTTGGTTTTCTTCTTCCTCCTTCTCCTCGTCCTCCGCCTCCGAACTCTCAACAGTTTCTTCGTAGGTTGGAGTATTGAGTGCATAAGAAAATTTCCTTTGTAGGTTCTGCATTGCTTCATGGTCACGATTCTCTAACTGTTGCGCATTAAGATGTTATGTTTGCATTTGATCATTCTGCATCATCAGAAACATGTACAACGAATGATCGTCGTATGTGCCATATGGAGGACGTTGTTGGTAATATTATTGCTGGACAGTAGAATTCATGGGAGGAAAGTTAGAAGGATCATCGGTTGGTAAGGTTGGATGTAAACAAAGCTTGAATACGGCAAATATCCGTACTCGTGTGAAGGACAAAGCGTTTGCTGCTGGTATCTGGACGTTGGATTGAAAATTAGAAGGAATGCAGATTGGACGTGGGTTTCTTTTCGATAACTTTCTTCCCTGTTCATTTGGAAATGAAGACATTTTTAGATTAAAGAATGAAGAAGTAGAGAATTTTTTGTATGTACGGAG
This sequence comes from Allium cepa, assembly GCA_030765085.1. NCBI lineage: Eukaryota > Viridiplantae > Streptophyta > Magnoliopsida > Asparagales > Amaryllidaceae > Allium > Allium cepa. Next base: position 274,257,139 of record CM060946.1, read on the forward strand.
GAGATGGTGGAAAGGAGAAGATATATGGTGGGTTTTGACCATTGAAAGGAGTTGGAAGGAGCTATTGCACTAGCCGTTGGCTAGTTATTATAATGGAAAATTCTTTGCCATTATAACAACCAACCTCTGTTCATCCAATAAGCAGCGAGAACAGCTTTAACTAGCCACGAACTAGCCATTGCGGAGTGAACAAGCCACACTTGATTGCTCCATGCCTTGTTTAGTAACTGAACAAGCCATTGCCCTAAAGGCACTTTGTATACTATAAAAATTACCTACATGATCACATACATGAAAGTGTTAAACATCAATTAGCATTTTCAAGTATTTTGGTATACTCACCGAATTTATACCAACATCTTGTTTTTTCTTTTCTGTTTATAAATTTAACTCTATTTTGCATAATATTATTATCCAAGATAACTAACCTATATGACTTTATATGCTTCTAGTTACGTTTTTCATTAAAATATTAATCGGCCGACATTAACTTCTTCAATTAAACAAATATTACAACTCTATACAAAAGATAGAAAAATAGGGAAAGCAAAATTGGAAACAACAAAAATTGGAAACAGAAATCAATGAGATGTTACTTACTTATCCTTTATAACACACCCATGTATAGCTACAAATTTTTTCTTCTCAAATTTTCTTGTTATGAAATATATTTTACTAACCTTGATTAGTTTGGAATGCAATAACAAATGTATATGATAATAAAAATGGATAATATTAACAAGTTTTCAACTATATGAAAATTTACAAAATAACCAATAGGTAAATAGAAGTGTTAATTTGTCTCATTTTGAAAACTAATACAAGCCTTTGAAATATTTTTAATCGGCTTATAATTGAAGTTTCAAATTTTTTTTTATTCAGCCTTCAATAGATTAAATTCTATAATTTAATCGCCAAATTCATTCTGATAATTTGAAATTCAATTCAAACCATCATTCAAATATTTAAAATTAATTAAATATTCTCAAATTAAATTATTTAAAATTCTGGGTCGTTACATCAACCATCTTTCACAAATATTCATTCATAGCTTTCAAAACTATTGCAATTCCATTTCAAAATTGAAATCTTTCAACACAAATTAGAAATCCTTCTTTATATGAAAGCTGTTATTATTTGAAAACAAATAGTTTTTGTTTCAGAAAAAGCCGATTACATTTGCACAAATTAAAGCCCTTCAAATATTAAACCTGGGTTAGATTTAAATTTCCAAAATAATGGTTTAAAACCCATATAAACACATTATATAACTTGTTCAACCATAATTCATATCTTGAATTCAAATTCAAATCAAACTATTTCAATTTCAAAACTTAATCCAGTTATTGAAAATAACTTTTATCTTCAAAACCCCCTTTTCAAAATTTTCCATATTTAATTCAATTTCATTTCCAAAACCATTTGGATTCAAAATTCAACTTTAAAATCATTTTAAAATATTTAATTCAAATATCTGCGACTTAACTGATTTCCTCGTGCAATCCATATTTGTGTGTGTATGGTGTAGTCCACGGGTTTTACACAATAGTGCAACATCATTCAATCATCACAGATTCAAGCACAGTAATTATAGATAAGCGATATATCTCTATAACGCTTATCTTCCATTCACAGATCCACAGATAAATAATATACATTCATCAAAAATAAATAAATTACATTCATCACAACTTGAATTAAAACAGTTCATATCACAAAGCATCAAACATCAGAGATATCAAACAATTCAAAGCAGTTCATACAATTCAAACATCCATAAGTAAGGTTAATTGGTCATCTGATTAATTGAAACCAGATTAATCACCAATCCTGGTTGGTTAACATTAGTTAATTACAATTTATGTTGATTAATATCCCTCAATTATTTATTAATTAACCTTAATTAATGAATTAATCAACCTTTAATTATTAGAGAATTAATCTTAATTATCTAATTACCCTTAATTAATTACCTTAATTAATTAATTAATAAATTAATTAACCCTTAATAATTACCGTTTGATTAATTATCCTTAATTAATAAGTAATTATCCTTAATTACTTGATTTATCAATTATAAACCATCAATTTATTACCCTCAATTACTTTTATTAAGTAATAAATTTTAAGTAATTAATTACCCTTAATTACTTTCCATTTATTAATTACTTTAATTAATTAACCTTTAATTATAAATTAATCAACCTTAATCAATAAATCATTCCACCTTAAATTATTTAAAAATAACCTTTAATTATTTAATTATCCTTTAGTTAATTATCTTTATTTAATTACATTAATTAATCCTTAATTAATTATAACAAGTGATTATCCCTAATCACATAAATAAATCACAAATTTATTATCATCTGATTAACTAATCATTAATCATTAATTAATTACTTATAAGTAAGTAATTATTTAATTACTTTTTATCATCTACTAAGAAATAGATTCGTTATTCTTTAATTACTATTATTGGATAATTATCCTTTAATTATGATTTAAATCTTTATTTAATAACCTTTAAAAATAAATTATCAATATAAACTAACTTAATACCTTTAAGTTAATTACTAATCAAATATTAGTTTTAAGAAAAACCATTTAGCTTCTTAATTAAGCTATAAAATTTTATTTCAAAATAGACTTAAGAAAACAAAGCTTAATTAATTTTAAGTTAAAATAACTATAGAATTTTATCAACTCAAAATTTTAATAAACTTTTAATATATAAAAGAAATTTGTTTTAAGAATAAAATTCTAAAACTTGTTTTATTTTAAAATTTGAAACTCAGACTTTCTTTTAAAACCTGTGCCAAGTTACTTTTAAATTTTTAAACTTGAAAACATGTTTTCCTTCTAAATTTGAAAACCTAATATTAGTTTCCAAACAGACCCGAGCCTAAACAAATTTCTCCCGAGCAATCACACGAGTCATTTATTTCTTTTAATCCCTGTCATACTTTTGCTTTTAAATTTTAAAAATATGTTAAAATGTTAAAACCCGATATCAATCCAAACGAGCACGAGAATCACTTTGAGCTAAAACGTCATTTTCCTGAGTATTCCTTCGAGTCTCCCTCCTCCTTCTTCTTCTTCTGCTCTTCCAGATCCAAGGGTGCACATATACGTGCATAGATGGTCGGAGTTTCTCCAATCATCGCCAAGAGCATCTACGCACTGCCCATCTCCCCATCAATCGATATGACCACTCGGATTCGATGAATTCGACAGGAAACGAAATCGAGCTATTCACACTTACAGGAACTAAATCCTGGTCAACTAAATTATATCGCCGAAGACGATTCTGACCATCCATGACCACGCCGTCATGTCCAAAGCAGCACCATACTTTTACGCTTCTAATCCCCCTAGTCCCTTTCAACTCGATGCGACATTGATGGTGACCCATCCTCGAATTCAATAGCCACCCAAACCTAAACTTAAACCCTAAATCGATACCGTAACGCTACTCCGGTGATTGATAAATACCCTGAGTATTTTTCCGATGCTCTTTAGACCTCCAACAAGCCTCAGCCATGATTGCGACTATCTACGCTTCGCCGATAACCAGAGTTTCCCCAAAATGTATTTTCTCTTCATCCCCAACTTCCTTACTCTATACACCATTTAAAATCTTAATTTTAATTTTAAAAATCAACATTTTCTAAGATGTTTTAGGTTATATAATCAAATCAAATAATTAAAGAAATCAAACTTTTATCATCAATTGAGTATACAGCATTTCCTTGTTCTAGACAACATACGCTTGATGTTTGTCTTTGAAAATATTTTTAAAATTAAGTTTTTATGAATTTGGACACATTTTATTTTGACATTCTAATCTAACAACAACTAGAACCAGAGTTTTGGAATTTTTTGACAGGTTTCGAAAACTTGGAACTTGCAACAGGGATGAATATCCTTGTATATCAACATCCACAGAGGATATATATATATATATATATATATATATATATATATATATAAACATTCATACACATATCTGCACTCATTCAAACAAATCTTAAGCACAAATTCAAACCATAGATCAAATACTAGAGGTTTCAAAAGGTTTGCTCACCTTGATGTTGAGATAGAGAACAACTTTTAAATCTAACGGAGGGGCAGAGATCAGGCTTTAAAATAAAATTGCAAACTGGAATTTCTTTTGAGACTGGATTTTGATTTGTTGAGTTGCTGAATTGCTTGAGACTTGTTTTTGAAACTAAAATTGCTTTGAACTCTAGAATATGATCTTTGCATTGTTGAATTTTGATCTTTGACTTGTTTTAATTTCAGGTCGATGCTAAGATTATTTCTTTTCCATTGTTTCCAGATTGAAGCCTTTGCTTCAGATTTTGATTTGATTTCTTTTTCTAGATTTTTCTGGTTTATAGTTTTGTTCTTGAACTTAATCTACTTGTGCTTTGAGATGCACTTGATTCTGAGCTTTATCTGATCTGTTTTTGATTTATATCAAGTTTATTTTTGAAACCTAGAATCTGTTTTTGTTTCTAGGTTTTTGAACAGAGAAGATGAGAGATTGAGGAGTAGAGAAAAAAGATCTGATTTCTCTTCAATATATTTCAAATTTAAAAGAAGTTATGCCACTTGTTTATTAGGTTACACTTGTTAATACATTGTATAAATTTTTTTACACTTGTTAGTTCCTTTATTAAAATGTTTACAATTGTGAATGTGTAATATTAAATTTCCTACACTTGTAAATACAAGCAATTTTATGTTTAACTCCTTAGTTATATTAATTTATGAATTATATTTCAAAGCCCTTAATTATTTAATTTATATTTTATATTTTAAATTTATAACTTACAAACTATTTCTATTCATTTTAGGAGAAAATACTATTCTAAAAGAAAATGTTCAAATCCTATTTTAAACATATTTTATTGTACTTTTAAATGTGTATATATATAAATACAAATTACATTTAGTCATATATAAATTTAAAACTAAACTTAAGTTATCATACTTAAATTTATATAAATAATATAAGTGTTGAAAATATTTAAATTTAACTTTTAGAAAATTATGATATTAATTTTGAAATATAACTTCCAAATAATTATATTGTAGCTAGAAAATAAAATTTTATTAATTTTGAATGTAGTATATTTCAAATCCAATTTATTATAAATATTTACATTTCGAATTTTTCCAAAATTAAAATTTTATTCGCTATTTAACCTTCAATCTATATATATTCATAAATATATTTATTCGCAATTTTCAAATCAATCCACAAATCAAATTTATAATTAATACATTATTCAAAATATTTTTTCTAAATTTCAAATTAGAAATTATATTTAAATTAAAAATCCATTTACATACATATATATATAAATAAATAACACATATCTTTATTTAATTAATCTTTAACCTTTTATTAATTGAAAATATTATGTATTCAATCCAATATTTTTATAAGATTTTTAAATTTTGAATTTCAATCCCTAGATTCAATTTAAAATAAATTTATAAATATAAATAAATAGCAAAACATTTCCTTATTAATTTGGAAAAATTTGAATTAATTCACCATTAAATTCCCAATTTAACATTAATTACCAAATTAAATTTAACTAAAAATCAGGATCGTTACAGTCGTCCATACATCTCTTTGACATTTTCATCCTTGGCCATTATGAAGTTTTCATTTTTGCTACTAAGCATGGCAAGACGAGATTCTTTGACTTGAGAGGTTCCTTCGTGAATCACTTCAAGTGTGTGCCAAATTTCCTACGCAATTAGACAATGTGAGACAAAATTAAATTCAATTTGATCTAATGAACAAATAATAGAATTCATAGCTTTAGTATTAGCATTCTGCAGTTTATTTTCAAGATCTGTCCATTGATCCATTGGTTTTTCATTTTCTTGATTATCTACCACTAAAGTCGGTGTCTTATATCCCGTCTCAATAATATTCCACGCATCTACGGTTTTCAGAAAAAATTTCATTCAATTTTTCCAGCAAGCGTATTCACCATTGAACATGGATGGCCTAACTATGGACTGACCCTTAGCAAAAGCATTATTAATAGAAGCCATTTAAAAAATCAAATTTTTTAAAAAAAATTGGTTTTTGAAAAATCAATTTTTTAAAAAAAAATTGTTTTTGTTCCTAGCTTTGATACCACTTGTAGGATCGATTTCACCCTAGATGGGATGAATAGGGATATAATAATAAAAATTAATGCGGAAATAAATATAATAGTTGCAGCATAGATAATAGCAGAATAATAAAAGCAGAAATAGAATAACATAGATTTACGCAGCTTCGGCAAAACCCTGCCTACGTGCTGACCCCAGGGTCTCTACAAAAAATTAAGTAGTCAGACGCTTACAAACATAAACCTGCGACACCCGCTAATGACTAAGCTAAATCTACGCTCGAAACCCTACCACAACTCAGCCGCTGAGTTACGAATTCTCGAACTGCACCACCATAGTTCGTAACCTTGTCAGACGACTAGAGAGTTACACAATTTTAAAAAGGAAAATTACAAAATAAATAAAAAACAATATAAACAAAACTCTATTAAAAATCTAAGCTCAAAGTAAAATATAATAGAGCTGGCCAAATTAATATTAAACCAAAGAGACGTCTCTCTTTTATTATTTTCATAGCTGATGCTTTCTTCATTACTCTTTCAAAAACTAGGGCTTTGGTCGATTGAATCTTCGATTCAAAATTGATCAATTTCAGTGATGACTTGAGTTGCCTTCGAAATCGATCCGTTAGCCTAGATAATTCATGGAAGCTTCAAGTTTTATCGAGCTTGAATGCGATGATTTGGTACGTGATTTTCTTGTTCGGTTTTGATTTTGCTTGACTTTGATCCAAGTTATAAATTTGTTGTGATTTAGCTAGCTCTGGTATTTGCTTGAACTCTAATGCTTCACTACTGATGATTATATAAGGATTTATATCGAGATCGAAACCCTGAATTATCGTTCATGTTTTTAGTTTGAATTCTTTAATTAATTTTTTCCTTCCATTCATTTTTGCTTGAATGCTTGTGATGTATTCTGACTATTTCAATTCGTATGTTGCTTGAATTTCTTTGATTTGGTTCCATTATTTGCTCCTTAGATTTTGGCATTTGAATTTGCGGACTTTGAGATAAAGAATGACTTTGACTTGTTTAACTCCTTTCTGCTATGACTTGTTCATCACGTTGGTATACATACGAATTTGAGATGTCTTCGAGTATTCTTGACCCCTATTGATTATTATCTCGGTCTACTGGTTTAAATTGCTATCGAGCTTGGTTCCTTATGCTTTCTAGTTTATGTTCCATTGTTTTCTTATACACTTATATTCGTGGTTGCATTCATTTTTGCGTGTTCATGTTGAAAGTTTTGCATTGATTCAGTTACCATTTTGAGCTGCTTGCTTATTCACCGTATGCATTAATATGTATATATTGTGTGAGTTACTAGCTACTTCTTCAAGTCTGGTTTGTGTGGTTCCTTTATATTGAGACATTTTCATTGATTTGGTGCAATTGATTGTGCAGTCCATGTGCTTCACTTTGCTATATCCATTCAATTCACCACTTTGATTTAACTGCATTGGCCTGGTCTTTTTTTCACTTGAACATTTTGTTTTCATTCGAAGTTTTGTTTCATTGTACATTTTGCAGTTTGGACTTGTGATGTGCATTGTTTTCAACACGAAGCTTTGTTACTTCTGCATATATATATTTCAAATTTTTTCCCTGGTTGACAAGTTCAAAACTGCTGCTGTTTTGTTTCATATGAATGTAGTCTTCATTGGTCTTATGTGCACTTCATTCTTGTGCCATATGATCTCTGTTGTCACCTCTATTGCATTGTGTTGATTGAAGCTTCAGTTGCATGCCAAACCTGTATATATATGAATTCTATTGTAATTTGGTTGGTCATTAAAACTTAATGAAGTTGACTTGTCTGAAGCCTTTTGGTTGTACATGTTGAGGCTGATGCTCAGTCTTTGTTGTTGCATTGCTTCATGTACTGGTAATTTCTTTTGCCTGCTTGGTCTGCTATGGTGATCTTGACATTTCATTGTTTTGTCTATGAATCCGCATTTGTGTAGTCTTGCATTTGTGTGGTTGAGTGAATTCATTGTACATTCCTTTGCCTCTGGTCTGATTCATCTTGCTTATTCATTTATTCAAGTCAGGTTCAAGTGTCATGTTTGGTCTGAAGCTTGATCTATGTTGCATTTGAATCTTGTTGTATGTTGTAGCTGATGTTATATTCCACACATGCATATATGGTCCCACTGGAAATCTGGTCATGTGTGTGCTATGGCCGCTTTGTCCACTATTTCATTTTGTTTTGCATTCATTCTGGACTGGTCTTTCTTGCTCCTGATATGTATACATGTATGCATACATATGTATGTATGTGGTCAGACTTGTTTTTATGTGATCATTTTCTGGACAGTGTTGAACCCCTTGTTTTCATGTAGCTTGTATGCTCTACTCCAACCACTGCTGTATTGCCTTTGAGTTTTGTACATTTGAGCACTTTGACCATTTGCATGTGTGGTTTGATCTGGTTTTGGTTAATTTGGTCGAGACTCATATGCACTTGAGTTGAATCCAGCCTTTGGACTGGTTATGACTTTGTGCTCACATGTCCCTACAATTTTATCAAGTGTATATCAGTGTTCACGACCTTGTGGCATGTACAGTGATACACTGTGCATGTCATAAGTTGTTCGTGTAAGATGAATTCAAAATAAATGATGATGAACAACCCAAATAACTGAGGCAAAAAATATTTTCACAACACACATTTTATCACACATTGCAAAATATTTCTTTTTCAATTTTACCGCATCAGTGTTTATTTTGCAGATTGTTTAATATTGGATTCAGGCTGGAACAGAGTTAAAGATAAAAATACGAGTGATGAGTGACTATGTAGTGAGGTTTAAATTGTAAAGTGAAAATTTGTTTTGTAATTGAAATTGAAATTGTGTAAATGTAGTGAGAGCTAAAATTTGTACTATTCGAATTTGTAATAAAATATTTATTTGAATACTTGTTTGAATATGAATTCTTTGTTATTTACCTTTATCATCAAATATTTATTTAATTATATGAAAAATAAAATAGTACAATAACAAATACATTTAAATGAATATATATATATATATATGTTTATTGCCATCAAAAAATCATATATTAACACATTCAACATTTTCCCAAGCCAACATATAATCGATACTTAGATGATTATTCCCACCATCACCAAACTGATCAAGACCTTATTCTTAGAACTTTCCAAAGGGATAGCATCTTATAAATTTTTCCAAATCACACAAATATTTATACTTTTGTACATAAATAGTATACTCCTTTTAAAAATGATGTGTCGATTTTCCTAGTCTAAGTCTTTAGAAATTCCTATCGATAACGGTGATCAGGCGCATCAACCAGAATCTATAAACCACTCAATAGATAAGTCAACACAAAACATTTTTCTAAATCAAATAACAAATAACGCGCTCATGTATATGATACTCTTAAACTCATTCTATGGTGTTACTAACCCTATCTCTAATGAGTAACTCATTCTAGGGCATTACTAACCCTATCTATAGTGAGTTTTACCCCACAAAATCCTAGGTATTCGCTCAACCTAAGCTCTGATATCAAATGTAACGACCCACTTTTCTCTACAGTTTAAGTCGACAATAATCCACACATGTCTATGTCAAACCATTTTGAAAAACTTTTAATGATTTATAAGATTTATTTCATATTTTTATATATTTAAAAGTATTCATTTTAAATAAATTTCAAATTCGGGTTTTAATCTGCAAAACCGTGATTTTTTTGAAAACTTGTTTCAGACATAACTCAAACTTTATCAAAGGAAATCTTGATTTTTCATTTTCATTTGAAAACTATGGTTACAAGGATCTATAAATTTTCTAATTCAAAGATTTTTGACTTAGTAAGCATCCCACACAATGTTTTAAAGTTATGGGTCGAATATTATGAATTACTGCTACGCGACGAGCTCGATTTTGACCCTTTGGTGAATTGTTCCGAAACATGTCTAAAACATTTCAAATATGTTTTGAAACCAGATTAAAAATGTTTTAACTTATTATTTTAATCATTAAAGAGGATAAACAACTTTATACATTTTTCATTTGGATTTATCATTACTAACCATTACCTAACTTGACTATTATTTTCACATCAATTGGTTATAAAATTTTACAACCAAGTTATCAACAATCTTTACATCCATATTGTCATCCAATTCTCGATCAATTCTCAGCCAAGCATATAAATTCACCAACTGATCATACTTAACAATATTTTAAGGAGTTGAATAATTAAAGATTACTCGAGTACTCACCTTTAACCAAACCATTTCAATTCCTACCAACATTCACTTTATCGAACACTTCACCATCGTTTCAAATTCAACCAAACATCACTAAAACCATCCTTTCTTCCTCTTAAACCACATCCTTTGCTCCATTTTCTTCTTCCACAACGATGTCCGCCTTCCTTTTTGCTTGATCTAATCTATTTCCACCATCCACCTCACCCTAGGTTTAGCCTCCACGTGTTCCACCCCTTACTCCATCATTTTTTCACTTCTTATATGCTAAACCATGTTTCAATGATGTTCTAAGGTCTTCGGCAAAGTTTGGTGGAGTTTGGAGTTGGTTTGAATGATTTTAAGAAAGTTTGTAAAGAATAGGAAGAGTATAAGAAGTCATTATAATAGCTAGAGGAGGAGGAGGAAGAAGAGAATGTATGTGATAAAACGAGAAGAAAACTTGTATATTTATAGAAAAAGAAAGAAGTGGTAAGTTACCAAATTTACTCCTTACCAAATTGCCAAAATATCCTTCCTTAATTTTATAGTAAACTTACTTTTTTCAACACTTACCATCATCCATCACTTCCTTGCTTTGTCTTTTTTACTTAATACTTAAGGAATGTATTTGGATGGAAAAATAGATTAAAGTGATGATTTACCATGGTTTTTGTGAGATTTAATTTGATGCTTGTTTTTTTTGACTATTTTAATTACATTACTTATTTTACTAATGACATTCTAGAATTTTCTAATGATACTCAACAAAAGTAAACTTGATTATTTGTAAAATATATATGTGTATGTGTTAAAACATGTTAACAAGGCAGTGACAAAATATACTGAAACAAACGTTGATTTTCGACAAAGCGTTTTACGTTCATATTTTAATGTTTTTGTTAAACTATTTATTTATGTAAATAAAAATTTAAAATAATTTTCTCATCATCTTTAAATAATTAAAACAAATGTATTTGACTTATAAAATCATATTTAATAATATTACAATCGAATTGTAAAAATACGATGTCAGTTTGTCAACGTGCAATGCAATTTGTCAATCTTTATAAAACAAGTATTTTATAGTTATAAATTTTTTATCAATCACTTATTATCATTTTATAACAATCTAAAAGGAGTTATTTATCATTTAAAACAAAAATTGAAGGTATATTTAATTTTATCGAAAACCAGCTTTTGTAAATTTTATGAAAAAATCAAAAATCTCTTAATTTTGTAAACCAATTCTAAAAATAAGTTCATCATTTTTATTTATCACATAAAATATGAATACTTAAGTTTGAAAATTCTATACTTGAATATTTAAAGTTAATTAAATATCCCATTTAAAAGTGGTAAAATTACGGGTCGTTACATATATGGTGTATATATGAGTTTACAGCAGGTTTAATATAATAACATATAATATTATAAAATTATGCCAGCAGTTGATCTGGTAAACTGCAGTAACATATGAAATTATAGAGCAGTAAATAGATTTAGTTTAACACCAATAGAATACATATCAAGAGTCTGCATTTACGCGTATACAATAAACTGATCTGATGATTAGTGTCATTCAAGCATCGCCTTTTTATTATCAACAATTTTTAAAGGGTAGACATATCCTTCAATATTGAATCATTTACAAATTTAAACGTAGAGAGCCCTAGGATAAAACATTAGTTAATTTTGTATAAGGTTTACTATTTTATATATAACGGTACTATAGTTACCAGTAATGAGTTGATCCAAAGGACATCATCACGATGTTTTATTAGATTACGGACATGGAGAGCAATATAAGTAGAAATTGATGTTATGGACTTCGAAATAAAGCGGTGAGATGGATTAGTATAGTCGGTACATAGGATAAAATAATTTTAGCAGGCACAATAGGCATACACATGTTGAGTTTATGTACAACGTGTTAAATGTTAGGATTTTTTCTAGGGTTTCTACGCAATTAGATTTTAGAAGAGATAAAAACTAAAAAAAAAATGATTTTTTTTCTTCGAAACAAAACCTTTATTAATTCACTAAAAGATTACAATAAAATCCTAAAAATTTAGGATTGATCTCAATACCAAAACCCCTTAGTAGAAAAGGCTCTCTTAACATACATATTTATAGCTACTACTAACCAACAGAAACATAGCGATATATTTTCTGATCTATCTCTTATAATCGGTCAAATAAATAAATATATTTTACCATATATTTATTTGTTTATTTTCCATAAATGAAGATATTCGAGAGAAATATATGCATAAATATCTCTTACTAAGTCAAATCCAATACTTTCCATAATTAATTAGTCAACTAACCAATTAATTAATATATAAAACAAATATTATGTCGCATATCTTCAACACTCCACCTCGACACAATATTCTTCATGTGTTCTACCTTTGTTTGAAAATAAACTTAATGATTCTTCAAACCGTCTAGTTATGCGAGCTCCCATTGACATGCATATCACTAATAAATCAAAATTGCTTATAATACCACAAATGTCTCCGAGCAAACTTTGTGGTTTTTCGTTACATGCTCCACCTTGATTCAGATAAATTTATCCCTCCAAGTCCATTTTGACAACTCTCTACATTCTCCACCGTTTTTTCAATCAATTTGTCTATGTTATTGTTTCCACATTTTGCACCTCTATCTTAATTCGGTTTTCATACCACATCAAACATACAAAAGGCAAGCCATTTAAATATGTTAACAGATGGCTTCAACTTGATGGATACATGGACTGTGCCCAAAATAGACTTAGAGCTACAATATAGGGTTAGTGCAGTGCACAAACTCATTAATAAACTACAGAACATCAAAAGCAATCTGAACCAGTGGAACAAAATCAGGAACATAGATAATCCAGTCCAACAATTAGAGGAAGATTATGAAAATGCTTTCATATAATCGGATGCCAACCCAAAAAATGAAGTTTTGTATGAAAACATATTGGGCCTGAATCTTCAAATAAAAGAATAGCTAAAAACTCACCATCAAAGCTATAAATAGACTAGTGGAACATTGTTTTGTATCCGCTAAACTTTTATTCAAATGTTTTTACAAAATTATATCTTGTTTTCAAAATGATTTCAAAACCTTCCTTTTAAAAGAATCAAAAACATCTATCTTGGTTTTAAATATTTTTAGCCTCAAAATAATCTTTATTTTCAAAATCAAATTATCCTTAGTTTTAAACTATCTTTTAATAATAATATATTTAACTTTTAATGTTTATACTTAGATTTAAATATCAAAATTATAGTAAAATTATATATATACACCAAAATATTATTCTCTATATTTACTTATGTATTTTAACTATAATTAAGTATATTTATAAAGTTTAAAATTGTTCCTCTCCTTTATGTGTATTTGCATCCCCGCAAAACAGTTTTAACCAGTCCACATTTTAACATACAATTTTTAAAATTATTCATATAGGAAAAAGGGATTGGACAACCTCCCTTTTTGTCATTTGGACTTGAAGAATGATCAAAATCTCTCATTGCTAGCCACGACAAACTCATCGATGAAGCATTGAGACATAGATACCCCCACAAATTTTCTCTTTCAGCATAAAAGTTGCTTGCATACACAAAAGTGAACACACATTGTAATCCACCCTTGTTTGTCATGTATGTGGTAATGTGTTGTTCACTTTTGTCTAGAACATCATATGACTCAAATTAGCATCCACAAAAATCAGAATTCTCCTATTGCAACCTATATCATAATTATGAATTATAAACCAATTGTTATTTATCTATTCACGAAATTTTCCAATATCATTTGTGTCCATTTTACTTTCCAACAAACTCAAAATTGTTAGTTCATGTGTATTCAGAAGTGTGAATGCATGATGTATTTAGCATCTGCATTCATACTGCTGATATTCCATGATAGAATATTCATTTAAATCCAGATGAGCTCTTTGTATTTATTTTAGAAGGAGCTATTTTAGTTTTAGGGATATTATCTCGTACTTCTGAAGATAAATTGGATTTGGATTTAGCATGTGGGAAACATTTTGGACATTATCTTCATTATCTGCATTTTCCTATATGGTTTCTGAGATATTTTCAATGAATTATTGATTTCCTTCTTCAAAAAAGTATTCTACAGGAGTAAAATGATCATTGCTTGAATTTACACTAGTAACATCTTCTATAGTAACATTGTCGTACTCAGGTTTGGAAGGTTCTTCTAGCACATTACACTGTTCAGGCTGAATTACAAGTGTTGAAGGTATTTTAGTTCGACCGGAGTAAGATTTATGAATTGTAGTAATTGATGTTGAAGACAAATCTTTAGTATTAAGAAAGCAAATTTGTTAGATACAGGGATATTGCATTCAACATTTGAGAAGTTATACTCATTTATTGGTTGCTTCACTTTCTGTACGTTATCTGTATTCATCTGAGCATTGATATCTATTTTTCGCATGTGTAAGGGGAGATGCAGACTCCCCATAGGACACCATTACATAGTTTGTACTTTCCTCATGTTGACATTCCTTGGATGCAATAGGTTTTGGTTGCCATTCTTTGTAACTATGATGTTGCAATATCTTTAACAATAGTTGTAATAGTTTTGGTGTCACACTTTTTTAGTACCAACGTGAACTACCAAAAATGCCCCTCTATAAATTATCAAATCTTAATCACTTAAAAATAGGATCTAATGATAAATTTCTTTTACAAATTCAAACTCTCTGAAAGTAGGATCTAACAATTAAACATGTTTTAGAAATTCAAGACGCTTCTAAAAGTAGGATTTAAAATTAAACTTTATTTACAAATCTAAACGCCCCTGAAAGTAGGATCTAACAATTAAATATGTTTTGCAAATTCAAAACGCTTTTAAAAATAGGATCTAAAATTAAACTTGCTCTCCAAATTCAAAATAGTTCTTTACAAATATACAAATCTTAATATCACTTGAAAATAAAAAATCATTTTTTTACCGATATAAACATATACAATTTATAAAAATAATAATTCACGCATGAAGCGCATGCTGTAACACTCTTGTTCATTATGTCCATACAATTTACAAGTTGTATGCACTTTTGGCTTGTACTCATGTTCCATGTTGAAGTGTCTTTGTAGTCACCATATCTATGAATCTAAAGTATTTCTAGGTAATCAAAAGTTGCATCAATTTGTATAAGAACTGTAACATACCAGAAATTTGATTATTTTGTTTTTGAATATTTTAATAATTATAAGTATTTAAATAATTGTGTTTTGGAATTTAATAATTTGAATTCAAATATAGTGATCATTTAAATATTTGAATTGTGAATTAAATATTAATTAAATGGATTTAATAGTCTTGTTTAACTCCTTTTAATTAACAAATAATATTCGTGAATTCAATTTGTAAATTTAATTATTGTAATATAATTGGATTATAAAAGCTAATTTTTATATACTTTGGAATTAGGTTTCGAAAATAGTTCCATTGAGTTCAGAATTTAGCTAGGAATGTCAATGAGCACGTCTTAATTGGAGTTCATAAATTTTGGAGGATGAATGTTGTTTGTTAAGATTTCTATATATGGACCATCATTTCTCTCAATGGACCTAAACTCAAACCCTAAAATTGCCAAAATGTAACGGTCATGGTTGATCGGAGAGCTAGAGGTCGAATTGGGCCTTAACCCCAACATGAAAGTTGTTCGTCTTAATGAGATGTGGATGGTGGACGGTTGGATTGACATATGGTGGCTCTAGGCGGCCAGAAATTGAGTTGGACGGTGATAGAGGATTTGGGTTAGATCTCGTCGTTAGTGGTGAGTTAAGGGACGAGACCTATGGCATAAGGTTTGGGTTGGCTAGGGCTTGCAACTGGAAGTGGAGCGGTAGTCGATGATCGCCTGAGGCGGTGGCCACATTGAGTTGAACAACGTCGATTTTTGTTGCTCGATCTTGAGATAACGACATCTGCGAGTGGTGTGGTCGGTGCCGTAGGTGACATCGAGGCCAGGGGATGTGGCGGCAGGAGCACATGATCGATGGTGGTCACGACGACGTTAGATCGAAGGCAACAAGTTGGCAACCTGGGTTTGGTATTTGGAGACTAGGGTTTGCTTAGGGTAATTATGTTGTAATTAAACAATTAATTATATTAATGAATTCAATATCTTATTAAACTCATAACTATTTTGTATGAGGTCGATGCAGATGCGGTCAGTCGTTTTGGCCTCGTAGGAATGTCATCTTCATATTGGAATTGGATTGGTTGAAATTGAAGCTAGATGAATTTTGGGAAATCGAACGTCGTACGATTTTAGACCAAATTGGAACTCGAAAGCGTCCAATGAAATTCTGGTGAGTTAACTCACATCTAAATAAACAATATAATATATCTGTGATGCTATAGATTATTTTTGTCTGCTTGGATGTTATCATATTTTTGTTTGATTGATTGTTTGTTTGGATTTCCAATTTGTAAAATGGATGACATATTATCTAATTTGCAGCGAACCCCTATGACTATATATATTGTCCTTAACCATTGCTTTGCAAGGGACATTTCTAGAGAGACCCTAAGGGGTTTCTCACCAATATCTATTTTTTTTCTTCTTAAGTTGCTTATATTGATGTTTGGTTAAAAATATTTGTGAGATATTGTTTGAATTATTTAAGTGACGTTATAGCGATTTTCGCTATATCATCAGTTATTGAATATCACCCCCTAAACTATTGGGTGTGTTGACTTGAGCTTGTATTTTCACAAAAGTTAATAAATCATTTTAATTAATGATATTTGAATGTAATTAATCATTTTAATTAATGATATCTGAGATTAATTAATCATTTTAGTTGATGATGTTTGAAATTAGTTAATCGTTTTAATTAATGATGCTTGAATCTAATTAACCATTTTAATTAATGATATTCGAGTCTAATTAACCACTTATAATCATTTTAATTAATGATATTTGATTTAATTAATTGTTTTAATTAATAATATTTAAAATAATTAATCATTTAATTAATGATGTTTGAAATTAATTAATTATTTTAAGTAATGATATTTGAATCTAATTATCATAATTAATGTTATTTGAGTTTAATTAATCATTTTAATTAATGATATATGATTTAATAAATGATATTTAATTTAATTAATCATTATAGTTAATAATATTTAAAATTAATTATTCATTTTAATTAATGATGTTTGAATCTAGTTAATCATTTTAATTAATAATATTTAAGTTTAATTAGTCATTTTAATTAACGGTATTTGATTTAATTAATCATTTTAATTGATGATATTTAAATTTAATTAATCATTTTAATTAATGATATTTGAATTTAGTTAATAATTTTAATTATTGATATTTGAATTTAATCAATCCATTTAGAACGATATTTGGATTTAATCAATAATTTTAATTAATGGTGTTTTAAATGTTAATTAATTGATTTAACAAAAGAGTCTAAAGTAAATTAACCAATTTAATAAAAGTTTTTAACTGATTTAGAGTTTTAAAGTTAATGAACTAATTTAACAAAGATGTTTTAAAGATAATTGATTGGTTTATTAAAAGAGATTATTTTTTATGTCAAAAATGGGCATCAACACCCAATACAATCTAATAGAGATTAAATGAAGAATGAAATTAAAACAGAGCAAATATCATAAATGAACACACGGGTTTTTATAGTGGTTCGACAATCTTGGCCTATGTCCACTTTATATTTTTATTGATCTTGCACTTGATTATGATTACAAGAATGTTTGGATCAGCTAGGATCCATTAGTGCAAGAATGAAGGATAAAAATGAAAGAGTCTTTTCAGCATAAAGAAGGATCCCCTTTATGGAGAATGACCTCTGTATTTATAGGAGAAGACGTGCATGGATGAGGCTGAAATTTTACAAGAAGAGTATCTAGATCCATAAGGGCCTACTATAACGATCAGTGGCCTTAACTCGATATTTTGGAATGATTGGCTAAAGTTGAGACGATTGTTATTTTTGTCTCCAATTTACGTGCGATTGTTTTTGGAGGGTCTCACACCCCTCTTAAACTTGTCCCTAAAATATGAAGTCGATCTGAGTTGTATTACGAGATAGGGATCAACTTTTATTACACTAGGAATGTTCACCGATCGTTATGAAGGATCGACAAACAACGATCGGTCAACAACGATCGGCTATCTTCACTTCTCAACATATTTATGTGCGATCGTTTTTATGGGCTACACTCTTCAATATACTAAGGCTCTGAAATTTTCAAGTGAATTGTCCTTATGGATTTTAGAATATCGATCGATCTCCGCTGATTTGACTTGCTCTATGGATCATTTCCGAGCGATCCAAATAAATCCTTGCTTTGTCCATAACTCGAGCATATGAACTCCAATTGATTTGAAATTTGAAATGAGTCTCATAAGGCTTTGTTATTACTTCATACTTCTTACACCTTGACTGGACCCAGCCTGAATATGCTCGACCATCGTCCATAGTCTTATATATCACCGATTCTCAAAGTTTGTAACCATCCGTTTTAGCCAAATCTACGGCTTTACGGCCTTGCCAAAAGACAGGGTAACATTTTGGCCCCCAAGTACATCTTATTTGAACATGATGTGCTTTGAATTGCCATGAGCTTTAATTGTCGAAAAGGATTCCATTCGGTTTATTGAATGCTCGCTATCCTTCCGTTGAGTCGTCTTTACTGATAGTTACATTTATTTCTGTTTGTCATGACTACTGATCGATTTGCAACATCATAAATTCATGATTATATTCTATCAGTTGCCATTTGTTTCTGGTTCTATGAGACTAGTAAGCTTTGGCTATCTGATCCAGTCTTTTCTCTAATAACTCCAGGTAAAAATTCAATTACTATCAGTTTTAAGAAATTGAATTTTTAGAATATATATGTGTACGTTCAAGTACACGTTCTTGTCATTGGTTCCCGGATGCATTTGTATGCTCACGAGTCGTCACCAATTCCTTATAATTTAATCTTAATTGGATTGCAATTCCTTGTTTATTTTTTATAATGAAATAGGGGTTGTAACAAATCACTTGATGGGAAGGGACTTCAAGTTCTACATGAATGATTACTTCAGAGCCGTAAGCAAAGGTAACTGGAGTATGGCCAGTCGCAGACTTGTGGGTGATTCTGTATGCCCAAAATGCTGTTGGGAGTTCATCTACCCACTTGCCTCTAGCCTTTTCCAAACGTTTCTTCAGAATGAACCTTATGATTTTGTTTACAACCTAAGTTTACCTATTTGCTTGAGGGTGAGAAACTGCCGCAAATCGATTTTCAATATAATGCTGACAACAAAAGTCTTTGAATTTAGCGCCGTCGAATTGGGTTCCATTATCAATTATAATAGTTTGTGGAAGGCCAAAATGGCAGATGATGCTCCAGACAATGAATTTGATTATTTTCTTTGTTGTGATCGCGGCTAAAGGTTCTGCTTCAGCCTATTCGGTGAAGTAATCAACTGCTACGATGACCACCTTTAAAATCGGCAAGAAGCTGATGATGTCAATACCCAAAGTGGAAAACGGCTATGGAGTGACCATTTGAGTAATTTTCATCGACGGCGCCCTCAGAATTTTTGCAAACATCTAGCACTTACCACATTTTCTAGCGTGATCAGCTGCATCCCGATTGATAGTTGGCCAGTAATACCCATAGTGGAGTATTTTCTTTGTCAAGGTTTGCTTCTTGGTATGATCGCATATTTTTTTTCATGGACTTCTCTCAAGACTCGTTGGACTTCATCATGGGCGATACATCGAAGCAGAGGAATGAAGAAAGCCCTTTCTATACATGACTCCTTCTTGGATGATGTAACGCGAACCTTTGGGGAGGATTTGTCGTTTTTCATTCCTCCATATCCCATATTGTAAATAGTCTTTTATAGGAGTTATCCATAACTCCTTTTTTGGCTCCATCTCCAAGATCTATTCAATCTCCATCTGTCAATGCTTGAAATGTTAAGTACTTCAACCGGGACAAAGTCTAGTTATTGCACATCTCCAGAACTGGCTAGCATGGCCAGTGACTAGGCTTTTTCATTTTGTTCTCTGAGGATGTGTGTCATGGTGTAATACTCAAAGTCGGCTAGTAGCCCTTGGACCCGACCGAGATAAGGAGCAAAAGACTGCCCCTTAGCAAGATAATCTTCCCTGACTTGGCACACTACTAACCAAGAATCACAAAAGATATGTAAAGTTTCCATTTTCAGTTCTCTAGCAAGTTTGAGCTTGGCAATCACGGCTTCATACTTAGCTTCATTATTTGTTGCGAGGAAGTCGAGTTTCAAGGCATAGCAGATCGATCGTTCCTCAAGAGTCATTAACACAACTCCGACGCTAGAACATCGATTATTGGAAGCTCCATCCATGTACATTTTCCATCTGTTGGTCGGTTCTCCACTGCTCTTCGAAATGTCGTCTGATGCAGTGAATCCAAATATAAAGTCTGCAAATGTTTGTCCCTAGATAGCTCTCTGAGGTAGATAAGTAACATTGAATTGGATTATCTCGATATTTGATTTGAGCAACCTTCCAAAAGTCTAAGATTGCTGTAGGTCCTGTGGTAATAGCTATTCGTTGTAGACGTTGATGGGTTGAGCTTGGAAGTAACGGTGAAGCTTTCATGATGCAATCAACAGGAAGTCCACGAGCTTTTCCAGCTTTGGGTACTTTCTATCAGCACCTGTCAATTGCTTGCTAACATAATATGCAGGTCTTTGGATCTGATTCTCTTCACATAACAACATGATACTTATGGCATGTATCGACACCGCTAAATCGATGTATAAGTATTCATGATCCAGTGGCTTAGATATGATGGGAGGTCTCTCTAAGTGATCTACTAGAGCTTGAAACGCATCTATGAAAGCTTGCATCCATTTGAAGTTATTTTTCCTTCTCTTGATCAAGTCGAAGAAAGGAATACACATGTCGGTGGCTGTGGAGATGAATCGGCTTAGGGCGGTGATCTTCCCATTTAGGCTCTATATCGCTTGATTGTCTGCGGTACCTGGATGTCTCTAATTACCCGAATCTTCTTAGGATTGGCTTCGATTGTGCGAGAGTTGACGATGAAACCCCAAATATCCCTGACGCAATTCCAAAAGAGCATTTCAAGGGATTTAGTTTCATTCCATATTTTCGTAGAACAGCGAACATCTTTGCTATGTGGTTGTTTGATCGTCGTAACTTCACAAGCATATATCTATATATACTACAGTAGATCTCTCAATCTAGTCTTTGAACATCCTGTTGACCAGTCTTTGGTAAGTAGCTTCAGCGTTATTTAGTTCAAACGGCATCATAACATAATGATATAGCACTAGATCGATATTGAAGTTGATGTGCTCCGAGTTGAGGACGTGCATCAGGATCGGTTGTATCCGAAGTACACATCCACAAATGAAATCAGTTCATATCCAGCAGTTGATTCTACCAGCTGGTCGATCCTCAAAAGTGGAAAGCTATCTTTCGGGCATGCCTTGTTCAGGTCAGAGTAGTCAACGTATGTCCGCCAGTTTCCATCAGCTTTTGTTACATGAACTAGATTGGATAACCATTTTGGGTAGAGGGCGTCGTGGATAAACCCGTTGTTTTTTAGTTTATCCATCTCCTCTGTAAGTGTGGCAAATCTTTCTGGATCCAAGCCGTGTTGCTTTTGTTTTATCGGGACATGCCTCGGATCGACATTCGATGCATGGCTCGCGATAGTTGGTAAGATCACATACATGTCAGAATGAGTGCAAGCACATCAAGATTCATTCGGGGTGTTAACTGGGGTTTTAACCCAATAGAATTCAAAAGGAGTTAGAACAGTCAGAT
Organism: Allium cepa; assembly: GCA_030765085.1. NCBI lineage: Eukaryota > Viridiplantae > Streptophyta > Magnoliopsida > Asparagales > Amaryllidaceae > Allium > Allium cepa. The sequence continues at coordinate 274,279,368 of CM060946.1, forward strand.
TAAGCTAGAATGACTCGAAACTTGACCAGAAGGCCTAAAAGTAAAAGATGAAGGAACCTTGGAAGTTCGACCTAAAAATACGCCAACACATTGGATCGGTACCAATCCAAAATATTGGCTTATGGTTCCTTCTAACCACTTGCATTGCACTCCTACACCTCTACTAAGCTCACCTATCAAGTTTGGTAACATTCCAAGCAATCTCGTTCAAGAAGTGAAGATTCATTCAAATACCTACACTCTTTTGGATCGGAGCAACTTAAAATGGACCTACAGAACTAATATGGACTCAGATTGACTTGAAATATAGAGGGGACCCTTAGAAGACAAAAAAGAAAGCTCACACCAAAATGTAGTCATTTGGCCAAGCCAATTTGAATCGACACCAATCCAAACTCATCGGATCATTCGATCCATTTATGGTGGGACCCATATCCTGCAATCCATAATATAGGTCTCATACATTCTCTAGAAGCTATCTGTAAAGTTTCGTCTAATTCCAATAAGTATTGAGTGAGTTATGGATGGATCTCCTCCAAATTGAGCTAGTTTAACGGATCAGATCTAACCCACCTCGAATGAGCCCCACCTCGTGAGAGCCGATATGGAGGCTCTCCTACTCATGCACATTGCATGTATGAAGTTTCATGTTATTTGGTTAAGTATTGAGTGAGTTATGACTGGATCGCCTACGACCCAAAAGAAGATTCAAAAATAAGCCAAGGGTTTCAATCACTGCCGATCCGACTTAATTGGATCATCGCCGATCCAAAACTTAGCTCAAATACTCATAACATGCAATTTTGAGCCTCTTCTGCTCATGTAAATTGCATTTATGAAGTTTCATGTCATTTCGTTAAGCATTGAGTGAGTTGTGGATGGATTTTCTACGAAGGGATGAATTGGATGATCTATAAAGATGGATGATCAAACTAACTCCAAACGACTAGATATTCGGACAAGGCACTCAATTGTGGGATATGAAGACAACCAAATTGAGAAGACTAAAAAATTGCACAACTTTTCAGATCGGTAATGATCCGAAAAGTTAGCTCCAAACATCCCCAAGCTTCCTGAGCGACCTGTGCATGATGACTACAGGCTTTTTGTAAAGTGGCTCTGGCCCAAGTGCTCTCTATCCCCGATAAATACCATTCTATCTACAATAGTAAAGGGGATCTGATCTCTACTAAAGCTCCATCATTATTTCTTCACTCTTCTTCTCCCATGCAACAACCATAAAGGAACAATTGAGATCCTCCTTTTGTCTCTAACAATGGTGGCTTGATCTAATCTAGGAAAGGAGAATTATATTATAATCTAAACTCCTTTGAAATAGTCATTGATCAACAAAAGAACCTATAAAGTGGGCGTAGGCTTCATTAATAGTCGAACCACTATAAAAATCTCTTGTCTCTTTACCTTTTTTGTTATTTATTATTGCTTTTTCTATTTTATTTGCCTTGATAAACAGGGCTAGTGCTTTCACACTTAAACCAGGGTGTTGATCATTTTTTGGGTTAACATGGGAAAAGCCAAGCAATTCCTTCATCATCGTTGCACTAAGCTATGATCCGATCTTCAATACCCAGGATGGGTCGCCATGGCCCACTGTAATGTCGATCGTTAGTTCAACGGGTGCAGTCTTGGATTCCTTAAGCTCAAACGTAACTACTTCGCATAATAATCAATGTGAAATCTGGTTAGGATATTCAACGATGATGGTTACTTCGGTCGAATCCTAGAGTCTTGTCATGAGTTATTGAGTCTGATAGTGAAGAGCTCTAGATGCTTCGAGCGTTTATTTGCAAATGGCCGAAGATCAGGCTTAGAAGCTCGCCGAATCAAATGTCGAGTAGGGTTCAGCCTCGTGTTGCATGCAACTGCATAGCTAGCTCTTTTTTTGAGTTTGAATCTGCTTATATATTCGAGTAACGCGTTTCCATTCAATGTACTCATGATCCGTTACTCGTCGTTTGGGTTAGGGTGATGGTCAGTTGCCCATGAGTTTGGGCGTCGATTCGACGATTCTATCTCTAGACATACTTTTAGTTGTAGTCTTGAGTCGTCATAAAACACTAGGTATGAGTCACAATATTGAGCTATCGTAACTTTGGATTATCACACTTCTACTCCCAGTCTTAGGTTGATAAATGTACTACATGGACGGTCGAGTCTCGTCATAGTCGTGTTTATACTCTCAGCTAAGTTCTGAAGACTTAGAGTTGATCGATGAATGGTCGATTCACGTTCATCTTGTTTCTCGCTCGTGCCCCCAAGTTTAGGGCATACATCGATAAGTAGCAAGGCAAGTTATGTCCACTTTAGCTTTATACTCGTTCCCGTTGAATCGTGGGATCAAGCTATTTGATTGAAAGACAAGTCGTGCGTATTTTGGTTTTTTCTTCCCGGAGGAAGAATTTGATTTCCCGTCAGATTTCAGGCATGAGCTGATTATAGGATGGTTAATCATGTCCACTTTCGATGCAGATGTCGCCATACTCTAGGAAAGGACCAAAGAATGGATGGTTAAGTCACACCTAATCTATGACTATTGCTCCCCTTGTCTAACAAAGGGAAAGGATCAGTGTTTGGACGGTCAAGTCACGTCCGTTTTGAACTTCTCTTTTTAGTCGAATCATGGTACAACAAATGAACGGTCATGTCGCATTCATTCAAAGCTGGATAGTCATTCATGCCTATTTGATTCATATCATCCCGTCGGATCTAGGGACAGAGTTGGCTCAAGAGTGGTCGAGTCATGCTTATCTGGTTTCGTACTCCTCCTGACGGATCAAAGGAAGGTGATGGAGAATGAAGGTCAATTCGCATGCATTCGTGGTTTATTCTCGTATCCACGCTTTGGTGACCATAGTCATTCGATGGACATTCGCGTCGCATCCATTCATGGTTGGTGCTGATCGATATTGACACTCGATTCGATGGTACGATATAATCGGTCTTTCGTAACTTCGGATGTCGTTCCGATTTGTTTTATATCAAGGCCTCCCTGCAGTCATTGCCTTAAGTCGTAAAGAACACCTAGCCGGAGCTATAGCGAGATGTCACATCCAGCATTCAGTAATTTGTAGTCCTACCCCCAGTCTTGGGTTAGCAGAGATAGTTCATAGATGGTTGAATTCCATCCATAGTGGGTTAATACTCCTCTTATCGAGTTCAAGTCACATTTTAATGAATAGTGAGTGGTCGAACCGTACTCATCTATTTATTTATACTCGTATCCGCACTTTAAGGATAAGAGTTTGTTGGAGGGTGGTCGAATCGCACCCAACTTGTGTTTATACTCCTGCCCATACTCTGGGGACTTAGAGTTATTCCGAAAAATGGTTGAATTACATTTTCCTTAGTCATTTCTTCTACCCCCAATTGAGGGATAACAGCCGAAGAGTGGTTAGTCGTTTCACGTTCACTCTTACTTGGAGTTCTTCATGTTGGATCGTGAAAAGGAGCAGATTTATGGATGGTCAGGTCGTATTTGATTTAAACTTGGGCTCTCAAACTACTCGTTGCATTCAGAGAAGGAGTCGAAGTGGGATGGTCATACCGCATCTACTTTTATTTAGATCTTGCTTCTGCCGAAACTTGGGAGTGAGATAAGTGTTTTGGCAAACTCCTTGCCTAAGCAGTGGAGCAAATGGTTGGACCGCATCCATTTTGAGTTTTGTCTTTGCCCCCAAGTTATGAGGAAGAGTTGGAAAGTGGACGATCGTACCACGTCCACTTTTTGATGGAATTCCAACTCCTGACAATGTTCTGAATACTAGAGTTGATCGATGGATGGTCGGACCACATCCATCTTTTTATGTTTATACTCTATTCCACACTCTGGGAACTAGAGTTGATCAATGGACGGTCGGACCGCGTCCATCCTTTTATGCTTATACTTCAGTCCGCACTCTGGGAACTAGAGTTGATCGATGGACGGTCGGACCGCATCCACCCTTTTATGTTTATACTCCAGTACGCACTTTGAGAACTAGAGTTGATCGATGGATGGTCGGACCGTGTCCATCTTTTTGTGTTTATACTCCAGTCTGCACACTAGAAACTAGAGTTGATCGACGGACGGTCAGACCATGTCCATCCTTTTGTTTTATTTTCCAGTCTGCAGTCTGGGAACTAGAGTTAATCAATGGACGGTCGGACCGCGTCCATCTTCTTTTGTTTATACTCAGTCCGCACTTTGGGAACTAGAGTTGATTGATGGACAGTCGGACCGCATCCATCTTTTTGGTGTTATACTCCAGTCTGTACTCTGGAAACTAGTGTTGATCGATGGATGGTCATACCGCATCCATCGTTTTGTATTTATACTCCACTCCGCACTCTGAGAACTAGAGTTATATAATGGGTGGTCATTCGCACCTATTTTTGATTTATTCTCCACTTGTCAAGTTGAGGTAAGAGTTGTCGAATGAACAGTTGAATCACGTTCATTCATGGAATGGAATTCGACCTCCAGCATTAAGGACAGAGCTTGGCAAGTGAGGCGATCGATTCATATCCGCTTGTTGATTATAGCTCTGTGATTGTAGCTCTTCTTGTCAGCTCAAGGAAGGAAGTAGGAGAAGAATGGTTGGACAAAATCCATGCTTGGGTTGGATGGCCAAGTCTCATACGATTTGCTTCATACTCTTCTTGGCAAATGGAGTAAAGAGTTATTGGGTGGACAGCCAAGCCACATCCACCTTAAGCTGCAGTCGTGTCCTCATGTCAAGGGCGATGGTTGATGAGTAGATAATCAGCCGCGTCTACTTTTAATCGAGACCCAAGACTGCCTCCTGTGTCCAAGGTAGGAGTTAATGTGTGGGTGGTCAAATCACATCCAATTTAGTTAGACCCCAGTCTTGCTGAGCTTGGGACGAGGCATAAGTATTTTGACGTACTTAAAGTATGAGCTGTGGAGTAGATGGTCGGGTTGTATCTACTCCAAGTGCTTTTTCGGTCTTCAAGTCAGGCGTAGAAGTTGATGAGTGGACAACCAGTCATGTCCATTTTTTACTGGATCCTGACCTTGTCGGGCTCTAAGCAGGGGATAGTTGTTCTATCAAAATCGAAGCACAAAGCAGGAAGTGGAAGGTCAAGTCACACCCACTTTCCATTTCGAGTCGTTTCCCCTACGTCACGGGCATATGGTAGTTGATGTGCGGCTGAATCACACTCGTCTTGATGAAACTCCAAAGGTCCGATTATGGTCCATGTAGAATGGTTGGCACCCAACTCTAAGTACTTGGTCACCTACATTGTTTGGAAGTAGTTTAGTTCAAGTTGGTCATAGTTCACAACATAATTGAAACTGAAATAAATCTTATTGATAAGCGAAGCAGCATCATATGCTCACTATTCCAGTTCACCCCAGCCTTCCTTAGTTGGAAGATGACCATAGGTGGTCCAATTGATAATCGAAGTTATTTATTGATCGGATGTTCCCTGCCCATCATTCTACGGCGCTTGCACATATTATTGAAGCTTTCCTTTTTGGATCAACTTTCTGGCCATATCTCGGAGGTGTCTGCAATTGCCTGTGTTACGACGGTTTGTATCAGGAAGTATGCAATACTTCCCAGACTTCTCCTTGATTTCGATGGGCACTTTCGAGGCTGGTTTCTAGTACTGCTTCGAGTAATGAATCTCCAAGTAGATGTTTTTTATTAAATGGTCCAAAGGAGTACATGAGTCGAATTTTGTGATTCTGGCTTGTCTCATAGAATATGAGTCCTCATCCGAGGCCTCAATGCTACCCTCGCTTTGAATTCCTTTAGCCAGTGGGCCCGCATCATTCTTTCTCCTAGTCGGTCATCAAAGTTTGTCTTTGGGTCGATTCCCCTTATCAACACCATTAATATAATATTCTCGCTGAGATTGCTCACTTTAGTGATGAGGACGTTGAATCTCTATAGGAAGTCTTTGAGCAGCTCACCTGTTGTTTGGAATAAATTGGATAATGACATCACATCATTGGTGTGAGTTGCATACATCCTGAATTGCTCAATAAACTTCTGATTTGGTTAATCGGATGAGGAGATAATGCTGGGTGGTAACCGCATAAACGGTATGATCATTATTCTGTCAAGGAATATGGGAAAACATTTAAATTCGATGGCATCCGTCACTCTGGTAGGATCCATGTGCTACTTATACCTCAAGAGATGTTGTCGGGGGTCAGTTTTCCTTGAGTAAACCGATATAGTTGGTACATTGAATCTCTTTGAATATTCTACATGCTGAAGAACTTTAATGAATATGTTTCGACTAGGGGACATGCACTAGTAGTCGTCAGTCTGGTCCGTTTTCAAGTTATAGCTACTTGTAATGCTTATTAATGATGTATGCATGATTGTCGAAATTCTGAATGATTGAGAATGCCGGTCGAATGGCAAATCAGTTAGAATGGGGTCGTTGATCGGTGATGATCCCCAAACTCTCACCCAAATAGTGTGCGATACATATAAGGCAATAAAGAAGGCTCCTTGAGTTTCAAGTTTCAAGTCATCTGGAGTCCGCATGCCGAGTTATGAGCAAATCAAGATGTATCGGTATTGATGGATTTGTGCTAATTTACGTGGAGTCCAACATAAGAAAATATGCTTTTTCGCTTGGAGTCATAGAATTTAAGTGTTGGGTCAGTGAAGAATGGTGCTTGGAGCCATACTGGTGTTTGCTTGAGGAAAATTTTGGTTTTACCCGAGTTTGGCTTTAGGCCAAAGTTTCTTGGCTTTGCTTCGAGTTAGATAGGTGATTACTTCAGATCAACCCTGAAGTGAGCTTTTTGACGACCATAGTTATCAATTCAGTCGTTTGGAAGCTGAATAATCATCGCAATCCACCCAGGGAGTTTGATCTAGTAACCGATCCTGGTTTTATTCATATTAACTTGGTTCTTCTGCCTTTGAAATTTCCGTTTGAGTAGCAGCTCCTTGTCCATTCCTTGGCTGCAACTCAGAAGCTTCCACTTGATCCCCTATGCCTCGGTCAGTCATAGGATGTAAGGGAAGTGGATAGAATGCACAGTCTTTAAGTTAAGTTTCGAATGCAGAATGCGGGGGCACTGTGCTGCAGTACAAGTTTTTTTAGAGCCCTTTTCTTAAAATTTGGATCGTACCTGATTTTTTTTTTTAAAACAGTTGGTTGAAATCGGTTGGTGAACAATCTTCTGCGAACGATTGGATGTAAACGATCGGTAGTAGATAGAAAGATTGGTTGGAAAACAATTGTATAAAGAATGATCATACAAAAACACATAGCAGCGGAACGATTGTATAAGAACGATCGTACAAAAATACATAGCAGTGGAATGATCATACAAGAACGATCATATGGAATAATTGGTGAAGAAACGATTGGTGAAAACCATCTAATGGAACGATCGATGGAAATAACGATCGGTGAAAATAATGATCGGTCTAAATCAAGTTGGCGGGAACGATCATATATTAACGATCGGTGTGGAAACGATTGGTGTAAATCCATATAGCAGTGGAACGATCGTACAAGAATGGTCATATGATGCTAGAGGGAGGAACGATCAATTGAGGAATGAATGATCGGTAAGGACAAACGATCGGTGTAAACTATAGGCTAGAACGATCTTATAGGAGCGATCATACAAAAATGATCGTTTAGAAACGATTGGTATAGAACGATCATACAGAAAAAACAATCGGCCAAATTCACGTTGGTGGTACGACCAATGAGAAACGAACATACAAGATGATGCAGCATATGGATTTGTAGGGAACGATCATTCATTGAGGATGTATGGAGCATGGTCGATGACCGATCATTCACAGATGTTTTAAAACTTGAAAATATATGCACATTATCAAATGCATGACTAATTGAGCACTAATACCATGATTTCCTTCTTCTACAAGGGAAATAGATTTGGCTTCTCTGGCCATGGCTTATAGTTTCGTTGTAGATCTCTTACAAATTTGAGTAGGATAGAAAACTTATCGATCGAAGGCTAGATTTAATCTCACGAATATGAAAATCCACAAGAAGAAGATGAGATCCAATCAAGCCGAGAATTTATTTCTCAGTGAAAACACCAAAATATTGACGTCGAAAATGGGCATTGACACCCAATAGAATCTAGTAGAGGTTAAATAAAGAATGAAATTAAAACAGAGAAATATCATAAATGAACACACAAATTTTTGTAGTGGTTCGGCTATCTTGACCTACGTTCACTTTATATTTTTATTGATCTTGCACATGATTATGATTACAAGAATATTTGGATCAGATAGGATCCATTAGTACAAGAGTGAAGAATAAAAATGAAAGAGCCTTTTCAATAAAAAGAAGGATCCACTTTATGAAGAATGGCCACTGTGTTTATAGGAAAAGATGTGCATAGTTTAGGATGAAATTTTGCACGAAGAGTCTCTTGATCCATAAGGGCCAACCATAATGATCGGTGTCCCTAACTAAATATCTTGGAAAGATTGGCCAAAGTTTAGCTGAACATTATTTTTGCCGTTTACATGCCATCATTTTTGGAGGATCCTACATGCCTCTTGAACTTGTCCCTAAAATATGAACTCAATCTGAGTTGTAGATTATGAGATATGGATCAACCTTTGCTACAATTGGAATGTTCACCCTTCTTTATGAAGGATCGACAAATAACGATCGGCCAACAACGATCGGCTATCTTCATTTCTCATGGTATTTATGTGCAAACGTTTTTATAGGCTCCACTCTTCAATATACTTAGGCTCTAAAAGTTTCAAGTGAATTTCCCTTGTGGATTTTGAAATATCAATCGATCTCCGTTGATTTGAGCTGCTATATGGATAGTTCCCGATTGATCCAAATAAATCTTTACTTTGTCCGTAACTCGAGCATATGAACTCCGATTGACTTGAAATTTGAAATATAGCCTCATAGGGCTTTGGTTATTACTTCATACACCTTGATCTAGACCCGACCCGGATCTTCTTGACCATCGTCCATTGTCTTGTATATCACCGATTCTCAAGGTCGGTAACCCCCGTTTTAACAGAATCTACGGTTTCATGACCTTGCTAAAAGACGGGATAACAATTATAAATGTGATTAATTATCTTCGAGATAATCAATGTTGTTTTAAATATTTATAGAAAGATTTTAAAATATGATTCATTTTCTTTTGGGAAAATTAATGTAGTTTTAAAGTTAAAAAAGGATTTTATATATTATCCTTCGAGATATTTGTTAGTTCCTGAGATGATGGTTTTGATGACAACAACCTTAGGGCTTGCTATAATATATAAATACTAATACTCTTATCTAGGTATATATGTATATGTAGGATATATATGCAGGTACTGAAAAATGAAGACTGTACGGTATCAAGATTCAAGACAGAGTATAGAGATTATGGATTGACGAATTCAATATTGAAGAAACCAAGACTGAAGACTCATGAGTATCAAGGGTTCAAGATATCAAGATAATTAATAGACTCTAGATTTATGTTAAAACTTCATAATGGCACTAAAATCTTTATTCTGATTTTAATTATGGAATGAAATCCACCTTCTCGCTTTAATAGTGGGATGGAACCCATGGCCTCTTTAGTGGGATGGAACCCATGGCCTTCTCTAGTAGAATGGAATCCACAAAAATTTTAAAATGATTTTTTTAAATATTCTTCCAAAAACTTTTTAAAGTCATCTCTCTCATTTTATTTTAGCCTTTAACTATTTTTAACATCTTTTATATTTTGATCTCAAAATCATCTCTTATTTTTAAACTATCTCCTGGTTTTAATATTATAGTCTTTAAATCTCAAAAATATGTTATATACTTAGTTTTTAATATTACTTTTATATTATAGATTATATATTTTTAAGATTACTTTTTAATCTCTTTTATAAGTTTAAACTATATTCAAAATGGTTTATAAACTTCAGAAACTATTTTGACAAGTTTTAGAAAGAAATTCTCTTTAAAAAAAAATCAATTTTCAAAATTAACTAGGGCATGTCAATATACCCCATCCTCCCCATGTCGACAAGGTAGCAGTAGAAATTCAAATTTCAAATTTTCAAATGAAGTATCTATTCGTCGTAACGTTCACAAATAACATGACTGTTGTTCTTCTATAAATACTAGTTGTTTTCAACGAATTTTAAGTTAATTTTTCTTCATCTCCACTCCTTCTTCTCCACTCAAATATTCTCTTATATTTCAACAAAACTCTACCAAAATCCTAAGTGAATCAAACTCGATCATCCCTAGTTTGATTCTCTGTCTTTCTATCTCAAAGATCTCAGTGCTGTTCAGAGTTATAAGATCATTGGTAACCAAAGATCGAAAGATCGAAGTATCGAGTCTCTCTGTATCAAAGTGTGAGATCAGAAAAGGTGTGACCATGGCCTGTAAATCAATTGAGTGTGATTGTAGCCCGAAAGTCAATTAGGTATCTTGTAGCCTGGTTAAATCAAGAGAGTTTGCCCTGGGCTCGAAGATAGGAGGGTGTATCTCATGGCCTTGAAATCGAGGTTGTAATATTGACAGTATACTTGAAAAAAATATCTACAAGAAATTATGTGGGACTAGATGTAGGGTAAGTCCAAACTAGTATAAAATTATGGTGTGTTCTTTCCTTTACTGCTTTTTATTTACTATTTGCATCTGTATTCAATTTTGTGATTATCTCTGTGTTTGTGAATTGCATATGTCAGTGTTTAATTTCAAAAAATTTCAAAAATTCCATAAATCCATTAAACATTATTCACTCCCCTCTAGTGTTAATCCAGCCTTAAGATCCATAATCCGCATTTCCAACATTTGGTATCAGAGCATTGGTTTTCAAAGTTTTCATAATCTGATTTTTGAAAAGTTTTCAAATGGATGCCAACACTGGTAATGTCAATACTATCACTAGTTCATTTGTAGAAGGTCAGTTTACTACCAGACCACCACTTTTTAATGGCAGTAACTATGCATATTGGGTATGTAGGATGAAAATCTATTTACAATCAATAGGATTAGACACTTGGAATATCACACAAACCGAGTACATTAAACCTATAACAAATTTTTCACAATGGACCGCTGAACAAATGACTATCGCACAAAACAATTCCAAAGCCATGAATATTATATTCTATTTAGTTAATAGGAATGAGTTTAATAGAGTGTTCGTTTGAAAGTCTGCATATGAAATCTGGAAAACTTTGCAAGTTACTCATGAAGGAACAAGCAAAGTTAAACAGACCAAAATATCTATCTTGACCAATCAGTTTCAATTATTCAAGATGAATCCATATAAGCCCGTTTCAGACATGTAAGTAGGTTTCAATACATTGTGCACTCACTAAATGCATTAGGAAAAAACCTTTTCGAAGAAGATCAGTTAGGAAAATTCTAAATTCACTCACTTTGGAATGAGATCAGAAGACTCTAACAATTAAAGAGGCTAATGATATTAGTACTGAAAATTAAAGAATTAATTGGGAATTTGATGTCGTTTGAAGTACAAATGCAAGGGAGAAGATAAAGCAAGGCCTTAGAAAAGAAATCAATAGCATTCAATGCAATAACAGATGGTTTAGACTCAAACAGTGATGACGATGAAGAAATAGCCTTGATGACAAGAAATTTTAGAAAGTTTTTGAAATACAGAAAGATGTACTACAAGAGAAAATAATTACAAGAATTCTGGAAATAATAATGAGACTCTCAAAAATGTCAGATGCTACAATTGTGATGAGCCAGGCCACTTAAAAAGAGATTGTCCATATCCGGATAAGCAAAAATTCCCTCCAAGTAATGATACGCCAAAGAAAAGGAAGAGAGCGTATACTGCTATACTAGACGATTCTGACACATCCTCCAGTGATGAAGATCAGAAGATGGAAAATTCAAATATGTGCTTTACAGTTATTCACGAATCTGATGATCTCGAAAATATAGATCTAAAAATAGGTACGCATTTAAATTATATTGGTTGAAATTGTTTGCTTGAATGTTTGAATGTTTGATTGCTTACGTGTTTTGAAATTTCTTGATGTTTGAATTTTAAATTTTTTCTAAATTTTAATTTTCAAAATAATATTATTTTAATAATATTTTTAATATTAAAATATTAATATTAAAGTGTTATTGTATTTATATTATTTCAGATAAAATGTAAATTAGATTATAGGGTGTGTGTGTGTGTGTGTATATATATATATATAGATATTAAAAAAATTAAAAAATTAAAAAATTATTCACATATATTATAGGACCCATATCGACATGGCCCTACCCTCTATGTCGACATCCTTACAAGAATTTTGAAATTCAAATTTGAATTCAAAACTTTGAATTTCTCTCTACCTTTTCACCAAATCCAAAGCTCTGAAAAGGTGTCTCTTGACCAGAGAACATGATTATTGAATATCTATTTATCTTCTTAACTTTATCTTATCATTTCACTTTCATTTCAAGATTCAAACTCTCTTTCAAACTCTCAAGCTCTCTACTCTTGCTTCCTCAAGCACTCCCTCCACCATTAGGCTGTCCAAAGCTATCAAAGAATTCCTCTAGAATGACCTGGAAGCTATCAAAGCTTACATAAGCAATGCAAATTTTGTAAAAGTCCATATTGGAAAATTTGGTGTCTTTAGTGATTTTCCTTCGTATGAACTCAATGTTCTTTTCGAAGAGAATCAAATTCTTAGTTTAATTGATGATTCTCAAAATGATTTTGTTTGTTATCCAAATCTTGTTAAAATGTTTTATGCTAATTTGAATCATGGTTTTTATGATGGTAATGAAGGGGAAGTTTAGAGTAGTGTTAAAGGAACACAAATTATATTAAATAGTGAGATTTTGGGAAATATTTTGGGTTGTAAGTATATGGGATTGAATCTTTCAGATTTTCAAATTGATGAACTTAATTGTGAGATATTTCATCACATTTTTGAAGGGGATGATAACTTTGAATTTATAAATCAAAATTTCCTTCCAAGAGCAAGAATTGTAAACCTTCCTTTGCAACATACCATAACTCCAAGATCGGGAAATTTCAATCACTCGACCTTAAAAGTTTGTAGGGCTCTTTTTGCTATTTATGGGTACTATGACATTAATTGGACACAAGTAATTTTGGATATACTTCGTCCTCAAAAATTTACTTTAGGAGAAAACACTTTGTATCATGGATTTTATCTTAGTCGGATTTTTAACTATTTTAGAGTTGATTATAAGAGAGAGGAGTTTGTTTCTCGAAAAGTGTTTAACCATGAAAATATCTCCTTTATGAAAATATCACATGTGTTTCAACCATATGAAACACTTATCGAAAAAGATGAAAGATTGGCTCATAAAGAAATGGAAGAAGAAGAGAAGGAGGAGGAAGAAGGGGAGGAGATGGAGATTGAAGAAGAAGGAGAGGAGGAGGAAGAGATGTCATTGGAAAGTATTGAATCCCTATCACTCATAACAATCCATCCAACAAGACACTTCTCAAAAACCAAAAGATAATAGTGGAAAACCAATGGATTCACGAAAGATCTGTTAGTAAAAAGTTGGACAAAATTTCCGCCAAAATGAACAAGTTCTTTGGGAAAGTGAGTTTCAAACTTGGATCATCATCATCTTCATCATCCTCTATCGAATTCTAGTTTTCATTTCATGTTGTATTAGTATGTATCTTTCGATTAATATTGTTATGTATTGTTTATGTAATATTCACTAAAATTTATCAATGAAAATCATTTATTTATGTTCGTTAGCTTTAAAATATCTCTAGAATGCTTGCTTTTATATTATATATATATATATATATATATAGATTTGTACACAATACAAAGAAACAAAGCATATTGTCAAAATCAACCGGGGCATGTCGACACCCCCTACCCCCATGTCAACATGTAACGGCCGGAAGGTAATTATTGTGTCTTTTCATTTCAAATGACTTTGTAACCCTATAAATACCCGTTTTTTGAAGAAAAATGCTTATTTTCAATTCTCCTTGTTTTCTATTGAATTTCTTCATATTTTATCAAATAATGGCCTCTCCTATTCATAATCTAAGTGGGAATCTTGAAGAAACTCTCAATTCCTTCAAGAACATACTTACTTTTATCCTTCGCAATCAACGTCACTTAGCATTGATAAAGGAATAAGAAAGGCACTTCGATGCCATTCGATGGATGATTTCAACCCTTAACAAAGAAGAACTCAAAGCGAATACAGAAGGAACTTTGAACAAGTATAATGAAGAATGTGATGCTATAAAGTCAGATCCTATCTTCGGTGAAGAAGGATGGGTTGAAGTTCCAAGAAATGTTTTATTTGGCTTGTATGGTTTGATTTACTTTGATTTGATTTGATTTGGTTTGAATTGTTTGGTTTATTTTGACTTGATTTGAACTGTGTGAATTGATTTGAACATTGTATGTAATATATGATAGAAATGGTGTGGTTTGATAAATATATTGATTGATTATGTTTGAAATTTTCATATCTCTCACATTTACTTTAATATATTTTACTCATATTATTATCTATGTCATTTATATTCTACTATACTATATTATTATCCTATATATTGCTACAGTATTAGTTTAAGGAGGAGTTATGTAGTTTAGGATTAATTATTTTTAATGACAAAGGGGAAGAATTATAAAATAGTTTAGATAGGCTTAGATCAAGGGAGAATTAGTAGATTATAGGGGAGCTGTTGGAATAAGGGGGAGTCAAAGTAGAATCAAAGATAAGTGGAGTATATTTTATAAACATAGATTGTCATCATCAAAAAGGGGGAGAATGTTAGTTCCTGAGATGACAATTTTGATGACAACAACCTTAGGACTTGTTATAAAATATAAATACTATATATATGTATATGTTGGAATATATGCAAGTACTGAAGAATAAAGACTGCACAGTATAAAGATTCAAGACTAAGGATAGAGATTCAAGACTGACGAATTCAAGACTGAAGAAACCAAGACTAAAGACTCATGAGTATCAAGAGTTCAAGAGTTCAAGATATCAAGATAAGTAATAGAGTCTAGATTTATGTTAAAACTTTATCGAACTAAAACTTTATTTTGATTTTAATTGTGGAATGGAATCCACCTTCTCGCTTTAATAGTGGGATGGAACCCGCGACCTCTTCAGTGGGATGGAACCCACGACCTTCTCTAGTGGAATGGAATCCACGAATCTTCAAAATAATTTATTTTAAATATTTTTCCAAAAACTTTTTAAAGTCATCTCTCTCAGTTTAAATGTTTTAGCCTTAAACTATTTTTATTATCTTTTACATTTTGATTTCAAAATCTTCTCTTGTTTTTAAACTATCTTCTGGTTTTAATATTATAGCCTTTAAATCTCAAAAATATATTCAATACGTAGTTTTTAATATTACTTTTATATTATATATTATGTATTTTTAAGTTTACTATTTAACCTCTTTTATAAGTTTAAACTATATTCAAAATGGTTTATAAACTTCAGAAATTGTTTTGACAAGTTTAGAAAGAGAACCTCTTTAAAGAAAATCAATTTTCAAAATTAACCAGGGCATGTCGACATACCCCATCCCCCCATGTCGACATGTTAGCCGTAGAAATTCAAATTTCAAATGAAGTGTCTTTTCATCATAACCTTTCACGAATGGGCATGACTATTGTTCCTATATAAATATCAGTTGTTTCCAATGAATTTTAAGTTAGTTTTTCTTCGTATCTTCACTCCCTCTCTACTCAAATATTCTATTAAATTTTAACAAAACTCCACCGAAATCCTAAGTGAATCAAACTTTATCATCTCTAGTTTGATTCTCTATCACTCTCACTTAAAGATCTTAATGCTATTCAGAGTTATAGGATCATTTGTTATCAAAGATCAAAAGATCGAAGTGTATCGAGTCTCTCTCTATCAACATGTGATTGGAAATGGCGTGAATGTGGCCTGTAAATCAATTAGGTGTGATTGTTTCCCGTAAATCAATTAGGTGATCCTGTAGCCCGGTTAAATCAAGAGAGTTTTCCGTTGACTCGAATACAGGAGGGTGTATCTCGTGGCCTTGAAATCGAGGTTGTAATATCGACATTATATTTGAAAAGAAATTTGCACAAGAAATTGTGTGGGACTAGATGTAGGGTAACTCCGAACCAGTATAAAATTTCGGCGTGTTCTTTCCTTTATTGCTTTTTATTTACTATTTGCGTCTGTGTTTGATTCTGTGATTGTCTCTATGTTTGTGAATTGCATCTGTCTATGTTTAATTTCAAAAGATTTCAAAATTCCATAAGATCCATTAAACACTATTCAACCCCTCTAGTGTTAATCCAGCCTTAAGATCCGTAATCCGCATTTCCAACAATATTAACATTTGATTTAAAATTTATAAAAGTAATGTAAATTGATTTATTATCTTCCATGATAATAAATGTTGTTTTGAATTTATAAATGATAATTTACGAATGAGAAAATCCTTTAAATGAGATTGTTTAAAAATAAAACTAAGTGTAAATTATTTTGGCTTTATAGTTAGCAATGTTTTAACGACATTTGTTTTTGACCCTTGTTATGTAATTTATCCTTTTAAAAGAATGTTTCAAAAAGTATTTTTAAAGTGTTTTACAATATTTGAAATGTGAAAATCAAGCCCAAATGTGACTCAAATGTTTTAAAAGTTTGATTCATTTATTAGTGGTAAGTGGATGCGACTTAATTCCTATACACAAATCACTTTGTTATTCCCAATAGTTGATCTCTCAACTACCGATTTTGATTCTGCTATCTTCTTTGTACTTCATCACTCTAAGGCGACATGTTGCTTATTTGAGCTTTGTTATCCTTTAAACCCCAAGTGTGAGCGAGGCCCAAGCTATGTGGAGTTGCTTCCATTAGGGTATCTTCACATCCACTCTAGACTGGATCCAGTTGTGCGCATTGAGATGTGAAATACTCGGATACTCGGTAACAGTTGGCGGGGTCCGAGTTGGAGGTTTTTGAGAGCCATCAAAGTTCTCAAGTATATTTCTAAAGGTATACTTCTGGTAAGGGGGCGCAATTTCTTAGTCATTATTGCAAAATTCATTTCCTTGTTGTCGATTTAAATCATGGAATTTTTTCCTTAATTGAATTGAGAAGTGACTTGGGTACTTCTTGATGTTTAATTACTTATGTCCATCCTTTGAGCTTGGATGGTGACCTTGTTTGTCCATTCTTCCAAATTTGGAATTTTACCTTGTTTGTCCATTCTTTCTAGTTTGGATTTTGTTCAGATTATTTCCGTTCTTTCAAATCCGAATTTTTATACTATTTATGCCCATTCCTTATTGGATTTGTGTTATCCGGCCTTTTGGCCCGGTTGTACTCGAACTAACTGGACAAGTTAGACACGACATTCATCAAGATTGACATGTTAGATTAAGGATTATGAACCCTAGAGATCAGGCACAAATGATTATATGAAGCAGCGGTGAAGCGAAAGTGGAAGATGAACTCAATAGAACGCTCAAAATATTAAAATACACAACTCCTTGAAAATGGATCGGGTACGATCCATATTCAACAATTATGGATCATATCATATCGAATTACAGTTCAACTCAGCAGAAAATGATGGATATCTCAAAATACACAAGTCAACTGCATATGAAACTTTAAAACATGAATATATTGAAGAGTGGAGCCCACCATACCAATCGCATGCCAAATGGAATTGACAAAATGATCGATGTTGATCGTTATTTCAAGTGATGTGGGACCCACAATCGATACGTGACTTCTTCTAGATCTGGAGGCTCGCTGCCGAAATTTCAGGAAGATATTTCTCCGTCTTCCCTAATAAATACATACTTGATTGTTCATTTTCGGGATCTTTATGCTGCTTGTTGCTTTGTACACTTTTGTAACTAAGGATTCTAATCTGATCCCTACTGTACTCAGTTTACAAAGCCATTAATAAAGCTATCTCTTCAAAGTGGACATAGGAAAACAACGCCGATCCACTATAAATTATTGTGCCTCTGTTATTAGCTTATTTATATTTACTTTACTATTATATTCTCTCTGTTTACATTTATTAGTCTTCATTTATTCCTGTACAAAATCTCTATTGGGTGTTTGTGCCAATTTTTAATGTAAACATTTTGGTGCTTTCACTAAGAAGACAAATTCTCAGCTCGATTGGATCTCATCATCTACTTGTGGATTCTTATATTCGCGAGATATGTCCAGCTTTCTACCGACAAGCTTCTATTTCAACTCAGATTTGAAGAAGAAATCTATAAGGAAAACTATCAATAATGGTTATGAACACCAGATATACCACTCAAAGTGCAGAGGGAAATGAGAACGCCAACATCCAATAAGGAGGCTAGAGCAATCTACCTGTAGATGTTAATGCTACCAATCCAATTGATGTCCAGAATTTAGCTGATTCCATCACAAGAGTTGATTTTTAGAATCTGATGAGAGAGCTCATAGATAACCACCGACAGTTGACCAGCAGATTCAATCCAATATCGATCTAATGAGTCAACTCAAGGATCAATGACGAGGGAAACTCAGAGGGGCCAGCTCTCTATTCTACACCAGAGAGCTCAACTTCCTCAGATGATATCATAGGTGCAAACATCGTAGAATCGACAGCTATCATGCAAAAGCATTAGGACATCAATACACAACTGGTCCCGGGTTGCCAGGATCGATTAGACCCAATGCATCTGTAGGGATCGTGGCCAATCCGTCCTTAAAGGGAGGAGCTTTACCTTTTTCTAATGAAAATCGAATTGGATCTGCTACATTTGATCTAGACATTGGTGTTTAAGTTAATGCAAATTAGTTATCTTTCCAAAATGACGAGGATGTAAACACAAATCAAGAGGAAGTTGAGCCAAAAAGGCATGGAACGACCCCTAGATATTGACCAGTCTATTCATGTGAGGTGGAGCATGACCACCGCTTGGCTCCAACTATCCAAACGCTAGACTTGACTTTTATGATCAAGTAGCTGGTAAGGGACAGCCAAGGCTTGATCAATGATGGTTGGAGGATCTCAAGAAGCCATACCTCGTTCACAAGAAATACTTTACACACGGAAAATCCAAGGAGATTTAGCATGCCATCGATGCCAACCTACGACAGAAAAATCGACCCCAGGTAGTATACCATGAGATATGAATGGCTGATGGACTCCGCACAAGCGAATGATGCCACAAAATATAGAAGTTTTCCCATCACTCTTTCTAGCATAACAATGATGTGGTTCATGAGATTTCCTCCAAGGTCAATTTCTAGATTTTATAATTTAGCAATAAAATTTGTGGAGCAGTTCTACATGCGTGCAACTAGTCCCAAAGATGTAATGTCTCTATCAAGCATAATTCAGGCTCCAAGAGAATTGCTGAAATACTAATCAGAGATATTTCATACAGCCATCATAGTAGTTGGTAATCCGATTAACCATTCAATATTGATGGTGTTAACAAGAGGGATTGATCCAAAATCTAACTTTGGAGATTGGTTAGCAGGCAAACCAACCGCGATATTAGAGCGTTTCTATGCAAAAGCAGCTTAGTATCTGAGGTAAGAGAAAGCTAGATGTTCTAAGAAAAAGAATGTTGTGGGACCGAGTGGAGAGAGAGTGCAGAGTAACATTGTGGTGAAATAGTCTGGGAGAGTTCTAAAAAAGTTCAAGTAAATGTCCAAAATAAACCGAATCAGCGAAAGGAAGATGGTGATAGGAACCATGAACGAAAAAGGGATTCTAGAAGAGGAAAGTCAAGGATTCCAATGTATGAAACCTACACACCACTGAATATGTCTCTAGAGAACTTCTACTTGTCTACATGTAATACCATGCAGTATAGGGAGCCACCTTCGAAGGAATCGACGGGGAAACAAAAGCAGACTCGAAAATATTTCTAGTTCCACGTATGCTATGGTCACAACACAAATGAGTGTAGGAGTCTCTAGGATGTTATCGAGAAACTAATTTAGGAAAGAAAACTATAGAAGTTTGTTAAAGCCCCATAGGATGGCGGGAAGGGGGCATCCGACCCCAACCGAGGATAAGCACCGCACAGGGTTGAGGAGCCTACGAGGACTGGTGGAAGATTAGTTATCCATACAATAGTCAGAGAACCATATCAAGCTGATAAGAGCTAGCATGAGATGGGGCGCTGTGCTAGCGCAATCAAGCATATAAATTTTGAGTGTTGTTCAAATATAGAAGATAGAGCTCCAGCCAAACAACAACGTACAATGGAAGATGACATTGTATTTAAAATAGAGATGCAGATGAGGTGGAAGCACTGACGATCGACCCAATGGTCAATTTGGCCATGATCGGCCCTGCCTTAATGAGGAATATCTTGATTATCTGTGGTAGTTCCATGAATATTATTTTCAAAAAGGCTTATGATCAAACGAGAATGGAAGCCAAGGACTTGAAAGCTTCTGAAGTCTACATCCATGACTTGGTGCTTCGACCGAAGCTGTTGGTTAAGTTGAATTGCCCGTGGAGTTTGGAGAAGGCGACCGCATGAGAGTGTGGATGTTGCCATTTGTTGTGCTGGATATGGACTCTCCATATAATGTTTTTCTAGGTCGATTGACCCTTGCTGAATTCCAAGCAGTAATTGCCCCTTGGTGTATTACCTTTAAATTCCCAACTGACAATGGCGTGGGAGTTGTGCATAGAGATTAGGCGATCAAATGTGCTTGCTATGTGGTTGAGTTGAGGGACACTCAGCGGAAGGAGAAAGGTAAGGGTGTGGACAAGTCTCTCTGCATCCAAGCTACCAAAGATTGACAACCAGCACTTTGGTATTGACTCGGGTGCCATAGTCGGTTCTATAAAGACATAGATATGAGGGATGAAGAGAAGGAGCTCAAAGAAACCAAGGTTGCACCTGCTGAATTGACGGTTGACATCACGGTCAGCCATGATACCATCGCGGGTAAAGATCAGATCACAGCTCTGCCCCCCAATGTTGAAGGAACTTGCTGGTTTTCTCCACGTGAATCTCGATGTGTTCGCTTGAACTTAATATGACATATATGGGATCTCACCTGTCATTGTGAGCCACACATTGAATATCGACCAAAGATATGTCCCAGTGAAATAGAAATGGCGCGGCAGGGATGTGAAGAGATCTGTCGTCCTTAAAGAGGAGGTAGATAGACTCAAAAGTAATAGGATTATCCATGACGCCCTTTAGCACAAATGGGTATCCAATCATGTACTTGTGAGAAAGGTGAATGTAAACTGGCGAACGTGCATTGACTATTCGGATTTAAATAAGGCATGTCCGAAAGACAATTTTCCCCTTCCAAGGATCGACCAGCTGTTGGACTCAACCGCATGACATGAGTTGCTATCTTTCATGGATGCATACTCCGGATATAATCAAATCTCGATGCACATCCCCAATCTGGAGCACATCAGCTTTATTACAGACGTGGGATTATATTGCCGTTTGGTTTGAAGAATGCTGGAACAACTTATTAGTGCCTAGTTAACCAAATGTTTAAAGATTAGATTGGAAAGACGATGGGGGTATGCTGAGATGATATGCTCGTGAAGTCTTGACGATCAAGCAATCACGTTAGAGACTTAGCAGAAATGTTCAATATCCTCCGATATTACAAAATGAAGATCAATCCCCTAAAATGTTCATTTGTCGTTGCATCAGGAATGTTTTTGGATTTCATTGTTAATACTCGCGGAATCGAAGCTAATCCTGAGAAGATTCAATCAGTTCGCAACATTCATGCGCCAAAGTCTATCAAACAAGTACATAGCATAAATGGTATGGTTTCCACCCTAAGCTGGTTTATTTTTAGAGCCACTGTTAAATGCATTCCTTTATTCGACTTGAATAGAAAATGGAAAATGAACTTTGAATGGACATAGGAGTATGAAGATGAATTAAAAGCATTGGTGAACCACTTAGAGAGTCCTCTCATCTTGTCAAAGCCGATGGATCACGAAGACTGTATATCCACTTGTCCATGTCGGTACACGCTATAAGTGCCGTGCTGCTTCACGAGGATAATCAAATCCAGAGGCTGGTCTATTATGTTAGCAAGCAGTTAACATGAGCTGAAAGGAACTATCTGAAGATAAAGAAAATGACATACTGCTTATTGATCGCTTAATGATTGCTTCACCCCTATTTTCAGGCTCATTCCATCGGCATTTACACCGATCATCCGTTACGATTGATCTTATAATGGCCTGAGATGTCTAGAAGGTTGCATAAGTGGAACATTGAATTGAGCCAATTTGACATCATTTATCTCCCTCGGAGAGCCATCTATGGACAGGAACTGGTGGACTTTATCGCAGAATTCACTGCACATGATGATCTTCTAGAGAGTGATAAGCCCTTATCATTCGGTTGAAAATGTATACGGATGGAGCATCCAATGATCATTGTTCTGGAGCATGAGTCATGCTCGTAACTCCAGAGGATCGATCAATTTGCTACTCTTTGAAGCTTGACTTCCCTGCAACAAATAACGAAGCTAAATATAAAGCTTTGATTGTCGGACTCAGACTTGCCAAAGAACTGGGAATAAAATCTCTTGAAATCTTTTGCTATTCCCAGTTGGTGGTATACCAAATCAGAGGCGATTACCAGGCTAAAGGACAATGACTCATTCCATACCTTATCCGAGTCCAAGAGCTATTGACCGACTTTGAGTATTATAACATCATGCACATTCCCCGAGATCAAAACAAAGAGGCTGACCCATTAGCAAGGTTTGCTAGAACCAGAGATGCACAACAAATGGGCTTGGTTACAGTCGAAGTACTAGACGCTTCGAGCATAAAGCAGATGGAAATCGATTAGGTACTGGAGACGGAGCCTGAGAAGGTGTCATGGATGACTCTGATTAAAGATTATTTGCTACACTGAGTCCTTCCCGAACGAGGGAATGAAAGATGATAAATCCTCCACAAAGCTTATGATATATCATTCAGGAAGGGGTTATGTATAGAAAGGGTTTTTTCATACTCATGCTGTATTGTATCTTTTATAATGAAATAAACGAATCCTAAGGGAAGTTCATGAAGGGGAATGTGGCGATCATACCGGGAGGCAAACCGTAGAAAAAAAATACTCCATTATGGGTGTTACTGGCTAAACGTTAGCTGAGATGCTGCTAATTACGCTAAAAGATGCAAAAAAGCCAGATGTATGCAAAAGTTTCGAGAGCTCCATCATTGGAATTACACAAATGGCCAATCCATGGCCTTTTGCCATATGGGGCATAGATATTCTCGGTTCCTTATTGATCTCTAAAGGTGGTGCGAAGCACGCCATCATAGCAGTCGATTACTTCACTAAATGGGCCAAAGAAAAACCTTTAACCATGATTATGATGAAGAAAGTAGTCAACTTCATTGTTTGAAACATCATCTGTTGTTTTGACCTTCCACGAACCATTGTAACTGATAATGGAACCCAATTTGACAGCGTCGAATTCAAAGACTTCTGCCGTCGGCATCATATTGAAAAGAGATTTGCGGTAGTTGCTCACCCTTAAGAAAATGAACAAGTTGATGCTATGAACAAAATCATAAAGTACATTCTGAAGAAACGTTTGGAAAATTCTAGTGGCAAGTGGGTGGATGAACTC
Organism: Allium cepa; assembly: GCA_030765085.1. NCBI lineage: Eukaryota > Viridiplantae > Streptophyta > Magnoliopsida > Asparagales > Amaryllidaceae > Allium > Allium cepa. The sequence goes on from CM060946.1 coordinate 274,302,993, forward strand.
CCAACAACATTATGGGCTTAAAAAACCACCCATAAGTCTACGACTGGCCATACTCCATTTGCCCTTGCTTACGGCTTCGAAGCCGTCATTCCTATTAAACTTAAAGTCCCTTTTCATCGAGTGACCTGCTACGACCCCATAATGAATAGAGATCTCCTCTTAGAATCTCCAGATGTAGTAGATGAGAAGCACCAAGAAGCTGATTTGAGGGCAACTGCACATCGATATTGAGTCGCCCAATACTACAACACTAAAGTCTGACGTAGGACCTTTGAAATCGATGATCTCTTGAAACGAGTTTTTCCTATCTCCTCTCACATGAATCCTACTTGGGAGGGATCGTATGTCAATGAATAGAGGCTTAGAGAAGGAACTTTCAAGCTTGCGATTGTTGATGGCATCACACTCCCAAGGTCGTGGATTAGCGAGAATTTACAATGCTATTTCGCTTCGTTTATTCTTTTTCATTCAGTTGTATTTGATTTCCAAATTTAGTTTAGGATTTGATATTCCAGATATGTTATAAGAAAAATTATGTCATTTCTTTCCATTCGACAAATTAAATTTTAAATTTCCTTCATATTTGTAATTGCTATAGCATTACATGTAAGTTATGCTAGCCGACTAACTAATACTGACATGTACGAGTTGGTCCCCAGAGTTTGGAGCTAATCGATTACGCAAGTTTACAATTGGATTAAAAAATGAACGTGGTCCGACCATTCATTCGATGATTCTTACTCACAACCTGACGGGCGGAGTACCTAATGAGAAATGGATGTTATTTGACCATCCGATAATCAAATTAACCTTACTAAGCAATGGGACAGACGTGAATAAAAAAGCAATCGTAACACGACCGATCGCTCTCTAAGTTAAACCCTGGTTTAGGGACAAGTGAATCAATCAAGCAAAATACGGTTCGACTATTTTCCAAAATAACTCTAAGTCTCCAAAGTATGGGCCGGAGCATCCGACCATCCGCCAAAAAGCTGTTGTCCCCAGATTTGGATATGAGTATAAACAAATAGATGACTATGATTTGACCACATACTATTCCACTAACTCCAATCTAAAATCGACAAGAGGAGTATAAATTCGCTAAAGATGGAATTCAATCTTCTACTATCCAACTCCTTTAATCGAAGAACTGGGGGCAGGAGTATAATCGCTTAAACCGCCTAATTCAATAGCATAACACTAGGGCTTGAGCCCCATGTCTAGTACTACTTAAGGCCACGACCGTATGGAGGTCTTGGGATAAAATTAATGGATTATCATCCGAGTCAATGAGCGACGAATTGCAAGTACGTTGAATGGAAAATGTAACAGCTCAACTACTTAAAAAAAATTCACAAGAAAGTTCGATAAAAGTAAAAGAACTTTATTTACATAAGCTTGGAAGTCAAGTACAAGTACTCACATCAAAAGAATCAAAAAATGGTAGCCGATCCCCTAATTCAGCCAACAAAACCTAAAAGACTTAGGGAGCATGGGTACACACAAAGAATCACTTCCTCCTCGGCCTCTTCTTCTTCTTCTCAGTCCCACGGGAGATTTCACTCAAAATTTCCCCACTCCTCTTCTCTTCTCTCTTCCCGCTTCCTTGGCCTTTCACCGCAGGTGTCTGGGTTGACCCGGTAGGTGCATCTTGAGCATGTTTTGGCCGAGGAGTGGAAGCATCCATAGTTTCTCCATGAAAAATGATGGAGATGGGAGAGGAACGAGCTTCATTTTCTCTTGCTTGACTTTCGTCTCAAGAGCAATGCCCATCTCGAGTTCTGTGCCATTCCTTGTGTAGAAGGACCTAAAAAAGATTAGGAAGCTCCAATAATCACAACATCGTTATCAGTAGGAATCCCTTGATGCAGATTGCTTTCTTCCCTTAACAAAGCATCCACCAAGTGCTCGTCGATCATAAAATCTTCCTCTTCCAGGACATCTTGAGTTGTTGCCGAAGCCGTGATGGTAACAGACTCTATCACAGGTACCTGAGGTCCTGGTTGAGATTCTTTAGGAAGAGGTGGAATTATAGTCGGCATACCTAAAGAAAGGAACATAACTAAAGAGATTAAATATATCTTCCGACGACACTCCAGCTTTCTTAAGGACGGATGAGGTTAATGAAATACCTTCTCTAGATTGGTCCCCCATGTGAGCCAGAGTGCCATCAGAACCTCCTTCCATAATCGGGGAGAGCCTACTAGATGTGTCAATATGCAGCTTCTCTGGAATTTAACCATGATCGATAGAAGAATCCACAGTGGTGCTAGGAATAGCTTGGGTCATGGGATTCTGGTCATTTACGACATTGTGTGACACGGATCTAGAATATTCACCAGCTTCACATTGAGAGATTGTGGCATGATCTTTTTGGAGTATAAGTTGGGTTTCATGTAGAACCTTGGGTTCATCACCCAATAGAATTTCGCCTTCCATCCTCATCAGATCAATTTCTTCAATACCGAGAGCCTTTTTCTCCTCTCGAATAAGATGCTCCCAAGCATGTATAAGATGGTAAGGGTAGTCACCCGGAGCCACTCCAAGTTTCTGTGCTTCAGGATGTTGGCATTGTAAAGAATAAGCAGTGGATCTAATTCTTCCATAAGCTCCTCCCTAGCCTTCTCTTTCATGGCCTCCACTTCTCATTTAACGAGAGTATCAAAGTCTTTGGCCTTTTCAATAGCCGCGTCTCTTTCAAGCCTGACGGTAATCAATTCTTCATAAGCATCTTGGCTGATTTTCAGCGCTTCCACCTAATCTTTAGATTCATGCTCGAACTTAGTTTTTTATTTAGTAGCACTTCTTTGGGCTGCATCTCTTTCTGACACCAGTTTATGGTTTCGATGATGAAGCTCTTCAACCATGGCTAAGTGCTTGGTTTTCTCATTCTAAAGTGCCTTGCATTTCTGCTTTTTTATTGGCTTCTGCCTGTGAGCTCCTTGAAGATTCTAACTCATTGTTTAGAGTTTTGATGATCCGCTTGTCTTGGGCCTCTTAACAATTCAATTTCTCAATCTCTATCGCTCTCTTCCAAGATACTTTAGAAATCCTCTCCACCGCTCTCATCCACTCATTATACTGCTTGTGGATATCATTCACACAATCCATAGTTTGCTGGACTCTTTCAGGAGCTCTTTTAAGATTAGGTATAGAGAAAAATTTGTTAAGACAAACATTTGGAAAACCAACTTAAGTTGAGCCATATGAGCGATGGCATCGGCTTGTTGAGCTTCAGTGACAACTTGGGTGTCAGCGCTTTCTTTGCCTGGCCTTTGATGATGAACATTATCCTCACTATGAGGTCGACGATCGCTGGGTTGTTGAGGATGAGATGGAACAATGGATTGTGAAAAAACTAAAGTGGGAGAGGGACCACAAAAGGTGCCAATAGGAGGAACGTCATCGCGACGATCTTGTTCCCTTTAAGAACTTTTAGGAGGAGGAGATCTAGACTTGGATCGATGTTTATCATGGGAATACATGTCTCTATCACCTATATTTTGGTAATCCCGATTTGGGTTGGAGCGATAACTAGGGTTGTATTCATGACTGCTACCTTGGTGGTATGGGCCCGAACGAGAACCTGGGTTCTAGCGTGATATTTTCATAGAGACCGAAATAGGTGCTTCTTCCTCACCATTGTTTCTAATAATAAAAACAAAGAATGAATCAGCTCTAAGTATTGAAAGACACGAGATAAGTGCAATGTATTATTGTAAAGTGCGTGTCCTTATGTTCCCCCAATGAACCAGTTATTAAAGCTTTACTGGCAAGAGTAACCTCTCCACTAGTGATAGAAGGGATTCTAACCCCAGCTCTTAAAGGAGATTCTAATTCGCCGATGCTTATGTTAGTAAAATGAAAAATATCAACATCATCCCATACCAAAAGATCAGATAATGCCTCAAATGTATTCTCTATGTGCTTTGAAGGTTGAGAAACGAACTGATCTAGAATAACCTGGGGGGTGATGGATAGCTTGGGTTGTTTGATGAGGCGACTCTTAGGAACCTACAAATGAGTTTCTTCCTTTTTCGAAAGCAGAGGGCTATGAGGTTTGGGAGGATCTGACTGCGTCCCCGAAATTAGAACCCACATCATCACCACCGGGGTTGTCACCCTCATCTTTTGTTGTATCTTTATCGATAACTCTTGATCCCTCTCAACTGGGGTATGACAGGATCAACTTGATGGTCTTCGTCATCATCTGCATCCCACTACCCATTCATTATAACTTTAACAGCGACAGGTAGCCCTATGCTATGACCCTCTACCATCAGATAGTAGATAATGAGGTGTCCATCAGTAAGGAGATTCTTAATGTCTCTATTTTCTAATGGAACCCTTTTGAGCACCAAGACTGCGTCTATGTATTATTTTCCATCGGGTCATGGATAAGAATATGCACAAACCAAAAAAGTTGCTTAGTTCAGGATACGACCTAGGTACAAGAACTCAAGAAATCAAGAAAGGAGTAATACTTACATTTTTTTAACCATCGTCTGGCAAAGCTGGGCAGGCAACGAATATGGAATCACTCACTTTTGAAAGCACTCAACCTGTTCTAAGTACCAGTCAGGATCGACACTTGTTGGCCAACTCAAGAAATGTGAACGAAAGGCTTCCCTTTTGTCACTTGAAGGTGAAAAGAAATCGAATGTCTTCAGGAGTTGGAGGATGGAATAAAAACTCCACGAATGCCATGTGGGTAAAGTTAAGCATGGCATAGCCGTTTGGATGCAGTTGAGTCGGTGCTAACCTCATATGATGTAGCATCTCTCGGATAACTGAATTGAAGGATGGACGCATCCTACCCAAAACATGAACTTATTGCATGTAGTGAACCCTTCAGGGGGTATATGAGCTCTATTATTGCAATTTGAGAATCGCACCTCATCACATGGAATCCCGTGTCTGGCATAAATTCTACGAAGAGTGGCTTCATTAATTTTCGAAGCCACTGAATCCTTCAGATCATCCAAAAATATCATGTCTTTTAGAGTGTCAGGAGCAGGGTCTATTAATTCTACTGGAAGGACAGGAATGATAGAGAAAAGGTTGAGTAATGGACGGGAACTTTCTGGCTGTTCAGCTTGATGTTTGGGGGAGAGTCTATCGAAAGCAATTGCGAAGCTCGATTCGACACTTGTACTGGTATGCTGTGAAGGCTATCCAAAAGACATGGCAGCTAAACATTTTGAGCGTCTAGAACCCATGACTACTAAAATCAGTAGATAATCATCATTAGATAACCCGTTTCCATGTGCAAAGTGTGTGCTAGTGCAGATTGGTGCAGTGTCATGCAATGCAGTGAAAAATAGTTCAGAATTAAAGACTATGACTATGACGAGACTCTAGATTCGATCGGAATGAACGTTATTATTGACCGTCTTAATTGATTCTCTACATCAGTGGTTAAGGATTCAGTCTAAGCATCAGGATCAGTTGTTAGCATGTTGAAGTTCGAATTATGCGTTCATAAGTGGATGAACTTCAAAAATTTGTCCAAGGCATAGGTAACAAATATAAACATGCAGGAGATTAGTCAATTTTGTTCCACGGTTTGATTGTCATATACGTCCGAATATGCAGTCCATTTCATATGCAAGTCATGTACGTCAATTCAAGCATTCAAGGCCGAAGCTCATCGCTAAGTTCAAACAAGGATTTGAGGGTTTAAGTGTGTTTGTCGAAGTTAAACCAACAATCGATCCAAAATGTGCTATCACCGATCCATTTTGTACTACCTAATTTGTTAAGTCCAAAAATCTCCAACCACCGATCCAAAAAAAGATCGGTCAAAACTCTACTAGAAAATGGTCGGTCCAATTTCTATTTATTTTTTCAACTACCAATCTATCAAAATGATTGGTAACAGTCCACCTTTTAGAAATACTTGAACTATTGGATAAAATTGACCATCCAACCTCAACCATTAAAGAAAACGATCGATACAACCATGAAAGTTTCGATTGCTCCATCAAAAACTCATCGTCGTCTTCCATTTCAAAACACAAACGTCACTGCGATGCCATGTCGTCCAACTCAAGTCGACCCCAAATGTCTCATCACAAAAATCAAAACGAACGAAAAGAATCAATCCTACCTATGAATGAAAGTGGAAGACGGAGGCGATTTGGTTTCGGCTACAAAGCGAATCAATGGATCTAAAGATGGGATCTATTGGAGATGGTGGCGGTTTTGGTTGATGAAGCAAGGAGTCAGACCGAATTATGAAGATGGTTACATGAAAAGTGTGGAGCTCAGTAGATCGATGGTGAAGCAGAAGATGAGGTTTTCTCTTTTTGTTCGAATAGCAAGGATGGAAAATAAAGTGAAGGAATGAAAAATGGTTGAGTTTTCCATATTCATACCCAAGAGTGGACTGAACCAACAAAGCCTGCAATTTAATCAATTGGCCAAACTAAGAAACGATCGGATGCAATCGTTCTATGATGGATGTATACCAGTCCTTCTTCTTAGATTGCAGTGCTATTGGATTTTTCAACATAAATATGGATTAAACACGATCCATCTATAATGGATTTGGACAGATCAATTATTTACTAAAAAGGAGAGGGGGAATGATCAAACATGATCCAACCTCAAACGAATTTGACCCGATCCATATTAAAAATAGATCAAGTACAATCTATTCTAGATGGATTCATGCCGATCCATCTAAAAAAAGTAAAACATAGGTGGAAAGTTGGCTACGATCCATGAACGTGCAATCTTGATCGGGAGACAGGGATGAATACATATACATGGCAATGTACATCCTAAAAGTTTCAATTTCTTGAAATTGACAGAAATTGAATTCTCGCCCATATTGATCGGAGAAGAGTTTAAACTAGACAACCAAGGCCTACCAACTTACTGAAACGAAGACTTAAATGATCACCATCAGGATGTAATCCATAATTTATACTATTGGAAATCGACCAATCATCGTGTCAAATGGAAGGTGATGCGACTCTTTAAGGGAAACAATTCATTGAAGCGATAATTTCTGTTTAGAAAACTAGATGGATTCCTTTCCAATAACACTAATATGCATCAATTTAAAACACGTCATGTTTAAACAAGACGTACTTTGGGGGTTAAATGTTATACGACCTTTTGGCCCAGCTATATCCAAACCGACTAGGTAAGTTAGACGAGATCGACATGTCAGATTAACGATCATGAACTCCAAAGATCAGACACAGATAATTATATGTAATAGCGGTGAAACGAAAGCGGAAGATGAACTCAATAGAACGCTCAACACATTAAAATACACAACTCCCTGAAAATAGATTGGGTACGATCCATATTCACCAATTATGGATCATACCATATCGATATTATAGTTCAACTCAGTAGAAAACCGATCAATATCTCAAAATCCACAAAATAACTACACATGAATCTTTATGAACATCAATATAGTAAAGAGTCGAGCCCACTATATCGATCGTACGCCAAAAGATGCTCACAAATGATCGGTGCCGATCATTATTGCAAGTGATGTGGGATTTGTGATCGATACTGCAACTTCTTCTAGATTTGGAGACTCTGCTGCTGAAATTTTAGGAAGATATTTCACCGTATTCCCCTGTAGATACAAACTTGATTGTTCATTTTAGGATCTTTATGCTGCTTGTTGCTTTGTACTCTTTTGTAACTAAGGATTCTAATCCGATCCCTATTGTACTCAGTTTACAAAGCGGTTACTTAAGCCATCTTTTCAAAGTGGATGTAGGAAAAAAATGCCGAACCACTATAAATTACCGTGTCTCTATTATTAGCTTGTTTGATTATTTTACTGATATATTCTCTCTGTTTACATTTACTATTCTTCATTTATTATTCTACAAAATCTCTGTTGGGTGTTTGTGCTAATTTTTGGTGCAAACAATTAGTTCTTACTATTACCCATCCTTTATATTTGGATTTGTTTTCCTGTTTTTTATTTCCACTCTTTCCTATATGGATGTTGTTCTTGTGAGGTAAAAAACAGTTCCATATTTAGTGGTGTAGCTTCATAGAATTTCTATAGGTTTATCATATACTTGAGTTTTATCACTCTAGTTTTTCAGCCTAATCCGTTGTTATTTTATTATAATGCTCAGCTCTGACTGAGTATTTTCCCAAGTTGGCTTTGGTGATATGGAGTTCTTGGAGAAGGGATGGATGTTCACTTATCATAGTTTTTTATTTTCTGCTTTATTATATGGTACTCCTATCAAAAATTGTAAGGTTAGGATTTTATATTTGTCTAGCTGATAAGGTTCAGTTTTAACTCTGATGTACTATGTATTTTTGGAGAGGTAGTTTATACAATCTTTGATATATTATAAGTTGTCGTTTTCACTATAAGATTCTATTTTCCATGTTCTCCATTCTTTTCTTTTTATTTTACCCTAACAATCTGCCTTTCCAATGATTGGATGTTCGGTATTTGAATACTGTGGATGTATTCAGTATCGACTTTCAATGTTCGAAAAGACGGGTTATTACATGAACTCTAGCATAGTTCAAGCAAAATTCTTTTACCATATAATTATCTATATTGATTTGATTTCCTAATGCACTTGCAACATGGCTAATACTCTCTTTATTCTAATAAGCAAAGTTTAAGTCCTTCATTCATATCCGTATTGGAACAGAGGTAAAATAGTCTTTGGTTAATTTCATATCAACATTCCACTTCTTAAGAATAACAATCTTCGAGTTAAATGTGCATGGTTCCAATTTTATTACTCTTTTACAATCTTCAATAGTGAATTATTTTCAACTAGTTTATAAAAAATCTCAAAGTCAGCCTCAGTTTTCATTGCTTTCTAAACAAATATTTTAATTTGATCATAAATTATTCTTCTACCCATAACATAAGTAACTGAAAGTCTATATGATGGATCATGTAGTGTATATACGCAAGTATATGTGACTAACTATATGATGTAACTAATATAAAATTAATCTAGTAAAATATAAACTAAGCACACCAGGATTTTATATTGGTTCGGACCTCCCGTCCTACGTCCAGTCCCCAAGCTCCTCTTCGGAATTCGACTATCAAATACCCTCACTTCGCCCGGAGGAATAGGCTTGGTTACAAAAGCTTGTTCTTGTCAAGTGTGTGTTCCATAACACAAATATTGACTACTAAGTACAAATGCTTCCAATATATATATATATATAAATATATACATATATATATATATATAGAATATTGATTGAAGAATTGTATATTTGGAAGAGTGGAATACAAATATATGATTGCTAGAGATCAAGAATATATCAGAGTAAAAGAGTAAAGAGCACAAGTAAGTAAGGTGAAATCTTCTCTTGAATTCTTAATGCTATTTATAGTGGTAGAGAGATTTCTTGAGTAGTTGCATCCATTAACAAGTGTTCTATGGTCGCTTCTGATGGTGATGAAGAGTTGCAGTGAAGAGGAGCGAAAGTGTCTTTTCAATTGTGGCAGTTGTAATTTGAATGTCAACACCCGATTCCAGTTTCATACGTCTGGAATAAGTCTCAAACGTCTAGCTCTATATATTTTTTGTATATAGTAGCTTTTCAGAAGTTTGAGTACATTAACCAGACATCTGATTCTGTCTGATTTGTGAACCTGAGGATTCAATCAGACGTCTGGCTAGTGCACTCAGACATCTGATCTTGTGCATGTTGGTTTTCTTGTGTTTGTGTCATTGCTCTTCTGATTCTATCGACTTGTAGCCTCTTGATACGTTCTTTGAGTCTTGTTGTTGTCTCTTTAGTGATGTTACTTTAGCAATTACCTATGAATAAAAATATATATGCATATTCGATTTCCATTGTATAGTCATCGTCATCGAAACCATAGAATTGATTTTCTAACAATCTCCCCCTTTTTGATGATGACAACTATTCAATGTACTTATATATAAACTATAAATCTCCCCCTGAATATGTGCTTATTCTTAATGTTTTATAATTATACTTATATTTCTCCCCTTTTGGCATTATCAAAAAGAAAATTTCATTAATAATTCGTAAGTGACTCATACATAGATTTTGTCGATTTTACAAAAGTTGAAATCCCAAAATCCTAAAATCTATGATTCTTTTGGAGAAGCTTTAGCTTGATCATCTTCCTTTGTTTCTTCTTTTTCAGAAGTGCAATCCTTTGTAGGAGATGTCAAAGCTTGCTTGAGAGGTTTGTCCTCAGAAAGTTTGGAATGTTTTGCGGGAGGAGAAGGTACTGGGGTTGGCCAATCTTCAGAAGGTGGTATTGGACCACGAACCCGTTGTAGTATTTCTTTGAGAACCGACAAGATAGTCGAAAGAGATTCTTCAACTATGGCTAGGCATGTAGCAAATGATGTTTCAAATTTGTCAATCCGCTTAGCTAAAAGTTTTTGATTTTGAGATAATATATGTTGATTTCGAAGGGTGAGATCTCTAACACTTTCATTTGGATTTGTATCCGTTCGAGTCTCCATAATCTCATCTTGTCCTCGATAATCAAATGGTGCAGGAGGAGGTGGAGTTGCTTCTTGATGTTGTTCCTCCTCTTGAGATGGTTCGATGTGTGGTTGAGGTGGAGGCTCAAATCGTCTAGATTGACGATTGTGTGTCCAATCTTCGAAGGATATAAATTCTGAGGGAATCTCAGGTAGGTGCATAAGTGAGAAAAATTTGGTGGAAGCATATTTTGGTGAGATTTCATCGAAGGTCGATAGGTTGGACGGGATGTTATGTGCACGAAGAAGTCTCATAATGTATGTTGGGTAAATAATTGATGGCCGTGAACGAGTCCAAAAAATGTTTGAGCTCGTCAAAAATGAATTTGGCCCAATTTACTCTTGTTCCACTAAATAGAGCATAAAGGGCTTTGTGCTCTAACTCGGTTATTTGCTTGTGGCTTCCCATATGTGGAACAATGGTATTGATTATCATTCGAGTAAGGAGTCGAGCTTTTGGACGTAGATATTCAGAGGCAAACTTTGGCATTTCATCTTCCCAAATTTGATGCGTTATACTATTTCTCGGCTTAAAGCAGTTATCGGGAATGTTGTATAAATCTTCGCCCGTTTCAGAGCATCCTAGGGTTCTACCTATTATGCCAGGAGTTAGTCTAATCGTGTTTCCACACACGCTAGACCAGAGCCAATTATCTTCATCTTCAGTGTTCCACACTGAAGTGCTGTCCAAATTCGCATAGAATAAAAAATATCGCCAATTGATCGATTTGGATGTCATTAGGAGTGAATGAAATCAAGGTTTCTAACCCGGCATTCTCACACATTTCATCCAAATCATACATTGGAAATTTAAGTAGATTATAGAATGGACCCGTGTGAAGCTTTTTCTTTTATATATCTTCATACCTCTTGATTGAATGTGGTGCTCTATTCATCCATCTTTCAATTTGATCATCCGAGAAAACTTGAGGATTTGAAGATGAGGTTAGTTGGTCTTGTTTTCTTTTGGAAATCTTGGGATTCTTAGTTCGAGGAGGCATTGTGATTTTCTTGCGTAAAGATGAAGTTTTTGAGAAAAAAATCGTCACTAGGGGAATCCCGGCTTTGAAAATTTTGAGATGAAAGGAAAATATGACGTTATCTGGGCTAATTTAAAGAGTCGATTGAATTTCAGACGTCTGGAATCTAAATCAGACGTCTGATTTGCCCTGAATTGAGTACAGCAGATTAATTCAGATGTCTGGTTTTTGGGTTAGACGTCTGGTTTGATTGAAGTTGTAAAATTTTATAGGCAGAGAGTTTTACCAGACATCTGGGTTAAAAAGCAGACGTCTGAAATAGGTAAATTTTGTAAAACTTTGTGGCAGAGAACTAATTCAGAAGTCTGGGTCGAATTTCAGACGTATGAATTTTTTTGATTTTTAAGACGTTCGTACCATGCTTGTGGAGCTTGTTTTAATCCATATAATGCTGTATAATTTAAAAGCATGATCGGGATATTTTTCGTGAAAAAATAATGGGGGTTGTTCTACATATGCATTTTCTTTAATAAAACCGTTTAGAAAGGAACTTTTGACATCCATTTGAAATAGTTTAAAATTGAGTTGCAAAGGCGAGTAATGTACGAATGGCCTCTAATCTTGCTACTGGAGCAAAGGTTTCGTCATAATTGATACCTTCTTCTTGATTATAGCCTTGAGCAACTAAACGTGCTTTATTTCTAACAATATTTCCATTCTTGTCTGCTTTGTTTTTAAATACCCATTTTGTTCCTATAACCGATTGTTCTTCAAGTCTTGGTACTAATTCCCAAACAGTATTATGTTCAAATTGATTTAATTCTTCATGCATAGCGATTATCCAAAAATTATCATATGAAGCTTCTTTATAATTTTTTGGCTCAAAATTTGACATGAATGCTATATGGCTCATTTGATTAAGTTGATTTCTAGTTACTCTAGAATTTAGATCTCCAATGATATTATCTTTTGGATGATTCTTAAGAATTCTAGGGGATGATATCAAAGTGTTATTTTGCACATTTGTTAGTGGAATAATTTATTCTTCATCATTAGTATGATGATTAAAAAGATTTTCGTCGAATGAAACATGTAAACTTTCTTCAATGGTATTATTTCGTTTATTAAAAATTCTATATGCTTTGCTACGATCCGAATATCCAACAAAGATACCTTCATCGGCCTTCGGGTCAAATTTTCCTAAGTTATCTTTTGTATTTAATATAAAACATTTTGAACCAAAAGTTTTAAAATATGATACTTTAGGTTTTCTTCCATAAAATATTTCAAAACAAGTTTGTTTAGTCATAGGGCGTATAGTTACTCGATTCAACACATAACACGCTGTAGCAATAGCTTCTGCCCAAAAGTATTTTGGTAGGCCACAACTATTTAATAATGTTCGTGCGCATTCTTGTAATGTTCGATTTTTTCTTTCTACGACACCATTTTGTTGAGGTGTGCGAGGAAAAGAAAAATTATGACTTATTCCTTTCTTATTGCAAAAATTAGTAAATAGATCGTTTTTGAATTCTCCTCCATGATCACTTTGAATATTTTTAATTTTCAAGTCCATTTGTGTTTTAATTCGCAAATATCTTAAACATACCAAAAGTATCGCTTTTATGTTTTAAAAACAAAGTCCATGTATATTTCGAAAAATCATCAACTATTACGAAAATTGTTGAGATTTATAGATCGTATTTGTGTTGGACCAAATAAATCTAAATGTAATAATTCTAATGGTTGTTTTGTAGAAATATTATTTTTAGATTTAAAAGAGCTTTTCTTTAGTTTTCCAATTTGACAATCGTTATATATTTTTTTTACTTTGTAATTTATTTTAGGTAGACCTCTAACTAGCTCATATTTTGCCAATTTATTAATATTTTTAAAATTGATATGACAAAATCATTTATGCCATAACCATGGATCATCATGTTTGGCGGTTAAACATAAATTTGAATTTTTATTTATATTCATGATTAATACATAAATATTTTTGTTTCTAAAACCTTCAAATATAGGTTGTTTGTTATTATCGAAAATATTACATCTATCTTTTTCGGAATTTATTTGAAAACCTTTATCACATAATTGACTAATACTTAGGAGGTTGTGTTTTAGATTTTCTACTAATAAAACATTTGAAATAACAGGAGAGTTAGAAATACCAGAGTTGATGACTTCTCCTATGCCTACGACATATCCTTTTGAGTTATCTCCAAAGGCTACCGTTCCACCATCAATGTATGTTATTTGATAACATTGTTGAATTTCCGGTCATATGCTTGGAACATCCGCTATTTAGTATCCATTTCTCCTTATTTTTTATTTTGGGTACCTGCAAAATAAAAGATGTTTTAATTGGTACCCATATATTTTGTTAGGGACCTAATTATTAGGCGAAGGCGGCCATACCCAAGATGGTTTGGTACCTTTATAAATATAATTTTTATTATAGACTACATTCTCTAAGAAATTATTAATATGTTTTTGTCTAATAAAATTATTATTTGTCTTAGGATTCCAAATCTTCATATTTCTGGTATTCATATTAGACATAGATATAGTTTTTTTATAATTAAATTTTTTAACATCATTCCTTTTTGTTTAGAAGTATTTTTAAATCCTATTCCATTTCTATTGTCTGATGGGTTTGAATTTTTGATAAGATTTTTCAAATCTTGTTTTCCTTTACTAAATTTTGACACATTATTTGTAGTTTTATCTAATTTTTCTTTTAATTCTAAATTTTCAATTTTCAACAATTCAATATTGCTTTTTAAATTGACACTTTCTTTTAACAAATTATCCTTTACTATTTTAGTGTTTTCAAAATCAATAGCAATAGCCTCACTTTCTATCAAATTATTTTTAATTTTCTCTAGAGATAATTCTAGTTCTTCTTCTAAAATAATTTTTTCATCTTTTAACATTCCTACTTCAAGTTATAATCTATTTATTTTGACTATATATTCTTTGTTCAATTTTTTAATTTGTCTAAATTTATCATCTAGCACCATGCTAAGTTCTAATAATTCGTCATAGCTAAGTTTCGGACATACCTCATCAGTTTGTGCCATAAAACACACATTAGCTTGTTCTCCGTCACTATCGCTATCACTTTCAGATGATAAAGAATCCGAGTCATCCCATGTTACTTTGAAAGCCTTCTTCTTTTTGATTTTCTCAATTTTCTTTTTCTTTTTATCATTATTGAGTTTGGGGCAATCCTTCTTCATATGTCTGTATTGATCGCATTCATAGCACTTGATTTGAGATAGTTTGTTGTGTTGGACTTCCCTTCTTTTTGGAATTTAGTCATCTTTCTAAATTTCTTGAATCTGTTATAATTCTTGGCAATGAAGTCTATCTCTTCTTCATCTAAATCAGAGTCATCATTCTTTGTTGCTGGGAATGCTATGTTCTTCTTCTCCGAATTTAGTTCTTTTCTTGCCTGCAAATTAGCTTTATAGGACATTAAATTTTCTATCAACTCTTCAACTTTAAGAGCAGAGAGATCATTAGCTTCTTCAATAGCTAATACCTTCCTTTCCCAATCCGATGTTAAAGAATTGAGTATTCAAGAAACTAAATCAAAATCAGTAAACTTGAATCCTAATGCCATAAGGTCATGTTGGAAAGTTTTGATAATATTGAAGATTTTAGAAGCTTCAGAATTTAATTTGGAAGTGAATTGTTCAGTTTTGAAATTAAATCGTTTGAATCGATATTTAAAAATAGCCGTCCGAGGCACAGTCTCGGAATTCGACGAAACCAGTTCCATTGGGTCCGTAATATTGAATTATTGCCGGATTTCAAATTTCGTATTTTTTGGAGTTATTATGTGAGCGTACGGTGTGTAAACGCATTGAAATTAAATCGAGTTTTAATTTGAAATTTAAATTTAAATATTAGTCAAACACACCACGTTATCTCCCCTAACTCCACGCCTAAAACCATGCCTTAAGTCACGCAAAAATCATGGCTAAAAAATCGTGCTGAGCATGTTCGTTCAACATTAAAGACATCCCTCTCCCTCTCCAATTTTTCAAATCAAAAAAGAACAAAATCAAACAAATAAATGGCCGAGCCTTCTCCCCCTTCCTCTCTTCAATTTTCGTTCGAAATTAATAAAATGGCGGAAGCCCCAAATTCATTCGAACGCAGAAACGAAAGAAAATAAAAAAAATAAAAAAAATGGTGGCCGCGATTCAGAATGGGGGAAGTCGCGATTCGTGGTGTCGGCACGAGGCTAAGGCGCTCGCGAGCATCTGAAGGCGGCGCATAGGCCGAAGTCAGGGTAGTGGGTTCGCGTGTGGTGCGATTCGAATAAGGGGGGCCGCGTTCGTGATGAGGTCGCGATGCAGTGGTGGCGTCGAGCTCGGGGTGACTGGTGGTGTTCACATATGAGGACGTCGAGACAGTGGAGCAGGCCGATAGGTTGGTGGGACATATCGCGAGCAGTGGCGTTCGCGAGTTCGTCAGTGGAGTGGTTGGAGTCGATTGCAAGTTCGACTGAGTAGCTGTGAGGTATAATTTTATTTATCATATATATATGTATAGATTATGTGTAAATAATTTAAATCGGTATGAATAAAGAAAATGCAGTTCGAATTTTTATAAATGTATATAGATTTGAAATAAATAATAATAAGAATTTTTAAACTTGAAGAAAATTTAGTTTAAAACTAAATTTTTGTTGAACAGGAATTATGAATAAAGTAAAGTATTAGTTTATAGATGTTAAATTAAAATTTATAAAAGCAGTTCTGTAGATATATATATATATATATATATACATTTTAAAAATCACTGATTAGTTTAATTTATTTGTAAAAAGAAGTTTAATTGTTTAAATTAAATTTTTGTTAAATAAATTATAAAAAGGAAAACTTGCTTTATAAAAGGAATTTGTTTGAAATTTTATAAAGTTATTTAAAAGAAAATTTGATAGAAATTCAAATTATTAAGTGAAATGATTTATTTAAAGGATATGTATTTTTAGAATTTATATTTTGTTAAGTAAAATTTTTAAAGGAGAAGTAAATTTAAATAAGTCAGTGAGGATTTACAAATTAGTTTAAATTAACTTATTTAATTTTTAGTGGTTAAAAATAAATTTTATTTAAAGAGAATTTAGTTTTAAAATTAAAGTATAGTTAAATAAATTTATTTAAGTAAATTTAGTTGAGATTTAAATTTTATTAGACAATTTTGTTAAGAGAAATCTGTTTAAAAATAAAAAGAAAATTTTTAGTTAAATATTTTATTTAAGAAGATTTGTTAGGAGTTTGATTTATTAGATAAATAAATTTATTTAAGGAGAAAATTGGGTTAAAAGAAAGTATCAAAGAAAATTTAGTTCTTAAATTAATTTTTTTTTAAATAAATTTATTTAAGAAGAAACTGATTTAAATAAAACCATTAGTTAACTATTAAAAAAAAATGAAATCACCGATGAATTAAAATTATCTAATGAAAATTTATTATTCGATCTGTTCGAATATTAATAAATTGTGTAAATATTTATACAAGGTATAAATCAAGAAAATCGAGTCAAGATGGAAAATGGATTGCTAATAAAAGCAAAGGTGAGAACTTCTCACTCAAAAGGAATTTTATTGTTTATTTAAATTTTAAATAGTTAGATTTAAAATTTGCTTGACTATGTTGATTGAATGATTGAATGATGATTGATATATATATATTGGATGCGAATAGACCCTATACGCCGTTAGTAAGCGGAGGTTATTTATTACACACATATACCGCGATATTCCACCTCGAAGTGGAATTGGTATTATATTATATATATAGCAATATATATATATTGGCATATGTATATATTGCAGTTGATTGATTTCCCGCATTTTTTTAGCGGATGAGACCCTATGCGCCGTTAGTAAGCGGATTATATTTATAAAATCCCATATACCGCGATATTCCACCTCGAAGTGGAATGGTATTGTGCTAATGTCTGTGGACGTAGGGAAACAGGTTGGAGGGATCCAACTGGATTCCTCACAAATATTTATTTGATTTTAGATATTGTGATGTTTGATTGTTTATCATGGATGATACATGATATTTGAAAGTCGTGATTGACTATCGATGTGTTGCATCATCGAATCCAATTTTTGAAGTTTAAAAATAACGATTTTGATTTCTAAAGTGATTCTTGGAAATATATGTTTATAAAATATTTTTGGAATTGATTCATCTTAAATAAATAAACGTTATAATTTTAATATTATAAAAATTATGATTTTTGAGAAATACAGTTAAAAGTTGATTTTTAAAAAATATGAGACTAAAGATTTTTTTTTAAAATAGTTAAAACTGGGATTTCTGAATTTATTATAAGAAGTTTAAAAATAGGATTTATAAAATTTTTATTTTATAAATCAGAATGATGAAACTATAAAAGAGTTTAAAGATGTTTAAAGTAATAATATAAATTGATTTATATTAAAAGATTTATAAACTGATATTTATAAATTTAGAATATCTTGAATTATAAAACGAGCTTTTATAAGTGATAGAATGATTTGTAAATGGATTTCATAAAGGAATGAAATCTATAGAATTTATGAAATTTGATTATTTTATAAATTAAAATGATGAAATTTTAAGGAGTTGAAAGACGTTTTTTAAAATAGTAATACAAATTGTTTTATATTAAAAAGATTTATAAATTGATATTTATAAATTAAAAATATTGGAATTATAAAACAAGCTTTTACAAGTATTAGAATGAATTGTAAATGAATTTCATAAATTGAAATTATAGAATTATAACGGTGAAGTTATAAATGGGATTTTATAAGCAGTAGGTTTATAAAATTTATAAAGTTAAAAGAATAGATTTTGGATAAATAAATGAATCTTATAAGTTATAAGATTTATAATTATGAAGTTTAAAGGAACGATTTTGTAAACAAATAAATTATAAGTATTTAACTTATAATATGAAATTTTAGTATATCATTGAGATATGAAATTGAATAGATTTATAAAGGAAATTTATAAAAGGAAGTTGTTGTAAAAATAAAAATAAATAGAAATGGAATTTATAAACATTGTCTTATAAATTCGCAACGACTTATTTTGATAAGTAAAATTGTTGTAATTTGTTAATGGAATTATATTCATGTTTAGACAGTGAATAATCCTTTAAAATAGAATGAATAGAAGTGATGAAATTTATTAACAAGGTATATTCACGTTTTTGAATAGTGAATAATATGTTAAAGAAATGTTTTGAATGTGATGTTTTAAATAGAATTAAAACGATCTAAAGATGTTTTAAAATATATTAACTATCGAAACCATAGATTTCAACATTCATTGTTGAAATAGACGTTTTCGAGAAATAGAAGGAAATGGTAGATTATAACACTGTTGTTATAATAAATGATTTCCGAAAGGAAATGTTTTGTATAGTATTGGGATTTATATATCTATTTTAATTTCGAATCCCTATACTAGTGATTTTGGGTTGTCGTAACGATGTTTTACGCAACATTCGTTTTGGCCCAAATAAATATGGTTAAGTGAATGATTTCCTTAAAGAATGAAATATATACTTAATTTCGATTAGGGTATATTAAATATTTTCTGAGTATAGAAAATAAAAAGATCTGCGAATTACTTATTTTTAATAAGTATAGAAATGCTTTTCCAATATTAAGTGAATATTTGGAATTTATCTTTTTGAAGATAAATTGAAAATAAATATTTGAAAACGAATGGGAATCGTATATTCATAAATATTTTGGAAGGTAAATTCAATATGGAATTTATAAATGAAATTTGGAAAATGAGTTTAAAAATAAATATTGATTTATTTTTAAAGAATGGAGAATTTATATCTTATAAAGATATTTTTTGGGAAATAAATAATTTGGAAAATTATTTGGAATCTGGTGATGTTGGCATATCTATTGATAGTTCAATAATCGACTATCAATAATTACCTTTAAATAGGTATTTGTTGTGAATTGCTTGAATTTGAATGCCACACTTATTTTTTTTTTAAAAATAAGCGCTCACTATTCGGGTTAACCGGGAAAGGACCTTGGGGTCGTATAACCCATTCCGAATATGTGATACGTCGTTATGAATTGCATTCGAAGATCGGTGTTGAAGACCGGATATTTTCGAAAACGAAAGGGTTTCTTGTTGATTGTCTCTGCACTGGCTGATCCCCGGTATTGAGATCTCCATATGTGATGGGAAATCCGAACGTGATTAGAGATTATTCAGATTGCAAGGACTTCTTTGTAAGTGCCTTCGGTTCTGTTCGAGCCCGGAACAGACTTGTATGGATTGTGTGTCTGACATTACAAATTGAGATATAAAGCCGATTTCTTTCAAATATATTTCTGTTGGTGGCGGAGAATTTATTCTTTTAGCTTAACACCCTTCTCTGAGACGTACGAGCTCAGAGGTTATATAGTTGGAGTTATCAGCGATATATTCCCAATTTGGTAATGTGACATGCTGAGTGTTGCTGTTAAATGATCATTGTGTTGATTATTTGTGATAGGATCATTTATTTGATCGTCTATCTTGGTGATCATTTCTATGATCATTTGTTGACCCAAAGCATGGCTTTTGTATAAAGTATGTTTTTGTGGACGTGACTTCGTCGAGCCTCACACCCCGTGAATGGTCAAAACAGGAAAGAAGCAGCAAGGTTATGAGGGGTAGCTCCCTTAAGGGTATGTGCATTTCCTTCTGGATAGAGGTGGTATCATGGTATGGAGCCCAGATATTTAACCTAAGTGGTTACTGCGAATTTATTACTTTGTGGTTGTTGGTTATCGGGATCCCGTGAGAAAGGTCGTTTACGATCGGGGAATGGCGTGCTCGTGTCAGTAGTTACCCAGTTAGGGGTAACCCGGCCTTGTGTTGGTAGAGTTCTGGTTTGGTTCTCGGGGATGTCCATCCAGAGGCATTCTCATGTGGCAATGGGAAGTTCCTTGGCCTGATCATTCGTTGGAAATCCAAAGAAACAATACGAGACTTGTACGATTTTAGTTGTAGAACCTGCCATTTAAAATGGTAGCTATAGTAAGCATAATATAATGATACCTATGCTGGCTAAGATTTATATTCTACTTTCGAAATAAATATTTTCTACACTATGCACTAATAATAATAATAAAAAATTGATTAGATTTTAAATTCGTATCAAGCATCTTTGACTAACATAAGAAGAAATCTTCCCCAAGTCTGCGTTTGCATTGTGTGTGTGGCGGGAGGTCTTATGGTAGTCTCATTTTTAAAAGCATTTCGAATTGAATTTAAAAATATTCCTCTATTTTGATTTTAAATAAAAATAAACTGTTTTAGTTCTCGCACCAGTCACATGACTGACTCGGAGTTTATTGTTTTCCTTCCTAAACTCTGGGTGCCCACCAATTTTCACACGGGCAGTCAAGAGTTAAGGTTTATCAGGATATTCTGGATATTCTGGAGTTGCAGGAGGCAAGCTGGATGGCATGGCGTATCACTAGTTTATATAGTAGTTCTTTTTCCGCTGCATTGTTTAATGTTGTACACTCTGATGATATGATGTAATGTAATGTAATAACTGATATAGTTCTTTGTTTAAAGATTATTCATTTATCTATTATATGTTGTTCCGCTGCGAATTGTGAGATTCTGATGTTGTTCTGTTATTTTCTGCTCCGTTCTATTTTCTATTTTCTTTTCCCTTTATTTTCTCTCTTCTACCTTTTTCTTTTTCTTTCCTCTCTTCTTTCTTCTTCCTAAAAAAAAACCATAAGGGTTCGTATTTTCGTTCACCTTGAGTTAATCAATGGAGATTAGTGTCTATTCAAGGAGTACGGATTTACGGTTCTTTACATTTGGTATCAGAGCTTATGGTTAAGCGACAACCATGGTTCTGTTGGGTATTACTCATTAGAGATAGAGTCAGCAGTACTCTAGAATGAGGTTGAGTGTAATAATAGATATGAGCGCGTATTTGTTAGTGAATATAAAATTGTTTTGAAACGGGTAAATAAGATAATTTTCCCAAAACTATTTTGTATAGAAAAGAAATGATTTTCTGTGGATTATTATAGTATATGGTTGCATGGATTGTTAGGAAGTGATAATATAGAATTATTATCATTAGTATATAAAATTAAATAAGAAATAAATTGAAATTCTCTTTGATGATAATTAAGTAAATTCGAGATGAATTGAATATTGAAATGAATTAGTGAATGAAACTAATTTAAGGTAGTAATATGAATTAGCTAATGAAAGTTAATCGATAAAATTAAAATTGAGAATTGAATTCAAATTGAATTGAAATTTTGAATTGAATTGAAATGAAATTTAATGAATTGAAATTGAAATGTGAAATTGAATGAGAATGGATATGTAACTCCAATAGTGAAGTAAAAATGTATAAGAAACATATGTTAGAAAATTTTGTAATAGAATTTGCAAAATGGTTTGAATGTTGGATATTTTGGATGCTACTACTAGCAGGTTATACAGGTATATAAAGGAATTGAGATTTTGATTTCAAAGATAAAATTGAATTGCTCGACAAAAAGGTACGTATTTCAATTTCAGTATGAAATTTGATGACTTTCTTCTCTAGCCACTTGGCTTTTCTCTTTTCTTTTTGATTCTGAGGGGCCGTGGTGCCATTTTGTAGTCGTACCGAGCTAGCCGCGCAAAGGAGACGCTGGCGAAATTTTTCGAAATTTAGGGTGTTAGAAAAATTTTGAGAAATTTTGAAAGTTTAAAATTTGAATTTGAATTTAAATTTAAATTGTAAGGAAAACAATGTTGTTTGGAACTTATATTTGAAGTTGGAAAGCTAGTTGAAATGATAATGAATCTCTAGTAGAAAGATTTGTTTTAGAAAGTTGATAAAACTATTTGGATTGTGAAAAATGATAGACGGGATAAGGGCATTCTTCTTAACTTGTAATTTCGGGACGAAATTCTTTTAAGGAGGGAAGATTGTAACGACCCAGAATTTTAAATAATTTAATTTGAGAATATTTAATTAATTTTAAATATTTGAATGATGGTTTGAATTGAATTTCAAATTATCAGAATGAATTTGGCGATTAAATTATAGAATTTAATCTATTGAAGGCTGAATAAATTTTTTTTTGAAACTTCAATTATAAGCCGATTAAAAATATTTCAAAGGCTTGTAAAATTCATATTGATAATATTGAAGATTTTAGAAGCTTCAGAATTTAATTTGGAAGTGAATTGTTCAGTTTTGAAATTAAATCGTTTGAATCGATATTTAAAAATAGCCGTCCGAGGCACAGTCTCGGAATTCGACGAAACCAGTTCCATTGGGTCCGTAATATTGAATTATTGCCGGATTTCAAATTTCGTATTTTTTGGAGTTATTATGTGAGCGTACGGTGTGTAAACGCATTGAAATTAAATCGAGTTTTAATTTGAAATTTAAATTTAAATATTAGTCAAACACACCACGTTATCTCCCCTAACTCCACACCTAAAACCATGCCTTAAGTCACGCAAAAATCACGGCTAAAAAATCGTGCTGAGCATGTTCGTTCAACATTAAAGACATCCCTCTCCCTCTCCAATTTTTCAAATCAAAGAAGAACAAAATCAAACAAATAAATGGCCGAGCCTTCTCCCCCTTCCTCTCTTCAATTTTCGTTCGAAATTAATAAAATGGCCGAAGCCCCAAATTCATTCGAACGCAGAAACGAAAGAAAATAAAAAAAATAAAAAAAATGGTGGCCGCGATTCAGAATGGGGGAAGTTGCGATTCGTGGTGTCGGCACGAGGCTAAGGCGCTCGCGAGCATCTGAAGGCGGCGCGTAGGCCGAAGTCAGGGTAGTGGGTTCGCGTGTGGTGCGATTCGAATAAGGGGGGCCGCGTTCGTGATGAGGTCGCGATGCAGTGGTGGCGCGCGTGTGGCGGCGTCGAGCTCGGGGTGACTGGTGGTGTTCACATATGAGGACGTCGAGACAGTGGAGCAGGCCGATAGGTTGGTGGGACATATCGCGAGCAGTGGCGTTCGTGAGTTCGTCAGTGGAGTGGTTGGAGTCGATTGCAAGTTCGACTGAGTGGCTGTGAGGTATAATTTTATTTATCATATATATATGTATAGATTATGTGTAAATAATTTAAATCGGTATGAATAAAGAAAATGCAATTCGAATTTTTATAAATGTATATAGATTTGAAATAAATAATAATAAGAATTTTTAAACTTGAAGAAAATTTAGTTTAAAACTAAATTTTTGTTGAACAGGAATTATGAATAAAGTAAAGTATTAGTTTATAGATGTTAAATTAAAATTTATAAAAGCAGTTCTGTAGATATATATATATATATATACATTTTAAAAATCACTGATTAGTTTAATTTATTTGTAAAAAGAAGTTTAATTGTTTAAATTAAATTTTTGTTAAATAAATTATAAAAAGGAAAACTTGCTTTATAAAAGGAATTTGTTTGAAATTTTATAAAGTTATTTAAAAGAAAATTTGATAGAAATTCAAATTATTAAGTGAAATGATTTATTTAAAGGATATGTATTTTTAGAATTTATATTTTGTTAAGTAAAATTTTTAAAGGAGAAGTAAATTTAAATAAGTCAGTGAGGATTTACAAATTAGTTTAAATTAACTTATTTAATTTTTAGTGGTTAAAAATAAATTTTATTTAAAGAGAATTTAGTTTTAAAATTAAAGTATAGTTAAATAAATTTAGTTGAGATTTAAATTTTATTAGACAATTTTGTTAAGAGAAATCTGTTTAAAAATAAAAAGAAAATTTTTAGTTAAATATTTTATTTAAGAAGATTTGTTAGGAGTTTGATTTATTGGATAAATAAATTTATTTAAGGAGAAAATTAGGTTAAAAGAAAGTATCAAAGAAAATTTAGTTCTTAAATTAATTTTTTTTTAAATAAATTTATTTAAGAAGAAACTGATTTAAATAAAACCATTAGTTAACTATTAAAAAAAAAATGAAATCACCGATGAATTAAAATTATCTAATGAAAATTTATTATTCGATCTGTTCGAATATTAATAAATTGTGTAAATATTTATACAAGGTATAAATCAAGAAAATCGAGTCAAGATGGGAAATGGATTGCTAATAAAAGCAAAGGTGAGAACTTCTCACTCAAAAGGAATTTTATTGTTTATTTAAATTTTAAATAGTTAGATTTAAAATTTGCTTGACTATGTTGATTGAATGATTGAATGATGATTGATATATATATTGGATGTGAATAGACCATATACACCGTTAGTAAGCGGAGGCTATTTATTACACACATATACCGCGATATTCCACCTCGAAGTGGAATTGGTATTATATTATATATATAGCAATATATATATATATATATATATATATATATATATATATTGGCATATCTATATATTGCAGTTGATTGATTTCCCGCATTTTTTTTAGCGGATGAGACCCTATGCGCCGTTAGTAAGCGGATAATATTTATAAAATCCCATATACGGCGATATTCCACCTCGAAGTGGAATGGTATTGTGCTAATGTCTGTGGATGCAGGGAAACAGGTTGGAGGGATCCAACTGGATTCCTCACAAATATTTATTTGATTTTAGATATTGTGATGTTTGATTGTTTATCATGGATGATATATGATATTTGAAAGTCGTGATTGACTATCGATGTGTTGCATCATCGAATCCAATTTTTGAAGTTTAAAAATAACGATTTTGATTTCTAAAGTGATTCTTGGAAATATACGTTTATAAAATATTTTTGGAATTGATTCATCTTAAATAAATAAACGTTATAATTTTAATATTATAAAAATTATGATTTTTGAGAAATACAGTTAAAAGTTGATTTTTAAAAAATATGAGACTAAAGATTTTTTTTTAAAATAGTTAAAACTGGGATTTCTGAATTTATTATAAGAAGTTTAAAAATAGGATTTATAAAATTTTTATTTTATAAATCAGAATGATGAAACTATAAAAGAGTTTAAAGATGTTTAAAGTAATAATATAAATTGATTTATATTAAAAGATTTATAAACTGATATTTATAAATTTAGAATATCTTGAATTATAAAACGAGCTTTTATAAGTGATAGAATGATTTGTAAATGGATTTCATAAAGGAATGAAATCTATAGAATTTATGAAATTGATTATTTTATAAATTAAAATGATGAAATTTTAAGGAGTTGAAAGACGTTTTTTAAAATAGTAATACAAATTGTTTTATATTAAAAAGATTTATAAATTGATATTTATAAATTAAAAATATTGGAATTATAAAACAAGCTTTTACAAGTATTAGAATGAATTGTAAATGAATTTCATAAATTGAAATTATAGAATTATAACGGTGAAGTTATAAATGGGATTTTATAAGCAGTAGGTTTATAAAATTTATAAAGTTAAAAGAATAGATTTTGGATAAATAAATGAATCTTATAAGTTATAAGATTTATAATTATGAAGTTTAAAGGAACGATTTTGTAAACAAATAAATTATAAGTATTTAACTTATAATATGAAATTTTAGTATATCATTGAGATATGAAATTGAATAGATTTATAAAGGAAATTTATAAAAGGAAGTTGTTGTAAAAATAAAAATAAATAGAAATGGAATTTATAAACATTGTCTTATAAATTCGCAACGACTTATTTTGATAAGTAAAATTGTTGTAATTTGTTAATGGAATTATATTCATGTTTAGACAGTGAATAATCCTTTAAAATAGAATGAATAGAAGTGATGAAATTTATTAACAAGGTATATTCACGTTTTTGAATAGTGAATAATATGTTAAAGAAATGTTTTGAATGTGATGTTTTAAATAGAATTAAAACGATCTAAAGATGTTTTAAAATATATTAACTATCGAAACCATAGATTTCAACATTCATTGTTGAAATAGACGTTTTCGAGAAATAGAAGGAAATGGTAGATTATAACACTGTTGTTATAATAAATGATTTCCGAAAGGAAATGTTTTGTATAGTATTGGGATTTATATATCTATTTTAATTTCGAATCCCTATACTAGTGATTTTGGGTTGTCGTAACGATGTTTTACGCAACATTCGTTTTGGCCCAAATAAATATGGTTAAGTGAATGATTTCCTTAAAGAATGAAATATATACTTAATTTCGATTAGGGTATATTAAATATTTTCTGAGTATAGAAAATAAAAAGATCTGCGAATTACTTATTTTTAATAAGTATAGAAATGCTTTTCCAATATTAAGTGAATATTTGGAATTTATCTTTTTGAAGATAAATTGAAAATAAATATTTGAAAACGAATGGGAATCGTATATTCATAAATATTTTGGAAGGTAAATTCAATATGGAATTTATAAATGAAATTTGGAAAATGAGTTTAAAAATAAATATTGATTTATTTTTAAAGAATGGAGAATTTATATCTTATAAAGATATTTTTTGGGAAATAAATAATTTGGAAAATTATTTGGAATCTGGTGATGTTGGCATATCTATTGATAGTTCAATAATCGACTATCAATAATTACCTTTAAATAGGTATTTGTTGTGAATTTCTTGAATTTGAATGCCACACTTATTTTTTTTTTAAAAAATAAGCGCTCACTATTCGGGTTAACCGGGAAAGGACCTTGGGGTCGTATAACCCATTCCGAATATGTGATACGTCGTTATGAATTGCATTCGAAGATCGGTGTTGAAGACCGGATATTTTCGAAAACGAAAGGGTTTCTTGTTGATTGTCTCTGCACTGGCTGATCCCCGGTATTGAGATCTCCATATGTGATGGGAAATCCGAACGTGATTAGAGATTATTCGGATTGCAAGGACTTCTTTGTAAGTGCCTTCGGTTCTGTTCGAGCCCGGAACAGACTTGTATGGATTGTGTGTCTGACATTACAAATTGAGATATAAAGCCGATTTCTTTCAAATATATTTCTGTTGGTGGCGGAGAATTTATTCTTTTAGCTTAACACCCTTCTCTGAGACGTACGAGCTCAGAGGTTATATAGTTGGAGTTATCAGCGATATATTCCCAATTTGGTAATGTGACATGCTGAGTGTTGCTGTTAAATGATCATTGTGTTGATTATTTGTGATAAGATCATTTATTTGATCGTCTATCTTGGTGATCATTTCTATGATCATTTGTTGACCCAAAGCATGGCTTTTGTATAAAGTATGTTTTTGTGGACGTGACTTCGTCGAGCCTCACACCCCGTGAATGGTCAAAACAGGAAAGAAGCAGCAAGGTTATGAGGGGTAGCTCCCTTTAGGGTATGTGCATTTCCTTCTGGATAGAGGTGGTATCATGGTATGGAGCCCAGATATTTAACCTATGTGGTTACTGCGAATTTATTACTTTGTGGTTGTTGGTTATCGGGATCCCGTGAGAAAGGTCGTTTACGATCGGGGAATGGCGTGCTCGTGTCAGTAGTTACCCAGTTAGGGGTAACCCGGCCTTGTGTTGGTAGAGTTCCGGTTTGGTTCTCGGGGATGTCCATCCAGAGGCATTCTCATGTGGCAATGGGAAGTTTCTTGGCCTGATCATTCGTTGGAAATCCAAAGAAACAATACGAGACTTGTACGGTTTTAGTTGTAGAACCTGCCATTTAAGATGGTAGCTATAGTAAGCATAATATAATGGTACCTATGCTGGCTAAGATTTATATTCTACTTTCGAAATAAATATTTTCTACACTATGCACTAATAATAATAAAAAAAAAATTGATTAGATTTTAAATTCGTATCAAGCATCTTTGACTAACATAAGAAGAAATCTTCCCCAAGTCTGCGTTTGCATTGTGTGTGTGGCGGGAGGTCTTATGGTAGTCTCATTTTTAAAAGCATTTCGAATTGAATTTAAAAATATTCCTCTATTTTGATTTTAAAGAAAAATAAACTGTTTTAGTTCTCGCACCAGTCACATGACTGACTCGGAGTTTATTGTTTTCCTTCCTAAACTCTGGGTGCCCACCAATTTTCACACGGGCAGTCAAGAGTTAAGGTTTATCAGGATATTCTGGATATTCTAGAGTTGCAGGAGGCAAGATGGATGGCATGGCGTATCACTAGTTTATATAGTAGTTCTTTTTCCGCTGCATTGTTTAATGTTGTACACTCCGATGATATGATGTAATGTAATGTAATAACTGATATAGTTCTTTGTTTAAAGATTATTCATTTATCTATTATATGTTGTTCCGCTGCGAATTGTGAGATTCTGATGTTGTTCTGTTATTTTCTGCTCCGTTCTATTTTCTATTTTCTTTTCCCTTTATTTTCTCTCTTCTACCTTTTTCTTTTTCTTTCCTCTCTTCTTTCTTCTTCCTAAAAAAAACCATAAGGGTTCGTATTTTCGTTCACCTTGAGTTAATCAATGGAGATTAGTGTCTATTCAAGGAGTACGGATTTACGGTTCTTTACAGTTGAACCTTGTTTTGAAATTGAAGAGGACTTTAAATGGTGTATCTTTTATATAAAAGATTTGAAATGGGAATTGTTTTGAAAGCTATGAATTGAATCTTTAATTTAAAAGATTGGAAGAGTTAATCCAATTTGAAATGGATTTGTTTTGAAAGGATATGAATGAATCTTTGTGAAAGATTGGTGATCTTTGTGAAATGAATCTTTTTTTTTAAAGATTTGAAAATGGTAATTTGTTAAACCATTTGAAGAAAGGTTTTGGGTAATAAGTTGTGACTTAACTGAGATCCCAATATTCATATATTTTTGAAATAATGCGCTCATTATTCGGTTTAGCCAGGAGAGGACCTAGTGTCATATAACCCATTTCGAATAATGATACGACGTTATGGATAGCATTTGAAGACCTGTGGTGAAGACTGGATATTTCCGAAAATGAAAAGATAACTCATCAAATGTCTCTGCACCGGCTGATCCCGGTATAGAGATTTGATCACCATTTGTGATGGGAAGTCCGGACGTGATTAGAGATTATTCGGATTTGCAATGGCTTCTTTGGAAGTGCCTTCGGTTCTGTTCGATCTCGGAACAGACTTGTATGGATGTGTGTCTTACGTTACACTTTGAGATGTAAAGTTGGTTTCTATTAAATACATTTTTGTTTGGTGGCAGAGATTTATTCTCTTAGCTTAATACCCTTCTCTAAGACGTACGAGCTCAGAGGTTATGTAGTTGATGGTTACTAGTGATACATTCCCAATTTGGTAGTGTGGCATATGAAGTGCTGCTGACCATTTGTTGATCGAATCATGGCTTTGTGAAAAACGTTGCTTTGTGGACGAGACCTCGTCGGACATCACTCCCTGGAAATGATTGAAACAGGAAAGATGCGACAAGGTTTCAGGGGTCGCGCCCTTAGGTTATGTCAATTCCTTCTGGAAAAGGGTGGTATCATGGTATGGAGCCCAGATATTTAACCTATGGTTACTGCAAATACATTGCTTTGTAGTTGTTGGTGTTGAGGGCCCTCGGATAAAGGTCGCAAACGACCGGGGATTGCATATCTTGTAGGTGTTACTTCCGAAAAGGGGTAAACCGGCCTTATGTTGGCAGGGAGCTAGGTAGGTTCTCGGGGCGTCCCTCCAGAGGCGTACCCATGTGGCAATAGAAAGTTTCTTAGCTTGACCATTTGTTGGAAATCCAAAGAAACAATACGCGTCCTGTACGGTTTTAGTTGTATAACCTGCCAGGAATGTGGCGGTAACCTGCTATTGAACATGGTAGCTATAGTAGGCATACGACGAAATGTTGTATGCTAAAATTAATATTATACTTTTGAAATGTTTTCCACTATGCACTAATAATAATATCAAATGGTTTTCACGTATCAAGCATTTTTGACTATCATAAGAAGAAATCTCCTCCAATTGTTTGCATGGTGTGTGCGGCGGGAGCCTTATGGTAGTTTCATTTTCCAAAAAGCAATGCAGTTTTCAACTTTTAAATTCTATTGTTTGTTTTAAAGATAAAACCTGTTTTTGTTTGCTCATAACAGTCCCATGACTGACCCGGAGTTTATTGTTCCCTTCCTAAACTCTAGGTGCCCACAATTCTCCACACGAGCAGTCTAGAGTTGAGTTTTTCAGATAATCAAATAGTAGGTGTAGATTTGATAGCCTTTGAAGTCTTTGGTTGGGCAATCGATGTCTGGATCGCATTTTCCACAAGTTAAGCATGTTGGTGGATCTAGCCTTTGGAGTCTTGGAGCTTTGGCTATGGTGTTGCAGTTCTGGATTCTATCTTTCTTTCTATTCTTTGGAAGATCATACTTGAGATTCTTCTTTCCGCTGTTTTACATCTATGATGGATATTAATATCATTTATAAATGTGTTGTATTGAATACTGTTGTATTTCATTTATATGACATTGTTCATTCTCTTCCGCTGTGTTGTTGTACTTAATGTGTTATAAGCTCCGGCACGAATCAGATTTCAACGGTTGAATCTAAAGGCATTCGAGTACAAGTGAAGTACGGGTGTTGATTTTCGAACGCTGAAATTTGGGTCGTGAAAATGACTTTCTAATCTCTTATAAAAATCAAAAGCTCTCGAAAAGCCATATAAAAAATTGGAAATAGTCCAAAAAATCCTTAGAATGCTTCCACGAAATTTTAAAGCAAAAGTCACCTGCTATTCAAGAATCAAAAGTTCTGAACAAATTAAATTTGATGAACTCATCGAAAATCTTACCACTTATGAGCTAGAAATGAAATTCAAATAAGAACGTGAAAGAGGTGATAGTCGAAAGAAATCAATAGCTCACAAAGGAACAACTGATAGTGAAGATGATGGTAGTGCAGCATAACTGGTGCTGATAATAAGGAGATTCAAAAGATGGAACCGCAAGTACGGAAATCCAGCTCTAAATCAACAATTGAAAAGTATATAGTCAAAGTTCTAGACAACTCAAAAGAGCAGGAGATCATCTATCACAACTGCAATAAACCCGGTCATATCAAACGAAATTATCCTTAGAATCGACTCGGCCAAGGAAAGAAACAGAAAAGGAGAAATTCTGCAACTACTTAGGATGAAACTGAAGAAGATGGTGAAAGCACTGGTAGTGGGAGTGAAAAAGGAAATCTGTGTCTCCAAGGAGAAATAATTGATAGTGATGTTGATGAGCCAAGCGAGGTATCAAATTTACTCATTCGAAATTACTTATATATTTTCATGAAGTAAATGGATGTTTTGAACGACTTGGGGAGAAGTACGCTAAACTTGAATCACAAAAAGATAGTTTGATAGAACTACATAAACAACTTGATCATTTGGTTAAAAACTATCGAAATAAGAGCCTTAAGTGTGATAAGTGTCCATCATTTGAAGAAGAAATAAAAAAATCAGAAATTAAAATTAAATCGCTTGAAAATGAAATTCTGATTTTGAAAGAAAGTGAAAATACTAGGAGAGAAAATTCTATTAAAAAGTGCACTCAATTATTGAATGAAAATGAATTTCTTAAAACATAAGTCCAACAATTATCTACAACTTTAGAAACATTTTCCAAAGAAGAAAGATAACTAAATATGTTATTAAGGAAACAAATTGTTAATCCTATTAGGCAAGGACTTGATATACTCAAATTGAATGTGTTAGAAGCGAAATTAATCAAGTCAATTTCAAATGCACGATTTGTGGAAAAATTGGACACAATCACAATGGTTGCTGTTATAAACCCAAACACGTGAAAACCATACCAATTTCGGTTCCAAAAGGCATGAATATAAAATCCCTTAAAGTCAAACAAATCTGAGTGCCAAAAGGAACAAAAATAGATTGTCTTGTGTCTACACAATATTTTTCAAAATCATTTGTCACTAACAACCATGGACCTATAAAAACAAATAGGTCATAAAAATCTTTCCTCGTGTAGGTGTGGTGGCAGGATATGGAACAACAAAAGTGTTACCTGGATTCTGGCTGTTTTAGGCACACGACGGGTGACAAATCAAAGTTCCTTAGCCTAGTACAAAGGTGGCATAGTCATAATGGGTAACAATGGCAAATTATCGGTAAAGGTAAAATAGGTAACGGTACATTTATCTTGAACGATATATTAAATGTTGAAAATCTGCACTATAATCTGATTTAATTCAGCCAGTTATGTGATAAGAAAATGAATGTTGAATTTGATTCTGAATTATGCAAAAATGTTGACCATTCATCTTTTAATCCTTGAACTAATTCATATAGATTCGTTTGGACTAACGATATTAAAATTTTAAGTGGTATGAGATAGTGTCTTGTGTTGGTTGATGATTACTCTAGGTGCACGTGGATATATTTGTTTATCTTACTGCTTCTAGATCTGACACTATGTTCACCAGTTGTTTATGTATAAGTTTTCAATCAAATACTTAAGGAATCACACTTTAAAAGCTGCAAAATGACTATAAGGTATTTTGTCAACTTCACGGTTTGGTCTATGATATCTATCTAATGATAACTTTGAGTCAAATAGGAATTCAGATGCAGATTACACTGGTAGCCTAGTTGATAGAAAAAGTACTGGTGGAACGTGTTTTATTTTTAGACATTCGTTAGATGCATCACATTCATAAAGAAAATATCTGCATAAATTTCATTCCAATTGATTCTCAATTGGCGGACATTTTTAAAAAACCCCTTTCAGAAAATAGTTATTGTCAACTTCATCTTAGCTAAGCCATTCTAGAAATTTGATTTTATTTTTTATTTGATCTTAAATGCCTAAGTTGACTAATCTAACTCCCTACTGATTATCGAAAAGATAACTAGTTATTGAAAAATGTGATAATTGTTGATTTTAATCATACATTATGACTTGAGAAAGTATATTTAGTAAGTTCCTTTAAAAATTTAAACAAGATTTATAATAACTTTTGATTGTAAATTCCATGACCATCTCTATTTTTATCATATTTCTAATGACCATCACTCATCAAAATCCAATATCGTATGTCAAAATTTGGTATTTTTAATGGAAATTATTCATTTTTTTAAAATTAATTAGCAATAAAAACATCCAAAGTAATCACTCTCATTTAAAAGTTCTCACAGTTATGCTTGGGTGAATTACTTAATATTTGATTGTGTGCTTTCATGCTCATTTAAAAGTCCTCATGGTTATGCTTGTATGGAACACATATCAAAATTGATTATTAAATAGGTAAGTTGATTCTAATCCCATTTAAAAGTCCTCACGGTTATGCGTCCTTAGAAGATACTTGAAATTCATTTTTTTTTAAAAATTGGGAATAATAGTAATCTCTTTTAAAAGTACAAATGGCTATGCATGGTTAGTAAGTATTCAAATTCCTGTTATAAATATACCACAAGTAGATACAGCTATATGGTTTTATATACCAACATCACCTCTACCACTCTAAAGTGGAATATGCGCCTACCAGAGTATTTATGATTTTTGTTTGATTTTTTATTGAAATTTAATATTTATACTCGATTGGGTATTGATGTTGTATTAATGTCTATCACTATATCTCTATTTTTCTAGCACTTTTACTCTTTTGCTGGTAACAAAAAGGGAGAGAGAAGTTCAGATTTTGGCAAATAAAGTTCAAATTTTTATTTTTAACTGCATATGCTCATCTAGGCTCATTTGCATGGTTCACTGTTTTTTATTTGCAAATTTCTTTTTATTTATTTTTATGCATATATGAAGGGGACCTTGTTGTGGCGAGCATTCAAGTAGGAGGCGCTAATGGAATTCATTAAAACCAAATACATTTAATAGAGTTAAAATCTTAATATATGTTTGTTACCATCAAAAGGGGGAGATTGTTGAATATGCTAGTATATGATTTTTTGATGATAATAAACATATATATATATATTCACTTAAATGTATTTGCTATTGTACTATTTTATTTTACACATAATTAAATAAATATTTGATGAATTAAATAAATAACACAGAATTCATATTCAAACAAATATTTTATTCAAATAAATATTTTATTACAAATTCGAATAATACAAATTTTAGCTTTAACTACATTTACACAATTTCGTTTACAATTCAATGTCAATTACAAAACAATTTTTCACTTTACAATTTAAACCTCACTACATAGTCACTCAACTATCTCATTTTTATCTTCAACTCTGTTCCAGCATAAATTCAGCATTTGAACTATCTGCAAAATAAACACTGACGCGGTAAAATTGAAAAAAAAATTGCAGTGTATGATAAAATGTGTGTTCTGAAATATTGTTTGCCTCAGTTATTTGGGTTGTTCGTCATCATTTATTGTGAATTCATCTTACAAGAACAACTTGTGACATGCACAGTGTATCATTGTACATGCCACAAGGCCGTGCACACCGATATACACTTGATAAAATTGCAGAGACAGGTAAGCACAAGGTCAAACCCAATCTGAAGGCTGGATTCAACTCAAGTGCATATGAATCTCGACCAAATCAGTTGAAACCAGATCGAACCACACATGCAACTGGTCAAATTGCTCAAATGTACAAAACTCAGAGGCAACACAGCAGTGGTCAGAGTAGAGCATACAAGCTACATGAAAACAAGGGGTTCAACATTGACCAGAAAATGATCACATAAAAACAAGTCTGACCACATACATACATACATACATATGTATGCATACATGTATACATATCAGGAGCAACAAAGACCAGTCCAGAATGAATGGAAAACAAAATGAACCAGAGGACAGAGCAGCCATAGCACACACATGACCCGACTTCCAGTGGGACCATATATGCATGTGTGGAATACAACATCAGCTATAACATGCAAAAAGATTCAAATGCAACATAGATCAAGCTTCAGACCAAACATGACACTTGAACCTGACTTGGAGAAATGAATGAGCAAGATGAATCAGACCAGAGGCAAAGGCATGTATAAAAAATTCACTGAACCACACAAATGTAAGACTACAAAAATGCAGGTTCATAGACAAAACAATGAAATGTCAAGATCACCATACCAGACCATGTAGGCAAAAGAAATTACCAGTACATGAAGCAATGCAACAACAAAGTTTTAGCACAAGACTCAACGTGTACAACCAAAAGGCTTCAGACAAGTCAACTTCATCAGGTATTAATAAACAACCAAGTTACAATAGAATTCATATATACAGATTTGGCATGCGAATGAAGCTTCAATCAACACAATGCAACAGAGGTGACAACAGAGTTCGTATGAAACAAGAATGAAGTGTATGTAAGACCAATGAAGACTACATTCGTTGAAACAAAACAGCAGTAGTTTTAAACTTGTCAACCAAGGAATATATTCGGAATATATATATGCAGTCAGAGTAACAAAGTTTCATGTTGAAAATAATGCAAGTCACAAGTCCAGACTGTAAAATGAACAAGGCAACAAAACTTCGAATGAAAAAAAAATGTTCAAGTGAAAACCAGACCAGGCTAGTGCAGTTAAAACAAAGTGGTGAACTAAATGGATATAGCAAAGTGAAGCACAGGGACTGTATAATCAAGTGCACCAGATCAATTAAACTGTCTCACCACAAAGGAACCACACAAACCAGACTTGTTGAAGTAGCAAGTAACTCACACAATATATGCATATAAATGCAGACAGTGAATAAGCAAGCAGCTCAAAATGGTAACTAAAGCAATGCAAAACTTTCAGCATGAACACAAAAAAAAGAATGCAACCATGGATATTAGTGCATAATTAAACAATGGAGCATAAACTAGAAAGCATAAGGCACCAAGCCCGGTAGCAATTCAAACCAGTAGACTAAGATATTAATCAACAGGGATCAAACATAATTGAAGTCATCTCAAATTCGTATGTATACCAACGCGATGAACAAATCATTAGCAGAAAGAAGTTGCATAAGTCGAAGTCATTCTTTATCTCAAAGTCAGGAATTCAAATGCCAAAATCAAAGAAGCAAATAATGGAACCGACTAAAAGAAATTCAAGTAACGTACGAATTGAAATAGTCAGAATACATCACAAGCATTCAAGCAAAAACGAATGGTCGAAAAAAATTATTTAAAGAATTCAAATTGAAAATACGAACGATAATTTAATTTTTTGATCCCTATATAAATCCCCATATCATCATCGGTAGTGAAGCATTAGAGTTCAAGAAAATGCCAGAGCTAGCTAAATCATGAACAAATTTATAACTCGAATCGAAGTGGAGAAAAATTAAAATCGAACAAGAAATCACATACCAAATCATAGCATTCAAGCTCGATAAAACGTTAATCCACCGCGAATTATCAAGGCCAAGGAATCAATTGGGAAGGCAACTCAAATCATCACTAAAATCGATCAATTTTGAATTGGAGCTTCAATCGAACAAAGCCCTAGTTTTTGGAAGAGGATAGAAGAAAGCATCGGCCATGAAAATAATAAAAGAGAGACGTCTCTTTGGTTTAATATTAATTGGGCCACCTCTATTATATTTTAGTTTGGGCTTAGATTTTTGATGGGGTTTTTTGGTATTGTTTTTTATTTATTTTGTAATTTTCCTTTCTAAAATTATGCAACTCTCTAGTTGTGTGACTAGGTTACGAACTACGGTGGTGTAGTTAAAGAATTCGCAATTCAGTTGTTGAGTTGTGGCAGGGTTTTGAGCATAGAGTTAGGTTAGTCATTCGTGGGTGTCGTAATTTTATGTTTATAGGCGTTTGACTACTTAATTTCTAGTAAAAACTTTGGGGGCAACACATAGGCAGAGTTTTGCCAAAGGTGGTAAATCTGTGTTGTACTATTTCTACTTTTATTATTCTGCTATTATTTGTGCTACAATTATTATATTTATTTCCACATTAATTTTTATTATTATCACCCTATTCACCCTCCTCAAGGTGAAATCGATCCTATAAGTACCATATGCTTGGTAAATTATTCTTCTTATCATTGTACAATCAAGGCAAGTTCAAATCCAAACAAGTATGAATAAAGTAATTTGAATAAGTCAAGATATTAATGGTATGAAACTTATTTAATAACTTAGTATATTATTTAGGCCAGAATGTCTTAATTTATGCTTGGTAATAATTTATGGGCTAATTCAAAGCAAGTAAGAAGAATACGTGAACAAAAAGAGGCAGAAGAGAAATTTAAGCTATGATCTTATGCTGCATCTTCTTTTACAGTTGCAGTAAAGAAGGGCATTATGCATTTCTATGTAAGGATAGGAAATAAAAGGAAAAGGATAAAAGGAAAGCAAAGGAAAAGAAGAAAGAAAAATCTTTATGGTTGATATATTTTGTTTTGAGTGTAAAAGATATATGTTTAATAAAAAGGAATTTTAAGAACTCCTATCCTAATCTTTTAAAAATTTAAAAAGATTATATAAAGGAATATCTTTTGAAAGATATAGATATTTAGGTGTGTCAGTTTTTGGTTAAGGGAATGATAATATTCAGTTATTACCATTTGTTGATTGAACGAATATCTTGTGCACTAAGTTTCATGATTTGACTATAAGATGTTTATAATAATATTGGAAAGATTAATGAATTGTACAAGATAATAAATAAGCATGTAGTATAAAAATTGTGATTTATGAAAATAAAATAATTTTGAAAAAGACGGATATGAAAGACATGTTATACAAATTTTGAGAAACTAGATTTTGGGTATTTTGGAAAAGAATTATAAACTATTGAAAGAAAGAAAGAAAGTTAATATGAGATGATTTTATGAAAGGGATTTATCAAACGAGCTTTATAAGAAAAAGTAATCTCTAAAGGATTTTTAAAAAAGAAGTAATAATTGTGTTATTTCAAATCAGAAGTTTGAAAAGCAAAAAGTCTCAAATGATAACTAGTTTGAGTGGCTTGAAAGTAACTAAAAATGGACAAGAGATATGTTCGGATGGTAAACACTTCCCTTAAGTATTACTCTCCTTGTTAAGAGATATAGAATACTATTGGTAGTACGTAGTTTCTTAGAGTTTATTTTGGAGTTACTCGATCTATATAATTTTCCTTAAGTTAAAAGTATAACGTTGAATTTTTATTTGATAGGTTAATATCAAGGTTGGTTAAAAAGAATATATTATAATGAGAGAAGTTGATTGTTATTTTGGAAAATAACGGGTAAATTATCTTTTAAAATTGAAACGATTCCTTTGGATCGAAATGTTTTCCTTTAAGAAAAATATTTGGAAATAAATATTTAAAGTGATTATATATAAAAAAGCATTTTTGGAAGATAAAAGTTTTATGAAAAGTTTTCATAAAGATTTTTGAATGTTAAAAAGTACATATGAGCTATGTAGATCATTTCATTACATGATTTTTGTAACATCCCGCCTTTTTGCACGATTTAAACAGACACACGTGCAATTTCAAACCATACGTAAGCGCTGATTGTTATGGGATAAATAAGAAAACAGAGAAAGAAATAGAATCTCACAGCGGAAGGATAAAATATAATAATCAAATATACAGTTCATAAATCTGTTTACAAAAATCTTTGATTTATTTATACAATACATATCAGAGTACACATACCATATAACAATGCAGCGGAACAATATGAGTGTAGTGAAACCATATTATCTATAGTAATAATAATAAAATCTTCGTCTTCTTCCTCCGCAAATAAAATCTTCAATCCTGAAACGCTCGGACTGACCCGAACGAATTGAAAAGACAAAACACTCGAGTCAAAACTAGAAGATCTTATGTAAGTTAAATTAACAGAAATAAATATGAGTACAGTAACTCAAGAGATGCTTGGGATTTACATCTCCTAAGGATCCTTTAAACTATTTACTATGTAGTATATTGCGCTACTATAATAGTGTCTAATTGTAAAATAAACTTACTTTTAAATAGCGTTAAGGCTTTACATTTTCCACCTTAACACATTTATATATTCCCATAGTCTATATAGTACCGTAATCTCCCCCGTACTGGGCGTCGTCAGAGGGCACTCCATAGGTATGGTACAAAACAAAATCGTATAAGGCGCGCTAGGGTAGGTGACACGGCACAACTAGGCAATGCCAGGGTAGATATACCAATTACGCTTCCGGGCCGATGGAAACGCGCAGCGCGCAGCTGCCGCCCACCTCTAACAAACTCCCCACATCAAAGAAATCAAAAGTGAAGGTGGCCACCGAAAAATCCAAAGTCAGAGTATAGTATCGAAGGGAAGTGTCCGATCAGAGGTGCTACCTCATTAACCCGTCAATCGCTCCTGTTTTAGCCACCTTATGCCAACTCACGGGAGTTGGGTCCACGTATTTACCTTACAGGAAACGCCGCCACCAACCTACTTCATTCTGGAATCTCCACTGCGTACATGGTTAGTCAAAGTGGTTTTCGGTATCGACAGAGAGTATGTCCATATCCAATCCCGGTCCCTTTGCCAACCAATCGTTATTATAACACCGCGGTCATTTAAAATAATTATACTTTAAAACCAGAATAAAATATCCATTTCAAAACCATATAAATATGATATCATTTCCTTTTAAAACCCGAATTAATACGATGTCATTTTATTCCAATATATATACTTTCCAAAATCATAGGGTTTTCAAAGTAAATATTTAAAGGTCAAAACTCTTGAATATAAAATTTCAAATTATACTACCTTGAAAATCATAACTTTGAAACAAGTTTCCATCTCTTAAATGGTCAAATATTAGACTACTTTTATAAAACAAAATAGCTTCTTTACATTTCACAAATCAATTCCAAATATCGATTTAAACTTCCAAATACCGATTTAATTCTTATGTTTCAAAGCTTTAAATATTTCACCATTTCAAAAACAACTCATTTGACAAACCCATATATATCAAATTCAATTACTTATTATTTAGACTTGAAATGTTTACTTAATGAATTCAATATAATCTAAGTAAAACCTTTATCTTCACATAACTGGATATTCTTTCAATTTATTATATATTCATTTAAATCAACCTGATATTCATTTAAATCGCTTTACACAAAATCAAGTTGTAAATCATATCCTTTAAAATTCTAACTTTTTATTAAATTCCAATTTAACTTAATATTCATCTTCAACCTTATTCTCCTTTAAGTCATTAAAACTCTAGAATTTAAATTTCAAATAAATGCTTGATCTCAAAAAATCAAACTTTATTTTATACTTCAAATCCATTTTATACAAAGTTTAAAACCCGGAATTTACTATATATAAATAACCTTTATTAATAACCAAATCAAAACCCATAAACCATATATATAGCTTTACAAAATCATAGAAAACATTTCAAAATATTTTTATATATATATACCGCGGTGCCTGTATAAAATTTTCTACCCTATGGTCAAGTGATACGGATGTTTATCATTTCAATCCCCAATTTAAAATAAAAATGCGGTCGTATATCATTTCAAACCGCAATCCCGAATGAATGAAATGCATAGCAACTTACAATTAATAAAATTAATCATCCATTCATCCATCAAATCATACATCCATTTATCACAGTCATCATCCAATTTCAAACAATCATCAATACATAACAGGTGATAAATAATGGTATCAATTATCAGTTTATACTCAAAATAAATTTAATAACTGTTAATTGGCAGTTTATATGCAAAAATAAACGTAAATTTAGCTGGCAGTTAATATGAAATAAAAATTTAACATAACTATGACTGGCAGTTAATATGCAATTAAATAAATTCTAACTGTCAAATTTATGCAATAAATAAATAAATTTACAGTTATATTAAAATAAATGCGTTTAAACAGAATTAGTGAATAAAACATGCCAAACAGTCATAAAAAAAATTTCTACCCATATCTAAAATTAATTTAACAAACACAAGAAATTTTAGAAATTGTGAGTGGGTTAAAACACTCACTTTTTGAATTTAAATCGAATTTAAATTCAATTTAAACTCAAAAATTCGACGGTTTCCGAATTGGTCCAAACCAGCGTCAGCAGATCTGGAATTTAATTACGACCCTAACAAAAAAAATCTCGCGTGAATCGGACTACGTATGAGAAAGTTATTCGAAAATTTCGATTGAAACAAAAATTAAATAAAACAAAATAAACAAATATACCCCATCACCATGCCACGTCACAGGCCACGTCCTTCTTCTCAAATTCAAGCACGCTACAGCACCAATCAAAAAAAAAACGGACAGTACCAACAGATTACCCTCTTCGAGAATTATAACATATAATTTTTCTGGAATTTTTAGAGGAGTTTGAAATATATGTTTTTTTTGTTTTTTTATTTTTATTTTGGACTATAATTGGATCTAGAAATTTTACATCCATTGGAAGAGAAGAAGTTGAAGAAAAGAACCCACAGAGAGAAATGAAGATAGATGGAGGCTAGGGTTTACACAGCCTATAAGTAGACAAAGTGAAATAGGATAGGTGGGCACGAATCATAAACGCGCAAAACGGTTGTTGGCCCACCAAAATATTTTATATTAATTGGATACGTTACGGATTAGTAAATAAATTAATTTCTTCCTTAGACATTTACATTGAATTTTAAACGTATATACAAATGTAAATTTAGATGCTTCATTTATAAGTTTCAATATAAATTCACAATTTCATTAAATTCCAAATTCATAGATAAGTTTCCATTTTCAACTAAATTTCTAAATTACCGTAATAATTATCTTAGATTTTTATTCATTCTCAATAGATTTAACTATTGTAAATTGACTAAGTTTTCATACTATAAAAATCCACATTTCTATGTATATATACATTTGAATTCCCTACTAAAATATTTTATTTATATTTCGCAATTACTTCCAATCCATTTTTTTTTGGCATCGCACTGTTACTTAAATAAATAGCCTATACCAACACTAATTATCATTAATTTGAAAACAGGTTACCAAATTTTGGATTTTATTAATAATTATTATTTATTACTTCATTGTTTATTCAAATTTAGACAATTTAAGATGTTTCTTAAATGCTGAGTACATTATTAACTTCAGCGTAAAACTTCAATTTTATTTTATCTACAAATTATAAATTAACTTTGCAGAAATCCTTTAGTTGACCTTTCATTTAATTATCCTATCTATTGGTATCCCATAGATGGGAATTCCTAAAACATCTTCGAATTCCAACTTTAATTTCAATCACATAAAATGTTCTATTCAGTTTCCAATAAATTCAATAAATTCAAATTATCATGTTCTAAATCCAAATGAATCCATATATCCTGCCTTCCATTCTTTTAATCTAACTAATTATCATATTCTGAATAAAGTTTACGTTATTTCCACCTATAAGCTACAAATAACAACGAATGTTGCATTTGATTTAGATTCTAAATAAATTGATGGGTAATAATTAATAATTCTCACTATTGCCCGATTTATTCCCATTCATGCTTAAATTACCACCAAACAATCATTAAATTTACCTATCTTTTATTGATTCCATAAAATCTATTTGCCCTGAGTTAGTTACTGCATTTATCAAATTCCAATTTCGCAATCACCTTAAATACA
This sequence comes from Allium cepa, assembly GCA_030765085.1. Classification (NCBI taxonomy): domain Eukaryota; kingdom Viridiplantae; phylum Streptophyta; class Magnoliopsida; order Asparagales; family Amaryllidaceae; genus Allium; species Allium cepa. The sequence goes on from CM060946.1 coordinate 274,345,958, forward strand.
TAAATTGGTATTGCATTAACATTTAAGTTTATTAGCTTATGTCAACACTATTAACATTAATTGCAATGTATTACCAATTTTAGTCACTACCCTAACTACTAACTCATATTAACCTACATTATTCCCAAGAATTTCATTGGTTTTTCTTATATTAAATTTATCAACCATATTAATTAAGGTTTTTTTAAAAACAATTAATAAAATTCCCTTTAATATATACAACTTAGCAATCTATTAAGCATGGTATTATATTTCACGTAAATGTACATTTAATTTCATTTATTACAATGTTATCCAAATAAATTGAATGATCTAAGTATATAACTCCTAACATCCACCCATCTTGCCTTAATCCCAAATAACATACAAATTAAACTACCCTTAATTTCAATTAACCCTATCATTACTTTTTATATTCCAAACAAATAAATTAATAATAGGTTAATTGAATCAGATTTACAATCCAACTTTAATTATTTGCAAATTTTGTCAGTTTGGACCACTTGGTAAATTCAGAATCCTTTAACAACTTCCTACATTAATTTATTTTTGAATAATCCCAAAATTTTCAATATTAAAGTACAAATCCAATTTATCAAAAATTAAAACTTAAATTTCAAGGAATTTATTTATTTAGGTTTAGATCCCGTTATTCACTAAAATTGGTTGGTATTTATTTCATTCGCCTCTTTAATTGTACGTAAATTTCTCATAAATACACCTAAAATTTCATTTAATTCCAACTGCTTCCTAGTTTCCATTTCTAAGTCTTAACACACTCTATATTAAACTTTTAGAAATTGTATTGCTTATCATATTAATGTAACATTTATTTAGTGTATTAACATTTATTTCAATTCAAATTCTATCAACCAATTAAACATGTAACCTATTACTATTGCTTACAAATCAAAATATTGCACCCATTGTCATCTTCTGGATGGAATTAGTCTTTATTTCAAAACTTATCTAAATTTACATTGAGACCATATTTAATCCTCTTCGATAATATTAATCCTCTATTTATTAAATGGAATCAATATATCTTACATAACATGTTTTACGCATAAATTTTAATTAATATTATTTCAACTTATTCCCCATATTCTCAATAATTACCTAACATAAATCTACGCTTATTTTATTCTACGTTCACACTTCCGTTACTCTCAAATCAATAAGTAACGTTCATATAAATAAATGTTATGTCAGTTTCCTATTTATTGCGATATTTTTATTTATTTATTACTGCATAACTTTACTTATTTTCTTCCCATCACTTTAAAATTAATCGTTAAAGTAACGCTTATCAATACGCATCAAATTATTTACCAAATTAAAAGGTTTTGATTTTTTTAACAAATTAATTAGGTAATGTATACGAATTGTTATTATACCCATAAATTTACACTTAACTAATTAAATGCCTTACCTATATTCTCTATCTTCCCATTATATTCAGGTACAATACTTACACTAATTTTTATTGAAAAATTTATTCATATTACAAACAAAGGCTTAAATTACCATTGTTAAATTAGCGTTCAATATATATTTATCACCTTTTATTATATCTACTAAATTTTTATTACAAAATTCTATTAAATAAATTAAATCGTCGAAATTTACGGGTCGTTATAATGTTGATCTAAGATTCGAGTACAGAACTTTGAGATGTTCTCACTGGTCGGAAAGAAGATTTATCACTCAATTCTTGATGACGAACATTGATGAGTGTTTATAATTGGGTATTTCAATTTTTTTATCATAGTTGAGAGCTATGTAAGGGAAACAAAAGTTTCTAATCAAAGAGCCCAATCAAAGTCCGCACTAGAGGATTAGAGGATCAATACTAGTTTGAAATAAAGTTATGGATTCAAATAAAAGATCAAATCAGATATTGCATATGGATGTTCCACGTATATCATACAAAATTGAGTTTAAAGATTGTTTTGAGTAAGTATTATCGATTTTGAGTTTCTGTTTAATTTAAGGGATGAAATTCTTTTGGGGGGAAGTATGCAACGAAACCGTAAATTTATCACTTTTAATTAGGATATTTAATTCGCTTTAAATATTCAAATATATAAATTACAAACTTAAATAATCATTTTTTGTGTGATTAATGAGAATGGTGCACTAATTTTTAGATTTGGTTTACAAAAATAAGAGATTTTGGATTTTCATCATAAAATTGATAAAAGCCGGGTTTCAATAAAATTGGATATATGTTCAGTTTTTGTTTTAAATGATAGATAACTCCTTTAAATTGTTATAAAATGATAAAAAGTGATTGATAAAAGTTTTATATGTATAAAAATATATTTTTTAAAAAGATTGACAAATTTTGTCGCACGTTGACGAATCGACGTTGTATTTTTACAATTGGATTTTAATATTATTAGATATGGTTTTATAAGTCAAAAACACTTTTTTTAATTATTTAAAGATGATAAAAACTTATTTTCAAGTTTTATTTACATAAATAAATAATTCAACAAAAATGTCAAAATGTGACCGTGGAACATTTTGTCGAAAATTCATGTTTTGTTCAATACAAGTTGTCGCGACATTGTCGCATCTTTGTTAACAAGTTTTAATACACATACACACACATATATATACATTTTACAAATAATTAAGTTTATTTTTACTGAGTATCATTAGAAAATTTCTAGATAGTCATTAGTAAAAGAAAGTAAGGCAATTAGGAAAGTCAAAAAAGCAAACGTCAAATCAAATCTCACCAAAACCAAGGCAAATCTTCACTTTAATCCACTATTCCATCCAAATACATTCCTCAAGCATTAAGTAAAAAATGACATAAAGTAATAAAGTGATGGATGATGGTAAGTATTGAAAAAGGTAAGTTTAATTTATAATGAAGGATATTTTGGTAATTTGGTAAGGGGTTAATTTGGTAACTTACCACTTCTTTCTTTTCCTGTAAATACAAAAGTTATCTTCTCACTTTATCACAAATATTTTCTTCTTCTTCTTCTTCTTCTTCTTCTTCTTCTTCTTTCTTTAAGCTATTTTAATGGCTTCTTCTTCTCTTCTTCTTCCTTACTAACTTTCTTAAAATCATATCAAACCAACTCCAGACTCCACCAAACTTTATCAAAGTCATAGAACATCATTAAACATGGTTTAGCATGTAAGAAGTGAAGAAATGATGGGGGAAGTGGTGGAACATGTGGAGGCCAATCCTAGGGGAGATGGATGGCAGAAACAGATGAGATTAAGCAAGAAGGAAGGTGGCCATGGTTGTGGAAGAAGGAGATGGAGCAAGGCATATGGTTTAAAAGGAAGAAATGACAGTGATGTTTGTTGAAGTTTAAACAATAGAGAAGTGTTGGATTAAATGAATGTTGTTTGGAAGTGAAACGATTTGGTTAAAGGTGAGTACTCGAATTGTCTTTAATTTTTCAACTCCTTAAAATATTGTTAAGTATGATCAGTTAGTGAATTTATTTGCTTGGTTGAGAATTGATTGAGAATTGGATGATTGTATGAATGAGATGGTTGATAACTTGGTTGTGAAATTCTATAACCAATTGATGTGAAAATAATATTCAACTTAAGTAATGGTTAGTAAACTAACTCTAGTTAGTTAATAAACCCAAATGAAAAGTGTATGAAGTTGTTTAGCCTCTTTAATGATTAAAATGATAAAATATCGTGTTAAATAAGTTATAATAGTTTTAATCTGATTTCAAAACATATTTGAAGAGTTTTAGACAAATTTCAGAACAATTCGCCAAAGGGTCAAAATCGAGCTTGTCGCGTAGCGGTAATTTGTAATATTCGACCTATAACATTAAATCAACGTGTATATGAAAATTAAGTCAAAAGTCTTTGTAATAAGAAAGTAGAGATCCTTGTAACCATAATTTTCAAATGAAAAATAAAAATAAAAATATCGTCTAATAGAGATTGAGTTATGTCCAAAACAAGTTTTCAAAAAAATCATGGTTTTATAGTTCAAAATCCGAATTTGAAATTGATTTAAAATGAATATTTTTAAATGTTTAAAAATATGAAATAAATCTTATAAACCACTTAAATGTTTTAAAAGTGGTTTGAGCTATAAAACGAACATATTGAAGTAAAAATATCGTTTTGATCAAAGAAGCTTTAATACACCGTTTGCAACACTTTTTCGCAGCACTTTTCGTAGCAGTTTTATAACTTATGGAATGTGACTTTAAAATTAACCATTCTTTCTCATATCTTTTATAAATGTTTTTTTAGAAAGAATAATTAGGTGTTTTAAATAACGATTTGAAAATTTTATAAATCATTTTGAAAAATGAAAGGTGTATGCATAAAGGACTAATACACGTGTTTCGTTTGTGAGATCAAAGTAGACTTGGGTGAGGGATGTAACATGTCACAGGGAAAGCTCGGATGCTCTAAAATAATGTTTTTCAATATTAGATGTAAAAATGATTTGGAATTATTTTAATTTCTATACATAAAATTAATTGATTTTGGTTTATAGTAAATGATGTCTTAAATAACATCATTTTGACCCATTTAAAAGTTATGATTTGAAATGGAAAATCTTTATTAAAGAATTAAATAAATGATTTGGAAATATTTTCATAAATAAAAGATGAAATGATTTGAAATTATTCCAAGATTTAAAAAGGTTTTAATTAACCAAAGTATTTGATAAAATTAGGCTTAATGATTCCATATACTCTAAAAAGATAAAGAAATGATTAATGAATATAGCTCTAAGAGATATTCATGAATGAATAAAAAGATGAATTAAATTGAATGATGATTGACAGTCACATATGACTTAACGTCTTTCTAATCGATGATTGGTTGGAAGGAACCGAGGTCGGATTTGGTTACTCCTATCTGAAAACAACTTCGAACCAATGTATACGTTTGGAAATGAAGACATCCTGATAAGGAAGACATGTTGAAGATGATGATTATTGAAGTCAAAAGATCTTCATAGCAGAAGGTCTTGTTGACATACTCTGGGTTGCTCCTAATATAGAGATATTTATTATAGCAGTGGTCCTATCGTGTTTTGAAATCTTCGTATTACAATGACTACTTGCTAATAATCCCAAGGGTGATCCTAAACGGATGTGATAGAAGGAGTGCCTTTGGTTTTGTTCAGTACCAGAATGAACTTGTATGGACGAATCTCTGACATTGCATTTCTAAATCGCAAACATTGATTTTCACGAACATACATTTGTTGGTGTCATAGAAGGCAACTCTTATTAGCTTAACACCCCCCTCTAAGACATACAATCTTGGAGGTTTTATTTTTTGTAGAAGTCAATTAGTGATAAATGGAAATGGAAATGTGTCATCTAATTGGAATATGCTTTGTGGAAGAATAAAGCGTAGCTTTGTGAAAAACAAAGTATGGATTTATGAAAAGAAGAGCGTAGGCTCTCTAGCCTTGCAACCCAGTAATGATATGGGATACTATGTGGTCTGCAAGACACAATTACATGCTATCGGATGAAATGCAGAAAGGCTATAGCCTTCCATAAGTATAATAAGCGGTGTCTAAGTCCTTAGATGAGTAGCCATTGATATTGACTCCCATATGTTGTTGACAACATTATAGTGGCGTCTGTATCCTTAGATATGTAGCCATTGGATATATATTTGTTGCAACTAAAACACCGCATCAAGCCACTAGTTCCTTGTCATGTTTGAAATCCAATCCCAATACGAGCTTTACAGTTTTGATTATAGTTCTAAAATAGTTGTAATGCTTTGAAAACATTCCAGCTACCCCTTTGTATCATATTACATTCTGTTTGACCTAGTTCGGATATATTACCATAGACTTAGTCTGGTATTGGTGCTTTATTTTGATATATTACCTGAAAGTGTTCTAAAAGAATGTCATTAAAGATAATATCAAAGTGTTTTTAGTATAAAGTATTTTTTGTTATCGTAAGATAAAAACCCGTCTGTATTTATGTGTGGGCATGCGTATGAGATACCTTTCTTTTTCAAAGGTATTGATTGAAATTAGTATGATTATATATTTAAAATTTCGAGTATCTCACGCTAGTTTAGCAAGGCAGATCAGGGTATTTTTAATACTCAGGTCAAATCCGAGTAGTTTCAGGTTTAGTTGAAGACCTTGGAGTCTCAAGAGGAAAGCTGGAAATCTTCATCTATGTATGGAAGTATATCATTATCTGCTGCATCTATTACATTTTTTTACATTTATAAGGACAGAGGGTTTATGACTGTCCAGCTAAATTAAGGTTAGACTTTGATATTGTATTCAAAATTTTCTGCTATAAAGATTATATATGGAAATAATGTATGTTATTACATTCGTGTGAGATCCTACTTTCAGTTTTGTTTTATCTTATTTTCTTTTACTCCCTTACGTATCTGCTCTTCCATTCGGTTGGACATGTATGGATTATTTTCGAATCAAGATGTATAGAAAAGCGAGATGTAACAATGCATCTATTGCAATTTGACCTGCGTTATAACATTGATTGATAAAGTTTATAAAGAAGATCAGTTCACGTTTAACTCCATCATATTATACTATGTTCTTCACTTTGTAACCTTTAAACTGAGTTACTATCCTACGTATGTAGATGTATCTTACATAAAGACAATAAATAGATGTTAAGTTGAATAATACTATTGTTGCATTTCGGTTAATTCACTTGTTTACGCGTGGTAAGAGTTAGTTCTTTAGCCTTACACGATAATCAATATATCTTTAGTAATAGTTGGCCTGGAACTACAATTTTTTGCCCGACCGCGAAGTTCCAAAATTTCCCTTTATATGTATTCCTTTAATAGTAGTTGTAGTATATTTATCGTCACATTCTTTTGATGTCACTATGAAAACATCACTTAAAAGTAGTAGGATCTGACAATTAAGCTTTCTTTACAAATTTTGTAGCGATTCGTAAATTTTAACTATTTTAATAACGTATTTAATTGAATTTTATGAAATTTTAAATAAATAAATTTGGAGATAAAAATTTGATATTTGGAATACGTCTATATAAACATTGCAAATGGTAAATTTTCATCAGATAAATTTGGAAGTTTATTCTTTTGTGTTATTTTATTTAAATCGGTTATTATTTGATGATAATAAAATATTTTCCAAACCTGAATATTTATATATAATAAATTTGTAAATCATCTTCTGAGTGAAACGTCATATTTCATTTCGTCAAATTTGGACTGCTATTGCTCCGTTTATCTTATTTCCGGCGTTTTAGCAACATTTCTCGGTACTGATTATCCACTTTTAGTAGGATGATTGTATCGCTCATATCTGTATACTATTTTGATCGTCTTGTCATGCTGATCTCCATAGTGTATTCGTTTGTATGTTTTGAAGTTACTTGACGAAATCAATAAAACGATTAATCGTATTGGTACCCAGTTCTAAATTTTGGTTTCCTACGTCTCCTTCATATTCCACCATCAAATTACCAATAGCCTGTAGCCTTTTTCAATTCTCAAAATTTAACTTTATGACTGACATGATTCTTTATTTTTATTTATTTTATGATGGTTCGTATTTTGCTTTTGGGATCTAGTTTCATTTAAGAAATATAATAAAAAAAGTTTAAACACACGCAACGATCCAAACAGGCATGCGTGTGGGTTCTTCTTCTTTTGCTCTCCCTCTCCTTTCTTCCACCCAGCACCATCCAAACACGTGCAACCCCATGCATGCCCTCCATCAAACTTCCCACGCGCACCGCCAAGATCACTCCTTTCCTTTCTCATGCCCTGAAAGTCAGCTGCCTTTGCCACACCTCTATATCTCAGCCGACCCACCACAGTTCGCCCATCTCCTGATGTGGCCTAGCTCGGCCTCACCCCACACCTCCCTCTTCCCCTTGTCGCCATCTTCCCATCGGCCATCCTCTAACCAAGTGCAAACCAAAGCACCGGCCTCCGCCTTCAACTCGTAGCCATTTTCGAGCTTCAGCCGCTTCGGGCATATATATAGAGATGTTTGAAAGGTGAAAATTTGTTTACTTAATAATGTTCTACTATGTATATTTATATAAGCTATATTATTGTATATAAGATTGATATATATATATATGTGTGTGTGTGTGTGTGTGTGTGTGTGTGTGTGTGTGTGTGTGTGTGTTTATAAAATTTTGATTTGCTGGTTTTATTGTATAAATCATATAAATTTTTGTGTTATATATATAGGTATGCATAACAAATATATAAGTTTTGTTTACCTGCTCATTTCATATTCATTTCCTTTTTTTTGCCTTTGAAATGGGTCTAGTTTAAGTTGCGTTATTTCGTAAGTCTATACTAGTTATATATTGTTTATTACGTGTTTAAACTTACCTATATTTGTACGTATATAACATATACTAGCCATGCTTTAATTATTTTTTCTTCAGTATATGATTATGTGATTTTAAATATAGAGCATAAGTTATAAATATGGTGGATTAGGATGTGGTATTTGCTGACTATATATGATATTATAGAAGGAATAGTATATATGTTATACTGTTTATATATTTACAGTAATATATATAGAATTACAGTAGTATAGTATATGTATTTATTTACATGTATATATATATATATATATTATATGTTAGTATGCATACATTTTTGTTTAATTTATTCACCTTTTTTTTATGCACTGCATATATATTCATTATTATCCTACACATATATTTGTTTATATATACTACTTTGGGTTTAATGTATAAGTTTTAATAGTTTATATGTATAGTTCCTAAACAATAGTTGCAGTTGTAGAAAGTTGTAGTTTTGAAAATTTAATTTTTGAGCGGAATAAGGGTATTGTCATTTTGAAATAGATATAGATATTGTTTTAAATATAATATATAATAGTCTATATGTTAGTACATGAGTTTAGTTTTGTATATTTCTAAAGATGTATTTTATAGGTGTTTAAAATTGAAATATTGATTTTTATTAAAATAATAGTGTGTGTGTGTGTGTGTGTGTGTGTGTATGTATATATTCTGTCTCTATCAAACTGATTAACTATTCTCATCAATTCTTATTTATCACCTTGTCTGTCGAACTCGTGCCAATCTTACATCTTTGAAATTTGTGCTTGGGTTCGTAACTCATCTCATTCTCGTTCATTTCTGGCCTCGAAAGGTGAGCAATCACTCATGATTAACGTCCTTATATTTATTAATTTTGATTTCACTTGAAATGACAATTGAAATATGTTGCTATTATTTATATAATTGCTATATATGATATGCCAGTATCTGTAGCTTTTCACCTGTGACATCTGACAACATGATATATTATTTATATTTCATCCATTATTGATGAAATATGCCTGTTGTTGATATGTTATATTATTAGCATTACTGTTCTCACTATGCAAGTTCTCTATTAGTATAGAATTCCCTATGGGTTGAAATGATACATACCCGAACGATCTTTTAGAATAAGGGAAAATCATTATGGGTTGAAATGATAAACGCAAGTGATTTTCATTGACAATGAATTTGGGATTATGGGTTGAAAAGAAATATACTCGTAGACATTTAAATTGTGGATTGAAATTGTGACAACCCGGAGTTTTAACGTCTGTTAATTGGAAAATTAACTGATTTTAATTTTTGAAATATTGATTTTTATTAGTCGAACGAATAAATTGCCGACAGTTAAAATATCTGAATACGCATATATATTGATTTAAAATTACAATAAATATGGAATGATAAAATATCTGTAATATGATGGATCTTAAAAAAATATGTATATAGGAACTCCACAATTTAAGTTAAGATGAAATACCAATAAAAATATATAGGTAGATATGTACAAGCTTTATGGTGTTGACTATATATATGCCATATGAAGAGGTGTGCATGAGAATAGGAAATTATGTGAAAAGATATATGTACATATATGTGAGGATGCATGAGTATATGTATATGTATATGAAGATTGAAAAAAATGATTAAGTATAAGTGTATGGAACATGTGCGTTTAGAAAGAATATAGAAAGAGTAAATATATATAGATGTTCATAGGCCATATGGAATAATAGATAGGAAAATTAATATAAAGGTAGTAAGACAAATATAGGAATGTATAAATGTAAGTATTATAAAATAAATAAACACACACACACACACACATATATATATATTCATAAATTAAGGAGCATATAGTGTTGGTAAATATGAAATGTATAATTGTATATATGGTAACAAAAACAAGTGCATTTACATTTGGTAAAAGCAAATTTACCTACATGTATACATATGAAATATATGTGTGTATATTTGTGTGTGTATGAACCCAAGGAGACAACATCGTGAATATATATTAATTCAAGCCCATAAAATGGAAAATCAACATAATAGATCAAATCAAACCTTAAGTTCAAATCAACTCAACAAATTATCAAGATCAAATCAGGTCAAAGGAAATTGCTGACCAAAAAGAAAAGATCTAAAATGAAATAAAAATCAAAAGAAAGTGAAGATAACAGTACTGTACACAAGGATGCAGCCTAACCCTTCTCCCTATTTATACTTGTAGGATCGATTTCACCCTAGAGGAGGGTGAATAGGGTGATAGTATAAATTATAGAAATTAATCGCGGAAGCTTATAAAATAATTTCAACACAGATCACAGAACAATAGCAGCACAGATAATAGCAGAATAATAAATGCAGAAATAGAACGACACAGAATTCACCCAGCTTCGGCAAAACCCTGCCTGCGTGCTGCCCCCAAGGTTTCTACTAGAAATTAGATAGTCCCTCGCTTACACACGTAAACTCGCAACACCCGCTATCGACTAAATCTAACTCTACGCTCAAAACTCTGGCACAACTTAGCCACTGAGTTGCGAATTCTCAAGCTATGCCACGTAGCTTGTCCCCTAGTCACACGATTAGAAAATTAAAACGGTTTAAAAGAAAATACAATTTAAAACAATTTAAAACAAAATAACCCTATTTAAAAATTTAAAACCCTTAAAATAAAGGCTGGCCCCCTTTTATATTTTAACCTGTTCCTTTTAGTTTCTTCGTTCCTTTGCTTGTATAATGGTGGTCGTTCCTTTTGCAAATTTAGGGCTTCGTTCCTTTTCCTGATTTAGGGTTTTCGAAGAGCCGACTTTTGTTCGATCGAATATATATTTTCTCGTTGCTTGCTTTCGTCGATCGTTTGCCTCACTGTTTTGCTCACGGCTCTTGAATTGATCGAGTTCGATTACAATTTCGGTAAGTACTTTATTCTTTTTGCTTTTCTGGATTTGGCTTGCTTGAACTCGATGCATTGATTGCCGATGATGATTGGGTTATATATGCGTTCGATTCCCTAAATCTTCGACCGTATATATTTATTTGAATTTGTCAAATCCTTTGTACTGCCGCTTGATCATGCTTGGACGTTTGAGATGATTGCGACTTGTTCAAAAACGTATATTTTTTGTTGCTTGAATCCCACGGCATTGATTTCAACTCCTTGGTCATCACGTTGTTGATTTTGACTTGATTCGACTACTTTATTGCCAAGGCTCTGACTTTGAATTGTGAATTCAACTTCTTTTACCTGATGACTTCGGCCATTTTGATGTAGCTCTGTCTTTGTGCATTACTGAAACACTGCTGATGTTTGTTGTTGTCCATGTTGTTGCTTGAGTCTCTGTTGCCTTGCTTCTGACCATGTTGCACAATTTCTGGCCATTCTTGTTGCCTTGAGTCTGTGCACTGGTGGTCTTCATATTGTGTATGTTGTATGGTGTCTCTACTGTGTTGCATTATTATCATTGCTACCTGGTCGACTTGATTCTCTGTTGTAACTGGATCAGTTGCCTTCAGTTGCTTGTCGAATTTGCATGTATAATTTTGAAATTCCTTTGTGCCTTGGTTATTGTCGCTGTACACTTGTTTTTGTTGCATTTTGTTTCGGCCTATCGTGTTCATGTAGTCTTGTTCATGCTGTACTTGGATATTTGCAGTTGGTATTTGAATTTCAGTTTTGTTCACTGATGCACTCGAGTTTTGTTACTTGAGTTGCTGGACTTGTTGCAGTTTGGTTTGGATTGAAGTTGCAGGCTTGTGTACTTTGTCTTTTGAGCATTGCATTACTTCATGTATCATGTGTACTCTTGAGTCGCATTGAGTTGGTCTTTTTGACATGCCTGCATATCCATGTCTACTTCATATTGCTTTGTTCTGACCAGTTCATTGATACTCCTTTCTTGATGCTGCACTGTTCACTGTTGCATTCGATCATATTGTTCATCCAATTCGTTGATCCTTGTAACTTTCTGCGCATATGAACTTGCATTCATGTATACTGATGTTGTGCCCTGATTTGAGCTTCACTGAACTTTGGCCTTGAGCATTGCTGTGTCATTGAGCATTTGTTGCGTCCATACTGTATTCGATATGCATTGCTGCTATGTTGAATAACAGCTCGACCATATGCATATTACAACTTGTACATGCTTTGATTTTCATTTTACATCACTTGAACTTTCTTTTGTCTCGGCCTCAACCTTTGCATTACATACATATGTATATGCTCACTATCTTTGTACCTATGCATATATGTTTACTCTGTCTTGCATCGTTGTGTTTGCCTGTTGCACTCTAGTTCACTGGTGTACATTATTTGCTGTGCATACTTCATGCTTGCACTGTTCATTTATGTTGTCCAGACATTGTTGAGTTGTTGGCCATTTCTTGTTGATTTTTGCAATTTTACTTGAGTTGAATCCAGTTTCAAAAACTCGGGTTTGACCTTGTGCTGTTGACGAGATTTTGAATATATTGCACCTGAGTTGAACCTGTCTGTATATTTGGGTTCGACCTTGTGCTCACCTGTCCCTGTAGCATTATCAAGTGTATATTGGTGTGCACAGACTTGTGGCATATACAGTAATACACTGTGTATGTCATAAGTTGTTCGTGTACGACGAATTCAAATATGAATGATGACGAACAACCCAAATAACTGAGGCAAATATTATTTTCAAAAACCATATTTTATTTTATATCGCAAAAATATTTTCTTTTCAATTTTACTGCGTTAGTGAATATTTTTGCAGATTGCTCAGATGCTGGATTCTAACTGGAATGAAGTTGAAGATTAACTATGAGTGTGAGTGATATGTAGTGAGGAATTTATTGAATTGTGATGTAATTGTAATCAAAATTGTATATGTATAGTGAGAGCTTGAATTTGTACTATCAAAATTGTAATAAATATTTGTTTGAATAAAATATTCGTTTGAATTCAAATTCCGTGTTATTTATTTTATTCAGCAAATATTTACTTAATCTGTGAAAAATAAAATAGTACATTATCAAATACATTTAAACGAATGTATATATGTTTATTATCATCAAACAAAAATCATATAAGCGCATATTCAACAATCTCCCCCTTTTGATGATAACAAACATATATTTAAGATTTTGAATATATTAAATGTATTTGATCATTGATATGCATTGCTTCCCCTATTTAAATGCTTCCTCTCTACACAAAGCTCCCCCTACATATATGCATACAAATAAAATATGCAAATGAGTCTAGATGCAAAATGGAAAATTATTTGACCTTTGCTTTATTTTATTTGACAAAATCTTAACTTTTCTCTCCCCCTTTTGTTATCAGCAAAAGAATAATAGTGTTAGAGAAAATAGAGATAAAGTGATCGATATTAATCCAACATTAAAACTCAATTGAATATAAATATTAAATTTCAATAAAAAATCAAACAAAAATCATAAATATTTTGTTATGCGTACATTCCACTTTTAGAATGATGGGAATTATGTCATCATATAAAACCATACAGTTGTGTCTATTAGTGGTATATTTATATCAAGAATTTGAATATCTACTAACCATGCATAACCGTTAGGACTTTTAAATGAGATTAGTAGTATTCCAATTTTATTTTTTAAAAAATGAATTCAAGTATCTTCTAACCACGCATAACCGTGAGGACTTTTAAATGGGATTAGAATCAACTTGTTTATTTTAAAAATCAACTTTTGATATGCGTTCTATACATGCATAACCGTGAGGACTTTTAAATGAGCATGGAAGCACATAACAAATTCCAAGTAATTCACCCATGCATAACCGTGAGTACTTTTAAATGAGAGTGAATACTTTGGTATTTATTATTATTATTATTACTACCTCTTTTTTTTTAAAAAAATGTGAAATTGAAAAACGAACGATTCCTGTTTAAAGTACCACATATCGACAAACTATATAGAATTTTGATGAGTGATGGTCGTTAGAAATATGATAGATATAGAGATGGTCACGGAATTTTTACCAACAAAAAGTTTTATAACTCTTGTTTAAATTTCTAAAGAAATTTTCTAATTGTACTTTCTCGAGTTATATTATATGATCAATATCAACACTCATCACTTTTTCAATCACTATTTTTCTTTTCGATAATCATTTGGGAGTCAGATTAGTCAATATAGTCATTTAAAATCAAATTCAAAAATAATTATGAAATTAATTTTTCAAAAATGACTAATCTGAAAATATGGTCAAAAATGATTTTCTCCAGGGGGTTTTAAAAGGAAAAATTTTCTGCTATTTGAAAATTATTTGAAATGAAAAATATGCAGATATTTTCTTTGAAAAATGATGCAGTTACTAAATGTCTCAACAAAAATCACGTTTCACTAGTAATTTTTCTATCAACTAGATTACCAGTGTAATCTGCATCTGAATTTCTCTTTCACTCAAAATTATCATCAATTGAATTTGATTGACCAAACCATGAAGTGTGCACCAAAAATTTCAAATTCAATTTTAACAACAATTTAAATGACATTCTTTTGAAATTGAATTGAAGCCGTGTAAATAATCAAAAACCGTGAATATAGAGTTAGCCGAATTATAACCAATTGTATTATTATCCAACAAAACACTATTTTTAATCCAAAATGATATATATGAAGTAATTCAAAGAATCTAGAGATTATTATAGTGTTTTTGGCATAAGAATATAATTGGCCAACTATGTTGAATAAGTCAGAGTCAAAATCATCATCTTTTCATCATCTCAATATCGGCTGATTTTAATTCAGAATATGGTGCATGTAACGACCCGACTTCCTATGCCCAGGAAGACGTATCGTTCTTGAAGAAATAAAGGGATGAGAAAATAGAAAAGATAGAAAAGAAAGAACAACAACATCAAAATCTCACAGCGGAACGAATAAATTATAATAATCACATAAGTATTTACATAATATACAACATCAATCAGAGTTATACAGATAATACATCACATACTAGACTGTTATAAACACCTGTCTAGTTATACAACTCAATACACAAAACAATTCAAATAAAACGACTCAGAGATACCAACACAGCGGAACTATATGTATATCTACAACGCTGAAGTCACCTGCTCCATTGCTCCTCCAGAATTCGTCAAAGCTAACCTGAATCCCTTGGCTACCCGTAAAAATTTGGGTACCCGAGAGTTTATGAAAAACAAAAATAAACTTCGGGTCAGACATGGGTCTGGTATGAGTAACAGGTTAAAATTGTTTAACTTTGAAAATCTTTTGAAAATAAAAGGTATCACGTAAGACTCCCTACACATAAACATGGGAAAGTTTTTACCTTATGCTAACCAAAACATTTGATAGGAAATTCTGTGATATTATAATAGATCTAGGGTTTTCAAGTAAATAGAAAATAGCCGAAATTGTCACATTCATTAAATTCCAGCTACTAGCCACAAAAGTGGGTAATACAATCAAAACCGTTGGCACTTATTGGTTTGCGGATTCCATACAATGGCAGGGCTACTGGGGTACCGCCCGTCACAATACGTGGCCTAGATCAACGTACCGAGGATCACTCCCGACCCCCTGCAACACAAGGCCGGAACCATTCCTTACTGAACAGTCCCAAACAAGATAACCCCGCAGTTGGTGTACATCCAACCGCCCACACAGCCGAAATAAAAAGGGACATCTAGACAGGGGAAAATCTTGTCCTGCTTGGGCATGACCCACCTAACCTTGCTGCACCTCCCCTGTTTTTGTAACGATGCGGATTTTGCCCGCTCGAAAATCGACATCCATACTTCATATCGTATTCGAATGCCATAGATTCGCCCGTTCAAATCCGATTCGCCGGAGCTTATAACAACATTAAGTAAATAACACAGCGGAATAAAAGAATAATACATTGATATACAGCTTTGATACAATATCTGATACAACAGATGATCCAATAGATATCAATATACATCAGAGATATGATACAATAAATAGCAGCGGAAAAGAAAATAGATGACATCTAGCAGCGGAACAATATAACTCTAAGATAGTCTTCAAAAGAGAACTCCGAGAACTGCAACTCCATCTCCAAGAATCAATCCAGCAATAGCTCGAACTCCCAATAACGATGCACAAAGATAAGCAAGACTGGTGTGGTCCACAGACTGAACTAACTCCAGATAATCTACTGAACCTAGCTATCTGAAAAACCCAACTCTAGACTGCTCGTGTAGAAAATAATGAGCACCCAGAGTTTAGGAAAGAAAACAATAAACTCCGGATCAGTCGTGGGACTGGTGTGAGCAACAAAAACAGTTTATCCTTTAAAACATTCAAAGAAATATTTTTAAAGTCAATTCGCAATGCTTTTTAAAAATGAGACTATCATAAGACCTCCCGCCACACACACAATGCAAACGCAGACTTGGAGGAGATTTCTTCTTATGTTAGTCAAAGATGCTTGATACGCATTAAAAAGAAACATTTGATATTATTACTAGTGCATAGTGTAGAACAAATCATTTCGAAAGTAGAATATAAATCTTAGCCAGCATAGGTACCATTATATTATGCCTGCTATAGCTACCTCCTGAGGAAGCAGGTTCTACAACTAAAACCGTACAAGATCGTATTGTTTCTTTGGATTTCCAACGAATGATCAGGCCAAGGAACTTCCCATTGCCACATGAGAACGCCTCTGGATGGACGTCCCCGAGAACCAAACCGGATCTCTACCAACACAAGGCCGGGTTACCCCTAACTGGGTAACAACTGACACGAGTATGCCATCCCCCGGTCCTTTGGGACCTTTAACCGAGCGCTCGTCACCATCATCACACAATCATAACAAAGTGTTTTCAACATGAGTAAGTATCTGGGCTCCATACCATGATACCACCCTTTTCCAGAAGGAAATGCACATACCCTAAAGAGAGCTACCCTTCATAACCTTGCTGCATCTTTCCTGTATTGACCATTCCGGGGTGTGAGGCTCGACGAAGTCACGTCCACAAAAACACACTTTATACAAAAGCCGTGCTTTGGGTCAACAAATGATCATAGAAATGATCACCAGGATAGACGATCAAATAAATGATCCTGTCACAAATAATCAACACAATGATCATTTCACAGCAACACTCAGCATGTCACATTACCAAATTGGGAATATATCGCTGATAACATTCAACTACATAACCTCTGAGCTCGTACGTCTCAGAGAAGGGTGTTAAGCTAAGAGAATAAATTCTCCGCCACCAACAGAAATATATTTGAAAGAAATCGGCTTTATATCTCAATTTGTAATGTCATACATACAATCCATACAAGTCTGTTCCGGGCTCGAACAGAACCGAAGGCACTTCCAAAGAAGTCCTTGCAATCCGGATATTTACTAATCACATTCGGACTTCCCATCACATATGGAGTCTCTATACCGGGGACCATTCGATGCAAAGACATTCGACGAGTTGTCCTTACGTTTTCGAAAATATCCGGTCTTCACCACCGGTCTTCAAATGCTATCCATAATGACATATCACATATTCGGAATGGGATATATGACACAAAGGTCCTCTCCCGGCTAAACCGAACAGTGAGCGTAATATTTACAAGAAATATATGGATATTGGGATTTCAATTAAGTCACAACTTAAAACCCAAAACTTTCTTTCAAACGGTTTAAATCAATTACCATTTCTAATCTTTTAAACAAAAGATTTATTTCACAAAGTTCCATTTACGGATTTCAAAACAATTTCTATTCCATTTGGATTAACTCGTTAAATCTTTATATCAAAGATTTAACTCATAGCTTTCAAAATTCGATTAACTTGTTGAATTTTTAAATCCAGATTCAACTTATAGCTTTCAAATCGTTTTCATAACTTGGAAATTATCTTCATTCTCAAACTTGAAATTCTTTTGAACACAAATTGGACATTCATTTCTTATGTGAAAGCTTTAATTATTTGAAAACAAACAGTTTTCGTTTCAGAAAAATCCAATTATATTTACACGAGTTAAAGCCCTTGAATTCTATTCACATCCCCAAATCAATACTTTTAAAATAGTTTAACCCATATATATAACTGGTATAACATTTTTAATCCCTAGTTTTAAATCATAGAATTCAATTTCAAATCTTGAATTTAAGTTCAAATCAAATTATTCAACTTCATATTTTATCGAGTTATTCAACATAAATTTCATTTATGAAATTACATTTCAAAAGCTTTTCACTTTAAACCCAATCCATTTCCAAAACATTTGAATTCAAATATTCAAATTTAAAACTATTTCAAAAATCTGTGACTTAATCGATTTCCTCGTGAAATCCATATTGTGTGTGTATGGTGTGGTCCAGGGGTTTAACACACTAGTGCAACATCATTTCAATCATCACAGATTAAAACATAGAAATATAGTTGATAAGCGATATAAAACTATAACGCTCATCGTCCATTCACAGATTCGCAGATAGTATACAAATGTAAATAAATATAAACAGCTCAAACTACAGAACAAAATATCACAAATCAGATAGGATAATCAATTCAAAGCATCTCATACAATACAATCATTCATAAGCATTCAATAAACATTTGTAAGCAGGAATAATTAACTGTTTAATCCTAATTAATTCAATTCATTTCCAATTTAATTAATTACTTATGAATTTATTATTAATTCAGATTTATTAATTCCAAATCATTTGATATGAATTAATATATCAAACACTTTAATTAATTAAAATTTTCTTAATTAATCATATTAATTAAATTAACATCCGAACCCATTTACATAATAAATTAACCCCTTGAGTAATTATCTTAAGAAATTAAACTTTTAATTACTGATCATAAAGTAATTATCTCATAACAAGAAATCATTAATTTCCAATTTAATCTAATGATTTTCTTAAACTAAATTAATTAACTTTAATAAATTAAAGTATCCAAAATTAATTACAATGAGTGATTAATCCTTAATTACTTTCATTAAGTAATTACATTTAACAATTTATAATTGATAAATCTAATACAAATTGTAAATTATTCATCCTAATTAACTCAATAATTAATGGATTAGAAATCATCAAATCTTCATTAACTCAAGTTTAAACTTATTCTTATTTATGATTTAATCATCACTCACAATACGTTTTAAAAACATTTATTTTCCCAATTTCTTTCTAATTTTCATTTTAAAACTTGATACTTAAAATAATTTCCAATTTATCCTAAATAAAGTTTTAAAACTAATTTTTTTTAAAACCCCTTTTTAAATTTACATATTTAAAAGCATACCTTAACACTTAAAACTTATTTACGATTTAAAATAAAAACTGAATTTAACTTCAGTATTTAAATTTCCATTAAATTATACATTTCAGCTTTTGAAAAGATTAAAATTTTAGAATTGTCAAGTAAAACGAAAACTGAAACCCATCTTTTAAATCTTCTTTTTCTTAGACCCTTATTTTATTTCAAATTTAAATCAAAGATAAAAATAAAATAAAACTTGAATTTAAATTTAAAATCTATTATAAGCTTCGTTTAGATTTGGTTCAGTTTAAATTTTACTAAAATCTGTTAAACAGATTGTTCCTAGGCTTCAAGCATTGAACCATTTCACCGAGCCAATCAGCGAAAAACTTCGAGACGCCTCCACGTCTTCCCCTTTCTTCCTCCCCAGTGCACACACATGCACCGTGCACCTACCCACGCTCCTCCGGCCACCAATGAGCACCGCGTCCATCCCACACACCCACTCGAACACGCGAGACCCCAAAGCACCAACCAGATCGAAGAAATTTCGATCAGATCAAAATCGACCCATTTGAACCCACTGACCCAAAAACCCATCCACGAAAATCGCTTCGTTCCTCCTCCCCCGACCATCAGAGGTCGCGTGCTTCTGGTCAAGGCATCTTCCATGCTCCTCCTTCCATCTCCCAGAGACTCGCGACGCTCGATCAATCCAAGACGGCGAACGAAACGAACAAACCGGCCTCACTAAAATTAGGTTAAAAATATTCAAAACCCCACCGCCGCTTCCACGTCGAACTGGAGCAACTCCAGATATTTTTCCCAACTCCTCCGAAGGCTCCTTCACCCCCACGCGAAACGCCGAGGATTCCGGTCCACTCGATCACCCAAAAATCGACCACAACCCATTTTCGTTCATCCCGGAACTGCAGCTTAATCCTAGCTCTAAAAATTTTGATTCGAGCTTCAAAAATCATATTAAAGTATAACAATCCCATTTATACATCTGAATTCATAAATTACGAAGTTCAAATTCTTGCTCTTTTTGAAGTTATCTGGGTTATCTTACTTTCCAGAGAAAGTTAAACTCGATTTTAACTTCTATAAATTTTTAATCTCAAGTTTATACCATAACAACCCATTTCCATTTTGATTCTATGTAACGACCCTAGATTTTAATTTGATTTAAATTGATAATTAAATGAAATTTGAATAAAAATTATAAAATTAATTATAAATGGAAGCGAGTTTCCCCGACTCGAATATAAAATATATTAAGTCAAATTGATTTGAAGATTTGCATATATGTGTATATATGAGAATATATATATGTATATGTTCAATTTTAGATAAATTCTTAAATAAATGATTTTGGAAAAATAAATAAATTGATTAAATGATAAATGATGATAATTTGAGTTGTATAAAATATATGTGTATATAGAGAAATATAAAACAATAATTTTTAAAGTAAAATTTATGATAATTATATAAACTAAAAATAGAAGTAAATAAAAAAATGCAAGAATAAACAAAGCTAGCTAAAAGAACATAAAACATAAAGCAAGGCAAAAAAAAAAATGTAAAACATACAACATAAACATGAACAAACCAAAGACAAGTATGAACACTTGTAAAAGCAAACTCAAAGGTTATGCAGGCAAAACAAAAAGCAAAGTAAACAAAACCAAGTAGAATAACAAACAAAGAAAAAAAAAAGAAACAACAGCTCACTATCCAGACTTAACTCTATACATACCTCATATACTTCTTCCTCTCGAACTAAACTATACTTGAGAAAAATATAAGTATGCAAATAAAAATACAAGTACAAAATAAAATATCTCAGCCACTATAATGTATTTTATTAGTCTAGGCAGTAAACCTGTACAAACAAAATGAGAATAATATATTTAGATATGAACAAGACATAGCAATTGATACCAAGATCCTTAGTACACTACCTTATACATATCAGCTGAGATCTTGTTAAATAATCAAAACCAAAACAAAATGTCTCCATGCTTTGTGCAGCTGAAATGAAGGAGGGAAAGTATGATTTGTACAGCCTCATTAATGCAAACATGCTATGAATCCACATTTTTGTACAAAATATTGTCAAGTTTCTCTCAGCTGAAACAATATATTTCAAAACCCTGTAAACTTCCTTTTATATACATCAACATTTCATCCCATTTTCGTTCCTTTTCACTGAGAAAAAATGTCTGAAGCAAACATCATTTTAAACCATTCAACTGAAACAAACTTCAATTTAAAACTTCAACTGGAACAACAATACAAATCAACTCGCAAGCCTACAGTTTTTCAACAGAGGAGCTCTGTGTCATCTTCTTGAACAAGTGAGTAAACAACATAATATAAAAGCTTAAGTTAATTATAATCAGTGTATAACTCATGTCTAATATGGATGCCTGGATATCTTCTTTGTTTTGACACTGAGTATATATGTAATTGTATTGGACAGTGCTGAGCGATGCTCTTCTTCCCTGTTCTTTTGAATGAAACAAATAGAAACAATTCGATTCCTCCATTTCTAATCATTATCAAGCTTTGATGTTTAAAGCAAAAAGGTGTATTTAAGTAAGAACTTTATTCTAAAAATAATTTCACGAAGTAGAAACATATGCAGGGAGAAAAATTTAAATTTTTACAGAGGATACTCAAAATTTTGAAATTTTCGAATTTAATAAAATCTTGATTCAAATATATAGCTTGAATCCTTGCTTGAAGTCATGATTTTTAAAGTGAGTTTGGTGATTTTTAAGCAAGGGGTTTAAGTGCGGTTTGATTTTGCTTGAAAATTGAATTTCGATCAAACTCCGGTGATCCATCAATTCGTGTTGCTCGGGGATTTGCGCGGGGATGGAGAAGGCTACGGAGTCGCCAGGAAAAATGGCCGGAGGTGGCGAAGAGGACTGTGGCGATGGTGGGGAGGAGTTTTTAATTTCTAACCCTAGTTTTGACAAGGGTTCATACTTTGATTCATTCGTTCCCAATGAGTGACCGAGTGCATTGTGGTTTTGTGGGGAGGTAGAGGGGAGATAGCGGTGGCCGAAGTTTCACATGGAACGGTGGTCGGTGTGGTGGGTTTGCTGAATTTTAAGGTGAGGCTTTTGTTTCAGGTGGTGCGCAAATCTCCTCGTTTTTCGAGATTGGGTTCGTGATCAGGAATTGAGGGTCGGAGCTAGGTCGTGGGGCGATCGTGGATGGGTTTGGAGTGTCATCGGTGAGCGACGCTGCCGTAATCAACTGTGCACATGCACAGTGACCTCGCGTGCACCAGAGCTTTTGGGTATGGGGGAAGAAGAAGTTTACTTCAGTGGAGTTATGTTTTGCACGGGAAAAATATTCGGGTTATTTGTCGAGTTACTGCGTGTGGCTTCGGTGAGAACGCAGGGGTGTTTGCTCAAGTCTGAGTTGAACAGACCTTGAGAATTGTTACAGGTAGTTTTAAAAGAAAGAGAAAGAAAAAAAAAGAGAGAGAAAAAAAAGAAGCAATTTAATAAAAGAGATTTGAGTTTGAAATGGTTTTGAAATTAAATTAAGCTTTATAACTTAAGTGTTGAAAGGAAAGAAAAGAAAAGAAATTTAAAAAAATGAAATTTGAAAAAAAAAAATGTTCCAAACATATTGTGAAAAATAATTAAATTATAAATATGATTGAACTTTACTTTAAGTAATGAAGTTTAATAACTTCTATTTCCTTAATGAATGAATTGTCTATAGTGAATCGATTTATAATTAAAAATGATTAATATAAGAAAGTTTCTTTAAAAAGGGAATTAAAGAAATTTAATAGTTAATAGAATCATTAACTAAGATTATTTAAATAATTAATTAATGTGATTAAGTTTTAACAATAAATTGGATTAATTAATTTAATGATAATAAGTTGTGGGACTATTAATTAAAATTACTTAATAGCAGTAATTGTGGAATTTATTTTTCGGCATAATTAATTGAGTTAACTTAAGTAGTTCAAATTAAATTTTTTACGTATAATTCAGAATAATCACTTGATAATTTGGTAAAATAAAATTACTTCAGGAAGTAATTAATAGATAATTACTGAATGTAATTAACTGAGTGATGATTTGAATTAATTAAATAAGTAATTAAGAAATTAATTGCTCATTATAATTAAATGAGAATAATTAATTAAGGGTTAATTAATGATTTATTTATAAGGAATACATCTGATTTAAATTAATCAGTTGATTAATAAATTTACTAATGGATGTTTGGGTTTTATCGAATGGTTGAATTGTTTGATGCTCTTGATATGTGATGCTTTGTTTTGATTTGAGCTGTGTGACTTATTTATCTGTGATATATATATATCTGTGATCTGTGAATAAAAGATAAGCATTATAGTTCATACCGCTTATCAACTATATTTATATGTTCTGATCTGTGATGATTGAATGCTGTTGCACTATTGTGTTAAACCCCTGGACCACACCATACACACAATATGGATTTCACGAGGAAATTGATTAAGTCACAGATTTTTGAAATAGTTTTAAATTTGAATATTTGAATTCAAATGTTTTGGAAATGGATTGGGTTTAAAAGTGAAAAGCTTTTGAAAAGAGAATTTCAAAGATGGAAATTTATTTTGAATAACTAGATTAAGTGTTGGAATTTAAATACTTTAAATTAAATTTGAATTCAATATTCAAATTGAATTCTGTATTTTGAAACTAGGGATTAATGATATTATACTAGTCATTAGGAGTTAAATCATTTTTTTTTTTAAAAAGTATTATTTTTGGGAATTTGAATTTAACCCAAGGATTTCAACTCGTATAAATGAATTAGATTTCCAAAATGAAAACTGTTGTTTTCAAATGATAAACACTTTTAGATAAGAACTGAGATTTTAGTTAATTAGGGGAATTTCAAGATTGAATAGGGAAATGATTTTTCTAAGTTATGAATGAATTCTTTTTGAAAGCTATGAATTTAAATCTGTTTATTTTCAACAGATTTAAATTGATGATTTGTTTAAATCAAATTGAAATGAAATTGTTTTGAAGGCTATAAGTTAAATCTTTGATTTAAAGATTTAACGAGTTAATCAAATTGAAATGAAAATTGATTTGGAAAATCTGTGAATGAATCTTTTGTTTAAAAGATTAAAATGTGAAAATTGTTTAAACCGTTAAAGATTGTGAAAATGAATCTTTTTGTTTAAAGATTGAAATGGTAATTAGTTAAACCATTTGAAAGAAAGTTTTGAATTATTAAGTTGCGACTTAATTGAAATCCCATTATCCATTTGTTTTTGAAATATCGTGCTCACTATTCGGTTTAACCGGGAAAGGACCTTTGTGTCGTAAAACCCATTCCGAATATGTGATTCGACGTTATGGATAGCATTTGAAGACCGGTGTTGAAGACCGGGTATTTGCGAGAGCTATAGGATGACCTGTCGATTGACTCTGCACCGAGTTGCTCCGGTATTGAGTTCTCCATATGTGATGGGAAATCCGATTAGGATTGTGAATATCCGGATTGCAAGGGCTTCGTAAGAAGTGCCTTCGGTTCTGTTCGAGCCCGGAACAGACTTGTATGGCTTGTATGTCTGACATTACAAATTGAGATATAAAGCCGATTTCCTTCAAATATATTTCTGTTGGTGGCGAAGAATTTATTCTTTTAGCTTAACACCCTTCTCTGAGACGTACGAGCTCAGAGGTTATGTAGTTGAATGTTATCAGCGATATATTCCCAATTTGGTAATGTGACATGCTGAGTGTTGCTGTGAAATGATCATTGTGTTGATTATTTGTGATAGGATCATTTGTTTGATCGTCTATCCTGGTGATCATTTCTATGATCATTTGTTGACCCAAAGCATGGCTTTTGTATAAAGTATGTTTTTGTGGACGTGACTTCGTCGAGCCTCACACCCCGTGAATGGTCAAAACAGGAAAGAAGCAGCAAGGTTATGAGGGGTAGCGCCCTTTAGGATGTGTGCATTTCCTTTTGGAAAAGGGTGGTATCATGGTATGGAGCCCAGATACTTACTCATGTTGAAAACACTTTATGATTGTGTGAATTGATTACGAGATCTCGGATAAAGGTCCCAAAGGACCGGGGGATGGCATATTCGGTCAGTTGTTACTCAGTTAGGGGTAACCCGGCCTTGTGTTGGTAGAGATCCGGTTTGGTTCTCGGGGATGTCCATCCAGAGGCATTCTCATGTGGCAATGGGAAGTTCCTTGGCCTGATCATTCGTTGGAAATCCAAAGAAACAATACGAACCTTGTACAGTATTAGTTGTATAACCTGCCATGGAATGTGGCGGTAACCTGCTATTGAACATGGTTAGCTATAGCAGGCATACGATAATGGTCGTATGTTGGCTAAGATTTATATTCTACTTTCGAAATGAATTTTTCCTACACTATGCACTAGTAATAATATCAAATGTTTCTTTTAATACGTATCAAGCATCTTTGGCTATCATAAGGAGAAATCTCCTCCGATTCTGCGTTTGCATTGTGTGTGTGTGTGCGGGAGGCCTTATGGTAGTCTCATTTTTAAAAAGCATTGCGAATTGACTTTGAAAATCTTTTGTTGAATGCTTTAAAAGATAAACTGTTTTTGTTGCTCACACCAGTCCCACGACTGATCCGGAGTTTATTGTTTTCTTTCCTAAACTCTGGGTGCTCATTATTTTCTACACGAGCAGTCTAGAGTTGGGTTTTTCAGATAGTTAGATATAGTGGATTATCTGGAGCTAGTTCAGTATTTGGATCACACCAGTCTTGTTGAGCTTGGTGATATGCTATTGGGGGTTCGAGCTATTGCTGGATTGCTTCTTGGAAATGGAGTTATAGTTATTTTTGGAGTTCTTCCTTGAAGACTATCTTGGAGTTATTTGTTTCGCTGCTAGATGTAATCTATTTTTCTTTTCCGCTGCTATTTTATTGTATCACATCTCTGATGTATATTGATATTCATTGTATCGTTCTGTTGTATCAGATATTGTATATCAGTGTATTATTCTTTTATTCCGCTGTGTTGTTTACTTAATGATTGTTATAAGCTCCGGCGAATCGGATTTGAACGGTCGAATCTATGGCATTCGAATACGATTTGAAGTATGGATGTCGATTTTCGAGCGCGAAAAATTCGTCTCGTTACATTCTAAGTCCACTCTATAAGTAGATTGAAAGAAAAGGATTTTGAATCAAAAATGTTTTGTTCATGAACTTAAAACAGAGAGGTATTTAAATATCAGCCTGCACACCAATTCCATTACCAAGAACACACACATATATATATAAACTTATGTATTCACAGACATGTAGTTGCAACATTTCCTTTTTTTTATTTATATTTTTTTTAAATCAAACTTAAAGCTCTAAAGTTTGTGTTTACTCACAGTACTTAGTTTAAACAGAGAAGATGTTTTCATTTTCAAACCTACATACATCATTTTTATGTATACGTATACACGCAAGCAAACATTTACATTCAAAATAAGTTCATACTTTGAGTTTTAAAAAGAATGTCACTCACCTGGGTTTTTGAAATGGACAGAGCACAAGAACAAGGAACAGAGAAGATGTTTGAGCCTGCACACATTTTTTCTTTAACTTTGATTTTTTTGTTTTCCTGGGTTGCTTGTTGATGTTGAATGTTTTACTTAAGTTTTAAATGAAGCTTACTCACTACAGAGCTGAACTTGGATGAACGAACTCAAGGTGGAAAGACAGGGATATAAAGCAAAGAATTGTACAGGGTGATGTTTATTTTGTACAAAGTGATACTATTTTGTTTAATAAGCATGGCTGATATGCTTGCATTAAATGCATGAAGCATGTTGCACTAATTTCCTGATACCTTCCCTTTTATGCTAGAGATACTAGTATTTATTATTAAGTACTTCTTGCTGTGTTATTTCCAGGCTGAGATATCTTGCATTTGTTTTGTTACTTTGTTTGTTTATATACTTGTTTTATACTTTGTTTATTCTTTCACTTGCCTTTGCTTTTCTTTTATGATCTAATCCAGTTTTATTTTTCTTGTCTGGTTATTTTACTTTGTTTTTATAAGCTTATGCCTTAATTCTTTTATTTATACTTTTGTTTTGTTTATTTATTTTTATTTTTATTTTACACAAATCTGGTTTTCTTCCATAAGCTTTTGCATATATGTTTGTTTAAGTGTTCATGAAAACATATTTTTGTTTTAGTCCTTTGTATTTTATTTGTTTGTTTTATTTTCGTCTACATTCTTTTCATATTTAAATGTATTTTATTTTCTTTAAATCTTCTTGTTTTGTAATACAAATAAATTTCTATTTTATTATGTTGTTAGAATTTAGCAAATGTTCTACTTCCTATTTTTTTTTATTAAAATTTATCTCATATTATTTTTCTATTTCTAGTTTAAATATTTATTGTTATCTTACTTTAATATTTATTGTCTTATATTATTTTATAAACTCAAACCATTAATTTTACAATTCATATGACTTAATATATTTTCTAGTCGAATCGGGGAAACTCGCTTCCATTAAATTAATTTATCTTACAATTTTATTCAAAAATTCATTTAATTATCAATTTAAATTAAATTAAAATCTAGGGTCGTTACAAACTTCCCCCCTTAAAAGAATTTCGTCCTCGAAATTCGCAGGCACGAAAACAACACAGAGATAGACAGATTCGATCTCCTATAATTCCTCAAATACAAGACATGGATTCCAAACTCAAATCGGAATATCTTAAAATATATACCAATCTGTCCCTCTTCGGACTTCGATCTACCCAAGAAATTTCAAAAGGATTTCAAAATTTGGTTTTAAACGAAATCGTTTTATTGATACAATTCAAATTTATCCTCATATTTCATTAATCAATTTTAACTCAATTTAAATTTTTTAATTCATTTAAAATTTTCAATTTCAAATTCATATTCATTAGACTTTAAATCAAGAAACTGGTAAGAAACCGATGAAGATATGAAGTAAGAATTCTCTAAAACGATTCGTAGAGCCATCATCGCACTGAAACTTCTTTCTGGAGCTGTCACGAAGCAATCAAAAGAATTTAAAAACGAATCAAAGAAAATTTATAGAGGAATTAGTTTCCACTGTTGTTACAGAGCATCGACCAATTATAGTCGTATTCCCCTGTCTCCTATCTCGTCCTCTTCTTGCACTCATACTCACTATCAGTGGATAGTAAGAGAATTTACTGAGGCATTCAGACGGATATCTTAAAGATTACTCATTCTAGGGTATACTTCACCCTATCTCTAATGAGCTACTTAATGTGTTACACTCCTGAGCTAAAGTTCAACCTTAGCTCTGATACCAAATGTAACGACGCGGATTTTGCCCGCTCGAAAATCGACATCCATACTTCATATCCTATTCGAATGCCATAGATTCGACCGTTCAAATCCGGTTCGCCGGAGCTTATAACAACATTAAGTAAATAACACAGCGGAATAAAAGAATAATACATTGATATACAGCTTTGATACAATATCTGATACAACAGATGATCCAATAGATATCAATATACATCAGAGATATGATACAATAAATAGCAGCGGAAAAGAAAATAGATGACATCTAGCAGCGGAACAATATAACTCTAAGATAGTCTTCAAAAGAGAACTCCGAGAACTGCAACTCCATCTCCAAGAATCAATCCAGCAATAGCTCGAACTCCCAATAACGATGCACAAAGATAAGCAAGACTGGTGTGGTCCACAGACTGAACTAACTCCAGATAATCTACTGAACCTAGCTATCTGAAAAACCCAACTCTAGACTGCTCGTGTAGAAAATAATGAGCACCCAGAGTTTAGGAAAGAAAACAATAAACTCCGGATCAGTCGTGGGACTGGTGTGAGCAACAAAAACAGTTTATCATTTAAAACATTCAAAGAAATATTTTTAAAGTCAATTCGCAATGCTTTTTAAAAATGAGACTACCATAAGACCTCCCGCCACACACACAATGCAAACGCAGACTTGGAGGAGATTTCTTCTTATGTTAGTCAAAGATGCTTGATACGCATTAAAAAGAAACATTTGATATTATTACTAGTGCATAGTGTAGAACAAATCATTTCGAAAGTAGAATATAAATCTTAGCCAGCATAGGTACCATTATATTATGCCTTCTATAGCTACCTCCTGAGGAAGCAGGTTCTACAACTAAAACCGTACAAGATCGTATTGTTTCTTTGGATTTCCAACGAATGATCAGGCCAAGGAACTTCCCATTGCCACATGAGAACGCCTCTGGATGGACGTCCCCGAGAACCAAACCGGATCTCTACCAACACAAGGCCGGGTTACCCCTAACTGGGTAACAACTGACACGAGTATGCCATCCCCCGGTCCTTTGGGACCTTTAACCGAGCGCTCGTCACCATCATCACACAATCATAACAAAGTGTTTTCAACATGAGTAAGTATCTGGGCTCCATACCATGATACCACCCTTTTCCAGAAGGAAATGCACATACCCTAAAGGGAGCTACCCCTCATAACCTTGCTGCATCTTTCCTGTTTTGACCATTCCGGGGTGTGAGGCTCGACGAAGTCACGTCCACAAAAACACACTTTATACAAAAGCCGTGCTTTGGGTCATAAAATGATCATAGAAATGATCACCAGGATAGACGATCAAATAAATGATCCTATCACAAATAATCAACACAATGATCATTTCACAACAACACTCAGCATGTCACATTACCAAATTGGGAATATATCGCTGATAACATTCAACTACATAACCTCTGAGCTCGTACGTCTCAGAGAAGGGTGTTAAGCTAAGAGAATAAATTCTCCGCCACCAACAGAAATATATTTGAAAGAAATCGGCTTTATATCTCAATTTGTAATGTCAGACATACAATCCATACAAGTCTGTTCCGGGCTCGAACAGAACCGAAGGCACTTCCAAAGAAGTCCTTGCAATCCGGATATTTACTAATCACGTTCGGACTTCCCATCACATATGGAGTCTCTATACCGGGGACCATTCGATGCAAAGACATTCGACGAGTTGTCCTTACGTTTTCGAAAATATCCGGTCTTCACCACCGGTCTTCAAATGCTATCCATAATGACATATCACATATTCGGAATGGGATATATGACACAAAGGTCCTCTCCCGGCTAAACCGAACAGTGAGCGTAATATTTACAAGAAATATATGGATATTGGGATTTCAATTAAGTCACAACTTAAAACCCAAAACTTTCTTTCAAACGGTTTAAATCAATTACCATTTCTAATCTTTTAAACAAAAGATTTATTTCACAAAGTTCCATTTACGGATTTCAAAACAATTTCTATTCCATTTGGATTAACTCGTTAAATCTTTATATCAAAGATTTAACTCATAGCTTTCAAAATTCGATTAACTTGTTGAATTTTTAAATCCAGATTCAACTTATAGCTTTCAAATCGTTTTCATAACTTGGAAATTATCTTCATTCTCAAACTTGAAATTCTTTTGAACACAAATTGGACATTCATTTCTTATGTGAAAGCTTTAATTATTTGAAAACAAACAGTTTTCGTTTCAGAAAAATCCAATTATATTTACACGAGTTAAAGCCCTTGAATTCTATTCACATCCCCAAATCAATACTTTTAAAATAGTTTAACCCATATATATAACTGGTATAACATTTTTAATCCCTAGTTTTAAATCATAGAATTCAATTTCAAATCTTGAATTTAAGTTCAAATCAAATTATTCAACTTCATATTTTATCGAGTTATTCAACATAAATTTCATTTATGAAATTACATTTCAAAAGCTTTTCACTTTAAACCCAATCCATTTCCAAAACATTTGAATTCAAATATTCAAATTTAAAACTATTTCAAAAATCTGTGACTTAATCGATTTCCTCGTGAAATCCATATTGTGTGTGTATGGTGTGGTCCAGGGGTTTAACACACTAGTGCAACATCATTTCAATCATCACAGATTAAAACATAGAAATATAGTTGATAAGCGATATAAAACTATAACGCTCATCGTCCATTCACAGATTCGCAGATAGTATACAAATGTAAATAAATATACACAGCTCAAACTACAGAACAAAATATCACAAATCAGATAGGATAATCAATTCAAAGCATCTCATACAATACAATCATTCATAAGCATTCAATAAACATTTGTAAGCAGGAATAATTAACTGTTTAATCCTAATTAATTCAATTCATTTCCAATTTAATTAATTACTTATGAATTTATTATTAATTCAGATTTATTAATTCCAAATCATTTGATATGAATTAATATATCAAACACTTTAATTAATTAAAATTTTCTTAATTAATCATATTAATTAAATTAACCTCCGAACCCATTTACATAATAAATTAACCCCTTGAGTAATTATCTTAAGAAATTAAACTTTTAATTACTGATCATAAAGTAATTATCTCATAACAAGAAATCATTAATTTCCAATTTAATCTAATGATTTTCTTAAACTAAATTAATTAACTTTAATAAATTAAAGTATCCAAAATTAATTACAATGAGTGATTAATCCTTAATTACTTTCATTAAGTAATTACATTTAACAATTTATAATTGATAAATCTAATACAAATTGTAAATTATTCATCCTAATTAACTCAATAATTAATGGATTAGAAATCATCAAATCTTCATTAACTCAAGTTTAAACTTATTCTTATTTATGATTTAATCATCACTCACAATACGTTTTAAAAAAATTTATTTTCCCAATTTCTTTCTAATTTTCATTTTAAAACTTGATACTTAAAATAATTTCCAATTTATCCTAAATAAAGTTTTAAAACTATTTTTTTTAAAACCCCTTTTTAAATTTACATATTTAAAAGCATACCTTAACACTTAAAACTTATTTACGATTTAAAATAAAAAATGAACTTAACTTCAGTATTTAAATTTCCATTAAATTATACATTTCAGCTTTTGAAAAGATTAAAATTTTAGAATTGTCAAGTAAAACGAAAACTGAAACCCATCTTTTAAATCTTCTTTTTCTTAGACCCTTATTTTATTTCAAATTTAAATCAAAGATAAAAATAAAATAAAACTTGAATTTAAATTTAAAATCTATTATAAGCTTCGTTTAGATTTGGTTCAGTTTAAATTTTACTAAAATCTGTTAAACAGATTATTCCCAGGCTTCAAGCCTTGAACCATTTCACCGAGCCAATCAGCGAAAAACTTCGAGACGCCTCCCCCTTTTCTTCGAGTTCAACACGTCTTCCCCTTTCTTCCTCCCCAGTGCACACACATGCACCGTGCACCTACCCACGCTCCTCCGGCCACCGATGAGCACCGCGTCCATCCCACACACCCACTCGAACACGCGAGACCCCAAAGCACCAACCAGATCGAAGAAATTTCGATCAGATCAAAATCGACCCATTTGAACCCACTGACCCAAAAACCCATCCACGAAAATTGCTTCGCTCCTCCTCCCCCGACCATCAGAGGTCGCGTGCTTCTGGTCAAAGCATCTTCCATGCTCCTCCTTCCATCTCCCAGAGACTCGCGACGCTCGATCAATCCAAGATGGCGAACGAAACGAACAAACCGGCCTCACTAAAATTAGGTTAAAAATATTCAAAACCCCACCGCCGCTTCCACGTCGAACTGGAGAAACTCCAGATATTTTTCCCAACTCCTCCGAAGGCTCCTTCACCCCCACGCGAAACGCCGAGGATTCCGGTCCACTCGATCACCCAAAAATTGACCATAACCCATTTTCGTTCATCCCGGAACTGCAGCTTAATCCTAGCTCTAAAAATTTTGATTCGAGCTTTAAAAATCATATTAAAGTATAACAATCCCATTTATACATCTGAATTCATAAATTACGAAGTTCAAATTCTTTCTCTTTTTGAAGTTATCTGGGTTATCTTACTTTCCAGAGAAAGTTAAACTCGGTTTTAACTTCTATAAATTTTTAATCTCAAGTTTATACCATAACAACCCATTTCCATTTTGATTCTAAGTCCACTCTATAAGTAGATTGAAAGAAAAAGGATTTTGAATCAAAAATGTTTTGTTCATGAACTTAAAACAGAGAGGTATTTAAATATCAGCCTGCACACCAATTGCATTACCAAGAACACACACACATATATATAAAGTTATGTATTCACAGACATGTAGTTGCAACATTTCCTTTTTTTTATTTATATTTTTTTTTAAATCAAACTTAAAGCTCTAAAGTTTGTGTTTACTCACAGTACTTAGTTTAAACAGAGAAGATGTTTTCATTTTCAAACCTGCATACATCATTTTTATGTATACGTATACACGCAAGCAAACATTTACATTCAAAATAAGTTCATACTTCGAGTTTTAAAAAGAATGTTACTCACCTGGGTTTTTGAAATGGACAGAGCACAAGAACAAGGAACAGAGAAGATGTTTGAGCCTGCACACATTTTTTCTTTAACTTTGATTTTTTTTGTTTTGCTGGGTTTCTTGTTGATGTTGAATGTTTTACTTAAGTTTTAAATGAAGCTTACTCACTACAGAGCTGAACTTGGATGAACGAACTCAAGGTGGAAAGACAGGGATATAAAGCAAAGAATTGTAGAGGGTGATGTTTATTTTGTACAAAGTGATACTATTTTGTTTAATAAGCATGGCTGATATGCTTGCATTAAATGCATGAAGCATGTTGCACTAATTGCCTGATACCTTCCCTTTTATGCTAGAGATACTAGTATTTATTATTAAGTACTTCTTGCTGTGTTATTTCCAGGCTGAGATATCTTGCATTTGTTTTGTTACTTTGTTTGTTTATATACTTGTTTTATACTTTGTTTATTCTTTCACTTGCCTTTGCTTTTCTTTTATGATCTAATCCAGTTTTATTTTTCTTGTCTGGTTATTTTACTTTGTTTTTATAAGCTTATGCCTTAATTCTTTTATTTATACTTTTGTTTTGTTTATTTATTTTTATTTTTATTTTACACAAATCTGGTTTTCTTCCATAAGCTTTTGCATATATGTTTGTTTAAGTGTTCATGAAAACATATTTTTGTTTTAGTCCTTTGTATTTTATTTGTTTGTTTTATTTTCGTCAACATTCTTTTCATATTTAAATGTATTTTATTTTCTTTAAATCTTCTTGTTTTGTAATACAAATAAATTTCTATTTTATTATGTTGTTAGAATTTAGCAAATGTTCTACTTCCTATTTTTTTATTAAAATTTATCTCATATTATTTTTCTGTTTCTAGTTTAAATATTTATTGTTATCTTACTTTAATAATTATTGTCTTATATTATTTTATAAACTCAAACCATTAATTTTACAATTCATTTGACTTAATATATTTTCTAGTCGAATCGGGGAAACTCGCTTCCATTAAATTAATTTATTTTACAATTTTATTCAAAAATTCATTTAATTATCAATTTAAATTAAATTAAA
Source organism: Allium cepa (assembly GCA_030765085.1). NCBI lineage: Eukaryota > Viridiplantae > Streptophyta > Magnoliopsida > Asparagales > Amaryllidaceae > Allium > Allium cepa. The sequence continues at coordinate 274,381,024 of CM060946.1, forward strand.
ATCTAGGGTCGTTACAGTTTTAGCCATTCCCGGTTGATGAGGCTTAAAGCTGCGATTACCTTTATAGAAAACATTTCTTAGAATGCTCATCGCCCACCTGACGATGTGTTGAAAGCATTCAATCCATACAAGTTCGTTCCGGGTTCGAACGAAACCGAAGGCATTATCTCGTTACACTCATTTTGGAATCACCCTCAGAGTTAACGACAATAACCCTTGCGCTATGAATCTTCATCTTCACTTCAGATTCATGACCTATCGTTAATTTGGAATCAATGTGGTTTTCGGATGTTCCAAATAAGGAAAACCGGTCCCGGTCTCATCGAAATCCAAAATGTGTCTTTTAAGGCCAAGTTGTCTATTTAATCTTAACAGTTTAATTCAACATTATCAATACACACAGATAGATAATTCATAATATCACAATAGATAATCACATCATTAGATAATCAAAATTATCAACCCAATCAGATAATAATATACTATCATACTTAAACAAAGATCCAAGTCACATAGATATTATTCATCTCATATCTGAGTTCATAATCATCAAGTGAAATATTAATATCATTCATCCATAAGCAATGATTTATAATCATACCATTTGTAATTAATTTAAACTGAATTAAATTAACTACTTCTATCTCTAATTAATTTAAAGTAAATTAAATTAATTACTTCATCTATAAATCCTGCTTATACAACCATTAATCAATTATAAATTAAATTAATTGATTACTCTCTAGATATGCATCTTGATTAAACACCTTTGATTAATCATTTCTAATTACAATAAGTAATTAGTCTTTAATCAATTGCACAAGTTAATTATCCTAAATCATTTATAGTAATTAACATTTAATTACTTCATTTATATTAATTAAATATAATTAATTACATTTCTCCTTAATTAATCACCACATTATTAATTATTTCTTAATTAACCAATTCTTAATTACATCATTAATTATTTATTAATGATCTTTAATTTAGATATAAATTAAATTACTTTATTTAAATTAATTACATTGAGCAATTAATCTTTAATTAAACACAATTATTAATCATCCTTGATTAATATCAACCAATAATTAACTACCCTTAATTACATATAAATCAATTAATTATTCCATAATTAATTATCTCCATTAATTAATCCCTTGATTAATTTCAAAAGTAATTATCCAAATTACTTTATTGACACATCATCTTTCACTAATTACATTCAGTAATTATCATTAATTACTTCATTAAGTAATTATGCTCCATTGAATACTCTAAGTCATTTACACTTATCAATATATCAAATGATTTCCTTAAATTAATTAAAATAAATTAATTAACTTAAATTAATCATCTTATCAAAATTAGTTACCATAAGTAATTAATCTCTTAATTACTTTTGTCAAGTAATTACATTTAACAATTTACAATAGATTATCTAATTAACCTAATTAATTATCCAAAATTAATCATATATATTAATTAATAATTAATTGGCTACATTAACTAATAACATTTCTTAATTTACTTCTTAATTGATCTTTAGTTATAAATCAATTTAAATTATTAACTTGAATACATAAGTCATTCCTTAATTACCCTGTTATCCTTAAGATAATTTATTTCTTTATTAATGACTTCATTAACATTACATTTTGAATTTAAATTCAAATATCATTTGAGTTGAAGATCCAAAATGATTATAATTTTAAACTCAATTTAAAATCTTTTAAATAAATGTAAATAACATTTATTATTACATATGAACTTATATAAGAAAGACTTTTAAATTAAACTACTTGAATCTTAATTCGAATTTAAATTTCCAGAATACATTAATATTTTAACTTGCAAATCTCAAGTTAAACAATATATTTACTTTCCATTCAAAAATCTTTACTCAAAGAATTCTCAAAATCAAGTTAATTTTTATTGAAACAATTTACTTTTCAAAACTATTTTATTTGAACATATTCATAATTAAAACTGAGTTAAGCTTTCAGATTTTGAATTCTAAGTAAACTTGAATTCCCTCAATTTATCTTGATTCAAAAAATTCGATTTAAACTCTCTATTAACAACTAGAATTAGGAACTCAATTTTAAACCCAAATCCATTTTAACTTTACGATTCAAATATCCATTCGAATCTATACCTTTAAAAAAATTCGATTTTAACTGCTGCAACACTTTTGTTTCAGGTCTAATTTTAAAATCTGGAAACTATCAGGTTTTAAACCTGAAACTCATTTAAATATTTTAAAACTTCATTTTATATTCAAAATATAAATTTGAATTCATACTTCAATTCAGATTTTCACTTTGTTTAATCTTAGTTGACAAATTTAAATTCAAATACATCATGATTAAAACTAGCTTACAATTAATTTTGTTTTAAATTTGGTTTAAATTTAAAACTACAGGTAGTTTATACAACCTGTAGCAATTCAACGCACACCTGAGACCAAAACAAAGTGCTTCGGGTCAACTACCTCCCTGCTTCGAGTAAATAGTGCAAATAACCCGAGACTTCCCCGAGCCCAAAACCCTGCACACTAAAAAAAACTGTGACAGTTCAAAACCTGGAACCATCTCAATTTCCAACCCACTTCAATGCTTCGAGTTCTCCATCACCTTGCTTCGAGTCATCTACTCGAGTGACTCGAGTATATCCTGAGTTCAACCCACTGCACACACACCCAAGCTCAACCGAACTTCAATGGCACGGTGCATGTGCACCGTGGCCCCTGCCAACTCCGGCCATCCCTAGGAACGTCAACACATCGCCAACCACCACCAGATAACACCACGGCCACCTAAAATCCATCACCACGCCCTAAACAAAAATGAGCAGAAAAATGGCAATACATGGAAACAGTACAGGCCCCTCCACCCAAACCTGCCATCATCGAGTTCTCCACCCTCCGACCATATGAGGGTCTATAACTTCGGCCTCTTCTTCGACTACAACCAAACTATCACCACCCCAAATATCTCTGCACTCGATCACCTACAACGGCCGTGGCGATTGATTCTTCAAAGCACAACAAAGTTTAGGGTTCTAGAGGAAAACCCACTGCCGCATCTCCCCTGATAGACTTCATCACTGCCACCTATTTTTCCCAGTATCATCGATCGCTTCTCCATCGACCTAAAGAATCCCTACCCCTCCAGTCCACTTGATCACCAGAAAAACCCATATACTCATATTTCATTTAAACCAGAACCACTCCCTAAAACCCAAACTAAAATTTATGATGTTTAGTTCAAAAATTATATTATAGTTGTTGTTTCCAAATTTTTAATACTGGATCTCTAAATTACAAGTTTGAGATTTTACATTGTTTATCAAAAACTGTTGTTTTTAGCTCCCTGAGACACTAAGACTTGGAGTTTAACTAAATCAGGCTTCTAAACATAAATACATAATAAATCAAATAGCTTTTGTTTGTAACTAAGTCCTAATAACAATTTACTGAAGAGAATTATTAATTTAAATCTAAAAGAAAACTGGAAACTAACAGAGGATGTTTAAATGGACATAAACATGCATAGGCAGATTCATTTACATATATACATACCACAACATTTATCACAGAAAGCATATAACCATATTCGTCCTTAGATTTAAAGAAAATAATGTTACTCACCTTGCTTTTGGATGGAGACAGAACATTCCCTTTTTTTTCTTTTTTTTTCTGAAACAATTTGAACATTAAAACCGGGAATGTTTTACTTGATTTTCCTTTGATTCTTCTTGCTTTCCTCAGTTGTAATATTACTTTAGTTTGTATAGATGAAAATATTTGCCATTTTTCTTGTTTCAGGATTGATATCTTTTATGAACGAACAAATATAATATGACATATATAAAGAAGTTTTCAGGGAAGGTAATAACTGGGTATAGCATTTTCTTTGATCAGATTGATTTTGTTTTTATTAGGCAAAAATCTTTCTTATGGAGGCTGAAATACACTCGAAATGACTGTTCTTAGCAGCTAAGAATTTGTGTCATTAATGCTAATGTACTTTGTGTCTCAATTTACCAAATTTTATGCTTAGATATTTTATTATGTTTTGCATACTTGTTTCTTTTTACTATTCTTGCCTGCATCTTAATTTGTAAGCTACCTGCAAAATCTTTTTTTTTTTTTAGCTTTGCACTTCTCTGCTCTAACCTGCAAAATGAAATTTTATTTACTTTGCTTTTATTGGCTTGCTCTACAAACTATCTTATATGTTAATTTTGTTTACTCTTTAGCTTGCATATCTAATTTACAGTCATGATTACTTGCCTGCATACTTTATTTACAAGCTACTTGCATATGTTTGTTTTATTTCTTTTACCTGCTTATATATTTGCTTTGTCTTGTAACTTAATATTTGTATTATATTTATTTTCTTTTATTCTGTTTCTCTAACCTGCATATGTTTAGATATTTTATGTACTTTTACTTTGTTTTGTCTCATAACTTTGCTTTACTTTTACTACTTGCCTGGGTAATGTTTTTACTTATGTCCAAATATATAGAGTTGTTTTAGTCTTTGCTATGAATTTAGTCTAAGTATTTAGTTCTATTTTCTAACATGTGTGTTTACTTTTATTTTTCTTATATATTTTTTAAACATAGACTAACAAACATTTGATTACTTATTATTATTTTATTTTATACTTATATTAATATTAATAATGTTTATTTTAATTTAAACATTTTGAAACCTTTATTTTTAATTTCCAAATCATAACTTTCATTCAAACACACATATATAATTAAAGTTGAAATAACAATTTTGTTTAAAATCCATTTGTAAAGATTTGCATTATTAATAGAGCTCATTATTAAGTCAAAATGATTTATAAAAGGATTTATCTCTTTATTAATAAACTACTTATTTTTATCAAGTTAAATTTTGAAACAAATTGAACAAACCTTTCGCTAAACTTAAATGTAAGCTAAAATTATTTTAAACAAACTAAACATAAATCTTGAGTAATTTAAAATCATATGGTCATTTATTAAATAGCATAATATCAAATTTCTAAATTATCAATAATATTAGAATTAGAAAACATGTCTATTAATTAAATTTAAAACAAAGATTATCCATTTACAATATATACAGATATATACATTATAAATAGAGAGCAATGTGATTAACTTTTAAAAGATAAATTATCAGTTAAATATTTATTTAAAAGAAGATTATTAAATCAATTCATATATTATTAACAAATATTATCAAATCAATTTAATTTTTAATGTAGATTATTAAATTGATACTGTCCCAAATTTCTGGGTTATCACAATCCTCCCCCCTTAAAAGAATTTCGTCCCAGAAATTTAAAACAAAGGTAATTTAATCCAATTAAAAATTTAAATTTTGAAACACAAGCATATATCAACCATAAACTAACAATCATAGCAACCAATTCATCCAAACAAACAAATCTAATTATCCAGACAAAATTCCTAATAGAATTTTCTCGAGTTTCCCCAAGTATAAATACCGGGGTACTCGCTCTACAGAATCCAAACAACCAGTACTACTAAGCTACAGAGCTTCCCCTCATCTAGATCTACAAAACAAATCAAAATATCAGACCAAACTCAAGTCTGACCCAACAACCGAAATTCCCTGAACTGCTGACTCTAAAATCAAAGATAAATCTTACACGTACTCCCTCAGAGATACGTTAAACACTCCGAATTCCAGTTATCCAAACTGACAATCCAATTCTGAAACCAAACACTTATCCAAAATCAAATCTCCGACTTCGGAATCCAAATTCTTCCGTCTTCTATCCACAAAACTCTTCGGACGATCCTGGGCTTCCTTCATCCTTACTGATCAGCTCAACTCTTGCTGATGTCCTTATAAACAAACTGAACCAAAGACAATCCAACAAATTGATCTTTCCAAGATCAACCAAAACTCAGAATATAAGTCTATTCCAAATCAGAAAATAGAACTCACTTCTCGCATCTAGAAAAGATAGAACATGAGTACTCCAAACTGGCCTCAGATTCTGAAAAATTTCCTGTAGAACTCTCTAATCCAAATACTGCAACATCCCAGTTGCTTCCACTTTAAACCATCTGCCACCATGCTTCCACTGCGCACCTCTGACTGAACAGATGAAAATGCTGATGATGATCTCGAGGACAAACTGGACAACACATTCCAACATTAGGATTCCACAGATAAAAAAGAAAACTCTGAAGTTCCTCCAAAATCCGAGCTACTTCACCAAACTCAATTTCCAGATGTTGACAAAACTCTAACTTCCAGAAGACATCTAGAAAAATCTCTGAAACCCCAAAAGAACACCCAAACCATCGCAAGTCACTTTTGCGATCGATACAGCCAAATTCCAAAGATACTGCTTACACTTCTGTGGCCAATCCATCGAAGAAACGGGTCTACATAATTACTACTGAATTCCATTCCAAAAAACCTGCTAAGCCAAAAGATCTCTTGCCAACACCGAAAACATCCCAAGCTGCATTGCTGCCACAGATGCTAAGATTTCCTATCCAAAGCTCTTCGAGAAACTCGGACCTCAAAACAAACAAAACACCCAGCTGAGCACAGCCACAACACCGAAGCAGTCACTCTTCCTTACTTGTTCCAAAGAAACATCGTCGGAGACATCCGTAGTCACTGTGTCTCATCACACAGCTACTACACCTTGATGTATCAAAATACCTTGACTTACTTCTGTCCACCCGACAGATCCAAACTCTAGCTCAACCAAACTCTTACACTTCAAAGATGAACTCCGAACCTTAACAGGTTTCCTTCAGAGATCAATGAAATCCTTACACCGTCCAAAACTTACTCGAGACAGTATTAGGCCTACAGTCTCGACGATTACACTTCCAACCATTGATAGTTGTGTTGCACACACCACCACCCTATATACCTTTATAGCTTATTGGAAAACCCGAACAGGTAACCCAACAATAGGTAGAAATAAATATATATATATATATATCAAAATTACAAATACGCTCTCTCAAGAAAGAAATCACTCAAGAGCCTAGGTATTCACTCAACCTAGCGCTCTGATACCACTGTAACGACCCGACTTCCTACGCCTAGGAAGACGTATCGTTCTTGAAGAAAGAAAGGGATGAGAAAATAGAAAAGATAGAAAAGAAAGAACAGCAACATCAGAATCACACAGCGGAACGAATAAATTATAATAATCACAAAAGTATTTATATAATATACAACATCAATCAGAGTTATACAGATAATACATCACATACTAGACTGTTATAAACACCTGCCTAGTTATACAACTCGATACACAAAACAATTCAAATAAAACGACTCAGAGATACCAACACAGCGGAACTATATATATATCTACAACGCTGTAGCCACCTGCTCCATTACTCCTCCAGAATTCGTCAAAGCTAACCTGAATCCCTTGGCTACCCGTAAAAATTTAGGTACCCGAGAGTTTATGAAAAACAAAAATAAACTCCGGGTCAGACATGGGTCTGGTATGAGTAACAGGTTAAAATTGTTTAACTTTGAAAATCTTTTGAAAACAAAAGGTATCACGTAAGACTTCCTACACATAAACATGGGAAAGTTTTTACGTTACGCTAACTAAAACATTTGATAGGAAATTCTGTGATATTATAATAGGTCTAGGGTTTTCAAGTAAATAGAAAATAGCCGAAATTGTTACATTCATTAAATTCCAGCTACTAGCCACAAAAGTGGGTAATACAATCAAAACCGTTGCCACTTATTGGATTGTGGATTCCATACAATGGCAGGGCAACTGGGGTACCGCCCGTCACAATACGTGGCCTAGATCAACGTACCGAGGATCACTCCCGACCCCCTGCAACACAAGGCCGGAACCATTCCTAACTGAACAATCCCGAACAAGATAACCCCGCAGTTGGTGTACATCCAACCGCCCACACAGCTGAAATAAAAAGGGACATCTAGACAGGGGAAAATCTTGTCCTGCTTGGACATGACCCACCTAACATTGCTGCACCTCCCCTGTTTTAGCCATTCCCGGTTGATGAGGCTTGAGGCTGCGATTACCTTTATAGAAAACATTTCTTAGAATGCTCATCGCCCACCTGACGATGTGTTGAAAGCATTCAATCCATACAAGTTCGTTCCGGGTTCGAACGAAACCGAAGGCGTTATCTCGTTACACTCATTTTGGAATCACCCTCAGAGTTAACGACAATAACCCTTGCGCTCTGAATCTTCATCTTCACTTCAGATTCATGATCTATCGTTAATTTGGAATCGATGTGGTTTTCGGATGTTCCAAATAAGGAAAACGATCCCGGTCTCATCGAAATCCAAAACGTGTCTTTTAAGGCCAAGTTGTCTATTTATCTTAACAGTTTAATTCAACATTATCAATACACACAGATAGATAATTCATAATCACATCATTAGATAATCAAAATTATCAACCCAATCAGATAATAATATACTATCATACTTAAACAAACATCCAAGTCACATAGATATTATTCATCTCATATCTGAGTTCACAATCATCAAATGAAATATTAATATAATTCATCCATAAGCAATGATTTATAATCATACCATTTGTAATTAATTTAAACTGAATCAAATTAACTACTTCTATCTCCAATTAATTTAAAGTAAATTAAATTAATTACTTCATCTATAAATCCTGCTTATACAACCATTAATCAATTATAAATTAAATTAATTGATTACTCTCTAGATATGCATCCTGATTAAACATCTTTGATTAATCATTTCTAATTACAATAAGTGATTAGTCTTTAATCAATTGCACAAGTTAATTATCCTAAATCATTTATAGTAATTAACATTTAATTACTTCATTTATATTAATTAAATATAATTAATTACATTTCTCCTTAATTAATCACCACATTATTAATTATTTCTTAATTAACCAATTCTTAATTGCATCATTAATTATTTATTAATGATCTTTAATTTAGATATAAATTAAATTACTTTATTTAAATTAATTATATTGAGCAATTAATCTTTAATTAAACACAATTATTAATCATCCTTGATTAATATCAACCAGTAATTAACTACCCTTAATTACATATAAATCAATTAATTATTCCATAATTAATTATCTCCATTAATTAATCCCTTGATTAATTTCAAAAGTAATTATCCAATTTACTTTATTGACACATCATCTTTCACTAATTACATTCAGTAATTATCATTAATTACTTCATTAAGTAATTATGCTCCATTGAATACTCTAAGTCATTTACACTTATCAATTTATCAAATGATTTCCTTAAATTAATTAAAATAAATTAATTAACTTAAATTAATCATCTTATCAAAATTAGTTACCATAAGTAATTAATCTCTTAATTACTTTTGTCAAGTAATTACATTTAACAATTTACAATAGATTATCTAATTAACCTAATTAATTATCCAAAATTAATCATATATATTAATTAATAATTATTGGCTACATTAACTAATAACATTTCTTAATTTACTTCTTCATTGATCTTTAGTTATAAATCAATTTAAATTATTAACTTAAATACATAAGTCATTCCTTAATTACCCTATTATCCTTAAGATAATTTATTTCTTTATTAATGACTTCATTAACATTACATTTTGAATTTAAATTCAAATATCATTTGAGTTGAAGATCCAAAATGATTATAATTTTAAATTCAATTTAAAATCTTTTAAATAAATGTAAATAACATTTATTATTACATATGAACTTATATAAGAAAGACTTTTAAATTAAACTACTTGAATCTTAATTCGAATTTAAATTTCCAGAATACATTAATATTTTAACTTGCAAATCTCAAGTTAAACAATATATTTACTTTCCATTCAAAAATCTTTACTCAAAGAATTCTCAAAATCAAGTTAATTTTTATTGAAACAATTTACTTTTCAAAACTATTTTATTTGAACTTATTCATAATTAAAACTGAGTTAAGCTTTCAGATTTTGAATTCTAAGTAAACTTGAATTCCCTCAATTTATCTTGATTTAAAAACTTCGATTTAAACTCTATATTAACAACTAGAATTAGGAACTCGATTAAATTAGGAACTCGAATTTTAAATCCAAATCCATTTTAACTTTAAGATTCAAATATCAATTCAACTCTATACTTTTAAAAAAATTGATTTTAACTGCTGCAACACTTTTGTTTCAGGTCTAATTTTAAAATCTGGAAACTATCAGGTTTTAAACCTGAAACTCATTTAAATATTTTAAAACTTCATTTTATATTCAAAATATAAATTTGAATTCATACTTCAATTTAGATTTTCACTTTGTTAATCTTAGTTGACAAATTTAAATTCAAATACATCATGATTACAACTAGCTTACAATTAATTTTGTTTTAAATTTGGTTTAAATTTAAAACTACAGGTAGTTTATACAACCTGTAGCAATTCAACACACACCTGAGACCAAAACAAAGTCCTTCGGGTCAACTACCTCCCTGCTTCGAGTAAACAGTGCAAATAACCCGAGACTTCCCCGAGCCCAAAACCCTGCACACTAAAAAAAACTGTGACAGTTCAAAACCTGGAACCATCTCAATTTCCAACCCACTTCAATGCTTCGAGTTCTCCATCACCTTGCATCGAGTCATCTACTCGAGTGACTCGAGTATATCCTGAGTTCAACCCACTGCACACACACCCAAGCTCAACCGAACTTCAATGGCACGGTGCACGTGCACCGTGGCCCCTGCCAACTCCGACCATCCCTAGGAACGTCAACACATTGCCAACCACCACGAGATAACACCACGGCCACCTAAATCCATCACCACGCCCAAAAAAAAAATGCAGAAAAAAGGCAAAACCTGGAAACAGCACAGGCCCCTCCACCCAAACCTGCCATCATCGAGTTCTCCACCCTCCGACCATATGAGGGTCTATAACTTCGGCCTCTTCTTCGACTACAACCAAACTATCACCACCCCAAATATCTCTGCACTCGATCACCTACAACGGCCGTGGCGATTGATTCTTCAAAGCACAACAAAGTTTAGGGTTCTAGAGGAAAACCCACTGCCGCATCTCCCCTGATGGACTTCATCACCGCCACCTATTTTTCCCAGTATCATCGATCGCTTCTCCATCGACCTGAAGAATCCCTACCCCTCCAGTCCACTTGATCTCCAGAACAACCCATATACTCATATTTCATTTAAACCAGAACCACTCCCTAAAACCCAAATTAAAATTTATGATGTTTAGTTCAAAAATTATATTATAGTTGTTATTTCCAAATTTTTAATACTGGATCTCTAAATTACAAGTTTGAGATTTTACATTGTTTATCAAAAACTGTTGTTTTTAGCTCCCTGAGACACTCAGACTTGGAGTTTAACTAAATCAGGCTTCTAAACATAAATACATAATAAATCAAACAGCTTTTGTTTGTAACTAAGTCCTAATAACAATTTACTGAAGAGAATTATTAATTTAAATCTAAACAAGAAAACTGGAAACTAACAGAGGATGTTTAAATGGACATAAACATGCACGGGCAGATTCATTTACATATATACATACCACAACATTTATCACAGAAAGCATATAACCATATTCGTTCTTAGATTTAAAGAAAATAATGCTACTCACCTTGCTTTTGGATGGAGACAGAACATTCCCCTTTTTTTTCTTTTTTTTTCTGAAACTATTTGAACATTAAAACTGGGAATGTTTTACTTGATTTTCCTTTGATTCTTCTTGCTTTCCTCAGTTGTAATATTACTTTAGTTTGTATAGATGAAAATATTTGCCATTTTTCTTGTTTCAGGATTGATATCTTTTATGAACGAACAAATATAATATGACATATATAAAGAAGTTTTCAGGGAAGGTAATAACTGGGTATAGCATTTTCTTTGATCAGATTGATTTTGTTTTTATTAGGCAAAAATCTTTCTTATGGAGGCTGAAATACACTCGAAATGACTGTTGTTAGCAGCTAAGAATTTGTGTCATTAATGCTAATGTACTTTGTGTCTCAATTTACCAAATTTTATGCTTAGATATTTATTATGTTTTGCATACTTATTTCTTTTTACTATTCTTTCCTGCATCTTAATTTGTAAGCTACCTGCAAAATCTTTATTTTTAGCTTTGCACTTCTCTGCTCTAACCTGCAAAATGAAATTTTATTTACTTTGCTTGTATTAGCTTGCTCTACAAACTATCTTATATGTTAATTTTGTTTACTCTTTAGCTTGCATATCTAATTTACAGTCATGATTACTTGCCTGCATACTTTATTTACAAGCTACTTGCATATGTTTGTTTTATTTCTTTTACCAGCTCATATATTTGCTTTGTCTTGTAACTTAATATTTGTATTATATTTATTTTCTTTTATTTTGTTTCTCTAACCTGCATATATTTAGATATTTTATGTACTTTTACTTTGTTTTGTCTCATTACTTTGCTTTACTTTTACTACTTACCTGGGTAATGTTTTTACTTATGTCCAAATATATAGAGTTGTTTTAGTCTTTGCTATGAATTTAGTCTAAGTATTTAGTTCTATTTTCTAACATGTGTGTTTACTTTTATTTTTCTTATATTTTTTTTAAACATAGATTAACAAATATTTGATTAATTATTATTATTTATTTTATACTTATATTAATATTAATAATGTTTATTTTAATTTAAACATTTTGAAACCTTTATTTTTAATTTCCAAATCATAACTTTCATTCAAACACACATATATAATTAAAGTTGAAATAACAATTTTATTTAAAATCCATTTGTAAAGATTTGCATTATTAATAGAGCTCATTATTAAGTCAAAATGATTTATAAACGGATTTATCTCTTTATTAATAAACTACTTATTTTTATCAAGTTAAATTTTAAAAAAAAATTAAACAAACCTTTTGCTAAACTTAAATGTAAGCTAAAATTATTTTAAACAAACTAAACTTAAATCTTGAGTAATTTAAAAGCATATGGTCATTTATTAAATAGCTTAATATCAAATTTCTAAATTATAAAAAATATTAGAATTAGAAAACATGTCAATTAATTAAATTTAAAACAAAGATTATCCATTTACAATATATACAGATATATACATTATAAATAGAAGGCAACGTGATTAACTTTTAAAAGATAAATTATCAGTTAAATATTTATTTAAAAGAAGATTATTAAATCAATTCATATATTATTAACAAATATTATCAAATCAATTTAATTTTTAATGTAGATTATTAAATTAATATTATCCCAAATTTTCGGGATATCACAGTGCAGATTATCACATTTAATATATCGCTCAAATTAATATACCTTTACCTGTTTTACCTTTACGATATTTTTCATGGTTGTCTATTGTGATTCTGTCACCTTTGAACCAGGCTAAGGAACTTTGCTTTGTCGCCCGTTGTGTTTATGGAACAGCCAAAAATCCAAAGAACACTATTGTTGTTCCTTAACCTACCACCACACCTACACGGGAAATGATTTATGTGACCTATTTGTTTTTATAGGTCCATGGTTGTTATTGGCAGTAAATTTTGAAAAACAATTTTGTAAAGACCCAAAACTATTTATAATTGTTCCCTTTGGCACCCAAATTTGTTTAACTTTGAGAGATTTTATATTTGTGCCTTTAGGAACCCAAATCGGTATAGTTTTCACATGTTTGGGTCTATACCAACAATTATTGTGACTGTGTCCATATTTTCTATAAATTGTGCACATTGAATTTTCTTGATTAATCTTGTTTTCAACAATTTTAGATTGATTATATCCAAGTCCTTTTCTAACCGTATTAACAGTTTGCTTTCCTAATAGCATATTCAACGATTTTTCACTTTTTGAAAATTTATCTAAAGTCGTTGACAATTGTTGGACTTATGACTTATGTTTTGAGAGATTCATTTTCGCTTAACAATTGTGTGCACCTTTTGATAGAATTCTCTCTCCTAGTATTTTCACTTTCTTTTGATTCATTTTCAAGTGATTTTATTCTGATTTCTGATTTTCTAATTTCTTCTTCGAATGTTGGACACTTATCACACTTAGGGATCCTACTTTGATAGGTTTTTACTAATTGGTCAAGTTGTTTATTTAAATCTATCAAAGTATCTTTTTGTGATTCAAGTTTGGCATACTTATCCCTAAGCCGTTCAAAACAGCCATTTACTTCGTGGAAATAAATAAGTAATTCAGAGTGAGTGAGTTTTGATACCTCGCTTGGCTCGTCATCGTCGCTATCGGTTATATTCCCATGAAGGCATATATCTGCTTTCTCACTTTCACTGCTATCGCTTTTATTCCACGTGGCTGCAAATTTCCTTTTTGAATTCTTTTCTTTGTCGAGTTGAAATCGGGGATAATTGGGCTTGATATCACCGGGTTTGTTGCAGATGATCCTGTGTTCTTCAGAGTTGTATAGTGCTTTAATTATTCTGCTTTTCAATTGTTGATTTAGAGCTGGATTTCCGTATTTGTTGTTCCATCTTTTGAATTTCTTTATTATTAACGCCAGCTCAGCTGCTCCATCATCATCATCCTCATCACAACTGCTTTTTACAAATCCTGTTAAGCACATTTCTTTAACTGAGTTGTTTGTGGAGGATTTCTCATTGCTATTGACTTTTGCACCATATATTGCATTTAAAGTATTCCAGATTTCCTGTGCATTTTCACAACGAGAGATGAAATTAAAATTATCTTGATTAATATGAGAATATAATAAATGCATAGAAAGAGCGTTAATCGAGATAATTTTCTTATTTGTTATATCACACCCATTTTCAATAATATCCCAACATTTAATATTAACAGATTTTAAATAAAATTCCATTTTTAATTTCCAATTCAAAAAATCTGTTCCATCGAAAATAGAAGGAATAATATTGGAGCGACCCTCGACAAAAGTATTAATGTGACGCCCCACCTCTATACCCACGCTAGCCAAGAACACTACGGTGTAGTGCTGTCAACTAGCATGGAGAATAAGGCTGTTGAGGAGCGACCATCCGTGTAATTGCTTTGTGCGAGCACCGATATGCCAGATAGTAAAAACGTGCATTTCATTTCAGGAGGAAATCCGACATGCCGATGCAAACTCAAAGCTACTACACAGTGGCTATAATAGTCTAGGACAAAAATATAAAATAACAACACAGATAATATAAATGCGGAACACAGATGAAACAGAAAGTCTCATATATATATAATAACTGATGTCAGTTATAATACATTCACACGGTACATATGATACAACTACAACAGTCGACTAAGGAAGTTACATATACAAGTACATTAACGTATTTAATATACGTGAACACATATCTTCCTATACAATTTTACAGACTACTACAAATGACGACGACTACACCAAAAGATATGAAAGAACTTCATAGCTCTAGCAGCAACCCAAAGCAGAATATCTACAACCTGAAATACTCGGTCTGACCCGAGTATTAAATTCAAAAGAAAATAATACTCGGGTCAGTCTAATTCAAACTCAGTTATTAGTGCGCAGAAGCAATAATAATTAAATAATGAATAGACGACAATAATTAAACCAAATCAGAATGGAATTCAGAATATTGAATTGAAATAAACAAAACAGTTCAAAACATTTAAATATCAATTAAAATATTAAGTCGAGTAGGGCTGCAGTACACGCACGCGTGCACTGCCTCGCCACTACAGCATATGGAATATGCAAAAGATCAATTAATCAAAACAAGATAGATATCATAAAACCATACCGTGTGGCTGCAGTTCACGCTTGCGTGCACTGCCTTGCCACTACAGTGATGATGTACCCATTGAATACCGTGTGGCTGCAGTTCACGCTTGCGTGCACTGCCGTGCCACTACAGTGATGATGTACCCATTGAAAATTCACAAACATCGCCGTGAATTTCATAAGGACGAGCGTCGATTAAATTGCAGAGACAAATGCGAGGTCAAGCTCAATGAATTTTTTAGGCTCAACACAAGGCGATGAGCAAAGTAGCAAGTCATGTACACTAAAATAAAATCAAGAAACATATAAATGCACATGAAAAGGTAATGTACATATACAATTGCACATAAACAAGTGTAGTTCAATGACTAGACTAGCAAATGTAGTAAACAAGTGATGCAGGCAACAAGTGCACCAGCAAAACAAGTTGAAACAAAGTGTACAAGCATCTCGACCTAAAACAGAAACAAGGGGAACAAGTGCAACACAGTTCAGTACATGCGCAAAAGTCAGTGAAATAGACATGTACGACCAAGCACTTGCATATATAAATTGCACAGGTAACCAAACAGTGATCATCACTGTCCCAAAGCCACTCTGCTAGAACAGTGGGTAAAATCAGGCTACAACCCAAAACCACAAGCATATTGGAACATGCGGTGGCAACCAAAATGATGAAGTATATAAGTGCGGATGCACAGTGCAGCAGCAGGTCGAGCACGATGCAAATACAATAAGGCAACACATAACTCGAACAATCTCACTCAAATAAGTAGATCATAAATACTCAAAGATAAGGAAATGCAGCAGTGATACAGCTCACAACAGTGGTGAGAAAGGAACAACCACATGAAGGGACCAGGCCACCAAGAAAAAATCAAAATGGTCGAGCAATCCAAAATACAAGATAGCTCGGTGCACAGTATAAATATGAATTACGTTCATATATGTTGTGCAACCACTAAAACAATAAAAGCCGCTGTATGAAGGCAGCAAAGCCAAACTATTAACAATAATGCAATGATCAAGCTACTGACCAGACACACAACTGCACCTAGGCACTGTTACTACATAAAGTCATAAAAAATGAAGGTGGGGGCACCAAAAACATGGCACCACAACACACATCATAAAAGAACATAGAGAGTCAGTACCCAACAGAGGCATGTTCAAGTAAAACACATAGGAAAATTGAAATCAACAAGGTTGCATGCATGCATATGTATGAATACACATACATATTACACCAACTGAAACAGCACATAACATAGGTAATTGCCAAAGATAGCTCGAACAGAACCATTAAAACTGGGTCGAACCCAAAGTTAAAATGCAGCAGGCACAAATAAAGGCTAGGCAAAATTGAACAGCAAGAACAAGTCAGAAATCAGGTCAGAGAAACAAACATGTGGAACAACAACAAGTGATGTACACATGAATGCAACAATGAAACTTCTACACCAAAATGCATCAAGCAACCCAGGACAGTCACTTGAGAATATGATCTGTCTCAAAATATAACAAATACAACATGTATGCACGCAGTGACACTATAAAATCACGCTGCAACATGTACGCAATGACGACCAGGTAGCAACAGAGAATCAAGAAAGATTCGAGTACTACAAATTCAAAATCAATGTGTGAACATGTAAATCAAAACCAATGTACAGTTCGAATAAATTGGCATCAGCAAGGAGTTGTTTTATAAACTGCCAATGAACATCAACTAATCTGTTTAGTCAGACCAGGCAACCTAAACAAAGAATTTAAGGTAACAATTAACTGAACAAGCAGTAGCAATTTATACGAATTTTTTTTCTTAGTAACTGGAATCAAATATAGGTATGAACAGAGAGTGCTTGCAACAGTGGTGAAGCAATGCAAACAACAAGCATGTCACAATGAAAGAACGAAGACAGAAAATACGAAGTCCACAAAAATCAATATCAACAAAAGAATTCGAGATAGTGGTGGTCACGAAATCCACATCACAGCAAAACATTCAAACAAATCAAAGTGACCAAGTTAGACATCAATGCCGAGAATATCAGGTCACAAAATTAACATCGATAAAATCAAGTCGAAGTCGAAGACCACGAAATCAAAATAAGCCGCGAAATCAAACCAGTCGAATTAGATGTGAGTGTTGAACACTCACCTTTGTTCGAAGCGGCCGAGACCCAAGCAAGGAGGCGAACGGCGACGAGAATTGAACGAGCACGCGTCATCTTTCGTCTTCGATTTCTATGCCCTAGCTTCAAAAGGGGGAGAATGAGTGAGGCCGCCATCATTTTCTCACAGAAAATAAAAGTGGATCGGGTTCGAATGAATGAAAATAAGAAAGGGGATGGGTTATATGCTTAGCAAAATTATCATGGCCCAATAAAGAAAATGGACCACTATTTGAGTTTCAAAGCCTACCAATCTTATTAACACTTTATAAAAGAATTTTAAAAAAACTTCAATTGGTAATTAGCGGAAATATTAATCGTTTAATATCGATTGTAAATCAACGCGAAATACCTGGTTGTTACAATTAATAAAAGAAGCTATTTCAAAAATTCAAAATTTTAAAACAAAAACCAATTTTTAAAACACGATTTTTTAAAACAAAAATTGATTTTTGTAAAAAAAAATTAAAACAAAAACGACTTTTGTTCCTAGCTCCGATACCACTTGTAGGATCGATTTCACCCTAGAGGGGGGGGTGAATAGGGTGATAGTATAAATTATAGAAATTAATCGCGGAAGCTTATAAAATAATTTCAACACAGATCACAGAACAATAACAGCACAGATAATAGCAGAATAATAAATGCAGAAATAGAACGACACAGAATTTACCCAGCTTCGGCAAAACCCTGCCTACGTGCTGCCCCCAAGGTTTCTACTAGAAATTGTATAGTCCCTCGCTTACAGACGTAAACTCGCGACACCCGCTATCGACTAAATCTAACTCTACGCTCAAAACCCTGCCACAACTCAGCCACTGAGTTGCGAATTCTCAAGTTACGCCACGTAGCTTGTCCCCTAGTCACACGACTAGAAAATTAAAACGGTTTAAAAGAAAATACAATTTAAAACAATTTAAAACAAAATAACCCTATTTAAAAATTTAAAACCCTTAAAATAAAGGCCGGCCCCCTTTTATATTTTAACCCGTTCCTTTTAGTTTCTTCGTTCCTTTGCTTGTATAATGGTGGCCGTTCCTCTTGCAAATTTAGGGCTTCGTTCCTTTTCCAGATTTAGGGTTTTCGAAGAGCCGACTTTTGTCCGATCGAATATATATTTTCTCGTTGCTTGCTTTCGTCGATCGTTTGCCTCACTGTTTTTCTCACGGCTCTTGAATTGATCGAGTTCGATTACAATTTCGGTAAGTACTTTATTCTTTTTGCTTTTCTGGATTTGGCTTGCTTGAACTCGATGCATTGATTGCCGATGATGATTGGGTTATATATGCGTTCGATTCCCTGAATCTTCGATCGTATATATTTATTTGAATTTGTCAAATCCTTTGTACTGCCGCTTGATCATGCTTGGACGTTTGAGATGATTGCGACTTGTTCAAAAACATATATTTTTTGTTGCTTGAATCCCACGGCACTGATTTCAACTCCTTGGTCATCACGTTGTTGATTTTGACTTGATTCGACTACTTTATTGCCAAGGCTCTGACTTTGAATCGTGAATTCAACTTCTTTTACCTGATGACTTCGGCCATTTTGATGTAGCTCTGTCTTTGTGCATTACCGAAACACTGCTGATGTTTGTTGCTGTCCATGTTGTTGCTTGAGTCTCTGTTGCCTTGCTTCTGACCATGTTGCACAATTTCTGGCCATTCTTGTTGCCTTGAGTCTGTGCACTGGTGGTCTTCATATTGTGTATGTTGTATGGTGTCTCTACTGTGTTGCATTATTATCATTGCTACCTGGTCGACTTGATTCTCTGTTGTAACTGGATCGGTTGCCTTCAGTTGCTTGTCGAATTTGCATGTATAATTTTGAAATTCCTTTGTGCCTTGGTTATTGTCGCTGTACACTTGTTTTTGTTGCATTTTGTTTCGGCCTATCGTGTTCATGTAGTCTTGTTCATGCTGTACTTGGATATTTGCAGTTGGTATTTGAATTTCAGTTTTGTTCACTGATGCACTCGAGTTTTGTTACTTGAGCTGTTGGACTTGTTGCAGTTTGGTTTGGATTGAAGTTGCAGGCTTGTGTACTATGTCTTTTGAGCATTGCATTACTTCATGCATCATGTGTACTCTTGAGTCGCATTGAGTTGGTCTTTTTGACATGCCTGCATATTCATGTCTACTTCATATTGCTTTGTTCTGACCAGTTCATTGATACTCCTTTCTTGATGCTGCACTGTTCGCTGTTGCATTCGATCATATTGTTCATCCAATTCGTTGATCCTTGTAACTTTCTGCACATATGAACTTGCATTCATGTATACTGATGTTGTGCCCTGATTTGAGCTTCACTGAACTTTGGCCTTGAGCATTGCTGTGTCATTGAGCATTTGTTGTGTCCATATTGTATTCGATATGCATTGCTGCTATGTTGAATAACAGCTCGACCATATGCATATTACAACTTGTACATGCTTTGATTTTCAATTTACATCATTTGAACTTGCTTTTGTCTCGGCCCGAACCTTTGCATTACTTACATTTGTATATGCTCACTGTCTTTGTACCTGTGCATATATGTTTACTCTGTCTTGCATCGTTGTGTTTGCCTGTTGCACTCTAGGTCACTGGTGTACATTATTTGCTGTGCATACTTCATGCTTGCACTGTTCATTTATGTTGTCTAGACATTGTTGAGTTCTTGGCCATTTCTTTTTGATTTTTTAAATTTTACTTGAGTTGAATCCAGTTCCAAAAACTCGGGTTTGACCTTGTGCTGCTGACGAGATTTTGAATATATTGCACCTGAGTTGAACCTATCTGTATATTTGGGTTTGACCTTGTGCTCACCTGTCCCTGTAGTATTATCAAGTGTATATCGGTGTGCACGGCCTTGTGGCATATACAGTGATACACTGTGTATGTCACAAGTTGTTCGTGTATGACGAATTCAAATATGAATGATGACGAACGACCCAAATAACCGAGGCAAATATTATTTTCAAAAACCATATTTTATTTTATATCGCAAAAATATTTTCTTTTCAATTTTACTGCGTTAGTGAATATTTTTGCAGATTGCTCAGATGCTGGATTCTAACTGGAATGAAGTTGAAGATTAACTACGAGTGTGAGTGATATGTAGTGAGGAATTTATTGAATTGTGATGTAATTGTAATCAAAATTGTATATGTATAGCGAGAGCTTGAATTTGTACTATCAAAATTGAAATAAATATTTGTTTGAATAAAATATTCGTTTGAATTCAAATTCCGTGTTATTTATTTTATTCAGCAAATATTTACTTAATCTGCGAAAAATAAAATAGTACATTATCAAATACATTTAAACGAATGTATATATGTTTATTATCATCAAACAAAAATCATATAAGCGCATATCCAATAATACTTCCAACGGTTTCCTTTATTTCATTCATTCGAAGCTAAGTATGTTAAACAAAATAAAAACATTTATGCATTTTTACAACTTAAAACAAACTGAACTCAACTCAAGAGGAGATCAAAAATAGATCAAAAGCTATCATCAGTTTCAAGATCTTTGTTTCCTGTTAAAAACAAATCAGGTGCGTAAACATTATCTTTAAAGATCTAATCTTTTTATAAATATATCAGTATGTTAAGGGTAGTAGGAGCGACAGTATAGTGTGCGGGGCATAGAGATGAACGTATATGTGTATGTTTGGATACGAATGCTTTGAATGCCTATATATATATTCTTCTTTCTCTGCTTCTCCTGACATGTTCTAGGACTTCAAAATTTTTAATTCTCTTGTAACGATCCAGAATTTCTGTCATTTGAAACTCGTATATTTAACTGATTTTAAATATTAACAAGTAAAATTTGTAAGTCGAATAAATTTTTATATTGAATATCTCGATTTAATTGGATAATTAAATCGATAATTTAGTATTTGAAATTACAAAATAATTGGAAATTGGGTTTAATGTGATTAAATTTGATTTAAGAAGTTGTATTAAATCATATTGGAGTTAGAATGATGTTATAGAACTTTTAAAATAGAATTAAAAGTTAAATTGTAGAAATTGAATATTTTAATATTTAATTGACGAGTAAAAATAGCCATTTTTCAAACAATCTCGGAATTCAACGAAACTAGTTTCATCAGATCCGTAATGCTATATTATTGTATGATTTCAACTTTCGTGTCAACCGGATTTACGGTTTGTCCGGGGCAAGCTAAAACGCACTGAAATCGGTTTAAGTGAATTTTAAATTTAAATAGTCGATTCGAAAACCTATCTTCCAAATACGATCGAATTGGCTCTCGATATATATTCCATTGCATTCGGAATAGGGGTAAAACATTATAAACGCCAGGCGGCATGCTTCGTTTGGAGTTTGGAAAAATTCCGGATGAATAGTGTTTTGAGAATTTTCTATAAAAGGACCCATTATCTTCTATTTGCAAACCCTATCTTCCTCTAAGCCCTAGCCGCCAGCAAACTATCAGTGGCCGAAATCTTCAAATTTTACCTCCTCGATTTCTCCCAATCCACGCCTTATTTCAAGAAACTTCCATCTGGAAATTTGTGGAGCACGATGAGGTCTTGAAGATCAACGGTGGTGATCAATTTATATTGTATGGATCATCGGGAAGTTGCATTGGAATGCGCAACGTTCATGCACGTCTTTCGAGGCTGAATCGCAATCGAGTTCGCCGTTGTCGTGGCTGCTAGTGGAGCCTGTCGTTGCGGTTCGTATGGTGGTTCCTGATCGTCGTTTCGATCAACTACGGTGGCGCGATAATTCGCGATAAACGACGGCCGGTGGGTTCAATTGCATTCGAAGTCATGAGGGGGGGAAGAAGAAAGCACGTTTGGTCAGATCTACGTTGATTTAATTGTGCGGCCCAGATGGCGTTTGAGGTTTAAATATAAAATAGAGATTGAAATTTATTTATATAAATTCGTTTAAAGTTTAAAATGCCATAAGTTTTTGATACGAGGTCCATTTTGGACGAAACGATTTGCGTTGGAATTGTATGGACGAGCACTATGCAATGGATCTGGATTGGGATTTATTTGAGCTAGTGGAATTTTGGGTAAAATTAAACGCGTGTTTAATTTTATTCGGAACGAAACACTGCAAAGGTTATTGAAAACAAGGTGAGAACTTCTCACTCAATCGAATTTGTTTCGATTTAAATTTTAAATAGTTAAATTTAAAATTGCTTGACTGTATGCATGAACGATAAATTGCTATCTGTTGTATTGAAATAGACCCTATACGCCGTATATTAAGCGGAGGTCATTTTATTTAAACACATACACCGCGATATTCCACCTTGAAGTGGAATTGGTATTATATATGTACTTGGAGTAGATTTCCCGCATTATATAGCGGATGAGACCTTATTGCGCCGCATAAAGCCGGATAATATTTTATATAAACCCATGTACCGTGATACCCCGTCTTGAAACGGGATTGGTATTGTGCTAACATCTGTGGATGCAGGGAAATAGGTTGGAGGGATCCAACTGGATTCCTCAAATAATTGAATTTGTTTCAATGTTGTGTGTTGATTATTATAGTCTCTGTGTGATTATCTTTTTGATTGAAATCGTTGAAGGCTAAAATTTAGCCGAATATAATTTTAGTATCGTTGGATACCGGAAATAAATAATAATTTGATTTTTGCAAATTCAAGTTGGAAGTTTATAATAAAATTTATTTTTGAGAATTGGATAAATTTAAAAGAAGGAATTCTAAATTAATAATGTTTTATTTTTAATCTTATTGAATAAAATTTCAAAATATGGGAAAAAACTTTAATAAATGGATTTCGGGTAATATTATTCAAAGGTTGAAGAATTTATTCAAAATACGGATTTTAAAGAGTTTGAAAAATAATAGAATTGGTTTTCTTTAAAAGGAATTTATTTTTAAAAGGAAATAAAATTTGAAACCCATTTGGGAATTGATTTTTGGCGATTGAATTTAAAGTATTTTGAAAATCCATTTGGAAACTTATTTGGTGTTTTGAAAAGAATTTGAAATCAATTGAAAAATTAAATTGTTGATTAAAAATCGTATATCAGTGGATATTTGGAAATTTAAATTCACCATGGAATTTATAAAGGAAAGGGAAATTTGTTTAAAAATAAACATTGATTTATTTTTGAAGTGTGGAAATAGATTTATGGATTTGGAACGTAAAATTAAAATAAATCCGTAAGGATTTAATTAAATTGTTTTAAATGAACAATTTTGAAATAAGAGTGTATTCTCCATGGAAAGCCGAATAAAATTTCTGAATAGCTTTGAAATATATATATGTGTATGTATATATATATATATATATAATTCTAGAATAGGTTTTGAAAAGGATACTTTGGAGAAATTAACTTCTTAAGTTGTTTTAAATCCTTTAAGTAAAGATTTATTAAGTTGATATAGAAATGATTATTTCTAAGATTTAATAAATAATTGTTTTAGAAAATAGTTATTTAAATAGTTATACTCTATCTACTAATTTTATTTTGAGAATTAGTTTGGACTTAAGTTATATGTAATATTGGTATACTATTTTTAAAACTAATATTTTAAGTAAAGTGTTTAAAGAAAAATAGTTTTATTTCAAAATGTTTTCCCCGATATATTTTGGATGAGTGTTATAAATTATAATAAAGTATTTGAACTCGGCAGATTTTCAGTGAAAATGAATAAATATTTGGAAGTGTTTCTGCGTAAGGAAAATGATTTGAAATTTGTTTTCAAAAGTTGTAAAGGTGAAAAGTGATTTGAAATTTGTTTTCAAATGGTTCAAATGTGGAAAAATATATCTTGTAAATATATTTTTGGGAAATAAATGATTGGGGAATTATTTAGAATCTGGTGATGTTGTGCATATCTATTGATATTTAAATAAACGACTATCAATATTTACCTTTAAATGGGTATTTGTTGTGATTTGCTTAAATTTGAATGCTACAATTATTTTAAAATAAGCGCTCGTTATTCGGTTTAGCCGGGAGAGGACCTTTGGGTCATAAATCCCATTCCGAATAGTGATACGTCGTAATGGATAGCATTTGAAGACCGGTGTTGAGGACCGGATATTTTCGAAAACGGAAGGATTACCATCGAATGTCTCTACATCAGCTAATCTCCGATATAGAGATTCTATCACCCTTTGTGATGGAAGTCCAGACGTGATTAGTGAATATCCGGATTGCAAGGGCTTCTTTGGAAGTGCCTTTGGTTCCGTTCGATTACGGAACGGACTTGTATGGATGTGTGTCTGACGTTACAATTTGAGATGTAAAGCTGGTTTCTATCAAATACATTTCTGTTGGTGGCGGAGAATTTATTCTCTTAGCTTAACACCCTTCTCTAAGATGTACGAGCTCAGGTAGTTGATGGTTACTAGTGATATATTCCCAATTTGGTAATGTGGCATGCTGAGTGTTGCTGATCATTTTTTGATCAAAGCGTAGCTTTGTGGACGAGACTTCGTCGGACCTCACACCCCGGAATGGTCAAAACAGGAAAGATGCAGCAAGGTTATAGAGAGTAGCACCCCTTGGGGTATGTGCATTTCCTTCTGGATAGAAGTGGTATCATGGTATGGAGCCCAGATACTTAACTTATGTGGATATCGCAAATATATATGACTTTGTGATTGTTGTTGGTTGAGGATCCTCGGATAAAGGTTGTTTACAACCGGGGGATGGCATACTCGTGGTAGTAGTTACCTACTTTTGCAGAGGTAACCCGGCCTTGTGTTGACAGAGATCCGGTTAGGTTCTCGAGGCATCTCTCCAGAGGCGTACCCATGTGGCAATGGGAAGTTCCTTGGCCTGACCATTTGTTGGAAAATCCAAAGACACAATACGAGCCCTGTATGGTTTTAGTTGTATAACCTGCCATGGAATGTGGCGGTAACCTGCTATTGAACATGGTAGCTATGGTAGGCATAGTTCAGAATGTCTATGTTAGCTAAGATTTATATTATACTTTCGAAATTTTTTCTTGCACTTTGCACTTATAGTAATAATATCAAAGAAGTTTGCGTATCAAGCATGTTTGACTATCATATGGTAGTTACATTTTCTAAAAGCATTGCGGATCTATTTTAAAATATTTCTTTGATTGTTTTAAAAGACAAACTGTTTTTAAGTTCTCACACCAGTCTCATGACTGACCTGGAGTTTATTGTTCCCTTCTTAAACTCTGGGTGCCCACCAATTTCCACGCGGACAGCCTAGAGTCAGGTTATCAAGTCATTCTGGAATTCAGGAGTTGCTATGGAGATCAGGAGCAAGCTGGATGGCGAAACGTATCACTTGTATATGATATTATCTTTTCCGCTATGTATCCACTTGTAAGGACAAGTTCATATAATTGTCCAGTTGTGTTGTGTTGTAAGTTGACTCTGATGATGTAATATATAAAATGTACAGTTCTTTTGATTTAAAGATTATTCATTTATCTATTATATGTTGTTCCGCTGCGATTGTGAGATTCTGATATTGTTTCTATTGCTTCTTCCTTCTTTCTTCTTCTACCTCTTCTTCTTTAACCCTAACAATTCAGTTTTCCGGCCTTCGATTGCTCGACAGTTGATACAGTGGACGTGTTAATGTCCACTTTCGGAAGTCAAAAATTTCGTTCGTTGCATCTCTTCACCTAGATAGTTTTGGTCCATGATGTTGAAAGGTTTTTGTTGTATTAGGATGTACCAAATTTTTAGAATCAAATTCATGAGATATCATCCAATAGGAATACTATGAAGAAGATGTATAGTAGGAGGATGATTATTTCGAAAAAATCGACCACTTTAATTCATGTTTTCATTGATGTAAACAGAATCGACTTCGGAAATAAAGAGTTTTTGTGGTAGTTTCATGATTTTAAGCTATGTATTTAGTGGGGCATCAGGTGATGATCGAAAAAGGTTCATGGCTGATTCACGGCGTTTAGGTCGTAACTGGAGGACGAGAATGTGGCCAGAGGAGACCAAGGTGATGGCGGCCTCAGGAAAAATGGTGGCATAATTTTTAGAGCATCGCGGTGGCGGGTCGAAGTGATATTAGGGTTTAAAGCACGGTTAAGGTCGAGGTGGTTCGTCATTTGATTATGGCGTCATGGCGGCATCGGGGTGCCTCGGAGAAGGGGGAAAAGTGATACGAGAGTTAGACGCAGCTCTAGGTGGAACAGCGTATGGTCTAGTGGTCAAGGGCGATGGTGCGAGGTGCGATTAGGGGTCGGTCTTCTTTTTGGTGATGGCGAGCTCTGCTCGATTTTGAGTCAAGGGTTTTCGTGGGATTCTGGGTGACCGAGAAGGTCGAGGGTGGCAAAGTTGACTGGGCGGAGGTGTCAGCGGGGTTCGACATACCTCCGGTGGCACGTGCACATGCACATGGTGCTTGGGAGTATTTGGGAGATAAAGGAAATAAGGGAAGAAGTAAAGTAAAATGAAGAAGAAAGGAAGAAGGGAAGTTGGCCGGGAAAAAGGAATTGGGCCAGGAAAAATAAATGAATAAAAGAAATAGGTAAAGAAAAAGGAAAATAAGAGAAAAAAGGGAAAGAGAAAAATGAAGAAAAGAAGAAAGAAATGGAAATTTATATAAACATATACATAAACATATACATATACATATACATATACATATACATATACATATACATATACATATACATATACATATACATATACATATACATATACATACATATATATGTATGTATGTATGTATGTATGTATATGTATACATTTATATGGAAACTTATATTTCCTTCCTTAGCTAAAATTTTTTGTAATAACTCGGGATTTCGCATTAATTAATTTTCGTCATTAAACGATTAATCTGTTGGCTATTGATGTTGGAAGTTTTTAAACCGGGTTGAAATTCTTTTAAGAAATTTTTTTAAAGGGGTTATGCGGGCTTTAAATGAAATTTGGCCCGCGATTTCTTTTGTTAGTGGTACCATGTTATATTGGAGTGAATACCCAGTCCTTCATTCATTGACTTCTCTTTGAAACCCTAAACTAAACATACAAATGAAAATTTAATGGCGGCTCGTTCTTTCGTTCGTTCCTCTAAATCAAATTAGGGTTTTCGTGTAATTCGTGGATGCCGATTTCGAATACTTCAAATTGTCGAGTGCCTCCATTGATTAAGTTTGGCTTGATTAGGGATTCAAGACCCTTGATTCCGTTCACCTCGTCCATGCTGGCTTCGGTTGTGGTTTTAAACTCGTCGAAACAAGGTGAGTGAACTCCACTCACATTCTAATTCAAGCTGTTGTTTTCGTAAAATTCGAGTTTTTAATTTTGAGTTCGACTGAGAGTTGCTTGATATCGTCTTGGTCATTTGATCTTGTTTCGATGTTGATGATTTTGCTGTGATGATTTTTGGGTTGTTCGACTTTGGCCATCCTTCGGCACTTGACTTTGTTAAAATTTGTACCTTGGTTATTTTTGTTTCTCTGACATTTTTAATTCGATTGCCAAGGCGTCGAGTTTGTTTTCGTTGTCTTCGACTTTAACTTGATTTTGAGATGGAAAGAATAAGTATTGGTTTTGTTCAACTTTGCTTATGTGATATTTCTGATGGCTTCGGCCTTGATTTGAAACTTCATCGACCCGTACGCTTGAGTGTCGTTCATCACTGGAATTCAATAGTTTGTATTGGTTTCCACTTGTATACAGTTGCATTGGATAGTTCTTTGTGCTGTTCATTTTATTGGCATGTCTGAATTGAATCTGCTGCAGTGTTGTTATTCACTTGCGTTACTCATGCTACTGACTTCAGTCATAATTGTTCATGCCTATAGCGTATTTGACTTATACCTTATTTGTACACTTGTTTTGATTTTTATGATTCACCGCTTGGTCTTGAGTTTTGGTAACACTTGAGTCTTTCTTGATTCACTGTTACTACCTGGTTGTCATTACGTATATGTTGCAGCTTGATCTTATAGTGTCACTGCTTTCATACATGTTGCACCAATTATAGTTTGAGACAGACCATATTTTTCAAGTTGACTGTTCTTGGTTGCTTGATGCAATTTGTTAATAGTTTATGTGATGGTGTTTAATACACCTCTGTTAACTCGAGTGCTTGCTGCATTTCAGTTTTGTTTAGTATCAGGGTTCACCAATAATATTGGAGTTCATATGCATTTATAACCCCTTTGATTATCTGAATACCATGGCTTTGAGTTCTGGGATATATGGCTTTGCTTTGCCTTGATTAAATTGAAACTGCTATTGTAAAAAAAAAGGTTCGACCTTGATTTCGTTGAAACTTGGCTTTGCAATTTCTTTAATAATGACCTCAGCCTGACTATATTATAACTATTAAATGCTTTGAGTTTCATCATGATTGCCCTGGTCTTCAAGGAGGTGATGCACGCATATATTTTTTGAGTTGTTTTGAGTCTTCACTGCCACCATACTTTCACTGTTTTATGTACCTTATCCATGATATGCTGTGCATTTTCTTTCAAATATAGTTGCAACATGTTGTGGTTGCAGTTTGTATTTGCTATGCCCTAGTATTCTTGTGGTGGCTGTAGTTTTTGTTGCAGTTCTGCCCTTGTGATCTTGTTATGGCTGCAGTTCCATTTTGTTGCATTTTTGGATTTGTACTGTCTGGAGCTCGAGTACTTTTATTACTTGATGGCATTTGGTCTGTTTCACATGTACATTTGGTGCATGTCATTCTGCTTTCTGCTTGATACACTTGTCTTTGTAATAGTTGTTGCACGGATATTGTTGCTGCACTATGCAGTAGCCTTGCTTGTGCATTTATGTTTTTGTGATAGTATTGTCCAGTTGAGTTTGAGTCGTATAGCTCGAATTTGATCTCGAGGTGGTGCCATTTGCTTTTGTTTCATTGAGCTTTTGTGTATTTAATCACTGTAGTGGCGAGGCAGTACACGCGTGCATGTACTGCAGCCCTACCAGAATTGAGGTTTTTAAGGGATATTTCAATTACTTGAATTGTTTTGTGTCCAATTCAATATTTTGAAATTGTATTTTGGTTGATTTGATCATTTTGTTGTTGTCTAATTATCTAATTGATAATAAGATTATGAGTTCCTAATTATTTATTTAATAATTAGATTTTGTTGTTCATTGCCGTCTAGGCAATTCTGTTGTTTTCTAAATTATCTTCATTGATAACCCTTTCATTTATCTTCGTTGATAATTTGAAATTCCTGATTTGTTGTTTAACACTGTTACGTGTTATATTTACCGTTATCCGATTTCCTTTTTAAAGGATTGGATAGGTGAGATTTTTGTGACTGTCGTCTATTTGTTATTTAATTATTATTACTTCCATGCATTAACAACCAAGTTTGAATTAGACTGACCCGTGTATTATATTCTTTTGAATTTAATACTCGGGTCAGACCGAGTTATTTCAGATTGTTGATATCTTGATTTGGGTTGCTGATTGAGCTATGAAGTTTCTTTATATCTTTTGGAGTAGTCGTTGTTATAGTATAGGATGTTATTTATTCATGTATATTATTGTCAATAATGTACTTGTATATGTAACTTCCAATGTCAACAGTTGTAGTTGTATCATATGTATTGTATCACGTGTATTGTAACTGATTTCAGTTATACATATATATGAGATTTGATGTTATCTGTGTTCCGCATTTAGTTTATCTGTGTTAGTATTATATATATTGTCCTAAACTATTATGAACCATCGTAGTTCGTTTTATACTGAAATTGGGTATGTCGATAGGAGTAAATAAATAAGAGATGAAAAATAAAAATATATACCACTCCTATCGAGGTAACCAATACTAGTGTAAGGCCCAACTACAGATGGCCGCTCCTATCCAGCCTTATTCTTCGTAATAACAGACGGTATTTCTTTTAATACTCTTTGTTATTGTGAGCATAGAGGTGGGGCGTCATAGTTGGTATCAAAGCTTGGGGTTTATGGACATAATATAAAACATAACTTGGATGGAACATGTGTTACAACCATTTGTCGATGTTTTATTGTGCTTTGAGTCAAAACTAAAGTTTTGAAATTTTGATGAATTTTTTTAAATATCTTTATTTAAAAATAAAAGTGAATTTGTTTTTTAGTAATTGATTATTTTGTGTTTTGTTTATCAGAGTGCGCAGCGGAAACAGTGAGACTACCTTCGCTGAGTACAGCTAATAACCCTTTTGATTTAAAAATCAAAATATGAAAATGAAATAAATTTCATTGTGTTACTACATAGATGTGTTTATTTCGTTTCTTTGAAAATTTCAAATCCGATTTGGGGATCCGAAGCAATTGTAGTTATGTGATTTTATTGAGATTTTCGCTGTTTGGAATTATCTTCATTGAAGATATAATCGATCGATTTCTTTGTTCATCTTGTAGTGAGCGTGCAAATATGAGTTGCACATTACTACATAAATTTTACGTTGAACCGGTGTTTGGTTTTAAATGTATTTAGTTGCCATTATTTTTATAACGGGATTTTTACACCAGTGCTAATTTTTGAAGCACGGTGTTTTGTTGACATTTTTTATGAATGAAAATTCTCTGGTATTATATTTTGATGCGAATTATTTTGATGAGATTTTGACGTATAAAAATTACTGTCGTTTTGACTTCAGTAACCGTCAAATTTTTTTAAAGTGGATTTTCAAGCGGCTATTCCGCAATGCTGATTTTGAGATTCATTTTTACGGTGTTTCGAGAAGTGCAATTTCCTTATCGAATTTGCTGCAGATGTTGCTGTTTTGAGCACGGGTTTTTCAAATCGTTTTAAAATAAAATTGTTTTCCAAAATTTCTACAGTTTGCGCTTTCAAAAGAATGAGGAAGCGATTTGAACATTTCAGCAAAATCGAGGACTATGAACCCTTACTTTTACCGATTCGCTTAATTCCGGACTTGTTCGTTTGAGAACGTAAAATGTTATTTATTTAAAATTTTTACAATTTTGCACTTTCAAGGAAACGATGAAGAGAGTTAAACGATTTAGTAAAACTCGTGGTATGGGACATGTGCGTTTGCTATTTTGGTTAATTCCGGACTCGTTAATTAAAATATTTGCTGTTTTGATGATTTTGATGATTTTCGTGTGCTTTCGAGCCACTAAGATGGACCTTCGAGTTATATATTGGACCTTCGGGTCATATGTTGGACCTTCGGGTCAAATACCAGTACCAGACCTTCGGGTCATATGTTGGACCTTCGGGTCATATGTTGGGCGCCAAAATTATGTTGACAGTGCTTGGTAGGCTTCAGCCATATGTTGATGCACGTGCGGCGTAGCTTAGACTCGCCATTTGCTGGGATCGATCCACCTTTTATGTTGATTTTCTAGTCATCTTAATTGATTTCTAGATATTTGTTGTTTCCAATTATCTGCAGGTAATTGGATATTTGTTGTTTCTGATTATCGCTTTTGATAATCGGAATTTGTTGTTTCTGATTATCGTTTTTGATAATTAGATATTTGTTGATTTGAGATTTTTGATTATCGTTTGTGATAATTAGATATTTGTTGATTTGAGATTTCTGTTTATCGTTTTTGATAATTAGATGTTTGTTGATTTGAGATTTCTAATTATCGTTTTTGATAATTAGATATTTGTTGATTTGATATTTCTGATTATCGTTTGTGACAATTAGATATTTGTTGATTTGAGATTTCTGATTATCGTTTGTGATAATTAGGTATTTGTTGATCTGAGATTTCTGATTATCGTTTTTGATAATTAGATATTTGTTGATTTGACATTTCGGATTATCGTTTTTGATAATTAGATATTTGTTGATTGAGATTTTTGATTATCTTTTTTGATAATTAGATATTTGTTGATTTGAGATTTTTGATTATCGTTTTTGATAATTAGATATTCGTTGATTTGAGATTTTTGATTATCGTTTTCGATAATTAGATATCGCTGTTTTTTGATTTCTGTATTCTAATTATCTAATTGATAATTAAATATTGCTGATAATCGTATTTATTCAGTTTTGCTGTTTTCTGATTATCTACTTGATAATTAGATTTTGTTGAGAATTTGTGAATTTCTTTCATGGAATTAAAAGATTTCTTTGGCGCCTGTGTTCTTGACCTTTATTTTTCTAGCTTAACCAGTTTATGTTAGAAAAATAATTGTTATTGACGACTTTAATTATGAAAATTGCGGGGACGCAATTTTTATAAGGAGGAGAGTCTGTAACAACCCGGGATTTCGCATTAATCAATTTTTGTCATTAAACGATTAATCTGTTGGCTATTGATGTTGGAAGCTTTTAAACCGGGATGAAATTCGTTTAAGAAATTTGTTAAAAGGGTTATGCGGGCTTTAAATGAAATTTGGCCCACGATTTCTTTTGTTAGTGGTACCGTGTTATATTGGAGTGAATACCTGGTCCTTCATTCATTGACTTCTCTTTGAAACGCTAAACTAAACATACAAAAGAAAAGTTAATGGCGGCTCGTTCTTTCATTCGTTCCTCTAAATCAAATTAGGGTTTTCATGTAATTCATGGATGCCGACTTCGAATACTTCAAATTGTCGAGTGCCTCCATTGATTGTGTTTGACTTGATTAAGGATTCAAGACCCTTGATTCCGTTCATCTCGTCCATGCTGTCTTCGGCTGTGGTTTTACACTCATCGAAACAAGGTGAGTGAACTCCACTCATATTCTAATTCAAGCTGTTGTTTTCGTAAAATTCGAGTTTTTAATTTTGAGTTCGACTGAGAGTTGCTTGACATCTCTCGGTCATTTGATCTTGTTTCGATGTTGATGATTTTGCTGTGATGATTTTTGGGTTGTTTGACTTAACTTATGAATAATTAATGGTACTCTATAATCTATTATTTAAATAAATCGTTTAATTTGTATTTTTTTAAAATATGGATGAATATGGTAAATCAAAGTGAATTAAAATCATGAGCAAACCGTTTGGATATTTGTTACAGATCGTTAATTGGGACAACGATCTATATCCTTGCTTATTTCTGTGGGATATTCGTTTTCGGATTAAAATAATGAGATTAAAAAGGTAATACATTTTTGGAATAATACTTCTTGATAAATTTCCATAAGTAATACTGTCTCCCTAAGAAATAAATTTGTTTATCTAAAATAATTTACTTGGATTCTGTGACGACCCGGAACTTTGAGCAATATCAATTTAATAATCTTTGATAATAATTAAATTGATTTGATCATTTTACCTTTATAAATTGACAAGTTAAAATTATTTTCAAAAGGTTGATAATAATAATAATTTGTTAATATCTGTCAACAATTTTCTTAACAGTATAAATTAGAAAGTTTAACACTTTTGAAAATTTATAATATTTTAATTTGGAAATATTTATTTTGGCAATTTAACATTGGCAAGATTTATTTTCCAAAAGTTAATCATAATATTTTCTATTTATAATATATATATTGATATATATTATAAATAGGAAGTTTTTAATGTAATAAAAACTTTATATCCAAATTGTAATAGATATATAAATGTATATATTATGATTTGGATTGTGTTTTAAAATTCAACATAGTAATTTTCAAATTTAATATTAAAATGATTTCTAATTGAAATATGTATATATTTGTGTATATATATTTGAAATAGGAATTTTATTAATTTGAATTTAATAAGCATTTGCAAACTTTAATAAATATATAAATTGTAATTTGAAATGTTAATTTGATTTAATGTTTTTGAAATGATATTTGAGATTTAAATTTTAATAACAAAGTTAATTTCTTATTTATTATAAACATATACTTTAAGCTTTGGTTTTAAATAAGATTTAAATTAAAGTTTCATTTGTTTTAATAGTCTTACATTTTAATTTTAACATAAGATAAAATTATTTTAAAATTTTTATATAAGGAGTTAAATTTAATTTCTCAAATTTATAAAGTTATATAGAATTGAATCAAAATATAAGTTATTGTCAATAAATGTTCACATGAATTTGCTTATGTATTTATTTAAAATCTAAAATTTGTTTATTAAAAAGATAAATGCTTAATCTTACATAATTACTTACATATATATATATAACTTAAATAAATTATAAATAGGAAAGTAACATTTATAAAACATTAATTAAACATTAAAACAACACTTGTAAACATTATAATACATGTTAAAAACACTTGTAAGCATATAAGCTTAGGTGTAAGGAAATTAAAGCATCCAAGGGGCAAATGTCAAATTCTTTTAATAATTAAATTTAAAATTAAATTGCAAAGAAAAAGCGGAGTATCATTTTCAGCAAATTCTTTCTTCATTCTCAACAAAATTACAATACAAAAACAAATGATCAAAGGAAGTAAAATCTGGAAAAAAATAAAAACCTGGATTTCTATCTAAAACAAGAGGATGAAAACAAGTTCAAACAGAGAATATGCAGGAAAGTTACAATAGCAAGAGCAAGATGTAAAACATCAACGTGCAACCGATATTAATCAAGCAACAAATTCAAGAAGAATGCAGTGAAATCAAACCTGGAAAAAAACACTTTCTGTTTTCTGCAAACAAGGTGAGTAAATGGATTTCTTTTAAAAATAGTTCTTGATTTTGAATCTCATCTTGATCTTGTGATTGATCATCATGATGTTGATGAATTATTTTTATTTAAATTTGAATGCATGTTTGAATTTTGAATAGTTGATTTGCCTGTGAAGTTAAACATATGCTGTGTAAAGTAACAGGCTTCAATTTCATAATAAAATCGATAATTCCATGTTGAATTCGTATTGGCCTTTGATGAGTAAATAGAAGTTGATTATAAACAAGTAATCTATCATCTAAAAATATTTACAGGATTTTAAAGTGAATTTTTGGCTCAGAAATTTTAAATTTACGGTAAAATCTTGATTTGGGTCAAAAAAATTTGTATTCAAATTTAAGTTTTGATTTTATAATTGGATAACTAATGGGAAATCATGATTTTTGAGATATAAATCAAAAAATTTAGATTGGTAATTAAAGAGTATTTTCGAGTAAATTGTTTTGGGCATTTCGGCCAATTGGTGGCGAACGACGGTGAACTGTGCGTCATGGTTGAGTATGAGGATCGAGGGGAGGTAGTGTTCACCAGAAAATTGCCTTGGGAATTTATTAATGGATGGCGTGGTCGGAATTGGTCGAGCTAGGGTTTAACTTCTTGTTTTGGTCGTTGTTCTTTAATTTGGTCTCGCGGCATCGAGAGTGATACGTAGGCTATCGCGGTTGGTTCTGGTGATGATGGGGTGCAAGCGGAGCTAGGGTTGAGGTGGCGAGGCGTCTCGGGTGATGGGTCGTCGGCGGTGATCATTTCTGGTAGTATTGTTTTTGTAGTTTGGGTTTGAGGACAAAATTTTGATTTTCAATCGAAACAGGGATTCTGGGTTTTGCGAAGTGTTGAAGGGGTCGAGAGAGACTCGTCGAAGACGTAGTGATGATCGTGGGTGGCCGGCGTAGTGGTGCATGGTGCACGGCATCGTGCATCAGTAGATGTTGCGCTTTGGGGAGGACGAAGGTGAAAACTCGAAGTTACCTTCGTGTACCTGATGATATTTCTCGAAGCAGGGGATAGGGTTGGAGAGAGTCAGGGTTCTCGCTTGTTTTCTTGAAGATATACTCGGGATTGTGTAAGGGGATAGCTCGGGTTTTGGTTGAGCTGGGTTTAGTTTGAAATAGTAATGTTTTAAAAGGTTTTGAATAAAGAAAATATGATTTTTGAAGATAATTCAAGTTTTAAAACAAATTAAAACAAGTTTATATATTAAAATATGGATGTTTTAAAAATAAAATAAGTGAATTTTTGAAATAAAGTTTGTATTAAATTTTATTACATAACTGTGAAAAGTTTAAAATTTTAAAAGCTTTAATGTGAATGTTTAAATTGTTTTAATTATATTTGATTTTTAATGTTATATTTTAAATTAAGGTTTACTGATTAAGATTTAGTAATCATTTATAATAAAGATTGTCTTAAGTAATTTAGAATTTTGATTAACTAAAGATGAACAAATATATGAAGATAATTAAGATAATTAAATTATTTTAATAATCAAGTGTTATTGGTTAATATTAATAATTTAATTAAGATAATGGTTTACTTAATTTAGGATCTTTATAATATAAGAAGTTAAAAGAATCATTTAATTAATTTAAATGATTAATTAAATAATTAATCAAGTAATTAATTGGTGATTAATTTCAAGATAATCACTTTAGAGTTAATTAGGTATAATTGCTTGGTGAAGTAATCAAGTGATTAATTACTAGAGGTAATTAAGTAAAAGATAATTACTTTGTGAAAGTAATTAAGTGGATGTGATTAAGGGTTAATCATCTGTGTTATTAATTAAAGAATTAATTAATTAAATTAATTAAAGGTTTAAATTATTTAATTAATGGTTAATTAATAAAAGGATTAAGAGTAGTTAATTATGTGATTAATAACTTATTAAAGTAATTAATTAAAAAGAAATTTAATTAATGAAGTAATCATTAATTAATGTAAATAACTAATTAATTTTTAATTAATAATTTAAGGATAATTAATCTAATATTAAGTTTTAATTACTAAATATAATTAAAAGTAATTAATCAAAGATGATTAATTAAAAGTAATTAATTAAATGTGATTAATAAAAAGTAATTAATCAAGTAGGTTTAATTAAAGGTAATTAATGAAGTGTGAGTAATTAAAGGTGATTAATCAGGTATGATTAATTAAATAATTATTAAGGTAATTAAGTAATAATTAATCAAGTGTGATTAATTTTAAAAGAGTAATTAAGAAATAATTACTTGGATAATTAAGAAGTAATTAATCAGGATGATTAATAAATATTGTAATTAAGGAATAATTACTGAAAAGTAAATAAGAGATAATTAATCAAGGGAGATTAATTTAAAGTGGAAAAGTAAGTGAAGTTTATTGATTAATTTGGAATTAATTAATGAATGGTAAGATGGATTGATGATAATCCAAGTGTTTAAGTAAGAATTAATTTAATTAAGGATCAATTAAATTAATTAAGTTGGATCAACCTTATGTATGGGGATTAGTGATTGGTTGATAAATATCATTGGACGAGATAATTATATTGGATGATATTGAA
This sequence comes from Allium cepa, assembly GCA_030765085.1. Taxonomy (NCBI): domain Eukaryota; kingdom Viridiplantae; phylum Streptophyta; class Magnoliopsida; order Asparagales; family Amaryllidaceae; genus Allium; species Allium cepa. The sequence continues at coordinate 274,419,063 of CM060946.1, forward strand.
TGTCATTTGTTGATATGTGATGATATGAATGTGATATATCTGAGGTGTGATATATATGCTGCTTTGTGATATATATGGATGAATGTGAACAATAGCAACTTATCTATCTGTGTAATGTGAATCATCCATTTATGTTAAGTGATATTTTTGAATATCTATTGTTTAGAACCCTTAAGTACAACTTGGACATTAAAATGGCGTTTGGATTCGGTGAGACCGGGATCGGGTTTCCATATTTGGATATCTGAAAACCACACCGATCCAAAATAAACGTTAGGTCGTGAATCCAAGTGGAGTGCAAGTGAAGACTCGAGGTGTAGGAACTATACGTCAGTATAACTCTGTGGGTGATTCTGTAATGAGTTTGATGGAATAGTACTTATAGGCTCGAGATGGTGATTCAGAATGCAAGGGCTATGGTCGTTGCTCTGAGGGTGATTCCAAAATAAGTGCAACGAGATAGTGCCTTCGGTTCCGTTCGAACCCGGAACAGACTTGTATGGATTGAATGCTTTCAGAACATCGTCAGGTGGACGATGAGCATTCTAAGATTAATTTGTCCTACAAAGGTAATCGCAGCCTCAAGCCTCATCAATCGGGAATGGCTAAAACAGGGGAGGTGCAGCAAGGCTTCGTGGGTAGCTCCCACTGGAGAGCGAGATTTACCCCTGTCTAGAAGTCCCTTTATATTCGGCTGTGTGGGGTGGTTGATTGCAACAACTGTCCGGGTTGTCTTGTTCGGAGCTGTTCAGTAAGGAATGGTTCCGGCCTTGTGTTGCAGGGGAGTTAGTGTGGCTTTTCGGTACGGTGATCTGGACCACGTACTGTGACGGGCGGTACCCCAGTAGCCCTGCCATTGTTGGAAACTGATTTTCCCTACGAGACCCTACGATTTTGTTTGTATTACGCACTTTTGTGGCTAGGAGCTGGAATTTAATAGATGTAACAATTTCGGCTATTTCTTATTTACTTGAAAACCCTAGACACTATTATAATATCACTGGATTTCCTATCAAAGGTTTTGGTTAGCGTAAGGTAAAATTTTTTCCATGTTTATGTGTGGGAAGCCTTACGTGATACCTTTTCTTTTCAAAGGATTTTCTAAAGTCAAACAACTTTAACCCCGTTTACTCACACCAGACCCCTGTCTGACCCGAGTGTTTATTTTCTATTTTATTAAACTCTTGGGTACTCATATTATGTATGAGTAGTCATGTGATTCAGGTTATCTTTGACGAATTCTGAAGGAGCTTTGGAGCAGGAGGCTTCAGCGTGTAGATATAGATAGAGTTTACTCTATGTGTTATTATGTACTGTTATTCTTGTACTGTATATTAGACAGAAATTTTATAACTGTCTAAATTGAGATGTATAGCTGTGAACTCTGATGTATATAATATTATGTATATGTTATATATTATATTTCATTCGTTCCGCTGTGAGATTTTGATGTGTTGTTGTTCTTTCTTCTCTTTCTTTTCTTCTTCTATCCTTTTCTTTCTTAAATAGTGATGCGATTTTGTGGTGATAGAAAGTCGGGTCGCTACAGTTGGTATCAGAGCATTAGATTGAGTGAATCTAGGCTCTGGAGTGGTGTCTATCTTGACAGAGCGTACTTGTAATTATATATATATAGATATATTTATATATCTACCTAATCTGTTGGGTTATCTGTTCGGATTTTCCAACATAGGTTATAAAGGTAGATAAGGTAGGAATGTGTGTAACATGACTATCACTAATGGTAGAGGCTCATATGTTGTGGTTGGAGGTGTGATTGTCGAGATTGTAGACCTAATACCGTCTCGAATAAGTTTTGTGGATTGGTGAAAGGATTTTATTGATTCCAGAGGAAGTCATTTCAAGAATTGGAGTATATTCTTGGAGTGTGAGGTTGATTTGCTCTCGAGTGAGCAAGGATTTCCAAGAGTTGAATCTATCAGCTGAGCAGAAGAAGGTGATGGTATCTTGATAGCTTCAGGAAGGAACAGCTGTGTGTTGGGTTGAAGTATTCATAGATGGTTCTGAAATGTTCTTTTGGAGCCAAATTAAGATGATGTTGAAGGAACTGTGATGCCTACTACAGTGAAGATTCGGATGTTTAGAAATTTTATGGATCTCAAGTAAGGGTGTCTTATCTAATTTGAAGTATGAGACTAAGGTCGATGAGTTACTTCATTTCGGACGTGGTCTCAATTGTTTTCCTTATGAAGACAAGTGATTAGTGTTTGGTTTGGAGCCGAGTTTCTTGAGGAGATGTCTACCGTCTCAAGGATTTTTAGTGGAATTGGGTGATAGTTTTGAGTTTCAAGAAACTTGTGGTTAAGGATGATCTTTTGGCTTAGCGGTATCTTTGAAGTGACGTTTGGAAGCAGCAGCATGGATCCGTTTCTTCGATGACTCAGAAATCTTTGGGATTCTACTATCAGCAGACCAGACAGATAGTGAAGGTTTATCCTTTTCTTCGGGAGGCTCGATAGAGCAAGATATTTGCTAGAAGTGATCTATCAGTTTTTCTGGTAGGTGAGCCATTCTGGAAAGATTGATCTCGATTAGGAAAAGCTGTTCTAGTAGGTGGAGATAGTTCTTTGGAATCTGAACTAAGTAAGATCATAAAAGTGACTTGCGATTAGTTTGGGAATCTTTGAGTATTCTTTGGTTTGAGATTGAGGCGGCTCAAGTGGAAGTGAAAGCTATTAAAGTAACCAGAGAATATCCAGATGTTTTTTGAGGAATTCAGAAATTTACCCGAATCGGAGATTGGGTTTTCTTATCGACTTGGAATCCAGGAGTAATTTTGATGGTTCAGCCTTGTAGAGGGATGATTATTGGAGCGAGAAGAAGCTGGTGAAGCAGCTCAGGATTCTTGAGGAAGGATTGACCATCTAGTTTTAGTTATGGTTCTGTTGGGATGTTTTGACCAAGGGGAATGGTCACGAAGATTTTATGAGTCGGATGAACAGTGTATGAAGAAAGTTTGTGCTCGAGTTCTTCGATAGCATTCTTATCTATTTCAGATCAGAGTTGTGCAGCGAAAGCGAGATAGCTGATGTTCTAGAATGGGAGCAATCGGGAGTTGCAGTTTTCTTGGATTAGAAAATTTCTACAGGAAATTCAAGTATGAAGGAATTTTCTGGATTTGGAAGGTAATGTTGTCGAGTGCAACTATTTGGTTATTCCAGATATGAGATGTAGGTCGGAATTCCACTAATGTTTTTGGAATAGAGTTTTGTTTTGGATTTCAGCAAATTTTTTGGGAAAGCCATTTTGTTGAGTAGGATCAGGAGATTGGTTTGATTTTATCCCTGTTTGTTTCATGAAGCAATCAGCAAGAGTTAAGCTGATCAGGAATATTAGAGGTGACTCAGAGCATCAAAAGAGTTTTACAGTTAAGAATTGAGGAATTTTTGAATGTGAAATTGGAATTTGGATATTGTTTTAGTTTTATCCGGTAAAAAGAGATATAAGATGTGGTAAAACTGGAGAGTTAGCTCCGGAGGTATTTTGGATTTTCTTGTGTTCTCTAGAGATTAGATTTTTGATCTACAAGATTGAATTGCCAGTTGAGCTGATATTTGGCAATTGAGCTGATTTTGAGTTTAGTCTAATATTTTGTTCAGATTTGTAGGATCATATGTGGGAGTTCATGGTTATAGTAGTATAGTTACTTAAGTTTCTGTAGAGTGAGTATTCTGGTATAGGTACCTGGAAACTCTTGATAAATTAGGAAGTTCTATTTAGAATTCTGTCTGGATAGATAAAATTGTTTGTTTAAATGGGTTACTATGATTGATTGTGTGATTGCTGTTTGAAAATTAAAACTCTTTTGCTGGATTATTAAATTATCTTTGCTTTTAAATTTCGGGGACGAAATTCTTTTAAAGGGGAAGGAATGTGACGACCCGGAATTTTGAGCAATATCAATTCAATAATCTTTGATAATAATTAAATTGATTTGATCATTTTACCTTTATAAATTGACAAGTTAAAATTATTTTTAAAAGGTTGATAATAATAATAATTTGTTAATATCTATCAACAATTTTCTTATCAGTATAAATTAGTAAGTTTAACTCTTTTGAAAATTTATAATATTTTAATTTGGAAATATTTATTTTGGCAATTTAATATTGGTAAGATTTATTTTCCAAAAGTTAATCATAATATTTTCTATTTATAATATATATATTGATATATTTTGTAAATGGGAAGTTTTTAATGTAATAAAAACTTTATATCCAAATTGTAAAATATATAAATGTATATATTATGATTTGGTTTGTGTTTTAAAATTCAACATGGTAATTTTCAAATTTAATGTTAAAATGATTTCCAATTGAAATATGTATATATTTGTATATATATATTTGAAATAGGAATTTTATTAATTTGAATTTAATAAGTATTTGCAAACTTTAATAAATATATAAATTGTAATTTGAAATGTTAATTTGATTTAATGTTTTTGAAATGATATTTGAGATTTAAATTTTTTTTTTTGGCAAGGCCGATGGGGTTCGATGGACCCCGACCATTTTATTGCAACACCATAGATTACATGACACAAATTACAACAAGATGAGCATGAGCTCATTGAAAACTGAGAAAAAACAAGGTGCTACAAGCACAAAGGTAAAAAAACAGGAGAAAACATGAAAAAATTTAAAAAACACAAACTTTTACATTCTAAAGTTCAGCCCTATACCTGGATCAAAGGTAAAAAGCAGTTTCAGGGAAAATTCAATTTCATGCATAATCCAAAGCCTAAAATTAGCAGCAGATTTAGCCTTGGAGACGTCAAAAACTTTGCAGTTATGCTCTCTCCATACTGCATATATAAAACTCTTCAACGCTACACCAAAAATTCTCTTTCTTTTTTGCTTGTTTCCTGTCTTTGTGTATATCTGATCCCATTCAGCTTGATTATGATTCAGGGGGCATTTACTTTGTAGTTTTATCATCACCTCAGTCCACAGAAGTTTGATCTCAGAACATTCAAAGAATAAATGCTCGATAGTCTCTGGTTGAGCACAACAAAAGGAACAGTATATATCAACATTCATGCCAATACTGACAAGCTTTGCCTTGGTCAACATAGATCGATTCAAAATTTTCCACAATGTTAAGTTTTCTCTCATGCTACTGTCTTTGTTCCAAGTTCTTTTCCACCACTTCCAGTTTTGATTAGTATTGTTCTGCATCAAATATTCATATGCCTCACAAATTTTAAATTTACCTTTTTTCTATCCCCAAACAACTAAATCAAAAGTAGGAGGCAGAGGGGAAAACTTTTTTATAGTTTCCCAATGTTTTTGAACTCTTTGATTAGAAGAAAACGTTTGAATCCCCTGAAAGTACTCAAGCACATCTCTGACTTTAGTATCAGCATGAACACCAGTCTGCTGTATTTCATTGTATGTAGGTTGCCGTCTAAGAATGAAGCCATTATCAAGCCATGGATCATCCCAGAAGCTAACATTGTATTCATGGTTGGTATTCATTTGAATGAGAGGAAGGAAGAGCTCCTTAGTCTGGTACAAACTCTGCCAGGTCCAGCTCATGTTTTGCCGTTTATTCATGTTCCACATTCTCCGGCTTTTTAATACATTTCTTCTGGACCACTCAGCCCAAAGACTTTCAGGGCAGTTATACATGGTGTCAACATGCTTTGCAAAAGCTGCCTTGTTCCACTGTTTTAAATTTATTAAACCAAGACCCCCTTTGTTCAAAGGCTTCTCAACAGTTCTATACTTAGTTGGAGCAATAAATCTTCCCGTAGTTCTGCCAGACCAAAGAAATCTCATAATAGCATTTCTAATCATGCATATTAGTTTGGAAGGTAAAACAAAAGTTCTGGCCCAATATACTTGCATTGCGAAGGTAACTGACTTAATTAAAGTCAATCTACCAGCTTTACTCAGTTTTCTAGTGGTCCAAAAATTAAGTCTTGCAGTGATCTTCTCATACATCGGTAAACATTGATTTGTTGTAATTCTTGACGTAGTGAGCGGCAGACCAAGGTAGGATACAGTTGATTGGTTACGGGTTAAGCCAGTTATTTGTGTTATATGAGTTTCCTGAGCTAAGCTAACTCCAGCAAGAATGATGTCAGATTTAAGAACATTAACCTTTAACCCTGTCATAGAATAAAAGAGTTCAAGGGTTATCATTATGTTATCGACAGATACTGTGTCAGGAGAGCAAAATATAATCAGGTCATCAGCAAACATCAACGTTGAAATCTGAGGGTCTTTACATACCGGATGCAATTTGATTTTCCCTTGTTGAATTGTTCTGTTTATCAGCCTGGTAAGTAGTTCCATGACAAGTATGAATATGTATGCAAACATTGGGTCTCCCTGCCTAATGCCTTGCTTACTTTTGAAAAATCCTTTGGCAGTACCGTTGACATTGATTGAATAAGTTGATGAAGAGATGCATTCTACTATCCAAGCTATAAAATGAGGAGGGAAATTCATGTACCCCATGATGCGGACAATACTATCCCACCGTAACATGTCAAATGCTTTCATCATATCGAGCTTCATCATAGCTTTTGGGGGAGAATTTTTTCTTTTATATCCCTTAATTAACTCATGTGCGAGCAGTATGTGGTCTAGAATATTTCTACCAGGTAGAAATGCTGCCTGGTTGTTGGATACTATTGATGGGAGGACATTCTTCAGTCTTGTAGCTATAACTTTAGAGATGCACTTGTATATTGTGTTACAGCATGATATAGGACGGTACTCTTTAACATGATGAACATTCTTGTTCTTAGGGATTAAAGCAATATTGGTATAATTGAAAGACCTATAAAGTTTACTTTTTTTGAAGAAAAGTGTTATGGCATTGCAAACATCTTCAGAAACTATCGACCAGCAAGTAGTATAGAAATATGCATTCAAACCATCTGGGCCACCGCAAGAATTAGTATTAAGAGAGAACATAGCTTTTTCGATTTCTTCACTGGTAACTTCAGAGCACAGTGAGTTGAATTTATCCTCATCAAGCCTTGACAATATATTGTAAGGGATGTCATCAATTTTTGGAACGAAGTTGTTAGTGTTGCCGTATACACTCATGAAATATTGCTCAAAAGCTTCCTTAACACCTTCAGATGTAGTTTGCAGAACATCATTCATGTCGTAGATAGTGACAATATTGTCCCTCCTCTGCTTGTTCTTGAGACTGTCATGAAAGTATGCATTGTTTTTGTCTCCTTTTTCCCACCATTTAATTCTCGCCTTTTGTCTAATCATATCATTTTCATGTGTTAGGGCATCATAGTACTGTTGAGACAAAGTAGTTTCAGTTGAAGACAGACTAGCATCGAGAACATTATCCATCATAGCCTTCTGAACCTCAACTAGCTTAGTCAGAATATTGCTACTCATTTTATCTCCTTTGCCATATTTTTTAAAAGCCCACAGCTTCAATACGTCTTTCACTTCTCTTATTTTTTCCTGCAAAATAAATAGATGATTACCATTTTTATTAATGCTCCATGCAGTTAAAACAGTAGATTTAAAGTCAGTTTCATGAACCCAAGAATTAAAAATTTTAAAATTTGTTTTTCCTCTCTCTTCCACTTCACGAAGATGAATAATTTGAGGGGAGTGGTCAGAAAGGAGAGGAGGGGGAAGATGGTTGTAAAGGAAGGGTCATTTGGTTAGGGCAGATTGATTTGCGAAGGAGTGATCAATTCTAGAAAATGTTCTGTTACCATGCCTTCTTTTGTTATTCCACGAGTATTGCATACCAACAGATTTGATGGTCACAAGATCAGCATCATTTATTACATTACTGAGAGGTTGAATCTCATTAAGGGATAATGGATTTCCTCCCACTCTATCAGAGAGAGTATGATAGCAGTTGAAGTCTCCAAGAATTATCCAGGGGTGGGTGGATTGACTCATTGATGGGATGACAGATAGCACTGATTCTCTAATAGCAACAGAGTTGGATGCATATATAAACGAGATATAAAAGGATGTACTGTCTGAGGAATCTTGTGCATGACAGTGAATGAGTTGGGAAGTGGAGAGGATAGGAGTAATTTGAAAGCGCTGGGGATTGTAAAGAATCATGATTCTACGATAGAGAGATTCATTATGGTTGTGGATAAGCTTCCAATCAGGTTATATATATTATGCTGCCTTAATCGTTAAAGAAAGATTAAGTTTGGTTTCTAGAATCGCCAACACTGATAATTGGTGAGTAGCAATGAGCTGTTTACACTGATCTTGCTTGATGACATGGTGTGCCCTCCTTATGTTCCATGCTCCAATGTGTGGCATCATTGGAGAACTCTTGCATTAAGTATTTCAATTTTCATTCTCCTTGTTACTGCCTGCGTAGAGGACAAGTAATTTGGAATTGTTGCTGAAAGGGGGGTATTTTCATTGCTTTCTGTTTCATTATCCTTGGGGGTGGTGGCCATTTGGGTTATATTGAGGGATGGTGGAGAGGGGTGTTGAAAGGATGGGGAATTGAGAGGAGATGAATTTGGTGGTGGTTTGTAGGCTATAGGTGGTTTTATGTTGGCGTAAGTAGATGGAGAAGTTGCATTTAGAGTTTTGTCATTGTTTGGGGGATTGAATGGTTTTGTTGTGCATTCTATTCTGTTCTTGTGCATGTTAGCAAATATATCAGCTGTTCTTTTGCTTTTGTTGTTCTTGTTTCTACTCCTGTTGTTTTTTCCACCACTGATGCTCTTTTCTTCAACATGTGCTTTCTTATTTTCTGTTACACATTCATTGAGTGTTGCTTTACCTGAAGTGTTGTTTTCCTTTTGTTGCTTTTGAACAAAGTGTTCAGTCACAGTTTGGCTTGGTGTTTTGCTGCTTTGCTCCCCTTGCTTTAAGTTGTTTTCTTCGATATTTGTTACAATAACCCTTTTGTCCCCCAATGTTCCACTATTGCTTTTACTTGCATCAGTCATGTTAATTGTTAATTCTGAATCCTCCAATCCAAGTAGAGCATCATATTTGTTAGAGATTAGTAATTTTCAGTTAACACCTCAACAGCTGTTTCTTCATTTTTCTCAGTTTCTCTGCTAGCATCTTCTTCAATAGTTTGATTGTTGACATCTACAGTTTGTGCTATGTTACCACTATTTTCTTTATTTATTCCTTCACACCCATCTTCCTGCTCATGACCATCTCCCTCCTCATCTTTCTTTTCTTCATTAATATTGCTTCTATCTCTTTTTTGTACTACTTCATCGTTGCGTCCTCTTTTTTGTTCACTGATCATTTCATTCTCATCTGTTACAATTTTCTTTTTACTTACACGTTGCCATTTCCTTGAAATCTTCATTTGATAGGGTTTGACCCGTTTATTGGTATGAACATTTCCTGCAGTATACCCTTTGTTGTCTTTTGCTCCATTCTTGCTTATATCATTCACTTTGTCAGTTGTACACATACTATTTTTTTCACAGCATTCTGTTGTGTGACCAAATTTATAGCACGTAACACAAACATCTGGCCTCCATTGATACTCAACATGTATTTTCTGAAAGCCATCCTCCACCAGCTTTACTTTAAACTCATTTACAAGCTACTTGTCTGGCTTCACTTCAATTAAACATTTTGCGTAACTCAACCTGGTTTGCTTCTCAGTCGATTCATCCATGCACAACATTCTTCCTAGATGACTGCACAACCAATTGATCCCAAGTGGCGACCAAGCAAATATGGGGAGATTATATAGATGGACCCAAACTAGTATTGAGGTAACTGAGCCAGAGATGTTACTGACAACAACATCATAAGGTTTAATTATGAACATCTTATTATTCATTATAATGGGATCACTCTGAAGAACTCTATGTCTGTCTTCATCACATGAGAAGTTAAAAAGGAAAACAGTACCGTCCGATTTAACTTTAACAGAGCCTTTAAGCTTCCAGTTGATCTTGAGTTTTTGTATTACAGCTGTATACGATAATGGCTTGTCCAAGAAGAAACCAACAAGAGTATCGGACCAAATCTCTGCACCAGCATCAAGAACGAACTGCGGCGGAACTAGAGCATCTTCTTCATACACAGGAATAAGGTCAACGGGAATGTACTTCCCAGCATTTCTGGGTTTTTGCTTAAACAAGGAAGTCCATTTTCGTTCACCTTGACTGGGGGAAGGAGGAGGATTGGGCTGCGGCAGTGGAGCATAATCTGGTGGCCTGGAAGGGTGTGGGTCTGGGAGGAGAAGCGGTGGTGGGAGCTGAGGAAGTTGAGAAGCGGTCGTAGGCACAGGGGTTGGTTGTCTGGCATGAGTGGTTACCATGGTGGACGTGACATGATTGATGGAGGGTGAAAAAGAGGAAGAGGAAGGAAGTACAGATAGGCATGGAGGTATGACAGTGTTGTTGGTGGAGAAGGACGGTACGATAGGGGCATGGGGAAGGACTGGTGAAGCGGACATGAGAGAGGATTTTTTTTGTATTAATGAAAACTTTGGGGCCAAGGAAACTATGTTTACCCTGGCCTTTGGTTAGACCGGGATTTATAGTGCCCGGACACTTATGTCTCATTATTGTGGCCGCTAGGATTCGAACCGGTGCCACTACAACAAAATGTAGCAACTCCACTATGTCTTAACCACTGGACCACTAGAACTTGACATAAACTTTGGGGCCAAGGAAACTATGTTTCTCCTGGCCTTTGGTTAGACTGGTTTTATAGTGCCCAGACCACTTATGTCTCATTATTGTGGCCGCTAGGAATCGATCCGGTGCCACTACAACACAATGTAGCAACATCCACTATGTCGAAACCACTGGACCACTATACTTTAATGACAAAGTTAATTTCTTATTTATTATAAACATATACTTTAAGCTTTGGTTTTAAATAAGATTTAAATTAAAGTTTCATTTGTTTTAATAGTCTTACATTTTAATTTTAACATAAGATAAAATTATTTTAAATTTTTTATACAAGGAGTTAAATTTAATTTCTCAAATTTATAAACACATGTTATATAGAATTGAATCAAAATACAAGTTATTATCAATAAATGTTCACATGAATTTGCTTATGTATTTATTTAAAATCTAAAATTTGTTTATTAAAAAGATAAATACTTAATATTACATAATTACTTATATATATATATAACTTAAATAAATTATAAATAGGAAAGTAACATTTACAAAACATTAATTAAACATTAAAACAACACTTGTAAACATTATAATACATGTTAAAAACACTTGTAAGCATATAAGCTTAGGTGTAAGGAAATTAAAGCATCCAAGGGACAAATGTCAAATTCTTTTAATAATTAATTTTAAAATTAAATTGCAAAGGAAAAGAGGAGTTTCATTTTCAGCAAATTCTTTCTTCATTCTTAACAAAATTGCAATACATAAACAAATGATCAAAGGAAGTAAAATCTGGAAAAAAATAAAAAACCTGGATTTCAATCTGAAACAAGAGGATGAAAAGCAAGTTCAAACAGAAAATATGCAAGAAAATTACAATAGCAAGAGCAAGATGTAAAACATCAACATGCAACTGATATTAATCAAGCAACAAATTCAAGAAGAACGCAGTGAAATCAAACCTCGAAAAAAACACTTTCTGTTTTCTACAAACAAGGTGAGTAAATGGATTTCTTTTAAAAACTGTTCTTGATTTTGAATCTCATCTTGATCTTGTGATTGATCATCATGATGTTGATGAATTATTTTGATTTAAATTTGAATGCATGTTTGAATTTTGAATAGTTGATTTGCCTGTGAAGTTAAACATATGTTGTGTAAAGTAACAGGCTTCAATTTCATAATAAAATCGATAATTCCATGTTGAATTCGTTATGGCCTTTGATGAGTAAATAGAAGTTGATTGTAAACAAGTAATCTATCATCTAAAAATATTTATAGGATTTTAAAGTGAATTTTTGGCTCAGAAATTTTAAATTTACAGTAAAATCTTGATTTGGGTCAAAAAATTTTGGATTCAAATTTAAGTTTTGATTTTATAATTGGATTACTAATGGGAAATCATGATTTTTGAGATATAAATCAAAAAATTTAGATTGGTAATTAAAGAGAATTTTCGAGTAAATTGTTTTGGGCATTTCGGCCAATTGGTGGCGAACGACGGTGAACTGTGCGTCGTGGTTGAGTATGAGGATCGAGGGGAGGTAGGTGTTCGCCAGAAAATTGCCTTGGGAATTTATTAATGGATGGGGTGGCCGGAATTGATCGAGCTAGGGTTTAACTTCTTGTTTTGGTCGTCGTTCTTTAATTTGGTCGAGCAGCATCGAGAGTGATACGTAGGCTATCGCTGTTGGTTCTGGTAATGATGGGGTGCGAGGCGGAGCTAGGGTTGAGGTGGCGAGGCGTCTCGGGTGATGGGTCGTCGACAGTGATCATTTTCTGGTAGTATTGTTATTGCAGTTTGGGTTTGAGGACAAAATTTCGATTTTCAATCGAAACAGGGATTTTGGGTTTTACGAAGTGTTGAAGGGGTCGAGAGAGACTCGTCGAAGCCGTAGTGATGATCGTGGGTGGCCGGCGTAGTGGTGCATGGTGCATGGCATCGTGTATCAGTGGATGTTGGGTTTTGGGGAGGACGAAGGTGAAAACTCGAAGCACCTTCGTGTACCTGATGATATTTCTCGAATCAGGGGATAGGGTTGGAGAGACTCGGGGTTCTCGCTTGTTTTCTTGAAGATATACTCGGGATTGTGTAAGGGGATAGCTCGGGTTTTGGTTGAGCTGGGTTTAGTTTGAAATAGTAATGTTTTAAAAGGTTTTGAACAAAGAAAATATGATTTTTGAAGATAATTCAAGTTTTTAAAAAAATTAAAACAAGTTTATATATTAAAATATGGATGTTTTAAAAATAAAATAATTGAATTTTTGAAATAAAGTTTGTATTAAATTTTATTAAATAACTTTGATAAGTTTAAAATTTTAAAAGCTTTAATGTGAATGTTTAAATTGTTTTAATTATATTTGATTTTTAATGTTATATTTTTAATTAAGGTTTAATGATTAAGATTTAGTAATCATTTATAATAAAGATTGTCTTAAGTAATTTAGAATTTTGATTAACTAAAGATGAACAAATATATGAAGATAATTAAGATAATTAAATTATTTTAATAATCAAGTGTTATTAGTTAATATTAATAATTTAATTAAGATAATGGTTTACTTAATTTAGGATCTTTATAATATAAGAAGTTAAAAGAATCATTTAATTAATTTAAATGATTAATTAAATAATTAATTAAGTAATTAATTAGTGATTAATTTCAAGATAATCACTTTAGAGTTAATTAGGTATAATTGCTTGGTGAAGTAATCAAGTGATTAATTACTAGAGGTAATTAAGTAAAAGATAATTACGTTGTGAAAGTAATTAAGTGGATGTGACTAAGGGTTAACCATCTGTGTTATTAATTAAAGAATTAATTAATAAAATTAATTAAAGGTTTAAATTATTTAATTAATGGTTAATTAATAAAAGGATTAAGAGTAGTTAATTATGTGATTAATTACTTATTAAAGTAATTAATTAAAAAGAAATTTAATTAATGAAGTAATCGTTAATTAATGTAAATAACTAATTAATTTTTAATTAATAATTTAAGGATAATTAATTTATAATTAAGTTTTAATTACTAAATGTAAATAAAAGTAATTAATCACAGATGATTAATTAAAAGTAATTAATTAAATGTGATTAATCAAAAGTAATTAATCAATTAGGTTTAATTAAAGGTAATTAATCATGTGTGATTAATTAAAGGTGATTAATCAGGTGTGATTTATTAAATAATTATTAAGGTAATTAAGTAATAATTAATCAAGTGTGATTAATTTTAAAAGAGTATATAAGAAATAATTACTCGGATAACTAAGAAGTAATTAATCAGGATGATTAATAAATATTGTAATTAAGGAATAATTACTTAAAAGTAATTAAGAGATAATTATTCAAGGGAGATTAATTTAAAGTGGAAAAGTAAGTGAAGTTTATTAATTAATTTGGAATTAATTAATGAATGGTAAGATGGATTGATGATAATCCAAGTGTTTAAGTAAGAATTAATTTAATTAAGGATCAATTAAATTAATTAAGTTGGATCAACCTTGTGTATGGGGGATTAGTGATTGGTTGATAAGTATCATTGGACGAGATAATGATATTGGATGATATTGAATGTCGTTGGTTGATATGTGATGATATGAATGTGATATATCTGAGAAGTGATATATATGTTGCTTTGTGATATATATGGATGAATGTGATAATAGTAACTTATCTATCTGTGTAATGTGAATCATCCATTTATGTTAAGTGATATTTTTGAATATCTATTGTTTAAAACTCTTAAGTACAACTTGGACATTAAAATGGCGTTTGGATTCGGTGAGACCGGGATCGGGTTTCCATATTTGGATATCCGAAAACCACACCGATCCAAAATATACGTTAGGTCGTGAATCCAAGTGGAGTGCAAGTGAAGACTCGAGGTGTAGGAACAACTCTGTGGGTGATTCCGTAATGAGTTTGACGGAATAGTACTTATAGGCTTGAGATGGTGATTCAGAGTGCAAGGGCTATGGTCGTTGACTCTGAGGGTGATTCCAAAATGAGTGCAACGAGATAGTGCCTTCGGTTCCGTTCGAACCCGGAACGGACTTATATGGATTGAATGCTTTCAAAACATCGTCAGGTGGACGATGAGCATTTTAAGATTAATGTGTCCTACAAAGGTAATCGCAGCCTCAAGCCTCATCAACCGGGAATGGCTAAAACAAGGGAGGTGCAGCAAGGCTTCGTGGGTAGCTCCCACTGGAGAGCAAGATTTACCCCTGCCTAGAAGTCCCTTTATATTCGACTGTGTGGGGCGGTTGATTGCAACAACTGTCGATGTTGTCTTGTTCGGAGCTGTTCAGTAAGGAACGGTTCCGGCCTTGTGTTGCAGCGGAGTTAGGGTGGCTCCTTGGTACGGTGATCTAGGCCACGTACTGTGACGAGCGGTACCCCAGTAGCCCTGCCATTGTTGGAAACCCATTTTCCCTACGAGACCCTACGGTTTTGTTTGTATTACCCACTTTTGTGGCTAGTAGATGGAATTTAATAGATGTAACAATTTCGGCTATTTCTTATTTATTTGAAAACCCTAGACACTATTATAATATCACTGGATTTCCTATCAAATGTTTTGGTTTGCATATGGTAAAAACTTTTCCAAGTTTATGTGTGGGAAGTCTTACGTGATACCTTTTCTTTTCAAAGGATTTTCTAAAGTTAAACAACTTTAACCCCGTTTACTCACACCAGACCCCTGTCTGACTCGAGTATTTATTTTCTGTTTTATTAAACTCTTAGTACTCATATTATGTATGGGTAATCAAGTGATTCAGGTTATCTTTGACGAATTTTGGAGGAGCTTTGGAGCAGGAGGCTTCAGTGTGTAGATATAGATAGAGTTTCCGCTGTGTGTTATTCTATACTGTTATTCTAGTACTGTATATTAGACAGAAATGTTATAACTGTCTAAATTGAGATGTATAGTTATGAACTCTGATGTATATAATACTATGTATATGTTATATATTATATTTCATTCGTTCCGCTATGAGATTTTGATGTGTTGTTGTTCTTTCTTCTCTTTCTTTTCTTCTTCTATCCTTTTCTTTCTTAAATAGTGATGCGATTTTCTGGTGATAGAAAGTCGGGTCGCTACAGATTCGAAGAGGCCGGGATCGGATATAAGCAATATTGGGAACCAGTTCGATCTGATATGCACTACAAATCTTTACAGGTTTGATTTTAGAACATAATAAGCTGAAATTGAATAAATTAAAGGATTTGACTATTTCAAAGGAGTAACTATATTTAGACATCATTATAATGTCAATGGATTCCATAAAAGTGTTTGGCTATAACAAGATAAGAACTCGTAGTGATGTACGAGTTGCCTTGGTTTTCAATAAAGCTTTATAACTCTAGTATTTCAAATTAAATGGGTTTACTCATGTTGTTTTCCAGCCTGACTCGGGTGCTACTTTATTGTAATGCTCGGATCACATAGAGTATTACAGAATTTCAGGCTAGGACGCTTTGAAGCTCAAGAGACGAGCTGGATAGCAGAGACTTATTGATATTATTCTGCTGTGTATTATAAACTGCAAAGTCAGTATATTGGGACAAGTTGTTATAACTGTCCAGATTATTTATTGATGGTTGTACTCTGATATCTTGTATATGTATTGACAGTTACAGCTTTTCTTGTATAAAATGCTGTTATTTGTATATTATATTTTGTTCCGCTACGATTGTGAGATTCTGTGCTGTTGTTTCTGTTTCTATCTCTTTTTCTTCTAAACCCTAATAGTCTGGGGTTTCCGGCACTCGATTGCTCGACTGTATACAAATAGACGTATTAGTGTCGATTTTCGGGGTTGAAAATCTTTCATGCCGTTACATTTTTATCAGAGCTAAACGTTAAGCGAGAACCTTAGCTCTGGTGGGGATTACTCATTAGAGATAGGGTCAGTAGTACCTTGGAATGAGTTGAGAGTATTATACGAAGGCGTGCTTGTTATTTTCTTATATAATGATTTTAAAAATGGTTTTAAAAATGATTTTTATATAAGTTTATATTTTGATATATAAAGCAATAATTTTCAAATTATTATAGTATATTAAGAAAACTGGTTGTTGTTATTAAAATGAAACAAAATCATAAGATTTAAGTGGTAATATATATATAACCGAATAGAAATTTGGGTAAGGGTTAACTATACAAATAAGTTAACCTAGAAATAGAGTCAAACCAGAATTTAAAATTCTGAAAATTTGTAGAAGTGTTTTTCAAATTTATTGAAATGAAATAAATTTACCCGATTAAATTTTTTAAAAAAAATTATGATGGAATATATGGCATGTTTGGTTTCCAGATATGATAACATTAATTATTTTCATAAATTAGGTATACTAATAAAGGATGTTTAAGCAATGATAAAGTAGAATAAAATATTGTAAGGAAGTAATAATTTAGATAAGCATGACTTATAAATTGAAATAAATTGTGAAATTTTAAATCTAAGTCCATAAAATTTGGAATTGTTTCATAGTGTTAAAAGATATAATAAATAGTATTATTCAGGATATTTCGAATATAGGAATCTTGCTTTAAAACAAAAGTTGTTTTGAAAATTTCAAAGGATATTGTTTTGAAAACCAAGAATGGTTTAAAATTGAAAGTATAACTTGATATGTAAATGAAATAAATATGTATATATTTGTGGCCATACATAATATCAAAGTTGATTTGAAATGAAACGGATTTCGAATTTTGGAAAATTAAAATGAACTAGATTTTCGCATAAATGGATTGAAAGAGTGTGTGTGTGTGTATGCGGAAAATAAAAATAAAAGATGGAAATTTGACTAATCAAAGTCTAAATTATAGGTTAGGAAGTCCCACTAAAATCCAGTTCAAGAGTATGGGATGGCTAAAAGTGAAGAATGGAAGGCAAGACGTAGTGAGCGGAGAACAGCTACACGTAAGGAACGAGAAGAAGCAATACTAGAGTACGAGAAACTGGTTAAAGAAAGGGTTGGACCAGGGCCTTATGATAATGTCACATGCTACAGATGTTACAACAAGGGTCATTACGTAGAGTGCAGTAAAACAAGGAAGGAATTGAAGGGTACATTCCAATGGTTTCGCTCTGAGATCTTATGCTTTAAGTGTCATGAGAAAGGACATTTTCTGAACCATTGCCCTAAAGTGAGAAAGGGAAACGTATGCCCATAAGACCAGTCGACGAGTCAACCATTTGCTACCATTGTAAGATGATGGGACATGTCGCTAGGAATTGTCCTAAGAGACGGAAGAAAAGTAAGGTTGTGGAACGTCCTGTGGGAGGCGTGAAGGTTATCCAGATAGTTGGGAGGGTAGAAACCTTTTGTGGTAAATGCTAGAAGTGGAGACATCCTGATCAAAATTGCATGTACAGGCTTTGTCCATTGGAAAGAAGTCCATAGGGAGGTCCTTGTAAAGAATGCTAGGGCTCTGTTCTTTTCTAAACCCCTAGGTGATGGTGGGGGTGACTAGATTTATGACTTTTGTAAGGCTTTCATGATGAATGAAATGTTTGAACCTACTAGTGTGTAGTCTATTAATGTGTGGAATATTTCATAGAAGTACGATCTAATATAAAATCACTTTTTATTTATTTGAGAATGAAATTGGAATTAATTCAAGGGTGAAATTGAATTGAATTAATATGAATTGTAACCGAAGCTGAATAAGTTTAAATTCAAAATAAGAATTTTTTGAATTGAAATAGGAATCGAAGTTGATTCGAATTGAATTGGGATTGAATCAATTTAAATAGAAGTGGAAACTGAAAACTTACTAAAATAGGGAATTGGAAATTGAACCAGTTTGACTCTGTAACTATTTTCAAATAAACTATGTTAATATAAACTGTTTAAAAACTACTTTCTTAAAAATTCATATTATTTGAATTTTTTCCAAGCTAGTTACTACATAGATCATTTTTAAAAACTCAAGCTATCTTATATTAATTATTTTACAATTATCCAACTATTTTACAACCATTTAACTATTTTAAAAATATTTATGCTATTTTCTTAATTCAAACTGATCTGGGTGGAAATTATTTATAGTTTAAAGTCATGGATTTAAACTGGAGTTATAACCTAAATGGAAATTGAAGCAATTGTGAAGCGAAAGAAAAATCGAATATTGAAGCAAAATAATTCTAAGTAAAAGGGTATATTTTGAGAAATATACGATGATTAAAAATGAAAGAGTAAATAGTCACTATATCTGAAAACTTACTATATAAAGAGTAAGAAAACGTGATCAATAACTTTGTAAGGGAAATCGAACTTGGAAATTTTGATTTGATAGTAATGAGATTATAACTAGAAGAAATGACCTTTGAAACATATTTGAACTATATAGTGGAATTTATGTAAGTATAAAGTGATCCAAAAATTGTTCGAATTGAAAGAATAATCTTATGTATATATATAAGAATGATTTTATGAAAATGGAGCTGGAAAAAAGGTTTTTGGAACCCACTGGTTTTGAAAGGTTTGTGGTTTTTGCAAAATCCAAATTTTGGGAATTTGGAAAGCCAAGTTTGAGAATTATCGATTCTGAGATATCATTTTTTGTAAATGGGATTTATATATGATACATATAAAGAGTATGCTTTGAAAGATACTATATGTGTATAGTATGAAATGTTTTGAGAATGTTATGGGGAAAAAGGCACTCCCATTTAGAGTTGAAACGTTAGTAGGAGATCAACTGGATGGTTCTGCTTGGAGCCCTAAGGAAGGTTCTAAATTTTGATCCCAGAGGACGTACGGACTAAACTGTAGCTCCTATGGATTGTGGTTGGGGTAGTGTAAGTCGAGGGGGCTAATGCCTACAGAGATATTAGGGTTATGCTGTGACGGCAGTGTAACTCTGGTGTAACTGCGATCTAATGCGTTTCTATAGCATAAGTCGAGGGGCAGTGATTGCCTAAAGTCTATGTTTGATTTTGCTGGGAGAGCGACGTAACATCGGTAGATTGTGATCTATGTGGTCCATAGCGGAAGTCGTGTGGCAGTGAGGGCCTACATGCTACATTGGGACTCGACTGGTGTAGTCTGCGATCTATGTGGTGAAGTTTCATTTGGTAGCGAAATTCGAGGGCGCTGATGCCTACAGTTACATGGTTTTTGGTGCGATGGCAACGTACTCCTAGGTGCAGCTGCGATCTATGGCGGTTCCATGGTGAAATTGAGGGGTGCAGATGTTAGTCCGTGAGATGATGGTTTTGATGACAACAACCTTAGAATAGATTATAAAATATAAATAGTAACATTATAAGTTATATATATATATGTATGTATATGCAGGATTTAACCATGCAGGTACTAAGAATGAAGACTGTACAGTATAGAGATTCAAGATATCAAGATAAAAGACTCATGAGTATCAAGATTATTAAGAGTTCAAGATTTCAAGGTTAAGTATTTTTTATTATTAGGAACTTTGTTAAAACTCATAGAAAAGCACTGGCATCTTAAAATCCGATTTATTCGTGGAATGGAATCCACTTCGAGCCTGTTAAAGGGATGGAACCCTAAATAGGATGGAACCTACGAAAAATCTAGTGGAACATTGTTTTGTATCCGCTAACTTTTTAGTCAAAATGATTTTTCAAAATTATATCCTGTTTTCAAAATGTTTTCAAAACTTTCCTTTTAAAAGATTCAAAACCCTCTATCCTGATTTTAAATAATTTTAGCCTTAAAATTATGTTTAATTTCAAAATCAAATTACTCTTGATTTTAAACTATCTTTTAATATAATATATTTAACTTTTAAATATTTATACTTAGATTTAAATATAAAATTAGAGTTAAATTATATATATATATATATTATTCTCTATATTTACTTATGAATTTTAACTATAGTTAAGTATATTTATAAAGTTTTAAATAGTTTTAATATAAGATAAAGGTTATTTTCAAAGAAAATCAAATCATCAAAAAAATTCTTTGGGATGTCGACATGCCTATGTACCCCATGTCGATATGGTGTCAGTTGAGTTCAAAATTTAAATTTCAAAAGAAGTGTCTATTCGCCATATCTCTTCATGAATGGACATGGCTATTGTTCTTCTATAAATAGGGGTTAGTTTCAATGAATTTAACATCAGATTTTTTGGTTTTTCACTCCTCTTCTTCTACCACTTTTCTTAATACATATTCTTATCATTACTCTGCCGAAATCAACATTGAATCGAACTCGATTACTTCTAGTTTGATTCTCTATCACTATCTCTACAAGATTCTCAGTGCTATTCAGAGTTATAGACTTCTTTGTAATCTATTAAGCGAGAAAAGGTGTGATTGTAGCCTTGGAAATCAATCAAGAAAGAGAAGGTGTGATTGTAGCCTTGGTAAATCAATTGGGTAAACTTGTGGCCCGGAAATCAAGTATCTCTACCCAGAGGATAGAAATTCTGGAGAGTGTACCTCGTAGCCTTGAAACCGAGGGTGTAATCGTACATTGCTTTTGAAAGGAAATCCGTATTTGTGTTGCGGGACTGGATGTAGGGTAACTCCGAACCAGTATAAAATCCTGTGTGTTCTTTTCTTTACTGCTTTTATTTTATTTCTGCATCTGCGTTTGTTTTTGTGATCATATCTGTGTCTGTATATTGCATACATCGGTGTCTAAATTAACATAAAATAGAAAAGATTTAGTAGTTCTTTATTAACACTATTCACCCCCCTCTAGTGTTAATCCTAGCCTTAAGATCCGTAATCCGCATTTCTCACAGCGGATGCCTACAGATTTCTATGGATTTCACCAGGATGGCGACATAACCATCGTGCTAACTGCGACCCATGGAGAGGGCGATGATTTCCAGAGCATTCTCACAAAAAGTTGGTTTTTCCAAGTATTTTCACTGGGTGTTGAAAGCAGGTCTACTAAGTACTTGTAGATTTTCAGTCCTACGCCTGATCAACATATGACTGAATTTCTGTGAGAATAAGGATGGACTAGTTGAGACATCGTGTTATAAAAAGGTATTTTTATAAAGCTAGTTTGGTAATATTATGTAGTTTTGAAAGTGTTTTAGAATTGTATAATAAAAGAGTAAGGAATTAAGGATGTCTAAAGAATAATTTAACTAAAATAAACATTAAATTAGATTTCTAGCTTCATTCCTTTTCGGGGATGAAAAGTTCTAAAGGGGGGAGGAATGTGATGACTCGGATTTTTAACGTCTGTTAATTGGAAAATTAACTAACTTTAATGTTTGAAATATTGATTTTTATTAGTTGAACGAATAAATTGATGACAATTAAAATATCTGAATACGTGTATATTGATTTAAAAACTATAATAAATATAGAATTATAAAATCTCTGGAATATGATGGATCTTTAAAAAAATTATGTATATATATAGGAACGCCACTATTTAAATTAAGATGAAATACCCATAAAACATATAGGTAGATATATACAAGCTTTATGATGTTGACACATATATATACATATATACACACACACATATATATACATATATATACATATATATACATACACACACACACACATACACACACACACATATACATATATATACATACACACACACACACACATATACATATATATACATACACACACACATATATATATACATACACACACACATATACATATATATATATATATATATATATATATACACACATATATGAATATATGCCATATGAAGAGGTGTGCATTAGAATAGGAAATAATGTGAAAAGATATATGTACGTATATGTAAGAATGCGTGAGTATAGGTATATGTATATGAACATTGAAAAAAATGATTAAGTGTATGGAATATGTGTGTTTAGAAAGTATATAGAAAGGGTAAATATATATAGATGTGCATGGGCCATATGGAATAACAGATAGGCAAATTTATATAAAGGTAGTAAGACAAATATAGGAATGTATAAATGTAAGTATGATAAAATAAATAAACACACACACACACACACACACACACACACATATATATATATATTCATAAATTAAGGAGCATATAGTGTTGGTAAATATGAAATGTATAATTATATATATGGTAACAAATACAAATGCATTTACATTTGGTAAAAGCAAATTTACCTACATGTACACATATGAAATATATGTGTGTGTATATATATGTATGAACTCAAGGAGACAACGTCATGAATATATACCAATTAATGCCTATAAAAAGGCAAATCAACATAATTATACCTTAAGTTCAAATCAACTCAAGAAATTGTCAAGATCAAATCAGGTCAAAGGAAATTATTGACCAAAAAGAAAAGATTTAAAATGAAATAAAAATCAAACGTAAGTGAAGATAACGATACTGTACACAAGGATGCAGCCTAACTCTTCTCCCTATTTATACTTCCACTAGTCTCCTTTATTTCATTCATTCGAAGCTAGTAAGTTAAACAAAAGATAAACATTTCTACATTTTTACAGCTTAAAACAAACTGAACTCAACTCAAGAGAAGATAAAAAACACAAAAGCTAGCATCAGTTTCAAGATCTTTGTTTCCTGTTCAAAACAAATCAGGTGAGTAAACATTATCTTTAAAGATCAAATATTTTTATAAATATATGAGTATGTTAAGGTAGTAGGAGTGACATTATAGTGTGCAGTGCATAGAGATGAAGGTATAAGTATATGTCTGGATATGAATGCTTTGAATGCCTGTATTTATTCCTCTTCCTCTGTTTTTCCTGACATATTCTAACACTTCAAAAAATTTAATTCTCTTCACCTAGATAGTTTTGGTCTATGATGTTGAAAGGTTTATGTTGTACTAGGATGTACTAAATTTTTAGAATCAAATTCATGAGATATCATCCAATAGGAATACTATAAAGAAGATGTACAGTAGAGCAACCACTATTTAGAAAAAATCGATGACTTTTATTCATGTTTTCATTGATGTAATTAGAATCGACTTTGGAAACAAATATTTTTTATGGTAGTTTCATTATTTTAAGCTATGTATTTAATGGGGCATCAGGTGATGATTGGAAAACGTTCGTGGACCGATTCATGGCGTTTGGATCGTAGTTGGAGGACGAGAATGTGGCCAGAGGAGATGGTGGCCTCAGGAAAAATGGTGGGATAATTTTTAGAGTGCCGTTGTAGTGGGTCGAAGGGATATTAGGGTTTAAAGCGTGGTTAAGGTCAAGGTGGTTCGTCGTTCGATTATGGCGTCATGGCGGCATCGGGGTGCCTCGGAGGATGGGGAAAAGTGAGAGAGAGTTAGACGTGGCTCCAGGTGGAATAGCGTGGGGTCTAGTGGTCAAGGGAGGCGGTGCGAGGTGCGATTAGGGGTCGGTCTTCTTTCTGTTGATGGCGAGATCTGTATGATTTTGAGTCAAGGTTTTTCGTGGTATTCTGGGTGGCCGAGAGGGTCAAAGGTGACCAAGATGATAGGGTGGAGGTGTCGATGGGGTTCGACGTGCCTTCGGTGGCGAGTGCACGTGCACATAGTGCTTGGGAGTATCTAGGAGATAAAGGAAATAAGGGAAGAAGTAAAGCAAAGAGAAGAAGAAAGGAAGAAGGGAAGTGGGCCGGGAAAATGAATTGGGCCAGGAAAAATAAACGAATAAAAGAAATAGGTAAAGAAAAAGGAAAATAAGAGAGAAGAAAAAAAGGGAAAGAAAAAAATGAAGGAAAGAAGAAAGAAATGGAAATTTATACACACACACACACACATTTATATGGAAACTTATATTTCCTTCCTTATCTAAATTTTTTTTAACCCGTAATTTAAGGTCAATGATATTTTACAATTCAATGGAAATTAATACTATTAATTAACTTAACTTATGAATAATTAATGGTACTCTATAATCTATTATTTAAATAAATCATTTAATTTGAAATTTGTTTTTAAATATGGATGAATATGGTAAATCAAAGTGAATTAAAACCATGAGCAAACCGTTTGGAAATCAATTACAGATCATTAATTGGGTTAACGATCTGTATCCTTGCTTATTTCTGTAGGATATTCGTTTTCGAATTAAAATAACGAGATTTAAAGGTAATACGTTTTTGGAATAAGACTTCTCTGATAAATTGCTATAAGTAATACTGTCTCCCTAAGAAATAAATTTGTTTATCTAAAATAATTTACTTTTTAATTTATTTGGATTCGAAGAGGCCGGGATCGGATATAAGCAATATCCGAAACCACTTCGATCTGATATGCACTAAAATGTTTACAGGTTTGATTTTAGAATATAATAAGCTAGAATTGAATAAATTAAGTGGATCTGACTATTTCAATGGAGTAACTGTATCTAGACATCACTATAAAGTCAATGGATTCCATAAAAGTGTTTGGCTATAACAGGATAAGAGCTCGTAGTGATGTACGAGTTGCCCTGGTTTTCAATAAAGCTTTATAGCTCTAGTATTTCAAATTAAATGGGTTTACTCATGCTGGTTTCCAGCCTGACTCGGGTGTTACTTTATTGTAATGCTCGGGTCAGACCGAGTATTACATAATTTCAGGTTAGGACGCTCTAGGGCTCAGGAGACGAGCTGAGTGGCAGAGACGTATTGATATTCCGCTGTGTATTATAAACCGTATAGTCAGTATATTGCGACAAGTTATTATAACTGTCTAGATTATTTGTTGATGGTTGTACTCTTATATCTTGTGTATATATATATATATATATATTGATAGTGACAGCTTTTCTTGTATAAAATGCTGTTATTTGTATATTATATTTTGTTCCGCTGTGACTGTGAGATTCTGTGCTGTTGTTTCTGTTTCTATCTCTTTTTCTTCTAAACCCTAACAGTTTGGGATTTTCGACACTCGATTGTCGGGCACTCTATACAAATGGGCGCATTAGTGTTGATTTTCAGGGTTGAAAATCTTTTGGGCCGTTACTGAAATGATAAAAATCCGTATCACTTGACCATAGGATAGAAAATTATATACAGACACCGTTGGTCTATAAATATATATGTGTGTGTATATATTTTTTGAAATGATTTTCATAGTTTTAAAAACAAATATATGTGGTTTTATATAAATATTGATTTTAAAATATTATATTATATACGTTTTAAATTCTTAATTTTTAAAATTATATGTTTTGGGAAATTTAAATTTATAAGTTAGTTTTGGAATTTCAAATTTTAAGATTTTTACTCATAATTTTACTATTTTCAAAATAGATAAATAAGTTTTTATGTAATAAAACTTAAAAATAAGATTTAATTTAATGAAATTTAATTTAATTAGTATATATTATGTTTAAGTATTTATTTAAAATTTTATTTTTAAAAATAGATTTTTATAATAATTTTAAATAAATTAAGGTTGGAAAGAGAATTAGAATTTGGTTTGAAATTGTATTTATTTAAGAATTATACTCAAATGAGTTTGATTTGAAATTTATTAGATTTGAGATTGTAAAGATATGATTTTATAACTTGATTTTCGATTAAAAGTGATTTAAATGAATATTTTAAATTTACATAAATTGAAATATTATTTAGTCTATTTAAATTTGTAATTGAAGTTTTATTTAAATGTTATTGGACTGCTTAAGTAAGTATTTCAAAACTAAATAATAGTAAAGTTGAATTTGAGATATAAATGAAATTGTTAAATTTAGTTTTGTAAATGTTTGAATATTTAAGCTTTGAAATCAATTGAAGTTGAAATGGTTTAATTTGTAATTTATATCTATATTTGAAGACGATATAAATTGGTTTGTTGAGATTTGGATTGAAATGAAAGAACTGAGATTTGATTTAAATAGGATTTTGGAATTTGAATTGATTTGAATCGATCTGTGAAATTTGAGGAAAACTATATATAAAGTATTTTAAATTATATTTAAAACTATTTTAATATTTTAGTGATAAATTATTTTATTATAAACTATTTTTAATTTTTTTAACTATTTAATATACAAATTATTTTAATATATATTATTTTAAATTTATAACTATTTTAATATACTAATTATTGTAATATAAACTGTTTTATTATATAAACTATTTTTAATATATATACTATTATTAATATCTAAACTTTTAAAAGGAAAGTGTTATGGTTTTCAAAGTTATGTTTCCAAAGTATTATGATTTCCAAAGCTATGTTTCAAAGTGTTATGATTTCCAAAGTGTTATGGTTTCAATGGTTTTACATTAAAAAGAGTTATAATTTTGGAAAGTACTATGATTTTGGAAACGATATACTTAAATGAATAAAGATCTCGTATTGATATGGTTTTCAAATGGATATGATATTTGGATATGAAAATGATATTTTGAAATGACCACGGTGTTATAATAACGTTTGGTTGTTAAAGAGACCGGGATCAGTTATTGTTATACTCTCTGCCAATACCGAAAACCACTTTAACAACCGTGTACGTGGTGGAGATTCCAAAATCAAGTAGGATTATTGGCGATGATCCTATATGAGGTATATACGTGGACCTGAGTCCCGTGATTTAGGTTAAGGTGGCTAAAATAAGAGCAATTGACGGGCCAAGTGAGGTAGCTCCTCCAATCGGACACACTTCTTTGATACCATTCTATTACTTTGTGATTGATTGGGTGCACCCTTGGATTTTTGGAAGTGTGGATTGAGGTGGGCGGTAGCTGCGGCTAAGCGTTACGACCAGCCCGTAAGTGTAATTGGTATATCTAGCCTGGCATTGCCTAGTTATGCCGTTTCACCTACCATATCGAGCCCACTACAAGTTTGTTTTGTACCATAACTATGGAGTGCCCTCTGACGACGTCAAGTACGGGGGAGATTAGGGTACTTTATAGACTATGAGAATATATGAAAATGTGTTAAGGGGGATAAAGGTAACACCTTAATGCTATTTTAATAGTTTACTTTACTATAAACATATTACAATAGCGTATTGTACTACATAGTAGATTGTAACAACCCGCATATTTGTCGATTGTATATTTAAATATATTTTTAAATGTTTCATCGTTCGTCGGATTTTTAGTCCGAAAACCTACTTTTTGCAAACTGTCGAATTAGGATTCGAGGCCCCTCCCATTGAGTTCAAAATGCCGTTTGCAACCTTTTTGAGTATAAGCTTCGATATGTTTGGAGTTAGTCAAGTTTTGCTACCTTTTCACTTAGGTTTGAGTTTGGGTTTCAACCCGATGTTCCACCTTAAGACTCTAGCTCCACTCCAACTCTTCATTACTTCATTTCATATTCCTAACACTTCAAGCTAAAGTAAAAATGGTGGAAGAGATTGGAAATGGAAATTCCTAAGCCCTAGCTTGCTTTGCAAATCCAACTTCTAGCTCCAAATTCAAGAGAACCCATTGGTAAGCATCTCCTTCATCTTCCCCGACTCATTCTCTCTTTGATTTCAGAAAATTCCTAAACCTAATTTGGGAAATATTTCTCTTTTAAGCTTAGAATCAAGCTTCTTGAGTTGGGATTGAAGGTGATTGTTCTTGCCATTGCTTTCGAGCTTCTTCTTCATTGATTTGGGTTCAAAGGTGAGATTTTTATCTCACATCTTTGTCTATAATTATCTTCGATTGTTAGGTATGAATTCCTAACACTTATTCTTGTGCAATTGATTTTGGTTTGGATTGGTTTGGTGTATGTTCCAATTTTTGGTGTTTTGAAATCAAAATCTATGAAAATCCTTTTGTGGATATTTGGACATTGATATTTGAGGCGTATCGAAGAGCCGTTAAGGCTAGGTTGTCGCATGGCGTAAATCCTTAGTCGTCATTTGCTCGTTCGATCGTTTCCGATATTCGTTTGGCCATTTTTGGTCGAGGTTCAGGAAATCCTCAAAATTCCAGTTTCAGACGTCTGAATCTGAGATTTCAGACGTCTGAATTGGCTTATTTTCAAACAGAAAGAAATTAGGCTAAAAACGCCTATTTCAGACGTTTGAAACATTTGGTTCAGACGTCTGAATCATGTTCTGGAAATTTTTAATTTTCACAGATTCAGACGTCTGAACCACTTGTTTCAAACATCTGAAACTGAAGTGTTTTGCCTCCTTGCCTTTTTGTTTAAGAATTCCAATTTAAATCGATTCGTGATGATCCTATTTGTCTTTATCATTTATTATGACTTTGATGACTCATTTTTAGGGATTTTTGAATATCCATTTCGATGGATTCTTTATCGGTTTCTTTGGATTTTATTCACGTCTTCGAATGTGAATTTTGGTGATTGATTGTTGTACAATAGTTTTGTGATTTGTCACTTTAAAAATATAAAGGTTTTATATACTAGTAGTTAATATCAAAATTCTTTCATCAAAACGATTTCAACACTATTTTATTACAAAGCTCGTTTCTTAAACCGTTTTCCAATCTATTAGTATATACAAGCCTTTACCTCACTCGTATGAGAAATCTAATTAAACGACCTAGTAAAACAAGTGGTATGAAACGCTTGCATTTACTTCGTCGGTTAATTCTTGGACTTGTTCGATTGAAACTCTTGTGACAATTTTCTAGTGGAGATCTACAGTTTGTTCGTAAATATTTAAGTTAAGCAAGTGGTTATGGGACATGAAGCTAAATTTATATATTTACTAGCTTACTGTAATTGACACTTCTTGATGATCGATGATGATCATTTCATGGTTTAGACTAGCAATGTGCGATGTCTCTTTGCTTATGTGGAGGACTGTACTTCATTTTATTGAGCTTCGTCTCAGTTCTCGCATGGGTCGTACCTTTCTAGGTGCGTCGATGTTTATTTACACATGGGTCGTATCTATTTAGGTGCGTCGATGTTTGTTTACTTCGTGGAGTAACCGGCTCAATAAGTCGGGACATGGGACGTATCTTTCTAGGTGCGTCGATGTTCGACTTTGCATGGGGTGTATCTTTCTAGGTGCATCGATGTTCGTTTATGCATGGGACGTACCTTTCTAGGTACGTCGATGTTGATTTATGCATGGGGCGTATCTTTCTAGGTGCGTCGATGCTTATTTATGCATGGGGTGTATCTTTCTAGGTGCATCGATGCTAGACGTTACATGGGGCGCATCTATTTGGGTGCGTCGATGTTTGTCTTTGCATGGGTCGTACCTTTCTAGGTGCATCAACGTTTGACTGTGCATGGGGCGTCTCTATTTAGGTGCGTCGATGCCCGGTCTATGGAATAGCGTTCCGTTTGGGATTGGCCATCCTTTTCTTGTGATTTCTGGATTTTAATTAATGATTTCTAGAATTTGTGTTTCACCAATTTGAAGACTGGAATTTATATGTTGTCAATATTTGTGGCTTGGTGAATGAAATTGGGAGTATGACATTCCTTTTGATCTTTGAGAAGATTTTGTGATATTGATTAATCTCTTGTTGATTTTTCAATTACTTATTTATCACAGCTTGGCATTGTGATTATTATAGTTTAGTCATATCTCTTATTCTATATCATTTCATCTGATATTTATAGCTAGACTGATCCGTTTATTATTTTCTTATTAAATAATACTCGGGTCAGACCGAGATGTTACAGGTGCTTCTGCTTGACTTCTCTTCTGGGGTTATTATCGTGACTTTTGGTTAACTACTTAGATTAGTAGTTTTTATTGTACACATTTGAGATATAGACTCATAGTTGTGTACTTATTCTTTTGTATAGCACATGTTGCTATTCTTTTGTGTCATTGTGGATCTTTTTGACCACTACTCTGATATACACTTCCATGTGTTAGTTATATATTCATATCTTCTTCCGCCTTTGTGATATGAATTATCTGTGACTGATTTGTGTTATATTTATTTCTATATTTGTTTCCGAAGATTATTATAGCCACTGTGTAGTAGCTTTGTGTTTGTATCGGTATGTCGGATTTCCTCTTGAAGTAAAATGCATGTTATACTATCTGACATATCGGTGCTCGCGCAAAGCAATTACACGGATGGTCGCTCCTCAACAGCCTTATTCTTCGTGCTAGTTGACAGCATTACACCGTAGTGTTCTTGGCTAGCGTAGGTATAGAGGTGGGGCGTCACAGCTTGGTATCAGAGCCAAACTTCGGAACAATGTAGAATAATCTAAAAAGGATCATGTCCTAAGTCTTTCTTAGGATTTGTGCCTTAGGATTTAATTCGAGTCTTCGTACCGATTCATCCTATTTTCTTTATGATTCCTTGTTTTATCTATCAAGATTTCTTGATACTTATTTTGAGAATAACTTTTTCCTCTTCTTTCTTTCTTTCTTAAAGAAGAGAAATGGTTAGACCAGGCCATCCCAGCGCCGGTCAATCTAGTGCTACTCCTCAGGATGGAGTATTTATGTCTGCCCAACAGCTTCTTGATCTTGTAAAGAACACTCAAGCTGCCGGACCCATTCCAGAGCCTACTCATCCTAGATCCGGTTTTGCACGCTTGTGCAGAGACTACACCGATTTGGGTGGAAGGCCATTCAAGGGATCCGAGAGTGTTATAGAGATTCAGGCTTGCCTCAAATCATGCGATCACATCTTTTCTCGCATGAACCTTATTGATCTACATTGAGTCCAAGTGGCTTCTAGCATGCTCCAAGAAAGAGCGTTAGATTGGTATGAGCTTTTAATTTCCGAAATCGTTGAAGCGGATCTCACTTGCGAGCAATTCCGAGAAAGATTCGAATTGAAATTTGTGCCGGAGGTTGAAAAGGTAACTTTAGACCGGCGTTTTATTGACCTTGTTCAAGGTGAATCTTCTGTGACAGACTATGTCGCATCCTTCGAATCTCTTTCCAAATACGGGGTTGAGTACATTAATACCCATTGAAGAAAAACCAGAGATTTGTCTATGGCTTGAATAAGAATCTTAAGAAGCCATTACTTTTGAAACTTGAAGTTTCTTTTGATCAGCTTATTGATATCGCTCTTCGTCTTGAAGAGGCCGATAAAGAGTGTGTTGAAGATGTGGGTGCCAAACAAAACTTCAACAACAACATGAAGAGGCCTATTAAATTCAAATCCCTATCCCCAACAAGAAAGGGAGGCAAGAAACCCCGGTAGCAAAAGTTCCTACCTCTAGTCGTGGGCAATGCTACAATTGTGGTTCCACGGACCACTATGCAAGGGAGTGTCTGAAACCTCTTTATTAACGCTATTGCAAAAATTCGGGTCACCATATAACTGCATGTCCCATACTTCAAAGTAGGAAGGAGGGAAAGCTCAATGAAGTGCAAGCTCCTGGTAACACTTCTCTTGGTCAAGGTATTTTTCACTCAATCCTTGATGGCATTGTTTTATTTGGTGACCTTCTTATTTGAGTTCTTTTTGATATGGGTTCCATCTCACTATTTTATATCAAAAGTTCTTTTTGAAAATATTTTGGGCTTGATGACTTCTTTGAGAGTTGCGAATCCGGTTGGTGGATCCACAACACTCAATTTGCTTTTTATTGAGGTCGAAATTATTTTATGTGATTTTTCTTTCCGAGCCGATTTCTTTTACTTAGGCTTCGGAATTGATTTTTTGTAAGGATTGGCTCAGTCGTTGTGAAGCCCATATCCTATTTTCCGTGTGGACTATTCATCTTCGACATATTCTATCTGTTAAGCAGATTTCTATTTTTTCTTGAGATTTCGGTTTCAAATTTTTGAAGGCATCATTTTATTCTTTAAGCCCTCAAGATGAAAAAAGTGTTATTTCTCTTATCTAATAGTTTGTGAAACTTTTCCGATATTTTTGAGTTTGTCTTAGAATTATCAACTAAGAAAATCTTTTGTGTGGTGTTAAGGTCTTTCTAGTTCGACCTTGCCACCGATTTTCATTTGGCTACGAGTTGTGGGAGTTAGCATTCCACTTACCGCATTCCGCACTAGTTACGATTCTTATGAATGACTTATTATGTCATTCAGTTTGCCCATCTTGTTTCATCCATTTTATAAATTGAGTATTTTACGAATATCTCGATGACTCCATTCTTGAATTTATTGATTTCGGATGAAAACAGAAATTTAAAATTTTGCAAATCTTTTTCATAAGATTTATTTATAAGTACAATTGGATTTTGATCTTCAACGAGCAAAGAATATTCTCAAAACTTTTAAGAGATATTTTCATCATATAGAAGATGATTTTGTGATTGTATTGCCCATTGAGTGCTTTAAGAATTCTGGTCGATGCGCTTGATCAACGTTATGGATTGGAATTTCCTAAACGCTTTGATGAGACAGTCAGACACGATATATTGACTTGTAAAAATGTAAATTTTTCTAGAAAGATTATTACATAAAGATAAATGTAATTTTGAAAGTCTTAACTTTTCAGGAAAGAAGATTATTTAAAAGAAAATTTTCCTTTCGATACTCTTATTCTTGTAATTCCCAAAGGGAACCAAGACTTTATCTTTTGTACCAATGCTTATCGTATTGGTTTGGATGTCGTTCTCTTGCAAAAGATAACGTGCTATCACTTGTGCTTCTAAATCATCAAAAGCCAATTGAGACTAGGTATGCCACTCATGATCTAGTGCTCGCGGCTATTTTTTTCGCTTTTAGAGTTTGGCATCATCATTTTTGGGGGAGAAATTTGTTCTCC
The DNA here is from genome assembly GCA_030765085.1 of Allium cepa. Taxonomy (NCBI): domain Eukaryota; kingdom Viridiplantae; phylum Streptophyta; class Magnoliopsida; order Asparagales; family Amaryllidaceae; genus Allium; species Allium cepa. Next base: position 274,452,201 of record CM060946.1, read on the forward strand.
ACCTCGATCATAAAATCTTTGGAATATTTATTTTCTCATAAGGAACTTCATGTTTACTCGAGTTCCTGGCATCTTATGATCTTGATATTCTTTCATTCCCGGAGGGGAAATCGTGTTGCCAATGCGTTTAGTCGTAGGCAACATGTGGTTGATTCTTTGATGATTGTTTGAATGGAATTATCTTTTTATTAATTTCATCGGACGTTTCGATATACATCGTTTTATTGAGCTTTATCTCATTCCATTTACGGACTAGTTTCTGATGTTCTTTTATGCTGTTCGGTTCTTTGGACGTACCGTTTTTGTACTACGTCGGTGTTCCAAATTATTCGAGTTTCTAGTTTCTCGGGCTTACCGTTTCTGTACTACGCCGTTGCACTGGCTTAATTTTCTGCTATTCTTGACGTTTTCTGCGTCTTTTAACTATGGAAATGCTTTTAGGTTTCCTATTTTTATTCTTGAGCCCGGTGTTATTGAAGAAATTGAAGTTTCACCAGGTTTGACTTATGAGCAACATTCCATTTGCATCATTGCTTAGGAGGTTGAGCACCTTCGAAATAAAGATGTTCTTCTTGTGAAAGTTCATGGGTTCTCATATCCTAAGGATTGCTCTTGGGAATCTTGGGAATTCATCGAGCGAACCCGTTTGGACTTACTCTTTCGTGCTCTTTATGGTGAACTTCCTATTTCAAATTGCTTTTGTGTTGATATGCTTCTATGGTTGTTACTTCTTATTTTCTTCTTAAGTATTGCGAGGACGCAATTTCTTTAAGAAGGGGAGTCTATAACAACCCGCATATTTGTCGATTGTATATTTAAATATTTTATTTAAATATTTCATCGTTCGTCGGATTTTTAGTCCGAAAACCTACTTTTTGCAAACAGTCGAATTAGGATTCGAGACCCCTCCCATTGAGTTCAAAATGCCGTTTGCAACCTTTTTGAGTATAAGCTTCGATATGTTTGGAGTTAGTCAAGTTTTGCTACTTTTTCACTTTGGGTTTGAGTTTGGGTTTCAGCCCAATGTTCCACCTTAAGACTCTAGCTCCACTCCAACTCTTCATTACTTCATTTCATATTCCTAACACTTCAAGCTAAAGTGAAAATGGTGGAAGAGATTGGAAATGGAAATTCCTAAGCCCTAGCTTGCTTTGCAAATCCAACTTCTAGCTCCAAATTCAAGAGAACCCATTGGTAAGCATCTCCTTCATCTTCCCCAACTCATTATCTCTTTGATTTTAGAAAATTCCTAAACCTAATTTGGGAAATATTTCTCTTTTAAGCTTAGAATCAAGCTTCTTGAGTTGGGATTGAAGGTGATTGTTCTTGCCATTGCTTTCGAGCTTCTTCTTCGTTGATTTGGGTTCAAAGGTGAGATTTTTATCTCACATCTTTGTCTATAATTATCTTCGATTGTTAGGTATGAATTCCTAACACTTATTCTTGTGCAATTGATTTTGGTTTGGATTGGTTTGGCCTATATTCCAATTTTTGGTGTTTTGAAGTCAAAATCTATGAAAATCCTTTTGTGGATATTTGGACATTGATATTTGAGGCGTATCAAAGAGCCGTTAAGGCTGGGTTCTCGTATGGCGTAAATCCTTAGTCGTCATTTGCTCGTTCGATCGTTTCCGATATTCGTTTGGCCATTTTTGGTCGAGGTTCAAGAAATCCTCAAAATTCCAGTTTCAGACGTCTGAATCTGGGATTTCAGACGTCTGAATTGGCTTATTTTCAAACAGAAAGAAATTAGGCTAAAAACGCCTATTTTAGACGTCTGAAACATTTGGTTCAGACGTCTAAATCACGTTCTGGAAATTTTTAATTTTTACAGATTCAGACGTCTGAGCCACTTGTTTCAGACGTTTGAAACTGAAGTGTTTTGCCTGCTTGCCTTTTTGTTTAAGAATTCCAATTTAAATCGATTCGTGATGATCCTATTTGTTGTTATCATTTATTATGACTTTGATGACTCCTTTTTAGGGATTTTTGAATATCCATTTCGATGGATTCTTTATCGGTTTCTTTGGATTTTATTCACGTCTTCGAATGTGAATTTTGGTGATTGATTGTTGTACAATCATTTTGTGATTTGTCACTTTAAAAATATAAAGGTTTTCTATACTAGTAGTAAATTTCAAAATTCTTTCATCAAAAAGATTTCAACACTATTTTATTACAAAGCTCGTTTCTTAAACCGTTTTCCAATCTATTAGTATATACAAGCCTTTACCTCACTCGTATGAGAAATCTAATTAAACGACCTAGTAAAACAAGTGGTATGAAACGCTTGCATTTACTTCGTCGGTTAATTCTTGGACTTGTTCGATTGAAACTCTTGTGACAATTTTCTAGTGGAGATCTACAGTTTGTTCGTAAATATTTGAGTTAAGAAAGTGGTTATGGGACATGAAGCTAAATTTATATATTTACTAGCTTACTGTAATTGACACTTCTTGATGATCGATGATGATCATTTCATGGTTTAGACTAGCAATGTGCGATGTCTCTTTGCTTATGTGGAGGACTGTACTTCATTTTATTGAGCTTCGTCTCAGTTCTCGCATGGGTCGTACCTTTCTAGGTGCGTCGATGTTTATTTACACATGGGTCGTATCTATTTAGGTGCGTCGATGTTTGTTTACTTCGTGGAGTAACCGGCTCAATAAGTCGGGACATGGGACGTATCTTTCTAGGTGCGTCGATTTTCGACTTTGCATGGGGTGTATCTTTCTAGGTACATTGATGTTCGTTTATGCATGGAATGTACCTTTCTAGGTACGTCGATGTTGATTTATGCATGGGGCGTATCTTTCTAGGCGCGTCGATGCTTATTTATGCATGGGGTGTATCTTTCTAGGTGCATCGATGCTAGACATTACATGGGGCGCATCTATTTAGGTACGTCAATGTTTGTCTTTGCATTGGTCGTATCTTTCTAGGTGCGTCGACGTTTGTGTGCATGGGGCGTCTCTATTTAGGTGCGTCGATGCCCGATCTATGGAATAGTGTTCCGTTTGGGATTGGCCATCCTTTTCTTGTGATTTCTGGATTTTAATTAATGATTTCTAAAATTTGTGTTTCACCAATTTGACGATTGGCATTTATATGTTGTCAATATTTGTGGCTTGGTGAATGAAATTGGGAGTATGACATTCCTTTTGATCTTTGAGAAGATTTTTTGATATTGATTAATCTCTTGTTGATTTTTCAATTACTTATTTATCACATCTTGGCATTGTGATTATTATACATTTAGTCATATCTCTTATTCTATATCATTTCATCTGATATTTATAGCTAGACTGATCCGTTTATTATTTTCTTATTAAATAATACTCGGGTCAGACCAAGATGTTATAGGTGCTTCTGCTTGATTCTCTTCTGGGGTTATTATCCTGACTTTTGGTTAACTACTTAGATTAGTAGTTTTTGTTGTATACATTTGAGATATAGACTCATAGTTGTGTACTTATTCTTTTGTATAGCACATGTTGCTATTCTTTTGTGTCATTGTGGATCTTTTTGACCACTACTCTGATATACACTTCCATGTGTTAGTTATATATTCATATCTTCTTCCGCCTTTGTGATATGAATTATCTGTGACTGATTTGTGTAATGTTTATTTCTATATTTGTTTCCGAAGATTATTATAGCCACTGTGTAGTAGCTTTGTGTTTGCATCGGTATGTCGGATTTCCTCTTGAAATAAAATGCATGTTATACTATCTGACATGTCGGTGCTCGCGCAAAGCAATTACACGGATGGTCGCTCCTCAACAGCCTAATTCTCCGTGCTAGTTGACAGCATTACACCATAGTGTTCTTGGCTAGCGTGGGTATAGAGGTGAGGCGTCACATAGATAGTTCCATGAATCCTTAGAGGATAGGTATCCCAAACATCATTTGAGTTACATGTATTTGAGTTGTTATTTCACTTGAGTTGGATTTATTGATATAAGAATGTTAATACTGACTCGAGTGTTTTGTGTTTTGCTTTATGCTCGGGTCAGACCGAGTGTCTCAGCATTTGAGACTCACCTTTGGAGTTGGATGTGACGACCCTGACTCGACGTTTGAAAATCGGCACCAAATAATCACCCGTATTCGAATGCCGCAGATTCAAACGTCTAATCTGGTTCGTCCGAGCTTATAACACATTAAGTACAACAGCACAGCGGAAGAAAAAGAATAATTTATATCATTGACACACAAAAATTTGAGATAACACATTGATACAAATGATATCAATATACATCAGAGATATACAACAGCGGAAATAAAATAGCACCAGAAGAAGAGATAACATCTTCAATGCCAACCTTCAAACGAGAAGGTAAGAAAGAAGCCAACACTATGACACCATTGCGCCAAAGCTCTAAAGACTTTCATCTCCAAAACCAAAAGCTCAAAGAACTCCCAAACCAATAAGCTTGAACCACCATCATCATGTTGTATTAAGCAAAGTCAGTCATGAATGCGAGTGCCGAAATCCAAAGACTGAAGAAGATTTCCAAGTGCCACCAAACTAGAGACTTTAAAAGATATCGAATCTATATCTATTATCTAACTATCTGAAAATCCCAACTCTAGGCTGCACGTATGGAAATTTGTGGGCATCCAGAGTTTAGAAAGGGAACAATAAACTCCAGGTCAGTCATGGGACTGGTGTGAGCAAACAAAAACAGTTTTCTTTGAATAAAAACAAACAAAAGAATTTAAAAAGAAATCCGCAATGCTTTTTGGAAAATGAACCATAAGGTCTCTTGCCACACACACAATGCAAATGCAGAATTGGAGGAGATTTCTCCTTATGATAGTCAAACATGCTTGATACGCAAAAACCTTTTTATATTATTATTAGTGCATAGTGGAAAACATTTGCAAATATAATATTAATCTTAGCCAGCATAAACATTTCGAACTATGCCTACTATAAGTACCATCTAAACAGTGGGTCACCACCATAAGTAAATGGTAGGTTATGCAAGTAAAACCATACAAGGCACGCATTGGTGATTGGATTTCCAACAAATGGTCTGGCTAAGGAACTTCCTGGGCCACATGGGTACGCCTCTGGAGGGATTCCTCGAGAACTTAACCAGCTCTCTACCAACACAAGGCCAGGTTACCTATGTAACTAGGTAACGATTGACACGAGTATGCCATCCCCCGGTCTTAACCAACCTTTATACGAGGCCTCGATACCAACAACCACAAAGTAATAAATTTGTAGCAACCATATAGGTTAAGTATTTGTGCTCCATACCATGATACCACCTCTATCCAGAAGGAAATGGACATACCCTCAGGGGGCGCTACCCCCAAATAACCTTGCCGCATCTTTCCTGTTTCGACCATTCTGGGTTGTGAGGTCCAACGAGGTCACGTCCACAAAGCTACGCTTTTCACAAAAGCCATGCTTCAATCAAAACATGAACAGCGGCACTTCATATTCCATATTACCAAATTGGGAATGTATCATTAGTAACCATCAACTACATAACCTCTGAGCTCGTACGTCTCAGTGAAGCGTGTTAAGCTAAGAGAATAAATTATACGCCACCAAACAGAAATGTATTTGATAGTAACTAGCTTTACATCTCAAAGTGTAATGTCAGACACACATCCATACAAGTTTGTTCTGCGTTCGAACAGAATCGAAGGCACTTCAAAAGAAGCCCTTGCAATCCGGATAATTTTTAATCACGTCCGGACTCCCCATCCCAAAGTGTGATCAAATCTCTATACCGGGGACCAATCGGTGCAGAGACATTTGACAGGTAATCGTTTCGCTTTCAAAAATATCCGGTCTTCACCAACGGTCTTCAAATGTTATCCATTTCGTCATATCACTATTCGGAATGGGTTTTATGACACAAGGTCCTCTCCCGGCTAAACCGAATAAGGAGCGCTTAATTTAAAATGCATATGGATATTGGGATCTTAGTTAAGTCACAACTTATTACCTAAAATCTTTCTTTCAAATGGTTTAAACAAATTACCATTTTAATCTATTAAATAAAAGATTCACCTTTTAAAATCACTTTCAATGAAACTAAGGTTCACCAATCTTTCACAAAGATTCATTCATAGCTTTCAAAACCATTTCCATTCCAAATCTTTTATACAAAAGATACATCTTTAAGATCCTCTTCAATTGAAAAAAAAAGTTTATCAATCTTTAACAAAGATTCATTCATAGCTTTCAAAACTATTTTCATTTTAAACTTGAAATCCTTTCAACACAAATTGGAAAACCTTTCTTTATATGAAAGCTATTATCATTTGAAAACAAAGAGTTTTCATGTCGGGAAAATACGATTACATTTTTTCAAGTTAAAGCCTTTCAATTATAAACTTGGGTTGAATTTAAATTCTCAAAATTATATATTTAAAATACTTTAAAGATGGTTTTTAAAATCCATATATATATATATATACTATATAACTTGTATAAACCTTTCTAGCCAAATTTCCAAAACAATTTCAAAACTTAAACAAGATATATTATATTCAAACTAAATTTCAATTTCAAACTTCCTTTTTGAAAAGCTTTTCATATTCAACCCAATTTCATTTCCCAAAACCATTTGGATTCAAAATTCAACTTTGATACCATTCCAATAATTCAAATATCTATGACTTAACCAATTTTCTCATGCAATCCATATTTGTGCGTGTATGGTGTAGTCCAGGGATTTTTCACAATAGTGCGACATCATCAATCATTATAGATTCAAGCACAGCAAAATTGATAAGCGGTATAATCCTATAACGCTTATCTTCATTCATAGATTCACAGATCAATAATATAAATACATCATAGATAAATAAATTACATTTATCACAGATAAATAAATTACATTCATCACAGCTCAAATCAAAACAGAGCATCACATATCAAGGATATCAAACAATTTAACATTTAATAGAATCCAAACATCCATAAGTAAGATCAATTATTATCTGATTAATTTAAATCAGATTAATTACTTATGAATAAACTACTAATCCTAGTTAATTAATATTAATTAATCACAAACCATTTTAATTATTTTATCCTTTAATCACAATAATAAATTAATTAACCTTTAATTATTAATTAATCAACCTTAATTAATTAATTAATTAACCTTTAACCATAAAATAATTGATCTTTAATTATTCAATTATCCTTAGTTAATTACATCAATTAATTAATCCTCAATTAATTATCATTCCTTAATCACCTTCATTAATTGATCAATCTTTAATTAATTTATTATCCTTCAATTAATTACCTTAATTAAATAATCACACAAATTAATTATCCTTAATTGATTATTCTTTTATCACTTGATTAATCAACTTTAATCATTAATTAATTACTTTTAGTTAAGTAATTAATTATCCTTTATTTTACTTATCATTAATTAATTTTTAAAAACAAAATAATTAATCAACTTTTAATTACATTAAAGTAATTAATCTTTAAGTAATTACATTAGTAAATGATCCTTTAATTACTCAAGGCCTTGATTAACTTGAGATAACCCACTTATCCTAATCACTTATTTAATCACATCATTGATTTCTATTTGAAAACAATTAAGAATATAATTATTCTAATATAATTATTCAAAACCCAAAACAATTTTAAACATATTTTAACTTTCAATTCAAATCTTTGGAAATTGTTTTTAAAACTTATTTATAATTTTTGATTTGAAAACTTGGTTCAAATTTTCTTTTAGAAACTTATTTACCTTATCATACTTTAAACTTAATTTTAAAAACTTACTTTACCTTTAAAATTTCAACACTTTATTTTGTTTTTGAATCCTTTAAAGAAAACTCGAGCCAAATGCTTGAATACCCGAGCCCAATCTCGAGCTTGACTTCGAGTTTTCCTTCATTTTCCTTTGCTTCGAGTTTTTCGCGACATTCTTTGAAACGAACCTGAGTAATCCATCTTCTTCCCAAAATTTCAATAACACAACCAGATACGATATGTACCGGCGCATCGTGCACACCACCACGACCACCTCTGATCGACTTCACTGGCGTCTACAGTTCAACGTTGACCTCTTCCATCCATTCCAACAACCCAAAACTGAAACGAGCTTGAAAACCAAATTTGAGCATCAACGACTACTACCAGAAACAACCCGACCATCCAAAAATGCCTCACGCCGCCACGTCGCGTCGCCTAAACCATTGCGACTCCGACCACAGCTTCCCTAATCATTCACGCACCTTTTCCCCTTAGATCGGTCCCCCCCGATCCATCCACGACGATGGACAAATTCGAAAGTGAACGCCGACCAAACCCTGTCCTTAAAATCTAGAAGCTTGTCGATTGACTTCCATGGTGAACAAACAAATTTCCGATCATTTTCCCCATCACCTCCGTCCTTCCATCTACCTTCACAAACAAACCCGACGTTTAACTCATTATTGATCATAGGAATTTGCCAAAAGACCGAATCCCGTTCAACTTGATTTTTCTCATTAATTGTAACCTTAAAAATTATGAAATGATTATTACAAATCATTATTCCTAAATTTGAATCAGGCTCTAGGATGAAATCAAGAATTCCTGATACTTCATTTTCTGATATGAGTTGAATTTTACTGTAAATTCAAGTTTTTTGAAATAATTACTAAAGATAAACATCTGGAATTATTTTTAGAAAATAAATTACACTGTTTTAAGCTTCTTCTTTTTAAAGATCAGGATCTAAAACTTATTCTTTGGGATGATATGGATTTTTTTCTGTTCTTTGAACATGTGAATACACAGAAATGAGCATGCATACCTACAGACATGTACACATCCATCTATATATATACATACAGACATATTTCATCCATACAAACATATTTAACAACATATATCCAATAAGTGCAAACCAGAATAAATATTTGGGTTTAAAGGTTTGCTCACCTGGGAATTGAAACATAGAGGAAAGATTGTTGTTGCCCAAGTTTGAAATGAAGCTGTCTTTTATTTTAAAAACCGAAACTTTAATTTTCTTTTGAACTTGCTTTTGATCTAAGACTTGATTTAGGTTGATTTGAATCTTGTTTGAGTTGCTTTGAACTAGTATTTCATTTGCTTCCAAGTTCTTGATTTTCTTCCTTTTGATCTGTTTTTGATTTCCAGGCTGAAGACTTTGTTTTATTTTGATTTCATGAACTAAATTTTGATTACTTTAGGTTTCCAGGCTGAAGATGCTTTGATCTCCAAGTTTTGATTTTAAGATATGATTTGTTTTACCAGGTTTTTGATTTTTCTTTGAATTTGGTTTCTCAGATTTGTATACTAATTTTTTTTCACTTTTGTTTTGTGGTTTTAGTTTCAGGTTTGAGAATAGCCTGGTTTACAAATTTCTCATTTGTATATATTTCAACTTTAAGAGAGAAAAAAATTATTTTTTTGGCACTTGTTCATCTTAAACCAACACTTGCTAAAGCATATCATACTTATTCTACAAATGTATTTAGTGATTAAATTGTGTATAAAACCCTTTCTTAATTTAATTTATAATTTTTTTTAAACCTTATGTTATTATAAATTATGCAATATGTTTTTATACTTATTATGTTAATGTTATGTACTTAAAAATATTTATATAAATACAAACCATTTCATAAATTTAAATATTCTATATACACAAATTTAGAAAAAAAATGTTATTACCTTTCAAATATAGAGTTTTTCAAATCCAACTTAATTTATAAGATATTTATTTTTAAATTCCAAATAAAAATTTCTATTCACAATTTATTGAATTTCCAAATCAATTTTTATTTATTCTGGAAATTATTATATTACTTTACCAATAAATTCACAATTTAATTACGAAAAATAAATTAACCATTATATTATATTTGGCTAAAATCCAAGAATGTTACAGATTCCCCCCTTAAGAAAATTTCGTCCCCGAAATTTGCTTGACAGGGAGACAAACAAAGAATAGATGAAGAATGTTTTACCAGATCAAACTGTAATATTTATTCTGCATTTGGCTTATCAAATCAGAATATTATCATTAAATATGAGAACGGATCTATTCAATATTTCACAAGATACTCGGGTCATTCAGTCTACAAACAATACAGGGGTATTGGTTAGTCCAAAGGATAACTAACCACTCGTAGAATATATCTGGACCCAACAGAACAAATAATGGATACTCAATTCAGGTTGGAATATCCCAAAGTATACACCAACTTGTCCATCTTTGGACTTGGATCCACACTAGAAATTTCAACAAAATTTTCAAATTTGGTTTTGACCAAAATCATTTTATTGATACAATCTAAATTTTAGCTTCCTATTTTATTAACCAATTATTTCAATTTAAAATTTCAATTCATTAAATTTAAAAATGATAGAAATTGATGGAAAGAATATGAAATAGGAATTAGAATCTTTTCTACAACGATCCATAGAGCCACCACTACACCAAAGCTTCTCCTTATAGTCGCCACGAAGAAATCAAAGAATTGAAACTAGATCAAAGGAGATTGAGAAGAGTCATTTCCTTGTTGTTATAGGGTATTGACCATAAGAAGTGGTATTTCCCTATCCCCTACCTCGTCCTCTCTTCTTGCACTCATACTCACTATCAGTGGATAGTAAGAGTATTTACTGAGACACACGAACGGATATCTTAGGGAATACTCATTCCAGGGTATTTGTAACCCTATCTCTAATGAGTTACCTAATGTGTTATACTCCAAAAGCTAAAGTTCAATCTTTAGCTCTGATACCAAATGTGATGACCCTGACTCGACCTTCGAAAATCGGCACCAAATACATCACCCGTATTCGAATGTCGTAGATTCAAACGTCTATCTGGTTCGTCGGAGCTTATAACACATTAAGTATAACAATACAACAAAAGGAAAAGAATAATTTATATCATTGACAAACAAAATTTGATACAACACATTGATACAAATGATAACAATATACATCAGAGATACACAACAGCGGAAATAAAATAGCACCAGAAGAAGATATAATATCTTCAATGCTAACCTTCAAGAGAGAAGGTAAGAAAGAATCTAACACTACGACACCATTGCTCCAAAGCTCTAAAGACTTTCATCTCCAAAACCAAAAGCTCAAAGAACTCCCAAACCAATAAGCTCGAACCACCATCATCACGTTGTATTAAGCAAGATCAGTCATGAATGCAAGTGTTAAAATCCAAAGATTGAAGAAGATTTCCAAATGCCACCAAACCATAAACTTCGAAAGATATCGAATCTATATATATATATTATCTGACTATCTGAAAATCCTAACTCTGAGCTGCTCGTGTGGAAAATTGCGGGCACCCAGAGTTTAGAAAGGGAACAATAAACTCCAGGTCAGTCATGGGACTAGTGTGAGCAAACAAAAACAATTTTCTTTGAATAAAAACAAACAAAAGAATTTAAAAAGAAATTCGCGATGCTTTTTGAAAAATGAAACTACCATAAGGCCTCCCGCCACACACACAATGCAAACGTAGAATTGGAGGAGTTTTCTTTTTATGATAGTCAAACATGCTTGATACACAAAAACCTTTTCATATTATTATTAGCGCATAGTGGAAAACATTTGCAAGTATAATATTAATCTTAGCCAGCATAGACATTTCGAACTATGCCTACTATAGGTACCATCTAAACAGTGGGTCACCACCATAGTAAATGGTAGGTTATACAAGTAAAACCGTACAAGGCACGCATTAGTGATTGGATTTCCAACAAATGGTCAGGCTAAGGAACTTCCTGGACCACATGCGTACGCCTCTGGAGGGATGCATCGAGAACTTAACCAACTCTCTACCAACACAAGGCCAGGTTACCTCTGTAACTAGGTAACTACTGACACGAGTATGCCATCCCCTGGTCTTAACCAACCTTTATCCGAGGCCTCGATACCAACAAACACAAAGTAATAAATTTGCAGTAAACATATAGGTTAAGAATCTGGGCTCCATACCATGATTCCACCTCTATCCAGAAGGAAATGGACATATCCTCAAGGGGAGCTACCCTCAAATAACCTTGCCGCATCTTTCCTGTTTCGACCATTCTGGGTTGTGAGGTCCGACGAGGTCACATCCACAAAGCTACGCTTTTCACAAAAGCCATGCTTCGATCGACACATGACCAGCAGCACTTCATATACCACATTACCAAATTGGGAATGTATCACTAGTAACCATCAACTACATAACCTCTGAGCTCGTACGTCTCAGAGAAGGGTGTTAAGCTAAGAGAATAAATTCTCCGCCACCAAACATAAATTTATTTGATAGAAACCATCCTTACATCTCAAAGTGTAACTCAGACACACATCCATACAAGTCTGTTCCGGGTTCGAACAGAACCGAAGGCACTTTAAAAGAAGCCCTTGCAATCCGGATAATTTCTAATCACGTCCGGACTTCCCATCACAAAGGGTGATCAAATCTCTATACCGAGGACCAATCGGTGCAGAGACATTCAACAGGTAATCCTTTCGCTTTCGAAAATATTCGGTCTTCACATCCGGTCTTCAAATGTTATCCATTTCGTCGTATCACTGTTCGAAATGGGTTTTATGACACAAGGTCCTCTCCCGGCTAAACCGAATAATGAGCGCTTAATTTAAAAAGCATATGGATATTGGGATCTTAGTTAAGTCACAACTCATTACCCAAAATCTTACTTTCAAATGGTTTAAACAAATTACAATTTTAATCTTTTAAATAAAAGATTCACCTTTTAAAATCACTTTCAATTTGAAACCAAGGTTCACCAATCTTTCACAAAGATTCGTTCATAGCTTTCTAAACCATTTCCATTCCAAATCTTTTATATAAAAGATACATCTTTAAGATCCTCTTCAATTAAAAACATAGTTCATCAATCTTTAACAAAGATTCATTCATAGCTTTCAAAACTATTTTCATTTTAAACTTGAAATCATTTCAACACAAATTAGAAATCCTTTCTTTATATGAAAGCTATTATCATTTGAAAACAAAGAGTTTTCATTTTGAGAAAATCTGAATACATTTGTTCAATTTAAAGCCTTTCAAGTATAAACTTGGGTTGAATTTAAATTCTTAAAATAATATATTTAAAATACTTTAAAGATGGTTTTTAAAATCCATATATATATACTATGTAACTTGTATAAACCTTTCAAGCCAAATTTCTGAAACAATTTCAAAACTTAAACAAGATATATTATATTCAAACTAAATTTCAATTTCAAACTTCCCTTTTTTTAAGTTTTCCATATTCAACCCAATTCCATTTTCCAAAACCATTTGGATTCAAAATTCAACTTTGAAACCATTCCATTACTTCAAATATCTGTGATTTAACCAATTTCCTCGTGCATTCCATATTTATGTGTATATGGTGTAGTCCAAGGGTTTTACACAATAGTGCAACATCATCAATCATTACAGATTCAAGAACAACAATATTGATAAGCAGTATAATCCTATAACGCTTATCTTCATTCACAGATTCACAGATCAATAATATAAATTCATCAAAGATAAATAAATTACATTTATCACAGATAAATAAATTACATTTATCACAGATAAATAAATTACATTCATCATAGCTCAAATCAAAATAGAGCATCACATATCAGGGATATCAAACAATTAAACATTCAATACAATCCGAACACCCATAAGTAAGATCAATTAATTATCTGATTAATTTAAATCAGATTAATTACTTATGAATAAACTACTAATCCTGGTTAATTTACATTAATTAATTACAAACCATTTTAATTAATTATCCTTTAATCATTTATTAATTAACCTTTAATAATAAATTAATTAACCTTTAATTATTAATTAATCAACCTTAATTAATAAATCAATTAACCCTTAATCATAAAATAATTAATCTTTAATTATTCAATTATCCTTTAATTAATTATCCTTAATTAATTACATCAATTAATTAATCCTCAATTAATTATCATTCCTTAATCACCTTCATTAATTAATTAATCTTTATTTAATTAATTATCCTTAAATTAATTACCTTAATTAAATAATCATGCAAATTGATTATTCTTAAATGATTATTCTTTTATCACTTGATTAATCAACTTTAATCATTAATTAATTACTTTTAATTAAGTAATTATCTTTAAGTAATTAATTACCCTTTAATATACTTATCATTAATTAACTTTTAATAACAAATTAATTAATCAACTTTTAATTACATTAAAGTAATTAACCTTTAAGTAATTACATTAATAAATGATCCTTTAATTACTCAAGGCCTTGATTAACTTGAGATTACCCACTTATCATATTCACTTATTTAATCACATCATCAATTTCTATTTGAAAACAATTAAGAATATAATTAGTCTAATATAATTATTCAAAACCCAAAACAATTTTAAACATATCTTAACTTTAAATTCAAATCTTTGGAAATTGTTTTTAAAACTTATTTATAATTTTTGATTTGAAAACTTGGTTCATATTTTCTTTTAGACACTTATTTGCCTTAATATACTTTAAACTTAATTTTAAAATTTTACTTTACCTTTAAAATTTCAACACTTTATTTTTTTTGAAACCTTTAAAGAAAACCTGAGCCAAATGCTTGAATACCGAAGCCCAATCTTGCGCTTGACTTCGAATTTCCCTTCATTTTCCTTTACTTCGAGTTATATATGACATTCTTCGAGACGAACCCAAGTAACCCATCTTCTTCCTAAAATCTCAATAATACAACCGGATACGATATGTGCTAATGCATCGTGCACACCACCACGACCACCTCCGATCGACTTCACCGGCGTCTATAGGTCAACATTGACCTCTTTCATCCATTCCAATAACCCAAAAATAAAACGAGCTTGAAAATCAAATTTGAGCATCAACGACTATCACCTGAAACAACCCGACCATCCAAAAATGCTTCACGCTGCCACGTCACGTCGCCTGAACCTTTGCGACTCCGACCACAGCTTCCCTAATGATTCACGCACCTTTTCCCCTTAGATCGGTCCTCCTCGATCTGTCCACGACGACTAACAAATTCGAAAATCAAAGCCGACCAAACCCTGTCCTTAAACCCTAAAAGCTTGTCGATTGACTTCCATGGTGAACAAACAAATTTCCGATCATTTTTCCCATCACCTCCTTCCTTCCAGCTATCTTCACAAACAAACCCGACGCTTAACTCATCATTGATCACTGGAATTTGCCAAAAGACTGAATCCCATTTAACTTGATTTTTCTCATTAATTGTAACCTTAAAAATTCCGAAATGATTATTACAAGTCATTATTTCTAAATTCGAATGAGGCTCTAGGATGAAATCAAGAATTCCTAATACTTTACTTTCTGCTATGAGTTGAATTTTACTGTAAGTTCAAGTTTTTTAAAACAATTACTAAAGATAAACATCTGGAATTATTTTTAAAAATTAAATTACACTGTTTTAAGCTTCTTCTTTTTAAAGATCAGGATCTAAAACTTATTCTTTGAGATGATATGGATTTTTTTGTGTTCTTTGAACCTGTGAATACATAGAAATGAGCATGCATACGTACAGACATGTACACATCCATATATATACACACACACACACACACACACACACACACACACACATACAGACATATTTCATCCATACAAACATATTTAACAACATATATCTAATAAATGCAAACTAGAATAAATATTCGGGTTTAAAGGTTTGCTCACCTGGGAATTGAAACACAGAGGACAGACTCCTGTTGCCCAGGTTTGAAATGAAGCTGTCGTTTGTTTTAAAAACCGAAACTTTAATTTGCTTTTGAACTTGCTTTTGATCTGAGACTTGCTTTAGGTTGATTTGAATCTTGTTTGAGTTGCTTTGAACTAGCATTTCATTTGCTTCTAGGTTCTTGATTTTCTTCCTTTTGATCTGTTTTTGATTTCCAGGTTGAAGACTTTGTTTTATTTTGATTTCTTGTTTTAAATTTTGATTGCTTTGGGTTTCCAGGCTGAAGATGCTTTGATCTCTAGGTTTTGGTTTCAAGAGGTGATTTGTTTTACCAGGTTTATGAATTTGCTTTGAATTTGGTTTCTCAGGTTTGTATAATAATTTTTTTTCTCTTTTGTTTTGTGGTTTTAGTTTCAGGTTTGAGAATAGCCTAGTTTAAAATTTCTCATTTGTATATATTTCAACTTTAAGAGAAAAAAATTGCTTTTGCCACTTGTTCATCTTAACCAACACTTGTTAAAGCATATCATATTTATTTTACAAATGTCATTAGTGATTAAATTGTATTTAAAACCCTTACTTAATTTAATTTAAATTTTTTGTTTTAAACCTTATGTTATTATAAATTATGCAATATGTTTTTATACTTATTATGTTAATGTTATGTACTTATAAATATTTATATAAATACAAACCATTTTATAAATTTAAATATTCTATATACACAAATTTAGAAAAAAAATGTTATTACCTTTCAAATATAGAGTTTTTCAAATCCAACTTAATTTATAAGATATTTATTTTTTAAGTTCCAAATAAAAATTTCTATTCATAATTTATTGAATTTCGAAATTGATTTTTATTTATTCTGGAAATTTTTATATTACTTTACCAATAAATTCATAATTTGATTCCAAAAATTAAATTAATCACTATATTATATTTGGCTAAAATCTAGGAATGTTACATTGGACCTTTGCTTGGAGATCTATCTATATCTATTCGTCTTTCAGTTATTCAGTTGACTCCAGTGATATATTCAAATTTTGTTATTTGACTACTGTATCGAGGCTTCTATGTATTCGAGATTTATGTTGTATCTTGTTTTAACTCTGTTATATTTAAAGTAGCTTCATGAAGTACTATTCATTTATTTCCACTATTTATTGTTATATTACTCTATCTCTGTGATTGATTTATTTACTGTATATGTTGAGTTTTGCCAAATATATTAACAATATGATATTTTGAGTAATTCAAGTCTGACATGTGTGGATGTGAATAGCATGAAATATCGGGATGATACAAATTCAAAATTTCCTCTATAAATATTAAACATTAATATCACTTAAATTTGTATCTAACAAATAAACTACTTTACAAATTTTTTTTATTAATTAATAATATAAATAAAAATTTAAACTAATAAAAAAAAATAGATTTTGCAACTAAGAAATAAAATTTCAAATTAACTACGTTTGATTATGCACAAATATATAGCTAAATATTTATGGAAATCATTTTTTTGAATGTATTAAACAAATACAGTTTGTAAAAAACAATTTGTCATCATCATGTGCGAAGCACGTGCCGTAACGTTCGTATACCATAATTGATGTTTATACGAAGGTATAATATTATTTACCCTACTTCTTCATGTTATTAAATATTACCCAATATCCGTTTTTTAAATATTTTAAAATTTAGTTAACGATAATATATTTTGGTTAAAACAATAGAATGACATTTAATGCGCGGGAAAAATACAACTGTTCCCATTATGAGTTGTTCAAATAATTGAATTGCATGTTGGATTATTACATTTGGGTAATAATCATGGAAGCAATGGACAGATTACGTAGGCAGTTTTGTAACCACAACAAGTTATACAGGGTAACTACCCACATTTACATATAAATACCCATTGTGACAACCCGGGCTATGGAAATCTGATAAATGGGTAATTAACTGTTTTAATAAATTGAACAGATAAAATTACGATAATAATAGATATCCGGATGTGTAAATGAATTTGGAAATATAATAAGAATGGAATTATTCATATCTGGGAAAAAATAATTATTTAATAATCTCCTTTATAAATTATTTAGACTTGACAAAATTGTTATTTTCAAACAATAATAGTAATGTGATGTTTTTAGATATAGGTATAAATAGATTTTAAAATAGAACTATTATTTACAAATAAACCTGATCAAATAAATATTTATATTTAAAATTGTGTTGTAATACATAGATTTTAAATAGAACTATTATGTATAAGTTGAAATTGTATTTTTTCAAATATATGTATATATATAAAATTGATTTGAAATTTAATTTGAATTTGGATATTTATGTTGAAATTCAAAGGTTAGATATATATATATATATATATATATATATATCTTAAATTTTACTTTGATTTTAAAATATATTTTATTTAATTTTGTTAAGAATATAAATTGTTTATGTTCTTTTCTTTTTAAAGAGACTTATTTATATAAATTAAAATATGTAAATTAGAAAATTAATTATAAAAGCTTTATAAATATAAAAAAAATATAATTTTGCATGAAATTACATATGTTAACAAATTAAATAAGTATAATGACAAGTGTCAACTTTTATTTTAATTTTATTTTATTTTTTATAAAATCTAATTTAAACCTATATTAACTTCTACCTTTCATCTTCATTTCTTTTCCCATCTTCACTTTCTTAATCAAGAAAAAAGGGAAAAATCTGTAAATTACTTCAAACCAAAAACTAAAATTCATTTACAATTTGCAAACTCAAGAATCAACAGCCTGTAATCATTTCAAGAGTTCAAGTAAGGAAATCAGAAGCAAAATCAAAGCATTCAGGTTTCAAACCCATTTTTCCTAAGTTCTCTGTCTTTTTAATAAGGTGAGTAACTTTTTAAAATTTAAAATCTAAAAATTTGTAGCATGCTTATATGTTGAATTAAATAAGCATTGTATGTGTTTATAAGTAAATGTTTGAAGTAGATATTATTTGAATGCATGCTGTATTCTTTTCTGTCTTATTACCAGGTTCAATTATTTTTATAAAATCCTTACCTCTTGATCTAGTTATGATAGGATCTAATTCACAAACAAATATTGTTTGTTTTAACATAGGTTAAGTTTTAAAATTTGAAGAAGTTAAAAATAAGCCAGTTGTCTTTGTAAATCAAAAATAGCTCTGTGCATGTCAAAACTAAGTAATACTTAAACCCTTCAATTTATTAATTCAGTATTTTAAATCAAAAGCATTAACAAAAACATGATCTTGTAGGATCTAGATTAACCCTAGAGGGGGGGGGGGTTGAATAGGGTTATAGCAAATTTTCTTGATTTAAAACTCAGAAATAAACTGCAGAAATAAATATGCTGAAAAGTAAATCACACACAAAATTTACCCAGCTTCGGCAACCCCTGCCTACTGCTGCATTCACAGATTTCTATTAGAATTAAACAGTATCACGCTTACAACAACTCTATTAGACTCGCAGACCCTTTTGCTCCCGCTCACAAACACTCTACTAGACTCGCACACCCTGCTCCCGCCTATAGAGTTTCGCTCACTCGCAAACACTGCTCCCGCCTATAGAGCTTTGCAAACTCGCACACCCTGCTCACTGAACTAATTCAAAATAGACAATCTGACACTACCCAACCTAGGTGGTGATTTACTAACTTTTTGGTTCGTAAAATAAAAAACAATAAATTAAAAAACAATAACCCTAAAACAATATTAATAAAGCCTATAGAAACAAAACCCCCTTTTTTTTACTTGGACCCTAAATAAAACTTTTGCCCTTTTATAAAAACAAAACCGGCCCTTTTTTTTTATATATGAATAAGGCCGGCCCTTTTTTCTTCAGCCCGTCACTTTTGTTTTTCGTTCGTGAAAAAAGAAATGGCCGCTCCTCTTCTGTTCCTCTTTGTGATTTAGGGCATCTGCAAATTGTTTTTTCCTCCTTACGATTCACACAGGGTTGTGCAAATTGAAGTCGCCACTTGATATGATTCGTTAGTAGGTTTCGTTGCTCTTCGATTTGTTCACGGCTCTTCAATTTGGATTGAGTTCGTTCTGATTCTCTGGTATGTGTTGTTTCCTTTTGCTTTTCTGGTTTTTGGATTGTTCGAACTCGAATTCCATTTGCCGATGATGTTTCGTGGTTTATATAGGGTTTGTAACCCTAGATTTGCGTCGTATATTCTCTATTTGAATTTGTCATATTATTCACCTCGACCGTTCGATTAATTTCTGATGTTTGATGATTTCTCTGACTAATTCATATGTGGATATTCTGGTTGCTTGATGATTGCGCCTTTGAATTAATTTTGTGATGACTTTCGACTTTGACTTGTTCAACACTGAAATTTTGACACGAACTTGATGCTGGATAATATTTGACATCAACTTGGTTTTTAACTTGTTCCAATTTTGTAATTTCAGCTTCTTGAATTTCTGGCCCCTGTGTAATTTAGCTCTGGCCATCTTTGTTTCAATGCTGATCTTGATTTCATGAATTTAATATTGACACTGTTATGCTTCCACGACTTCGACATTTACATTGTTCAACATTGTCCTGATTGCTTTGGCTTCACCATATAGCATATTTGTGCATTTTAAAATGTTGCATCATTGAGTAGTTTTCATTTGTGTCATGTTGTATCATTTACTTGATGTTCTTAACTGCCTGTATTTTGCATTCATGTACTTGCTGCTATGTTGGTGGCAATCTTGTGTAAGTGCTTCACCATACTTGTTCATGTGTACATCTGACCCTTCCATATGCTCTCTGATAATGTTGAACTTCACTGTTGCTTATGTCCACTGATGCATTCAATCTGCACTTCACTACTATCTGTCTGAACTGTGCACATTGTTGCACTTGCTCATGTTAAATTGCATTGTTCATCTGAGTCTGCTCACTGTATCATGCTTGGCTTTGTACACTGTCTTGTGCATTGCCCCCATTCACTGTTGCTGTGCAGTTGCAATGCCTTGCTTGGTCTCTGTTACATGCTTGCTGTTGCATGCTTGTGATATTCATGTTGATTTGATGATGCTGGTATTTGCTGATATATTACTTTGAATTGCATACATTTTATGTTGACATTTTCTTTGACACAGATGCTATATCAATGCTGCTTCACCATATTTGTTGTTGCAGCTGTCTTGACTTATGCTGTCCACTGCAGTTTGTAGTGATATTGAGCATTGCATATTTGATTCCTGTTTGCATTATCCACTTGAACTTGTAGTCTGCCTTGATCATCTTGCAACCTGGTCTGGTGCACCTTGTTTCATGCTTGAGACTGTGCTTGCATTGTTACTTGGTCGACACTTGCATCACTCTGTAACACATGCTGTGTACTTCATTCAGTGTTCATGCATGTTCTCTGTTCATTTGAGTTGTATTCACATCACTTTCTGAAGCTTGAGTTGCTTGCATTTTCTGGTCAGTCTTGTACTGTCCACTGCCCTGTAATCTTGAGTTAGTGCTTCACCATATCACTTCTTGATTGATGCTGTATCACTTGTAGCTTTATGTATTCATGTGCTTGTCTGCATTCACTCTGGCTTGCACTCATATTCTTGCTGTTTTTTTTTTTTGATATTGTGGCATGTGGTCTTTGCTGTCCACTGCAGTGATGATGCTGTGCACTTTTGTGCTTTGGTTTGAACTTGCTGTTAGGTCATTTTGTACTTCTCTTATGTACACTTGCACCTGTACTTTGACTGTTTGCAACTTGACACTGTTGTACACTTGCTCTTGTTGGCTGCGCATACGAGTTGGCGAGGCAGTGCACACGTGTATGAATGTACACGTGTGTATTGCAGCCACTTATGGTTACCTGTCCCTGTAATATCTATCAAGTGTATATATCGACGTGCACGGCCTTGTGGCATATACAGTAATATACTGTGTATGTCACAAGTTGTTCGTGTATGATGAATTCAAATTTAAATGATGACGAACAACCCAAATAACTGAGGCAAATATTATTTTCAAAAACCATATTTTATTTTTGAATTGCAAAAATATTTCTTTTTCAATTTTACTGCGTTAGTTTATATTTTTGCAGATTGCTCAGATGCTGGATTCAAACCGGAATGCAGTTGAAGACAAAAATACGAGTGTGAGTGATATGTAGTGATGTTATCAATGTAAAAATATTTGTGATGTAATCGTGATGTAATCAGAAATGTATATGTATAGTGAGAGCATGAATTTGTACTATTCAAGTTTGTAATAAATATTCGTTTGAATAAAATATTCGTTTGAATTCAAAAACTGTGTAACTTGTTCTGTTTGAATTCAAATTCAAATTCTGTGTAATTTATTTTATTCAACAGATATTTATTTAACCAAATACATACTATACAAAATATTTGTTTGAATAAAATTTCTGTTTGAATTCAAAATCTGTTTAACTTGTTTTGTTTGAATTCAAATTCAAATTCTGTGAAATTTAATTTTATTCAACAAATATTTATTTAAACTATGAAAAATAAAATAGTACATTACCAAATACATTTATATGAATGTATATATGTTTATTATCATCAAACAAAAATCATATAGCGCAAAGCGCATATTCAACAATCTCCCCCTTTTGATGATAACAAACATATATTTAAGATTTTGAATATATTAAATGTATTTGATAATTTCATTTGCTCCCCCTATTTGAATGCTTCCTTTATATGTGATACTCCCCCTACATATATGGCTCCCCCTATATATATGCATACAAATAAAAATATGTAAATGAGCCTATATGCAAATTGAAAGTTATTTGACCTTTGCTTGATTCTATTTGACACCTTTGCTTGATTCTATTTGACAAAATCTTAATTTTTCTCTCCCCCTTTTGTTATCAGCAAAAGAATAACAGTGTTATAAAAATAGGGATGAAGTGATAGACATGAATCAAACATTTAACTCAATTAAATATAAATATCAAATTTCAATAAAACTCAAACAAAAATCATAATTACCCTTGTCAAACGCATATTCCACTTTCAGAAGTGATGGAGATAGAATCATCAAAAATTCATATAGATATGTCTATTTGTGGTATATTTATTTCTGGAAATTTGAATATCTACTAACCATGCATAACCGTTAGGACTTTTAAATGAGATTAGTAGTATTCCAATTTAATTTAAAAAATGAAATCAAGTATCTTCTAACCACGCATGACCGTGAGGACTTTTAAATGGGATTAGAATCAACTTGTCTATTAAATCAATTATTTTTAATATGCGTTCCATACATGCATAACCGTGAGGACTTTTAAATGAGCATGGAAGCACATAATCAAAAATCCAAGTAATTCACCCATGCATGACCGTGAGGACTTTTAAATGAGAGTGAATACTTTGGATATTTATTTTTAATTGCTGAATATAAGAAATTGAAGCACAAATAATTTCCTTCACCGATTTAAAGATATTGAAGAACAAATGATTTCCTTTGTAAACTACCACAAATTTACATATTAAATATGATTTTGATGAGTGATGTTCGATAGAAAGATGATAAAAATAGAAATGGTCATGGAATTATTATCCAACAAAAAGTTTTTATAACTCTTGTTATGAAATTCTAAAGAAATTTTTAATTATACTTTCTCGAGTTATAATATATGATAAATATCAACACTTATCTCTTTTTCAATCACTATTTATCTTTTCGATAATCAAAGGGAGTCAGATTAGTCAAACTTGTCATTTAAAATCAAATTAAAAATTATAAAATCAATTTTTCAAAAATAATTAAGCTGTAAATATGGTAAAACATGATTTCTTGAGGGAAGTTTTATAAGAAAATTTTCTGCTATTTGAAAATTATTTCAAGTGAAAAATATGCAGATATTTTCTTTTAAAAAAAAACGATGCAGCAAATAAATGTTTCACAAATTAATCACGTTACACTAATAATTTTTCTATCAACTATATTACCAGTGTAATCCGCATCTGAATTTAAATTTCACTCAATATTCACTTGTTGAATCAAACCATGAGATGTGCACCAAAAATTTCAAAAACATCATTCTTTTGAATTTTGAATTTAAGCCGTGTTAACACTCAAAATAAATATCATGATGATAAATTCAGAAACCAGAGGATAAACAATTATTTTCATGAGTAATCAACAGTCAATCAACATCATAATTATTTCAAAAACAATTTCTTAAAATCCTTTTTCTCATGAATTTGAAATCGTGCACATTTACAAGCAGTGATCAAAATGTCAGAACCAATATATCTACGTGTAGCATGAGTAACCAGCATTTGACAAAACAAATTTATATAAATTAGTTCAAAAATTTAAAATCTGGTTGGTCATCAATTAAGCACAAATTAATGTCATAAATAAGAACAAGTCAAAAAATCATATCAATTAAGTCCGAATCAGTCAACCATCATAATTACTCCAAGTAATTCTATTTAAAGATGGTTAGTCATTATTTTTTAAAAAAAATCATAGCATCAAAATCATCATCTTTTGTTCATCTCAATATTGGCTGATTTTAATTTAGAGTATGGTGCAGATAATCACATTTAAAAAACAATTACCTGTTTTACCTTTACGATAATTTTTCGTGATTGCCCATTGTGATTCTGTCACCTTTATACTAGGCTAAGGAACTTTGTTTTGTCGCCCGTTGTGCTTCTGGAACAGCCGAAATCCAGAGAACACTGTTGTTGTTCCTTAGCCTGCCACCACACCTACACGATAAAAGATTTATGTGACCTATTTGTTTTTATAGGTCCATTGTTGTTAGTGGCAGAATATGAAAAATCTGTTTTTGGAGACTCAAAACTATTTATACATGTTCCTTTTGGCACCCAAATTTGTTTGACTTTCAAAGATTTTATATTTGTGCCTTTTGGAACCCAAATTGGTATAGTTTTCACGTGTTTGGGTTTATACCAACAATTATTTCGATTATGTCCAAATTCTCTACAAAACGTGCTCATTAAATTGACTTGATTAAATTTTGTGTTCCTATGACTATGATTTTCAACATGATTTCCAATTATTTCAGATCGAGCAGCACTTTTACCTTTATCATCATCTTGTGATTTTCCAAAACCTAGTCCTTTTCTATTGTTAGCAAAAATTTGATTTCCCAATAGCATGTTGAAAGATTTTTCGCCTCTTGAAAAGTTATTCAAAGATTTCTCAAGATTTTGGACTTTGTTTTTTAATGTTGAATTTTCAGCGACAAGTGAGGTGCATCGATTTATAAAGTCCTTTTTTCTAGTGTCAATGTTTTCTTTAAGACTCAAGTTTTCTTTTTCAAGATTCTCAGAGTTATTCCTAATTTTTGATAGTTCCGAATCTAAAATTTTACATTGGTTACATTCTAGGTTTTGAATATTTTGAAGTTCAGTTTTTAACCTAAAATTTTCACGAGCAAATTCTCTCCTATCAGATTTCAGTTTTTCAATTTTAGATTCAAGAGTATCCACTACCTTAGTAAGATCAGAACACATAAAAACAAGTTCTTTATAAGAAAACTCACCTGCCTCACTAGATTCGTCGGAGGTTGCTTCTGATTCTGATTCTGCCATGCAACACAAGTTAGCCTCCTCTGGGCTGCTATCCGAAGCTTCCTCTCCTTCTTCATCATCCCAAGTTGCTGCAAATACCTTCTTCGCCTTTTTCTTTTCTTTGTTGTTTTTGAGAAGTGGGCATTTTGGTTTGATGTGGCCAGGCTTGTTGCAGTTATAACATATCAGTTCATTATTGGAATTTTCGGAATCTTTTGACCTATTGCCCTTGGTTTTCTTCTTGCGTGGCTTGAATCTAGACCATCTTCTAAGATTATTGACAGCCATTGCAAGCTCTTCAATTGGATCTTCTTCATCGCTTTCTTCTTTACTTTTTAAAGCAATCATCTTCTTCTTTGGTTCGGAGTTGTTGCGTTCTTCCTTTGCTTTTAACTCAAGCTCATATGTCATCAGGTTGCCAATCAACTCCTCCATGCTTAGTTTGCTCAGATCTTTTGATTCTTGGATTGCTGTGACTTTTGCCTCAAAGTTCATTGGTAAAACTCGTAGTATCTTCCGCACAAGCTCTACCTCAGTGAATACCTTCTCAAGCGCTCTAGCATTGTATACCAAGGTTGAAAAGCGTCCAAACATATCCTTTATGCTCTCGTCTTTGTCCATCACAAAGTTTTCGTATTCATTGCTGAATAGGGCTAGCCGAGACTCCTTGACTTGAGAAGTTCCTTCGTGTGTCACCTCCAAAGTATGCCATATTTCCTGTGTTGTTGTACAATGAGAAATTCTATTAAATTCATTTTTATCAAGAGCACATATCAAAGCATTCATGGCTTTAGCATTTGTCGTTTTCAATTTCTTATCGTTTGCATCCCACCTATCCTTAGGTTTAGGAATCTCAGTACCACCAACGATTACAGTGGGAGGTTTATAGCCAGTTTCAATAATATCCCAAACATCATAATCAACGGAACTAAGATAAATACTCATCCTAACTTTCCAATAAGCATAATCGTTCCCGTTAAACATGGGTGGCCTAGCAATAGATTGTCCCTCAGAAAAAGCATTATTTTGTAGACTCATGACTCTAGAGTTAAAAAAAAAAATATAAACCGGGCTCTGATACCACTTGTAGGATCTAGATTAACCCTAGAGGGGGGGGGGGGTGAATAGGGTTATAGCAAATTTTCTTGATTTAAAACTCAGAAATAAACTGCAGAAATAAATATGCTGAAAAGTAAATCACACACAAAATTTACCCAGCTTCGGCAACCCCTGCCTACTGCTGCATTCACAGATTTCTATTAGAATTAAACAGTATCACGCTTACAACAACTCTATTAGACTCGCAGACCCTTTTGCTCCCGCTCACAAACACTCTACTAGACTCGCACACCCTGCTCCCGCCTATAGAGTTTCGCTCACTCGCAAACACTGCTCCCGCCTATAGAGCTTTGCAAACTCGCACACCCTGCTCACTGAACTAATTCAAAATAGACAATCTGACACTACCTAACCTAGGTGGTGATTTACTAACTTTTTGGTTCGTAAAATAAAAAACAATAAATTAAAAAACAATAACCCTAAAACAATATTAATAAAGCCTATAGAAACAAAACCCCCTTTTTTTTACTTGGACCCTAAATAAAACTTTTGCCCTTTTATAAAAACAAAACCGGCCCCTTTTTTTTATATATATGAATAAGGCCGGCCCTTTTTTCTTCAGCCCGTCACTTTTGTTTCTCGTTCGTGAAAAAAGAAATGGCCGCTCCTCTTCTGTTCCTCTTTGTGATTTAGGGCTTCTGCAAATTGTTTTTTCCTCCTTGCGATTCACACAGGGTTGTGCAAATTGAAGTCGCCACTTGATATGATTCGTTAGTAGGTTTCGTTGCTCTTCGATTTGTTCACGGCTCTTCAATTTGGATTGAGTTCGTTCTGATTCTCTGGTATGTGTTGTTTCCTTTTGCTTTTCTGGTTTTTGGATTGTTCGAACTCGAATTCCATTTGCCGATGATGTTTCGTGGTTTATATAGGGTTTGTAACCCTAGATTTGCGTCGTATATTCTCTATTTGAATTTGTCATATTATTCACCTCGGCCGTTCGATTAATTTCTGATGTTTGATGATTTCTCTGACTAATTCATATGTGGATATTCTGGTTGCTTGATGATTACGCCTTTGAATTAATTTCGTGATGACTTTCGACTTTGACTTGTTCAACACTGAAATTTTGACACGAACTTGATGCTGGATAATATTTGACATCAACTTGGTTTTTAACTTGTTCCAATTTTATAATTTCGGCTTCTTGAATTTCTGGCCCCTGTGTAATTTAGCTCTGGCCATCTTTGTTTCAATGCTGATCTTGATTTCATGAATTTAATATTGACACTGTTATGCTTCCACGACTTCGACATTTACATTGTTCAACATTGTCCTGATTGCTTTGGCTTCACCATATAGCATATTTGTGCATTTTAAAATGTTGCATCATTGAGTAGTTTTCATTTGTGTCATGTTGTATCATTTACTTGATGTTCTTAACTGCCTGTATTTTGCATTCATGTACTTGCTGCTATGTTGGTGGCAATCTTGTGTAAGTGCTTCACCATACTTGTTCATGTGTACATCTGACCCTTCCATATGCTCTCTGATAATGTTGAACTTCACTGTTGCTTATGTCCACTGATGCATTCAATCTGCACTTCACTACTATCTGTCTGAACTGTGCACATTGTTGCACTTGCTCATGTTAAATTGCATTGTTCATCTGAGTCTGCTCACTGTATCATGCTTGGCTTTGTACACTGTCTTGTGCATTGCCCCCATTCACTGTTGCTGTGCAGTTGCAATGCCTTGCTTGGTCTCTGTTACATGCTTGCTGTTGCATGCTTGTGATATTCATGTTGATTTGATGATGCTGGTATTTGCTGATATATTACTTTGAATTGCATACATTTTATGTTGACATTTTCTTTGACACAGATGCTATATCAATGCTGCTTCACCATATTTGTTGTTGCAGCTGTCTTGACTTATGCTGTCCACTGCAGTTTGTAGTGATATTGAGCATTGCATATTTGATTCCTGTTTGCATTATCCACTTGAACTTGTAGTCTGCCTTGATCATCTTGCAACCTGGTCTGGTGCACCTTGTTTCATGCTTGAGACTGTGCTTGCATTGTTACTTGGTCGACACTTGCATCACTCTGTAACACATGCTGTGTACTTCATTCAGTGTTCATGCATGTTCTCTGTTCATTTGAGTTGTATTCACATCACTTTCTGAAGCTTGAGTTGCTTGCATTTTCTGGTCAGTCTTGTACTGTCCACTGCCCTGTAATCTTGAGTTAGTGCTTCACCATATCACTTCTTGATTGATGCTGTATCACTTGTAGCTTTATGTATTCATGTGCTTGTCTGCATTCACTCTGGCTTGCACTCATATTCTTGCTGTTTTTTTTTTTTTGATATTGTGGCATGTGGTCTTTGCTGTCCACTGCAGTGATGATGCTGTGCACTTTTGTGCTTTGGTTTGAACTTGCTGTTAGGTCATTTTGTACTTCTCTTATGTACACTTGCACCTGTACTTTGACTGTTTGCAACTTGACACTGTTGTACACTTGCTCTTGTTGGCTGCGCATACGAGTTGGCGAGGCAGTGCACACGTGTATGAATGTACATGTGTGTATTGCAGCCACTTATGGTTACCTGTCCCTGCAATATCTATCAAGTGTATATATCGGCGTGCACGGCCTTGTGGCATATACAGTAATATACTGTGTATGTCACAAGTTGTTCGTGTATGATGAATTCAAATTTAAATGATGACGAACAACCCAAATAACTGAGGCAAATATTATTTTCAAAAACCATATTTTATTTTTGAATTGCAAAAATATTTCTTTTTCAATTTTACTGCGTTAGTTTATATTTTTGCAGATTGCTCAGATGCTGGATTCAAACCGGAATGCAGTTGAAGACAAAAATACGAGTGTGAGTGATATGTAGTGAGGTTATCAATGTAAAAATATTTGTGATGTAATCGTGATGTAATCAGAAATGTATATGTATAGTGAGAGCATGAATTTGTACTATTCAAGTTTGTAATAAATATTCGTTTGAATAAAATATTCGTTTGAATTCAAAAACTGTGTAACTTGTTCTGTTTGAATTCAAATTCAAATTCTGTGTAATTTATTTTATTCAACAGATATTTATTTAACCAAATACATACTATACAAAATATTTGTTTGAATAAAATTTCTGTTTGAATTCAAAATCTGTTTAACTTGTTTTGTTTGAATTCAAATTCAAATTCTGTGAAATTTAATTTTATTCAACAAATATTTATTTAAACTATGAAAAATAAAATAGTACATTACCAAATACATTTATATGAATGTATATATGTTTATTATCATCAAACAAAAATCATATAGCGCAAAGCGCATATTCAACAGATCTTTAAATCAAGAATTTAGATTTTTAAAATTTTAATGGGGGTGCAGTTTGAGTCTTGACTGGAGATGGAAATTTGTGATTTCCTGATTATCTACTTGAAGGAGGAGGTCGGGTTTCTTCTTGGTAATAGAGGAGTGTTAGTAGATGCTAAGAAAAATGGGTAATGGTGATAAAATTCATCAGAGAGGTTGCGGCAATGAAAATTCTTTTGGAACCCTAGTTAAACTGGGTTAGGTTGATCAATCAATCTTGTCTTCTACAATGGATCGAGTGATTCAAGTTTTTGGGAGATGGAAGATTAGACGTATACAAGTTCATGGCTGGAATTGTTGTTCATCTGATGGTCGAAGGATGTACGGAGAAGGATTTCCAGGTTTAGGGTTGGTGATGTTTCAGCTGTTCCAGGTTTAGTATTTGTGCTCGAATTTGATTTCTAGGAGTTTGTCACGAATTGATGATCGTGGAGGGTCGCTGTGTTGACTTCTGATGAGTTGTGATTATCTCTGATGATCAGTGGTGGCCAGAGAGCAACTCAAGCAACTTCCCCTGTTACCAAAACTTAACCAAAACATCATCAGACACAACTCATCACCGTGTATGCACGGTGATGAGTTGTGTCTGATGATGTTTTGGTTAAGTTTTGGTAACAAGGGAAGTTGCTTGAGTTGCTCGAAGTGATTGGGTAGTTGGCTCGGGGAAGATGGGTTGTAGACTCAAAGCAACATTTGGGGTGTCTCGGGTTAAAGAGTTGTTACAGGTTTTAAACAAAACTTGTACCCTATCTGTTTAAAATTTTTAACCTAAAGCTTTTAAATGTAAAGAAAGGTTTTAAACCTAGTTTTAAATTCAAGTTGAATATTAGAATTCAAGTTTAGTTTTAAATCTCAGTTTTTAATAAATAATAATATAAAGTTTTTAAATTTAAACTTGTTAAACTACTTTATAAAGGTAAGTAGTTTGAAATTTTAAAAAAAACTGGGTGGGGGGAGGGGTTGACTCGAGATGTTGTTGGGTAGTTCAGGTTGCCTTGTTTTTAAACAAAAGAAATTTTTATCCAGTTTGTTTCAAAGAAAATAAATGAACAAGTTTCCAGAACTTTCATCAAATAGATTTCAAAATATAAGTTTACGAAAAACTTTAATTAAAAAGTGTTTTGACTAAATTAATTCTAAAGCTTTGAATTCAAATAATATTGTTGATGGAATAAGTAATTAATTTAAGCAGGAAGTTTATCTTAATTATTTAAGATTTCAAAAGTTGAATATACTTATTTAATGAAATTAAGGATAGTTAATTATTTAATGTGATAATTTAAGTTAAGTAAACAAATGTGTTTAGCTGAAGATAATTAACTAATGACAGTAACTAAGGATTAATTAATTTAACTTGAGTAATTATGGGATAATTACAGGATGGGCATAATTAGAAGACGATTAATTACTTAAAGTATAACTAACTAATGTAAGTAATTAAAGGTATTAATGATTCAATGTAATTAATTGAATTGATGCGATTAGTTAAGTTAATTAAGTAGTTTAATTAATTGAAGATATTCACTCATTGATTTGTTAAGTATAATTACTGAGTGTAATTGATAAAGTGTAATTACTTAGTGAAGTAATTAGTAATGGTAATTTCAAGGTGTAATTAATATGAAGAATAATTACTTAGTAGAAGTGATTAATAATTAATTGCTTAGTGTAATTAATCCAAGAATTGACTAATAAAAGTCATAGGAAGTTAATTAGATGACGTAATTAATTAAAGGTAATTAATTACGGAATGAGATTAATCAATGATGATTGATAAATATAATTTATTAAAGATTAAGTATAGTTACTTAAGGTAATTAGTGAGGTGTAATTACTTAGTGAAGTAATGAGTGGATAATTACTGGATGTAATTCATTAAAAGGAAATTACCTGATGATGGGTAGAAATTAAAGGATAATTACTTGGTGGAGGGAATTTAGTGATAATTACTCAGTGTAACTAAAGGATTAATTAATATAATTAATTAAGGAGTTGGTTTAATTAATGGAGTAACTTAGGACAGTTAATTTCTGATTGTGATAAATCAAGGTTGATTAATGAATGTAATTAAGTTAAAGGTTAATTACTAAATGAAAGTTAAGAGTAATTAACCAATGAAAGAAATTAGGGGATCACTAATTGATGTAATTAATGTAAGAGATCAATCTTTCTTAAGAATGATTAAATTATGATAAGTGCTTTGGATTGGTTAATATCTCTGACATGAATTGCTTTGAGATATGATATGTGGATGGACGATGATAATGTGATTATCTATTAATTATGAATTGTTGTATAAAAGTGTTATCCAGTAATTAAAGTTGAATTGTATTTAATTGAATAACATGGGTTTAGATGACATTGGATTCGAAGAGACCAGAGTCGGGAATTAGTAAATACCCGAAACCACTTCGATTCTTTATAGATTGATATGTGAAATCAATATAGTGGATTGGACCATTTTATCCAAGTTTTTGGTACTTATATGTTGATGTGTGATATTAGTGATATCTATAACAAATCGTGAATATGTAAATTGATACGAGTTACCCCGGTTTTCCTTAAATTTGAGTTTAGTATTTTTAGTTATATGGGTTTACTCACGCTGGTTTCCAGCCTGACGCGGGTGTTACTTTTGATGTAATGATCGGGTCATACCGAGTATTACAGATTTCAGGTAAGGACGTTCTGCAGCTCAGCAGGCGAGCTGGATGGCAGGAACATGTAGAGTATTTCCGTTGTATTATATTATTGTAATTCTATGGCATGTTGATTTGTATATGTCCAGTGTCTGAATATATGTGTAACTCGTATTATTTAATGTAATCGACAGATATAGTATTCTTCTGTAAATTGTTATTATTTATTATTATATTTTATCCGCTGCGAATGTGGGATGTTGTTTCTGATCTTCTTCTTCTTATACCTCTTTCTTCTTTTCATAACTATCTGGGATTCTCGGGTTCGAAAATTTTGGGTTGTTACACCCATGCAGCCTACCGTCCATTTCAATTATTTACAATAAGAAAAACTATTAAAGAAATTCGACTCTCTGCAATTATAGTACTACTATTCACTACGCTTGGTCCACCAACTTTTTTGATGATCTACGACCATAATTTATTATCCTTTATGACTACTATTCAAGTATTATACTAACTGCCGTATTTCTGAAATAGGTACAATGAATCAGAACACACAAGCACTTTCTAACTTGGTGTATGGTGCAAGCTGGTCAACCATCGAAGTTAGAGTGGGAGGACTTTGGTTATTGGTTAGTCAAAGCACAAATGAAACTTACGGGATTAACATGAAATTTCTAGACAACGAAGTGAGCACGCCTTTTAACTTACATTCTGACATTGTTTTTCATGGTGCAACGTTTTTACTTTAATCCTTAACTATATGAATTTTAAAAACTCTATTAATCACATTTATGTCAAATTTGCCTTTACTTACTTCATGCAGGGAAATCAAAGACTAGTTGTTGCTCGTAGAAACATCCTTGGACAGTTCGAGGCCACATTCACTGAAGATTCGATTTATGAAATCAACGCATTTCAACGAACAAGATTCTTAAACTATATATAGGGCTATTGACGAAGCATGGATGCTAGTCATACGTACTAATACCGAGTTTACTAAAGTGAATGACGTGGTAATCAGCATACCAAGACGTCGTACATATCTTCATGGATACACAACAGGCATCAACTAACTGGTAATATCATAGTTTTGAAGACCGGATCGCTTGTCGAACTGCGATGATCAAAGTTCGAAGGCTTTGGTGGTCAAACCGTTTAGACCGTGAAAACCGTACCGATTATTATTTACGATTTTATTAACATAAATGCAAACTTTTATTTAATTTGAACCAAACAAAATGTAAAAAACATAGCATAAGTTACTAACCTGGGTATTAATAATCATGGAAGGTAGGAAGTTCATTTGTAGCTTAATTGATGTCGGTCTAGCTTAATAAGATTTATGTCTAAGAAAATATAGATGTAAAAAGTTAAGCTGCATTAGATATTAAATCCGTCCATGAAATAGACAAGCTTCAAAAATTACTAACATGAGTAATTAATAATCATCATGCTTTCAAGAAGCTAGTCGCCGTGTATAAAAATCTGAAAAAGCTCAAATTGTCCCACATCACCTGGTATATGAGAATTGTCTCATATTCCATGGATAAATAAGTGGCACTGCCATTCACAGTGATGTGTTAGCGTGTATGTTAGCTATGAAGGCTTTTCAAAAGCTGGGCCATGGCTAAACATATACTATTGGATGGGTTTGGTTTATCTTTTTCCAAATAAACCGGATTAAATACATTCAGACCGCGGTTTTGTGAGGTTTGAATGGTTTGATTGAAATTACGGTTTAAATGAGTTCCGGGCCTCATTGGCTTACGGTTCACGGTTATTCTGGTTCAACCTCCGGTTCGGTCCGGTTTTCAAAACACTGGGTAATATCTTATTCCCTAAATTTTCCACTGATGCATTCATTAAAAAAACTATTTTAATATTCTTGAACCAGATCTAGGTGTGGTATTTTGCATGCAATATCAAATGTTCTACAAATAAAAAAATTGGTACTCGATCTGTTAAAAGAGAGTTGCATATTGAAACTTTAAGGTATGAAAACTATACAAACCAAAATGATGTTGCACTGTTCAAGCCTTAGCTATCTTTAAAAATTCTTTGGTTCAGTGGGAAAACATCGATCGTCTCACTTTGGTTGAAGAAAAATGATCCGGTGATTGAAACAGTGCAATAGGAATATGTCCGACCTCTGCACATCTACAACGGCTGTTTCTATATTTGGACGTAAGTTCGTGCATAATCAGATATTAATGCAGTTTATACTTTATGATTTACACTACACTGCAGGATCTTTCACTTTTGACTCAACCAAAGAAATGAAGGTATACCTGTACATTAAAATACTAGAAATTGATGACGTTTTTCGAAGGTAGATAATTGTGACAACTAATTACGACTGTGAAACCTAAATTAATATGATTCGCTTAACATGTTTGTCCTTATATGTTGTAGATCCCTTACAATGCCTTCCTCAACTATTGCTCTAGTTACCAACAACTCAGACGGTCAAGGCGGGTACTACTGTATACACAAAAACATGATTACAAATAAACCGATCATATCGATGTGGTTAATGAGGATATGAGGTCTTCATATCGACATGATTAATGCATCAAGGTTTAGGCTACTATTGAGGACTAGTCTTATGATAGGAACACTAATATTGGGAAGTTAAATCGCCCTTGAGATCAAGTTCAGTTTGTTGCAATTGATTTATATGCTCGAAGTCCTCTTAGGCCATTATTATATATATATATATATATATGAGTTCGTATTGGCTATTAAATAAGATTAGTTAATAGGTCAGTAATATGTCATGCGTTTAATGGGAGTAGAATATAAAGAATTGAGATATAGTCAAGTCCATTATATATATATATACACATATAGACTATTCATCCCATCCTTATGTTCGAAGTCTATAATTCATTGTCCATGGTTCATACAAATATGCATACAGAAATTCATCATAGTCCAAGACATCTCGACTATGTTCATATCGAGTTGGTCATGATAAGGTCATAATATGCAAGTCCTAAACAACAATGTTCAATAAGGTTAAAATCGAAGTCAATATGCAAAGTTAAGTCTATATTCTTTCAATTCGAATATGATTACAGTCAAACGGATTTATCCCAAATTCTGATTTAGGGTTAAAAGGTTTGAATTTTGAAAGGAGGGAGAAATGAAAATCCAATCCCTTGAATATTACCCATAGGGTCATATTTATAGAGGTAGGCAGCCTCCTACATCGCATCTCACATCTTGGACGGGATGGACTTCCATGGCATTGGAATTTGGCGACATTACCTTATTTCCATGTCTCCGACGCTATTGGCTATCACCGTTAACATACAATGGTACCATCAAAGCGCAATAATCTATGTTCCCCCCTTTATGCTATGTCAAGATCTTCACGATAGTTGATGATGTTATCACTGGCATCTCTTAAGCAGTACTGTGGTCTTTGCAAGCATCGATGGTGCTTGCCATCAAGACCACTTTGCTTGAATATGTGATTTCCCTATATGAATAGTAAAGTGCATCAATGGTCGAAGAGCAACATGTCGATGAGGCTGCTTTGGTTATGGTGAGTGAATAGAAGCACTCTTAACACACTGATAGTAGCATGTATTCGATGTGCTGTATAGAAGTGATGTGCGATGTGGTTATCGACGAAGAGCAGTGTAACCTTATTTTTATTTAAACACTTCTAAAGTGCTTGCGGAAAGGGATGCCACTATGGTATTGATAGCCTTGGTGACTGCTGATGACATGTCTCTTCGATATCAGTCTGTTATTAATAGTCAATATCCTTGGAGCCATCAAAAAGATGCCTTCGAAGTCACTTCAGTACAACCTCGGTAATAAGTGGTGTGATTAAGATTAAAGTCCTTCCTAATTTTGTTGATATGCGATATAGCTGGCATGGCCTTGGGGTTTATTTCTATCTGAAGGACGATGAGACATGCACTACTAGAAAAAACAATTATTCCGACAGCATCAAGCGACGGCTTCTGACGGCCAATTTCCGACGGCTTTCGACGGGCCGTCGACGGCCGTCGGAAATTCGCGATTTACAAGGCTCAGCCGAGCCTTCTTCTTCCTCATTCTGCATACAAATTTTTTTAATCTAAAATCCTCAAATCTCTTCCGCAAGCTTCTAATCATCAATTTCGAGCTTTCGGATCCTCCCCGGCTGCGTACTCAACGTCTATTGCTCTCTAACTCAGGTATAATCTCTTATTTTTGCCAAAAATTCAATTTTTACCCTAATTCTAGATTTGCATAAGTTGATAAATTAGGACTAATTGTTCATTGAAATTGTTTCCAATAGTGTTATAATAGTTTCAAGCATTCCATGGTATTCCTATTTCATCTTTTATCGTGAAATTGTGAAAAACATGTATAATTTGTGGTTGTTCGTGTATATGTAAATCGTTGTGTATGCCTTGATTCTACGATTGTATATGTGTATAGCCCTGCTATCATTGTATTGTGTTAGTTGGAATAAGATAAAATGAATGTACGAGCTAGGAATATTATATTGTGCACGTATTGACTTATGCAACAACAAAAATACGTCGAACGGGCCTTAAGTTGATGTAATACGTCGAATAAATGTGTTAAATTAAAAAATATATTTTTGTAATCGTGAATAGTTAGTACAACTGTATATTTTCGTAAAATGCACACATGTAATTGACAAATGTCCCTTAGAGAGTTTTTGTCCCCGTCTGACGAGTGTTGTACATGATCGTTGTATAAATAGTCGTTTCTTTCGAAAAACAACCATTTATATTCATCTGGTACAATGTTTGTTGGATTTGTCTCTGTATTGAACAAGTTATGAACATAATAAGCATTTACATTTTGTATACTATTTCGTCTCAAACGGTTCATAAAATTTCGGCCTAACTTTTCTTTTCTGTTTCTTGCGTACACGCATTGTGTACAATGCAGGGAACAAAAGGGAAATGTTACCGAAATTTTGTTGAATCGTTTGAAACAAAGTAATATGCGAAATGTAAATGCTCACTGTGTTTATAATGGGAAGTAAGATGCCTGACCATGGAAAAAAAATTGTACAATTTTTTATATCAATACGTTAAAAAATAAAATGTGCCCTATTTGAAAATATTTTTAAATTTGTGAAGTAGATCTTTAAATTCAAATATTATACGACCACGAAAATAATCTTTTTCGAATTTGTATTCTTGAAAATAAGTATTAAATTTTGAACTTCTCATTTTGTCAAATAGGAAAAATGATTGATTATTTTTTTGATCGGAGAAGATGGATGTACCAAAGAAAAGGACCGAGGGGCTCAATAAAAGAAGATTTTTATAATGGTATAAACGTATTTGTTGATTCGCTTTAAGTAATAACGGAAACGATCCAGAAATTCGTTGTCCGTGTAGTAGGTGTAGACATTTGAAGTATTTGTTATCAGATATTGTGAAAGTTCATTTGTGCCAAAATGGTTTCGTACCCGAGTATTATGTTTGGGATCGACATGGAGAAGTTGTAGCAAATACTTCTATAGAGTCTGAAAGTGTCGTTAACAAAATAGTTACGACGACCCATATAGAAAATATGGTCGAAGATGTAGCATGATCAATGTTTCATATGGTGGAAGTTGACGACGATGATGGAAATGTTGAAGAACCAAATAATGAAGCAATTTTTTTTTATGATTTACTAGATGCTGCTAAGAAACCTATTTGGGATGGTTGTAAAAGCGACACTCAGTTGTCAGTAATCGCAGAATACATTGCGATGAAGTCAAAATACAACATCACTAAAGCTGGGTTTACGGCTGTTGTACAAGCTGCAAAAAGACATGCCGCCCGATAATCTAATGTGTGAAAATCACTATGAAGTTAAAAAACTTTTGTCGGCTTTTGGTTTACCTTATCAGAAAATAGATACATGTTTAAAAAGCTGCATGTTGTTTTGGAAAGAAGACGCAAACCTTAGAAATTGTAAAATTTGTAACCAGAAGAGATACAAACCAAGAAAAAAGAAGGGGAAGGAAGTTCCGTACAAGCGTATGCATTACTTACCCATAACTCCAAGACTTCAAAGATTATATGCATTTTCTGTAACTTCATCTAATATGAGATGGCATAGTGTGAGAACGAGGGAAGATGGTACGTTGACACATCCTGGCGATGGAGAAGCATGGAATCATTTCGATAAAACGTTTCCAAATTTTACAGCGGAGAGTCGAAATGTTAGATTAGGATTATGTACGGACGGTTTTTCTCCATTTTCTCAATTTGGTTCTAAATATTCATCTTGGCCCATTATCATCACACCGTATAATTTACCTCCATGGATGTGTATAAAAACTCAATATATGTTTCCTACCGTTGTCGTTCCTGGCCCCGACGATCCGACATAAGGAATCGATATATATTTACAACCGTTGATTGAGGAGTTAAAAATACTATGGAAGAAGGAGTAGAAACATATGATGTGTCCAAGAAGAAAATTTTCGTATGTTTACTTCTTTGTTGTGGACTATAAGTGATTTTCCTGCCTATATAACGCTTTCACGACGGAGTACAGCCGATCGTCTAGCATGCCCATATTGCATGGATGAAACACGAGCATTTTCTTTACCTTATGGTAAGAAAATTTCATGGTTTGACTGTCATCGATATTTTCTCCATGTAAATCTTCCCTTCAGAGGAGACAAGAAAAAGTTTTTAGCTAATAGAGTAGAAACCAGACAACCACCAACGATATGGTCAAGCGAAGACATATATGAACTTGTTAGAGACTATCCAAAGATATATGAAACTGGAAAGCAAACAGAAATTGAAGGCAAATCAGTTGTTCATAACTGGTGCAAACAAACTCTTTTTAGGAGTTACCGTATTGGAAACATCTTCTGCTTCGTCATAATATAGATGTGATGCACAATGAGAAAAATGTATTTGATAATGTTTTTAACACAATTTTAAATGTGAAAGGGAAGACAAAGGATGATTTGAAATCAAAATGTGATATAGAAGAATTATGCAGACGTCCTGAGCTTCATAGGAAACCAAATTACTGTGAAAAACCCAAAGCATATTACGAATTAGATAATAATCAAGTTAAAGCTGTGTTAAAATGGGTGGAAGGGTTAAGATTTCGTGATGGGATATCATCAAATCTTTGTAGATGTGTTGACTTTAAAAATGGTAG
This sequence comes from Allium cepa, assembly GCA_030765085.1. Taxonomy (NCBI): domain Eukaryota; kingdom Viridiplantae; phylum Streptophyta; class Magnoliopsida; order Asparagales; family Amaryllidaceae; genus Allium; species Allium cepa. The sequence goes on from CM060946.1 coordinate 274,491,781, forward strand.
ATTGAGCGGAATGAAAAGTCACAACTGTCATATAATGATGGAAAATTTATTTTCCATTATGTTCAAAGAACTACTGCCGTTAAAAGTTTGGAAGGTAGTAACGAAGCTTAGTATGTTTTACAAAGAGCTTTGTTCGACTACTTTAAAAGTGCAACATTTACATAAACTTGAAGTGGATATTCCTATATTGCTTTGCAAATTAGACAAAATATTTCCGTTAGGTTTTTTAATGTAATGGAACATTTACCTGTTCATCTCCCATCTGAAGCACGACTTCGAGGTCCTGTCCAATATGGATGGATGTATCCATTTGAGAGGTATGTAATATGTTATCACGAAATTTAATTGCATTTGAAAGTTGAAGTTAATATAAATTAATTTTGCATAGATATTTGAATCATCTAAAGAAAAAAGTGAGGCAAAAAGCACGAGTTGAAGGTTCGATACGTAAATCTTACATCGAAGAAGAAGCTTCGTTCTTTTTCTCTTACTATTCCAGTGACCATGTGAATATTTCATTTGAAATGTTCCTCGTAATGACGAAGGCGACAAACAAGAGTCCTCTCAAGCAATGTTATCTACTTTTAGACAACATGGTCGGCCTTCTGGAAAATGTGTAGAAATATGGCTAGACGATAGAGATCTTCATATAGCATACACTAATATTCTTCTAAATTGTGCCGAGGTTGCACCGTTTGTTAGGCAATCTGAAATAATAATTTGTTTTTTATTCTTTTCTATAATGCATGCGCGTGTATAACCTAATGCAATAATTTGTTTATATAAACAATGTTTATGAACTTGAACATCCGAATGGAGATCTCAGTAAAGAATTTTCCAGTTGGTTTTCAAATTACGTTTATGAGCCGAGAAATTGTGTTGTTGACGAAGGGTTGAAACATCTTGCGATGGGATCAAGAAGAGTGGTCAAGACATATCCAATATACTTCGTCAATGGATATAAATTTAACACCAAAGAATACGGTGTAGAAAAATTAACAAATAATACTGGTGTATTTGTTAAAGGTAGTTACGATCTAGAAAATCACTTAAATGATTTTTATGGCGTTCTAACACAAACTTTGCAACTGACATATTTCTCACGACCCGTAGAGGAGGTGTTTCTATTTGGATGCAATTGGTTTAGCGATGTTCCAGGTTCTGGAATTAATGTGCACAAGGATTATAAACTTATAGAAATAAAGCATACATCGCATTATCAAAAGTATGATCCTTTTGTACTAGCAAAACAAGCATTGCAAGTTTATTACGCTCCTTATCCTTCTCTAAAAAGAGATAAAGCAGATTGGTCTGCAGCTTTTAAAACAAAGGCCATATTCACATTCGATGGGAAGAATTGTAACGACCCGTAAATTTTCGATAATTAAAATAGCTAAATTTAATAAGATTTTGTGATTTAGTGTTAGAAAGAAAAATTGTAAGTCGTTTGGAATAATAATAACTGGAATGAATTGCAATAATAATTATCCAAGTAATGAAAAATAAAAGCTACTTAGTGAATGCCTTTGCAATCAACAGTTGAATAGGATAATAAATGTTGAAATTCATTGGGTATAATAGAGTAATTGATTGATAAGTAAAATCTATTTTTGAATATTGAACAGGTAAATTGTTTAAATTAAATATTTAAACTTATTGAATAAGTGAATAACTGTAAAATAAAAATAGTGTTCTAAATTTGTGAATTGGTTTTAAAAGTTGAATCTTATAAGTTCAATTCCAATATTTCAAAAGATAATGAATTATTGGAAAAGCGAAATTATTTAAATTTAATATTTGGAATTTATTGAATAATTTAATAATGGGAATTGAATAACTGTTTTAATTAAAATGGTTGTTCTATAATTTGAATTTGTTAAATTTTATAAGTTCGTTTTGAATATTTCAAAAGATGGTGATTTAAGAATAATCAAATTTGTTAAATTTAATATTACAAATGTTTGAATAATTAAATTTCGAATTTGATATGATTAATTTGATATGGAAATTTAATATATGAAAATAGAGTGAATAATTGAAATTTGATTTAATATGATTCGAATTGGTTTCCAGAGTGGATGTAAGTTATATTGGGTTTATAATAGAGTCAATAAGATTTTGAGATTGAAATTTATTGGATAATCGAATAACGGGTTTAATATGATTAAAAATGATTTGTAAAATTTTATTTTATCATATTAAGGTTAGAATGAGGTTATAGAACTTTTAAAATTTAAATTAAAGTTAATTTGTGAAAATTGAATATTTTAATATTTAATTGACGAGTAAAAATAGCCATTTTCAAACAATCTCGGATTTCGACGAAACCAGTTTCATCGGATCCGTAATGTGATATTATTGTAAGATTTCAAATTTCGTGTCAATCGGATTTATCGTCTGTCCGGGGCAAGCCAAAACGCATAGAAATTCGTTCAATCGATTTAATTTAAATTTGATCCTTTATTTCCGTAACTTACACATACGATCGAATTAGGACTTGAAACCTTTTCCATTGCGTCCGGAATAGGGGTATAACATTATAAACGCCTAGCGGCACGCCTCGATAGGGGTTCTAGATTTTAAGTTGCATAAATTGGGTTTTTTTGAAATTTAAATTTTATAATTTTGACTGGTCAACCCTTCTTTTCAGCTGTAAATTCTTCCTTGAACCTGTAGCTTTTCATTCATGTCTCCCTCTCCTTTATTCTACACGCAATGGCGGAAAATAAATATTTGAAAGGGAAAAAAAAATGGAAACTTCGAAAAATCATAACTCTATTTCTACTTAAGTAAAAATCGCGAAACTAGTTTTAAAAATCCTATTTCATCGAGTGCTTCAATTTGATATGCTTGTTGCTGGGTGCGGCAAGTATTGGGGTCGAGGCCGTTCATAGTGGTGATCTAGGGTTTGAGAAATCGAGGGATCTAGCGATCGATTCGCGAAACGGAGCTTTGATTCGAACTCGTCATCGAAGATAGCACCTTGGAGCCGAGTTTGGGAGCGTGCGGCCGCGTATAGGATGGTGCGACCTGAACGAGGTCAAGAGGGGTGCGTGTCGCGTTTTCCTGTAGGTGGCCGAGCTCGAAGCTTTGTGGTCGAGGTGATGGAGGCTTCGAAGAGAGGTGGTTTGGCGAAGACGGCATGTCGAACGGAGTGCCGGAGCTCCGTATCACTGGAGTTTGGTGCACGGCAATGGTGAGTTTTGTGCACAGGAAATGGCTACATGCTTCGTTTGGGGAAGATGGAGTTAGTGGGCTGGGCTTTATTTGCTTTGGGTACGAATTCGTTTAATTATAATATAAAGCGTTTTATAAAATTCGAATGATGATAACTTATAAAATGTATAACTTTTTCATACGAGGTCGAAAACACACGAAACTTTTTGCGTTGGAATCGTATCGACGAGCACTACGCAATGAAGCTGGTTTGGAGTCGTTCGGAGCTAGTTTGAATTTCGGGTAAAATTAAACGCTTGTTTAATTTTATTCGAAATAAAGCGCTGAAACTGCATTGAAATCAAGGTGAGTGTTCTATAACGCTCACAACGTACTAAATATCTTCATGCTAGTTAAATTTGACATTATGAAGTGTTATGAAATTTATTTGTCGTTGTTTGATAGAATTTAATTGTCATATAAATTGTCGTTTGAATTAAACCGTTGAAAAATTAAATTGACAGTTAAATTGAAATTGAAATTGAATTGCGATTAAATTACCTGACATTGATAACTATGAAATTGCCATGAATTGTATTGTGTATTGGATGATGTATTTCGATGGATGCTATTGGTTGATATTTGAATGTTTGGATGTTTATTCGCTTATATATATTGTTATGCATACATATGAAACTGTGATTTGATTTAAGTAATATATATTCATCCCTGACATCTAATTGAAATAAATAACTAATTGGCCATAGGATAGAAAATTATATACGGACACCGAATTGGCTAAATTAATAATTGTTAAATCATCGATTTGAAATCTATTTAAATGTTTGATTTAAAAGTTATAAATAGAAATAAATTTATAGAAATCGAATTTATCGGGAAATTGAGTTTGGAATGTTGAAATAAATTTTGGTAAAAGATAATTGTTAAATAATTTAAGTTGAGACTTTGAGAACAAAATTTGGGATATGATTGAATTTCGAAAATCTATTTGATTTAAAGATTGAACATTATTTCGAACTTTGAGTATTACTACGTAAAAGCGACATAAAAATGATATTTTGGAATTGAGCTTGAAATTGAATCATATTTGAAATTTAGATTTAAATTTGAGTATTGAAGGATAATTAAGTAAAAGTGAGATATAAGCGATATTTTAAAATCGAGCTTGGAATCGAATCATGTTTGAAATTTGGATTTAAACTCGTATATTGATGGATAATTTTGTAAGTGTTCTAAATGGATATTTTGAAAAACCAAGCTCTAAATCGATATAAATTGAAATTGAATTAATTGAAAGTGAATATAAAATTTAATAAATTTGAAGTCAAAGTTGACGTTGAATTGAATTGAAATCGAAATTGAAATCGGTAGAATGGAAATTGAAATTGATTTGAATTGGGAAGATATAATTGAAATGGATTGGTTTTGAAGCAATTTTATTTTGTTTTCCAAATTACTCAGATTTATAAACTATTTTTGAATACTTAAACAATTTTAATCTATTTTAAATCTACCTAACCCAATTTAAATTACTTTAAACTAATTTATCTATTTCAAATCCATTTTAAAGATTTTAAGTATTTTTAACTATTTTAATTATTTAAACTACTTAAAGCTATTTTCAAAAAAAAAAAAGATATCAAGATGGTTAATAAGGTGAAATGTTTATATTTAAATCTTGAATTTAAATACGAATTGAGTTAAATGAAGTTGCAACCTAAATTTGAAATTCGAAATGATTTTGAAATCGAAACGAGATATTGATGCGAAAAATGATTTTTTTGAAAGGGAACCTTATATTTTGAAAGATGCGATGATAATTGAAATGGATTTGATTTTTGAAGCGAACATGATATTTTGATATCAATTATGAATCGATTTGAAATGTAAAAGAGCCAACATGTAATAATACGTAGTTGTTAAAGAGACCGGGATCGGATATGGACATACTCTCTGTCGATACCAAACACCACTTTAATAACTATTATACGCGGAGTGTTGATCCAGAATGAAGTGGATGATTTGGTGAATGCGTTGACTGAAGAAAGAGAACGATATTGGATGACCCCTGACATGAGTAAAACAGGAGCCGCGCCGGGCCATTGAGGTTCGCCACCTCTAGCGGACACGCTTCTTCGATACCATTTCTATTACATTTGTGATTCGATTTGGGTGCACCCCTTGATTTGGGAGTGTTGTTTCGCGGTGTTGGGGTAGCTGCTGGCTATGCTCAACATCAGTCCGGATCACGCAACTACTAGTATCCTAGTTGGTATCGCCTCATGTACCTTGTCATACTGATTATCCTATTCGCGACCACTACGTTTTGTTTTGTGTTATACCTATGGTGTACCCTCTGATAACCACCAGTTTACGGTGGGGCTTACGGTGCTGTATAGACTATGGCATTATAAAAATGTGTTAAGGGGGATTATGGTAACGCCTTAACGCTATTTTGATACTTTATATTACTGATAGGCATTATCTACTTAGCGTACATTACTACATAGTAGATAGTTTAACGGATCCTTGAGAGATGGAAAATCCCGTAACTTCTCTTAAGTTATTGCACGCACGTTGATACTGGATATGAGATGTCAAACCCCGTAAACATCTCTGACGCCGTTACACTCATATTTATTTACGATTGATTTAACTTTCATAAGGATATTTTAGTCCTGACTCGAGTGTTTTGTCTTTTCATTACGCTCGGGTCAGTCCTGAGTTTTCAGATTTTTGAAGATCTATTCTGGAGGACGAAGACGAAGATTTGGTACACTATTACTATTATTATCTGTGCATCATGCTATCTGCTGCATTATTTAAATTGTTCTGTTGTATATGTATAACTCTGATAAATGTTGTATAAATAATTGTCAAAGTATAGTAGACAGCTTCATAAACTGTTTATTTGACTATTATATTTTATCGTTCCGCTGCGAGATTCTGTGTTGTTTCATTTCCTTTATTTCTCTTCCTTTTCTTTTCTTGTTTACCCCAATAACCATCTGCCCTTTTGAATGGTTTGGAATCGACATGTGTATTTGATCATCGGTTTAAACTGTCCAAAAAGGCAGGTCGTTACAGTTGGTATCAGAGCTTTGGTTTAGCGATAACCTTAGCTTTGTGGGGTTCTGACTCTTTATAAATAGGGTAGTAATACCCTATGATGAGTCACTGAGTGTATATATATGAGAGAGCGTATTTTTTAGTGATATAAAATGTTTTATATTGTGTTAGTTGATTTGTTGAGTGGCTTATGGATTCTGGTCAATACGAGTAATTAACGTTATTGATAGGGATCTCTAAACACTTAAACAGAACAATTCGACATAGTATTGTTTTGAAATTGGGTAAATGAAATAATTTTACTCTAATTATATTTTATATATAAAGAAAAATTTTCAGAAATTATTGTGACTTATCTAGCTTACCTGGTTGTTAGGAATGAAAATATTGGTTATTATCATTAATTGGATATTGTAATTTAATAAATAAGATGAATTACAAAATGAACAATGATACAACAACTTGTAGAATGTTTTAAGAAAGAAAACCTATAAGAATATTTTATAAAGGTGACTTATGAATTAAAATAGATTTAAATTGGAAAATATTGAATTTGAGACCCGGAGATTTTGAAAATGGTTCTCAAGGTTTTGAAGAAATATATAGTAATATTAGTTGGAAATTGTTTATGGAAATATTTTGAAAGGATTTTTTAGAAGGAATGAATTCAGTACCCCTCTCTTATGTCGCTGGAAAATAATTTCGGTGATGACTGCGCAGCATCATCGACGTTCATTTTCGAGTCTCAAAGTGGGAAGACTTTTAAGAAGCTTTGCTTTTCTTCGAAATTATTTTGGTTAAATGGGTTTTGGTTTAAACTCCAAAGGTATGATTTGATATATTAAAGATATAAGTATATATGTTTATTTCAAACGATTTGAAAAGAACCGGGCATGTAAATTCTAAGTTATGTTAATTAGTAATTTTCAAATTATTTGAATGAAATGTGAATAACCAAAATTTATAAAATAAGAGGGTTAGGATATCTAAGCTATTGTTTGGGAAAACTTTAAAGTTGAAAGGTAAAGAGGATTTAAATAAATCAAATTTGTGTACATTCTAATCAAGAAAAATGAAATTCTATAAATTTGTATAATACCGAATTTGCATTCTAATAACATATAATATGACTTACCAAATATTAAGAAGTTAAAATGATGTTTTGGATATGTAATGAGATATTGTATAGATAAACAGAACCGGAAAGTAATTGAAATATACAAGTAAGGAAAACTCAAAGGGAATTAAATGTATACAAATGGAAAATTTGGTTGTGAAATTTTTTATATATACTTAAATATAGCATGAAATGATGAATGGATAAATGGAACAAGTAAGTGAACTTAAGAAAGTAGATAAATGAATCGTAGTATATCTTTGTAAATTGGTTATAGAAAATAAATATAAATTGCAAAGGGATTGTAAGAAAATTTGAATTTGTAACCTTTAAGATAACTGTAAACTAAGAAAAGTCATTTATGAGAGGTTAGACTTTTATAGGATGATTAATAAACTAAAGTGCGGGTTAATAAAATGTTCCATAAAGAAATTTGTTATTAACTAGAATTATGAAATTGAAGTAAATATAAACAAAGGAATTTCTTATAGCTAAGAATCAATTGGAAAATGAAATTGGATTTAATTAAATTATATAGAATGTTTAAAATGAACTTGAGTAAGCAAATTCTAGGATATGATGTTAAGAAAAGATAATGTTAAAGAACATGCTATGTAAAAAAATGAATATACTAACTGAATAATAGATTGTGAATAATTAATTGAAAATAAAAGAAGTCAATCAAATAATTTAGTATAGATAAATTGGATAGAAATCCATTGGAAGGTAATACGTGAGATTGTACGTATATTATTTTATTTGCACAACGATTTGATCCAAATTCGAGCACAAAATTTCGAGATGATTTATATCGATCCAAGTTAGGATTTTTCACTCGATTTTCGATGGCGAACCCTAGATATGGATTTTTAATTTGATTCTGGAATTCTCTATCATAGTATATGGCTATGCAAGGAGAGTAACAGTTTCCAATCAAGGAACCAAATCTGAGTCTGCACTAGAGAGTCGGGTGAACGATACTAGTTGGAAGTGAAATTGTGTGATCGAATAAGCGATTAGATTGATATTGCTCACGGATGATATATGTACGGCTTACGGACTTAATTAAAGTTAATATTGGAAATTTAAGATGCCGAATATAAAATGATTCTTTTAAAATTATATAACAGGATATATATATAAAAGAGATAAACCAAATTGAATGTAAAATTAATAATTTGGTTATGTTGGGTATGATTTGGTTGTTATATGATTGTTAGTGATTTTATATAATTCATTTAGTGTTAATGAAATTGAAAGCTGTAAATCATTGAAACCAAATTGGAAGTTAAATGAATTTAAATAGAATTTAATTTGATTTGATTCAAATTGGAAGTGAACTAATGTAAATATAAATTAGTGAACATTAACTAATTGAATTGTGAATGAATGTTATTAAAATCCAACGTTAATGAATCAACTGTGATTAAAATATAAAACCAAGTGAATAAATATTAATGAGAAGTGAATTTATATTGATTGGTTATGGATTTGTTGGATGAATGTTGTATGATAGTTGATTGATGGTTGCATTTGTTGTTTTGTTGCATTTGCGATGTTGGCACATGTAGTTGTTATGTTGCTATATGATGTATATTGATACTATTTTCATATATGCATGATTCTCATTGTTTGTTGAGTGTTTAGTAGGTGCAGATTGCGCTTACTTCGCATTTGGAGCTCGCTTTCGTGCTATATTAGTTGTATATGCTCGCTAATAAAATATAAGGTACATGTTTATTTTGTCATTGGATTTGGTGATTTTTGATGAGCTACTTGGCTTTTGATTTTCTTTTGCTGGTTTGGGGCCCGTAGAGGCGTTTTGTAGCTGTACCGATCGAGCCGCGCAAAGGAGACTCTGCCAAAATTTTCCGTAAATCCGGGTGTTAGAAAATTTTTCAAGTTTAATTTTTTTTTATATATAACTTGTTTGATAACTAACTTTTAAAAGTTAGAAAGTCGTTCGGAGTAACTTAGTGAAAGCGTAGTTATGACTTTTTAAATGGAATTTCATTGTTTTATAAGTTGGTAACTTTGAATAAAATATATCTAATGTTGAATTCTATACTTAGTTCCTTTCCCTTCTTTTTCCTTTTCGGGGACGAAAAGTTTTGAGTGGGGGAGAGTGTAACGACCCGTAAATTTTCGATAACTAAAATAGCTAAATTTAATAAGATTTCATGATTTAGTGTTAGAAAGAAAAATTTTAAGTCGTTTGGAATAATAATAACTGGAATGAATTGCAACAATAATTATCCAAGTAATGAAAAATAAAAGCTACTTAGCGAATGCCTTTGCAATCAACAGTTGAATAGGATAATAAATGTTGAAATTCATTGGGTATAATAGAGTAATTGATTGATAAGTAAAATCTATTTTTGAATATTGGACAGGTAAATTGTTTAAATTAAATATTTAAACTTATTGAATAAGTGAATAACTGTAATAAAAATAGTGTTCTAAATTTGTGAATTGGCTTTAAAAGTTGAATCTTATAAGTTCAATTCCAATATTTCAAAAGATAATGAATTATTGGATAAGCGAAATTATCTAAATTTAATATTTGGAATTTATTGAATAATTTAATAATGGGAATTGAATAACTGTTTTAATTAAAATGGTTGTTCTATAATTTGAATTTGTTAAATTTTATAAGTTCGTTTTGAATATTTCAAAAGATGGTGATTTAAGAATATTCAAATTTGTTAAATTTAATACTACAAATGTTTGAATAATTAAATTCCGAATTTGATATGATTAATTTGATATGGAAATTTAATATATGAAAATAGAGTGAATAATTGAAATTTGATTTAATATGATTCGAATTGGTTTCCAGAGTGGATGTAAGTTATATTGGGTTTATAATAGAGTTAATAAGATTTTGAGATTGAAATTTATTGGATAATCGAATAACGGGTTTAATATGATTAAAAATGATTTGTAAAATTTTAATTTATCATTTTAAGGTTAGAATGAGGTTATAGAACTTTTAAAATTTAATTTAAAGTTAATTTGTGAAAATTGAATATTTTAATATTTAATTGACGAGTAAAAATAGCCATTTACAAACAGTCTCGGATTTCGACGAAACCAGTTTCATCGGATCCGTAATGTGATATTATTGTAAGATTTCAAATTTCGTGTCAATCGGATTTATCGTCTGTCTTGGGCAAGCCAAAACGCATAGAAATTCGTTTAATCGATTTAATTTAAATTTGATCGTTTATTTCCGTAACTTACACATACGATCGAATTAGGACTTGAAACCTTTTCCATTGCGTCCGGAATAAGGGTATAACATTATAAACGCCTAGCGGCACGCCTCGATAGGGGTTCCAGATTTTAAGTTGCATAAATTGGGTTTTTTTGAAATTTAAATTTTATAATTTTGACTGGTCAACCCTTCTTTTCAGCTGTAAATTCTACCTTGTCCCTGTAGCTTTTCATTCACGTCTCCCTCTCCTTTATTCTACACGCAATGGCAGAAAATAAATATTTGAAAGGGAAAAAAAATGGAAACTTTGAAAAATCATAACTCTATTTCTACTCAAGTAAAAATCGCGAAACTAGTTTTAAAAATCCTATTTCATCGAGTGCTTCAATTTGATATGCTTGTTGCTGGGTGCGGCAAGTATTGGGGTCGAGGCCGTTCATAGTGGTGATCTAGGGTTTGAGAAATCGAGGGATCTAGTGATCGATTCGCGAAACGGAGCTTTGATTTGAACTCGTCGTCGAAGATAGCACCTTGGAGCCGAGTTTGGGAGCGTGCGGCTGCGTATAGGATGGTGCGACCTGAACGAGGTCAGGGGGTGCGTGTCACGTTTTCCTGTAGGTGGCCGAGCTCGAAGCTTTGTGGTCGAGGTGATGGAGGCTTCGAAGAGAGGTGGTTTGGCGAAGACGGCATGTCGAACGGAGTGCCGGAGCTCCGTATCACTGGAGTTTGGTGCACGGCAATGGTGAGTTTTGTGCACAGGAAATGGCTACAGGCTTCGTTTGGGGAAGATGGAGTTAGTGGGCTGGGCTTTATTTGCTATGGGTACGAATTCGTTTAATTATAATATAAAGTGTTTTATAAAATTCGAATGACGATAACTTATAAAATGTATAACTTTTTCATACGAGGTCGAAAACGCACGAAACTTTTTGCGTTGGAATCGTATCGACGAGCACTATGCAATGAAGCTGGTATGGAGTCGTTCGGAGCTAGTTTGAATTTTGGGTAAAATTAAACGCTCGTTTAATTTTATTCGAAATAAAGCGCTGAAACTGCATTAAAATCAAGGTGAGTGTTTTATAACGCTCACAACGTACTAAATATCTTTATGCTAGTTAAATTTGACATTATGAAGTGTTATGAAATTTATTTGTCGTTGTTTGATAGAATTTAATTGTCATATAGATTGTCGTTTGAATGAACCGTTGAAAAATTAAATTGACAGTTAAATTGAAATTGAAATTGAATTGCGATTAAATTACCTGACATTGATAACTATGAAATTGCCATGAATTGTATTGTGTATTGGATGATGTATTTTTATGGATGCTATTGGTTGATATTTGAATGTTTGGATGTTTATTCGCTTATATATATTGTTATGCATACATATGAAACTGTGATTTGATTTAAGTAATATATATTCATCCCTGACATCTAATTGAAATAAATAACTAATTGGCCATAGGATAGAAAATTATATACGGACACCGAATTGGCTAAATTAATAATTGTTAAATCATCGATTTGAAATCTATTTAAATGTTTAATTTAAAAGTTATAAATAGAAATAAATTTATAGAAATCGAATTTATCAGAAATTTGAGTTTGGAATGTTGAAATAAATTTTGATAAAAGAAAATTGTTAAATAATTTATGTTGAGACTTTGAGAACAAAATTTGGGATATGATTGAATTTCGAAAATCTATTTGATTTAAAGATTGAACATTATTTCGAACTTTGAGTATTACTACGTAAAAGCGACATAAAAATGATATTTTGGAATTGAGCTTGAAATTGAATCATATTTGAAATTTAGATTTAAATTTGAGTATTGAAGGATAATTAAGTAAAAATGATATATAAGCGATATTTTAAAATTGAGCTTGGAATTGAATCATGTTTGAAATTTGGATTTAAACTCGTATATTGATGGATAATTTTGTAAGTGTTCTAAATGGATATTTTGAAAAACCAAGCTCTAAATCGATATAAATTGAAATTGAATTAATTGAAAGTGAATATAAAATTTAATAAATTTGAAGTCAAAGTTGACGTTGAATTGAATTGAAATCGAAATTCAAATCGGTAGAATGGAAATTGAAATTGATTTGAATTGGGAAGATATAATTGAAATGGATTGGTTTTGAAGCAATTTTATTTTGTTTTCCAAATTACTCAGTTTTATAAACTATTTTTGAATACTTAAACTATTTTAATCTATTTTAAATCTACTTAAACCAATTTAAATTACTTTAAACTAATTTATCTATTTCAAATCCATTTTAAAGATTTTAAGTATTTTTAAATATTTTGATTATTTAAACTACTTAAAGCTATTTTCAAAAAAAAAGATTTCAAGATGGTTAATAAGGTGAAATGTTTATATTTAAATCTTGAATTTAAATACGAATTGAGTTAAATGAAGTTGCAACCTAAATTTGAAATTCGAAATGATTTTGAGATCGAAACGAGATATTGATGCGAAAAATGATTTTTTGAAAGGGAACCTTATATTTTGAAAGATGCGATGATAATTGAAATGGATTTGATTTTTGAAGCGAACACGATATTTTGATATCAATTATGAATCGATTTGAAATGTAAAAGAGCCAACGGTGTAATAATACGTAGTTATTAAAGAGACCGGGATCGGATATGGACATACTCTCTGTCGATACCGAACACCACTTTAATAACTATTATACGCAGAGTGTTGATCCAGAATGAAGTGGATGATTTGGTGAACGCGTTGACTGAAGAAAGAGAACGATATTGGATGACCCCTGACATGACTAAAACAGGAGCCGCGCCGGGCCATTGAGGTTCGTCACCTCTAGCGGACACGCTTCTTCGATACCATTTCTATTACATTTTTGATTCGATTTGGGTGCACCTCGTGATTTGGGAGTGTTGTTTCGCGGTGTTGGGGTAGCTGCTGGCTATGCTCAACATCAGTCCGGATCACGCAACTACTAGTATCCTAGTTGGTATCGCCTCATGTACCTTGTCATACTGATTATCCTATTCGCGACCACTACGTTTTGTTTTGTGTTATACCTATGGGGTACCCTCTGATAACCACCAGTTTACGGTGGGGCTTACGGTGCTGTATAGACTATGGCATTATGAAAATGTGTTAAGGGGGATTATGGTAACGCCTTAATGCTATTTTGATACTTTATATTACTGATAGGCATTATCTACTTAGCGTACATTACTACATAGTAGATAGTTTAACGGATCCTTGAGAGATGGAAAATCCCGTAATATCTCTTAAGTTATTGCACGCACGTTGACACTGGATATGAGATGTCAAACCCCGTAAACATCTCTGACGCCGTTACACTCATATTTATTTACGATTGATTTAACTTTCATAAGGATATTTTAGTCCTGACTCGAGTGTTTTGTCTTTTCATTACGCTCGGGTCAGTCTTGAGTTTTCAGATTTTTGAAGATCTATTCTGGAGGACGAAGACGAAGATTTGGTACACTATTACTATTATTATTTGTGCATCATGCTATTTGCTGCATTATTTAAATTGTTCTGTTGTATATGTATAACTCTGATAAATGTTGTATAAATAATTGTCAAAGTATGGTAAACAGCTTCATGAACTGTTTATTTGACTATTATATTTTATCGTTCCGCTGCGAGATTCTGTGTTGTTTCATTTCCTTTATTTCTCTTCCTTTTCTTTTCTTGTTTACCCCAATAACCATTTGCCCTTTTAAATGGTTTGGAATCGACATGTGTATTTGATCGTCGGTTTAAACTGTCCAAAAAGGCGGGTCGTTACAAGAATAATCCAGACAAACAAGCTTATCAGGAAGATCTTGAGCAAAATAACAAAATAATAATTACAGAAGATCATACAGATTTTGTTCCTTTGATTGATGAATCAAATGTTTTGGTAGAAGCGTTTGACAGTGCAGAGGAAAATATCGTAGAAAACGAGACTGAATCTGAATCAGAAGACGATGATAACTGATATAAATCTGAATCTGATTTTTTTTGCAATTGATGTTACTATGTTGAATTCTTAATGTATTATGAAATTGATGTGACTATGAAACCAAATCTATTTACCATTGTTTACATGTTTTATGTCATTTCCATTTGTCATTTATTTAGCAGTTTTTATTAAAAATGCAATGAAATCTTCTTATCGTCGGAACAGTACATCCAATACGAATCAGGTGTAACACATTTCCATTTCTATTTCCATTTCAGTCATTAATTAAGCAATTTATACCATTGATGTCATTTACATAACATTATATTTCATTATAATGTTATTATTCTCTTATATAATGATGTGTATATATGTAACAGGTTTATCATAATGTCATATACAGGTAGGAGCTCTTCCCTATCATCAGGAGGCGATGGCAGTGGCCCATCGCAAGAGTCACAGCTTCTAGTAGTTTCGTTAATCCCTAAACCAGAGGGGTAAGAATTAATTTTTATTCAGCATCTTATTTTTTATGATATACGTACGTACTTATCTGTATCGTATTTAAAAACAGGGGATTCGACCTACTTCCCTCGAAGGTTGTGCTGGATGTCTCTAGAGCTTCTTATCGCAGTAGGATGAGTGCTTGCTGGCCGAAGTGGGACAACATCCCTCCTCACATCATAGAGTTTATATGGCAGGATGTCCTAGTATGTATATTTTTCTGTTTTCCATTTTTAATTCGTTTTTTGTCGTTTTTTCTACTGTTCATTGTTTACAGTGTAATCTTTTTTTTTGCTTTTTATCGTGAAACACAGGCTAAGATAGACATCCAGACTGACGATATGCTGCTGCCACGAGGATACTGGATGAAGAAGATGCGCAAGAACTATAGGGAGTCGATATCTGAAATTAAGAAATCTGGTAAGAAACGGTGGATGGGGGAGTGCACATGGCAAGCATGGTTGGGATATTGGGAAACTGACGAGGCGAAGGCAAGTATACTAATTTTTTTTGAATTATTAATTTGACGTGATCAAATAATAATGTATCAAATTTTGAATATACAGGCAGGGTCGAATAGAAACTCTGCAAACAGAAATAAAAATCCCGTCACTTATCGCGGAGGGTCGAAGTCATTTCAGCAGTATCGGTAGGAGTTGGTAAATTTATGGAATGATAATTGTAAATAGTTTATGCTATATAATTTTAAATGTATAATAATTGTTTTTAAAAATCCACTTCAGGAAGCTGAGGCGCATGGTCCCGTGGGCTATATGGATGTGTTCACTCGTACGCATGTTGTCGAGCATGTAAATCCGGACGGGACTGTTTCGTATACATGGCACAACAATAAATCCAACAAGAGCCATGTAAGAATGTTTCATTTTATGCAGTATTAGTAATTGTTCTGCTTCTTAAACTATAATGAAATAAGATATGATGTTATTAATCTGTTAATGCAGGAAAAGTTTATGGAGCAGCACTAGAAACTCCTTGCTGATACGGGTCGAGATCAGCTGACGACTGATGAGGAGGATGCTATATTTGAGTCCGTTATGGATTCAGCAGAGCATGACAGACGATACGGATTTGTCAATCAAGTGGTAAATAATTTATTTTACTGCTAATTTGATATTTAAGTCATAATTCTATGTTGGAATATATAATTTTATCTTAAAATACTTCAAATATGTTATTTTGACCTTTTCAAAACAATAAACTTGAATTTTATTCATTTTTCCATTGTTTAAAAATAGTTGAACCTTGAAAAATCCTCCATATTGAATTTGAATTCAAACCAACCAAATGACTATATCACACCTGTAAAGCACAAGAAGGCAGAAGATATGAACATTATGCCACTTACTAGCTTACAGAGATATGCACATACACTTACAGAGATCACACAGATAAATTAAATATTTATTGCAGGCCAGCAGTCAAAGACGAGGTCGGCGGAATAGAGCTCAGAGCGATCTAGCAGATATAAAAGATTTGCGGGCTAGAGTGTCCCAGTTGGAGGAGCAGAACCGCCAACAGGCCATGGAGACCACACAGTTGCTAGAGTACATGTAGCAGTTTGGTGGCCGCTTCACTTCCTCGGTTGGCTCTGGATCTGGAGGAGATTGATTGGTTGCTTGCTTTTTAAGGTATGCTTTTTTTAGTTTTTATGATTTGGTAGACGGTGGAGGTAGTTGTTGATTTTTGTATGATCATGTTTGATACACTTGGTTATGTGGTTGTATGATGATGTGGATGTTGATGATTTTGTGTTATGTTGTGTATGTATGACATGGTAGAACACTTGTTTTTAGGGTTGTTGTGAATGTTAGAATGGTTATGTATATTATGTATTTTATTTTGATGTAATTTGATGTATTTGTGTGTTTGATGAATTTTGTGTAGTTTGGGTTTGATGTTTGGTTGGAATATTGTATACTGGATTGTGAAGTATTGGTGTAATAGTGTTTGGATAGGAAGTGTGGATAGAAGGATATATTGCAGCAGGAATAAAAAAAATAGATTTCCGACGGCTTCTGACGGCTTTCGGCACCTTCCAAGTAGGCATTTTCCGATGGCTTCCGATGGCTCTCAACAGCCTGTAGGATATTTTTTCAGACGGTTTCCGACGGATTCCGACAAGCCGTCGAAAACCATCGAAGGCCGTCGAAAATCGTCGAAAAAAGATCCGTCTCCCTGTGTCGGAAGCCGTCGGAAACACTTCTCCCCGACGCCTTATTTTCCGATGGCTTTTTTCGACGGCCACCGACAGTTTTCAGCCGTCGGAAATTACTGTTTTCCTTGTAGTGATATCATCAAAGTAGTATGTCATTAAAGTGACAAAGCACAGCGTGATACACCTACAAGGAGGTATGCTACCATCGGAGTGATGAAATAGTGAAATACACATTCGAAGAGATACATTGGCATCAAAGCAACAAAGTGCGGCACTACTCTTATAGCATTTTTCTGACATTGGAATTATATGGATAACATTTACTCCCCCTCAGTATAAGAGAAGCTTTTTACTCTTTAGGGCAAAATCAAGAATTCCTTTGTATTCTTCAGTCCCCAATAAGACCCCTTAGTTGACTTCATTTTTCTTAAAAACATAAGCAAATGAAAATTTTCATTAGTAATTGTCATTCTAGATTTGATTGAACTTTTGATTTGGCATCTATTGTTTAAATAGTTTGTGTGAATTTAATCATAGAACTTTCTTGTAGGAGTGAATAATTATACAATTTCAAACATAGGCTTAAGAAATTATTTGATCAAGTTATAATTGTGAACATGAGAAACTCCTTTCGGCAATAAGAGGCTAGAAATTTGGAAATCAATATCAAAAAATCCAAATCGAAAATCAATATCTTAGAGATGATAGCAAAGGGCCCTAAATCCAATCCTTGAGAATAATAATAGAAGTCTCTAATCAATATCTTAGAGATGATAGCAGAGGACCCTAAATCCAATTCTTGGGAATAATAATAGAAGTCTATAAGTCTAAGTCTGATGATGATGGTAAAAATCTGGAGATCTATGGTTGATAAGAACATAAGAAGATCGGAAATCTTTATCTGTTAATAATAATAGAAGACTAGAAATTCGTCTGATTATAATAGAAGACCGAAAATTCATATCTGGTTGATAATAATTGAAGACTAGACATTTTCTTTTGGTGATAACATCAGTAGTTTTGAAGTCCATTTCTAGAAGTAAAAGATAAGAGGATAAAAATCCATATTTGATAATAATAGGAGAAGACCAGACATCCTTTTCTAGCAATAATAAATGAAGACTAGAAATCCATATATGGTAATAATACAAGAAGATCGGAAATCCATAAAAGAATACCAGAAATTCACATCTGGTGATAATAGAAGAAGACCAGAAAACAACATCTGGGAATATTAAAAGAAGGCCAGAAATCCATATCTATTAATAAAAATAGAAAACTAGAAATCCTTATCTGGAAATTATAATAGAAGATCAAAAACACTTATTTGGAAGTAATAGAAGACCAGAACCTCTTGTTTGGTAACCAAGAATTGCATTTGTTGGAAGACATAAATAGTTCATACTTGATGGATCTTCCTTTAAAAATCTTTATTTGATTCGAAGCGCTACTTGGCTCGAATTTTAATCGACTTGAGAGCACTACTTGGATCTAATTTCAATTAACTTGGGAGCACTTTTTGGCCCTTGATTTTTGATTGACTTGGGTGCAATACTTGGCTCTTGATTTTTTTTATTGACTTGGGAGCACTACTTGGCTTTTGATTTTGATGGACTTGGAAGTAGTACTTGGCTCTTGATTTTGATTGATCTTCCTTTTGAAAATTTTGGTACTTTAGCGAGGCCTTGGATGGTCGTCCTCCCTCTAGAAGGTGCTTCGGTGAGGCCTTTGATGACGGCACTAAAAGCTTGATTGGTGCTTTAGTGAGGCCTTTGATGACGACATTTAAGGCTTACTCCATCCTCCCTTTAGGAGGCACTCCAACCAAGCCATGTTGGCAGGGGTTGAGGGCATACAGAAACTTCGGACTAACCAAATGTTTGCTTAGGTCTCCCTCTAGGAGGTGCTTCAATGAGGCTTTTGATGATGAAACCAAAAGCTTATGGCCTTTGATGGCTGAGACCTCTTGTTGTCAAACCTTTGTTGGCCGGGACCTCTTGCAGTCAAGCCTTTAATGGCTGGGGCCTTTAACAGTCCGGACCTCATGCAGTCAAGCTTTGATAGTTGGGCCTTTGATGGTCGGGGCCTCTTACGGTTAAGCCTTTCATGGTTGGGTCCTTTCTTTACACTAAGAGAATCTCATTTCTTTTTGCACTTAGATTGGTAAAGTTCTTCTTTATTCAATAGAAAGTATGGTCGTAAACGTTCGGCTTTCCCTGTTGTTGCTATGACATTGTCATCCGCTCGACAGAGTTCATGAGCCCTAGGTGAGATTACTTTGTACACAGCCAAGGAGCCTTCCCAATTTAGTCCTAGAGGCTCATCCATTGGATTTTTTCTATTTGCCATGACTCTTCGGTGTACTAGGTCTCCATTTCGGAATGAGCTTTCTCTTACTTTATAATTGTAATACTTGGTTATTCTCCATTGGCACACAACCGTTCGGACAGTAACCTCGTCCCTTTTCATTGGTTGTCCAAGGATTCTTTCTTTAGCTCTTGTTTTAGGTCAAATGCATATGATCCTCTGTTGGGAAAGAATGTAACAACCCTGTTTTTGATTACCGTCGAAATAAAAATTTAAAGTAGAAATTTAAAATTGAGAATTAGAAAAAAAAATGAATTGCAAATCATTTACAAAGTCAGTTTAATACTTCAAAGTGGTGCACGTTTGAAATGAACAGCATTGGCCTTTATGTGCAAGTGAAAATAGGAAATTTAAAAAAAAAGTGAACACTTTTGCTATCACAAAGTTTGAACACTTTTCTGTCACCATTATCTTTAATGCAAGTGTGTCCTTTCTTTCACTTGCGCACGTTTCTCACATAAATGCTAATGTACCAAAAAGTTTGCCAGCACATTTGCCTTGACTTATACACAATTTGGAAAACGAAAAGTAAGCCTTCATCATTTTCGTTGTTTTCATTTTCCAGTAGCACTGCATAAACATTAATGGCGGTTAAAAATTATTGCTCCTTTTGGACCTTGGTGGCTAACCGGTTCTGAAATAAATTAGAGGTGAGTGCAAACCCACACTTCTAATTAAAACTATGGTTGCAACCTTTGTTAGTTAAGTTGTTTACGTTTTGTATGCAATATCTTTTCTATGCAATATCTTTTGGGTTCAGAAAATTTTCGAGTGAAATATTTTTCTGTATGCAAGACCCTTCATTTTTGCGTGCAGATTATATAGCTTAGGTCATTTTAAAAATTTTGTTACGTGTGTGGGTATGTTGAATTTCACAAAAATGAGTCAAAGATTTATGGCACAAAACCATGACCAGACCATCATTTTATTTCATGCGTGCATGAAGTATTGCCATGTCATTTTTTTGTTTTGCATTTTATGTTGTGCGTGCAAAATATGTTGCCCAGATATTATTTTTTTTGTTTCATTTGATGCATGTAAATTTGTAGCACGAAATTCGTGTCTAGGGTCCAAGTTGAAGTATAAGAATATATGGGCGGGTCATTTACATTTTTATTTGTTTGTACATGTGTACAAGTTATACTGCACGAAATTAAGTTCAGTATACTATTTATTTATTTTTTTGTGTTGTTTCATTATGGCATGTGCAAATGTATTGCATGAAAATTTTAGTGAGTCCAGGTGACTCATCTTTTGTAAATCATTTATGTGTATGCATGCAATGCACGAAACAGTCCAGGTTATAGTTGCACTTCACGAAAATAAGTTCCCGGACATTTACTTTGCCTGTTTCATTTCCTGCTTGTGTATAAGTTTTAAAAAAATTCGTGTGTATGTGGTTATTTCCCAGGTTAGTTCATATTTTTACTTCATTCGTGCGTGCGTGCAAACTATATTGCACAGACACCTTAATTTATTTTCGTATTGCGCATGCAAACTATGTTGTCCAGATATTTTTTTGTTTCATTAGATGCGTGAAAATGTGTAGCACTAAATTCATGTCCAGATTGTTATATTTTGTCTATAGTTGTTACTTGCATGCAAATGTGAGTAGCACGTCCAGTTCAATTCATGTTTTCTTTATATTTATCATGTGCGTGCATGTATTGCACGAAAGAAAAAATATAATATATGAGCACGTTATGTTGCATAAGTGCAGTCTAGTGATTTATTTACTTTTGAACCGGTGTTTTGTTTTGGAACGTATTTTGTTGCCGTTATTTTTATAACATATTTTTACCCCGGTGTTTATATTTGAAGCGTGTTGTTTTGATGAAATTTTTGACGAATAAAAATTACTGTTGATTTGACTTCAGTAACCGTCAATTTAAAGTGAATTTTAAAGCGGCTATCTTGCAACCAAGAAAACCCGCAACGCTGATTTTTGAATCCGATTTTACGGTGTTTTGTGAAGTGCATTTTCCTTGTTGAAATTGATATAGAAGTTGCTGTTTTAATCGCGTGTTTTTAAATCGTTTTAAAATAAAATCGTTTCCAAAAATTTCACAGTTTACGCTTTCAAAAGAATGAGGAAACGATTTAAACGCTTCATCAAAATAAAGGACTATGAACCCTTACTTTTACTGATTCGATTAATTTCGGACTTGTCCATTTGAGAACTAAAAATTATTTATTTAAAATACACAATTTTGCACTTTTAAGGAAAGACGACGAGATTCAAATGACTTAGCAAAAGTACAGAATATGGCACCACGCTTTTACTAATTCGGTTAATTCTGAACTTGTTAATTGAAATAATTGCCGTGGATTTGCTATTTGAAAATTTTGATGATTTCGTTGGGCTTTCGGGCCATTATGCTGGACCTTCGGGTCAATTACCAGTATTAGGCATTCGGGTCATTTGTTGGACCTTCGGATCATTTGTTAGGCGCCAAATATTATACTGACAGTACTTGATAGGCTTCGGCCATTTGAGATGCACGTGCGGCGTAGCTTAGACTCGCCATATGCTGAGATCGATCCATTTTTATGCTGATTTTTCTAATTATCTTATTTTGATTTCTAGATTTTTTATGTATTGCTGTTTTGAATTCAATTATGAATTTGGGAGTTGATTTTGATGGTGTTTAATGAAATTTCTTCATTTAAACTATGTCGATTATTTATGCTGGATAGTCTCATGCGAGATTATAGTTAATTTGTTTTAGTGTTGTTTATCTGGCACTTATTTCTAAGTTTAAATTAGACTGATCCATTTATTATTTTCTTTTAAATAATACTTGGGTCAGACCGAGTTATTTCAGGATAATCGCTATCTCTAATTCAGTTGTTGCTTCAGCTTTTGGGATTTCACCTCATCTTTTGTTTAGGCTTCGGGGTGTTACTTTTGGTGTATTGACTCTCATCTCATGCATGTTATAATGTATTTGAATATGTATGTAACGACCCGCCTTTTTGGACAGTTTAAACCGACGATCAAATACACATGTCGATTCCAAACCATTCAAAAGGGCAGATGGTTATTGGGGTAAATAAGAAAAGAAAAGAAAGAGAAATAAAGGAAATGAAACAACACAGAATCTCGCAGTGGAACGATAAAATATAATAGTCAAATAAACAGTTCATGAAGCTGTTTACTATACTTTGACAATTATTTATACAACATTTATCAGAGTTACACATATACAACAGAACAATTAAATAATGCAGCAGATAGCATGATGCAAGGGTAATAATAGTAATAGTATACCAAATCTTCGTTTTCGTCCTCCAGAATAGATCTTCAAAAATGTGGAAAAAAACTCAGGACTAACCCGAGCGTAATGAAAAGACAAAACACTCGAGTCAGGACTAAATACCCTTATGAAAGTTAAGTCAATCGTAAATAAATATGAGTGCAACGGCGTCGGAGATGTTTACGGGGTTTGACATCTCCTATCCAGTGTCAACGTGCGTGCAATAACTTAAGAGATGTTACGGGATTTTCCATCTCTCAAGGATCCGTTAAACTATCTACTATGTAGTAATATACGCTAAGTAGATAATGCCTATCAGTAATATAAAGTATCAAAATAGCGTTAAGGCGTTACCATAATCCCCCTTAACACATTTTATATTCCCAAAAGCATATACAAGACCGTAGTTTCCCCAAAACCGGAAGTCACCAGAGGGCAATCCATATACTCAAGGTACAAATCAAAAACGTAGTGGTCGCGAATAGGATAATTAGTATGACAAGGTACATGAGACGATACCAAATAGGATACTAGTAGTTGCGTGATCCGGACTGATGTTGAGCATAGCCAACAGCTACCCCAACACCGCGAAACAACACTCCGAAATCAAGGGGTGCACCCAAATCGAATCACAAATGTAATAGAAATGGTATCGAAGAAGCGTGTCCACTAGAGGTGGCGAACCTCAATGGCCCGGCGCGGCTCCTGTTTTAGTCATGTCAGAGGTCATCCAATATCGTTCTCTTTCTTCAGTCAACGCGCTCACCAAACCATCCACTTCTTTCTGGATCAACACTCCGTGTATAATAGTTATTAAAGTGGTGTTCGGTATCGACAGAGAGTATGTCCATATCCGATCCCGGTCTCTTTAATAACTACGTATTATTACACCGTTGGCTCTTTTACATTTCAAATCGATTCAAAATTGATATCAAAATATCATATTCGCTTCAAAAATCAAATCCATTTCAAATATCATCGTATCTATTCAATGTAAGATTTCGTTTCAAAATCATTTTTCGCATCAATATCTCATTTCGATTTCAAATCATTTCGAATTTCAATTTTGGTTGCAACTTCATTTAACTTAATTCGCATTTAAATTCAAGATTTAAACCTAAACATTTCACCTTATTAACCAGTTTGGAATATTAGAAAAATAGTTTAAGTAGTTTAAAGGTAGTTTAAATAATTAAAATACTTAAACTCTTAAAATGGATGTGAAATAGATAGATTAGTTTAAA
The DNA here is from genome assembly GCA_030765085.1 of Allium cepa. Lineage (NCBI taxonomy): Eukaryota > Viridiplantae > Streptophyta > Magnoliopsida > Asparagales > Amaryllidaceae > Allium > Allium cepa. The sequence continues at coordinate 274,515,869 of CM060946.1, forward strand.
ATAATTTAAATAGGGTTAAGTAGATTTAAAATAGATTAAAACAGTTTAAGTATCCAAAATGGTATATATAACCGAGTAATTTGGAAAACAAAATAAAATAGCTTCAAAACCAATCCATTTCAATTTATAACTTCCCAATTCAAATCAATTTCAATTTCCATTCTACCAATTCAATTTCGATTTCAATTCAAAACAACGTCAATTTTTACTTCGAATTAATTAAATTTTCATTCACCTTTAATTTATTCAATTTCTATTTATATCGATTTGGAGCTTGATTTCTCAAAATATCAATTTATAACACTTAACAAAAATTTCCAACAATATTCAAGTTTAAATTCAAATTCTAAATATGATTCAATTCCAAACTCGATTTCAAAATATCATTTTTATATCACTTTTACTTAGTAATATTCAAAGCTCGAATTAAGGTTAAATCTTTTAAACAAAACAATTTTCGACATTCAATCATATCCAAATTCAAATTTCAAAGTCTCAACTTAATTATTTAACAAAATTCCTTTAACCAAAATTTACTTCAACATTCCAAACTCAATTTTTCGATGAATTCAATTTCTATAAATCGATTTCTATTTATAACTTTTAAATCAAAACATTTAAATAAATTTCAAATCGACGATTTCAAAAATTATTAATTTAGCCAATTCGGTGTCTGTATATAATTTTCTATCCTATGGCCAAGTAATTATTTATTTCAATTAAATGTCAGGGATGAGCATATATTATTTAAATTAAATCGCAGTATCATACGTTTGCATAACAGGATATATATATATATATAAGCAAATAAACATCCAAACATTCAAACATCAACCAATAGCATCCATCGAAATACATCATCTAATAGGCAATACAATTCATGGCAATTTCATAGTTATCCATGTCAGGTAATTAAATCGCAATTCAATTTCAATTTTAATTTCAAATTTAACTGGCAATTTAATTTTAACAGTTAATTCACATGAAAATTAAATTCTATCAAACGACGACAAATAAAATTCATATCACTTCATAATATCAATTTAACTAGCATAAAGATATTTAGTACGTTGTAAGCGTTATAAAACACTCACCTTGATTTCAATGTAGTTCCAGCGTTTTATTTCGAATAAAATTAAACGAGCGTTTAATTTTACCCGAAATTTTCTTTAGCTCCAAATGACTCCAATCCAGCTTCATTACGTAGTGCTTGACAAAACGAATCCAATGCAATTTGTTTCGTCACAATCCGACCTCGCATGACAGAGTTATGACAGTTTAAAGTTTGAACGGATTAATATAAAATCAATTTACACTTTTATTTTTCAATTTTTTTTTGAACCTTAGATAATCACAGCCGTCCATTTGCTTCCTCCACATCAGGCCCGCCCACGTCTCTCCCTTCTCCCCTTCATTAGAACGCACGCAAGCTTCAGACCCAAAAACCCACAAGGCCGCTCAAAACCCTAATACTCGCCATCAATACAAGCATCTTCAACACGATCAGGATACACCACCGCGAAGCCAATATCGAGTGCAATCATCGGCCAAAGGCCGACCATTCTCGGCTATCTCTAGCCGCTCGAAAATCGTGCGCAACCGCACGCATTTAAACCCAAATCCACGCCACTCTGTAGCTCTAATCGCGATCTCGACCGTTGGATAGGTAGCTCTCGACGAGCTCTACAGTTCTCTAGTTGAGAGCTTCTCGAAATAGCTATTGGATTGAGAGAGAAAGAGGGAGGAACGAGAGTGATTTCTGGCCTTCGAGCTGGAGATGGCGGCCAGGGTTGAACCCTAATTTGTTTTTTTATTTTTCCCAAAATGAAAAATTTGAGGTGCTTTTATGGGAAATTCGACGAACACTAATTATCCGGCTTTTCCAAACTCCGATTTACGCGCGGTGACCGGCGTTCCTAGGGTTTATCCCGCGTTCATGACACAATGGAACAGGTTTCGGAGGCTAATTCGATCATATGCGAGAGTTATGAAAATAGACGATCGATTTTAAATTAAATCGATTAAACGAATTTCTACGCGTTTTGGCTCGCCCCGGACAAACGGTAGATCCAATTGATACGAAATTTGAAATCTTACAATAATATCACATTATGGATCCGATGAAACTAGTTTCGTCGAAATCCGATACCGTTTGAAAAATGACTATTTTAACTCGTTAAATTAATATTAAAACAATTTCGATGCGTTTCGAGCTGCCACGGTCAAACGACAACTCCGATTGCTACGAAAATTGAAATCCGATAATAACTAACTATTACGGATCCAATGGAACTAGTTTCGTCCAATTATGAGACTGTTCAAAAATTGGCTATTTTCGAGTCGATAATTAAATATTAAAATATTCAATTTTCACAAATTTACTTTTAATTCGATTTTAAAAGTTCTACAACATCATTCTAACTTTAATATGATAAAATAAAATTTTACAAATCATTTTTAATCATATTAAACCCGTTATTCAATTATCCCATAAATTCCAATTTTAAAATCTTATTAACTCTATTAAAATCCCAATATAACTTACATTTACTTTGGAAACCAATTTGAATCATATTAAATCAATTTCAATTATTCACTCTATTTTCATATATTAAATTTCAATATCACATTGATCATATCAAATTCGGAATTTAATTATTCAAACATTTGTAATATTAAATTTAAACAATTTGATTTTTCTTAAATCACTATCCTTTGAGATATTCAAGCGAACTTATAAAATTTAACTTTTGAAACGAATTAAAATTATAGAACAACCATTTCCATTATACGGTTATTCAATTCCCATTATTAAATTATTCAATAAATTCCAAATATCAAATTTAAACAATTTAATTGTTCAATATTTGACGGATTTCAATATTGGATTTTAAATAAAAATTTCATTATCAGTCGATTTACTATATTACATCAAATGAACTCTACATTATTATTAATCAACAGTTAGAGATAATGCACTCAACTAATATATGAACTTTCATTTCAATTTCAATTGGTTCACAAATTCAATTCGACCAACTAAATGAATAGGTAACTTAAATAATTATCACCGTTAACTGTTAATTACTTATAAGTTTATTATTTACAAACAAGCGTCACAATTACCTATACAATACAAATTCATTCAATTACCTTTTACTACATATCATTTCGATTGATTTGGGATTTTATTCAATTCATAAATAATTAACTTAGAATCTTGTTGCATTTCATTCTAGTTATTATTATTCCAAACGACTTACAAATTTTTTCTAACACTAAATCACGAAATCTTATTAAATTAGCTATTTTAATTATCGAAAATTTACGGGTCGTTACACTCTCCCCCACTCAAAACTTTTCGTCCCCGAAAAGGAAAAAGAAGGGAAAAGGAACTAAGTAAAAAATTCAACATTTGATATATTTTATTAAAAATTATCCGCTTATAAACAATGAAATTCCATTTATAAAGTCATTACTACGCTTCCACTAATTACTCCAAACGGCTTCTTATCTTTAAAAGTTAGTAATCAAAACAAGTTATAAAATTATTTAAAACTTGAAAAATTTTCTAACACCCGGATTTTACGGCAAATTTCGGCAGAGTCTCATTTGCGCGGCTCGATCGAAAAAAAAAATGACAGTATATATATCACGAATATACATCTCATCAAGTGATGAGGCATCCCGAAGGGAAAAAAATGTAAAAGTACGGTATGTAATCCGAGATATGTACCTTACATTTTGTTAGCGAGCATATACGGCTAATATAGCGCGAAAGCGAGCTCCAAATGCGAAGCAAGCGCAATCCGCACCTACTAAACACTCAATAACTAAGTTAGAACCATGCATATAAAGATAGATCGATATACTTAGCCTACACAACATATATATAACATATTTAGCTTCAAAACTGAGATTCCAATTTCAGGACAGCAAACAAATCTTAGTTTTAGGACACCTAAACGGTAAAATTCGGCAAGAGAATAAAAACAAAAGTTGTTGCATTCATTTCAGGCTTTCCGGAATGTCCAAAATCATCGAATTCGGACCATGAGTTCAAAAATTATGGCCGTTTTACTTAGAGGATACGCCTCAGCCTGGGCAATGAATTGCGCAGGTCAGCGATGTTCACCCTCGTTTTTGACCTTATAAACGACATCAAAACACAAAACACTTAAAACAAAAGTTTTAGCTTAAGTTCTTAACTTTCCAGAAAGTGCAAGATCATCAAAATCTGATAAACCAGTCAAAAGATATGGCGAAAATACTAAGTGTGTATACTACTGATTTTACTTATTTTTACACAGGACAGCGAGTAACATTCAAGTTTTTAACCTAGTAGACGAAAGAATTTTCTCAAGTTATCTAAACAAAAGTTGTGCTATAATTTCTAAGCTTTTCGAAAAGTCCAAGATCATCGAATTTCGTTCAGCCATTTAAAAGTTATGCTTGTTTTCGTTTCAGCATATATTGGACAATTTTTGATTTTTTCCAAAAATTTGCTTTTATTATTTCAAAGTGCAAACCATTAAAACTTCAAATTTTCTAAAGAACAATCATAAACACAAAGTCATTTATTTTCTATTCATCCATGCAATAGGTTTACATTCAATTTGTTTCCGATTTATTCAAGTTTGTTTCATTCACAATTTAAATTCAAGTCAATTTGCTTCAATTTAAATTGAATTCAATTATATTTAATTTCACTTTTCATCAAATTTGAATTTAATTATTTTAAAATTTTATTCCGTTTATTCAATTCCATTAACACTAATGAATTCTACTTAATCAATTATCATCCATCTAACAACCAATGCATATCAAACATTAACATCCATCCAAAATCTACACTAAGTCAATTATACATTTCCAAGTCGATTTTAATTTCATACACTTCCAAGTTATTGACATTTAGTTATATTCAAATTTAATTAGTTTCCATTTACCAATTTTATATTTCATTAATTTTAAATTTTATTCATTCACTCCATTTTACAGCTTAAATTTCTTTTATATTTGCAACTATCAATAGATCTTCACATTTTATTATTCACTCTCACACTGGTATATTATTTCTCTACTTATCCTTATTAGCATTTTAAACCTTTTAAGTATTTGGTAAGTTATAGTTATGCAAATAGAATGTAGTTAAATAACATACAACTTCTTTTCATTTAAAGTTGAATTTTCAATTAATTAATTCTTAAGTCATTACTTAAATTTCACTATAATTTAATTTCACAATTACATTCACATATAGTATTTCCATTTTATAATAACATAATTATGAATCACCTTTAAATGTTAATTTAAATTCCAATTATTTACTAACAATTTTATTTATATTTGCAAACCATTAATTAAATGCATATTTCATTATTCAATCCTATACTTGTATATTATCCAATTAACAATTCATATAACATTTTTGAACTTCTTAAATATTTTGGTAAGTTATATCTATGTTATAGAATGAAATTTAATACTATGCGAGTTTTACAGTTTCAATTTTATTTTAAGTTCATAATTTCCTAATTCTAAGGATTTCTACTTCAATTGATATTTTCACTTAGCTCTTAGGTTCATTTCTCATTTCACAATTCAGAAGTTCCTTAATGATTCAAGTCTAAATTCATTTCAATCATAAAAAAAAATTATTAATTATTAAAGGACTTAAGAATTCCAATCCCGGTTTCATTTCAAATCAAGTTTTGAAATAATCTATACTTATATAATTTATATATCAAATCATACTATAGAGAATACAAAATAAAATAAATTTGAATCAAAACAAGGTTTAGACAAGCTATTAAGTGGTCTCCCCTACTCGGACTCTCGAAAATAAACGCCGATGATGCGTGCACTCATCACCGAAATCATTTTCTAGCGTCAAGAGAAGGGAATCTAACACTTATCATTAAAAAAATCCTTCGGAAACAATTTCAACTCAATTATACTGTCATATAATACTCATATTATATTTTTCAAATTCTTGTAAGTCAATTTCAAACATCGGAATTTAAATTCCCAAATCCAAGTTAATTCATTTATATTCATTATCAATTGTGTTTACAAGATTTCATTTTCCTAAATCCATTGTTATTAAATCAATTGTTGTAAATATTGACTGATCAAACAATAACGATGATAATCTAATATTATCATCTCCTAACAATCAATTCAATCAAAATGAATAAATATTCAAATAATTCTTTTATATAAAATATATTCCAAAACGATATTTTGTTGGTTTGTTCTATTCGAGTGTTTAGAAATTCCTATCGACGCCTTGGCGTCCCAAGTATCGACCAGAATTCATAAATACTCAACGGAACAAAGTTAACACAATAAAAAACCATTTTATATCAAATAACAAGTACGCTCTCTCATATACACTCAACTCATTCATATAGTTTACCTCTATTTCAATGAGTTATTCCCCACTAGAGCCAAGGTTTATCGCTAAACCAAAGCTCTGATACCAATTGTAACGACCCGCCTTTTTAGACAGTTTAAACCAACGATCAAATACACATGTCGATTCTAAACCATTCAAAAGGGCAGATGGTTATTGGGGTAAATAAGAAAAGAAAAGAAAGAGAAATAAAGGAAATGAAACAACACAGAATCTCACAGCGGAACGATAAAATATAATAGTCAAATAAACAGTTCATGAAGCTGTTTACTATACTTTGACAATTATTTATACAACATTTATCAGAGTTATACATATACAACAGAACAATTAAATAATGCAGCAGATAGCATGATGCAAGGGTAATAATAGAAATAGTATACCAAATCTTCGTCTTCGTCCTCCAGAATAGATCTTCAAAAATCTGGAAAAAAAACTCAGGACTGACCCGAGCGTAATGAAAAGACAAAACACTCGAGTCAGGACTAAATACCCTTATGAAAGTTAAATCAATCGTAAATAAATATGAGTGCAATGGCGTCGGAGATGTTTACGGGGTTTGACATCTCCTATCCAGTGTCAACGTGCGTGCAATAACTTAAGAGATGTTACGGGATTTTCCATCTCTCAAGGATCCGTTAAACTATCTACTATGTAGTAATATACGCTAAGTAGATAATGCATATCAGTAATATAAAGTATCAAAATAGCGTTAAGGCGTTACCATAATCCCCCTTAACACATTTTATATTCCCAAAAGCATATACAAGACCGTAGTTTCCCCAAAATCGGAAGTCACCAGAGGGCAATCCATATACTCAAGGTACAAATCAAAAACGTAGTGGTCGCGAATAGGATAATCAGTATGACAAGGTACATAAGGCGATACCAACTAGGATACTAGTAGTTGCGTGATCCGGACTGATGTTGAGCATAGCCAGCAGCTACCCCAACACCGCGAAACAACACTCCGAAATCAAGGGGTGCACCCAAATCGAATCACAAATGTAATAGAAATGGTATCGAAGAAGCGTGTCCACTAGAGGTGGCGAACCTCAATGGCCCGGCGCGGCTCCTGTTTTAGTCATGTCAGGGGTCATCCAATATCATTCTCTTTCTTCAGTCAACACGCTCACCAAACCATCCACTTCATTCTGGATCAACACTCCGTGTATAATAGTTATTAAAGTGGTGTTCGGTATCGACAGAGAGTATGTCCATATCCGATCCCGGTCTCTTTAATAACTACGTATTATTACACCGTTAGCTCTTTTACATTTCAAATCGATTCATAATTGATATCAAAATGTCATATTCGCTTCAAAAATCAAATCCATTTCAAATATCATCGTATCTATTCAATGTAAGATTTCGTTTCAAAATCATTTTTCGCATCAATATCTCATTTCGATTTCAAATCATTTCGAATTTCAATTTAGGTTGCAACTTCATTTAACTCAATTCGTGTTTAAATTCAAGATTTAAACCTAAACATTTCACCTTATTAACCAGTTTGGAATCTTAGAAAAATAGTTTAAGTAGTTTAAAGGTAGTTTAAATAATTAAAATACTTAAAATACTTAAACTCTTAAAATGGATGTGAAATAGATAGATTAGTTTAAAATAATTTAAATAGGGTTAAGTAGATTTAAAATAGATAAAAACAGTTTAAGTATCCAAAATGGTTTATATAACCGAGTAATTTGGAAAACAAAATAAAACAGCATCAAAACCAATCCATTTCAATTTATAACTTCCCAATTCAAATCAATTTCAATTTCCATTCTACCGATTCAATTTCGATTTCAATTCAAAACAACGTCAATTTTTACTTCGAATTAATTAAATTTTCATTCACCTTTAATTTATTCAATTTCTATTTATATCGATTTGGAGCTTGATTTCTCAAAATATCAATTTATAACACTTAACAAAAATTTCCAACAATATTCAAGTTTAAATCCAAATTCTAAATATGATTCAATTCCAAACTCGATTTCAAAATATCATTTTTATATCACTTTTAATTAGTAATATTCAAAGCTCGAATTAAGGTTAAATCTTTTAAACAAATCAATTTTCGACATTCAATCATATCCAATTTCAAATTTCAAAGTCTCAACTTAATTATTTAACAAAATTCCTTTAACCAAAATTTACTTCAACATTCCAAACTCAATTTTTCGATGAATTCAATTTCTATAAATCGATTTCTATTTATAACTTTTAAATCAAAACATTTAAATAAATTTCAAATCGACGATTTCAAAAATTATTAATTTAGCCAATTCGGTGTCTGTATATAATTTTCTATCCTATGGCCAAGTAATTATTTATTTCAATTAAATGTCAGGGATGAGCATATATTACTTAAATTAAATCGCAGTATCATACGTATGCATAACAGGATATATATATAAGCAAATAAACATCCAAACATTCAAACATCAACCAATAGCATCCATAGAAATACATCATCCAATAGGCAATACAATTCATGGCAATTTCATAGTTATCCTGTCAGGTAATTAAATCGCAATTCAATTTCAATTTTAATTTCAAATTTAACTGGCAATTTAATTTTAACAGTTAATTCACATGACAATTAAATTCTATCAAACTACGACAAATAAAATTCATATCACTTCATAATATCAATTTAACTAGCATAAAGATATTTAGTACGTTGTGAGCGTTATAAAACACTCACCTTGATTTCAATGTAGTTCCAGCGTTTTATTTCGAATAAAATTAAACGAGCGTTTAATTTTACCCGAAATTTTCTTTAGCTCCAAACGACTCCAATCCAGCTCCATTGCGTAGTGCTCGACAAAACGAATCAAACGCAATTCGTTTCGTCACAATCCGACCTCGCATGACAGAGTTATGACAGTTTAAAGTTTGAACGGATTAATATAAAATCAATTTACACTTTTATTTTTCAATTTTTTTTTTTGAACCTTAGATAATCACAGCCGTCCATTTGCTTCCTCCACATCAGGCCCGCCCACGTCTCTCCCTTCTCCCCTTCGTTAGAACGCACGCAAGCTTCAGACCCAAGAACCCACACGGCCGCTCATAACCCTAATAGACGACATCAATACAAGCATCTTCAACACGATCGGGATACACCACCACGAAGCCAACATCGAGTGCAATCATGGGCCAAAGGCCGGCCATTCTCGGCTATCTCTAGCCGCTCGAAAATCGTGTGCAACCGCACACGCCACTCCGTAGCTCTAATCGCGATCTGGACCATTGGATAGGTAGCTCTCGACGAGCTCTACAGTTCTCTAGTTGAGAACTTCTCGAAATAGCTATTGGATTGAGAGAGAAAGAGGGAGGAACGAGAGTGATTTCTGGCCTTCGAGCCTGGAGATGGTGGCCAGGGTTTAACCCTAATTTGTTTTTTTATTTTTCCCAAAATGAAAATTTTGAGGTGGTTTTATAGGAAATTCGACGAACGCTAATTATCCGGCTTTTCAAACTCCGATTTACGCACGGTGACCGGCGTTCCTAGGGTTTATCCCGCGTTCCGGACACAATGGAACAGGTTTCGGAGACTAATTCGATCATATGCGAGAGTTATGGAAATAGACGATCGATTTTAAATTAAATCGATTAAACGAATTTCTACGCGTTTTGGCTCGCCCCGGACAAACGGTAGATCCAATTGATACGAAATTTGAAATCTTACAATAATATCACATTACGGTTCCGATGAAATTAGTTTCGTCGAAATCCGATACCGTTTGAAAAATGACTATTTTAACTCGTTAAATTAATATTAAAACAATTTCGATGCATTTCGAGCTGCCACGGTCAAACGACAACTCCGATTGCTACGAAAATTGAAATCCGATAATAACTAACTATTACAGATCCAATGGAACTAGTTTCGTCCAATTCTGAGACTGTTCAAAAATTGGCTATTTTCGAGTCGATAATTAAATATTAAAATATTTAATTTTCACAAATTTACTTTTAATTCGATTTTAAAAGTTCTACAACATCATTCTAACTTTAATATGATAAAATAAAATTTTACAAATCATTTTTAATCATATTAAACCCGTTATTCAATTATCCCATAAATTCCAATTTTAAAATCTTATTAACTCTATTAAAATCCCAATATAACTTACATTTACTTTGGAAACCAATTTGTATCATATTAAATCAATTTCAATTATTCACTCTATTTTCATATATTAAATTTCAATATCACATTGATCATATCAAATTAAATTCGAAATTTAATTATTCAAACATTTGTAATATTAAATTTAAACAATTTGATTTTTCTTAAATCACTATCCTTTGAGATATTCAAGCGAACTTATAAAATTTAACTTTTGAAACGAATTAAAATTATAGAACAACCATTTCCATTATACGGTTATTCAATTCCCATTATTAAATTATTCAATAAATTCCAAATATCAAATTTAAACAATTTAATTGTTCAATATTTGACGGATTTCAATATTGGATTTTAAATAAAAATTTCATTATCAGTCGATTTATTATATTACATCAAATGAACTCTACATTATTATTAATTAACAGTTAGAGATAATGCACTCAACTAATATATGAACTTTCATTTCAATTTCAATTGGTTCATAAATTCAATTCGACTAACTAAATGAATAGGTAACTTAAATAATTATCACCGTTAACTGTTAATTACTTATAAGTTTATTATTTACAAACAAGCGTCACAATTACCTATACAATACAAATTCATTCAATTACCTTTTACTACATATCATTTCGATTGATTTGGGATTTTATTCAATTCATAAATAATTAACTTAGATAGAATCTTGTTGCATTTCATTCTAGTTATTATTATTCCAAACGACTTACAAATTTTTTCTAACACTAAATCACGAAATCTTATTAAATTAGCTATTTTAATTATCGAAAATTTACGGGTCGTTACAATGTATATTTGGTTCATGTGAACCATCGAGTGTTGTAGCATGTATCGAGACCTACCTTCCGCTATATATGATATTTCTGTTCTGTGATTATACTTATCTGTGTTGTTGTTATTATAAGTTGTTCTGAATTTTTTAATAAGCCATCGTGGTTTCGTTTTAGATTTGGATTGAATATTTATATCATTGGGAGTAATACACAACTCCTATCGATGTAATCAATACTCGTCTAAGGCATAACTTACGGATGGTCGCTTCTAACAAGGCTTATTCTTCGTAATAGCAGACGTTATTACCTTATAATAACCTTTATTACTGTGAGCATAGAGGTGGGGCATCACAGCTTGCTAATAGAGCCGAGCTTCAGAACAAATTATAATAAACACGGAACAGAAGTAGAATGGAACATGTGTTACAACCATTCGAGAGTTTTATTCGTGCCTTTCTAATCTATTCCTTCGTTGTTCTTAAACTTTTATCCACTTTAACATGTTGGAATATGTCTAGGAATAAATCTCATATTTCCGTAGTATTCCATTTGTTAAATTCCTTATCAATCTTGTATTGTTTTAACTGATCCTTATCCTCTCTTGTTCTCTCAGCCTATGGCTGGAAGAGGTAGAGGGAATAGTTCTACTACAGGTCCGTCAAGTGGTTCTCATCTGGATGAAGTCTATATGCCACCTGATCAGTTTATGGAGCTATTTCGAGGTACTCAGCCTTCTGTTGCTACTCCCACAACTCCCACTCACAAAGTCTGCCTACGCCCGCATGTGTAGTGACTATTCCCACCTTGGAGGCAAGCCTTTCAAGGGATCGGAAAGTGTATTGGAGGTTTAGACTTGGTTGCACGCTAGTGAGCGCATATTTTCTCGGATGGATCTTTCAGGTCATCATCGGGTTATCGTGGCATCTAGCATGTTGCAACAACGTGCGCTTGAATGGTATGAGCTTTTGATTGCGGAAGTTGATGAGTACTCTTTCTGTGAATCAGTTTAAGGGATGATTCGAACTTAAGTTCATTCCCGAATCAGAAAAGGCCAATCTTGCTCGTAGTTTCCTTGAGTTAAAACAAGGAAAGTCCTCTATTTCTGATCATGTTGCATCTTTCAAGGCCTTATCCAAATACGGAGTTGAGTTCATTAACACTCCGCATAAGAAGAATCTTAGATTTGTAGAAGGTTTGAAAAGTATTTGAAGAAAGTCCTTTTGATTCAGCTTAAGCTTCCTTTTAAAGAACTTGTTGATTCGGCACTTTGCCTTGAAGCTGTCGAAAAGGAACGTGATAGTAGTGATGAGGTTGAGGTTTCTAAGAACCCCAACAAGAAGCAGTTTCCATTTCATAAGCCTAAATCTTCTTCCAACAAGAAGAATAAGAAGAAGCAAGCTACCTCTAGTTCTCAGCCTAGTAGTGCACCTTCTAATCAGTGAGTGTGCTATAATTGTGGTTCTCTGGATCATCTTCTCCATAGCTGTCCTAAGCCTCGCATCTGCCGCTATTGCAAGAAAGAGGGTCATTGGGTTTCTGATTGTCCTATTGCTCCTAAGGGTTTCAAATCTGGGAAGCTTAATGTTGCTAAAACTTCTGGTGATTCTTCTCAGCCCAAAGGTATTCCTCCTTCTGTTTTGGAAGGTTTTATTTTATTTCATGGCCATTCTATTAAAGTCCTTTTCGATACGGGTGCATCACATTCATTCATGTCAAAAGAACTTGTTGATTTTATTCCTTTAGATGTTGTTAGTCTTTGCGACCCTTTGAGGATTGTGAATACAATTGGTGGATCCGCCACACTTGGTTTGTTATGTGTTGATGTTGAGATTATTCTATGTGGTTTTTCCTTTCATGCGAATCTGCATGTTATGGATCATCTTGGTTTTGATATGATTTTGGGAATGGATTGGCTCGTCTGCTATGAAGTTCAAATCCTATGTCCCGAAAGAACTTTATATCTCAAGCATCCCAATGCTATTGAGCAGTTATCTATTACGTTTCGAGACATGGACCATGCTTCGAATGTTCTCATTTCTTCCTTCGAATCGGAGGATGTCATACCTAATATTCCAGTTATTTGTGATTTTTTTGATGTCTTCGAGTCTACTTCGTTTTTGCCGCCGAAGAGGGCAATTGAGTTCTGTATTAATCTTATCTCCGGTGCTCATCCTGTCAGTCGTCCTCCCACAAGGATGTCTGCTAAGGAAAATAAGGAACTCAAGGAACAATTATCTGAATTGGAAGCCAAGCAATTTATTCGTTTTAGCTCATCTCCTTAGGGCGCCGCCATTGTCTTCATTAAGAAGCCAGATGATACTCTTAGGCTTTGCATTGATTATCGCAAGCTTAACGAGCTCACTATGAAAAATAGGTATCCATTACCTAGGATCGACGACATATTCAATCAATTAAGTGGCGCTAAGCTTTTCTCCCAACTCGATCTTGCTGTCGGTTTTCATCAGTTATGAGTTGCGGAAGATAGCATCCCTCTTACCGCATTCCACACTCGTTACGGTTCTTACGAATGGTTTGTTATGTCATTCGGTTTGACGAACGCTCCAGCATATTTTGTAGATCTTATGAATCGGATATTCCGAGAATATCTCGATAAGTTCGTCTTGGTTTTCATAGATGATATTCTTATTTGTTCCAACTTTGAAGCTGATCATATTCCGCATTTGGAGATTATTTTGAGCACTCTTCGTCAGCATCAGCTTTATGCCAAATTCTCCAAGTGTCACTTCTGGGAGAATAAGGTGAAGTTTCTCGGTCATATTGTTTCTTCCGATGGTATCTCTGTCGATCCTTCTAATATTGAATCTATTCAGAATTGAAAGAGGCCCGAGACCGTTACTGAGATCCGTAGTTTCCTTGGAATGGCGGGATATTATCGCCGATTCATTAAGGACTTTTCTCGTATTGCTTTACCGCTTACCACTCTCACGAGAAAAGCTGTTCCTTTTATTTGGTCTGATAAGTGTGAGATTTCTTTCATGATTAAAAATCTCCTTACTCATGCTCCTATCTTAGTGGTTCCCGAAGGGAATCATGACCTTGTTGCTTATGCCAATGCCAGTGGTTATGGACTCAGCGATGTTCTCATGCAAAAGGATAGAGTAGTTACTTATGCTTCTAGACAACTAAAGCCTAACGAGATTCGTTATGCTACCCATGATTTGGAGTTAGCCGCTATAGTCTTTGCTCTAAAGATTTGGCGACATTATTTATGAGGCGAGCATTTTGTTCTCTTCACTGACCACAAATCTCTGAAATACCTCTTTACTCATAAGGAACTTAATATGAGGCAATAGCGTTGGCTCGAATTTCTTGCTTCATATGATTTCGATATTCAGTATACCCCTGGTAAGAGTAATCGAGTTGCTGATGCGCTTAGTCGCTACATCAAGTTGTTGTTTCAATGATGCTAGCAGAGTGGAATATATTGGAAGCTTTATCTCATTGTGATATTAGAGACCGTCCTTCAGTTTCTGATCCTCCGTGCTTTTATTTAGCATGGAAGCTCGTCCTAGTTTTTTGGATCGTATTGTCGATGCCCAGAAGCAAGATCCAGATCTCACTTATCTTATTCAAACTTGTAAATCGGAACCCCGAAGTGATAATCTAAAGGATTTCGATATTGATATTCATGGTTGTATTCGGAAGAAGGGAAGGTTGATCGTGCCTAATGTTCCTAATCTTAGATATGACATTCTTGAGGACTGTCATCGTTCTAAGTATACTATCCATCCGGAAAGTAGTAAGATGTATGCTGACATGAAACGCTTATACTTTTGGGAAGGTATGTAGTGTGATGTTGCAAGTTATGTGAGTAGTTGCATGACTTGTCAACTTATTAAAGCGGAACACCAACGTCCTAGTGGTCTTTTGCAGCCTCTTGAGCTCCCATTATGGAAATGAGATCAAATTTCTATGGACTTCATTGATGGTCTACCTCGTTCGAGGTCGGGCCATACTAGTGTTTGGGTGATTGTTGACCGATTGACCAAATCAGCCCATTTTGTTCCTATCAAGTCCAATCGGACTACTCCTTTGTTGGCTAAGCTTTTTATTAAAGAAGTCGTTCGACTTCATGGAGTTCCTAGTTCCATTGTTAGTGATAGAGATCCGCTTTTCACTAGCGGTTTCTGGCGGAGCCTTCAAAAAGCTTTGGGTACTAAGCTCAATCTCAGTACAGCTTATCATCCACAGTCTGATGGTCAGACTGAAAGGGTGAATCAAGTCTTAGAAGATCTCCTTCGCGCTTGTGTTCTTGACTTTGGAGGTAGTTGGGAAGACCATTTATCTCTTGTTGAATTTTCTTATACCAATAGTTTCCATTCCAGTATCGGTATGGCTCCTTTCGAAGCCCTTTATGGAAGGCCGTGTCGATCACCATCTTGTTGGTTGGAATCCGGGGAAAAGTTAGTTCTAGGCCCCGACTATATTCGTGAATCTTCTGATAAGATTGATATTATTAGACAGAGAATGAAAGAATCTCATAATAGGCAGAAATCTTATGCCTATCATTGTAGGAAGGCTTTTGGAATTATCTATAGGCGATCGCGTGTTCATTCATGTTTCTCCGATGAAGGGGGTGGTGCGTTTTAGTAGCTCCGAGAAATTGGCTCGTCGATATGTCGGACCATTTCCTATTACGGAAGCATTGGCCCTGTTGCTTATCGTGTATCGCTACCTATTCAGTTTTTGAGAATTCATGACGTATTTCATGTATCCCAGCTTCATCGATACCTTCGAGATTCGGATTCTATTATTGATCCTCATGTGCTGCAAGATCTTGAGATCTCACCCGACTTGTCTATGGTGCAAAATCCTATTCGTGTGCTAGCTTCGGAGGTTAAACGCCTTCAGAATAAAGAAGTCCTGCTTATGAAAATTCAATGGTCCGCAAACCCCAAAGATTGCACTTGGGAAACTAAAGAATTCATCGAGTGTTCTTATCCCGGTTTTCTCTCCTCTTCGGGTGGAGGTGAGCATTCTTAATTCATCTTTTCTATTTAAATCTTTGTTGTGATGAATAATTTGTATTATAGACTGCTTCTAGTATGAAAATTGCGGGGATGCAATTTTTATAAGGGGGAGTTTGTAACAACCCTGTTTTTTATTACCGTCGAAATAAAACTTTAAAATAGAAATTTTAAATTGAGAATTTGAAGAAAAAAAAGAATTGCAAATAATTTACAAAGTTAGTTTAATAATTCAAAGTGGTGCACGTTTGAAATGAACAGCATTGGCCTTCACGTGTAAGTGAAAATAGGCCATTTAAAAAAAAAGTGGACACTCTTGCTATCACAAAGTTTGAACACTTTTGCTGTCACCGCTATCTTTAATGCAAGTGTGTCCTTTCTTTCACTTGCGCACGTTTCTCACGTAAATGCTAATGTACCAAAAAGTTTTCCAGCACATTTGCCTTGACTTGTACACAATTTGGAAAAGGAAAAGTAAGCCTTCATCATTTTCGTTGTTTTCATTTTCCAGCAGCACTGCATAAATATTAATGGCGGTTCAAAATTGTTGCTCCTTTTGGATCTTGATGGCTAACCGGTTTTGAAACAAATTAGAGGTGAGTGCAAACTCACACTTCTAATTAAAACTATGATTGCAACCTTTGTTAGTTAAGTTGTTTATGTTTTGTATGCAATATCTTTTCATATGCAATATCTTTTGGGTTCAGAAAATTTTCGAGTGAAATATTTTTCTGTATGCAAGACCCTTCATTTTTGCATGCAGATTATATTGCTCAGGTCATTTTAAAATTTTTGTTACGTGTGTGGTTAAGTTGCATTTCACAAAAATGAGTCAAAGATTTATGACACAAATCTATGCCCAGACCATCATTTTATTTCATGCGTGCATGAAGTATTGCCAGGTCATTTTTTGTTTTGTATTTTATGCTGTGCGTGCAAAATATGTTGCCAGATATTATTATTTTTGTTTCATTTGGTGCGTGTAAATTTGTAGCACGAAATTCATGTCCAGGGTGCAAGTTGAAGTATAAGAATATATGGTCAGGTCATTTACATTTTTATTTATTTGTACGTGTGTACAAGTCATAGTGCACGAAATTAAGTTCAGGTATACTATTTTTTTTTTGTTGTTTCATTTTGGCATGTGCAAATGTATTGCATGAAAATTTTAGTGAATCTAGGTAACTCGTCTTTTGTAAATCATTTATGTGTATGCATGTAACGCACGAAACAGTCCAGGTTATAGTTGCACTTCATGAAAATAAGTTCCCGGTCATTTACTTTGCATGTTTCATTTCGTGCTTGTGTATAAGTTTTAAAAAAATTCGTGTGTATGTGGTCATTTCCCAGGTTAGTTCATATTTTTAGTTCATTTGTGCGTGCGTGCAAACTATATTGCACAGGTACCTTAATTTATTTTCGTATTGCATGTGCAAACTATGTTGTGCAGATATTTTTTTTGTTTCATTTGATGTGTGAAAATGTGTAGCACTAAATTCATGTCCAGGTTGTTATATTTTGTCTATAGTTGTTACTTGCATGCAAATGTAAGTAGCACGTCCAGTTCAAATTCATGTTTTGTTCATATTTATTATGTGCGTGCATGTATTGCACGAAAGAAAAAGAAAAATATATGACCACCTTATGTTGCATAAATGCAGTCTAGTGATTTATTTACTTTTGAACCGGTGTTTTGTTTTGGAATGTATTTTGTTGCCGTTATTTTTATAACAGATTTTTACCACAGTGTTTATATTTGAAGCGTGTTGTTTTGATGAGATTTTTGATGAATAAAAATTACTGTTGTTTTGACTTCAGTAACCGTCAATTTAAAGTGAATTTTCAAGTGGCTATCTTGCAACCAAGAAAACGCGCAACGCTGATTTTTATATCCGTTTTTACATTGTTTTGTGAAGCGCAATTTCCCTATCAAAATTGCTATAGAAGTTGCTGTTTTAATCACGTGTTTTTAAATCGTTTTAAAATATAATTGTTTTCAAAAATTTCATGGTTTACGCTTTCAAAAGAATAAGGAATCGATTTAAATGCTTCAGCAAAATTAAGAACTATGAACCCTTACTTTTACTGATTCGATTAATTCCCGACTTATCCATTTGAGAATGTAAAAATTATTTATATAAAATACACAATTTTGCACTTTCAAGGGAACGATGATGATATTTAAACGACTTAGCAAAAGTGCAGAATATGGAACCATGCTTTTACTAATTCAGTTAATTCCGGACTCATTAATTGAAATAATTACCGTGGATTTGCTGTTTGAAAATTTTGATGATTTCGTTGGGCTTTCGAGCCACTATGCTGGAACTTCGGGTCAATTACCGGTAATAGGCCTTCGGGTCATTTGTTGGACCTACAGGTCATTCGTTGGACGCCAAATATTATGCGAACTGTACTTCGTAGGCTTCGGCCATTTGAAATGCACGTGCAGCATAGCTTAGACTCATCATATGCTGGGATCGATCCATTTTTATGCTGATTTTTCTAGTTATCTTATTTTGATTTCTAGATTTTTTTTATGTATTACTGTTTTGAATTCAATTATGAATTTGGGAGTTGATTTTGATGGTGTTTAATGAAATTTCTTTATTTAAACTATGTCGATTATTTATGCTGAATAGTCTCATTCGAGATTATAATTAATTTGTTTTAGTGTTGTTTATCTTGCACTTATTTCTATGTTTAAATTAGACTGATCCGTTTATTATTTTCTTTTAAATAATACTCGGGTCAGACCGAGTTATTTTAGGATAATTGTTATCTCTGGTTCAGTTACTGCTTCAGCTTTTGGGATTTCACCTCATTTTTGTTTAGGCTTCGGGTGTTACTTTTGGTGTATTGACTCTCATCTCATGTATGTTATGATGACTTTGTATATGTACATTTGGTTCATGTGAACCATCGAGTGTTGTAGCATGTATCCAGATTTACCTTCCGCTATATATGATATTTCTGTTCTGTGATTATACTTATCTGTGTTGTTGTTATTATGAATTGTTTTGAATTTTTTAATAAGCCACCGTGGTTTCGTTTTAGATTTGGATTGAATATATATATATATATATATATATATATATATATCATTGGGAGTAATACACAACTCCTATCGATGTAATCAATACTCGTCTAAGGCATAACTTACGGATGGTCGCTTCTAACAAGCCTTATTCTTTGCAATAGCAGACGTTATTACCTTATAATAACCTTTGTTATTGTGAGCATAGAGGTGGGGCGTCACAAAAAACCTTGACTTCGATTGGAAGCATGGCCTCATACCCGTATGTAAGGGAATTCACACATCAAATAGCAATGGACTTGATATAGAAGTCAATTCACTTGGTTGTAGATGAGGAATTATAATGAATCTTTGGCCTTTTTCACATCTTCTCACATGGTCGATAGCTTGACTAGTCATTTGGGACTGATAGAAGCTTTGCCTCATAAATTACTTAGCTAGCTTTATTTCATTGGAGTGATCCACATAGAATCCTTCATAGGTTTCCTTTAGTAGTTTTGACCCTGTTTTTGGACTGACACATCTTTAATAAGTGAGCAAGTATCCCTATTTATAGAGTACCTGTAACGATCCACCTTTTTGGACGGTTTAAATCGACAATAATCCACATATGTCAAATTCAGACCATTCAAAAGGGAGGATTGTTAATGGGGCAAATAATAAAAAGAAAAAAAGAAAGAAAAACAAAACACAAAATCTCGCAACGGAATGGCAAAATATAATAATCAAATAAACAGTTCATGAATCTGTTTTACAAATAACATTTAATTACACTTTTACAAATTCAAATCAGAGTTATACATGCATTATAAATAAAAAAATATTGCAGCAGAACACAGAATGTAGTTGTACAATAAATAGAAATAACATATTGAAACTTCATTTTCGTCCTCCAAAAAATGGTCTTCAATACACCGAAAAGCTCAGACTGACCCGAGCATAATGAAAAGACAAAACACTTGAGTCGAAACTAAAAGATCTTATGTAAGTCAAATCAAAGTAAATAAAATAGAAATATTAGTGCAATGATTTCATAGATGTTATAGGATTTTCATCTCCTCTCAAGTGTACAACATGAATATAATTATTTAAAGGTTTTCGAATAATTCAAAATATCAATCCCAATCATCTAACTAAAACTTATCCAAAGTTTAACTTAAACCTTTAAATAATTTAATTCAAATCCATAACCCAAATTCAAACATTCATACGGATATATACATCATCAACTAGTATCGTAATTTAAATTATTTTTTCAAATCAATTAAAACCGTTTGGATATATCATTTCAACCCATAACGATTTTCCCCTAATCTATAAGATGGTTCTGGTATGTATCATTTCAATCCATAGTGAACTTGCAGTATTATAATGATATAAAATACAACATCCATTCATCCAATATCAACAATTAAACATCCATCACAATAATCTTCCAAACCAATCAATAAATATCAATATAGAACTGATAATCAATAACAGGTATTTAACTGGCAATTTATATTCAATAATAAATTAAATAACGATTTATTTTAAATAAATTCAAATCAACTGAGACGACGATTTAAAATAATAAATATCCATAAATAAATTTCTGTCACATCATAAATTTAATTTAACAAACATAATAAATTTTAGAAGTTGTGTGTGGGTCAAACACTCACCTTTGAATTTAAATTAAATTTAAATCCAATTTAAGCCCAAAATTCAAACAGTCATTGAATTCATGCAAACCAATGTGAAAATGTCAGGAATTTCGATACGATCTCGGCAAAACAAACCACGCATGAATCAGACCTAGCATGCAAAAGTTATGCGTATTAGAACGTTTAAAATTTAAAAATAAAATAAAATAAAACAATTGATAAAAGAATTAACATACCCAGTTAACGACCAATCACGTGCCAAGAACGAACCCTAGGCTACCTGAAGCCCTCATGATCGAACGAACTCGACCACCACCCATCAAATCGAAACGCCGCCATCTACAATAGCCTAGGGCTAGATTAGGGGATGGAAATGAAGTCTACACTCCAGGCTGACAAGATCACCCCCCCCCCACGCGCATGATTTTTGAGCCCGAAGCCTCCTCCGCCGCCATTCCAAATGCGGCCAGGTCCTGGCGATTTTGGCGACCATCACGATCAATTGACCTTACATTTGCGCTCTACTCATCGACCTCTACATCACTGCACTCCTCGATTAAACCATCGATGAAAATCTACCTTTGAACGAGAAGCCACACAAGGAACGACCGAAAATTAATCATGCATTTCTGGCCACACGAAAACCCAGATCGAAAAACGAACAGTAGAATTTACTTGCACTCTTCGAGAGCTTAAAATCGATATATAATTTGATAGGGTTTGAGGAGTTTTAATTTTTGATTTGGTTTTGAAATTGAATTTGAGGGTTTAGGAATTGTTTGTTTCTGCCATTGGAGAGGAGAAGCCATAGAAATTGTACGTACTGAAATAAGGAATGAGAAACAATTAGGTTTTATAACGAAATATTTATAGGCAGATCAGAAAAATAGAATAAATGGACCAGATTTGATTTGGCAGTTGAACGATAAACAACCCGAAAAGCCCATTATGCCTCCGAAACGAAAATATGTCATCGCATATATCAAAATAGATGTTTATGATGATTTTTAACTTAGTGGAATAGGTTTCAAGTTCTAATTCCATCGTATAAAGAAGTTATGTTAAAATCAGCTTATTTCAAATTGATTTCAATTAATTTTAATTAAATTGATTTCTAGGCGTTTCGAGTCCGTACGATCAAATAACAAGTCTGGCCGCTACAAAACTTGAAATCCTACAATAGTTCACCATTGTGGATTCGATAAAACTGGTTTCGTCAAAATCCGAGACAGTTGCCAAAATGGCTATTTTTCAGTTAATTAAATAAGTTAATATTAAATAAATTAAATCACAATTTTTTATCATTTTGGCTTACCTAGTAATTTGTGATCCTCTATAACAAATTTCTATATCAATTCAATGTTAATTGTCTTATCAATTGCGGTGTTTAATTCCAATTGTAATTGATTACAATTACTTATAATTAATTCTAATAAATTGATTTAATTCAATTTCAATCTTTTTATTAAATCCCTTATTACTCTATAAATCTAGTCAACCTTTGTTTTACCTTTCATTACCTTAATACACTCTAGTTTCCAGCTAAATTTTAATTAACGTAATATTTAATTTCATTTAATTACCATAAGCCCATTTATTACCACTAAAATCCAATTAATAAATAAAACTTGAATTTCAATTATTTTATTCAATCAATTGCCATATTGTAAATTGAATTTACATTAGTTACATCTTATTGAATTAACATTCTTCAATTTTCAATCCAATCTACACTAATTGCACTAATTAAGTCAATTAACTGCAATTGATTCCCAATTTAATTTTAGCTGATTAAATAAATAGGTAACACATAATAATTGTTTCCTTTTTACTTTTTTTCACACTTATGAGGTTTATTATTTACAATCAACTATTATAATTACTTACATGATATTGATTTTATTCAATTACCATTTATTATTAATTAATTCCATATTTACGTCTGTTTGCCTATATTTACTATATAACCAAGTATAACACTTAAATCATTTCAATTAATTGAATTTTCATTATAGTTGTTAATAAATGACTTAAATTAACATTGTTACATTTAATTATAAATATCATTTCATAATTAAATTACAAATTTTTATTCTTTCCACTTATTAAATCACAAATCTTATTAAATTAACTAATTTAAATTATCGAAAATTACTGGTCGTTACACTCTCCCCCACTCAAAACTTTTCGTCCTCGAAAAGGAAAAAGAGGGGAAAAGGAGATATTAAGAAATCAACATATATAATCCAAATTATTAAATTTATAACACTTAAATTTACAAAATTAAGTAATTTAAATAAAATATATCAATTTCTAAACAATTAAATCCTTCCATATCAAGTTAATAAAAGTTTGGAAAATATTTCAAAAAAATTTCTATGTCTAAACTTCACGATTTTTTTTGAAAGAATCTCCTTTGTACGGAGAGGTCAGGGAGAATTAATAATATCAATAATACAATATATGTAACGACCCATGAATTTTTAGTAATTTTATTTGATTTATTTATATATTTAATTGAAATTTTATCAAATTTTAAACGATAAAATTTGAAATAAAAACTTAATATTTGAAATGCGTCTAGTTAAACATAGCAACTGGTAAATTTTCGTCAGAAAATATGAAAGTTTATTTCACGCGTAAATTTACTTCAATTTAATTAGTTAAAAAGCGATGAAAATAAAACGTTTTCGAAACCCGAAGCTAACATAGCCGCCTCTTCTCTCCTTTCATCCCTCTGTTGCATGTTTGGGCAAGGTATTACATATGTTTTATATTTTATTAGTTATGTATAAATATGTTTGGTTCTTTGGTTGTATATGTTTCGGTCTGTCTATATATCTATTTTACTATAGTATATCATATTATTAGTTTCAATGTGGGAATTTTTATTGTATAAAATTTTAAAGCTTACATTATTAGGTATACTGTTGTAGTTTTATATATAAGTCAGTTAAATTGTTTCATGGTTATATCAGTGTGTATTATGAAGAACAGAGGTTCTAAAATAGGTTAGGTTTATGTTTTATAGAATATTATAGCTACTGTATACTATTTGATGAGTTATACAAAGAAGGATATGGTATAAATATATATTTACATTTTATTTATATTTGGCAGTATACCTATAATGTTACGTACACAGTAACAATGCTTGTTAAACTTATAGTATTATATATACTTGATAGTACTTGGTTATAAAAAAAAAGGTTCGACTACTGAAATTGCCATATAATTCACGTGCTATTTTTTTATTACCATCATCTTGATTTTTGTTTCCTTATTGTCAATTAAATGAAGTCTAGTTAGTTTGTCCACAAACAGGAAAGGAAGTTTATATGCATTTTAATGGAATTGTCCTATTCATTTATTGCCACAACAGTTCCAGTTTTTGAAGTTTGCATTCATACTTTTGAAGATATGGTCTGCATATAATATATATGTTATATAGAATGAAATATGTTATTATATGAGATTATGTATGAATTCTGTTTTTGTATTGATAGTAGCTTAAGCTATGATTTGTTGTATATGTAACGTTATACAGTTTATACAGCTTATATGTTATAAAATATATAAAGTTGTTTGTTCTTATTATATGTTTGACTTTAATACTTGAATTTCAATTTAAATAATGGATTTTGAAATGTATATATATTTAATTTAACGTACGTTTGAAAGTTAAATACGACTTTATATATGTGATGACCCGTAAATCCGTACTCCTTGAATATACACTAATCTCCATAGATTAACTCATGATGAACAGAAATACGAATTCTCAATGTTAAGAAAAAGAAAGAGAGAGAAGAAGAGAGAGAAAGGATAGAAAATGATAGAAAAGATAGAGAAAAGAAAATAGAAAATAGAAAAAAATAGAACGGAACAGAAAACAACTGAACAACATCAGAATCTCACAATCGCAGCGGAACAACATATAATAATAAATGAATAATCTTTAAACAAAGAACTATATCAGTTATTACATTTTATGCATTACATTACATTACATCATCATTAGAGTGTACAACAACAGACAACATCAAATAGTGCAGCGGAAAAAGAAATACTATATACTAGTAATACGCCATGCCATCCAGCTTGCCTCCAGTAACTCCTGAATTCCAGAATATCCTGATAAACCTTAACTCTTGACTGCCCGTATGGAAATTGGTGGGCACCCAGAGTTTAGGAAGGAAAACAATAAACTCCGAGTCAGTCATGTGACTGGTGTGAGAACTCAAAACAGTTTATTTATCTTTAAATTTAAAAATAGATATTTATTTTTTTTAAGTCAATTCGCAATGCTTTTAAGAATGAGACTACCATAAGACCTCCTGCCACACACACAATGCAAACGCAGACTTGGAGGAGATTTCTCCTTATGATAGTCAAAGATGCTTGATACGCATTTAAAAAGAACATTTCATATTATTATTAGTGCATAGTGTAGGAAAACATTTCGAAAGTAGAATATAAATCTTAGCCAGCATAGGTACCATTATAGTATGCTTACTATAGCTACCATATTAGATGGCAGGTTCTACAACTAAAACCGTACAAGTCTCGTATTGTTTCTTTGGATTTCCAACGAATGGTCAGGCCAAGGAACTTCCCATTGCCACATGAGAATGCCTCTGGAAGGACATCCCCGAGAACCAAACCGGATCTCTACCAACACAAGGCCGGGTTACCCCTAACTGAGTAACAACTGACCGAATATGCCATCCCCCGGTCCTTTGGGACCTTTAACCGAGCGCTCGTAATCAATTCACACAATCATAAAGTGTTTTCAACATGAGTAAGTATCTGGGCTCCATACCATGATACCACCCTTTTCCAGAAGGAAATGCACATACCCTAAAGGGCGCTACCCCTCATAACCTTGCTGCATCTTTCCTGTTTTGACCATTCCGGGGTGTGAGGCTCGACGAAGTCACGTCCACAAAACATACTTTATACAAAAGCCATGCTTTGGGTCAACAAATGATCATAGAAATGATCACCAGGATAGACGATCAAATAAATGATCCTATCACAAATAATCAACACAATGATCATTTCACAGCAACACTCAGCATGTCACATTACCAAATTGGGAATATATTGTTGATAACATTCAACTACATAACCTCTGAGCTCGTACGTCTCAGAGAAGGGTGTTAAGCTAAAAGAATAAATTCCCGCCACCAACAGAAATATATTTGAAAGAAATCTGCTTTATATCTCAGTTTGTAATGTTAGACATACAATCCATACAAGTCTGTTCCGGGATCGAACAGAACCGAAGGCACTTACAAAGAAGTCCTTGCAATCCGGATAATCTCTAATCACGTCCGGACTTCCCATCACATAGGGAGTCTCTATACCGTAGCAACTCGGTGCAAAGACAATCGACGAGTTGTCCTTCCGCTTTCAAAAAGATCCGGTCTTCAACATCGGTTTTCAAATGCAATTCATAACGACGTATCACATATTCGGAATGGGTTATACGACCCCATGGTCCTTTCCCGGTTAACCCGAATAGTGAGCGCTTATTCAAAAATAAGTGTGGCATTCAAATTCAAACAAATCACATCAAATACCCATTCAAAGGGAAATATTGATAGTCGGTTGTTGAACTATCAATGGATATGCACACATCACCAGATTCCAAATAATTTTCCAAATTATTTATTTTCCAAAAATATCTTTACTAGGTATATAATTTTCACACTTCAAAAATAAATCAATATTTATTTTTTTAAACAAATTCCCTTTTTATTCATAAATTCCATAGTGAATTTTTCATTCCAAAATATCCATGCATATACGATTTTAATTATTCATTTCAATTTATCTTCAAAACGATGAATTCTCAAAATATTCTCTTTATATTGGAAAACATTTCCATACTTATTTATTCATAAGTAATTCACAAATTTTATTTATTTTCAACCTTTGGAAAATATTCAATATACTTAAATCAAAATTAAGTATATATTTCATTCTTTAAGGAAATCATGCTCTTAAACATATTTATTTGGGCCAAAACGAATGTTGCGTAAAACATCGTTACGACGTCCCAAAATCACTAGTATAGGGATTCGAATTTAAGATAGATATATAAATCCCAATACTATACAAAACATTTCCTTTCGGAAATCATTTACTATAACAACAGTGTTATAGTCCACCATTTCCTTCTATTTCTCGAAAACGTCTATTTCAACAATAAATGTTGAAATCTATGGTTTCGAATCTTAATGCTTTTAAAACAATCGTTTGATCGTTTTAATTCTATTTAAAACATCACATTCAAAACAATTTCTTTAACATATTATTCACTATTCAAAACGTGAATATACTACGTTAACCAATTTCATCATTTCTATACATTTCATTTTAAAGGATTATTCACTGTCTAAAACGTGAATATGACTTCATAAATAAGTTTCAACAATTTACTTATCAAAATAAGTCGTTTGCGAATTTTATAAAACAACGTTTATAAATTCTATTTCTATTTGTTTTATAACTACTTCCTTTTTATACATCTCCTTTATTAACCTATTCGATTTATAACTCAATTATAAACCAAAAGTTCACATTATAAGTTAAATGCTTATAAAACGATTATTTTACAAAATCGTTCTTTTAAACTTCATAATTATAAATCTTATAACTTATAAGATTCAATTATTTATCCAAATATATTCTTTAATAACTTCACAAAATTTATAAATCTTACTATTTATAAATTTCATTTATAACTTCACCATTTATAATTTTATAAATTCCATTTACTCCTGCAATCCATTTTCACTTCATTCAAACACTTATAAAAACTTGTTTTATAATTTAAATGTTTTAGTTTATAAATATCAATTTATAAATCCTTTATAAAATCAATTTATACTATTATTTTAAAACATCTTTAATCTCCTTTATAATTTCATCATTTTGATTCATAAAATAATTAAATTTTATAAATCCTATATTTTCAACTCTTTATAATAATTTCAAAAATCCCGATTAAACTATTTTATAAAATCATTAGCCTCATATTTTCGAAAATCAACCTTTAACTATATTTCTCAAAAATCATAATTTTTATAACATTAAAATTATAACATTTATTTATTTAAAATGGATCAATTCCAAAAATATTTTATATTTTCAAAAAATCACTTTAAAAATCATTTTAAAATTCCAAAGTTTGGTCCAATGATGCTACACACCAAATAGTCAATCACGACAACAATGATATCATATATCGATATGATAATCCATCAAATATCAAAATATCTGAAATCAAATAAATACTGTTGAGGAATCCAGTTGGATCCCTCCAACCTGTTTTCCTGCATCCACAAACATTAGCACAATACCAATTCCGCTCCAGTATGGAATTATCGCGGTATATGGGATTTAAAATATTATCCGCTTAATAGACGGCGCAATAGGGTCTCATCCTCTAAAAAAAATGCGGGAAATCAATAACTCCAATATATACATATGCCAATATATATATATATATATTGCTATTATATATAATACCAATTTCACTGTTTATGAAATATTCGTGGTATATGTTTTTAATAAATAACATCCGCTTACTAACGGCGCATAATGTCAATTTTAACAATCAATAGATAACAATCATCATTCAACATGCATTCAAGTATTTTAAATCTAACTATTTAAAATAAAATCGAAACCGATTCGATTGAGTGAGAAGTTCTCACCTTGATTTCAATTTCGTTTTAGCGATTTATTTCGAATAAAATTAAACGCGCGTTTAATTTTACTCAAAATTCTCACTAACTCCAAACGACTCCAATCCAATTCCATAGCGTATTGCTCGTCCATACGATTCCAACGCTTCTTGTTTCGCGCGTTTTCGACCTCGTATGAAAAAAATATGATTTTTTAAAGATTACACGAATTTTTATAACTAAATTTACAATAAAATTTTATTTTAAACCTTCAACAATTCAGAGCCGTAGGATCTCCTTCAAGCAAATCAAGGCCCTCCTATTCTTCACCCTTCCCTCTCGTTCGCGTATGTGTGCCCCCCTGTAGATTGCCGAACCCATCTATGCCCAAATTAGGGTTACGTGCACACCCACCTACGTCGCTCGAAAGTTCATCAAACCACAGCCAAACGAAAGCTCATCACCAGAGGCCCCCACGCTGGCCGACCGCACCCCCCTAGCGCTGCCGTCGCCTCGTATTTCGTGCTCGAATGCACGGCCTTTGAGCCCAAATTCCCATCGATCCACAACTCCGTTTCCAATCACAACCGTTGGATTGGTAGATCTCAGTGTGCTCTACAATCTTTTAGTTATAAGATTCTTGTAAATGTTGATGGATGAAGAGAAAAGAGGAGGAGAAGAAGAGAAGTTTTCGGCCTTTGGTTCTGGAGACGGCGGCGGCTTGCTAGGGTTAGGGTTTGGATTTATTTTTTTTTATTTGTGAGGGTTACAGCTCCTTTTATAGAAAATCGAACGTAAACACTATTCATTCCGGAAATTCCGAACTCCGATTCACGCGCCGTAACCAGCGTTTCTAGGGTTTACCCCGCGTTCCGGACACAATGGAACAGGTTTCGAAAGCTAATTCGGATATCTGTGCGAGTTATGGCAATAAACGTTCAATTTAAATTAAACAGATTTAAACGATTTTCTAGGCGTTTTAATTTGTACCGGACAAACGGTAAATCCAATTGACACGAAATTTGAAACCTTACAATAATATCACATTACGGATCCGATGAAACTAGTTTCGTCGAAATCCGAGACTTTTTGAAAAATGGATATTTTAACTCGCCAAATTAATATTAAAAACAATTCGATACGTTTCGAGCTGCCACGATCAAACGATAACTCCGATTGACACGAAAATTGAAATCTGATAACAACAAACTATTACGGATCCAATGGAACTGGTTTCGTTCAATTCTGAGACTGTTCAAAAATTGACTATTTTCACTAGTCGATTAAATATTAAAATATTCAATTTTCACAAATAAACTTTTAATTCGATTTTAAAAGTTCTAAAATATCATTCTAGCTTCAATATGATAAAATAAAATTTTACAAATCATTTTCAATCATATTTAACTCAATTTTCAATTATTTCCATAATTTAACATATTAATTATCGATTTAATTATTCAATTAAATCCATTTATCCGAAATAAAATTTATTCAACTTATAAATTTCACTTATTAATATTTAAAATTAATTAAATATTCAAATTTTAATTACTTAAAATTCTGGGTCGTTACGATATAGATATAATTGTACATCAGTTCAGTTACACCAATTTATCGTCATCGATCTAGTTCTAATTCGATTTCATCATTTCTTTGTCATCAGCTTTGATTGTCAAACTCATGCCATCGTGCTTGCTTTGGAACTCGGGTTTGGATTCGTAACCCGTCGCGTAGTCTAATATCTCTAACATTGAAAGGTGAGCAATCACTCACGATTATGTTCTTTTATTTATTAAATTTGGTTTCAATTGAAACGACAATTGAAATATGATGCTGAAGTTATTTACACTGTTATATATGTTATTACCTGTATCAGTTCACCTGTGACATCTGACACCATTATCTGTTAATTATTTATGCGATGAAAATATAGTTTGGCTGATAATTGATTGATTGTTGATGTTTATATTGGACGTTAAATTGTTAATGTTAAAGTGATAAATAGTATGCAATTGAATTTGATATAGAATAATTAAATTTGTATAATATGAACCCCTTTTTAATGTTAAATAAATTGACACGTAGAAATAGTGTTAACTACAGCTTGAACCATTGAATGTATGTTGTATAAATTGATGAAGTATGAAATTGAATAATTAACGTCCAGTGTAGAATTGCATAGAATAATTAGTGTAATAATTTTTAATCTACACGAATTGATAGTGTAGGTTCTAGAAATAATTATATTAATTTGCATAAATAACAATGTAAATTAATACAATTATTTCGGGATTATTTGAATTAATTATTGGATTGTTATTGATTGTTGTTAATGTTTGTTTATTTACTTTGACACCATCCCAGTTATCACACTGCAAGTTCCCTTTGCTATATTTTGATTTTTTTTATTGAAATGGAATCGGGATAAAATGATAAATACCCAAATGAACTTGACTTAGGATAGAGAATTAAATATAAACCTGATTGGTCAATAATTTGATTTAAAAATAAAATGAAGATTTTATATGAATAAATAATAAAGTTTTGAAAAGAAGTTGGAATTTGAATTTAATGAAAGGAAAATGTTAATATTTCACATTTGAAACAAAATATTAACATAGTAGTATTGAAAGAACGTTGTTTTAAAATAAATTATTCGATAATAAATTTGGAATTATTCATTTAATTAAGTTGAAATTATTTAATAATTAAGTTCTGAAATTATTTAATAATTGAATAAGATTGGATTAATTGAGAATTAAATAAATTTTGAATTCTTTGATAAGAGAAATTGAACTTTTGAATAAGTGAATTTGAACTTCGTTAATAAATGAAATTGGGTTTCTTTGTTTATTAAGTCTTGGAAAATTATATAAGTAAGTTAATAAGTGAAACTTCCTGAATAGGTGAAATTTAGTTTCTGTTTTAATTGAGTTTTGAAATTTTTCACCAAGAAAATAAATAAGTGAAATTGAATTTCTTTATTAAGAAATAAAAATGTGATTTATTGAAATTTATGCAAGACTTGTAATTTAAAGAATTGATTTGACGAATCTAATTTAATTCAATTTGAAGTTTTGATATAATGAGGCCGAATTTAAGAAATTGATTTGTCGAATTGAAAATCAAATAGGAATTGTTTGAATGATAATTAACTTAACAAATATTGAATGAAATTGACAAATGAATTTAAAATTGATTTGAATGTTAGATTAAATCGATTTAAATGATTTCGAAATGAAACTAATATACGAACTTGAAAATATTTGAATTGTTTAAATTTAAATTGAATTACAAGATTTCGAAATGGTAATTTGAAGTTTTGGAATGTAAACCATGGAAATTGTTATAGAAAGACGAATGAAATGTTGATTTATAAATTCTAATTGAAATTGAATTTGTTTTGGTTTTGAAATTTATTAAACGACCAATCGGTGTAATAATTACGAAAATTATTAAAGAAACCGGAATCGGTTATGGACATACTCTCTATCTAAACCGAAAACCACTTTAATAACTATACGCGGAGTGTGACCCAGAATGAAGTGGTTGGAATGATGTACGTGGTGACTGAAGAAAGAGAACGATAATGGATAGCCTTGACAGTTGTGTCAAATTGGAAATGACTAAAACAGGAGCCGTGTCGGGCTAAATGCGGTTAGCTACCTCGAGCGAACACACTTCTTCGTAAACTACTCATTACTTGTTATTGATTGGTGCACCCTCGTACTTTTGGGAGTGTTGTTTCGCGGTGTTGCGATCGTTGCGGCGATGCGTTCTCACCAGTCCGGATCAGGCAAACGGTAGTTTCACTACCTTGGGTATAGCCTCATGTGCCTTGTCATTCTTGTATCTCTATATACGCGACCTCTACGAATTTATTTTGTGTTATACCTATGGAGTACTCCCTGATAGCCCACTAGTTAACGGTGGAGTTTACAGTGCTGTATATACTATGACATTTATATAAAAATGTGTTAAGGGGGATAATGGTATCGCCTTAACACTATTTTGATATTTATATTACTGATAGACATTATCTATTTAGCGTATGTTACTATATAGTAGATAGTTTAACAGATCCTTAGAGAACGGTTATTCCAACGTCCTTTGAGTTATTTGTATTTCAATTGTTATTTCACTTGAGTTGATTTATTGATATAAGAATGTTAATCCTGACTCGAGTGTTTTGTGTTTTGCTTTACGCTCGGGTCAGACTGAGTGGTTCAGCTTTTGAGACTCACCTTTGGAGTTGGAGCTTCGTCTGGAGGTCCAGCTATCTATCCAGCTCTCAGATATTCAGTTGATTCCAGTGATGTATTCTGATTCTTGTATTTGACTATTGTATTCGAGACTGCTGTGTAACTTATTTAACTCTGTTATATATATATATATATATGTAAATATATATATATATATATATATATGTTAGCTTCATGAACTACTATCTTTTGCTTCCGCTGCATTATTTACTCTGTGTCTGTGATCTGTGATTATTTATTTACTGTATATGTTTCAGTTTTGCCAAATTTAAATTAACAATTCGGTATTTTGAATTATTCAAGTCCGACATGTACGGATGCGAATGGTCCAAAATAGTGGGTCATTATAGTTGGTATCAGAGCTTTTGATAGCTCTAGGCAAACTTAGCATATAGGGTAAATGTATTTACAGAATCACTCTCATTCGAGTTTGAATCTCTTCCTTTTAACTCAATTCCTTTGAATTTTGGAACAGTCCCTGCGGTTCTAAAATCCCTTTGTGTCCCTCACTATTCGTCTTATTTCAATACTGGAGCATCCCATAACTCCACTCCGAATGATCTTTATAACGAATTGGCGGTCTCGCCAATCTTCGAATTATTTATAAATGGATGAAACTCCTTTACAATAAGCATTGATTTACCAGAGATCTCTGCATTCTTGGTTTACGATGCTATCTATTCCCTCCTATACCTGAATTCTATCTCTTGAGTTCGAATGTTGATTTACCTCGGAATTCTGCATCGATCTTATTCTTGAAGCTACGGTCGACCCGGTTGAGGTTGCCCGTGAATTAAATAAGCTTATCCATCTCCCTATTTTGTTAATTGAATCATCTTATCTTTTCTTTCGAACTTGTATTCGAATCAAAATTCTCTTTGATTCGATTTCCATCAAATTTGAATCTCTATACTTATTTTGAAATCCATCCTTGAATCGTCGAGAGAGGGAGTGTATTTGTATTTATACTAAAATGTCTTATATATATTGTGTTGTTGAGTTGTTAAGGTTGATTTATATTTTCGATCGATTCGTCTAATCAACGTTATCTATAGAATTTCTAAAACACTTCAGCAGTGCAAACTGACACAATATTGTTTCAAATTAGTAAATAAAATAATATTGAATGATTATATTATATGTAAGTATAAATTTTTCTGAAATTAAAATGTTAATGAATCTGTTGACCGAAATGTGAAAAATTTAGTTTTCATTTATTGATTTATAAATCATTACTACTTCATAAAATAAATAAATGAATTTATAAAATTTGGTTATAATTTGATTTGGAGTTTGAAATGTATTTAAATTAGAATTTGAGAATTTAATTTCCGGTGATCTCAAACTTTGATTTGAAAGTTTTAAAGCGTATAGTTTTAAAATATTCTCAAATTTAAATCCTTTCAAAGAGTTAAAAGTTTAAATTTGAGCTCTTCTCTTTTGTCAGTGGGGAATAATTTCGGTGATGACGGCCGCATCATCGACATTTATTTTCGAGTTTCGAAGTGAAGAGACTATTCTGTAGCTTTGCTACGGTTTGTTTTGAAAAATAAATTGATTTGAATTTCTTAACATGACTTGATTTATAATATATATCAAAGATAAAATAAACCGTAGAAGATTTTAAATATAATTCGATATATTATGACTGTGTATATATATATATATATATGTTTATTTTATCTCTAAGTGGTTTAAAGTTAATCGGAAATTAATTCTTAAATTTGTTAAAGGATGATTTTCAATTATAAATGAAGCCATTTTTTTTGCTTAACTTGAAATAACTGAATTGAAAATTTTTACTTGTATAATACTCGATTGCATTATATATAATTTACCTAAATTTTCAAAAGTTAACTATGTAAGTGAATATTATACAGTAGAAAATGATGTTAAAGGAATTTATAAATAAATCTGAGTAGTTATAATAAATGTAAATAGACTTAATATATATGTGATAAGATATATTAAGTAAAATAAATTTAATAATAATTTGGAATAAAGAAGAATTAAATTTTTTAAATAAAATATGATTATAATAAATTATTATTTAAATTTATGATTTTAGAAATTGTAAATATAGGAAAATTGGATAATATACAATATATATTGTCTTTATAAATAAAATTTAGGTGCGTATAAAAATGTTATACACTTAAAGTTTAATTATAAAATGGTTAATAGAAATAAACAGAATACTAGGTTAGTCGAATAATAAATGGATTAATAAAATAAAAATGGTTGTTTGAATTGTAACAAACAATGATAAATTGAAAATAAACCAAGTTAGTGAAATTCCTTGAGTTTAAAAATCAATTGTTGAATATAAAATTAATTTAAATTGAAATTTCTATGGTTTAAATTATATGTTTATTATGTAACTCAAGTCTATTTTCTTTTGGTTGTCGCTATTCTCCTACTTTCTTCCTTTTCGAGGACGAAAAGTTTTGAGTGGGGGAGAATGTAACGACCCGTAAATATTTAGTAATTTTATTTGATTTATTTATATATTTAATTGTAATTTTGTGAAATTTTAAACGATAAAATTTGAAATAAAAACTTAATATTTGGAATGCGTCTAGTTAAACATAGCAACTGGTAAATTTCCGTCTGAAAATATGAAAGTTCATTTCGCGCGTAAATTTACTTCAATTTAATCGGTTAAAAAGCGATGAAAATAAAACGTTTTCGAAACCTAAATATATTTACATAGAAAAATTCTAAATCGTCTTCTGAGCAAGTCGGAATTTTTCGTTTTTCCAAATTCGGACTTCTTTAGCACCGTCGATCTTATTTTTATGCATTTTTCACTAGTATAAAAATTTCGAATTCAATCGTACCATTGATTTCCATATACCATTTTGATCATCTCATCGTGCTGATCTTTACGGTATTTTCAACTATGTGTTTGAAGTCCAATTCGCTGCGGAATCCATGATAACGGTAAACGCGGTACCGGTTTTCTTCTTATTCAATTGCAATGGTTAAAGATAAATAAGGCATTGGTTATTAAACCT
The DNA here is from genome assembly GCA_030765085.1 of Allium cepa. Taxonomy (NCBI): domain Eukaryota; kingdom Viridiplantae; phylum Streptophyta; class Magnoliopsida; order Asparagales; family Amaryllidaceae; genus Allium; species Allium cepa. Next base: position 274,551,872 of record CM060946.1, read on the forward strand.
CTCTAATATTTTGTGACCATTGATATCCCACCAATTCATATTTCCAATACAAATGTTGTTTCAGTTTTCAATTTTCGATCTATTCATTAATAAAGTGTTCATGCATTTATTCCTTTAGATTCCACTTGTTCCTCTATCTGTTGAAAACATTCTTCTCCAAGCATGAAGCCACCTGGCATGTTCCCCTCTTTCATTACTTAACCGCATGTTGTCCAACTTCAGTGCCGAACTCTGATCTTCGTAGGCGAGCCAATGCGCCTTCTTCCTGCCAAGAGCCACCTGAAGCCGCCAGCAACCCTCGCCACAACCGAACTCCATTGCCTCTCCCTTCGGCCTGTTCCTCCAACCCTGACCAAGATCCTAGCACCATCACTTCAACCAACAGCTCCTTCTTTCCACGTGTTCCCCACATCTCCTCCCTCTCCACCTCCACCCAAACTCAGTCCGACCGAAGTTATCTTCCCAGTTCACCCTTCCAAAACCAAATGCACCTCCTCGTTCACCAGAGACCCGCCTTTCCCCTCTCGCCTCTCTCACTTTCCCAACAACCCACGCGACTGCACCTCCAGCGAGCCCAACCCCTCCTTTCCGACCACCATCTCCTTCGCCTTGACGGTTTTCCCTGACCTCAGCTCTCGTATTTTGTCCAGCTCCCCGCCTTCTGTCCGGCTCCTCCCTACTCACCTCCTTCCCTTTCTTCTCTGCCTCGTCCTTCTTCCTCCACCCGCTCTCCATCACAACCCGAAGCTAACATAGCCGCCTCTTCTCTCCTTTCATCCCTCTGTTGCATGTTTGGGAAAGGTATTACATATGTTTTATATTTTATTAGTTATGTATAAATATGTTTGGTTCTTTGGTTGTATATGTTTCGGTCTATCTATATGTCTATTTTACTACAGTATATCATATTATTAGTTTCAGTGTGTGAAGTTTTATTGTATAAAATTTTAAAGTTTACATTATTAGGTATACTGTTGTAGTTTTATATATAAGTCAGTCAAATTGTTTCATGGTTATATCAGTGTGTATTATGAGTGTAACAACCCGCATATTTATCGAGTTTATATTTAAATATTTTATTTAAATATTAAATCGTTAATCGGATTTTGGTCCGAAAAGCTACTTTTTGCAAACGGACAAATTAGGACTCGAGACCACTTCCATTGAGTTCGAAATGCTGTTTACAACAATTTTAAGTATAAACATTAATATGATTGGAAATAGTAGAATTTCACTACTTTTTCACTTGAGACTTTGGGTTGGGCTTTTAGCCTATTAGACCCAACCTTCACCCCTCCTCTTCATAACTTTATTTCTATTTGCCTAAGCCTACAAGCTTCTTCAAAAATGGTGGAGGGAATGGGAAATTAAAATTCCAAAACTCAAATTCAATTGCAATCCATCTTTCTACTCCAAATTCAAGAAGAAGACGTTGGATTCAAGCTTCTTGTGCTTAGATAGAAGAGGGATTGATTCTTGCTTGCTTAAAACTTCATTTTCATTGATATTTGGTGCAAAGGTGAGATCTTTATCTCATAATTCTAGCCTATAACTATATTGGACTATTTGGAATGATTCCCTATCATGTTTGCACGCACATTTGCATTTGGTTTTGATTGGATTGGCGAAAAACTCCAATTTTTAGCGTTTTGGTGAATTTCCTGCATTTAAGTCGTTCTGCCCGGATTTGGCTCGCTCGGAGTTAGGTCGTAGGTCGCAAGGTCGCTAGGTCGTGGGTCGTTTGGGTCTAGGTCGCTCGGCATGACTCTGGGTCATCGAAATGCTTGTTGGAGTTAGGTCGCGCCTCTTTTTGGTCGCGTCTCCTTTAGGTCGCTCTCCACTGGAACCCTTAAGTCGTTTGGCCTTAGGTCGTTGCACCGTTAGATCATTGGAAACCACTTGATCGTATGACCTTGTTAGGTCGTTAGGTCGCGATGGCTTTAAGTCGCGCACCTATTAGGTCGTTCGCCCCTTTTTGTCGTTAGGTCGCTCGACTGTTTATGTCGTTAGGTCGCGAACCCACTTAGGTTGCTTAACCTTGCTTTACTCTAGGTCGCGTGGCCTTTAGACCCTTAGGTCATGAGCAGTTAGGTCGTTAGACCTAGGTTGCCTTTTCCCCTTAGGTCGTTGGACCGATAGGTCGCTTCACCTGTGCTCACGTTAGGTCGTTCGACACATTCATCTTTAGGTCGTTCCACTTGCCTATATCGTAGGTCGCGTTCCACCTAGGTCGCGTGAACCTATAGGTCATTGGACCCTTAACTCGTAGGTCGTTGGACCTTATCCCGATAGGTCGCTCCCTTCACTAGGTCGTACCGTTTTGGTCGGGGCGCTGCCCCCGGACCCCCGCGACCTGACCGGGCAGGTCGAACCCCGTAGCGGTGGCGTTGCCCCCGCACCCCCACCTTGGGGGGTTGCCACCCCCCTGGACCCCACCTCCGTAGGGGATCTTAGATGAAAGGTGCATTTTGAGCTGATTTCCTTGGATTTCATTCACGTCTTTGAACGTGAAGTTTTTTTGGTGATTTGTCACTTTAATAAAATAAAGGTTTCAAAACTAGTAGTAAATATCAAAACTCTTTCAATAAAAGGATTTCAACTCTATTTTTAATAACAAAGCTCTTTTCTTAACCCGTTTTCCAATCTATTAGTATATACAAACCTTTACCTCACTCGGATGAGAAATATAATTAAACGGCTTAGTAAAACAAGTGGTATGAAACGCTTGCGTTTGCTTCGTCGGTTAATTCTTGGACTTGTTCGATTGAACCTCTTGTGACAATTTTCTAGTGAAGATTTACAGTTTGCTCGTAAATATTTAAGTTAAGCAAGTGGTTATGGGACATGAAGCTAAACTTTTATATTTACTAGCTTAGTGTAATTGACACTTCTCGTTGATCATGACGGTCATTCTTATGATTTAGACTAGCAATTGTGCGATGTCTCATGTTTGCTTGGTTAGACTAGACACCACTTGTGTGATTTCATTCACACATACCTTTTTACCTACTTGGTTAGTCTAGACACCACTTGTGTGATTTCAGTCACACATACGTTTTTGTTTGCGAGGTTAGACTAGACACCACTTGTGTGATTTCACTCACACATACCTTTTTGATTTTTGGTTAGTCTAGACCTCATCTGTGTGATTTCGACTCACACATATGGGGTAGCTCGCCATGGTCTTCGGACCGTCATGTGATAGGCCTCTTTCCCCTTTTCTGTGATTTCTGGATTTGTTGTGTTGATTTCTGGAATTTATGTCATTGACTTGTTATGAGTACAAGTTTAGGGTATGATGCCCTCTTTGGATTTTTGAGAAGATTCTTGTGATATCGATTTATCTCTTATTGATTGATCTTCTGTTGGTCATCATTTGCATACTTATAGTAGTATGTCAGTATGGACATTTTTTATGTTATGCCATACCTTTTATTTTATACCATGTCATCTGATATTTATAGCTAGACTGATCCGTTTATTATTTTCTTAAATAATACTCGGGTCAGACCGAGATGTTACAGGTGCTTCTGCTTGACTTCTTCCTAGGATTTGCTACTCTGACTTTTGGCTAACTATTTAGATTAGCAGTTTTTGTTGTATACACTTGAGACATAGACTCATAGTTGTATTCTTTTGTATAGCACGTGTTGCTATTCTTTTGTATTATTGTTGATCTCTTTGACCACTACTCTGATGTACACTTTCATGTGTTAGTTATATATATTCATATCTTCTTCCGCCTCTGTGATATGGATGATGTGACTGATTTGTGTTATGTTTATTTCTATGTTTGTTTCCGAAGATTATTTATAGCCACCGTGTGATAAGAAATTACATGGATGGTCGCTCCTCAACAGCCTTATTCTCCGTGCTAGTTGACAGCACTACTCCGTAGTGTCCTTGGCTAGCGTGGGTATAGAGGTGGGGCATCACAATGAGGAACAGAGGTTCTAAAATAGGTTAGGTTTATGTTTTATAGAATATTATAGCTACTGTATACTATTTGATGAGTTATACAAAGAAGGATATGGTATAAATATATATTTACATTTTATTTATATTTGGCAGTATACCTATAATGTTACGTACACAGTAACAATGCTTGTTAAACTTATAGTATTATATATACTTGATAGTACTTGGTTATAAAAAAAAAGGTTCGACTACTGAAATTGCCATATAATTCACGTGCTATTTTTTTATTACCATCATCTTGATTTTTGTTTCCTTACTGTCAATTGCATCTATTAATTATTTATGCGATGAAAATACAGTTTGGCTGATAATTGATTGATTGTTGATGTTTATATTGGACGTTAAATTGTTAATGTTAAAGTGATAAATAGTATGCAATTGAATTTGATATAGAATAGTTAAATTTGTATAATATGGTCCCCTTTTTAATGTTAAATAAATTGACACGTAGAAATATTGTTAACTACACCTTGAACCATTAAATGTATGTTGTACAAATTGATGAAGTATGAAATTGACTAATTGATGTCAAGTGTAGAATTGCGTAGAATAATTAGGGTAATAATTTTTAATCTACACGAAATGATAGTGTAGATTCTAGAAATAATTATATTAATTTGCACAAACAACAATGTAAATTAATACAATTATTTCGGGATTATTTGAATTAATTATTGGATTATTATTGATTGTTGTTAATGCTTGTTTATTTACTTTGACACCATCCTAGTTGTCACACTGCAAGTTCCCTTTGCTATGTTTTGATTTTTTTATTGAAATGGAATCGGGTTGAAATGATAAATACCCAAATGAACTTGACTTAGGACAGAGAATTAAATATAAACCCGATTGGACAATAATTTGATTTAAAAATAAAATGAAGATTTTATATGAATAAATAATAGAGTTTTGAAAAGAAGTTGGAATTTGAATTTAATGAAAGGAAAATGTTAATATTTAATATTTGAAACAAAATATTAACATAGTAGTTATTGAAAGAACGTTGTTTTAAAATAAATTATTCGATAATAAAATTTGGAATTATTCATATAATTAAGTTGAAATTATTTAATAATTAAGTTCTGAAATTATTTAGTAATTGAATAAGATTGGATTAATTTAGAATTAAATAAAATTTGAATTCTTTGATAAGAGAAATTGAACTTTTGAATAAGTGAATTTGAACTTCGTTAATAAATGAAATTGGGTTTCTTTGTTTATTAAGTCTTGGAAAATTATATAAGTAAGTTAGTAAGTGAAATTGAACTTCCTGAATAGGTGAAATTTAGTTTCTGTTTTAATTGAGTTTTGAAATTTGTAACCAAGTAAATAAATAAGTGAAATTGAATTTCTTTATCAAGAAATAAAAATGTGATTTATTGAAATTTATGTAAGACTTGTAATTCAAAGAATTGATTTAACGAATCTAATTTAATTCAATATGAAGTTTTGATATAATGAGGCCGAATTTAAGAAATTGATTTGTCGAATTGAAAATCAAATAGGAATTGTTTGAATGATAATTAACTTAACAAATATTGAATGAAATCGACAAATGAATTTAAAATTGATTTGAATGTTAGATTAAATTGATTTAAATGATTTCGAAACGAAACTTATATACGAACTTGAAAATATTTGAATTGTTTAAATAAAAATTTAAATTGAATTACAAGATTTCGAAATGGTAATTTGATGTTTTGGAATGTAAATCATGGAAATTGTTATAGAAAGACGAATGAAATGTTGATTTACAAATTCTAATTGAAATTGAATTTGTTTTGGTCTTGAAATTTATTAAACGACCAATCAGTGTAATAATTACGAAAGTTATTAAAGAAACCAGAATCGGTTATGGACATACTCTCTTTCTAAACCGAAATCCACTTTAATAACTATACGCGGAGTGTGACCCAGAATGAAGTGGTTGGAATGATGTACGTGATGACTGAAGAAAGAGAACGATAATGGATAGCCTTGACAGTTGTGTCAAATTGGAAATGACTAAAACAGGAGCCGTGCCGGGCTAAATGGGGTTAGCTACCTCGAGCGAACACACTTCTTCGTAAACTACTCATTACTTTTTATTGATTGGTGCACCCTCGTACTTTTGGGAGTGTTGTTTCGCGGTGTTGCGATCATTGCGGCGATGCGTTATCACCTGTCCGGATCAGGCAAATGCTAGTTTCACTACCTTGGGTATAGCCTCATGTGCCTTGTCATTCTTGTATCTCTATATACGCGACCTCTACGAATTTCTTTTGTGTTATACCTATGGAGTACTCCCTGATAGCCCACTAGTTAACGGTGGAGTTTACAGTGCTGTATATACTATGACATTTATATAAAAATGTGTTAAGGGGGATAATGGTATCGCCTTAACACTATTTTGATATTTATATTACTGATAGACATTATCTATTTAGCATATATTACTACATAGTAGATAGTTTAACGGATCCTTAGAGGACGGTTATTCCAACGTCCTTTGAGTTATTTGTATTTCAATTGTTATTTCACTTGAGTTGATTTATTGATATAAGAATGTTAACCCTGACTCGAGTGTTTTATGTTTTGCTTTACGCTCGAGTCAGACTGAGTGGTTCGGCTTTTGAGACTCACCTTTGGAGTTGGAGCTTCGTCTGGAGGTCCAGCTATCTATCCAGCTCTCAGATATTCAGTTGATTCCAGTGATGTATTCTGATTCTTGTATTTGACTATTGTATTCGAGACTGCTGTGTAACTTATTTAACTCTGTTATATATATATATATATATATATATATTAGCTTCGTGAACTACTATCTTTTGCTTCCGCTGCATTATTTACTCTGTGTCTGTGATCTGTGATTATTTATTTACTGTATATGTTTCAGTTTTGCCAAATTTAAATTAACAATTCGGTATTTTGAATTATTCAAGTCCGACATGTGCGGATGCGAATGGTCCAAAATAGCGGGTCGTTACAATATATATATATATATATGTATGTATATTAAATTTTAAAAATGATATATCCCAACAGCGGGAAAAAATACAATATCACTAAAAACCGTAATCCAAGAACGTACCTATTTGTCAGGCAAATACACTTATTTTATGAAACTAAAAGCAGTAGAAATTGTTTCTATAACCTGTATTCCACTTATATAATTCAAAGAGGTTAATAATTATAGAAGTGAAATGATTATATTGTTTTAAATTAATAACAAACAATCAACATAACATAACAACCATCACGTTCAACCAAAAGCATACCATCATCACATAAAATCAAAATAAATCAATACAATATAACCACAATCTTTTGCAAACAAGCATTCAGTCTTCACAAGGAATCAAAGTAATCAACCATTTCGAAAGTTACAATCATCAAATTTAATATAGTATTCATTTTATTATTTACTTAAATCATCAGTAAGTTCAAACCTTAACTTAAGTTCATAATTATTTGCTTACAATATTCACTTTCTATTTCATTTTATTTAGTAGCATTACAATTATAACTTAGGTTTATAACTATTTTCGTATCAAATTTCTTATTTATAAAAGTTAATTTCATTGAACACTTTCATTATTTAAGTTTTTCTTGTATAATATTCCATTATGTATCCTTATTTAACATTACAACTTTAAATATTCTAGTAAGTTATATATATGTTTCTAAGAATGAAATTGAAAGTTACACGAGTTTATCTTATTTCACTTTAGTAAAAATATGTTCAATAGTTATCATTTCTTATTTTCATATCCTATTTAATTACATGTTACAAATATCAAATTCCTTGTATATTTCATTTATAACTCAGCATTTGATTTCTTACTTTCAACTTTAAAAGTTCCAATTATTAAATACTTAAAATTTTATTCGATTATAATAATTGAAATTCTAATTTAAATTTACTTTCATTTTTTTACTGGTTTTTTCTTCTCATTACTTACTTTTCCATTCATTTGTTTATATAAAGATCAATCACTTACAAAATTTGTTTTCCGTTAAAGATTTAAGTCATTAGTGAATCAGAAAAATATTACTTAAGCTTCTACTACCTTACTTAAGTTAATTCAGTTAATGAATAAAAATTTAAGTTTTTGGTATTCGCCTTTGAAGAGAAAAGAAATATTTCAATATATCTAAAAATTCGATTAAAACATTTAACCTCATTCACTTAGTAAAATATAAGATATATTCAAGACATCCTCATAGCATTATGTAAAGATTTTTCAAAAGTCTAAAACAGTGCTAGAAATTTATATCAAAATATTATAATTAGCTTTAAAATAAAGTTCCTTAAATCCGACAATTTATTAGACTCGTTATTTTTAAAATAAGTATAAATTCAAGATTATTAAACTAAAATTAATAGTATACTCAAATCTTACATTAAATTTCTAGTTCATAGTATAAAATTTTATGTCTTCTAAATAAATTTTAAACACTTGTTTAAAAATGAATATTCAAATCATGGAAAACATTTATTATGGTTTAATACAAAAATTCAAACTATACTTCCAAAATAGAGATTCAAATTTTTTTTCAAGTAGATTACTATAAATAAACTTCGCAAATCGATTTTTTCCATTTATATAATATCTTTAATTATACATTCAATGAAACTTATATAAATTTTACTTAAAATATTCATTTGAAAGCCTTATTTGCAAATCAATCATCTTTAATACTTTTCAAAAATACATTTGTAAAATTTCTTACTTCATTTACAAATACATTTAAATATTTAAATAACACTTTTAAAATATATGTAAACTATTTGAAAATAATTATTTACATCATTACTTATATTTACAAAGTAGCTATTGAAAACATTAAATCCATTATTTATAAATTTATTAGTCTTATCTCAAGATACTTCTCAAACATTATTAATAAATCAATAATCATTTACTTTAAATATGTTTTATTTAATAAATAACTTCTAAAATATTTACAACGCTAATAATTTACTATTAAACCATATGGTATATAAATAACAATATTTTAAACATTTTAAATTATCTAGAAAGGAAAAATGATCAAAATATCCTTTATATAACACTTTATCAAAATACTTTTATAACTCGATGCCTAACAGGTTTATCCTCGTTCGTGCAGACTCTGGTCATGCATTGATCAGGCGCAAGGCTAGAATTCTCCAAGTACTTAGTAGACCTATTTCGACACCCAATGAAAAATACTTAAAAATAGGTATGAGAAGTACCACTCAAATTCCAATATCAAATGATGAAAATACGATAGTGATGGCCCGCTGCTGATCCAGTATTTACGCAATGGACATAAAATTTTCCAAAAGATCCTTCTACCTTCCGGATTCCATAAAAATATCATAGCCAGTTTGAAAATAAGGCACCATCGACCCCTGCTGTAGTGGTATGCTATTGATTCAATGATTTATGCAATGGACGCACTTCCTTCCCGGAAGATCCATAAATAATAGATCGCAGGATTGAAAGCGCCTCCATTGGTTAAACTAAAGAACCATCTACCCTGGAAAAAAAATCGAGGAACTCATGAGTTTAAGTCCGGACAACCATACCAGTTTAAATCCATTTCTAAATTTACCCAAGTCCATTAGGGTTTATCGGTCGAATCCATTCCTGGATTCCCCAAGTCCATCTGGGTTGAAGCATATCATACTATACTTCTTCACGTAGGGTACTTTCCTATACCTCTTACTTCAAAATATAACATGCCATATATCCTTTCAAAATCATAGCTTCGAATATTGCACTTATAAATTCCATTATATATCAGATTTCATTTTCAGATAAAGTACTTTCCAAAATCAATGATCTCGAATATATCAAATCGTTCTTATATATATTCCGTTATATATAAGATTTATCTCTTTGAATCGAATACCTTCCAAAACCAATATAAAATTAATTGTACTTATATAAAGTCCATCCTATACAAGAATCAAAAAAATTTCAAAGTCAATTTCTCTGTATGTAAAGCCATATGGGATTAAACATCTTTGCTTTATAAAAGGTTTTGAATTTAGAATAGTTATGTATATAAAATCGTTTTGTGAAATGTTTTGTATATAAAATGGTTGTGTAAAATAGTTTTGTAAATAAAATAGTTTGTAAAATAGTTTCTAAATAAAATTGTTTATAAAAATAGTTTTGTAAATAAAATAGAATAAGATAGTTTGTATAAGCAAATAAAAGAAAATAGTTATGAATTTTTTTTAAAATTGATAGTAGTTTTGCATACAAGAAAATTCCAATTTTAATTACAAAGATATCCAATCCAACAACTTTCAATTTAAGCACCAAAGCATATCAATAATATTAGAACATAAGATGTACATATGTCATCATTACGCAAAATCACATTTGATCGCTCGCTCGATCACATAAGTTCGCTTTCGAACTAGTATTGTCCATTCAATTTCTCTAATGCAAACTTCGATATAGTTTCTTGACTAGAAACCACCATTCTCCTTGCATAACCATATACTATGATAGAGAATTCTAGAATCAAACCAAAAATCCATATCAAATATTCGCCATCAAGAATCGAATGAAATATCCTAACGTGAAATGGTGTAATTCACCTCGAACTTATGTACTCCAATCCAGATCAAATTAATTATGCGAATAAAATAATATACGCACAACTTACGTATTTATTCCAATTTATTTCATCACAATTTTATTTCAATTAAATTCATTTTTTTATCTTATTGATTAACACAAATATTACTTCATACTTTAATATTTGTTTCACAGAATTTCGCCATTCAATGTAAAATATTGATATATTCATTCTCATAGTATTGCTTATATTTCTCTTCAATTTAAATTACATTCATCTCACATGTAATATTTCTCATTTAATACTAAATTTATTTGCAAATTGTTTCATAAGGAATTTTCTAATGTTTATTACCAATTTATCAAAACTTGATTCTTTTTTAAAGACGTTGTTCGAGTTAAAGTTATCACAACATTATTTATACCCATTTATTGCAACATCCATTTATTTCATAACAATTTACATGTCATGGATTTATTTATAGTCATTTCACTTTTAATTCATATTTGCTTATCCCACTAGTTTTTACCTTTACCTTTCAATTTATTTATGACACATTTCATAAATGTTAATTAACTTTATAATCATTTTTTTTAAATTTAATCTCATTCACAACATTTCCTTAATCGCAGTTTCAATTTAAACATCCAAGGCTTAAAATTCACACTTGTATATTATTATATTACATGCCAAGAATGTATCAAAAATTCTATTGATTCAGTAGACATAGATATAATAAATTAAACTTTGTTTTACTTGCTTACAAATTAAGGTTATCAAATTCAACTGCATAATTCAACACAATTTCTAAGTTTCAACCCATGTATTAATTCGAAAAGGTTTTGATTATCCAAAAATATCCAAATATTCCATTTTTTCAGTAGTTGAAACTACGGTCAACAACCAACAAAATTCACAACAACATTTTAATTTCATAAAAAATATCCTAATTATTCATTTTATTCTCTTTAATACACCATTATTAAAAAAGTGCTTAGTCCATTAATTCAAGTGGAAATTAGCCACAAGGGCCTCTTTAGCAAGTGCAAATAGTTTCTTGGACACACAACTGAAATAATTATTTTTAAGGACAAAATGCAAAATAATTAGTTTCTAAGGCCTAAAAACCTATGAAATTATGTCCTTGAAAGTAATTATTCTGCTGACTTTGGCATTGAAATTATTTTCTGTGGATGTGTGTTCTAGAAACTAGTTGGACTGCAAAGTTTGTCCTTCTAGTGAAATTCCCCTTAATTCAATCAATAATAATTAGCCAATGTTTATAAACTCACAAAACTCAACTAATCCAAAATAAATGATAATAACTAAATATTACCATTTCATAAATCAAGCACATTATAGATAACTATATTAGTTATAAAAATTTATTCCTTTATATATATCATATAATATTAGGAAAAATAATTTCATTTCAAAACTTATATAAAACATTTTTATAACATTAACAAATACGCACTCTCGTAAATACACTCAGACGACTCATTCTAGGGTATTACTACCCTATTTTTAATGAGTTAACCCCAACAGGCTAAGGTATGTCTAAACCTGGCTCTGATACCAACTATAATGATCCACCTTTTTGGACGGTTTTAATCGACAGTAATCCATATATGTCTAATTCAAACCATTCGAAAGGGAGGATTGTTAATGGGATAAATAAGAAAAGGAAAAAAAGAAAGAAAAACAAAACACAGAATCTCACAGTCTAACGACAAAATACAATATCAGATAAACAATTCATGAAAATGTTTTACAAATAACATTTAATTATACTTTTACAAATTCAAATCAGAGCTATACATATATCATAAATAAACAAATATTGCAGCAGAACACAGAATGTAGTGGAATAATTAATAGCAATAACATATTGTAACTTCGACTTCGTCCTTCAGAAAATGGTCTTCAATAAACTAAAAAGATCGGACTGACCCAAGCGTAATGAAAAAACAACACTCGAGTCAGAACTAAAAGATTATATGTAAGTCAAATCAAAATAAATAAAATAGAAATATTAGTGTAATGGTTTCATAGATGTCATAGGATTTTCATCTACTATCAAGTGTACAACGTGAATATAATTATTTAAAGGGTTTCAAATAATTCGAAATATCAATCCCAATCATCTAACTAAAACAAATCCAAAGTTTAACTTAAACCTTTACATAATTTAATTCAAATCCATAATCCAAATTCAAGCATTCAAATGGATATATACATCATCAACCAGTATCGTAATTTAATCATTTTCAAATTAATGAAAACCGCTCGGGTCTATCATTTCAACCCATAATGATTTTCCCCTAATCTATAAGATCGTTCGGATATGTATCATTTCAAGTATTATAACGATATAAAATATAACATTCATTCATCCAAAATCAACAATCAAACATCCATTACAATAATCATCCAAACTAATAAATAAATATCAATATAGAACTGATAATCAATAACAGGTATTTAACTGGCAATATATATTCAGTAATAAATTAAATAATGATTTAATTCGAATAAATTCAAATTAACTGAGATGATGATTTAAAATATACCAAACAGCCATAAATTAATTTCTATCACATCTTAAATTTAATTTAACAAACATAAGAAATTTTAGAAGTTGTGAGTGGGTCAAACACTCACATTTGAATTTAAATTGAATTTAAATCCAATTTAAGCCTAAAATTCAAACAGTCATCGAATTCATCGAAACCTCCGTCAAAACGCCTGGAATTTCGATATGATCTTGGCAAAACAAACCGCACATGAATCGGTCCTCGTATGCAAAAGTTATGCGTATTAGAACGTTTAAAATTTAAAAATAAAATGAAATAAAACAATTGATAAAAGGATTAACACACCGGTTAACGACCAATCACGTGCCAAGAACGAACCCTAGGCTACCTGAAACCCTCACGATCGAACAAACTCGGCCGCCACCTATCAAATCGAAACGCCGCCATCTATGATGACCTAGGGTCAGATTAGAAGATGGAAATGAAGTCTAAACTTTAGGCCGACCTAATCCCCTACCCCATGCGCACAATTTCCGAGGCCGAAGTCTCCTCCACTGCTGTTCCAAACGGGGCTAGATCTTGGCGATTCTGGCGACCATCACGACGAACTGATTGTACAGATGCGCTCTACTCATCGACCTCTGCGTCACTGCAATCCCCGATTGAACCATCTACGAAAATCCACCATTGAACGAGAAGCCAAACAACTAATGATCGAAATTTAATTGTGCATTTCCACCACACGAAAACCTAGATTGAAAAACGAACAACTGAATTGACTTGCGCTCTTTTAGAGCTTCATCGATATATAATTTGATAGGGTTTGAGCAGTTTTAATTTTTGATTTGGTTTTGAAATTGAATTTGAGGGTTTAGGAATTGTTTGTTTCTGCCATTGGAAAGGAGAAGTCACAAAAATTGTACGTACTAAAATGAGGAATGAGAAACAATTAGGGTTTATAACAAGATATTTATAGGCAGATCAGAAAAATAGAATGAATGGACCAGATTTGATTTGGAAGTTGAACGATAAACAACCCGAAAAGCCCGTTCTGCCCCGGAACGAAAATGGGTCATCCTATATATCAAAATAGATGTTTATGATGATTTTAAACTCAATGGAATAGATTTCAAGTCTAATTCCATCATACGAAGTTATGTTAAAATCAGCTTGTTTCAAATTTATTTCAATCGATTTTAATTAAATTGATTTCTAGACATTTCAAGTCCGTACAGTCAAACAACAAGTCCGATCGCTACGAAACTTGAAATCCTATAATAGTTCCATTATGGATCTGATGAAACTAGTTTCGTCGAAATCCGAGACAGTTGCCAAAATGGCTATTTTTCGGTTAATTAAATAAATTAATATTAGATAAATTAAATCACTTTTTCAATTCAAAGTTAATAAATCACAATTTCTATCATTTTGGCTTACCTAGTAATTTATGAACCTCTATAAAAAAATTCTATATCAATTCAATGTTAATTATCTTATCAACAGCGGTGTTTAATTCCAATTGTAATTGGTTACAATTATTTATATTTAATTCCAGTGAATTGATTTAATTCAATTTCAATATTTTTATTAAATCCCTTATTACTCTATAAACCTAGTTAACCTTTGTTTTACCTTTCATTACCTTAATATACTCTAATTTTCATCTAAATTTTAATTAGCGTAATATTTAATTTCATTTAATTACCATAAGCCCATTTATTACCGCTAAAATCCAATAAATAAGTCAAACTTAAATTTAAATTATTTTATTTAATCAATTGCCATATTGTGAATTGAATTTACATTAGTTACATCTTATTGAATTAACATTCTTCAATTTTCAACCAATCTACACTAACTGCACTAATTAAGTCAATTAACTGCAATTGATTTCCAATTTAATTTTCACAGGTTAAATAAATAGGTAACACATAATAATTGTTTCCTTTTTACTTTTTGTCACACTTGTGAGGGTTTATTATTTACAATCAACTGTTATAATTACTTACATGATATTGATTTTATTAAATTACCATTTATTATTGATTAATTCCATATTTACATTTGTTTTCCTATATTTACTTTATAACCAAGTATAACACTTAAATCATTTCAATTAATTGAATTTTCATTATAATTGTTAATAAATGACTTAAATTAACATTGTTACATTTAATTCTAATTGTCATTTCATAACTAAATTAAATATTTTTATTCTTTCCACTAAATAAATCACAAATCCTATTAAATTAACTAATTTAAATTGTCGAAAATTATGGGTCGTTACAGTATCCCATCTGACATGATAAAAGTTGGGGCCTAGTGCCCTATTCTTCTTGCTTTCTTTTCGTTTGCCGATAGTATTTCTTCTGTTAGATACTCCGAGATAAGAGTCATCCAACTGTTTTTGTATTGATCATCGGTTCTTACCTAAGGGAGTTCCTCTTGGAGGATTTCAGTTTCATTTTCTTTCTCTTTTTGTCCTAGAGTTTGAGGTCTAGTCATCACCAAGATTCCATTTACTAGATTAGGACTTTTTACCTCTATGCTTGGTTTCTCTTGATAACCTAACGGTATAATTTGGGCTTCTGATGCCCCTTATGAACTTGATAATTTATTTAAAGAGTTAGCTTGATAGTTTTTGCCTTGTGGCACTTGATGTATCAAAAAATTCTTCAAATTGAGTTAATATCTTCAATATCTTCTTAACATATTGGGTTAGCATAGCGCCCATTGTTTGATATCTCCAATTCAATTGATTTATCGTTAGTCGTAAGTTGCTAAAGATCTCAATTCTAGGGATTTCCAACTGAAGGGCCAAGGTAAGTCCCGCTATCATTGATTCATATTCTGCTTCATTATTAGTAGTTGGGAATCCTAACTTCATTGCATGGTTCAAGCGATGTGTAATGACCGTAATTTTTACTAACATTATTTAGAATATTTAATTGGACAAATAAAATAAAATAATGTAGATAGTTAAAAAATTGAGATTATTAACTAAGAAGTAGTCGTGCCTTAATAAATGTATTAGCATAAGAGGACTAAAAATAAGTAAGTAGAAGGAACATGGTAATAGCAAAATAGGTTATTCCAATACGCTAAGCCTTCCATTCTTTATTCCTCATTCATTTTAACTATCACAAACAAAAAGTAAAACCGTAAAGGAACTTGATTGGCCATCATTAAGAAGATCTAAAGGGAAGATAAGCTTGGATTCAAGCAGAAAGCTTGAAGAAATCAATCTAAAGGGAAGATAAGCTAGGATTCAAGTAGAAAGCTTGAAGAAATCAATCTAAAGGGAAATTTCAACCTTCTTAACACAAAGCCAAGGTAAATAATCTCTCTTTTGATAATGATTTTGGTTTCAAGTTAGATCCGAACTATGTTTGCAAATAAAATGTCATGTTATGTTTGTTAAAATGGATACACACACACACACATTTATTGATGATTTATATGGTGTAATATAGATATTATGATATGTTAGGATTAGAAAACTTATCAAATGACATCCAAATGAGTTGTGTTTTTATCATATATTTTTAAGTGATTATAGATTTATAGTGAATTTCTATGAGAGAAAATAGTTAATTTTGGATTATAATTATTTAAGGAAATTAAATAATAGTTTCAGATCTGAAATTTATATATGTTAGAAATCGTGTTTAAAGTGAATTACTATGATTTTGAAGATTTTTCCCAAGTGTTTTACTGTGGTTGTTAAATTATTAAGCTTGAGGGGCTCAATTATTATTTAAGATTTTAGGCTATTTTGTTAAGTATAAAATATTTCAAATATTTTAAATTAATGTGGCAGCAGTTATTCAAAATAGTATATGATAAAGATTTCATAGCCAATGAAATTTTGACAAATATTGATGTTTGGGTAAAAGGGACTTACTTTAAAAAGCATAAAATTAGTTTTATTTTGAATTACATCTTCCTCACTTCCATTGCTTGCTTCCGTTGCCATACATAGTAAACCTTTCGCACCCATTTGAAACCAATGCACATGATATCAAGCAATCGGTACATGGTGTATTAGAGAAAGGCGACGGGAAGGGACGGTGGCGGAAGCATGCTTTCGAAAGGGTTGAAGCCACTTTTATTAGCTTTTGAATCCATTAACTTGTTTGTTTTTAAAAGAAGTTTTCGAAAGGATTGCCTTTTTGAACCCGTTCGATACGCTATCAGCCGCATTTATACCTTTCGCATTAGTTAGAGGTCACTTTTCTTTGTAACCTTAAAACCATGTATTTGAAAGGAAAGATTTCATCCTCTTCATATTGAAGCTGCCTTCCCATTGCTTTCCAAAGGGGTGTCTTAGCCGCTTTTACCAATTGTTTCGGAGGCAATGGTTTTGAAAGGATAGCTTTTGAATGTGTCCTCTTTTATACTTTGTAGTTGGTTTTGTTTTCAAACTATGGTTTCAAAAGTAATACTTTTAATTGGTTTCGAAGCTATGCTTCCATAACTTCTTACTTGAGCCCAATGCCTTCGAATGGTATGTTTTTAATACCTTCGAAAGGTATGATTTCAGTGTTTTAAAAAGGTATGATTTCAATGTATCGAAAGGTATGTTTTAATGTTTTGAAAGGTATATTTTAAGTGTTTCTAAAGGAATATTTCCAATGCTTTCAAAAGATATGTTTAATGGTTTAGCAAGAGGATGTCTATGGTTTTAAGTAGTGATTTCGAAAGGGATGCCTGCTGTGATTTCGAAAAGGATTTTTAAGGTTTTAAAACAATGGTTTCGAAAGTATTGTTTAGGCTTTATATCCTAAAGTTTTATAAGTTAAAAAGGGGTTTTAACTTATTTTGAAGGGATAGATAATCCCATTGATTTAGATTTCATCAACATTGTTTTGTGTAAAGCACATACCATGGCATATGTATTAAAAGTAAAGCAATGAACATATTTTCCTTGTTAAAGTATGATTTAAAAGAGGTAAAGTAATTTGAAAGAAATTTTTTCAAGGAAAATTGAATAGGGTAGTTAACCCTAAGTATATGACTCGGATATTAGAAGACAAGACAGGACAGGTATGGGGTCCCGCCTTATACTTTAGGTAGTTGCCTTAGCTAATATAATTTCAAAATTCAAGTGTGTAGGGCTTTGTCATAGGTAAGACTAAAATGATGTTACATATAGAAAAAGTATACACAAAGTGGAGGTAGGTTATTGGTTTTGTAACGATCCAGAATTTCTGTCATTTGAAATTCATAAATTTAAATTGATTTTAAATATTAACAAGTAAAATTTGTAAGTCGAATAAATTTTATTTCGACTATCTAGATTTAATTGGATAATTAAATCGATAATTTAATATTTGAAATTACAGAAATAATTGGAAATTGGGTTTATTATGACTAATATGATTTATAAAGTTGTATTAAATCATATTGGAGTTAGAATGATGTTATAGAACTTTTAAAATTGAGTTAAAAGTTAATTTGTGAAAATTGAATATTTTAATATTTAATTGACGAGTTAAAATAGCCATTTTGCAAACAGTCTCGATTTCAACGAAACCAGCTTCATCGGATCCATAATGTTATATTATTATAGGATATCAAATTTCCTATCAATCGGATTTACGGTTTGTCCGGGGCAAACTAAAACGCGTAGAAATCGATTTGAGTGAATTTTGATTTAAATAGTCGATTCAAAAACTTATCTTTCAAATATGATCGAACTGGCTCCCGATATATATTCCATTGTGTTCGGAATGGTGGTAAAACATTATAAACGCCGGGTGGAACGCTTCGTTTGGAGTTCGGGGAAAATTCGGGTGAATAGTGTCGTGAGAACTTTCTATAAAAGGACCTCATATCTTTGTTTTTGCATCAAACCCTAGAATTAAACCCTAGCCGCCAGTTAAATTTTGATGGCCATGAATATTCTAAACTTCCTCTCTAATTTTCTCTCAATCCATAAGCAATTGTGAAAAACATCCAACTACAAAAATGAAGATCACAAAGAGAGCTTCGATTCCATGCGGGTATGATCGAAAATAGTCGCATAAATTGATGGCAATTGGAGTTTGAAGACGTGCGTTTGGGCACGATTTTTCGAGCGCCGCAGGGGGCCGAGTTCGACCGGTCGCTGGCCAGTGGTGGAGCATGAGACGAGCGTTCGAGTGGTGGCCGTGGATCAATGTCAAAATCATCGAGGCAATCGCGAAAATTCGCCAAAGATAGGCGGCTATGGGTTTGCTCATACGCGAGTTTACTGGAGATGGGGAAGAAGGTAAAAGGAGCAGCCCAGATTTTCATATGCAAAACGTACGGCCAGATGTAAATGGGTATAAAATATAAAAAGAAATTGAAAATTTATTTATATTAATTTGTTTAAAACTTTAAAACATTGTATCTTTGTCGTACGAGGTCCGTTTTGGACGAAACAACTTGCGTTGGGTTCGTATGGACGAACACTACGCGATGGAGCTGGATTGGAATCGATTGGAGCTAGTGAAATTTTTGAGTAAAATTAAACGCGCTTTTAATTTTATTCGAAATAAAATGCTGAAACTGTTATTGAAAGCAAGGTGAGAACTTCTCAATCAAATCTGTTTCGATTTAAAAGTTTAAATAGTTAGATTTAAAATTTCTTGATTGTATGCTTGGATGATAATTTTTATCTGTTGTATTGAAGTAGACCCTATACGCCGTATATTAAGAAGATGTTATTTATTAAACACATATACCACGATATTCCACCTTAAAGTGGAATTGGTATTATATATGTACTTGGAGTTGATTTTCCCGCATTATATAGCGGATGAGACCCTATTCCGCCGCATAATAGCGGATAATATTTTATATAAATCCATGTACCACGATATTCCGTGTTGGAACGGGATTGGTATTGTGCTAACATCTATGGATGCAGGGAAACAGGTTGGAGGGATCCAACTGGATTCCTCACCCGTACTGATTTATTTACAAATATTGTGATATATTCTGTTATCATATGATATATGATGTTTTGGATGCCATGATTGAGGTATTGGTGCTGTTGCAGCATTGGGCCTATTTTGGAAAATTAAAAGTGTTAAAGTGATGATTTTCAAATTTAAAAGGATTTATAGTGATTTTTGAAAGTATTCGTTTTATTGAATTTTTGAATTGATCCATTTTAAATAAATAAACGTTATAATTTGAATGTTATAAAAATTATTATTTTTTGAGAAATATAGTTGAAATGTGATTTTTGAAAATATAGAGTTAATGATTGTATAAAATAGTTTAAATAGAGATTTTTGAATTTATTATAAAAGCTTTAATATATAAGATTTATAAAATTGGATTTTTTATAAATCGAAGTGATGAAATTATAAAGGAGCTTTAAAGACGTTATAAAATAATTATATAAATGGATTTATAAAAAGAATAGAATCTACGGTTTTGAATTTTATAAAAAAAAGAATGAATTTGTAAATAGAGAATTATAAGTAATTTTCTTATAATTTGGATTTTGTCGTGTAAATGGAATATGGATAGAATTTGTTAATAAAGTGATTTTATAAGTTGAAGTTGTTATAAAATATAAATGGAATTTATAAACATTGTTTTATAAATCCAAAATCGACTTATTTTGATAAGTTAATTGTTATAGCTTATTAAAGGAGATATATCCACGATTTTGGGACAGTGGATAATCCTTTATAGCAATCGAAGCATGGCTTTATGAAAAGCGTAGCTTCATGGACGAGACTTCGACGAACCTCACAACCCGGTTATGGTCGAACAGGAATCATGGCAGCAAGGTTATTTGAGGATAGCGCCGTCTGAGGGCATGTCATTTCCTTCTGGATTATAAGTGGTATCATGGTATGGAGCCCAGATACTTACTTCGTTGTTGCTGCATATTATTGATTTGTGGTTGTTAGTTGAGAGGATCCTCGGAATAAAGGTCGCAAACAACCGGGGGATGACATGCTCGTGTCAGTTGTTACCTAGTTAGGGGTAACCCGACCTTGTGTAGAAGAGATCCGGTTAGGATCCGGGGACGTCACTCCAGAGGCGTTCTATTTTACTTGGGAAGTTCCTTTGTCGGACCATTTGTTGGAAATCCATTCATCCAATATGAGATCTTTACGGTTTTAGTTGTATAACCTGACATTTACTTATGGTGGCGCCCCACTGTTTAGATGGTAGCTATAGTAGGCATACGATAATGGTCGTATGTTGGCTAAGATTTATATCGTACTTTCGAAATGTTTTCTACACTTTGCACTAATAATAATAAAAATCAAAAGACTCTGCGTAGTAAGCATCTTTGACTATCATAAGGAGAAATCTCCTCCAATTCTGCGTTTGCGTTGTGTGTGTGGCGGGAGGCCTTATGGTAGTTACATTTTCTAAAAGCATTGCGAATTGACTTTAAAAATATTTCTTTATTTGTTTTTACAGATAAACTGTTTTAAGTTCTCACACCAGTCCCATGACTGGCTTGGAGTTTATTGTTCCCTTCCTAAACTCTGGGTGCCCACCAATTTTAACACAGGAAGTCTAGAGTCAGGTTATCAGGTCATTCTGGAATTCAGGAGATGTTGTGGAGCTCAAGGGGCAAGCTGGATGGCATGGCGTATCAACTAGTATATAGTATTTCTTTTCCGCTGTTTGTTGTTGTAAACTCTGATAATGTAATGTAATGTGATGTAATGTAATAACTGATATAGTTCTTTGTTTTAAAGATATTCATTTATCTATTATATGTTGTTCCGCTGCGATTGTGAGATTCTATGATTGTTTCTGTTTTCTTCTTCTTTCTTTCTTCTTCTATCTTCTACCTCTTCTTCTTTAACCCTAACGGTTCGGTTTTCTGACCTTCGATTGCTCGGCAGTTGATACAGTGGACGTATTAATGTCGACCTTCGGAGTCGAAAATCCATATGTTACAAAGTGGTATCAGACATATGGTTAAGCGACAACCTTGGCTCTGTTGGGTGTTACTCATTAGAGACAGAGTTAGTAGTACTCTAGAATGAGTTTGAGTGTAATAATAGATATGAGCGCGTATTTGTTAGTGAATATGAAAGTGTTTTATATTGTGTTTGATTATCCGTTGAGCTGTTTGTGAATTTTGGTCGATATGTGGGACGCCATATTATCGATAGGGATTTCTAAACTCTTAAACGAAGCAAGTCGACATAGTATCATTTTAAATTGGGTAAATGAAATAATTTTACCTCGATTATATTTTATATATAAAGGAATAATTTTTCAGAAATTATTAAAAGGGTATATAAATTGATTGTTTGGTTGTTGAAAATGTAAGAATATATATAAGTTAATTAAAAGATGTTTGAATAATCTAAATAAAAACAATTGTAAAAGAATAAATTGTATAAACAAATGAATTATTAAGTATGGAATTATAATTAATGTGATTTACAATTGTGAAATAATCTTATATATAAGAAGTGAAACTATATGAATATATTTATAAATATGAGTTGTAAATAAAAATGAATTTGAACTATGAATTGAAAATGTTGAATCCTATTTATTTTGGAAAATTATTTTCCAAAATTAAAAGTTAAATAGTGAAATTATATAAGAAAAAGATTTATAAATGTGAATTATAAGTAAAAGGAAATTTTTGAAAGAATATTAAGCACTAAATTCACTACTGTCACTGGGAAATAATAAGGGTGACGACTGCAGCATCATCAGTATCATTTTCGACTTTCTACGTGATGGATTTGTTACCATAGTAATTGGAAAATTAAAGTTTGGTTGTGATAATCAAATTTGAAATTATAAATCTAAGTTTTAATTGTTGAATATAGGTAATCAAGTTTTGAACTTATAATATGAAATAATAAAGATTTTACTTTGGTAAAGTTAAATAGAATTTACTTTAGAATTGGAATCTGAATTGGATTTATAAGGGGAGATTTAAGTTAAGTTAAACAAATGATGTTTGAAATGAAATATAACTTAAGTGATGTTGAATGAACTTTATTTTGGTATCAAAGTAAAAAAATGAAGTGATGAATATGAACTTGAGTTATGTAATGAAATTCATCTTTTGTGGTTAAATGAATTAGCAATTGAATTAATAAATAAATTGAATTTAAATCAATTGAATGTAAATAAATTGATATGGAATAGTGGATGTAGTTGTTAATTCATTTAAAAGCAATGAAATTGAATTAATGAAATTGAAAGCTAAAGTAATTGAAATCAAATTGGAAGTTAAGTGAATCTTAAATAGAATTGAATTTGATTTGGAAGTGAACCAACTTGAATATGAATAAATGAATGTTAGTAAAAACATCAAATATTAATGAATCAAATGTGATTTAAAATGAAAAAAAAACCAATACATTGAATATAATGAGAAGTGAATTTATATTGATTTGGTTATTGATTGTGTAACGACCCGCTATTTTAGACTATTCGCATCCGCATATGTCGGACTTGAATAGTTCAAAATACTGAATTGTTAATTTAAATTTGGCAAAACTGAACATATATAATAAAAAATCACAGATCACAGACACAGAGTAATAAATGCAGCGGAAACAAAAGATAGTAGTTCATGAAGCTACTATATACATATCAAAGTTAAATAAGGTACAACAGATGTCTCGAATACAATAGTCAAATACAAGAATCAGAATACCATCACTGGAATCAACCGAATATCTGAAAACTGGATAGATAGCTGGATCTCCAAGCGAAGCTCCAACTCCGAAGGTGAGTCTCGATTACTGGTACACTCAGTCTGACCCGAGCGTAAAGTAAAGCACAAAACACTCGAGTCAGGATTAACATTCTTATGTCAATAAATCTAACTCAACTGAAATAGCAACTGAAATACAAGTAACTCAAAGGATGCTTGGAATAACCATCCTTTTAAGGATCCGTTAAACTATCTACTATGTAGTACAATACGCTATTACAATATGTCTACAGCAAAGTAAAGGTATTAAAATAGCGTTAATGCATTACCATAATTCCCCTTAACACATTTTATAATGTCATAGTCTATACAGCACCGTAAACCCCACTGTAAACTAGTGGTTAGCAGAGGGTACCCCATAGGTATAACACAAAACAAAACGTAGTGGTCGCGAATAGGATAATCAGTATGACAAGGTACATGAGGCGATACCAATTAGGATACTAGTAGTTGCGTGATTCAGACTGATGTTGAGCATAACCAGCAGCTACCCCAACACCGCGAAACAACACTCCCAGATCAAGGGGTGCACCCAAATCAAATCACAACAGTAATAGATATGGTATCGAAGAAGTGTGTCAGCTAGAGGTGGCGAACCTCAATGGCCCGGCGCGGCTCCTGTTTTAGTCATGTCAGGGGTCATCCAATATCATTCTCTTTCTTCAGTCAACGCATTCACTAAACCATCCACTTCATTCTGGATCAACACTCCGCGTATATTAGTTATTAAAGTGGTTTTCGGTATCGATAGAGAGTATGTCCATATCCGATCCCGGTCTCTTTAATAACTACGTATTATTACCCCGATGGTCATTTAGTGTTTAAAGTTTAAACAAATCAAGTCCAAAGTCAAGTTGCAAATTTGGTTTCCAAAATTTGACATTTCCCAATTCAATTTATATCAAATATTTAAAATCATATTTCCAAATGAAATCTTAGTCCAAACATTTGAGTTAACAATTAAATTCAATATTCAAATTCAATTTAATAAGGTTCAATTTCACTTTTTTAATTTATTCATATTCGATGGATTTAATTTTAATACTTCGTTCGATTCAAATTGTTTAACGAAAATTCGATTCATCTTACATTCATATTTACATTCATCCTTCCACTTACTATAAATATAGATTCGGCTAAATCGATTTTCATTAACTACACTCTTTAAAATCAAAATAGTTTCAATTAACTCGTTACCAAAATCCAATTCAATTTCACTAAGGAAATCTCATTCTATTTATTTAATTCCATGATTTGCATAACCTAGTTTAATTCCTTAACAAGTTTCAGAACCATTTAACCTCAAAATCCAATTGCGAATTCATAATTAAGTCAATTCATTAAATTTAAAATCATTTAAAATTTATCCCAAACTATATCCACTACTATACTAAGTTTAACTTACACTTAAGTCAAAACTTCATTAAATCTTATATTACGTTCATTATCAAGTTTTCAAATCCATTTAATTTAAAATCAAGTCTATAAATCTTAACCTAACAAATTCCATAACGTTCGTAATCATTAAATCTTAAATTATTACCTGTCAAATTCTCACTCCAATTCCTCGACTTACTTAACTTAAATTTCCTTAAATTCAATTTCTCAAATTAAATTCATCAATTCATTTCATTCAGATTAAATAAATTCTCAAATCCGTTTCAATTTGAATCCATTGATTTATTTCAATTAATCAATTAATTTATTTCGGTTAAATCAGTTAAGTTTGCTAATTAACTTTAAAAAAATTTGTTGGGTTCATTTCTAAATTTCAAATGGATTTCAATTACAAAATAATTTGTTGGCCAGTCGGGTTTCTTATTTTAATTTTCTATCCTAGGCCAAGTTATTTAATTAGGTATTTATCATTTCAACCCGATTCCAATTCAAACCAAAATCAAAGCATAGCAAAGGGAACTTGCAGTGTGATAACTAGGATGGTGTCAAAGTAAATAAACAAGCAATAACAACAATCAATAACAATCCAATAATTTATTCAAATAATCCCGAAATAATCGTATTAATTCACATTGTTGTTTGAGCAAATGAATATAATTATTTCTATAATCTACACTATCATTTCATGTAGATTAAAGATTATTACACTAATCTTTATACGGTTCTTCACTTGGCATCTATTATTCAATTTCATACAACATCAATTTAAGCAACAAAACATTTAAATGGTTCAAGGTGTATTTTACCAAATTTCTACGTGTCAATTAATTCAACATTTTAAGGGTCATATTATGCAAATGTCGTCTAATCAAACTTAACATATATCAAAACTAACTATCCTATGTCAATTTTAATTTCAAATTATTTACTATTTACTACATTCACAATTTGACGTCCAATGTCAACAATCAAACAATCAACCATTTAACGACCAAACAGGATTATCATTGTATATATAACAGATAAAGGTGTCAGATGTTACAGGTGAACTGATATAGGTAATAGCATATATAACAGTGTAATTAACTAACAGCAGCATATTTCAATTGTCGTTTCAATTGAAATCAAATTTAATAAATATAAGAACGTTAATCGTGAGTGATTGCTCACCTTCCGAGGCTAGAGATGAACAAGAATGAGATGAGTCACGAATCCAAGCACGAATTCCAAAGTAAATCAAGATTGGCACGAATTTGACGATCAAAGCTGATAACAAGGAATCGGTGAAAACCCAAATCAGTTCGATATCAACGGAAAAATATATACACATTGTTAAAAAAACCATAATCTTATTTAAGAAAAATATTGAAATAAATGTGATTCAAAATCATTTAAAATTCAAATATAAATCCAAAGTTTATATATAATTTATGTCTTAAGACCCATAATTAAACCCATAACACACTACGTTCGAAGAAAAATAATACGTACAGACATACACTACAATTTTAAAGCAAACCCACATATTCATTCGAAAGTCAAAACCCAAGTATACTTATATGAATATCTATATACAGGTATATATTTTCATGCGTGTAACAGTCGGAAAGGAAGAAAATAAATAGGCAGGCTACATCATATAAACAAACTCTAATTTAATAAATATACAAACACGTACTGTTTTCTGGACTCAAATAAATCACCAGTGTAAACTAATATATACATATATAAAATGCAGATTTGTATTGCTTATATAAGCTCGTATATATAGCCCACAAACAGATATTCAACTTACACGTATAAGCAGCTCATATAGAAACTATGTAACCCATATATATACATAAGTTTTGAGATGGACAAATAGCTTTTATATAAAGGAAAACTATATATATTTTTATACGTACCCTTTAAAATCAGACATTAATATATATATATATATATATATATATATATATATAACATGTTTAAACTAAAACTAGTGTACACCTTCTACATGAGATATATACATATGCCGATGCTACCCGGAATCAGCACTTGAAACTGATGTATTATATTTTATGTATGCTCACTATATATGTTATTATCATTATATATATGTAGTAAAATGCTATAACATATATATATATATATATATATATATATATATATATATGTGCACCTACCAAATGACAGAGAATGCTTCAAGGTTGATGGCTTGGGGATTTGGAGGTTCTAATACCACGGCAGGTGGAACGGTCTTGGGTGGGCGAGGCTTCGATGGAGGGGAGAGAAGCTGGTGCGGTGCTTAAGGCCGAGCTAAGGGGGAAGGCACGACTAGAAAGGGGTGCTCGGCTGATGAGCCTGTGGTGGCTGACGTGTGTGTGGAGATTGGTGGCGTAGTGGTGCGGTTTCGAATGGAGGAGAGGCCGTGAGGGGTGGTGCGTTGGTGCGAGAGGGAGGAGCTGGCTCGGCCTGTTGTGGTGCGGATGGGGTAGGCTTCGCCATAGCTAGGGGAGGTGGGTCTCGGTGCTCACGTGTGGAGGTGTGGGCGTTTGAGGTTGGTGGTTGATTCGACAGAGGGTTGGCGATCTCGGGTTGGTGGCAGTGGGTGGTCGCGGAGGTCGTGGGCGGAGTGGTAGGTCGGAGAGGCTGCTATCGGGTGATGGGTGCAGTTGCCAAGATGGAGAGCATGGAGACGATGCGGGTCAGGGAGGAGCAGGCACTAGTTGAGTTGGCTGGGTTAAAGTAAATATGGATAGAGATGTATACTTTATATCTTACACTATACTTATATATTGTTCTGTCATCACAAAAGAAAAGAGAAAGAAATAGAAATGAGTGGAAGGGATGGTTGCGTGGAGAGAATGAGAAGCAGGGATAGGTTGAAGTGAAAGACAGCGAATAGGTTTAACCATATATGAAATATATATGATATTATATATTTTACTCAAATGAGTGTTGGACCCAAAAAAAACATATGCAGGCTTCCAAGCTTTCCATCAATACAAACTGACACAAATATAATTACTCTGCAATGTGTGGAAAAGCAAACGTCTCAATCTAGCAGCTGGCTGGAATTAATCAGCCTTTCAGTTCACGTGGGTAACTGAAAAGACAAAAGAAACCAAAAGAGTACAAAACCAGTACCGACACGAAATCGTTTTTTACGGATTACGCTGCGTATCGGACTTCAAACACAAAATTGAATATACCACAGAGACCAGCACGATGAGAGGATCAAAACGGTACACAGATATCGGCGGTATGGTCTTTTTATCAAAAGTCGATAATCGGTACCAAGTATGCTGCTAATTTGTTAGAAATAAGATAAATGGGTCATTAGCGGTCCAAATTTGAAAAACGAAAGATGACGTCACACTCAGAAGATGGTTTACAAATTTATTGTGTAAAAATATTCTGGTTTGAAAAATATTTTATTAACGTCAAATTTTTAACTGATTCGAATAAAAATAGAATTTACACAAGAAAATAAACTTCCATATTTTTAGGTGAAAATTTACCATTTGATATATTTAGATGTATTCCAAATATTAAATTTTTATTTCAAAATTCAATTATTAAAAATTTCACAAAATTTCAGTTAATTACGTTATTAAAACAAGTAAAGATTATTAAAATTTTACGGGTCGTTACACTCTTCCCCACTCAAAACTTTTCGTCCCCGAAAAGGAAGGAGGTAGGAGAATAGAAACAACCAGAAAGAAAGATAATTAAATTACTAAATACAACAATTTATTTAAAACCATATAAACTTCATTTAATTTCAAATTAGTCTATATCCAATTAATTGATTTCAATACCATATATTTTTATTCGATTGATTTGTTTCCCATTTATTAACACTTATTACGAAAATTTCACAACAAAATTTGTTTTATTTTACTCATTAATTAAATTTATTAGATCAGCCATATTTAATTCCACCTTAACATTCAACTCCGACAATTCAATACCATAGATTTCAATCAATATTCAACAGTCTGGTTTAATCCATTTGATTCAACTAATAGATTATCATTCAATTTAAAATTGATTTTCTTCCATTTAATCAATGTTTATTTCAACAAATTCATTTTTAAATTAACTCATTTATTTTATCCATTTATCTTCAGCTAAGTTGATTCTACAAAATTCAAGCACAACTATTCTTAAGTCTATATTAATTTGCTTAACTATCATTCTCCTTTATTTATTGAACTTATATCACTTAGTATATATTTTCCAACATATATTATGCGTACCACATTTGTTATAAACCTAGAATATGCAATAAATCCATTCTCTTGTAATTATTCAACAAATAAATTTCCTTCTTATTATTAAATTTACTATCCAATTTATTATTTGTAAATTCCCTTAACCAATATCATTTTTGATGTCCTATAGCTTATATTATAGTGTATACTATCCAATTACATTCTAATTACATTTAAACTTTTCTAGGTAAGTTATATTGATGTTTTCAGAGTGTAATTAAACACTATACAAATTTTCCCTCTGTCTATAACATTTATATTAAGCGGTATTTTAGTTTGAACAATTTATTACTTTATTTATCTTGTATAACCTTTAATTATGAATTTTATTCTAACATTTTAACTTTTTGAATATCTAGGTAAGTTATATATATTAGAATGCAATTTAGTATTATACAAGTAATTTTTTTCTTCAGATTCAACTATTTCAGGTTAGTTAAATTTCATTTATCAATTTAGATATTCTACTTATTCAATAATTTCACTATATTAAAATAATTGAAACTATTTCTCAATATAAAACTTTAAGATTCAAATTTCCAGTTTTACTACAAACTATTTTGAAATAATTATATGCATATATATGTATTTTATTAATCAATTTATACACAAGAAATTTAAATCAAATCCGTTTTCCTAAACAAAAGTGTAGTAAAGCTACTAAGAGGCCTCTCCGCCTCGAGACTCGAAAATGAATGTCGATGATGCTTGCAGTCATCACCGAAAATGAATGTTGATAATCTCTTATTTAAATTATTTGAAATTGATAAATTGATATTTTCAAAGATAAATAACCAAGTAATAATAATACAATGTCTTAATTATGGTTATAAATTGGTTTTAAAATAATAAGAATAATTATTTTGTATTATGTAAATAAATTCTAAATAGATTTATTGTTTTCAAAATTTATAAGTGTGTTTAAAATATATTTATATCTGTGTATTTTAAATTGATTTTTAAAATAGAATAAATTATTTGTAAATAGAAATGAGCTTATTTAAAATAGATATTTATGTTTATTTAAATTGATTTTTAGATTTTGATTTTTAAATTTGACTTTGAATTAAATATAAATTTGAATTCAAGGAATATACATACATCTTAAATTAAAATAATAATATAGTTTGGTTTTAAAATATATAGATAATGTTTTTAATTAAAAATAAGATTTGTTTTATAGAAATTTATCTTAGAAATTTGTATTTGTATTTATTTAATAAGAATAAATGCAAGGCTTTTGAAATAGCATTTAAAATGAGTTTGCAATTTGTATATAATTTTTATCTAAATTATAATTGATTTTATTTTATTTTCTTTTCAAAGATTGTATTTGTATAAATTTAGAAAACATTTATAAATGTATTTGTTTATTAGAAATTTAATTAGAAAGTTATTTTTAAATTAAGAAAACATATTAGTAATTAGGAAATTAATTTAAAAAAAGCTTTTAAATTTCTTTTAGGATTAAAATAAACTCAATTTGGCAAGTGTTAATTAGGAATCATTTAAATAACAAGTGTTACAACATTTATGAAAATTTAAGACAAGTATCCATTATTTTTTCTAATTTTCTTTTTAATTTATTAAACCTGAAATTGATTATATAAGCACCATCTTCCTCTATCTTCTTTTTCTTTGAAATTTTTTGTTCATTCCTAAAAGAAGAAACTAGAATTATCAATGCAGCTCCAAATCTGAACACTCCTCAACTCAAACAATCTTCAAACCAATTCTCAAACTTAAATCTGAAAATCCTCCTCAACATCCAAAAACCTGAAACCTCCTCTAAAGTAAAATCTGCAAATTTTGTTACCTGTAAAACTTTTTCCCAAGCCTGCATATACTCCTCAAATGCAAACACCACTCTCTGTTTACAAAGCCTGAGACTAAATTCAAACCATCTGCATTGATTCACCAAAATCCTGTAGCTTCCTTATACCAAAGCGTGTAACCATTTGTCAAGTGTGCAAGCAAGAAAATCTGGGTCAAAACAAGAAGTTTTCAAAGCTTTTCAAAAAATCAAAGGAAGCACTTCAGTTTTATCATCAAAGCTTTGGACTTAAAATAAACAAAATCTGCATCATCTTTCTACTGCATGCAAGTTTTCAATCCCTTGTCTGCATCAATCTTCAAATGCATGCAAGTTTTTAAGAGGCAATCTGAAGCAAAAAGGTTAAGCTAGCAAGTATTCAAAGTAAACCTGAAGCAATGCAGTTAAAATAAACAAAAGGGTTCAGCTTCAAGTTCAAGTCTTTTGCAATTTCCCGTTTATCATCAAACCTCTGCATTTCTTTAAAAGGTGAGTAAACTTTTTATTAAAAATTAAGTAGATAAATAAAGTTGCTTGGAAGATTCTGGGTGAATATGCACTACATAGTTATGTATATATAAGTGTAGAATCTGAATTTATTTTGATTGTGCAAGTCTCTGCTATATTGCCTTTCCTGTTCCTATTACAGGATTATCATGTTTAAACAAAATTTCAAATTGCTCTTCCTCTGATTTCATATAAGTTTTGGTCTTCAAACATTGAATGTTTTTGTAAGTTTAAATTTAATATTAAGAATGGATTTAAGTAACAATATTTAGAAACTTATTTGGGAAAATGAAATTTTAATAAAAATTCTTTTAAACAAGACAAATTTAGTTACTTTAATTTACTATTTCAAGTTTATAACTTGAATCCATGCTAAAGGTTAGGATTTCTAAAATCAAAATCAAGATTTTTAATAATGTAAGGTGTGAGAAAGTGGGTATTATCTGGAAATTGGGTTTTTGCATAAATCTGTTGATCTGTACATTTGGGTTGCTCGAGATTCATCACGAAGTTAGAGGTTGGATTGGAGAGTAGGGTAAAAATTGCTGTAGGATTTGTAAATCACTTTGAAGTTTGAATTTGCTTGATTTTGATTTTAAACCTAGTTTTGGTTCTTGCTGTAAATTGAACTACTGCATCTTCTTCTTTGTATCGAGCTTGGAGGAAATTTGGGTGAATGATGTGTGGTGGGTCGGCGATCCATGGCCGGAGTTGTAGAGGTTAACTTGATCGGAGGCGAGGGTTTACTGGAATTTCCTGATGATGGTATTTGGGGTTTTGTTCAATTAGGGTGCTCGATTTTGAATCGAGGTTTGTGTTGATGTTTGGCTGATCGTAGGAGCTTGTAGGATGCTTGGGTGACTTGGCGGTGGGTTCGGCGTTGGCCGGAGGCGATTCCGGCGCCGGTGCACTTGCACAGGTGGTTGGTGTAGTGGGTTGTGTTTTGTTTTAGGGTGCTTGTTTTTCTCGAAGTGGGACTCAGGATATAAGGAAGATGGCTCGGGAAATACTCGCGTGGTTTCTAGGATCTTTTGTGTGCAGGGTTAAACTGTTAAGTTTAACAGTTTTACAGTTTTAATTAAAACAGTTTTTAAAAATTTTAAAGTCAGGTTGTTTAAAAAAAAAGAGAAAGAAGTTGTACTTTGTATTTGAATTCCAGTACTCGTAGATTGGACCCAAACTAAAATGTTCAACCAACTTTTCAAATTTAAAATAAAGTGTTTTAAACTTAATGACTTAAGTTAAATTAAATGCTTGTAATTCATTTCTATGAATTAATGTGTTTATACAAATGAATTTGTATGGATGGTTTAAATGTTTTAAGTTAATGTCATATTCAAACTTATTTTGGAAATATAAAAAGGAAATTTATAAATGTTTTTATTAATTAACAATTAAGCGTTTAAGTAATTTTTGAAATTAAAACTAATGATTGTTAATTAATAATTAAAGATAGGTAATTAATGTTTTCTTTATATTATAATTTAATTAATGAATTAAGTTAAGTAAAGATTTCAAGGTTAATTTAAGATAATATTTTATCTTAAATAATAATTAAGTGTTAATGAATAGTAATTAATTAGTTGATTAAGAAATTTTAAGTTTAATTAATTAATTTAATTATTATTTTGAAGGATTAATTGAGTAATTAATTAAGTATAATAATTTATTTAATTAACTATTAATTAAGATGATGATTTAATTAATGACTAATGATTAACTAAATTGTAATTACTTATTAATTAAGTAATTAAGGGTTAATTAAAAATGGTAATTAATTAATACTTAATAAAGGTTTTATTAAGTAATAATTAGGTTTTCTTAATTAATAATTAAAAGGGTTATTAATCCATAATGCAAGTTAATTAGAAATTAATTAAATATTATTTAAGGTTAATTAATTACAATTAAGGATTGATTAATTATATTTATGGATTAATTAATTTGTAATTAAGGTTATTAATTAATAATTAAGTTTTATTAATTAATGATTAAGAGATGATTAATTAGTTAATTAAGGTTAATTAATTAATTATAAAAGTAATTAGTGATTGATTACTTTGTATTAAAGGATCAATTAATAATTAAGGTTTATTAGTTAATAGTTGATGATAATTAATCTGTTAATTTAAGATTAATTTGGTTAAAGAGTAATTAAGGGATAAAATTACTCGATTTTGATTTATGAGATGAGTGTGATCAAGTAAGTTAATTAATTTGTTAATTAATTAAATATAATCACTTGATAAAAGGTTAAGTATGTTTACTTAATAAGTTTGATAAGAGTAATTACTTAAGGTAAGTAATTGATGAATAAATTACAGGAGGCAATTGAGATAAGTAAAATTACATATTGGGAAGTAATTTTTAAATGAATAATTACTTGTTAAAGTAAGGAAGGGTTTATTAATTGGTGTAATAAATCAAAGAATTCATAAAGTAATTAAAAGTAATTAAGAAGTAATTAAGAATAATTAATTTCTGTATTTATTTATTAAAGTTGATTAATTGGAAACAATTAATTTAAGCATGATTAATTTATGTAATTAATTAAGAAATAATGTAATTAATTATAGTTAATTAATTAATGGAAGTAATTAATTAAGGTTCATTAATTAATATGATTAATGAGAATAATTAAACATTAATTACTTGATTAAGAGTTAATTAATCAAGGTTGATTAATTAAGATGATGATTAATTAATTGGTTTAATTAATGGATAAGTAAGCAAGATTTATTGTGATGAAGGTAATTAATTTAATTAATTTTAAATTAATTAAGAGATGAAGTAATAAATTTAATTCACTTTAAATTAATTAGAAATAGAGATAGTTAATTTAATTCATTTTAAATTAATTATGTTGTAATTAAGTAAATCGTTGTTTATGTATGAATGGGTGACATTGATTGTCTTGTATGGATGTAATCTCAGAAATGAGACAAGTAATGTTGTGTGGTATGAATGCGTGGTTGCATTGTGATGGTAATATAGATTATCTATTGTGATGATGATGTGGATTACCTGTTTTGTTATGGATCATCTGTTTATTTTGATAATGTGATTATCAATTGTGACTTGTGATTATCTATTCTGTGTGTATATAGATAGTTGAATTGTTTAACCTTAAACAACTTGGACCTAAAAGATACGTTTTGGATTTCGATGAGACCGAGATCGGGTTTCCATATATTGGATATCCGAAAACCACATCGATCCAAATTAACGATAGGTCTTGAATCTCTTGTGAAGAATGAAGACTCGAGGTGTAAGGACTATTCGTCAGTATAACTCTATGGGTGATTCCATGATGAGTCTGACGGAAATTGTACTTATAGGCTCGAGATGAAGGTTCAGAGTGCAAGGGTTATTGTCGTTAACTCTGAGGGTGATTCCAAAATGAGTGTAACGAGATAATGCCTTCGGTTTCGTTCGAACCCGGAACGAACTTGTATGGATTGAATGCTTTCAGAACATTGTCAGGTGGACGATAAGCATTCTAAGTGATGTGTTCACTAAAAGTAATCGTAGCCTTAAGCCTCATCAACCGGGAATGGCTAAAATAGGGAAGGTGCAGCAAGGCTTCGTGGGTAGCCCCCACTTGAGAGTAAGATTTATCCCTGTCTAGAGGTCCCTTTTATTTCGGTTGTGTGGGCGGTTGAATTGCTACATCCGCCGAGCTTGTCTTATTCGGAACTGTTCAGTAAGGAATGGTTCCAGCTTTGTGTTGCAGGGAAGCGGGCGTACTCCTCGGTACGGTGATCTAGGCCACGTACTGTGACGGGCGGTACCCCAGTATCCCTGCCATTGTATGGAATCCAAAATCCAATAAGTGCCATCGGATTTGATTGTATTACCCACTTTTGTGGCTAGTAGCTGGAATTTAATAAATGTAACAATTTCGGCTATTTCATATTTATTTGAAACCCCAGACC
This sequence comes from Allium cepa, assembly GCA_030765085.1. NCBI lineage: Eukaryota > Viridiplantae > Streptophyta > Magnoliopsida > Asparagales > Amaryllidaceae > Allium > Allium cepa. Next base: position 274,587,556 of record CM060946.1, read on the forward strand.
TATTATAATATCACCGGATTTCCTATCAAATGTTTTGATTAGAGTAAGGTAAAAACTTTCCCATGTTTATGTGTGGGAAGTCTTACGTGATACCTTTTCTTTCAAAAGGTTTTTAAAGTTAAGCAACTTTAACCGTTTACTCACACCAGACCCATGTCTGACCCAGAGTTTATTCTTTTTTTCTTAAACTCTTGGGTACTCAAATTTTTACGAGTAGCCAGGGGATTTTAGGTTGGCTTGACGAATTCTGGAGGAGCAATAGAGCAGGAGGCTTCTACGTATAGCTTTATAGTATTCCGCTGTGTGTTCTCTGAGTTGTTGTCTTTGAGTTGTATTGAGTTGTATAACTAGATAGGTGTTTATAACTGTCTAGTATGTGTTGTTTTAGCTACGTATCTCTGATGTATATGATACGATGTAATATATTATGTGATTAATATAATTTATTCGTTCCGTAGTTTAGATTCTGATGTTGTTTCTTTCTTCTTCTCTGTCTTTTCCTTTTTCTATCCCTTTCTTTCTTAAAAATGATGTGATTTTCTATGGTAAGAAAGTCGGGTCGTTTCAATATAAACTCATGTACTACGATATTCCGTATTGGAACGGGATTGGTATTGTGCTAACATCTGTGGATGCAGGGAAACAGGTTGGAGGGATCCAATTGGATTCCTCACCCGTACTGATTTATTTACAGATATTGTGATATATTCTGTTATCATATGATATATGATGTTTTGGATGCCATGATTGAGGTATTGGTGCGGTTGCAGCATTGGGCCTATTTTGGAAAACTAAAAGTGTTAAAGTGATGATTTTCAAATTTAAAAGGATTTTAAAGTGATTTTTGAAAGTATATGTTTTATTGAATTTTTGAATTGATTCATTTTAAATAAATAAACGTTATAATTTTAATGTTATAAAAATTATGATTCTGGAGAAATATAGTTGAAATGTGATTTTTGAAAATATAGAGTTAATGATTTTATAAAATAGTTTAAATAGAGATTTTTTGAATTTATTATAAAAGCTTTAATATATAAGATTTATAAAATGGATTTTTTATAAATCGAAATGATGAGATTATAAAGGAGTTTTAAAGACGTTATAAAATAATAATATAAATGGATTTATAAAAAGAATAGAATCTACGATTTTGAATTTTATATAAAAAAAAAAGAATGAATTTGTAAATAGAGAATTATAAGTAATTTACTTATAATTTGGATTTTGTCATGTAAATGGAATATGGACAGAATTTGTTAATAAAGTGATTTTATAAGTTGAAGTTGTTATAAAATATAAATGGAATTTATAAACATTCTTTTATAAATCTGAAATCGACTTATTTTGATAAGTTAATTGTTATAGCTTATTAAAGGAGATATATCCACGAGTCTGGGACAGTGGATAATCCTTTAAATTAAATGTGTAGAAATGTTGAATTTGGTTAACGAAGTATATTCACGATTTTGGACAGTGAATAATATTTAAAAGAAATGTTTTAAGAAGTGATCTTTTAAATAAGAATTAAAATGATTTGAAGGTGTTTTAAAATGTGTTAAGGATCGAAACCATAGATTTCAACATTCATTGTTGAAGTAGACGTTTTCGAGAAATAAGGAAATGGTGGACTATAACACTATTGTTATAGTAAATGATTTTCGAAAGGAAATGTTTTTGTATAGTATTGAGATTTATATATCTATCTTAATTTTGAATCCCTATACTAGTGATTTTGGGTTGTCGTAACGATGTTTTACGCAACATTCGTTTTTGACCCAAATGAATGTGTTTAAGAGAATGTTTTCCTTAAATGAATAAAATATATATATATATATATATATACTTATTTGTGATTTAAGTATATTGAATATTTTATGAACGTTGAAAATAAATAGATTTGTGAATTACTTATTATTAAATAAGTATGGAAATGTTTTCCAATATGAAGAGAATGTTTGGAGATTATATCTTTTAAAGATAAAATGAAAGTGCATATTTGAAATCGATTTGAAAATCATATATCAGTGGATATTTGGAAATTTAAATTCATCATGGAATTTATAAAGGAAAGGGAAATTTGTTTAAAAATAAACATTGATTTATTTTTGAAATGTGGGAATAAATTTATGGATTGGGAACGTGAGTTTAAAATAAATCGGTAAGGATTTATTTGATTGATTTAAATGAACCATTTTGAAATGAGAATGAATAAATATTTGTGAATATATCCCGGGTAGGGAAATGATTTGAAATTTGTTTTCAAAAGTTGTAAAGGTGGAAAATGATTGAAATTTGTTTTCAAATGGTTGAAGTGTGGAAAAAAAATATCTTGTAAGGATATTTTTGGAAAATAAATAATTTGGAAAATTATTTGGAATATGGTGATGTTATGCATATCTATTGATAGTTAAATAACCGACTATCAATATTTACCTTTAAATGGTATTTGTTGTGATTTGCTTGAATTTGAATGCTACACTTATTTGTAAAATAAGCGCTCGTTATTCGGTTTAGCCGGGGGAGGACCTTTGTGTCATATAACCCATTCCGAATAGTGATACGATGTATATGGATAGCATTGAAGACCAGTGGTGAAGACCGAGTATTTGCGAGAGCGATAGGATGACCTATCGATTGTCTCTGCACCGATAGCTACGGTATGGAGATTTCCTTTGTGATGGGAAGTTCGATCGGGATTGTGAATACCCGGATTGCAAGGACTTCTTTGGAAGTGCCTTCGGTTCTGTTCGAACCGAGAACAGACTTGTATGGATTGTATGTCTGACATTAAAAATTTATATGTAAAGCTGATTTCTTTCAAATACATATCTGTTGGTGGCGGAGAATTTATTCTCTTAGCTTAACACCCTTTTCTGAGACGTACGAGCTCAGAGGTTATGTGGTTGAAGGTTATTAGTGATATACTCCCAATTTGGTAGTGTGACATGCTGAGTGCTGCTGATCATTTGTTCATCGAAGCATGGCTTTGTGAAAAGCGTAGCTTTGTGGACGAGACTTCGACGAACCTCACAACCCGGTTATGGTCGAAACAGGAATCGTGGCAGCAAGGTTATTTGAGGATAGCGCCCTCTGAGGGCATGTCATTTCCTTCTGGATTATAAGTGGTATCATGGTATGGAGCCCAGATACTTACTTCGTGGTTGCTGCATATTTATTGATTTGTGGTTGTTGGTTGAGAGGATCCTCGAAATAAAGGTCACAAACGACCGGGGGATGACATGCTCGTGCCAGTTGTTACCCACTTAGGGGTAACCCGACCTTGTGTAGCAGAGATCCGGTTAGGATCCGGGGACGTCACTCCAGAGGCATTCTATTTTACTTGGGAAGTTCCTTTGCCCGACCATTTGTTGGAAATCCATTCATCCAATATGAGCTCTTTACGGTTTTAGTTGTATAACCTGCCATTTACCTATGGTGGCGCCCCACTGTTAGATGGTAGCTATAGTAGGCATACGATAATGGTCGTATGTTGGCTAATATTTATATCATACTTTCGAAATGTTTTCTACACTTTGCACTAATAATAATAAAAATCAAATGATTCTGCGTAGTAAGCATCTTTGACTATTATAAGGAGAAATCTCCTCCAATTCTGCGTTTGCATTGTGTGTGTGGCGGGAGGCCTTATGGTAGTTACATTTTCTAAAAGCATTGCGAACTGACTTTAAAAATATTTCTTTGTTTGTTTTTAAAGATAACTGTTTTAAGTTCTCACACCAGTCCCATCACTGACTTGGAGTTTATTTTTCCCTTCCTAAACTCTGGGTGCCCACCAATTTCAACACGGGCAGTCTTGAGTCGGGTTATCAGGTCATTCTAGAATTCAGGAGATGCTGTAGAGCTCAAGGGGCAAGCTGGATGGCATGGCGTATCAACTAGTATATAATATTTCTTTTCCGCTATTTGTTGTTGTAAACTCTGATAATGTAATGTAATGTGATGTAATGTAATAACTGATATAGTTCTTTGTTTTAAAGATATTCATTTATCTATTATATGTTGTTCCGCTGCGATTGTGAGGTTCTGTGATTGTTTCTGCTTTCTTCTTCTTTCTTTCTTCTTCTATCTTCTACCTCTTCTTCTTTAACCCTAATGGTTCGATTTTCCGGCCTTCGATTGCTCGGCAGTTGATACAGTGGACGTATTGATGTCGACCTTCGGAGTCGAAAATCCGTATGTTATAGTGAGCCTATAAAACTATTAGGATCACCTGACCCTTGGAGAAGTAAGTTAAGGATCGATCGTCCGGTATTGTATCTAATAGATGTTGGAATATTTCTTATGTCTGGTAGGCCTGAGTTAGCCAGTTGTTAATAGTTAGCCAGATAAAAGTATAATGTTCGGATAGAAAATCCATTGATTACCTGATTTATACGCATATATGTTATTTCTATTATTGCAATAATCAATTTGATTGCAGGATTTTGATTTCAAAAGATATGATTTTAAAAGGATATTATTGAAGGGAAACTCATTCCGCTAATCGGCATGGTCTCGCTTAATATCAGTAAATCAAGATGTAATAGAATTATTCATACTAGGCTTTATGTCTGACTCGAAGTTTATGTTTTCTCCCTTAAACTCTTGGGTGCTCAAAATTTAATTTTAGTAGATTAAGCGTTATGGGCTTTGCAGGTTTATTAGGTTGGACGAATAAGCTTCTAAAGACGTGTAGGAGGAAAAGCTAGCTATGTAGGAGTTATTAAGTATAATTTTCGCTATAATGTATTTATGACTGATATGTCTATCTATCTAGTACTCTGATCATCCAAGGGGAGATCTTCATATGTCACTTTTGGCGTATTTTGTAATAATTATAATTAATCAAAACCTGGGAATCGTTTTGGGATTATGTAATTGAATATGAAATATTGATTTCAAATGTAATCAGAAAAGCTATTTTTGAAATCTGTGTTGATTTTTTTCATATTATTATGCTTTTGATATTATGGATACCATTAACATTACCATATTTTGTCGTGGAAGTTAATACTAAAGATTACTACAGCATCTGTAGCGCTTAGCTACAGGCCCAAAATAGAGGATGTTACAACTTGGTATCAAAGAATAGGTTTATGAAAATTTATAAGAAATTTTAAACTTAAAATGATTTTTGAACACATAATCCTAAGGAATTAGAGAAAAGATTAGGGTATTAGATAACATTTTAGTAACTTACTTGTATTCGCTATACATAAGCATATGCTTTATCTATATTCTTCCATATCTCTTAGGCTATTCTTTTATATCTTACAAAGACTCAAATGGATGCTAGCAATGGAAGAGTTAACCTTGGTGGAGGAAACACCACAACCAATGCCAAACCAAACACTAGAAGGAATCCAGTTCGGGCACAAGCTGATAATGTAAGTGCAGGAGCGCCGCAAGTTAATATGAGACTCTGTGTTAGTTCCTCATCAACATTATGCAAACTTGAGCCACTACCTAATTAGTCGGAGGAAAAGTTGGTGGAGGAAATCAGGAAGATCTGGTATTCAATAACTATGCAGTATTGAGCAGAGACTACGCTAGGTTTGGAGGAAAACCATTTATCGTCATTGAGGACGTAATTGAAATTCAAAATTGGTTGCTTCATTGTGAAAGAATTTTTTCTTATTTAGGACTCATCAATGAGCAGAAAAGGAGATTGGCATCCAGACAGTTGCAAGGAGCAGCATTGTATAGGTGGAATAGTGTTACTATAGTAATAACCGAAGGGGCTATGACTTGGGTAGAATTCAGAAGGAGATTTGAGGAAAGATTCATGTCGAAGATCGCCAAGTCAACTCTTCTTAGGATGTTTGCTAAGTTGGTGCAAGGAGACGTGACATGCTTGTGTATGCTACCATATTTAAGAATTATCGAAATACAGATATGTTATGGTTGATATGATTATCAAAAGGAATGAGAAGTTCATCCATGGATTGAGACCCGAGCTTGCTAAAGCAACTTTACCCCATATTAGGGATCTTTGTAATGTAGTTGTTGAGATGGATTTGAGGAATGAGGAGATGCTCGTATTCTTTAATGGTAACAAAGCAATGGAAACTCAAGGTGGGTAGAACCAGAAAAGAAAGTTTTACCATAAGAAAGGAGCTTGGAAAGTAGGAGCAGCCAAGAAAGAGAAGGCTAATGTAGTTTGCTACAATTGCGACAAACAGGGATATTTTGCTCACGAGTGTCGGATGGGAAAAGCAAAGAAGATTCACTACAACAAAATAAGCATATTACAACCTTTCATTTACAACCAGCAAAAATTGACAGTTGTGACAAGTATTTTTTAACACCTATTTTATTTCAGCAATTGTAATAGGTATTTTGTAACAAATGTTCTATTTCAGCAGTTGTAATAAAGGCACTTTTAACAACTATATTTGTACAGCAATTGTAATATTTATTTATGACTTCTATTTTCAATAGTTGTAACAAATATTATATTTAATCAGACTACTAGGGAACTTCACTCCCACTCCTTTCATTTCTTTGGCCGCCCACACCTAAAAAAAACCTAAATTGCTCTTCCTCCCTACATTTTGTTTTCCCTCCAGTTCAAATTAATCCCAGATTCTACGATCCAAAAAACCCTAAATCGTCATCGCCAATCACAGACCATAAGTATCTCTCCTAAATCGCTCGTGCTCGCCGCTTGTACTCAATTTAGAAACCCTAAAAAAATAGATCGCAGACTCGCTGCTAGTCGTCGTCATCGCCGCTCATAGTCGTCGTCATCGCCGCTCGCAGTTCGTGCTTGCTTTGTTGGCTGTAGACTTTTTGGGCTGCCGCTCTTTTGGTATGTTATGTCAATTTACTGGCTTTGTAGAAAAGAGAATGAGAATCCACTTTACAGTAAAAGCTACATGATCTTGTGCTCTGCTTATTTGTTTTTTGTTTATTCATTTTTAGAAGGCAACGGATACTAAATTGAGTCTTTTTATTATATTGATTTTAGCCTTAGGCAATGGCAAAATGTTATCACTTAATCCATTCGACCTCTAAACAAATTGATAAATACTTTTTCCCATAACGCCTTTTTCTACGTAGAACATAGATCATGGGTGCCAAGATTTTACATTACAGAGTATAAATAATCTAATTATTATTTCACTTTATTTACATTAAGCATACATATTTCTCAGTTTTACCATTACTAATACTAAAAGAAGATTACTTATTATTTGTAACCTTACAAAAATTAAAGTACATTTTGAGTACAAAATTAATTTAAATGCAAGTATTGTGCTATTATATGTTGAGGACACATCTATTTTATCAAAATGACTAAATTAAAACTTATAGCGGCTACACAACACCGTAGGGTAATATACAATTATTATGAACACGGTTCTATGAATAGGATTTTGCAATAGTAATTATATGTAAATTGCAAAATATAAGCGAAAAGTGCCTAATTGTTATGAGCTCATACGTGAAATAATAATTATATTATTTACAAATTTTTGATGACTCTTATTACCTAATATTCCATTAGTGCTATCCATTCTGAGTTGATGACTCGACCACATGAGAATGTTGGTTATTGGCAACGTTGCCACCTCTTTATGCATAGACCAGTTTACCGGTGCAAGATTGAAACAAAGTAATTAAATTGTTGGAGCATGCATCAGTTGAGGCCCTTCTGTTAAGGCACATATAGGACTAATATATATTGAATGAATTTTTCAAAAGGAATCATATATGTACTATAAAAATAGAACTTATATAATATTTAATTATGTTAGTGTTAATTAAATCTCATTTCATCAGAATTCAAATACTTTATATATATAAATATATAATTTAAAATAAAAATAGAATTTATATTAGTTTAAACTTCACCAAAACTTGCACTTATTATTCTACGGTTTTATGTATATTCAAATATATGAAACTTGGAATAATTTTCTACAAGTATTCAATGCAGAACTTCTAGATTCATATGTTCTGTACATGGTAGGAAATGTAGAGTTAAAACTATATAACAACTCATGGCACATTAATAAAGTAATGTGAAAAAAGTCAAAAGTAGTAGAAATGAACATCCTTTTTTTAATGTAGTACTGTGAGATAATATTGAAATTAGATGCATTGCTAAACTGTAAGATTCAGTTATTTATTTTTAATAAGACAGTTTACTACAATTCTAACTATTGCCTTGAATCTGAAAGATTTTTGAGAAATAACCTCAATATTATTTTTAATTAGGTAGAAAATGGGAGATGTGAATACTTGTTTACTTATATGTGTTATATGACCGAGTTTCTTTCCTGCATTTTTTGTTTTGAGTTCAGTGGTTATTGTAACGACCCAGAATTTCTGTTAACTAAAATTTGTATATTTAATTGAATTTAAATATTAATAAATGAAATTTATAAGTCGAATAATTTTATTTTTAAAAATTGGATTTAATTGGATAATTAAATCGATAATTTAATAGTTGAAATTACAGAAATAATTGAAAATTGGGTTTAATATGATTGAAAATGATTTGTAAAATTTTATTTAATCATATTGGAGTTAGAATGATGTTATAGAACTTTTAAAAAATCGAATTAAAAGTTAATTTGTGAAAATTGAATATTTTAATATTTAATTGACGAGCTAAAATAGCCAATTTTCAAAAAGTCTCGGATTTTGACGAAACCAGTTTCATCGGATCCGTAATGTGATATTATTGTAAGATTTCAAATTTCAAGTCAATCGGATTTACCATTTGTCCGGGGCAAGCCAAAACGCCTAGAAAATTGATTAACCAATTTAATTTTAAATTGATTGTTTATTGCCATAACTCGCACAGATGATCGAATTAGCTTTTAAAACATATTCCATTGTGTCCGAAATGCTGGTTAAACCCTAGAAACGCCGGTCACCGTGCGAGATTTGGAGTTCGGAGAAATTGGAAATGAATAGTGTTTTGAAGTTTTCTATAAAAGGACATTAGAATTCACATTTGCACTAAAAAGCCCTAACCCTAGTTTCAGCCGCCACCAAGCTATTCAATGGCCAAAACTTTATCCTTTTCTTCCCTCAATGACTTCCAATCCATAAACGATTTCAAGAAACTTTCAACACGAAAGATGAAGAGCATCGAGAGCTCTACAAACCCATACGGCTTTGATTGAAAAGGAAATGGTGGATCGCTCGAATTTTCCTCGCGTTCGTGTTCCGGTCGGCTGTGATTTTCGTGGCCGTGCAACAATCGAGGTCGACGTGCTTATAGGTGAGGGTAGAGTGGAGCATGTTGCTTCACATGGCGGTGTTTGATCAGGTTGAAAATCAACGTGGGTGGTCGCGTCATTTGGTTTGAACGACGATGTTTGGGTTCGGCCTCCTTCTGTTGAACGCGATGATGGGTGGGTAACGCATGCGGCCAGGATTTGATGTAAATGAATGTGCGGCTGAGATCTAATTTAGGTTAAATTGAAAATAGAAATAGAAATTTATTTATATTATAATGTGTGCAAACTTTAAGATATCATATCTTGTTCATACGAGGTCGGAAAATCTCGAAACAAGTTGTGTTGGCTTCGTTTTGACGAGCAGTACGCAATGGAGCTGGTTTGGAGTCGTTTGGAGCTAGTGTAAATTTCGGGTAAGATTAAACGCACGTTTAATTTTATTCGAAATAAAACGCTGCAACCGGAAATGAAATCAAGGTGAGAACTTCTCACTCAATCGAATTAGTTTCGATTTTAATTTTAAATAGTTAGATTTAAAATTTCTTGATTGTATGATTGAATGATGATTGCTATTGATTGTTAAAATAGACATTATACGCCGTTAGTAAGCGGAAGTTATTTATTAAAAACATATACCGCAAATATTTCACCGCATAGTGAAATTGGTATTATATATGTACTTGGAGTAGATTTCCCGCATTATATAGCGGATGAGACCCTATTGCGCCGCATAATAGCGGATAGTATTTTATAAATCCCATATACCGCGATATTTCGTCTTGAAGCGAAATTGGTATTGTGCTAACATCTTTGGATGCAGGAAACAGGTTGGAGGGATCCAACTGGATTCCTCAAACATTTGAATTGGTTTCAATGTTGTGTGTTGATCTATTTTTTGATCTATTTATAATTTGCATGATTATCTTTGTGATTGAGATTGTTAAAGGCTAAATTTTAGCCGAATATATTTTGGTATCGTTAGATGCCGAAATTAAATAAAATTGGATTTTTGAAAACTTAAGTTAAGAATTCAGAATAAAATTCAATTATGGAATTTATTCATTTTAAATAAATAAACGTTATAATTTTTATTATTATAAAAATGATATTTTTGGAAAATAATACTTAAGTATGATTTTGGAGTTATATAAGCTTTAATAACGATTTGTAAATTATTAAAAGGGTTGGTTTATTTAAATTGGGGTTTTTGAATTATTATAAATGATTTATATAAAATATTTATAAAATTGATATTTATAGATTAAAAAAAATATTGGAATTATAAAACAAGTTTTTATAAGTGGTAAAATGGAATATAAATGGATTTTATAAGTGAATGAAATCTATATATTTATAAATTGTGGAATTATAAAATGAATAGATTTTATAAAATAAAAGATTTATAAGTAATTAACTTATAAACTGGATTTTTGCGTGTAAATGGAATATGGATAGAATTTGTTAATAAAGTGATTTTATAAGTTGAAGTGGCCATAAAATATAAATGGAATTTATAAACGTTGTTTTATAAATCCGAAAACGACTTATTTTGATAAGTTAATTATTATATGTGACGCCCCACCTCTATACCCACGCTAGCCAAGAACACTACGGTGTAATGCTGTCGACTAGCATGGAGAATAAGGCTGTTGAGGAGCGACCATCCATGTAATTTCTTTGCGCGAGCGCCGATATGTTAGATAATATAACATGCATTCTATTTCAAGAGGAAATCCGACATACCGACAAAAACTCAAAGCTACTACACAGTGGCTATATAAATCCTTCGGAAAACAAATATAGAAATAAGCATAACACAAATCAGTCACAGACAATTCATATCACAAAGGCGGAATAAGATATGAATATTACACTAGAAAGTGTACATCAGAGTAGTGGTCTAAAAAGATCCACAATATCACAAAAGAATAGTTACACTAACTACACAAAAGAATAAGTATACATTAAAGAGTCTATATCTCAATGTATACAACAAAAACTACTAATCTAAGTAGTTAACCAAAAGCAAGAGAAATCAATCCCAAGAGAGAAGTCAAGCAGAAGCACCTGTAACATCTCGGTCTGACCCGAGTATTATTTAATAAGAAAATAATAAACGGACCAGTCTAACTATAAATATCAGATGAAACAATATAGAATAAGAGATATGACTAAACACATAATAATCACAATGCCAAGCTGTGATATATATATAAATATATACTTAGTTGATAATCATCAAGAGATTAATCAATGTCACCAAATCTACACAAGAATCAAAGAAGTGTCATACTCTTTATTTCGTTCATCAAACCACAAATATTGACGATAATATCAATGTCAATCACCAAAGTCAAAGACGCACAAATTCCAGAAGACTACACAAGAAATCCAGAAATCACAAAAGTCAATGACACACAAATTCACCAATGCACAAATATTGATAAAACTTATCAATGGAAATCACGAAAATTGGTGAAACACAAATTCCAGAAATCTACACAAGAAATCCAGAAATCACAAAAATAGAAGGGGGGAGGCCTATCACAAACGGGAGCATAAAGCTCACCAACACGTGTATCACAAACGGAACGCTAATTCCATGGTCGCTAACCATCACAAATTGAGCCGAAGCTCCATAAACGGCCCGAAGACCATGGGTTGCTACCCCATCACAAATTGAGTCGAAACTCCACAAAACGGGGTTTAGTCTCCCTCGCAGACAAAGAGACATCGCACATTGCTAGTCTAAATCACAAAGATGATCGTCATGATCAGCGAGAAGTGTCGATTACACTAAGCTAGTAAATATATGAGTTTAGCTTCATGTCCCATAACCACTTGCTTAACTTAAATATTTACGAACAAACTGTAAGTCTCCACTAGAAAATTGTCACAAGAGGTTCAATCGAACAAGTCCAAGAATTAACCGACAAAGTAAACGCAAGCGTTTCATACCACTAGTTTTACTAAGCCGTTTAATTAGATTTCTCATACGAGTGAGGTAAAGGTTTGTATATACTAATAGATTGGAAAACGGTTTTATAAACGAATTTGGTATTAAAATAGTATTGAAATCGTTTGAGGAAAGAGTTTTGATATTTACTACTAGTATAGAAAACCTTTATATTTTTAAAGTGACAAATCACGAAGAAGATTGTAAGAACAATCAATCACAAAAATTCACATACGAAGACGTGAATAAAATCCAAAGAAATCGATAAAGAATCCATCGAAATGGATATTCAAAAATCCCTAAAAAGAGTCATCAAAATCATAATAGATGATAACAACAAATAGGATTATCACGAATCGATTTAAATTGGAATTCCAATCCAAAAAGGCAAATTGGACTCAAACAGCAGGTTCAGTCGACTGAACAGAGAATTTCAGTCGACTGACCCTGTACATGGAAATTTTCCAGGTTCAGGAAACTTTCTGTTTCCAGTTTCAGTCGACTGTGCAGAACTTTTCAGTCGACTGAATCATGCCTGGAAACTCTCGGGTTTCAGGTTCAGTCGACTGAACAGAGATTTCAGTCGACTGAATCATGCCTGGGCTGTTTTTCAGCCTTATACAAATGAAGAGCAAACTCTTCCAAAATGCAATCGGACGAACATTGGCTCTAAGGGTTTATGCCAATCGGCAACCCGGCCCTATATGCTCCTCGATGCATCACCAAAAGCATGATCAAACATCCATAAAAGGATTTTACACAAATTTGACTTAAAAACCCAAAAATTGGAATATTCACAAAACCAATCCAAATCAAGAGCAAATGCACATGAAGAAGTGTTAGGAATTCATACCCAACAACCAAAGATAATTATAGTCATAGATGTGAGATAAAAATCTCACCTTTTCACAAAATCGAACAAGAAGAAGCTTGAAAGCAAATGGAGAATCAACCTTTCTTCAATCACAACCCAAATGAGCTTGAATCTAAGCTCAAAAACAAGAACATTCCCGAAATTAGGTTTAGGAAATTTCTGAAATTGAATGGAGAAAGAGTTGGAGAAGAAGAAGGAGATGCTTACCAAGGGGTTCTTCTTGAGTTTGGAGCAAGGAGATGGATTTGCAAGAGAAACTAGGGTTTTGGAATTTTAATTTCCAATCTCTCCCACCATTAACACTCTAAAAACTGAAATGAGAAGAGAATAAGGGTGAGTGGGGAAGAGTGGGTCAGATTTGAGCATAAGTTAACATAGGGTTGAGCCCAAAAACCAAACCCAAAGTAAAAAGTAGCAGAAATCAACTTTCTCCAAACATATCGCAGCTTATACTCAAAAAGGTCGCAAACGGCATTTTAAACTCAATGGGAGTGGTCCCGAGCCCTAATTCGACCGTATGCAAAAAGTAGCTTTTCGGACTAAAATCCGACTACCGATAAAATATTTAAATAAAATATTTAAATATAAAATCGACAAATATGCGGGTTGTTACATTATAGCTTATTAAAGGAAATATATCCACGATTTTGGACAGTGGATAATCCTTTAAATAAAATATGTAGAAATGTTGAATTTGGATAAGGAAATATATTCACGATTTTGGACAGTGAATAATATATTAAAGAAATATTTTGGAAAAGTGGTGTTTTAAATAGAATTAAAACAATTTAAAGATGTTTTAAAATGTATTAATTATCGAAACCATAGATTTCAACATTTATTGTTGAAATATATGTTTCGAGAAATAGAAGGAAATGGTGGACTATAACACTGTTGTTATAGTAAATGATTTCCGAAAGGAAATGTTTTATATTGTATTGGGATTTATATATCTATTTTAAGTTTGAATCCCCATACTAGTGATTTTGGGTTGTCGTAACGATGTTTTACGTAACATTCGTTTTGATCCATATAAATGTGTTTAAGAAGATGTTTTCCTTATAAAATAAAATATATACTTAATTTAGATTTAAGTATATTGAATATTTTCAAAATGTTGAAAATAAATAGATTGGTGAATTACTTATTATTAAATAAGTATGGAAATGTTTTTCCAATTGAAGTGAATGTTTGAGATTTTATCTTTTAAAGATAAATTGAAAATGAATATTAGAAATCGATTTAAAAATCGTATATTCATAGATATTTTGGAATTGTAAATTCACTATGGAATTTATAAAACAAAGGGAAATTAGTTAAAAATAAACGTTGATTTATTTTGAAGTGTGGAGATTAATTTATGGATTTGGAACGTAAATTTAATAAATCGGTAAGGATTTATTTAATTGGTTTAAATGAACCATTTTGAAATGAAAGTTGTAAGGGTGTAAATTTATTTGAAATTGGTTTTCAAATGGTTGAAGTGTGGGATATATATCTTATAAAGATATTTTTGAAAATAAATAATTTGGGGAAATTATTTGAAATCGGGTGATGTTGTGAATATTGATTGATAGTTAAATAACCGACTATCAAATATTGACCTTTGAATAGGTATTTGTTGTGAATTGGTTGAAATTGAATGCTACATTTATTTTTAAATTATTGCGCTCGTTATTCGGATTACCCATTCCGAATAGTGATACGACGTAATGGATAGCATTGAAGACCGGTGGTGAAGACCGGGTATTTGTGAAAACGATAGGATGACATATCGATTGTCTCTGCACCGTTAGCTACGGTATGGAGATTTCCTTTGTGATGGGAAGTTTTATCGGGATTGTGAATACCCGGATTGCAAGGGCTTCTTTTGAAGTGCCTTCGGTTCTGTTCGAACCCAGAACAGACTTGTATGGTTACGTGTCTGACATTACATTTTGAGATATAAAGAATATTTCTTTCAAATACATTTCTGTTGGTGGCGGAGAATTTATTCTCATAGCTTAACACCCTTCTCTGACACGTACGCGCTCAGAGGTTATGTAGTTGAAGGTTATCAGCGATATATTCCCAATTTGGTAATGTGGCATGCTGAATGTTGTTGTGTGATGATTATTTATTGATCATTTGTTGATCAAAGCGTGGCTTTGTGCCTAGCTTCGTGGACGAGACTTCGTCAGACCTCACTCCCCGGAAATGGTCAAAACAGGAATATGCGGCAAGGTTATGAGGGTCGCGCCCTTTAGGGTATGTCATTTCCTTCTGGAAAAGGTGGTATCATGGTATGGAGCCCAGATACTTACTCATGTTGACACACTATATTTACCACTGTGTGATGTTGGTTATCGAGCG
This sequence comes from Allium cepa, assembly GCA_030765085.1. Taxonomy (NCBI): domain Eukaryota; kingdom Viridiplantae; phylum Streptophyta; class Magnoliopsida; order Asparagales; family Amaryllidaceae; genus Allium; species Allium cepa. The sequence goes on from CM060946.1 coordinate 274,602,938, forward strand.
CTCGGATAAAGGTCCAAAGGGACCGGGGGATGGCATATTCGTGTAGTAGTTACCTTGTGACAAAGGTAACCCGGCCTTGTGTTGGCAGAGAGCTGGTTAAGTTCTCGGGACATCCCGCCAGAGGCGATCCCATGTGGCAGTAGGAAGTTCCTTAGCCTGACCATTTGTTGGAAAATCCAAAGAAACAATACGATCCTTGTACGGTTTTAGTTGTATTACCTACCATGGAATGTGGCGGTAACCTGCTATTGAACATGGTAGCTATAGTAGGCATAAGTGCGGAATGCCAATGCTGGCTAAGATTTATATCTTTACTTTCGAAATGTTTTCCTACACTATGCACTATTAATAATATCAAATGTTTCTTTTTAATGCGTATCAAGCATCTTTGACTATCATATGGAGAAATCTCCTCCGATTCTGCATTTGCATTGTGTGTGTGTGCGGGAGGCCTTATGGTAGTCTCATTTTCTAAAAAGCATTGCGAATCTATTTTAAAATTATCCTATTCTTTGTTTTAAAGATAAACTGTTTTAGTTCTCACACCAGTCCCATGACTGACTCGGAGTTTATTGTTCTCTTCCTAAACTCTGGGTGCCCACCAATTTCCACACGGGCAGTCAAGAGTCAGGTTTATCAGGATATTCTGGAATTCAGGAGTTGCTGGAGGCAAGCTGGATGGCATGGCGTATTCACTAGTATATAGTACTTCTTTTCCGCTGTTTATTGTTGTTTTGTTGTTGTACACTCTGATAATAAAATGTAATATGATGTAATGTAATAACTGATATAGTTCTTTGTTTTAAAGATTATTCATTTATCTATTATATGTTGTTCCGCTGCGACTGTGAGATTCTGATATTGTTTCTGTTCTGTTTCCTTATTTCTTCTATCCTTTTCTTCTACCTCTTCTTCTTTAACCCTAACAATTCGGTTTTCCGGCATTCGATTATGCGGCATTTGATACAGTGGACGTAAGAATGCCGACCTTTGGATCCCGATAAAATCGTAATGTTACAGCTGGTATCAGAGCATTTGGTTAAGCGACAACCATGGCTCTGTTGGGTGTTACTCGTTAGTGATAGAGTCAGCAGTACTCTAGAATGAGTTTGAGTGTAATAATAGCTATGAGCGCGTATTTGTTAGTGAATATAAAATGTTTTATATTGTGATGATTGGTTTGTTGAGTGGTATATGGATTCTGGTCGGTACAGTCTGTACAACTCTATTGATAGGGATCTCTAAACACTTGTTCAGAACAATTCGGCACGATATCGTTTTAAATTGGGTAAATGAAATAATTTTACCTTGATTATATTTTACATATAAAGGAATAATTTTTCAGAATTATTAAAGTATATATAAATTGATTGTTTAGTTGTTGAATAAGTTAAATAAAAACAACAATTGTAAAAAGAATAATTGTATAAGGAAATGAATTCTAAAGTATGGAATTATAATTAATATGATCTACAATTGTAAAATAATCTTATATATAAATAGTGAAATTATATGAGGAAAATAAAATAAAATTATAAATGTAATTTATAAATAAAAGGAAATTTTTGAAAGAATATTAAGCACTGAATTCACTATTATTACCGGAAAATAACAAGGGTGATGACTGCAGCATCATCAGTATCATTTTCGAGTTTCTGTGTGATGGATTTGCTACCATAGTAAATTGAAAATTGGAGTTTTGTTGTGATAAACAAATTTGAAATTGAAAATCCAAGTTGAAATTGATAAATATAAGTAAAATGAATTTTGAACTTATAGTAAGGGATAATAAATTTAGCTTTGGATAAGTAAATAGATTTGGAAGTTTAAATATATAAGTTGTATAACTTAGAAAATGAGAAATGAAAGAATATTGATTTGGTTATTGATTTGTTGGATGATTATTGGATGATAGTTGTTGATGGTTGCATTTGTTGCTTTTGAGTGCGTTGTTATGTTGGCACATGTAGTTGTTATGTTGCTATATGTTGTATATTGATATTATTTTCATATATACATGTTCTCATTTGTTTGATTGAGTGTATAGTAGGTGCGGATGGCTTATGCATTGCATTTTGGAGCTCGCTTTCGCGCTATATTAGCCGTATATGCTCGCTAATAATAAATAAGGTACATATCTCGGATTACATACTGCACTTTTACACTTTTTTCCCTGCGGGATGCCTCATCACTTGATGAGATGTATATTTGTGATATATATACTGTCATTTTTTTCGGATCGAGCCGCGCAAAGGAGACGCTGGCGAAATTTTTCGAAAATTTAAGGCGTTAGAATATTTTTGGGAATTTTGAAATTTTTTGAAAACTATAACTAAGTATGATTTGAAAACTTAGTAAAGTTATTGTATGAAGTTTAACTATGAGTTTTGAAAAAGTTAAACACTTAAGAGATATGTAAATCAAATTGAATGGTTTGTTTTGAAAAGTTAATGGATTTCGAAACTTTTTCTTACTTGGTAATTTCGAGGACGAAATTCTTTTAGCGGGGGAAGTTTGTAACGACCCAGAATTTCTGTTAATTAAAATTTGTATATTTAATTGAATTTAAATATTAATAAGTGAAATTTATAAGTCGAATAATTTTATTTCGAATAATTGGATTTAATTGGATAATTAAATCGATAATTTAATACTTGAAATTACAAAAATAATTGAAAATTGGGTTTAATATGATTGAAAATGATTTGTAAAATTTTATTTAATCATATTGGAGTTAGAATGATGTTATAGAACTTTTAAAAAATCGAATTAAAAGTTAAATTGTGAAAATTGAATATTTTAATATTTAATTGACAAGCTAAAATTACCATTTTTCAAAATGTCTCGGATTTTGTCAAAACCAGTTTCATCGGATCCGTAATGTGATATTATTGAAATATTTCAAATTTCAAGTCAATCGGATTTAACGTTTGTCCGGGGCAAGCCAAAACTCCTAGAAAATTGATTAACCGATTTAATTTTGAATTGATTGTTTATTGCCATAACTCGCACAGATGATCGAATTAGCTTTCGAAACCTATTCCATTGTGTCCGAAACGTGGGTTAAACCCTAGAAATGCCTGTCACCGCGCGAGATTAGGAGTTCGGAGAAATTGGAAATGAATAGTGTTTTGAAGTTTTCTATAAAAGGACAATAGAATTCACATTTGCACTAAAAAGCCCTAACCCTAGTTTCAGCCGCCACCAAGCTATTCAGTGGCCGAAAATTTATCATTTTCTTCCCTCAATTACTTCCAATCCACAAACGATTTCAAGAAACTTTCAACACGAAAGATGAAGAGCATCGAGAGCTCTACAAACCCATACGGCTTTGATTGAAAACGAAATGGCGGATCGCTTGAATTTTCCTCGCGTTCGTGTTCCGGTCGGCTGTGATTTTCGTGGCCGTGCAACAACCGAGCTCGACGTGCTTATAGGCGAAGGTAGAGTGGAGCATGGCGCTTCACGTGGCGGTGTTTGATCAGGTTGAAAATCAACGTGGGTGGTCGCGTCATTTGGTTTGAACGACAATGTTTGGGTTCGGCCTCCTTCTGTTGAACGCGATGATGGGGGGGTAACACATGCGGCCAGGATTTGATGTAAATGAACGTGCGGCTGAGATCTAATTTAGGTTGTATTGAAAATAGAAATAGAAATTTATTTATATTATAATGTGTGCAAACTTTAAGATATCATATCTTGTTTATACGAGGTCGGAAAATCTCGAAACAAGTTGTGTTGGCTTCGTTTTGACGAGCACTACGCAATGGAGCTGGTTTGGAGTCATTTGGTCGGGTAAAATTAAATGCACGTTTAATTTTATTCGAAATAAAACGCTGCAATCGGAAATGAAATCAAGGTGAGAACTTCTCACTCAATCGAACTAGTTTCGATTTTAATTTTAAATAGTTAGATTTAAAATTTCTTGATTGAATGATGATTGTTATTGATTGTTAAAATAGACATTATACGCCGTTAGTAAGCGGAGGTTATTTATTAAAAACATATACCGCGAATATTTCACCGTATAGTGAAATTGGTATTATATATGTACTTGGAGTTGATTTCCCGCATTATATAGCGGATGAGACCCTATTGCACCGCATAATAGCGGATAGTATTTTATAAATCCCATATACCGCGATATTTCGTCTTGAAGCGAAATTGGTATTGTGCTAACATCTTTGGATGCAGGAAACAGGTTGGAGGGATCCAACTGGATTCCTCAAACATTTGAATTGGTTTCAATGTTGTGTGTTGATCTATTTGTTGATCTATTTATAATCTGCATGATTATCTTTGTGATTGAGATTGTTAAAGGCTAAATTTTAGCCGAATATATTTTGGTATCGTTAGATGCCGAAATTAACTAAAATTGGATTTTTAAAACTTAAGTTGAGAATTCAGAATAAAATTTAATTTTGGAATTTATTCATTTTAAATAAATAAACGTTATAATTTTTATTATTATAAAAACGATATTTTTGGAAAATAATACTTAATTATGATTTTGGAGTTATATAAGCTTTAATAACGATTTGTAAATTATTAAAAGGGTTGGTTTATTAAAATTGGGATTTTTGAATTATTATAAATGATTTATATAAAATATTGATAAAATTGATATATGTAAATTAAAAAAAATATTGGAATTATAAAACAAGTTTTTATAAGTGTTAAAATGGAATATAAATGGATTTTATAAGTGAATGAAATCTATATATTTATAAATTGTGGAATTATAAAATGAATAGATTTTATAAAATAAAAGATTTATAAGTAATTAACTTATAAATAGGATTTTTGCGTGTAAATGGAATACGGATAGAATTTGTTAATAAAGTGATTTTATAAGTTGAAGTGGCCATAAAATATAAATGGAATTTATAAACGTTGTTTTATAAATCCGAAAACGACTTATTTTGATAAGTTAATTATTATAGCTTATTAAAGTAAATATATCCACGATTTTGGACAGTGGATAATCCTTTAAATAAAATATGTAGAAATGTTGAATTTGGATAAGGAAATATATTCACGATTTTGGACAGTGAATAATATATTAAAGAAATATTTTGGAAAAGTGGTGTTTTAAATAGAATTAAAACGATTTAAAGATGTTTTAAAATGTATTAATTATCGAAACCATAGATTTCAACATTTATTGTTGAAATATATGTTTCGAGAAATAGAAGGAAATGGTAGACTATAACACTGTTGTTATAGTAAATGATTTCCGAAAAGAAATGTTTTATATTGTATTGGGATTTATATATCTATTTTAAGTTCGAATCCCCATACTAGTGATTTTGGGTTGTCGTAACGATGTTTTACGTAACATTCGTTTTGACCCATATAAATGTGTTTAAGAAGATGTTTTCCTTATAAAATAAAATATATACTTAATTTAGATTTAAGTATATTGAATATTTTCAAAATGTTGAAAATAAATAGATTGGTGAATTACTTATTATTAAATAAGTATGGAAATGTTTTTCCAATTGAAGTGAATGTTTGAGATTTTATCTTTTAAAGATAAATTTAAAATGAATATTAGAAATCGATTTAAAAATCGTATATTCATAGATATTTTGGAATTGTAAATTCACTATGGAATTTATAAAACAAAGGGAAATTAGTTAAAAATAAACGTTGATTTATTTTGAAGTGTGGAGATTAATTTATGGATTTGGAACGTAAATTTAATAAATCGGTAAGGATTTATTTAATTGGTTTAAATGAACCATTTTGAAATGAAAGTTGTAAGGGTGTAAATTTATTTGAAATTGGTTTTCAAATGGTTGAAGTGTGGGATATATATCTTATAAAGATATTTTTGAAAATAAATAATTTGGGGAAATTATTTGAAATCGGGTGATGTTGTGAATATTGATTGATAGTTAAATAACCAACTATCAAATATTGACCTTTGAATAGGTATTTGTTGTGAATTGGTTGAAATTGAATGCTACACTTATTTTTAAATTATTGCGCTCGTTATTCGGATTACCCATTCCGAACAGTGATACGACGTAATGGATAGCATTGAAGACCGGTGGTGAAGACCGGGTATTTGTGAAAACGATAGGATGACCTATCGATTGTCTCTGCACCGTTAGCTACAGTATGGAGATTTCCTTTGTGATGGGAAGTTTTATCGGGATTGTGAATAACCGGATTGCAAGGGCTTCTTTTGAAGTGCCTTCGGTTCTGTTCGAACACGGAACAGACTTGTATGGTTACGTGTCTGACATTACATTTTAAGATATAAAGCAAATTTCTTTCAAATACATTTCTGTTGGTGGCGGAGAATTTATTCTCTTAGCTTAACACCCGTCTCTGAGATGTACGCACTCAGAGGTTATGTAGTTGAAGGTTATTAGCAATATATTCCCAATTTGGTAATGTGGCATGCTGAATGTTGCTGTGTGATGATTATTTATTGATCAAAGCGTGGCTTTGTGCCTAGCTTTGTGGACGAGACTTCGTCAGACCTCACTCCCCGGAAATGGTCAAAACAGGAATATGCGGCAAGGTTATGAGGATCGCGCCCTTTAGGGTATGTCATTTCCTTCTGGAAAGGGTGGTATCATGTTGTGGACCCCGGATACTTACTCATGTTGACACACTATATTTACTACTGTGTGATGTTAGTTATCGAGCGCTCGGATAAAGGTCCAAAGGGACCGGGGGATGGCATATTCGTGTAGTAGTTACCTAGTGACAAAGGTAACCCGGCCTTGTGTTGGCAGAGAGCTGGTTAAGTTCTCGAGGCGTCCCGCCAGAGGCGATCCCATGTGGCAGTAGGAAGTTCCTTAGCCTGACCATTTGTTGGAAAATCCAAAGAAACAATACGATCCTTGTACGTTTTTAGTTGTATAACCTGCCATGGAATGTGGAAGTAACCTGCTATTGAACATGGTAGCTATAGTAGGCATAAGTGCGGAATGCCTATGTTGGCTAAGATTTATATCTTTACTTTCGAAATGTTTTCCTACACTATGCACTAGTAATAATATCAAATGTTTCTTTTTAATGCGTATCAAGCATCTTTGACTGTCATAGGGAGAAATCTCCTCCAATTCTACGTTTGCATTGTGTGTGTGTGCGGGAGGCCTTATGGTAGTCTCATTTTCTAAAAAGCATTGCGAATCTATTTTAAAATTATCCTGTTCTTTGTTTTAAAGATAAACTGTTTTAGTTCTCACACCAGTCCCATGACTGATTCGGAGTTTATTGTTCTCTTCCTAATCTCTGGATGCCCACCAATTTCTGCACGAGTTGTCAAGAGTCAGGTTTATCAGGATTTTCTGGAATTCAGGAGTTGCTGGAGGCAAGCAGAATGGCATGGCGTATTCACTAGTATATAGTACTTCTTTTCCGCTTTTTATTGTTGTTTTATTGTTGTACACTCTGATAATAAAATGTAATATGATGTAATGTAATAACTAATATAGTTCTTTGTTTTAAAGATTATTCATTTATCTATTATATGTTGTTCCGTTGCGACTGTGAGATTCTGATATTGTTTCTGTTCTGTTTCCTTATTTCTTCTATCCTTTTCTTCTACCTTTTCTTCTTTAACCCTAACAATTCGGTTTTCCGGCATTTGATACAGTGGACGTAAGAATGCTGACCTTGGGATCCCGATAAAATCGTAATGTTACAGTTATTCCATGATTTATACCTTTGCATGGATCTATTATTTTGCTAGCTAATCATACAAAATGTCCAACACCAAACCCTTCTTTCATAGAGGGGTGTGTGTGAATCTAATTTTGATTTCTTATATGCATGTGTGTATGTAAGCATTTATCATGACTCTTATTGTAAAATTTACTGCAGCAAATAAAAGGAGATGAATTAGGTTCATTTTCCTTTTCGTGCGAGTAAATATGGTTGTTCACAATTTTGACTTAAACCAAATACCACATAGTGTTTATACATAAGCATATATGAAAAAACCAACATTATATAAATTTTTTGACGAAACGATTTCATAAACATAAAATATGCACCACATATATGAAAATGTTGAATTATACACACAGGGACAGGCACGATGTATACACACAGGCATATTATCATATGAAAATGTGAATCATACACACATGCAAAGGCACAGTACATACACATAGGCACAGTTTTCATAATGTGATCATATGAAAATGTAAATTATACACACAAGCTCATAAAATATCCAAATCATAGATTCACAAGCTGCACATATTATGGCATGCTTTTTTCCAACGAATAATCTTTCTAAAAGTGAATTTTACACATTAGCACAGTATTCAACGCAACCATCTTACATTAATCCACAAGTGGCTTACAACTTCGATTTCAAACATTTCAATTCGATCATGACTTCATCTGTTCTTATACATCATAAGGTTAACTGAAAATTTCACATTATTCCTATTTTGAATTTGTCATGGGCATTGTAAATTAGACTTACAGACTTTATGGCCCAGCTGGATAAATTTTAGAAGTATCCTTTTGTGTTTTCAAAGGAAAATAAAAGGTGTTAATGCTAGTTTTTTATTTTTGTAAGAAAATATTTTTTAATTAACTCTAGGATATTCTGCCAAATTCATTTTTCTGCTTAACTTATCTTCCAGGCCAATATTAGTTTTGTAGTTAATGTAATTTAAAAAAAACCCTCCTTCACACAAATTTTAAATCGTATAATTCATCCTCTAAATATAGGTTTTTTAGAGAACACGATTTTAAATTTTCTAATAAAGGAAAATTAATTGTCATTTAAAACTTTTTCATGGATTATATAGGTAAATAATTATCCAATGATTTGAACATGGACTTTTCTTTACTGCTAAGTAATTCATCTTTCATACTAAGGTAAGATCCATACATGAGATACATTAAGGTTATTAATTTAAGATCCATACATGAGATATAAGGCATTCATTATTTATTAATAAACCGATAGCATCCTGATATATGTATAAGTAATAGTATTTATATAGGTCATATTATCACATTATTCTAAAACTGTTATATAATCTCATATAAACCATACACGTAATATATATTAGGCATGAAAAGTTTTGCAACTAATACTTTTCTTTCTCTCGGTTTTCTTTGATTTCTTCATTTAGTTTGTCCGTTTGGTAATGATAACATTAGTTGTACATGTCTTTCGCAAAACAATAATTGGTGCCATAGTTATTTGCTTCATATAACCAGTATACCTCCAGTTGGATCCATTCTTGATCCAGATTCATAATTGTTCTTTGTAGTTCTTAGCAAATTTAACAATTTGACTATGATAGCAGTCCACCCACTTTCTCCATGTTTAATTGCTCCATTAAATATAGATTTTGATATTCAGGAACAGTTGGCATTTAATTATTTTATAGAGCCAAAATGTATGCATGCAATTATATTCCTTCTTTTCGGTTTCGGATTTTATTTTATGGAAGAATGTATGAGATTTTAGTTTATATGTCTATTTAATTCCACTAGAAATTGATATATTATTGAATGCTAAAAAAATTATTTTCCTTTAGCTTGGCTCGCATAGACAAAACATATTTAAATTGTTTCTTAGCTCAAAAAATAGAAGTAATTCGACCAAATAAAAAATTCATTTTACCATGAACATATGATATAATTCACATCATGGTCACTACCTAAATTTTCAAACCCGAGTTTATGTTGTTTATTGTTTATACTCATCCTAGCGACTTGAAGTATCTTTTCTCCTTTTTTAACTTAATGCTCATTATAGTTTCATCCACACATGCACCCATAGGCATGCTACAATACTAAGTGATTGTAAATATTTTTACAAAGTTTTTATAAATGTGAACTATGAATGGGATAGTGACTATTGAAAGACTCGATACTTAGGATGGTGGAGCTTGTAATTGATTTAGTCAACTGGCTCTTTATTTCACAAATATATAAATCTGCATCCTTTACCAATTGCTAAATTGAAAGATCAAAATTTTTATGACAGTTTTCAATTCAAATTTCTTATGACAGTTTGTTTGAGTGTAATTTATATGCTAGCTTAGCCTTTGTGTAATGATTATTGCTTAATTCATATTATTTATGCTGAATACTGATACCATTTTCCAATAATAATTATTGCACATTGATTGGTTATAAAATGTTCGGTCGGTGAAATATGAGTACCTAACCAACCTTTGTTTCATTTAAAATTCTATAGCTTAAATGGTTAAGAATTATTGTCCTTCACCTTAACCCAATAAATTTGGTTATGTAGCTAAGTAGCTGACTGTTGGTTTGGTATTTTTAGATTTATGATTTTTTATGTTTGTTAAGCCAAGTGCAGTTCGTGTATGCTTTCCAATTATTTGATTCTTGAAGTCCATAAATAGAGAAAATTTTCTAAAACCCTTCACTAAAGCTTTGACTTAGACATCTTTATGTACATGCTAGCCTTTATGTAGCACTGCTATTATTTGGTTTTCGTATGTTATGTATTATGTACCTTTTTTTGACTTGCAAAATTAAATACAAAGAGGGCATATAGGTCCTACGGAATGCAAAGTTCAGTAGCTGATAACTATTTACTCATACCAAAGTGTTTACTATCTCTTTCCAAACCTTCATATGGTTGTACCATTTCTAAATATATCCCTAATATTAATAAATATTCAAGTTATCCTTTTTATAAATTAAATGTCATTGAACGGTTACTAGAATAGAGGGATTTGGAAAAGATTTGGTCCACCCATGCAACCTGCATATGTGTGTGTGTGTGTGTGTGTGTATGTATGTAAATATATATGCTAACTTCATCATCATTCTTTTTCATCGGAGATCAAAACAGTAAAAAAGGATACAGTACTTTTAATCCCCGCATATAAGAATATACGATTGATATAAAATTTCATTTCCTCACAAAATCCAATCAATAGAGTGAAACACTTCTTCTTCATACAAAAGACAATTGGTACTTCACCTATACTATATAAGGAAAATGATCTTCTGTACTTCAAATAGTTATAGTTTGTAAGTATTTAAATCATGAAAAAATGACACTTGAGCTGCTTATACTATTATACATTTAACTTTGTTGCAAATAAATGTGCAGGTTCTTTTCTGCTTGTAACTTTTTTCCTCTTATGTAAGAAGATTGCAGAGTTAAATTGCACATTCCACTTATTAGATTCACAAGCTGCCTAGGTTGCATATACGTTTACATTTGTAGATTTTATGACTAATAGACCTACGTATATCTTCGTTTTACATTTCTTTATAGCAGAATGATAATGCTATAAAAATATTCTATAAAGATTAAGCACTTTTCCATAGTAGATAAAAACACTATGAAAAAGATCTACCCTCAAGATGGTATAGAAAACATTTATGTCAAAAATAAAACGCTATAAAAAGATAGCAACAAACTTTCTGTAGCGTTAAAGTGTTTAGCTATGTTGTTATGTAAACCGATGAATAAATTTCTATTCGTATCAAAAAGACACAACATATTAAATTACATATTATTTACTTGAGCTTTTGATAGAAATGTATCAAAGCAATTTTACATCGTACCACACATGGTTGTTTTCATATATTTTTTGATATTATACATAGTCGTTACATATCAAAAAAGCCCTACACTAATTAGTATAATGTTAATATTTTTTGCGTATTATGATTTTTTCCAGGTTGATCACTTAAAGAAAGAAGCTTGAACTTGTTGCATCTATTAGTAAGAACGAGCAACATCAAGAAGTGGTAAATGATAATGCTAATTTTACCTTAATTCCAACTATACCATTGCATCGTGACTGTGAATGTCATGACCCGAAATCCAGCGATTGAAAATCGACATTAAATACCTCACATGTATTCGACTGCCGGAGATTCAAACGTTGAACTCCAGTTCGTATGGAGCTTATAACAAAATTAGATGAATATAAACACTGAAAACAAAAGATGACTTCAATAATCAACACCACAGATACAAAACGGATACAATATTCATTACAACATTTATCACCAACACCAGAGTGCTACACATATGATATAACAACAAAATGGTAACTCTATAGAAGAACAACAGAGTTATCACAACTTCAAGAGAGTCTTCAAAAGAAAGAGCGAGAATCCAAACTAAGCACCACCTTCCAAACTTCAAAGCTTCCAAAAATATGATGGCTACCAAAAGACTTCAGGATCCAAGCTAGCTCCACAACATGGATAACCTGCTTCTAGGCTGCTCCTGTGGAAATTATGGGCACCCAGAGTTTAGGAAGGGAACAATAAACTCCCGGTCAGTCATAGGACTGGTATGAGTAAACAAACCAATTGTTTGTACAAAAAAAATTTATAAAAGAAAATCGTTTATGCTTTTGGAAATGAAACTACCATAAGGCCTCCCGACATACACACAATGCAATCGCACACTTGGGAGAGATTTCTCTTTATGATAGTCAAATATGCTTGATACGAGAAAACTCTTTTGATATTATTATTAGTGCATAGGGTGAAAACATTTCGAAAGTATAATATTAATCTTAGCCAGCATAGGTACCATTATACTATGCCTACTATAGCTATCACCTGAGGTGACAGGTTATACAAACTGCAACCGTAAAGGGCTCATATTGTTTCTTTGGATTTCCAACAAATGGTCAGGCTAAGGAACTTCCTATACCACATGGGTACGCCTCTGGAGGGACGTCCCGAGAACCTACCCGGATCTCTACCAATACAAGGTCGGGTTACCTCTGTAACTAGGTAACTACTACATGAGTATGCCATCCCCCGGTCGTTAGCGACCTTTTTCCGAGGGCCCTCAACCACAAAGCAACAACCATAAAGTGATAAATTTGCGGCAACCACATAGGTTAAATATCTGAGCTCCATACCATGATACCACCTTTTTCCAGAAGGAAATAGACATACCCTAAAAGGCGTGACCCTCATAACCATACTGCATCTTTCCTGTTTCGACAATTTCTGGGGGGTGAGGTCCGACGAGGTCTCGTCCACAAAGCTACGCTTTACACAAAAGCCATGCTTGGATCAATAAATGATCAGCAACACACAGCAGCACTCAGCATGCCACACTACCAAATTGGAAGTATATCACTGATAACCATCAACTACATAACTTCTGAGCTCGTACGTCTCAAAGAAGGGTGTTAAGCTAAGAGAATAAATTCTCCTCCACCAAACAGAAGTGTATTTGATATAAATCAGTTTTATATCTCAAAGTGTAGTGTCAGACATACAATCATACAAGTCTGTTCCAGGTTCGAACAGAACCGAAGGCACTTCAAAAGAAGCCCTTGCAATCTGGGCATCTACAATCCCGATCAGACTCCCCATCATATATGGAGATCTCTATACCGAGCAACTCAGTGTAGAGTCATTCGATAGGTTATCCTATCATTCTCGAAGACACACGGCCTTCGCCATCGTCTTCAAATGCTATCCACTTCGTCGTATGACAATTCAGAATGGGTTTTATGACACAAAGTCCTCTCCTGCTAAATCGAATAGCGAGCGCTCAATTTAAAAACATGTGGATATATCAATCACAAAGATTCACTTTCAGGGTTCGACGTGGGTTTCGAATAATCAATTGGAATCTGACTTCCTATCGCATCGAAATTCAAATGCCATTTTACAGGCCAATGAGTTTTCACATTCACACAGAAACAAATCACAAATATTATAGCCCAGCACAAAGTAATTCATATTACATAGATCACAATCACATATCAGAGTCATCCATCAATGCAAAGCATTCAACAATGATCAATCATCTATAATTAAGATGAAGTATTCATGTGATTATAATTAACCAATCACATAATTATTTTCATTAATCATCCTTAATTAATGATTAATTATTCTTAATTAATAAATTAATTAATCCTTAATTATTAATTATTTAAATCCTTAAGTACCTTCATTAATTAATTATTCCTTAATTATTAATTAATTAGATTCTTATTTATTTATTAATTAAATCCTTAATTGCCTTCATTAATTAATTATTCCTTAATTATTAATTAATTAAGTTCTTAATTATTAATTAATTAAATCCATAATTATTAATTAATTAAATTCTTAATTATTAATAAATTAATTATTCCTTAATTAATTACTTTAATTAATTATTCTTTAATTATAAATTAATTAACCTTTAATTAATAATTAATTAATCTTTAATCAATTATCATTAATTATTAAGTAATTATAAATCATTTATTAATTAATTATCATTAACAATATAAATTAATTTACTTTTAAGTTAAGTTAATAATGTAAAACATTTGATTGTTTCCTCAATTACTTTGTTAAGATTTTATTTAAAATAAACTCTTTTAAAAATACAAGTTTAAAACATCTTAGACTTAATTAATTAAAAATATTTTATTTTATAAACCTTTAGTTACATATCTCAACTTAACAACCATCATCAATTTAAAAAGAATAGTTTTAGAAATTAAGTTAACTTGGATTATTAAAGTTTTTATAACTGGAAATTATAACACTCGAGAGCTACTTCGAGTCTCACCCGAACAAACACGCCACCTGCTTCGAGTTTTTTTCTAAAACAACCCAAGAGCTTTCAATTTTTTAAAATTTTTGTTTAAGCTTTAAAAAGAAACTCGATGTATAGGTTAAAATCACTCAATCCAAGCTTCGAGCCAGCATCCCTAAATTTCGAAAATTACTTCGAGACTTCACCCTTCCTTCCTCTACCAGACCACTGATACAAAACCTAGTGCCGTGCACATGCACAAAGGTTTTGGCGAACTCTGATCGACGCTATGACCTTCCACACCTCGGCGACAATCCATATGGGTCTCACCAGCACCCGGAATCCCAAATCATTGACGAATTCGAAACTTTGTTATCGAACCCAAACTGCAACAACATTGATCACCATAAAAGCCCTTCGCCTCGCCACCTCAGGCCACCAGAGGCCATGTAAATTCAATCGAAGCTTCGTCCTAAACTCACGCCACTACCCCCATCGGAGCGATCAACACCGGTCACCTGAGTACGATGCAGCAATAGGAATTCCCGACCAACACAAAAATACAAACTCAAACCCTAGATAAACAACGTTTGGCCACCACGATGATCGATATTTTTTTCCGAGCATTTTCCTCAACCTCCCTGTCCATCATATAAGCATCAACTTCAATCGTGACACCCCTCATGTCGACGATCACTAGAATTCGCCAAAAATCCCAATATCGTTCAGCTTCGAATTTCTCGATCAATACTTCATTAAAAATCTTGATTTTTCTTTAAAAAATCATTATTTTCAAAAACATTTTAGATGCTATACCTAAGATTATAATTCATGATGTTTGATTTTTAATACATTTTGAATTTTGCCTGTAATTTCACTTTCCAAAAGAAAACTTTAATTTATTTTTCTTGAATTCATTTTTAAAACTTAAAATATGTTTAAACAATCAACTTTTGTTTGAATCCTAAGAGCTAACAAGGATCAGAGAAGGAGGACTTAAAATTTTTGACAGGTTTGGAGCCGGTAACCTGGAAAAGAGTCAAATTCTGGTTTTTCCAAACATGCACAAAACAGATCCACACACACACACATATGTATATATTTTGTATACATGCAACCAACTATACAACTTAACTTCAAGCATGATCTCAAACACAGATTTAAATTCTAGAATTTCAAAAGTTTACTCACTCGATGTCTGAGAAAAGAAGGCTGGTCCTTTTTTCTTGAATTTGAAAAAAACCGAGACTTGTTTTCTGGGTTTGTTCTCTTTGAATTTGATTGTTGTTTATGTGATGATACTTGTTTTAGTTTAGTTGTTGAAGTTGAATCCTGTTTTGCACTTGATTTGGCTAATTTCTGGGTTGATCTTGCTTTACTTGAAATTGCTTTTTCTGGTTTGAAATTTGAGAAGATTTTGATCATTTGCATTTGGTGATTTTCTGATTTTTGATTTGTTCTTAACTTCAAATTTGTTAAGGTTTTAAAATTGATAAAGAAATGAGAAAAAGAAGTTAAAATGGTTTATATAATCTTGTTTCTCGTTTTAAATTAATTTTTCTTAAAACTAATTCAATAAAATGACACTTGTTAATAAATTGCTAAGATTATTACACTTGTAAAACAACTTGTTACATGAATCACACTTGTTAATATTTGTGTTAAAATTTAACACTTGTATTATGCATGCATTAAGTATTTTATATTCATTTTTAAATTATATTTTTTCTATTTTATAAATACATTTCTCTTTTATTCAAATATATATATATAATTTAAAAGAAAATGGTTTGGAATTAATTATACATTAAATAAATTACCTATATATAAAATTTAAAATCCAAATTATTTTATTAAGACATTTGTTTAAATTCAAGTTCAAATTCAAATTTGAATTATAATCCATTTATATATGTATAAGTCAATACTAATTCTATTTGTCTTGAAAAATTTCAAATCAAATTCAAATTAAATTCCAGAAATTCAAATAAATTACCAATTTTAAATTGATAAAATTTTGGGGATGTTATAGTGAATTAACAAAATTTGGAACTCTATACTTTACAATGGTGAATTAACAAAATTTGGGAACTCTATAAAACTATAGGGTGTAGATTTTATTTTATTTTCCTTCTAATAAATGGAAGTAAATTGTAATGACCTGCCTTTTTGGATGTTTTAAGCAGACATACATATCGAACTCTTCAAAAGGGTAGATTGTTATAGGGTAAATAAGAAAAATAGAAGAAATAAAAGCAAATACAGAATTTCACAGCGGAATGACAAAATATAATAATCAAAATAACAGCTCATGAAGTTGTTTACAAACATATATTATACTTATATGACACAGAATCAAAGTTACACATGTCAGAGATAAATAAATGACAATACACCGGAATAACATGATGCAGTGGAATAATATAGTAAATAATAATAAAATCTTCATCTTCATCCTTTAGAAACAAGTCTTCAAATCCTGAAATGTTCAGGCTGACCCGAGTGAATTGAAAGGACAAAACACTGGAGTCATGACTAAAATATCTTATGTAAGTTAAATCCACCGTAAATATGTATGTGATGGCATCAAAGATGTTTATGGGGTTTGAAATCTTCTATCCAGTATCTAACGTGAGTGCAGTAACTCAAAAGATGTTCGAGATTCACATCTCCTAAGGAGCCGTTAAACTATCTACTATGTTGTACAATACGCTATTATAATATGTCTATAGTAAAGTAAACTATTAAAATAGCGTTGAGGCATTACCCATGTCCCCCTTAACACATTTTATAGTGCCATGGTCTACACAGTACTATAATACCTCCTGATCGGGAGCTACCAGAGGGCACTCCATAGGTACGGCACAAAACAAACTCGTAGTAGGCGCGCTAGGGCATGTGAACACGACAGAACTAGACAATGCCAGGGTAGATATACCAATTACACTTCTGGGTCGGTGATAACGCATAGCAACTACTACTACCTATCTCGAAACACACTCCCAAATCAAAATCAGGGGTGGCCACCAAATAAATCACAAACTCATAATATAATATCGAAGCAATGCGCCCGATTGGAAGAATGACCTCACTTGGCCCGTCGATTGCTCCTGTTTAGTCACATCTATGCAGACTTACGAGAGTCAAGGTCACGTCGTACATTATACAGAAATCGCTCACCAAACCGTCCTACTTCATTTCTAGAATCTCCACCATGTACATAGTTGTTAAGTGGTTTTCAATATTGGCATAGAGTATGACAATATCCGATTACGATCTCTTTAACAACCAATCGCTTATTACACAATGGATGACTCTTTTAAATTTCCAAAATCAATTCATATTCGATATAAAGATATCGTATTCAACTCAAACCATATCATTTTCAAGATCATATTCACTTTTGAAATCATATTTTCAAAACAGTTTAAACCCTTGTTTCAAAATCATCGTATTTACTCAAATTATGTTATGTAAATCCCAACTTAGGTTATTACATCATTTCATCATATCGTTTTTAAATCAATGAATTTGAATATAAACACTTCCTCTTTACTTAGTCTGAAACCATAAGAATAGTTTAAATAGTTAAAATAATTATAAATAGTTATAAATAGTTAAATACTCTAAAGTGGTTTAATTATAGATTAAATATATTGTTAAATTGATTTAAGATAGTTAAATAGATTAAAATAGAGTAAGTAGCTTTAAAATAGATTAATTAGATTTAAAATAAATTAAAATGGGTTAAAGTAGTTTAATCATTTGAAAATCTTAAAATTTAAGATCTTTACAATAATATAATTTTTTTTATAAAGCAGTTTATGTGAAAAATATGAATTTGAATTTATTACCGATTTAAGCGATTTATTTCCTTCCAACACATTTGGGCTATTTCAATTTTCAAAACCCAATTTCATATCTTTCAATTCAATTTCTCAATAAAATATTAAATTCAATATCGCTCCTAAAATCCTGTTTGAAATATTAATTTAAATTATTCCAATTTCAGTATATTCCAAATTTATTTTCGAACAATTTTAATAACTCAATTTCGAAAAACTTTACTTATACTCCAAATTCAACTTTAAAATTTCAATTTAATTTCTTAAAATAATTCCTTTAAACCAATTCAAATTTCAACATAAATTAGATTTTCAATAATAATTTAATTTATACAAATCGAATTCTTATTTCAAAATATCATTTAACTAAATTCAAAAATTATAGATTTTAACATCATTTAATTTAACCAATCCAGTGTCCGTATATAATTCTCTACCCTAGGGTCCAGTTATATGGATATTTATCATTTCAATCCGCAATTTAAAATTTACGGTTATATATCATTTCAAACCGCAATCCTGAATTAAATAAAAATCCATACAATCGCTCGAGTCTATCATTTCAACCCATAACGATTTTTCCCTAATCTATAGAACATTTGGTATGTATCATTTCAACCCACAGCGAACTTGCAGTTTATAATGATATAAAATACAACATCCATGCATCCAATATCAATAATCAAACATCCATCCCAATCATCATCCAAATCAATCAATAAACATCAATAGATAACATGTTATCATTTATAGGTAATTAGCTGGTAATTTAAATTCAATAATAAATTAAATGACAATTTAATTCAAATTAACTAGAATGATGATTTAACTATACCATACAACCATAATTAAATTTCTAATCACATCATAAATTAATTTAAATAACATAAGAAATTTATAAGTTGTGAATAGGTTAAAACACTCACCTTTGAATTTAAAATGAATTAAAATCCAATTTAGGGTCCAAATTCAAACATCTTAGAATTTGTCCATCCCAGCGTTGAAATGTCTGAAATTTCAATACGATCCCAATGTAACAAAACGGCACATGAATTGGACCTCATATGTAAAAGTTTTGATAATTTGAATGATTGAAATTTCAAAGTTTAATTAAAATTAACAAAAAAACAATGCCACGTCACCACAAAATTCACGAGAAACCCTAAAGCTCTTCATCAAAAAAACACAACTAAAGCTAGGTCAAGCATGGCCGCCACCACATTCCTTAATTGTCACTGTCACCATAAGGTTCGAGCCTTCGATCAGGTGACACCGCCCGTTCCAATGCCTCAGGCCGACCAAGACACACTCCTCGCGGTCACCTGCGGCCCTCGAATACACACCGCCGCCGTCCTTGAAATGAAGCCACCACGGCCAGTCAACGCGCCTCCGATCCCAATGAACCGTAAAGATGCATACAGCTCGCCTTCCTCCACAAGCCTGTACTCCCTGATCGTCATGATGATGACGATCAGCCGTCAAATCCATCAACCCAGTATGAATAGCCATGGATAAAAGGCAAGTTTCTGATGAAACCATGCTCTATATCGAAAAATGAATCATAGATTTGAGTTGCGGTTGTCTAGAGCTTCAAATCGATGCATAATTTGATGGGGTTTGAAGGCGTTAAATTTTGAAATTGAAATTTTGATTTGAAATTCAATTGGGGATTTGTTTGTCTACCATTGGACTGAGGAGTTGAGAAGAAAATGTACGTAAAGACAAATGGAATAAAAAAAGAGAAACAAATTAGGGTTTTAGCGAGATATTTATAGGTAGATTGGAAATAGAAACGAATGGACTAGATTGATTTACAAGTTGAACTATAAATGACCCGAAAAGCCTGTTCTGACTCCGGAACGAAAATTGATCAACCCATATATCAACATAGATATTTTCAATATTTTTAACTCAATAGAATTGGTTAGTAGCTAGTTCATTCAATGCCAAAAATCGCAAATTAAAATTAAAAATTCGCTGAAAAAAATTCGTTTTTTAACTATTTCCATTTTCTGTGTAAACTATCTTGAGTTGCAACTTTGTGTAGTCATATCTTTTTATTTCGAAAACAAAATGATGTCGGATTTTTTGTTTTGTAGACCATGTTTTGTAGTTTATGCATACCAAATTTCAAGACATTTCGACCTATAGATCTTATCGAAATATGCTGCCAAACTTGTATTCAGAGCATGTTTTATCCAGATTTTTACAATGAAAACACTGTTTGGGTTTGACTTTGAAACATCATAACTTTTTCATACTATCTAAATTATGTGATTCCTTTTTCACTTTAAAGTATATTTGTTGAACTTTATACATATTAAATTTCAAATCATTCCGACCTATGTAGCCTATAGAAACATGCTGTCAAACTTTAAATTGGAGCATGTTTTGCTCCAGTTGTTGACGGTGAAATTTGGCTGCAAGTCCAACTTTAAGAGATCATATCTCCCTCATTTCTTGTCTGATAGTAACCATTCTTTTTATTATTTAAATTAGAGTTGTTGAACTCTATGCCTGTAGAATTTCAAGGTTTTTAAACCTTTGCAACTATATGAAAATTTGCTTGGAACTTTGAATCAGAGCATGTTTTGTTCCAGTTGAACACTTAAATTGTTTTACCTGGATTTTTTTTCAATGATGTTTTTTTATCGACTTGATCCTAAGATGGAAGAGCCAATATTACCACTTATCCCTATTTTGGATTAGTGAGTTTTTAAGGGATTTTCGTATGGTGATTTTATGAATAATTTTATCGAATTTTTGTTAATTTTTATCGTTTCTTTGCAAGTGATTTCTTAACCATTTTTGGAAGATTCTTTTTTTTAGCTTTTGAAATAAATATTTTACAAAACTCATAATTAATACAAAGCTCGTAGTTGGACTTTGGGTTTGGTCGTCTCATTTTTCGATTTGTGAGTGTCATCCTTGCGCAGGGGCCATGCTAATCTTCTCTGTAGCAAACTTTGAGATTATACTATACTTGTACACTTCCTTTATATTTAAAGGAAGAATTCCCTTATGCCTGTAGAATTTCAAGGCTTTTAACCCTTTGTAACTAGATGAAAATTTGTTTGGCTTCAAGCTCTAGGAGTTACTAAATCGTTTAATTCTCCTTTTCATACGTCCGAAAAGAGAAAAAACATGTATTATTATATAGAAAATAATTATTATAGAAAACAAGCTTTTAAAACTATTTTCGAAATCGTTTAGAAAAATAACTTTTGAAATTCTTTTATTATAGATAATGTATAAATTTAATAGCTTTATATTAATTATGAATATTGTAAAATATTTATTTCAGAAGTTAAAAAAAAGAATCTACCGAAAACGGTTAAGAAAGCACCTGCAAAGAAACGACAAAAATTAACAAAAATTCAATGAAATTATTCATTAAATCATCATATGAAAATCCCATAAAAACTCAAAAAACGCAGAAAACCCCGGATTGGCCAGATCCCTGATTGCAAAGCTGAAGCAATGCTGCATGTGCTAAACTCTTGTCCAGTGCTATTTATAATTTAGGTATCTAAGTTGTGGACCCGAAGGTCATACTCGTGGTGATCGATGTCACATCACTCGTGGTGACCGAAGTCCAATAACTCATGGTGACCGAAGTCACATAACTCGTGGTGACTGAGGTCACATAACTCAGATGACCTGAAGGTCTATAGCACTGACATACTCGTGTATGTGTCACAAATTATCGAAAAGGAACCCAAAAAGTGTTAACATGCGTCTCATACCACACGTTCGCACTAAACGGTTTACTAACCACTAGTTAATTCCACATTATAAAAATAAAATCAAAAACCTTAGAAATATTAGAATACTCATATATCTTACCTTGTATCATCGGCAAGTGCAAATAAATCTCATAATGATTTCTCATAACCCATAATTCTTGAAAAGGGAAATCTCAGTTATCAACTCAAAACAATATTCTCAAGAGGTTTCGATCGTACAGTTCCAAAATTAATCGAAAAAATAAACTCACGTGTCCCTCCAATTCAAAGTTTGACAGCACGTTGCTATAGGCTATAGAGGTTGGAATGACCTGAAATTTAACATGCATAAACTTCAACAACTATATTTTAAACTGTAAAAAGAATCACACAATTTAGACAAAGTATGAAAAAGTTATGATGTTTCAAAGTTGAACCCAAACAGTGAAATCTGGCTGCAAGTCCAACTTTGAGCGATCTATCTCTCTCATTTCTTATCCGATATATCTGATGTTATTCAGAAGTGTAAGTCTGAATCCCATGATGATATTGAGATGAGGGATTTCAACATCGATATTCATGGGTGTCTTCGAAAGAAGTACCATCTAGTCACGCCTTCTATTCCAGAACTTAGGCGGGACATTTTAGCTGAATGTCACTGTTCTAAGTATACTATCCATCCAGGCAGCAGCAAGATGTATGATGATATGCACCGGTTATATTACTGGGAAGGCATGAAGTGAGATATAGCAAGTTATGTAAGCAATTGCAAGACTTGTCAGCTTATTAAGGCCTCTTGAATTCTCAGTGGGCGACCTTGTTTATATTCGAGCTTCTCCTCTGAAAGGAGAGGTATGCTTTAGCCAGACCGAGAAATTGGCACCATGCTATATTGGGCCATTTCCAATTTTAGAGTGTATCGCTCCGGTTGCTTATCTTATAGCACTTCCCGATTAGTTTTCTAGAGTTTACGACGTATTCCACATCACTCAGTTGAAGAAGTATCTACGAGATCCAGATTCTATGCTTAATTCTCGTGCTTTAGAGAAGTTTGAGGTTTCTCCAGATCTATCTTATGTAAAGCATCCTGTGAGAGTTCTTGCTTCAGAGACTAGACGTCTTCAAAAAAAGAGTGTTCTGCTCGTGAAGATTCAATGGTCTGATAATCCCAATGACTGCACTTGGGAAACCAGAGAATTCATTGAGCGATTGTATCCTGATTTCTTATCTTCCCACTCTGAAGGTAAGAATTTTCCACTTCAAGTTATCAAATTTCCTTTGTTTGATGAAATAAGTTGTGTTGAATATAGTTTTCCTCTAGAAATTGCAAGGACGTAATTTTTATAAGGGAGAGTCTTTAACAACCCTGGTATTAATGATTACCTATGATATTAAATTATAACTAACGTTCCAGTATACTATCCATCCACGCAGCAGCAAGATGCATGCTGATATGCGCTGCTTATATAATTGTGACGCCCTACCTTGAGACCCACATTAACAAAGAGAATTACATAGTAATTATGTCTGCTACTGCAGAGAATACGGCTGTTAAGGGCGACCATCATAGTCTTGCTTAGATAAGAGCTAAATATGTCGGTTTTGGAACATTTTTTTTATGAAACGATTTCATCTTTTATTTTAATAAAATACATATTTCTCCTTTTATACTCAATAAACGGCTAATATTGGCAATAATTACCAATATTATTACATTGACTAAATTAAAATCCAATAAAAGATTATTTTCACTCCTCTCCTCCCTGCAAATCCGCATTTGCACGCATGTGTAGCGACTTCACCCACCTTGGAGGCAAGCCGTTCAAAGGCTCTATGACAGTTCTTGAGGTTCAGGTTTGGCTCCGTACTTGCGAGCGCATCTTCACTCGCATGGAGATATCCAATCATCATTGAGTTCTTATGGCATCGAGTATGCTACAAGAACGGGCTTTAGACTGGTATGAGCTCCTTGTTACAGAGATGGATGAGTCCACCCTCACTTGGCAACATTTTAGAGACTGTTTTGAGCTCAAGGTCGTGCTAGAATCCGAGAAGGCTTTTCTTGCCCGTCACTTCCTCGATTTGAAGCAGAGAAAATCCTCCATATCTGATTATGTTTCATCCTTCGAGTCTCTATCAAAGTATGGGCTTGAGTTCATCAGCACAACACACAAAAAGGATCTTAAGTTCGTATCTAGACTTAAGAAGTATTTGAAGAAATCTCTCATGCTTTAGCTTAAACTCTCATTCGAGGAGCTTGTGGATTCTGCACTTCACCTCGAAGCCATCGAAAAGGAAAAGGATAGCAAAGATGAGGCTGAGGTTCGAAAGAACCCATACAAGAAGAAATTCCCTTTTCAGTGATCCAAGTCCTTTCCTCCTAAGAAAAAGAAGAAGCAAGGCAATTCTAGTTCTCATCCTCGTGTCACATTACATTCAACAAAGGTCTTAGCTTGCTTCAACTGTGATTCTCGAGACCATCTAGCTCGCAAGTGTCCTCATCCTCGCAAGTGTCACTATTGCAAGTAAGAGGGACACATGATTTCTACTTGCCTTAAGAAGAAAAAGGATGACACACACAAATCAAGCGATCGTATCCTGATTTCTTATCTTCCCACTCCGAAGGTAAGAATTTTCCACTTCAAATTATCAAATTTCCTTTTTTTGATGAAATAAATTGTGTTGAATGTAGATTTCCTCTAGAAATTGCGAGGACGCAATTTTTATAAGGGGAGGAGTCTGTAACAACCCTGGTATTGGTGATTACCTATGATATTAAATTATAACGTTGGTTATAATTTAATATTGAAAATAAAATGGAGAAAATAAATTTGATTTAAATTGTTTATTTCAAATCATCGCATGAAGAAGTCATGTCAAAATCAACTTATTTCAAATCGATTTTAACTGAATTTAATTTAGTTGATTTCTAGGCGTTTCGAGCCCGTGCGGTCAAATGACAAGTCTAATCGCAACGAAACTTGAAATCCTACAATAACTCGTCGTTACGGATCCGATGAACTTGTTTCATCGAAATCCGAATCAGTGGCTAAAATGACTAATTTCACATTAATTAAATAAATCAATATTAAATTAATTAATCACCTTTCAATTTCAAATTTAACGATTTACAATTTCTATCACCTCAGGTCACTTAGTAATTTAAAAATCCTATAAAACTAATTTCTATATCAATTCAAAGTTAATTATCTTACCAATTACCATGTTTAATTTCAATTGTAATTAAATATAATTATTTATAATCAATTCCAACAAAAATGATTTGATTCAATTCCAATAAATTGGAAAATTTTGATTTTCATTCTTTTATTCAACCAATTATTATATTATGAATAAAGTTAACATTAGTTCCAATTATTACCTAAATTTACATTAACATAATATTAAATCAGATTTATTACAATTGAATTTGAATTTAACAAATAAATATGTAACATATAATAGTTTGTCACTAATTAAATTTTATTCACATTAATAACTTTATTACTTTAACCAAATGTTATAATTACTTTCCCAACACTAATATCCAATTACCTTAAATTATATATTATCTCACAAATTAATTCATATTTACATTTGTTTCCTTATATTAAATTTATAACCAAGTCATAACATTTTCATTATTTCCGTTGATTGAAATTCCATTAAAGCTGTTAATAACTAACTTAAATTAACAATATAATGTTTCATTCTAGTTATTATTTCATTAATAATTCACCAATTTTTTTATTTCCTTCAATGTTAAATCACAAAATCTTATTAAATTAACAATTTTTAATTATCGAAAATTACGAGTCGTTACATTCTTCCCCACTTAAAACTTTTCGTCCCCGAAAAGGAAAATGGAGGGAAAAGAAAGAATTAGGAAATCAACATATCTTATTCAAAGTATTAAATTTATAAACAATAAATTTACAAAATTAAATAATTTAAATAAAATATATCAATTTATAACAATTAACTCCCTTTTCTCAAATTAATAAAGTTTGAAAAACATTTCACAAAATATTCTAAGTCCAAAAATTTCGGTAGAGTCTCCTTTGTGCGGAGAGGTATGGAAATAATAATAATATCAAAAATAACAATATATATCATAATTTTCCAAAATAATATATCCCAATAGTGGGAAAACAATATAATATTTCTATGAAACCGTAATCTGAGAACGTACCTATTTGTTGGGCAGATAACGCTTATTTTATGAAACCCAAAGCAGTAGTAATTGCTTCCATAACCTGTATTTCACTTATATAATCTAGATGGGATAATAATTGTATAAGAGAAATATTTATATTTCTTCAATTTATAACAAACAAAACATAACAATATTCAATTTCAAAAACATACAACAAGTACTTGAAATAGAACCATACAACCATCACATGAAATCAAAATAATCAACCATCCATCCATAGCAATCAAATAAATGATTTTGTTCAGGTTTATACACCTTAAATCATATAGAATGACAAATAAACTATTAAGTGTACCATCTACTCAACAGTCTTAGATAAAACTCAACAGATTATTCATACATCCAAACAATTTATAGTATCCTTGCCCAAACAATCCATAAACCAAGCAAACAACAATTTCCAAACATTATTTAAGTTTATTCTATTTAATTTCCTTTTTATATCATTTACTGCTCACCATTTTCATTCATAGCATGATTATTTATATAGTTTACCTTTATTTCTTACAAAGTTAAATTTTCGTTTATTTATTTATATATTGTTATTTACATTTTCTTACACATATGACTCATATACAACTGTTTAAGCATATGTAAATCAATTCTTAAAATACTACATAGATTTCCTTTTAAATGAATTCAGATTCATCCATTTAGTGTTTAATTTCATTTGTTTTCATTCATTTCTTACAAAAATTCATTTTCTTTCTTTTCATTTATTCATATAATGTCAAAAAAATTCATTGCTTTACATTCATTTCTTACATAAATTATATCCATTAAATTGATTATAAAATCAATGAATTCATTATTTAGGTTTTACATACATTTTATTGCGGTTTAGTACACATTTATAAACTTATTGTAACATTCCTAGTTTTTAGGCCAAAATTAATTTAGCAATTAATTTGATTTTTGGATTAAATTAAGAATTAATTGGTAATTGATATAAAGTTTTGGGTTAAATTGTGAACTAATTTGAATATTCGGGAATAAATATATATAAGTAGATTGTGAAAGTAAATTCGGATTGGAAATATAAGAATAAAAAATAAAATATATTGTAAATAGAATTTTGGGTTGAAATTCAAAAAAATAAGTATTTTATAAAAAATTAATTATATTTAAGAGTTATATTTTGGAAAATATTATATATGTATATCATTAGAATTGTAAATATAATATGATATTAAAACAAGGTTTAATAAAAGTTTTAAAATATACATATCTTTTGGAAATTAATAAGAAACATATATATGAATAAAATTGGTTTTGTAAATATATAAGTAAGATTTAATTAAAGATTTAAAATGCTTTTCTTATATATTAAAAATAAATATAGGTAGCAAATAATATATACATGAATTTGTAAGTAAATTCTAAACAAGGGTTTGAAAAACAATTTTTAAATTAAATTAAGAAAAGGTTTAAACATAAAATCTTTGTTTGTGGCATTTGTAAACAATAAGATTATGTAATTGAAAAATGTTAGATTAGTGGCAACATTAATTACAAGTGTTAGCAAATAATACAAGTGTCATTAATTTTTCTCAGTTTCAATTAAAATTTTATAAGAATATATATTGAAGAGTAAAACCAGGTTTCAATATTCTTTCATCCTACTGAAATTCAAAACTGAAAACCAAAATCATCTCAATATCAAAACCTGATCAAAAATCAAAAGTAAAAGCTGAAAACAAAATAAAACCTAGGAAAGAAAGTAAAACCAAAATAAAAAACAATGTCAATGTTTAAAGTTTCAACCTGGAAAACCAAAATTCAAAGCAATTCAACATCAAGCTTCAGATTCAAATTCAATCAAAGATCAGGCAGAAGTAAATGCATATTCAACTTAATTCCAAATCAGAAACAACAAGCAAGGTTTCAGATTAAAAACAAAAACCAAAGTTCCAGATTTTATAAAACTGTCCTCTGTTCAAAAAAAATAAAGTGAGAAAACTCTTCAACCTGTATATATAAATTTGTTTGCATGTGGTTAATATTGAGTAATGACTTGGAATTGAGTTTATATGAATGATAATGTGTTCCCATTTGGGTATATATAAAGTTATGTGTGTATATACAGGTCTGTGCATGTGATTATATCATCTCTGATATAAGTTAACAGATTTTAAGAATTAGAATAAATTCAAATTCCTCTTTCCCTAGTCTCTGTTAGAATTTGATATATAAATAAAAAATGTTTGTAACAACTAGATTTAATTTTAAAATTTGTCTCAGGTGGAAATATGTAGTAAATAACATGGAAATTAAAATTTTACAATAAATATATATAATATCAGAAAAATCAAAGGTTTCAATTTCAAGTTTTGGTTATATGAAGTCGCATGTGGAAATGATGAATTTAGGTAATAATTTCAAGATTTTTAGTCTATTAATTAGTGTGAATTGTTGAGTTGAACGGAATTGAAAAAAAAAATTCCCGATGACCAACGAACGATTGAACCTCGGGCTTGATGCCAGAGGAGGATGATGTGACGTAGATCGAAGGAAAAATGGTTTGAAATTTTCTAGATGATCAAATTGACTTGGGTTCGACGAAATAGGGTTTAAGGGCATGGTTTTATCGACGTTATTCTCGAATTGATTTTTTGGTCAATAGTGGATTGCGGTGGACCGGACTGGGGGAAACGACGCATAGTAATGTGGCGAAGCTTGGGTCGTGGTCACGTGGCATCAGGTGGTGGAGATGATCGAAGCGAGGCGTTTTGGGGGGTCGGCTTTGTTCCAGTTTTGAGTCGAAGTCGTTCGATTTTGATCGACGATGAAATCGTGTGATCTGGGTGCTCATAATGCTCATGGGTGTCTTCGGTGGTTTGTTGAGGGAATCGACGATGATCGTAGGTGACGGGTTTGGGCGTACATGTGCACGATATGTCCGTTGTATCTGATTTTGGGTTTAAGGATTTGGGGAAGGAAGGTTACTTGGGTGCAACACAAGATGTTGTGTGATTTTCTCGAAGAAACTCGCGTTTTTACTCGGGGAAAGTGAAAAGAAAGGGGAATTCGAAGACAAGCTCGGGAAATTTAGAATATGGCTTGGGTTTTACTGGAGTTAGTTTTAGTTTTAGGATATAACAGTTTTAAAGTTTTAAAACCAAACAAGTTTTAAAAAGTTAATCAAGTTTTAACAAATTTTGTTAAACTAATTCTTTTATACAATATGTGTTTATTTTTGTATTAATTATAGATTTTAAATAAAAATTATTTTAAAATTTATTAAGTTTAAAAGTTTTTTAAATTATATATATATACATAACCTTTGTTTCTAAAAATTTATTTTTAATAAACTTAATAATATTAAGAAGTTAAATAATAAAAGATGTTTTAGTTGTTAATTAACTTTTAAAATCTAAGTTAAATTTATTGTATTAATGAAAGTTAATTACTTGAGGCAATTAATTACTTAAATATAATTACTTAATAAAATTAATTAAGGATAATTAATTAATGTGATTGATTAACTAAGGTAATTAATTTGAGGATAATTAATTAAAGGTTATTTAATTAATGAAAATGATTAAGGATAATTACTTATTATAATTAACTAAATGGTAAGTAATTAAGAGCTAATTAATTAATGTGATTAATTAAAGGATAATTAAATAATTAGGGGTTAATTATTTAATGATTAAAGGTTGATTAATTTATTAATTAAGGTTTCTTAATTAATAATTAAAGGTTAATTAATTTATAAATAATTAAAGGTTAATTAATGATTAAGGTTTGAAATTAATTAATATAAATTAACCAGGATTAGTTGTTTATTCATAAGTAATTAATCTGATTTAAATTAATCAAATAATTAATTGATCTTACTTATGGATGTTTGGATTCTATTAAATGTTGAATTGTTTGATATCCCTGATGTGTGATGCCCTGTTTTGATTTGAGCTGTGATGAATTTAATTTATTTATCTGTGACGAATGTAATTTATTTTCCTATGATAAATTTATATTATTTATCTATGAATCTGTAAATAAAGATAAGCGTTATAGAATTATACTGCTTATCGATATTGCTGTGTTTGGATTATGATGATTGATGTTGTTGCACTATTGTGTAAAACCCCTGGACTACACTATATACACAAAAATATGGATTGCGCAAGGAAATTGGTTAGGTCATAGATATTCGAATTTAATTCAAATAATGAAATGGTTTTAAAAGATGAATTTTGAATCCAAATGGTTTTGGAAATGGAATTGGGTTGAATATGAAAAGCTTTTGAAAGGAAGTTTTGAAGTTTCAATTTAGTTTGAATATAATATATCTTGTTTAAGTTTTGAATTGTTTTGGAAATTTGGTTTGAAAGGTTTATACAAGTTATATAATATATATATATGGATTTTGAAACCATCTTTAAAGTAATTTAAAAATATTAATTTGGGAATTTATATTTAACCCAAGTTTATACTTTGAAGGAAATAATTTATGCATATTTGATCGGATTTTTCAAAAACGGAAACTCTTTGTTTTCAAATGATAATGGCCTTCAAATAAAGAAAGGATTTCCAATTTTTGTTGAAAGGGTTTCAAATTTGAAATGGAATTGTTTTGAAAGCTATGAATGAATCTTTGTGAAAGATTGTTGAACTTGGTTTTGAAATTAAAGAGAATCTTAAATGTGTATCTTTTGTATAAAAGATTTGAAATGGAATTGTTTTTTAAAGCTTTGAATCTTTGGAAATGGTTTTGAAAGCTATGAATTAAGTCTTTGATTTAAAGATTGGATGGGTTAATCCAATTTGAAAGGGAAAGTGTTTTGAAAGGCTATGAATGAATCTTTGTGAAAGATTTGTGAACTTTGTGAAATGAACCTTTTTGTTTAAAAGATTGGAAGTGGTAATTTGTTTAAACCATTTGAAGAAAGGTTTTGGGCTTTAAGTTGTGACTTAACTAAGATCCCATATATCCATATGTTTTTTTAATGAAGCGCTCATTATTCGGTTTAGCCGGGAGTGGACTTTGTGTCATATAACCCATTCTGAATAATGATATGACATTATGGATTGCACTTGAAGACGGTGGTGACGACCAGGTATTTTCGAAAATGAATGTATTACCTGTCGAATGTCTCTACACCGGCTGATCCCCGGTAAAGAGATTTATATTACCCTTTGTGATGGGGAGTCCGGACGTGATTAGGGATTATCAGGATTTGCAAGGACTTCTTTTGAAGTGCCTTCGGTTCTGTTTGAACCCAGAACAGACTTGTATGGATGTGTGTCTAACATTGCACATTGAGATGTAAAGCCGGTTTCTATCAAATACATTTCTGTTTGGTGGCGGAGAATTTATTCTCTTAGCTTAACACCCTTCTCTTAGACGTACGAGATTAGAGGTTATGTAGTTGATGGTTACTAGTGATACATTTTCAATTTGGTAATGTGGCATATGAAGCGCTGCTGATCATGTATTGATCGAAGCAAGGCTTTTGTGAAAAGCATAGCTTTGTGGATGAGACTTCGTCGAGCCTCACAACCCAGAAATGATCGAAACAAGAATGTTGCGACAAGGTTTTTAGGGGTCATGCCTCTAGGGTACTTCCATTTCCTTCTGGATAAAAAGTGATATCATGGTATGGAGCCTAGATATTTAGCTGTGTGGTTGTTGCTATTTGTTGGTGAATCCTGGGATAAAGG
This sequence comes from Allium cepa, assembly GCA_030765085.1. Lineage (NCBI taxonomy): Eukaryota > Viridiplantae > Streptophyta > Magnoliopsida > Asparagales > Amaryllidaceae > Allium > Allium cepa. The sequence goes on from CM060946.1 coordinate 274,634,888, forward strand.
TCGGTAACGACCGAGGATGGCTTACTTGTAGGTGTTACCTAGTTACAGACGTAACCCAGCCTTGTGTTGGCAGAGATCCGGTTTGGTTCTTGGAGCTTCCCTCCAGAGGCATTCCATTCGGTGAGGAAGTTCCTTAGCCTGACCATTGTTGGAAATCCAATCATCCAATACGCGCCTTGTACGATTTTAGTTGTAGAACCTTCCATTTAACATGGTAGCTATAGTAGGCATACTATAATGATATGTATGCTGGCTAAGATTAATATTATACTTGCAAATGTTTTTTGCACTATGCACTAATAATAATATCAAATGGTTTCTGCGTATCAACATGTTTGACTATCATAAGGAAAACTCTCCCCCAAGTGTGCGATTGCATTGTATGTGTGCCGGGAGGCCTTATGATAGTTTCGTTTTCCAAAAAGCATTGCGGATTTCTTTAAATTCCTTTGTTTGGCTTTTCTTAAAAATAAATTGTTTTTGTTTACTCACACCAGTCCCATGACAAACCTGGAGTTTATTGTTCCCTTTCTAAACTATGGGTGCCCACAATTTTCCACTCGGGCAGTCTAGAGTTAGATTTTTAGATATTTAGCTAGTAGATGTAGATTCGGTAGCTTTCAGCCTTCTGTTGGAAGTTTTTTAAGTCTTTGGTCTTTGGAGTCATTAGAGTTTGGCGATCGCATCGATGACTGACCTTGCTTAGTTAACGTGATGATGGTGGTTCGAGTTTGTGGCTTGGATATAACTGCTTTTGGATTGAAGATCTTTTGGGGCATTGGATTGGAATGCAGTTTTGGGTTCTTTCTTTCTCTCTTGGAGATCATGTTTGAGTTATCTCTTCCATTGTTACCTTTTCCGCTGTTATGTATTGTCTCTGATATTGTTGTAACCATATTGTGTCAACTATTTTATATCAATGATATTATTCATTTTCTTCCGCTGTGTTGTTGTACTTAATGTGTTATAAGCTCCGGCGAATCAGATACGAACGTTTGAATCTGCGGCATTCGAATATGGGTGATGTATTCGAATGTCGATTTTCAAACGTGAAAATCTGGGCTGTCACATTTGGTATCAGAGCTGAAGGTTGAACTTTAGCTTTTGGAGTATAATACATTCGGTAGCTCATTAGAGATAGGGATTAAAATGCCCAAGAATGAGAATATCCCTAAGATATCTGTCTGTATGCCTTAGTAAATTCTTTTACTATCCACTGATAGTGAGTATGAGTGCAAGAAGAGGTGAGAGAGGGGACAGGGAAGTACCACTACAAATGATCAATGCCCTGTAACAACAAGGAAACAATTCTTCTCAATCTCCTTTGATCCGATATCAATTCTTCGATGGCTTCTTGGCAGCTACAGAAGAAGCTTTGGTGTGGTGATCGCCCAACGAATTGTGTAGATAAGTTCCTATTTCATAGTCTAATCATCAATTTCTTATCAATCTTTTCATTTTAACTTTAATAAATTTGAAATTTATTTGAAATAAATTGGTTAACAAAATATGAAGATAGATTAATTTATATCGATACAACGATTTCAATAAAACTAAATTTGAAATTCTATTTAATTTCTTATGAGGATCAAAGTTTGAAGAGGGACAAGCTGGTGTAAACTTTGGGGTATTCCGACTTGAGTTTGGAATCCATACCTAGTATTTGAGAATTGTGGAAGATTGAGTCTATTTGTCTATTCTTTGGGATCCAGATATATTCTACGAACGGTTAGTTATCCCTTCGAACTAACCAATTCCCCTGCATATTTCGTAGATCTGGATGACCCGAGTATCTTATGGAGTGTAGAATGAGTTTGTTCTTGTATCTATTGATGATATTCTGATTTGGTAAGCCAAATATAGAATAGATATTCAGTTTGACCTGGAAAACTGTTTCTCTATCTTTGTATATCCATCTTTGTTTGCCTCCCTGTCTTGCAAATTTCGGGGACGAAATTTTCTTAAGAGGGAAATCTGTAACATTCCTGTTTTTTAGGCCAAAATTAATTTAGCAATTAATTTAATTTTTGGATTAAATTAAGAATTAATTGGTAATTGATATAAAATTTTGGGTTAAATTGTGAATTAATTTGAATATTTAGGAATAATCATATATATAAGTAGATTGTGAAAGTAAATTGGATTGGAAATGTAAGAATAAAAATAAAATATATTGTAAATAGAATTTTGGGTTGAAATTCAGAAAAATAAGAATTTTATAAAAAAATATAAGATTTAAGAGTCATATTCTGGAAAATATTATATATGTATATAATAAAAATTATAAATATAATATAATATTAAAACAAGGTTTAATAAAAGTTTTAAAATATACATATCTTTTGGAAATTAATAAGTTATACATATCTTTTGGAAATTAATAAGAAAACATATATACGAATAAAATTGGTTTTGTAAATATACAAGTAAGATTTAATTAAAGATTTAAAATGCTTTTCATATATATAGTTAGTAAATAATATATATATATATATATATATTTGTAAGTAAATTCTAAACAAGGGTTTAAAACATAATTTTTAAATTAAATTAAGCAAAGGATTTAAGCATAAAATCTTTGTTTGTGATATCTGTAAAACAATAAGATTATGTAATTAACAAATGTAAGATTAGTGGCAACATTAATTTACAAGTGTTAGCAAATAATACAAATGGCATTAATTTTTCTCAATTTGAATTGAATCTTTATAAAAATATATATTGAAGAGTAAAACAAGGTTTCAATATTCTTTCATCTTCAAACTGAAATTCAAAACTGAAAACCAAAATCATCTCATTATCAAAACCAGATCAAAAATCAAAAGTAAAACCTGAAAACAAAATAAAACCTAGGAAAGAAAGTAAAACCAAAATAAAAAACAATTTTAATGTTTGAATTTCAACCTGGAAAACCAAAATTCAAAGCAATTCAACATCAAGCTTCAGATTCAAATTCAATCAAAGATCAGGCAGAAGTAAATGCAGATTCAACTTAATTCCAAATCTAAAACAACAAGCAAGATTTCAGATTAGAAACAAAAACCAAAGTTCCAGATTTTATAAAACTGTCCTTTATTCAAAAGAAAATCAGGTGAGCAAACTCTTCAAGCTGTGTATATAAATTTGTTTGCATATGATTAATATTGAGTAATGACTTGGAATTGAGTTTATATGAATGGTGATGTGTTTTCATGTAGCTATATATAAAGTTGTATGTGTATATACAGGTCTCTGCATATGAATATATCATCTCTGTTATAAGTTAACAGATTTTAAGAATTAGAATAAATTCAAATTCCTCTTTCCCTAGTCTCTATTAGAATCGGAGATATAAATAAAAAATGATAGTAACAACTAGATTTAATTTTCAAAATGTGTTTCAGGTAGAAATATGTAGTAAATACCTTGGAAATTAAATTTTTACAGTAAATATATATAATCTCAGAAAAATCAAAGGTTTCAATGTCAAGTTTTGGTTATATGAATTCGCATGTGGAAATGATGAATTTAGGTAATAATTCCAAGATTTTTAGTCTATTAATTCGTGCGAGTTGTTGAGTCGAATGGAATTGAAAAAAATATAAACTTTCGATGACCAACGAACGATTGAACCTCGGGATTGATGTCAGAGGAGGATGATGTGACGTAGATCGATGGTAAAATTGCACGAAATCTTCCAGATGATTAAATAGACTTGGGTTCGAAAAAATAGGGTTTGAGGGCATGGTTTTATCGACGTTATTCTCAAATCGATTTTGTGGTCAATCCTGGACCGCGGTGGACTGGACTGGGGGAAAACGACGCATAGTAGTGTGGTGAAGCTTAGGTCGTGGTCACATGGCATCAGGTGGTCGAGATGATCGAAGCGAGGCATTTTGGAGGGTCGGCTTTGTTCCAGTTTTGAGTCGAAGTCGTTCGATTTTGATCGATGATGAAATCGTGTGATCTGGGTGCTCAAGAGGCTCATGGGTGTCTTCAGCGGTTTGTTGAGGGAATCGGTGATGATCAGAGGTGACGGGTTTGGGCGTACACATGCACAATATGTTCGTTTTATCTTATTTTGGGTTTAAGGATTTGGGGAAGGAAGGTTACTCGGGTGCAACGCATGATTGTTGCATGATTTTCTCGAAGAAACTCGTGTTTTTACTCCGGGAAAGTGAAAATAAAGGGGAACTCGAAGACAAGCTCAGGAAATTTAGAATATGGCTCGGGTTTCACTCGAGTTAGTTTTGGTTATGGGATATAACATTTTTAAAGTTTTAAAATCAAACAAGTTTTAAAAAGTTAATCAAGTTTTAACAGATTTTGTTAAACTAATTCTTTTATACAATATGTGTTTATTTTTTTATTAATTAAAGGTTTTAATATAAATTATTTTAAAAAAATTTAAGTTTAAGGTTTTTTTAATTATATATACACACACACATAATCTTTGTTTCTAAAAAATTATTTTAAATAAACCTAATAATATTAAGAAGTTAACTAATAAAAGATATTTTAGTTGTTAATTAACTTTTAAAATCTAAGTTAATTTTATTTTATTAATGAAAATTAATTACATGAGGTAATTAATTACTTAAAGATAATTACTTAATGAAATTAATTAAGGATAATTGATTAATGTGATTGATTAATTAAGGTAATTAATTTGAGGATAATTAATTAAAGGTTATTTAATTAATGAAAATAATTAAGGATAATCACTTATTATAATTAATTAAAGATAATTAATTAAATGGTAATTAATTAAGGGCTAATTAATTAATGTGATTAATTAAAGGATAATTAAATAATTAGGGGTTAATTATTTAATGATTAAGGGTTGATTAATTTATTAATTAAGGTTGATTAATTAATAATTAAAGGTTAATTAATTTATAAATAATTAAAGGTTAATTAATGATTAAGGTTTGAAATTCATTAATATTACTTAACCAGGATTTGTAGTATATTCATCAGTAATTAATCTGATTTAATTAATCATATAATCAATTTATCTTACTTTTGGATGTTTGGATTCTATTGAATGTTGAATTGTTTGATATCCCTGATTTGTGATGCTCTATTTTGATTTAAGCTATGATGAATGTAATTTATTTATCTACGACAAATGTAATTTATTTATCTGTGATAAATTTATATTATTTATCTATGAATCTGTAAATGAAGATAAGTGTTATAGGATTATACCGCTTATCGATATTGCTGTGTTTGGATTGTGATGATTGATGATATTGCACTATTGCGTAAAACCCCTTGACTACACCAAATACACACAAATATGGATTGCGCGAGGAAATTGGTTAAGTCACGGATATTCGAATTTAATTCAAATAATGAAATGGTTTTAAAAGATGAATTTTGAATCCAAATGGTTTTGGAAATGGAATTGGGTTGAATATGAAAAGTTTTTGAAAGGAAATTTGAAATTTAAATTTAGTTTGAATATACTATATCTTGTTTAAGTTTTGAAATTGTTTTGGAAATTTGGTTTGAAAGGTTTATTCAAGTTATAATATATATATATATATGAATTTTAAAACCATCTTTAAAGTAATTTAAAAATATTATTTTGGAAATTTATATTTAAACCAAGTTTATACTTTAAAGGATATAACTTGTGCATATTTGATCGGATTTTTCCAAAATGGAAACTCTTTGTTTTTAAATGATAATGGCTTTCAGATAAAGAAAGGATTTCTAATTTTTGTTGAAAGGGTTACAAATTTTAAATGGAATTGTTTTGAAAGCTATGAATGAATCTTTGTGAAAGATTGTTGAACTTGGTTCTGAAATTGAAGAGAATCTTAAAGATGTATCTTTTGTATAAAAGATTTGAAATGCAATTGTTTTTGAAAGCTATGAATCTTTGGAAATGATTTTGAAAGCTATGAATTAAGTCTATGATTTAAAGATTGGATGAGTTAAACCAATTTGAAAGGGAAAGTGTTTTGAAAGCTATGAATGAATCTTTGTGAAAGATTGGTGAACTTTGTGAAATGAATCTTTTTGTTTAGAAGATTAGAAATGGTAACTTGTTTAAACCATTTAAAGAAAGGTTTTGGGCTTTAAGTTGTGACTTAACTAAGATCCCATATATCCATATGTTTTTTAATGAAGCGCTCATTATTCGGTTTAGCCAGGAGAGGACTTTGTGTCATATAACCCATTCCGAATAATAATACGACATTATGGATTGCATTTGAAGACGGTGGTGAAGATTGGATATTTTCGAAAACGAAAGGATTACCTGTCGAATGTCTCTGCACCGGATGATCCTCGGTATAGAAATTTATGTTACCCTTTCTGATGGGGAGTCTGGACGTGATTAGGGATTATCCGGATTTGCAAGGGCTTCTTTCGAAGTACCTTCGGTTCTGTTCGAACCCGAAACAGACTTTTATGGACGTGTGTCTGACATTACAATTTGAGATGTAAAGCTAGTTTCTATCAAAAACATTTCTATTTGGTGGCGGAGAATTTATTCTCTTAACTTAACACCCTTCTCTGAGACGTATGAGCTCAGAGGTTATGTAGTTGATGGTTACTAGTGACACATTCCCAATTTGGTAATGTGGCATACGAAGTGCTGCTGATCATGTGTTGATCGAAGCATGGCTTTTGTGAAAAGCATAGCTTTGTGGACGAGACTTCATCGAGCCTCACAACCCAAAAATGGTCAAAACGGGAATGTTGCAGCAAGGTTTTTAGGGGTCGTGTCCCTAGGGTATGTCCATTTCCTTCTGGATAAAAAGTGATATCATGGTATGGAGCTCAGATATTTAACTTGTGGTTGTTGCTATTTGTTGGTGAATCCCGAGATAAAGGTCGATAAGACCGGGGATGGCTTACTTGTAGGTGTTACCTAGTTACAGAGGTAACCTGGCCTTGTGCTGGCAGAGATCCGGTTTATTTCTTGGAGGCGTCCCTCCAGAGGCGTTCCATTTGGTGAGGAAATTCCTTAGCCTGACCATTGTTGGAAATCCAATCATCATGTACGTGCCTTGTACGGTTTTAGTTGTAGAGCCCACCATTTAACATGGTAGCTATAGTAGGCATACTATAAGGGTATGTATGCTGGCTAAGTTTAATATTATATTTACAAATGTTTTCTGCACTATGCACTAATAGTAATATCAAATGATTTACGTGTATCAAGCATGTTTGACTATCATAAGGAGAAATCTCCCCCAAGTGTGCGATTGCATTGTGTGTGTGTGCCGGAAGGCCTTATGGTAGTTTCATTTTCCAAGAAGCATTGCGAATTTCTTTTAAATTCTTTTGTTTGGCTTTTGTTAAAGATAAACTATTTTTGTTTGCTCATACCAGTCCCATGACAGACCTGGAGTTTATTGTTCCCTTTTTAAACTCTGGATGTCCACAATTTTCCACACGGGTAGTCCAGAGTTAGATTTTCAGAAAATCAGCTAGTAGATGTAGATTCGGTAGCTTTCAGCCTTCTGTTGGAAGTTTTTAAGTCTTTGGCCTTTGGAGTCATTGGAGTTTGGCGATCCCATCGATGACCGACCTTGCTTAGTAAACGTGATGATGGTGGTTCGAGCTTGTGGCTTGGATATAATTGCTTTTGGATTGGAGATCTTTTGGAGCATTGGATTGGAATGCATTTTAGACTCTTTCGTTCTCTCTTGGAGATCATGTTGGAGTTATCTCTTCCATTGTTATCTTTTCCGCTGTTATGTATTGTCTTTGATATTGTTGTAACCATATTGTATCAACTGTTTTATATCAATGATATTATTCATTTTCTTCCGCTATGTTGTACTTAATATGTTATAAGCTCCGGTGAATCGGATTCGAACGTTTGAATCTACGGCGTTCGAATACGTGTGAAGTGTGGATGTCGATTTTCGAACGCGAAAATCCGAATCGTCACACTTATACTTGGTTCCCATTATATATTAATATTCCTTAATGTAGAAGTTCATACTTTAGCTTCTTACTTTTTAATTTACATTTATCCTTTCTTGTATAATGTCAATGAATATTAAATCCAATTTCTAAATCATTTCAACCTTTCCAAAGTTATAGTCATTTAATTTAGTATAGTATTCATTTTATTCTTTACTTCAACTATAAATAGCTTCAAACATTAACTTAAGTTTATAATCATTTATTTATAATATTCACATTCAATTCAATTACTTAGCATATCAATTAATTTACTTAAGTTTATAATCCTTTTACTTACAGTACTTACCTTTTTATTACATTTTATTAGTAACCTTTCTATTATAACTTAAGTAATAACAAAAATAATGTCATAGTTCTTATTTATAAAAGTAATTTTTATTGAACACGTTCATCACTTAAGTTTTACTTGTATAATATTCTATTACATATCCTACTCAACATTACAGCTCTTTAAATATTTAGGTAAGTTACATATATATATACATACATACATATATATGTGTGTGTTTTTTAAGAATGCAATTGAAAGTTACACAAGTTTTTTTATTTATTTTTAAATTGGCAAAGATGTCCAATAATCATCTCATTCAGATTTTCATATTCTTTTGATTTACAGTTACAAGTTTCAATTCTTAAATTTTCATTAATAACTTGGCATTCAATTTCTCATTTTCATTTCAAAAGTTCCATTTATTGAATAGTTAAACTTTCATTTCATTACATTAATTGAAATCTCTAATTTATAGAAACTTAGAAGCTAAATGTCGGGTTCTATTTCAAATCCTATAAAATAATATATAAATATATATATTCATAGCTTTTATATATATATATCATGTGATGCCCCACCTCTATACCTACGCTAGCCAAGAACACTACGGAGTAATGCCGTCAACTATCGCGAAGAATAAGGCAGTTGAGAAGCGACCATCCATGTAATTGCTTTGTGCGAGCATCGATATGTCAGATAGTATAACATGGATTTCATTTCAAGAGGAAATCCGACATGCCAATACAAACTCAAAGCTACTACACAGTGGCTATGATATCTTCAGAAACAAATATAGAAATAAGCATAACATAAATCAGTCACAGAAGTTCATATCTCAAAGGCAGAAACAGATATGAATATTACACATAAAAGTGTATATCAGAGTAGTGGTCAAAAAAGATCCACAATATCACAAAAAGAATAGTTACAAGTGCTACACAAAAGAATAAGCATACATCAATGAGTTTATATCTCAGATTTATACAACCAAAAACTACCAATCTAAGTAGTTAGCCAAAAGTCAGGATAATAATCTCAGATGAGGAGTCAAGCAGAAGCACCTGTAACATCTCGGTCTGACCCGAGTATTATTTAATAAGAAAATAATAAACGGATCAGTCTAACTATAAATATCCGACGAAATGATATAAAATAAGAGATATGACAAACACATATGATAACCATGAAGCCATACTGTGATAAGTATGTAATTGAAAATCAACAAGAGATTAATCAATATCACAAGAATCTTCTCAAAGATAAAAAGGAATGTCATACTCTTTATTTTTATTCACTAAACCATAAATATTGACAATTATATCAATGCCAATCACAAAAGTTAATGACACACAAATTCACCAATGCACAAATATTGATAAAACTTATCAATGTAAATCATGAAAATTGGTGAAACACAAATTCTAGAAATCATCAATGGAAATCCAGAAATCACAAAAAGGGGGAGAAGAGGCCTATCACAAGATGGGAGCATGAAAACTCACCAACACGTGTATCACAAAATGGGTCGTTATCCCCATAAAAATGAGCTGGAGCTCCACCTAACAGGGTATAGTCACCCATTGCGGACTATGAGCCGAAGCTCCTCCTGATGAGCCGAAGCTCCTCCTGATGAGCCGAAGCTCCTCAAAATCGAGGTATAGTCCCCCCACGTGGATAAAGAGAGGAAAAGCTCAACATAACGGGATATTGTTCCCCACGTGGACAAAGAGACATCGCACATTGCTAGTCTAAACCATAAAACGATCATCGTCGATCATCAAAAAGTGTCAATTACAGTAAGCTAGTACTTCATGTCCCATAACCACTAGCTTAACTTAAATATTTATGAACAAATTGTAGATCTCCATTAGAAAATATGTCACAAGAGATTCAATCGAACAAGTCCAAGAATTAACTGACGAAGTAAACGCAAGCGTTCCATACCACTTGTTTTACTAAGTCGTTTAATTAGATTTCTCATATGAGTGAGGTAAAGGTTTGTATACACTAATAGATTGGAAAACGGTTTTATAAACTAGCTTTGTATTAAAAATAGAGTTTGAAATCATCTTTGTAAAAGAGTTTGATTATTTACTACTAGTATAGAAACCTTTTATTTTAAAGTGACAAATCGTAGAAATGATTATAGAAACAATCAATCACCAAAATTCACACACGAAGATGTGAATAAAATCCAAAGAAATCGATACCAAATCCATCAAAATGTATGTTCACAAAAATCCCGAAAATGAAGTAATCGAAGTCGATAATAAATGACAACAATGAATCGGAGAACCACAAATCGATAAAATTGGAGTTTCAAACAAAAATAGGCAAGAATATGCAGGTCAGTCGACTGGCTCAATGAGTTCAGTCGACTAACTGCAAGAAACAGAGACCTCATGTCTCTGTTATCTGCCTTTGGTACGCTAATTGGCTACAGCCACTCGACTGGATTCAAAGTCCAGTCGACAGACTGGAACCTAGGCAGTTTTTTTGCCTATACAAAATAACATGCAAACCCAACAAATTCGCAACCGATCGAGCAATGGCGCTAGGGATTTATGCCAATCGGCAACCCGACCCTATAGGCTCTTTGATGTATCACCAAGAACACGTTCAAACATCCATAAAAGGATTTTCATAGATTTTGCTTCCGAAGCACCAAAAGTTGGAATATATACCCAATCAATCCAAACCAAAAGCAAATGCACATGAATAAGTGTTAGGAAATCATATCCAACACCAAAGATAGATATAGACGTAGATGTGAGATAAAAATCTCACCTTTAAACCCAAAACAAATGAATGAGAAGCTTGAAGACAAGGGAAGATCAACCACACTTCAATCTCAACACAAGAAGCTTGAATCTAAGCTTAAAAGAGAAACATTTCCCAAATTAGGTTTAGGAATTTTCTGAAATCAAAGAGAGAATGAGTTGGAGAAGAAGAAGATGATACTTACCAATGCTTCTCTTTGAATTTGGAGCTAGAACTTGATTTGCAAATGAAAACTAGGGCTTAGGAATTTAATTATTTTTCTTTTCCCCCATTATTCTCTTTATAACTGAAAAACAAGGAAGAGGGAATGAATGAAGAGAAGTGGTTCGGTTTGGGGTATTAAGTTGGCTAGTGTGCTGAACCCAAACCCAAAGTGAAAAAGGTCAAATTTTTAGCTAGCTCCAAACATATCAATGTTTATACTCAAAAAGGTTGCAAACTGCATTTTGAACTCAATGGAAGTGGTCTCGAGTCCCAGTTAAACTATTTTGCAAAAAGTAGGTTTTCGGACTAAAATTCGACGAACGATGAAATATTTAAATATACAATCGATAAATATGCGGGTTGTTACATATCAAATGATGTTTAAAAATAAAATCATGTTTTTTTTCAAACTAATACATAGTTACTACAATAGTTTTTCCACTTTGAAACTCGAAAATGAACGTCGATGATGCGTGCATTCTTGACCGAAATTATTTCCTAGTGATAGAGAGGGGAGTACAGAGCTTATTTCTTTTCAAAATTCCCTTTTTAACATTTCTTTCAAATTATATCGAAATATTTATATCAGAAAATAATCCAGATAATACAAATATATTCCAAAATCTTTCAATAGGATTTTTCAAAAATCCCGGAATTTAAGTTCTTAATTTTCCAATTTATATTTATTTATTTATAAATTTTCATTTTCAACCCATATTTATAAATTTTTGCCACCTAATAAACAAATATATTACAACCCAATATATCAATTATAAAGTTATAATTTTATATACAAAAATATATAATAGGAAAAATTATTTCATTTACTTATATTTCAAAACAAATATTGTGTCGGTCTGCTTTATTAAGTATTTAAAAATCCCTATCGATGTCATAATGTCCTATGCACCAACCAAAATTTATAAATACAAAACGGAACAAATTGACACAATATGAAAACCTTTTATAACACTAACAAATACGCTTTCTCATATATATATACACTCAGAGACTCATTCTAGGGTATTACTAACCTATTTAATTTGAGTCAGACCCCCACAAAGGTAAGGTTATCGCTAAACTAAAGCTCTGATACCAATTGTAACGACCTGCCTTTTTGAAAGTTTTAAGCAGACACACACGTCGAACTAAAACCATTCAAAAGGGCAGATTGTTATGGGGTAAATAAAAAAAGAGAAGAAATAAAATAAAATATAGAATCTCGCAACAGAATGACAAAATATAATAATCAAAATAACAGTTCATGAAGCTGTTTACAAACATTGACTATACTTATACAACATAGAATCTAGGTTACATATATCAAAGATAAATAAACGACAATACAGCAGAACAGTATTATGTAGCGGAAATATAGTAAATAATAATAAAATCTTCGTCTTTGTCCTCCAGAAACAAGTCTTCAAATCCTGAAATGGTCAGGCTAACCCGAGCGAATTGAAAGGAAAAAAAACTCGAGTCAGAACGAAAAGATCATATGTAAGTTAAATCAACGGTAAATATGCAAGTGACGGCGTCAGAGATGTTTACGGGGTTTGACATCTCCTATTCCGTGTCTAGCGTGAGTGCAGTAACTCAAGAGATGTTCGGGATTCACATCTCCTAAGGATCCATTAAAATATCTACTATATAGTAAAATACGTTATTATAATATGTCTATAGTAAAGTAAACTATTAAAATACCGTTAAGGTGTTACCCATATCCCGCTTAACACAATTTATAGTGCCATAGTTTATATAGTACCATAATACCCCTGACTAGGAGGCTACCAAAGGGCACTCCATAGTACGACACAAAACAAACTCGTAGAAGGCGCGCTAGGACATGTGAACACGACACAACTAGGCAATATCAGGGTAGACATACCAATTACACTTCCAGGCTCGTGGTAACGCATAGCAGCTACTACTGCCCACCTCAGAACACACTCCCAAATCAAAATAGAGGGTGGCTACAAAATAAATCACAAAGTCAGAATATAATATCAAAGGAATATGCCGATCGGAGGGATGACCTCACTTGGCCCGTCGATTACTACTATTTTAGTCACATCTATGCTGACTCATGGGAGTCAGGATCACATCATACCTTATACAAAATCGTTCACCAAACCATCCTACTTCATTTTTGGAATCTCCACCACGTATATAGTTGTTAAAGTGTTTTCGATATTAGCAGAGAGTATGACAATATCCGATCCCGATCTCTTTAACAACCAATCGCTTATTACACACTGGATGGCTCTTTTAAATTTCCAAAATCAATTCATAGTTGATATCAAAATATCGTATTCAATTCAAACCATATCACTTTCGAAATCATATTCACTTTCGAAATCATATTTTCAAAATAGGTTAAAACCTCATTTCAAAATCATCGTATTTACTCAAATTATGTTATTTAAATCCCAACTTAGGTTATTACATCATTACATCATATTTGTTTTTAAATCAATGAATTTGAATATAAACACTTCCCCTTTACTTAGTCTGAAACCTTAGGAATAGTATAAATAGTTATAAATAGTTATAAATATTTAAATACTCTAAAGTGGTCTAATTATAGATTAAAGATACTGTTAAATTGATTTAAGATAGTTAAATAGATTTAAATAGATTAAATATAACTAAAATAGATTAAGTAGCTTTAAAATAAATTAATTATATTTAAAATAAGTTAAAATGGGTTAAAATAGTTTAATCATTTGAAAATCTTAAAATTTAGGATCTTTACAATAATATAACTTTTTTATAAAGCATTTATATGAAAAATATGAATTTGAATTTATTATAAATTTTAATGATTCATTTCCTTCCAACAAATTCGGGCTATTTCAATTTCCAAAATCCAATTTCATATCTTTCAATTCAATTTCTCAATAAAATATTAAATTCAATATCGCTACCAAAAACCCTGTTTAAAATATCAATTTAATTATTCCAATTTCAATATATTTCAAAGTTATATTTTGAACATTTTTATTAACTCAACTTCGACAAACTTTACTTATACTCCAAATTCAACTTTAAAATTTCAATTTAATTTCTTTAAACAATTCCTTTAAACCAATTCAAATTTCAACACAAACTAGATTTTCAATAATAATTCAATTTATATAAATCGAATTCTTATTTCAAAATATCATTTAACTAAATTCAAAAATTAAAGATTTTAAAATCATTTAATCTAACCAATCCAGTGTCCGTACATAATTCTTTACCCTAGGGTCAAGTGATATGGATATTTATCATTTCAATCCACAATTTAAAATTTACAATTATATATGATTTCAAACCGCAATCCCGAATTAAATAAAAATCCATAAAATCGCATGAATCTATCATTTCAACCCATAACAATTTTTCCCTAATTTATAGATCATTCGGGTATGTATTATTTCAACCCATAGTGAACTTACAGTTTATAACGATATAAAATACAAAATCCATTCATTCAATATCAACAATCAAACATCCATCACAATCATCATCCAAATCAATCAATAAACATCAATAGATAACAGGTTATCATTTACAGGTAATTAGATGGTAATTTAAGTTCAATAATAAATTAAATGACAATTTAATTCAAAATAAATTCAATTAACTAGAATGATGATTTAACTATACCATATAACCATACTAAATTTCTAATCACATCATAAATTAATATAGCTAACATAAGAAATTTTAGAACTTGTGAGTGGGTTAAAACACTCACCTTGAATTTAAAATGAATTTAAATCCAATTTAGGGCCCAAATTCAAACTATCTCATAATTTATCCAAACTAGCATCAAAATATCCATAATTTCAATATGATCCCAACGCAATAAGTGGCACATAAATCGGACCTCGTATGTAAAAGTTATGATAATTTGATTGATTGAAATTTCAGAGTTTAAATTAAAATAAACAAAAAAACAGTGCCACGTCACCACAAAATTCATGAGAAATCCTAAATCTCTTAATTAGGAAAACGCGATCACAGCCAGGTCAAGCACGGCCGCCACCATGTTCCTCAATTATCACCGTCTCCAAAAGGTTCAAGCCCCCGATCAGGCGACGCCGCCCGCTCCAATGCCTCAGGCCAACCCAAACACACCCCTCGCGGCCACCTCCAACCCTCGAAAATGCCACCACCGCCTTTTTCCCTAAAACGAAGCCACCATGGCAAATCAACGTGCCTCCGACCCCAATGAACCGTACAGATGAGTACAGCTCCCCTTCCTCCACAAGCTCGTACTCCCTGATCGTCGTGAAGATGACGATCTACCGTCCAATCCATCGACCCAATATGAACAGCCATGGATAAATGGCAAATTTGTGATCAAATCATGCTTCATGTCGAAAAATGATTCATGGATTTGTGTTGCACTCATCGAGAGCTTCAAATCAATGTAAAATTTGATGGGGTTTGGAGGAGTTAAATTTTGGAGTTTAAATTTTAATTTGAAATTAAATTGGGGATTTGCTTGTCTTCCATTGGACGGAGGAGCTAAGAAGAAAATGTACATATAAACAAATGGAATAAGAAAATGAGAAACAAATAAGGGTTTATAATGAGATATTTTTAGGCAGATCAGAAATAGAAATGAATGGAAGATTGATTTACAAGGTTAACTATAAATGAACCGAAAAGCCTGTTCTGACTCCGAAACGAAAATAGGTCAACCAATATGTCAACATAGATGTTTTCAATATTTTTAAGCTTAATGGAACAGGTTTCAAGTCCTAATTCCATCGTATGAAGAAGTTATGTAAAAATCAGCTTATTTTAAATCGATTTCAATTGAATTTAATTCAGTTGATTTCTAGGTGTTTCGAGCTCGTATGATCAAACGAAAAGTCTGATCACTACAAAACTTGAAATCCTGCAATAATTCACCATTACGGATTCGATGAAATTGGTTTCGTCGAAATCCAAATCAATGGCCAAAATGGCTAATTTCACATTATTTAAATAATCAATATTAAATTAATTAACACCTTTCAATTTCAAATTTGATAATTTACAATTTCTTTCACCTTAGGTTACTTAGTGATTTAAAAATCCTTTAAAACTAATTTCTATATCAATTCAATTAATTATCTTACCAATTACCGTAATTAATTTCAACTATAATTAAATATAATTATTTATAATCAATTCCAATAAAATGATTTGATTCAATTCCAATAAATTGGTAAATCTTGATTTCCATTCTTTTATTCAACCAATTGTTATATTATGAATAAAATTAACATTATTTCCAATAACATAATATTAAATCAGATTTATTGTACTTGAATTCGAATTTAATTTAACAGCTCAAATAAATAGGTAACATATTATAGTTTGTCACTAATTAACATGTATTCACATTAATAAGTTTATTATTTCAACCAAATGTTATAATTACTTTCCTAACACTATTTTTATCCAATTACCTTTAATTATATATTATCTCATAAATTAATTTATATTTACATTTGTTTCCTTATATTAAATTTATAACCAAGCCATAATATTTTCATTATTTCCATTGAGTGAAATTCCATTAAAGTTGTTAATAATTAACTTAAATTAACATTGTTACATTTTATTTTAGTTATTATTTCATTAATAATTAACCAATTTTTGTATTTCCTTCGATATTAAATCACAAAATATTATTAAATTAACAACTTTTAATTATCGAAAATTACGGGTCGTTACACAAATTACATAAACATAACATTAAAACAACCAACAAAGCATCATACTGAGGTAAATTAACAAAGCAATAATTAATAAAAATAAAAATAAAAATACACCTGTGTATGTCAGGAGTACTAAATGATCAATTAGTTGATATATATAACTTAGCACTAGTAACATTATAGTAAAATTTAAAATAGTAAAAAAAACATTACAGATGCCAATGAATAAACAAAAGCAAACTCAAACTTAATCGATAAACATAAGCATATATCTCAAGTGACCATGGAGGATTGACATATAGAGACATCCGTTGACGTATTGTATCTTAAAGTTACCTTCACTTTTTTTACATGATGATTCAAACTTGATCCATTTTCATTTTGTACTCTTGAAATAGGCATTCATTATATTGGTAACAATAGTTCAAACTGATTATGCAGAGTTAAATTTACGCAATGAAAGTTGTAATTCATTTTATGTTTGTGGAAGCCATTTTGCTCTTTAGTAAACAAACTTGCATCAAACAATTATATGTTACTAAGTTTTGGAATAGTAGAAGCTGTTAAAACAATTGTTAATGGAAGACCATATAATGAATAGAAAATGGTTTAATATAGAAATTGGAAAGATTATAACTTCTAATATGATTAGAGCTTAATACCCGATTATCCTTTACTTGCCACTTTGGTAGTATATATTTTTACTGTTAATTTTTACATAGTGAAAATTCCGTTTCTTAGGAAAGCATAACAAAAATAATGCTTTACTTGTTCACATACAAATATATACACAAATTCACACTCTCGCCTAAAACTGACACTCACAAGATAATAAACGCAATCGAGAATTGGACAACGACCACACAGTTTTAAATCTTTAAATAGTTAAGTTAATAAGTACACTATCAATGAAAATTTACAACAAAAGATCAATTACCCAGGCATGTGCGTAGTGGATTGTATAAAAATTAAAATGTGCAAACCCTTGAGTATAATACATAGACCTGTCAAAATATGACCCAAACCATTAACCCAACACATTTTCCCTACTTATACATGGGTTGGGTCAACCTATTATGATTATTATTAAATGGGTTATGGGTTGGGCTGACCCATATTTAAAAGGGTTATAAATGGGTAACCCATTTATCCATTTATTAAAATCATTAAATTTTAATATAAATTTGTAAAATAAGAAATTTGAACATATATTGTAGTTTTTCATGGAGACTGACAATTGTACTTAGAAAATAACAGGCCACCGCACCCTTATATTTGAATTCCACCTAGTGTAGAAGCTGCTATTTTTTGTTCAGACTGCAATAACTCCTTCGTTCTAGCTCAGAATCAGGCAAGACTTCGACCGGTTAACTACCACCTAAATTACGGACAGTATGAAACACTCGGATACTTCATCATGTGAACGCACACTGTAGTTCTCCAAGGGGACTGACAGTTGTACTTAGAAAATAACAGGCTACCACATCCCCATATTTGAACTCCGCCTAGTGTAGAAGCCGCTATTTTTTTGTTCACACTGCAATAACTCTTTCATTCTAACTCGGAATTAGGCGAGAATTCAACCGATTAACTCCCACCTAAACTACGGACAGTATGGAACACTCGGATATTTCATCGTATAAATGCATACTGTAGTTCTCCAAGGGGACTGACAGTTGTACTTAGAAAATAGGCTACCACATCTCCGTATTTGAACTCCGCCTAGTCTAAAAGCCGCTATTTTTTTGTTCGGATTGCAATAACTCTTTCATTCTAACTCGAAATCAAGCGAGACTTTGATCGGTTAACTCCCACCTAAACTACATACAGTATGGAACACTCGGATACTTCATCATGTGAATGCACACGGTAGTTCTCCAAGGGGACTGACAGTTGTACTTAGAAAATAACAGGCTAACATATCCCTATATTTGAACTCCGCCTAGTGCAGAAGCCACTATTTTTTTTGTTCAGACTGCAATAACTCTTTCGTTCTAACTCAGAATCAGGTGAGATTTTGATCGGTTAACTCCCACCAAAATTACGGACAGTATGGAACACTCAAATACTTTATCGTGTTAACGCACACTGTAGTTTTTCAAGGGAACTGACAGTATACTTAGAAAATAACATGATACCGCATCCATATATATATGAACTTCGCGTAGTGCAGAAACCGCTATTTTTTTGTTCAGACTGCAATAACTCCTTCGTTCTAGTTCAGAATATGGCGAGACTTCGACCGATTAACTCCCACCTAAATCATAGACAGTATGGAACACTCTGATACTTTATCGTGCGAACATACACTATAGTTGTCTAAAAGGACTGACAGTTGTACTTAGAAAATAATAAGCTACTGCATCCCCATATTTGAATTTTGATGAAAATTAGAATTAAAATTTTAATTTTTAATCGAAACTTAAAACATAAAAATTAGAATTAGAATTATTTAATATTTATTTGTTTTTATTAGCGAAATTAAATTTAAATCTTTAAATGGGTTAAATGGGTAACCCGCTTATAAAGTGGGTTGGGTCATAAATGCGTTGGGTCATAAATGGATAAAAAAGAATGGGTCACAAATGGGTTGGGTCAAACTCGACCTAACCCATTTTGACCCGACCCAACCCATTTGACAGGCCTAATAATACACACGCACTGACGTAGCACGTGCTAACAGACAGACCCACGTTTTCACTCAAATGCACTCGCACTGCTGCTACTACAAACACATGCAAGAATTAGAAAGCACGCGTATTGAAGGCAGCAGGTAACAAATACATCACACCTTAATCATAACACACTCCATAACACACGCAACCTATTTTGTTAACTTTTACATAGTAGTATATGACTTCTGCAAATATAACAACGAATGAAGATAAAAAAAAAGGTATGTGCATTATTAAATTTCTGGCTAAATTTTGCTGTGAGTTAGAACGAGTGCTGTGAGTTACGGTCACCAATTAAACTCCAGTAGCTATCACAAACACTTGACTCTTGTGTTTACAGATCTTTTGGTTAATCTCCAGTAGTTTTCCTTGTAAGTTTACTTTAACAATATGTTGCCTTTAGTTTTACCATAATGCTTTATTTTTGCAGTCTCATTGCACAAGCAGCAAAAATCTACCGACCATACTGTTTTAGTGCATCATATACCACTAGGAGCAGATGCTTGGAAAGTTTGGGTCGACGTGATTGTGTATCTTGAAGCTTTTCTATTTAAACCTACTTCAGATATCTATACGATTAGACAAGCGGATGGGACTCCTATTGCTTGGCATAAAAATTTATCTCTTTTGATTAGTACGTACATGTACTTTTACTGATTTATGTTATGGATTTAATTATGTTTTGGAACGCAATTATGAATTCATAAATGGTATAAACTTGAATCTTTTTTGAATGTGAGTGGTTCGTGTTGTTTCAAGTAGTTAAATGATTGTGCTTATTATTAATGAAATATTGGTTTTAATTATAATATCACAAAATTTATTGTTAATAGCAATTGTGAAAAGATGAATAATAGTAGTTTGTAGCAGTTGAAAAAAAATTGGTGCAACTGTCATTAGTAGTTGTAGTACATCCTACTACAACTATTACAAACTGTTGTAAAATGTTAACGCAACAGGCAAAAATAGTTGTTAAAATATTTATTGCAAGTGTCGTAAACAGTTGTAAATAAGACTTTTACAACTACGGAAAGTGGTTGTCAAAGATTCTATTACAACACATGTTGACAGTTGCAAAAGAGTCTTATAACAACTGGTTTTGGCTGATGCGATAAACTTTAATAAACTAAAATAGCAGTTGTAAAAGGTATTGTACAATTGCTTAAAGCAATTGTATATAAATCTTTTACAACTGTATTTGCAGCTGTAAAAAGCCTTTTTACAATTGCTTATGCAACTATACATACCACTTGCAAAATAATCCCGCTCTACTACAACTGTGGATCTAAAGACTGGCGGATGCTAGTTGTAAAGATCTATTATAACTATTTTGGCAGTTGTGAAATGGTGTTTCTGTTGTAGTAATTGTTGATAAGAAAGGATTGAAATGCTTCAGCTATGATCAGATTGGATTATAAGAACCAGCCAAGGTTGGAAAGGGCAAAGTGTTTACATTGGGACCAGCTACCTAAAGGCCAACAGTAGAGGAGAAAGGAAAGATTGTGTTGGGAGGTATGCTTTTGGCTCATAGTGCGTCAATTAGAGTTCTATTTGATACTGGTGCATCGTGTACTTTTATACCTCATTAATTAGTAACCTAGAACCTTCGTACCTAGTTACCTCGTTAAGGGTTGCAAATCCGGTAGGAGAGTATGCAACGCTTGGGATAAGACGTGACCAATTAGAGTTTGAATTGTTAGGTCGTACATTTGCTTGTGGTTTGCGTGCATTTGATTTCATAGCATTCATAATAATTTTCGGTATGGATTGTGTTAGCACCAAAATTGGCCATTAACACCCTTAAGAAAGATTGTGTAGAGAGATTTATGAAGATAGTAAATTAAAACAGAAGACAATATGTAACTTTAAATGCAGAGAACAAGAACACCAAATTTATAGTGGTTCGGCGTAACTGCCTACGTCCACTTTGAAGTTAATTTCTATTGCTTTCCTTGATAGTTGATTATAGATACAATTCGTTTTCAATTACTTGAATACAATTGCAAAGTAAAAGATTAAGCCTTGAGTGAGTGTTGAATGTGGCAGAGTTTCCCCAGTGTTCTCGAAAAAACCGATCCCTTTCACTGTGCCCCTGCCCCTCTATTTATTGACGAAGATGGGTTGGACTTCCCCGGTAGGCCTGGTAGCTGAATACCTCGGCCCAACTGGAGTGAGCTATGTATGCCGAACCATATACGCCGAACGGCCAAATGCCGAACCGCAGTCTTCATGCCAAACGATATGAGGTATTGAGTGGAAGGAGTAGGCCGAACGATATCCTTATGCCGATTGAAGTGGGGTGCTGAGCGGCGAGCGTATGCCGAGCAATGGTCGAAGATGGTTGAGATGGGTTGAATGCCGAACACCTCTTCATGCCGAACGGTTTCGGGATGCCGAAAACCTCTGGATGCCAAGTAGCGTGGAATGCCGAACGAGTCTGCCATGCCGGATGTCCAGAGATGCCGAACGTCCCTTGATGCCGAACGCTCTTGCCTGCCGAGCGTCATTTGATGCCGAACGCTCTCGCATGCTGAGCGTCATTTGATACTGTACGCTCTCACATGCCGAGCGTCATTTGATGCCGGACGAAGCGGTGCCGAGCATCCTGAATGTCGGACACCCAGAATGCCGAGCAATATCCAATGTCGAATGCTCTCTAGATGCCGAGCGTTCCTAAATGTCGACTGCTTCCTGAATGCCCAGCATTTCCAAATGTCGAATGATCCTGACCGCCGAACACTTCCCAATGCCGAGTACTCACGAATGTTATTCGAACGTGAATGTCATACGAACCATTTGCGCCGAGCGTTCAGAATGCCGAACGGTATGTTGAAGCCAAACGATCCATAAATAGCTAAGCAGTGTGCTAATGCTGAGTACCTAGTTGCCTGGTCAAATCTCTAGGAAACACTTGCCCCCCAAAGTATATTACGTGACCGAACGTGATGCGCTTTGAGTTACGCGTTCTCTATGCTTCGCTATGATCCTTGGCTTATTTCTCTCGGTGGTGCTTTCTTTTGAATACCAAGTGAGGTAATGTGTGCCGGACGAAGTGAAAATGCCGAACAGAACAGTTGAAGCCGAAAGCTCCTTGTATGCCGAACGGCTCTGAATGCCGAAGCCGAACGATAACGCTTTGACCGGTTCCACCGGTCATAGCCTCTTCGACTTCCCTTCTTCTCCTATAAAAGTCAGCATCTTCCTCCGTCTTCTCTTTTCACTTTTTACCTCCGCTCTCCTGTATTCGCGAATCTCGTCAAACCTTAAGAATCTTACTACCCTTCTTTCCTCGAACTTCATACCCTGCATTACCCTTTTCCCAAATCACTCGGAACTAATCAAAGCCGTGCCTTTAATTCCAGAATTATCCCGACCTTCAATCTACTTGCTAGGTATCGATCCCTTCTGTTTAACTGTTTTCCATGATTAAAAGTTTTGATACGAGGCTTAAACACGTAACTTAGGTCCATGGCCAATGGGTATTTCATGGATGAAAGGATTGAACTGTGATTAGGATGTTTTGTAGGGCTAGATAATGTGGTGGAAAGGAGAAGCGGCCAGAGATGAGCACGCGAGGGAGTTGATGGGTGATGTATTGTGGTTCGGCATGGTTCTCTTGTGCCAAATGAGTTTGGAGGGAAAAAATAGAAGAGGAGTAGGAATTGGAAATAATGCCGAACGGTATGGTTTGGCATGACTCGTCGAACGATTTGGCCTCGTAGTTCGGTATGGATGGAGGAATAAAAGAGAAAATGACGCCGTTGTTAAGGACGGAGTGTCGGACATTGGGGCTCGGCGTAACTTTGGTTCGGCGTGACTCGCCACATGCCGAGCAGTGGGATGAAAGGTTAGGGGGGAAGTATGAATTAGATAGAATGCCGAACGTTACTTAGGCCGAGCAGTACTTATGCCGAACGTTACTTCGGCCAAACAGAACTTAGGCCGGACGATACTTTGGCCGAACAATAGTTAGGCCGAATGATAGTTTGGCCGACCAAAATTTAGGCCGAACAATAGTCAGGCAGAACGACAGTTTCGTCGGTCGATACTTAGGCCAACAACATTCTAACTTTGCCTGAGCATAAGACAAAAACAAAGACCTGGACCTAATCAAACTGGCATATCAAACTAACCTGGACTGATAACTATCAAACTGGCATATCAAACTAATCTGGACTGATAACTTCCTATTTCCAATCGTCATAAGCCTGAACTAAAGTCGATAAAAACAGACAAATGCTTTTGGCAAATAATGTCAATGTCTGAGTTTAAAATTGAAAACATTTCCAGGCGGGCTTTCGAAGACGGTCAGCGATGACGGTCTTTGAGAATGACAGTTCAAAGCTAAACTTTACACCATTAACTATGTGACCTATGATTTCTTAGCATTTATATTTGAATGATTGCACTAGATCACACACCGCACGGGGGGAAAATTTATGTTGTTAAGTCTAACGCCGATTATTTTTGAGTATGGTTCCAACAGGTGCTCTGCCAAATTCAATATTTATTGGAAATGTCTAGGTGATCTAGCTCCTCCACGATTTCAGATAGACCGGGACCGTCCTCCCGACAAGAAGTCGCAGATGTTTCAAATCCATCAACCTTCCCTGCACATAACTTGGCTCCCAACGTTCTGAAGGCAGTAATTCCCTTGGATAAACCTATTGATTCTCAGGCTTCGAAGGTCAATGAAGTTGCGCTCCGGCGAATATGCGCTATCCATGGAATCCCTTTCGACGACGTGCTGGTTCCATCGGGGCACGATTGTCAACATTTGCCCCCAGTTGGATACACGGCATGTAATAAATTCATGTGCTGGGTTGGTAGCGTGCCACCATTCAATTTATTTCTTTGGGATGGGCTGCAATACATCGACATTGCCACGTCGCAACTGCACCCGAACGGCCACACGTTCATCTACGGTACCTACATCCTCTTCATGACCGTCCTCTCTAGGCCTCCAACTCCGGGCGACGTTATATATATATATATATATATATATATATATATATATATATATATATATATATATATATATATATATATGGTTAAGATGTGGAGGGATAGCCCCTCCTTTGTGTTCCTCAAGCCGTACCACAAATGCCAGATTTTAACCGGGACGTGGAGTAAGTTTACCCTGTACAAACAGGAATGGTTCTATGTGCGTTTCCCTCTTGGTTTCACGAGGAGATGGGTTGAAGGAAGTAAGACTTTCCTCTGGATCGATATTCGTGCTTGGTCGGAGCCGTGCCTTTTCTAACTTTTGTTTCGCCTTTTCCGGTATCAACCCACGTCCTGATGGTCGAGGATATTCTGAGGCTGTCATGGCTATTCGAGCCCTTCCTACCGAAGAACGGGACATCTAGACTCTCATTTCGAATGAGACACTTTCAAGGTTTGGGCTGTTGGCAGAAGGTCGTCAGATAAACCTTCCTCAAGGCGTCACCGTACCCAGTCCCATCTCTGAGAAAGGAAAAAAATTAGCTGAGTCATCAGCACGTCATACTCTTGACGCACCAGAAGAGGGGGAAATTAAAGGGAATGAAACACCCGAAGCACAAGGTGAGAACTTGGGCCCCACTCAGGATCCGATAGTTTAAGTGCACGACATCGAAACGTTATCTTCCCCTTCGAAGAGGAAAAAGAGATTGACGTACAAGATTAGGAAGGAGAAGGTTGGCGAAACTTCAAAAGTTACGCTCATTCCAACGGAGAAAGAGGCTTCTTCACAGCATGTAGAAAGTTCTTTAAAGGGCCTATCGAACCCCTCCATTCCCGATGACCTGCTCAATTATGACTTCGACGATCTGGAAGCATTTAAACTTCACTCGCCCATCAGGGGCGATGCGGCCGCTCTAGCCCAAAGTTAGGGAGAGAATAGTCCCATTGGCAAAGCAACTGGTCCGTCGAGGGGAAACACTAGGACATGCACAAACACTTACACTTCAATTTGCACTTAGATTTTCGTCGTCACGCTACTCTTTGCTAATTCGTTGTTATTTAAATTCTATGCAGGTGACATGGGGCGTTCACACGGATTCGATCGCCTTCGTGGTTCGTCTATTTTTTATCAACCTGGACGGGACTCGGGTTCCGGAAGACGTCGGGACAGAGATGGTGACGGCGATAGAGATTATCATCCCCGGGACTCATCATCTCGGAAGAAAACTTACTATCAGCCAAAATACCATCAGGATACCTTTTCTCACCCGGAGCAAAGCAAAGTAAGAGCGGCCATAAGGGGTCGCAATCTGATGTCCCCCGAAACCAACACTCTGATTCCTCTTCCACTCGACAGTCCCGAGATCCTCACAGGAGAGCCGAACTTTCAAAGCCGTCTCCTCCTGCTCCTGCAATAGATCCAACAGTATTGGAAAGGCTAGCCGAGCTTAAAGATAAATTTCCAAAAATCTGCTTTGATGGCCTGAAATTCCTCCCAGCGATTCATCCTATTCCCGGACATGTCAAGCAGAGCGCCGTCGCCTGTACCAACGACGTCTATGATCAACACGACGCGTTTGTTCATTTGGCTGAAAAAGTTTTTGAAGTCTCCATGGAGCGCCAACACGAGATCGATCACCTGAAGCTTGAGGCTATCCACGACAAAGATATCATTAAAGCTCAGGATGAAGAGATTGCAACTTACAAGTCTGAACTTGAGGTCGCCCATCAGAGTTCTAAGGACACCGCCGAAGCTGTAATTCATCTGGAATCGACTCACAAAATGGAAATCGACGAGGCGGTACAACGTTGTGGGGCCCTAGCTCTGGAGAAGGACTCGGTCCAAAAGGATAGGGACGCATTCAGCCTCCAAGTCAAGGAACTTGAGGAGTAGCTCCGAAGAGAGAAGGAAGAGAAAACGGCTGCCCAAGAAAAGTCACAACAATACTGCGATGAGATCGTTGCTACTCGACTCTTAAAAGAAAAACTTAAGGAAGAGCTTTCCAAAGTTGAGGCGTTAAAGAGTGAAGCCCGTGAAGAGGGCAAGAAGATAGCGTCTACGGACATTGACTCCCGTCTTGGGGCGGCTAGAGAAGAAGGTAGGGAAGAGGTCAAAAGCATGTTTGACCCGCTAATTGCTGAATTCAATGCCCACGTTCTCATGCACCGAGACTTGACTTTTTTGGGCAAGGGCTATCTTAAATCTTTAGTCAAGGCATGGGAGGCCTTGATAGAAATCAGGAAGGCCAAGCACGGTACCGAAGAGATTGATGAGGGGGCCTTGATAAAAGAATTCCTCAAGGGAAATGAGCCTTCGTACTTGTCAGCGGCTAAAGCTATTTATTGCAAAGGCTCCCCCTCAAAGAAAGAGAAAGAAGTTATTACCGGTCCATCCGGGGTCATGCCTCCAGCTCATGTGCCTACTCAATTGGCCGATACTCGATCCATTTGAGCAGCATATCAGTTATAATCCGGAGGACCCCGGCCTTGGCGTCCATATTCTGTCTCCCATTCTGAAGGGTGAGACCCCCTTGACGGCTCAGAGCCTGTTGAAACCTGGTAGATAACCCTTCACTTTAAGATTCCAAAAGTCGTCATTCTTTATGAAGGACTATTGTACTCTAATTCTTGATTTTCATGATTTTGTGCAGGCCGTTCTGATCCCGGGCCTACTTCGAGGAGCGCTGTCGCCAAGAAGGTGGAGGGAAAGATAAATGAGGCCACTCATGCAGGAGAGGCTCCCGGGCCAGATGCTCAGGTGATTGGAGCGCTGGATGAGGACAAATCTTAGGCTTCTTATGCCATCGATGGGAGTTATGAAGTAGAAATTACAGGCATCTTCGAACACACATCTGAACTGAGTATGAAGGAGCGGATTGAGGAGGAGAAGAGAGAGACAGACAATACAAGGTCGAGCCTCGAGTTGTGGACCTGGACGACCCTTTGAATAAGCCGTTGAAGGTCATCCTTCCTGGCGGGTCCAAGCTCATGGATGTTACCCGTACTTCTTCAGTTGCTACCCCTCCATCAAAGATGAGTACCATGGGTAAACGCATAGGAGAGGAGCCGTCCGAGAAGACAAGAGGTGAAGAAGTCAAAGAAGCACAAGAAGTGATCATTACTCTCGCTCAACGAGAGTTAGTTTAAGTTATGTAATTATTTTCATCTACTTTCGTAGTCTTTGTAAATAGATTGTCGGCTCCGAACTTTGGAGGGCTTGTAGTACAAACTTTTTCTGAATAAAGCTTAGTTCCTTTTTCTGTCTTACAAAAGGCTCTTGTCGTTCAATTTTTGTATGATTGTGATTTAAATCCAAGCTGTTGTGAACAACATGGACTTCTTGGTTCACCTTCATATAGCTCGGAGATTCTTTGAGAGTTGTCCATTTTTCCTTCTACGCTTCAAGCACTTAGAATATTTTTTAGTCCGCACATCGGGGACTTAGAGACTCCAGTCCGCATTCTGGGGACTTGGAGATTCTGAGTCGTTTATACTCCAGTCCACGCTCCAGGGACTTAGAGTACTCCAGTCCGCACTCTGGGGACTTGGAGATTTGAGTCGTTTATACCCGAGTTCGCACTCTGGGGACTTAGAGTACTCCAGTCCGCACTCTGGGGACTTGGAGTTTTAAATCGTTTATACTCGAGTCCGCACTCTGGGGACTTAGAGTATTCCAGTCCGCACTCTAGGGACTTGGAGTTTTAAATCGTTTATACTCGAGTCCGCACTCCGGGGACTTAGAGTACTCCAGTCCGCACTCTGAGGACTTGGAGATTTGAGTCGTTTATACTTGAGTCCGCACTCTGGGGACTTAGAGTATTCCAGTCCGCACTTTGGGGACTTGGATTTTTAAATCGTTTGTACTCGAATCCGCACTCCGTGGACTTAGAGTACTCCAGTCCGCACTCTGGGGACTTGGAGATTTAAATCGCTTATACTCGAGTCCGCACTTTGGGGACATAGAGTACCCCGGTCTGCACTCTCGGGACTTAGAGTTTTAAATCGTTAATACTCGAGTCCGCACTCCGGGGACTTAGAGTACTCCATCCCGGACTCTGGGGACTTGGAGATTTGAGTCGCTTATACTCGAGTCCGCACTCTGCGGACTTAGAGTACTCCAGTCCGCACTCTGGGGACTTGGAGTTTTAAATCATTTATACTCGAGTCCGCGCTCCGGGGACTTAGAGTACTCCAGTCCGCACTAGGGGGACTTGGAGTTTTAAATCATTTATACTCGAGTCCGCACTCTGGGGACTTAGAGTACTCCAGTCTGCACTCTGGGGACTTAGAGATTTGAGTCGTTTATACTCGAGTCCGCGCTCTGGGGACTTAGAGTACTCCAGTCCGCACTCCGAAGACTTGGAGGTTTTGAATCGTTTATACTCGAGTCCACGCTCTACGGACTTAGAGTACTCCAGTCCGCACTCCGGGGACTTGGAGGTTTTGAATCGTTTATACTCGAGTCCGCGCTCTGGGGACTTAGAGTACTCCAGTTCGCCCTCTGGGGACTTGGAGATTTAAGAGTCTGCACGTGTTCATACGTCAGCTAGAATAATATAGTTTCATTTTCCTGTCACGGGATCATCATACGCAGAAACATTAGTAATTCATGGAAAAGATGGCTTCAAGCCTTTATTAATGAAAGCAAGCTAAATTGTCTTACTACATGCCAAGAACTAGAAATAAAAAGCGTATTAAAAATAAATGCAACTAATACATGAAAGAAATAGACTAAGTATAATAATGCCGCAAGTGCTCGCTGTTCCATGCTCGGGGGAGTGTCGCGCCATCGACGGTCGCTAGCTTGAAAGTTCCTTCTCTAAGCTTCCCTTCGATGACGTATGGACCTTCCCATGCGGGATTCATATGAGATGGGATCGGAAAAAATCGTTTCAAAACGAGGTCTCCCACACCAAAAATTCTCTGTCGGACCTTTTCGTTATGATATTTAGTGACTCTATGTCTGTATGCGGCCACCCTCAAATTGGCTTCTTCGCGTTTTTCGTCAATGAAGTCCAACGATTCCAGTAAAAGATTCTGGTTCGACTCGGGGTCGTAATAAGTTGCCCGATGTGATGGAACTTCACGTTCCACGGGTATGACAGCTTCCGTGCCATATCCCAATGTGAATGCAGTGTGGCTAGTCGTGGTCTTGTGGGTGGTCCTGTAGGCCCAAAGCGCCATTGGAAGTTCATCCACCCACTTGCCTCTAGCCTTTTCTAGACGCTTTTTCAATATGGACTTGATTATCTTGTTTACGGCTTCCACTTGTCCATTGGCTTTAGGGTGAGCAACCGCTGTAAACTTCTTCTCAGTGCCATATTTCTAACAAAATTCTTTGAACTCCTTGCTTACGAATTGAGTTCCATTGTCTGTAATGATGGTCCGTGGAAGGCCAAAACGACGTATGATATTTCGTACGATGAAATTAATAACCTTCTTGGTGGTTATCGTGGCCAAAGGCTCTACTTCTGCCCATTTGGTAAAGTATTCGACCGCAGCTATTTCATATTTCGCTCGACCTTTGGCTATGGGTAAAGAACCAACTAGGTCGATCCCCCACATTGCAAATGGCCAGGGACTAACCATTTGCATGAGTTCTGTCGATGGAGCTCTCGGGATTTTTGCATATATCTGGCGTTTATCGCATCTTCTCGCATAGTCTACAGCATCCCGATTCACAGTTGGCCAATGGTATCCATAACGGAGGATCTTCATTGCTAATGTCTGCCCCTCAGTATGGTCACTGCACTCTCCCTCATGGACTTCCTTTAATACTGTTTTATCTCATCGTGGGCCACGCACCGGAGTAAGGGGGTCGAGAATCCCCTTTGATACAACACCCCATCCTGTATTATATATCGTGGAGCTTTAAGAAGGACTTGTCGTCTTTTGCTTCTTTCTTCAGGTAAGATATCGAATAGCAAGTACTGCTTGATTGGGGTCATCCACGATTCCTTCTCGATTTTGGTTTCTAACACGAAATCTACCTCCATCATATTTATATTCGGAACATGTAAGGTTTCGACAGGAAACAATCCCATCTGTAGCGCATCACCAGTGCTTGCGAATTTTGCCAATGAATCGGCTGCTCTGTTTTGCTTACGCGGGACATGTGAAATACCATAATACTCGATATTCGCTAGCAGCTCATGAACTCGGACCAAATATAGGGCAAGTCTCTGCCCCCATGCTTGATAGTCTTCTCGTACTTGGTACACCACCAGCTACGAGTCGCTAAAAATTTCAACCGATTTTACTCCCAGTTCCTTGATAAGTCTTAAGCCGGCAATCAACGCTTCATATTCGGCTTCGTTATTCATTGCTGTGAATTCGAGCTTCAGAGCGTAGCAAACTGATCGGTTCTCAGGAGTTACAAGAACTATGCCAACCCCCGAACGACAGTCGTTAGATGCCCCATCGATGTACATCTTCCATAGAGCGGGAGGTATGACATTGTGGTCGTTTGATTCGTCTGGCATGGTATATTCAGCAATGAAGTCAGCTAGTGCTCGTCCTTGTATGGCCCTTCGCGGCAGGTTGGTAATACCAAATTGACTTAATTCGATATTCCACTTTAACATCCTTCCAGAAGTTTTCGATCATTGGAGTACTTGTCGCAGGGCTTGATCATTGTAAACACTGACTGAGTGGGCCTGGAAGTATGGACGAAGCTTGCGTGATGCAATCACTAAGCAATAAGCTAATTTTTCAATCTTTGGATAATTTCTTTCTGCCCCGGTCAAGCGTTTACTAACATAGTAAACTGGCTTTTGAACTCAGTCTTCCTCGCGAACCAAGGCTGTACTGGTAGCGTGCTGGGATACAGCCAAGTATATGTACAACATTTCATGGTCTATTGGTTTCGACAATACCATGGGACTTTCTAAGTGCCTTACAAGATCTCGGAATGCTTCCTCACAGTCGGACGCCCATTCGAAATTCCTCTTTCCTTTCTTTATGACATCGAAGAAAGGAATACACTTGTCTGTGGCCCTGGATATGAATCTGCTCAGTGCGGCCACCTTTCCTTTCGAACTTTGCACCTGTTTTATAGTTCTAGGCACTTGTATATCTCGGATAGCTTGAATCTTTTCCGTGTTAGCTTCAATTCCACGCGCATTCACAATAAAACCTAAGAACTTTCCCGACGCCACACCAAAAGAGCACTTCAAGGGGTTGATCTTCATACCACAATATCTGAGTATATCAAACATTTCTGCTAAGTCTCAAATGTGGTCATTTGACTGTCGTGACTTCACGAGCATGTCATCCACATAGACTTCCATCGTCTTGCCGATCAGGTCTTTAAACATTCGATTCACCAGACGCTGATAAGTTGCTCCAGTGTTTTTCAATCCAAAGTGCATTACTACATAG
Source organism: Allium cepa (assembly GCA_030765085.1). Lineage (NCBI taxonomy): Eukaryota > Viridiplantae > Streptophyta > Magnoliopsida > Asparagales > Amaryllidaceae > Allium > Allium cepa. Next base: position 274,666,777 of record CM060946.1, read on the forward strand.
CAATATAGCCCCATATTCGTGACAAAACTGGTGTGCTCTTGGTCTGGAATATGCATCGGGATCTGATTGTATCCTGAATACGCATCCATAGACAACAATTTGTGTCCGGAGGTAGAGTCGACGAGCTGGTCGATTCTAGGTAAAGGGAAACTATCCTTCGAGCATGCTTTGTTTAAATCAGAATAGTCAACACAAGTCCTCCATTTTCCATTCGCTTTCTTCACTAGCACCAAGTTAGATACCCATTCAGGGTAGAGGGCATCGCGGATGAACCCATTGGCTTTGAGTTTATCCACCTCCTCTTTGAGAGCCGCGGACCTCTCTGGTTCCATGCCTCTCCTTTTCTGTTTCATAGGAACATGTCTTGGGTCTATGTTCAACATATGACTCGCGATTGCAGGAGAAATCCCGCACATGTCGGAATGTGTCCAAACGAAAACATCAAGATTCGCCCGAAGGAAGTCAGTGAGGTTCTCGGCCACCACGGGGTCGAGTTGTGATCCAATTTTAAGAATTCGTGACGGGTCATCCCGGCTAACTGGGATGTCAATTGTTAGTTCAACCCGTGCTGCATTTGTTTCCCTGGGTACCCTATCATCATCTCTCGGATCTATCCGAGAATGTTGCCCCAGCCAGGCCTCGGGCGCTACTTGTCAATCATCAGAATTTTGGATGCGGACGGAGCTGTCCGCAACCTTTCCTTTCTCTCTACGCCGAGACTCTCTTAGCTCAGCCACATAGCATGCACGTCCGGTCGCCTGATCATCGTGTACCACTCCAACACCTTTGTTTGTCGGAAATTTTAATGTCAGACACCAAGAGGCCAATGCTACCCTAAATTCTGCCAGGGCAGGACATCCTAGAAATACGTTATATAGAGAGTCAACATCCAACACTATGAATGGTAGGATTCACACCCTCCTACGCTCGCTGTGCCCCAGTTCAACTGGTAACTCCACATATCCCACTGCATCCGTTGCTGCGCCGTTAAAGCATGGATTCTGGCTTTAGGTGGTTTCAAATCCTTAGTCACCAGCTTCTTTTGGTTGTATGCCTTCTTGAAGATGATGTTAACGGAACTTCCACAATCAATTAGAATTCTCTTCACGAACGTCGGCCCGATTGTCGCAGATATGACCATCGGGTCGATGGTAGGAGCCTCCACCTTATCCGCATCTCTGCTCCTGAATACAATATCATCATTCATCGTGCGCTGCTGCTTTGCAGGAGTCCCATCCTCCACATTCGAACAACACTCATACTCCGCATGTCTTAAAGAGTTAGCATATCGCTCCATCTTCTACCAATTCTTATCTGTATGATCAGGTCCACGAACAATCTTGTTAATAACCAATGTACCCACAGTTCGAGAAGATTGTTCTGGTTGGCGTGGAGTTGGCCCGCGTCCGGGGTCCGATGTCTCTTGTCTTCCATCTTGTGGGTCTTTGACAAACTCCTGCAGCTTCTTATGTCTAATCAACTTTTCTATAGCATCATAAAGGTGTATGCACTCTTCTGTGTTGTGCCTATAAGACTCGTGAAAGCGGCAATACTTCCCAGTCCGCTTCTGTTCCTCTATTGATTCCTTTGGGCATGGTTTTCTATATTGAAGAGTGTTGCAAGTTGACAAATAGATGTCTTTAAGAGATATGTTCAGCGGGGTGTACTCATTGTCGGTCGGAATCCTTGACTTCCATTTCCTCATCTCTCTTTTCTTTCCGGGATTTCCACCTCCGGATCCTTTAGACTGTCCAGGCTTGTTTTGGACGTTGACTTGAGCTTTTTCCGAATTATCGCCGATTTGCTTTATGGCGACGGTACTTTTCACAGTCTCCTAAGCAGGCCCTGGTGCATTGTCTCGTCTTTTCCATCGGTCTTCTTCCCTTCTTATGAACTGATGATCTTTCGAGTAAAAATGCTCCAGCTTGGGTGGGGGCTTTCCCTCCAACCAATCTCCAAATTCAGAATCTGGATCCACTCCACGCATTACCGCCATCAAAATTGCATGGTCGTTAGGATTACTCACTTCAGTAGCAGCAACATGGAATCTCTGCAAGTATGCTTTCAATGACTCTCTCGGAGCTTGGATTACGCTCGATAAGGACATCACATCCTTTGGGCGAGTGGTGTGTATCCTGAATTGTTCTATGAATTTCATTGCCAATTCGTCGAAGCTGGATATAGATCATGGGGGAAGTCGAGTAAACCACATGGTGGCAATTCCGGATAAAGTGATTGGAAAACACCTACACTTGGTCGCATCATTAGCTCTTGCAGAATCCATCATCCATCCGTACCTTATCACATGCTGCCTGGGATCAGTCTTCCCTTCGTAGGCTGGGATAGTCGGCATATTGAACTTCATGGGGTACTCAGCCTATAGGATACCATCTGTAAAGGAGTATGGCTTCTGGACACTCCCCAATCTTCATTGGTCAAGCCTTGGTTCTCTCTCATCAACTGCCTGACCATAGTTGTTAAGTCCGGAGTTTGTTTGGAGGATGGAAGGTTGGGTTCCGTTCCATGGGACCGTACGGGTTGATGTCCCGCCTGATTTGGGTCTTGGAGATTCGGGCGTATGGTCTCCTCACGGGCTTGATCCCTAGTCGATCGATCTGTAACACCTGCCTGTGCACCTTCATCCTTACGGTGCCTACGCCTAGGAGGTTCATCAGTTGAGGTTGAACTATCAAATTCAGAATAAGGGGCAGGGTTACCTCCAGCATTCCGACGCTGCTGCTGAGTGAGCCTAGTCATGAGGTTAATGTTGGCTTGAATCTGCTCAGCAAGTTGCCTTCTTCTTTCCTTGAGTTCTCTTATCAAGTCGTTGAACTCTGTTCGAGAAACAACTTCTGCTTGGTTTTGGGTGGAGGGCCCTGCAGCTCGAGTTGCTTGCTGATTTCTAGGTCCAACTTGTTACACGCTAGCAATCGCGTGGACATCTGCGTTATAGGAGGCCGATCTGGTTCGTGGTCTTTCCATTGTAGAGTTGTTGGTTGTAACTCTGAATAGAATCAACAGATGCCTCGTGAATGATCTTGGATCTCCTCTGGGGAATTTATGTAATCAAGTAGCTACAAAGCAGATCCTAACAACCTGAGAATTCGATTCTCAATGAAAGCACCAAAATGTTAGCACCAAAATTGGCCACTAACACCCTTAAAAAAGATTATGTAGAGAGATTAATGAAGATAGTAAATTAAAACAGAAGACAGTATGTAAATTTAAATGCAGAGATCAAGAACACCAAATTTATAGTGGTTCGGTGTAACAGCCTATGTCCACTTTGAAGCTAATTTCTATTGCTTTCCTTGATAGTTGATTACAGATACAATCCGTTTCCAATTACTTGAATACAATTGCAAAGTAAAAGATTAAGCCTTGAGTGAGTGTTGAATGCGGCAGAGTTTCCCCAGTGTTCTCAAAAAAGCCGATCCCTTTCACTGTGCCCCTGCCCCTCTATTTATAGACGAAGATGGGTTGGACTTCCCCGATGGGCCTGGTAGCCGAATACGTCGGCTCAAATGGAGTGAGCTCTGTATGCCAAACCATATACGCCGAACGGCCAAATGCCGAATCGTAGTCTTCATGCCGAACGATATGAGGTATTGTGTGGAAGGAGTAAGCCGAGCGATATCCTTATGCCGATCGAAGTGGGGTGCTGAGCGGCGATCGTGTGCCGAGCAATGGTTGAAGATGATTGAGATGGGTCGAATTCCGAACACCTCTTCATGCCGAACGATTTCAGGATGCCAAACACCTCTGGATGCCAAGTAGCGTGGAATGTCGAACGAGTCTGCCATACCGAATGTCCAGAGATGCCGAACGTCCCTTGATGTCGAACGATCTTGCCTGCCGAGCGTCATTTGATGCCGAACGCTCTCGCATGCCGAGCGTCATTTGATGTCGAACGCTCTCGCATGCCGAGTGTCATTTGATGCCGGACGAAGCGGTGCCGAGCATCCTGAATGCCGGACACCCAGAACGCCGAGCGGTATCCAATGCCGAACGCTCTCTAGATGCCGAGCGTTCCTGAATGCCGAGTGCTTCCTGAATGCCGAGCGTTTCCAAATGCCAAACGATCCTGACCACCGAACACTTTCCAATGCTTAGTACTCACAAATGTTATTCGAACGTGAATGTCAGACGAACCATTGGCGTCGAGTGTTCAAAATGCCGAACGGTATGTAGAAGCCGAACGATCCATAAAAAGCCGAGCAATGTGCTAATGCCGAGTGCCTAGTTTCCTGGTCAAATCTTCAGGAAACAGATTGTTAAGTAAGTACGATGCCAGGATATTGATCCATGATAAGAGAATATCATTTAGATACCGTTGTGTAGTAATCGCATTATATACTACATAGTAAACCCTAGTTTTGAAGTTAACTCTTTTTTGGATGTTATGGATGAAGAAGAAAAGTTGACTCAAGTCTTCATTCTTAGTGAATTCACAGATGACTTTGAGCCTGTGATAGGACTACCATCGAAATAAGCCATTAACTTTCGGATAGAGTTAGTACCAAAGGCTGAACTTGTGAGTAGACTGCCAAGGTAAATGACCCCTACCGAGATGAATGAGCTAAAGGTACAATTGGTAGAAGGTAAGAATTTTATCAGACCAAACAGTTCACCTTGGGGAGCAACTTTATAATTTGTTAAGAAACCAGATGGATCATTGAGCTTGTATATTGATTATCATAAGCTGAATGAGAAGATGTAATGACGGCCTTTCTTGTATCGAAAGACAATCCATTAAGAGTAGAAGAAAATGAAAGATAAGAAGAAACTACATAATCACGGAATCTCACCACGAATCAGAACAACATATAATAGATAACATAAGATATTACATAGTCATTTCCATAATATTTAATACATTAAAGTTCATTACATTACAACTTCAACTGGACAGTTATAACTATTTGCCTATACAAAATACATATGCCATACACAAAACAAAGTGGAATAAGATAACAATTGGCTAATGGTGAAGCCATCTGCTCTAGCTCCTTCAAAATGCTTTCATAAGAAACCTAGATCACTTAGCTACTCATACAAATTTGAGTACCCAAGAGTTTTAGAAAAAGAAAATAAAACTCTAGGTCAGACGTAAGTCTGGTATGAGTAAAGTCGAACAACTTACTTCTTACTTTTATAAAACAATTTGAAAATCAAAGGTATCTTGTAAGACCATGCCACATATAAACACGGATGGATTTTTTACCTTACGATAATCAAAACTCTTTATATAGAAATCCAATGATATTATCATAATGTCTAGGGTTTTCAAATAAATAGTTCACAAAACCAAAATTGTTACATTAATTAAATTCTAGCATAATAGGTATACAACTAAGACTAAAGGCACTTATTGGGAAATGGATTCCATAAATGACTAGGTAAGAAATTACCTTTCGGAGAAATGCACCTCTAGATAAAATACACCTCGGGTCTGACAAGAACATCTTGTACTCCTACTACATAGAACTGGCCTCCTACTTGATTAGTGGTATTGAATACAACATCACCACAGTTGGGATCAGCAACCATACCAAAGCATTAAAAAATGGATCAAATAATCAGTTCTTGATATGGTGATGACCTACCCTCATGAGAGTGACCCACATAGCCCTACTGCATACCCTGTTTTAGTTATTACCAGTTAATGAGGCCTGAGGTTACGTTTACCTTATTATAGCATAACCGCTTAAATGCTAACATTGCCTCCAGATGTTAAAACAATGTCAGCATTCACCCACACAATTCATTTAGGAAATGAATGAACCGAAGGGACTATTTCCATTACACCCCTTTTGGAATCACTGTCAAGGTTAGCAGCAAATACCCCTTGCGGTTCAAAGTCTTCATCTTGGACCTTGTCTTTAATATTTCAAACTCGAATGCTTACGTGGTTAGAAGTGGTTTTCGAATAACAACTACTATTCAATCCCAGTCTCTTCAAACCAACGTTCAACAATTTAAAAAATCAAGTTGTTTATAATGGACTATCCCACTTTCAGGGTGTAAAGATTTACATATGAACATATGTTCCATATGCTTAGATTATTATGACCCGCTTATCGAAATCAACCTCCATGTATTCATCACGTTTTTGAAGTGTAGTATTTGTTATAAGACCGACTTACTTTTAATAAAACTAGTCAATGCTTTATTATAATTACTTTAATTTATTTGACTACTTAATAGCATGGGAAAGACATCTTTGGTTTCAAAACAATTTGCCTAAACAAGAAAGGGCTAAAAATAAATAACCGATGAGGTTTAAAAAGAAACTTTAAAATAAATAAACTTTAATTAAATCATAAGTTTAAAACTCAGTCAAACCTTAATTAATTTTAATTAAATAAAAATTAAATTATTAATAATCCAAATTTCATTTATAATTATCATTAATTACACTTTAATTAATTAGCATATATTTAAGAAATTAAACCATAATTAAATGGATAATTAACCTTTTATTAAAAAATAACTAATTAAATAATTAACTCTAATTAAATAATTAATTAAAGAAAATAAACTTGATTAATTAAAAATTAATTTTCTTTTATCTTAATTAATAATTATTTAAAAAGTTAATTAAAAATAGTTTACTTAGTTAATAATTCCGTAACTCTAAATACATAACCTAATTACTTAATTAATTAAATAATAATTAACCTAGTTAAACAAAATTATTAAATGATTAACAACTTAAAATTTTGACTTAATTAATTTAATTTAAAGTGATATTTAAAAAACAATCCAAAATAAAACGCTTTGAAACTTGAATTAGCGAAATTTTCTGATCTAAATCCATAGCGACTATCCCTATAAGTGCAATTTGCTAAAATTTATTTGTAGGTGGAAATCTCACTTAACTCTAGCTACTATATTCTTGGAAAAACAATTGTAAGAGTTTTGAAAACCTTAAACAAAAGGTAAAAACTGGAAAAACATTTTAAAAATCCAAAGCTAGAGAAAGGGCTTAAGTTTTCATATCGGATCTCAAGTCTTTTGCGTCAAAGCACTAGTTTTTCACAACCATTTCACCAATGCTTGGTTTTGTTTCACAAACAATACCACCATCACATAATAAACCAATCTCACATATCCATATCCAGATACATATCCAAAAATATAAACATATTATCCAAATCACAAATCTATACCAAACACAACTAATTTACAATCATATGTCATCCAAACAACTTGATATTTCAACATGATAAAAATTCTAATTTCACAATATATATATATATATATATATATATATATATCATTAAAGCAAGTTGTTTTCTTTTTCAAAAATACTAGTTTTACTCACCGAAGTTTTCTAAATAAAAGCAAACTTTTGCCAAAGCTTGAAAACGCTTTAGAATATTGCAAACTTGAAACCTTTAGACCCTTGAAAAAATGAAATACGCTCGGCGATGTGGGTTTGGGTTTAGGCTCGGCCTAGACCTTGTAGGGCATGACCATGACTAGTTTGGGCTCGACCATATGGTCTTAGGTGGCTGTTTGTTTGAGTTTTGGAAGAGAAAGTGTTGTAGGAGATGTAGAAGTGTTTTGTGAATTAAAGTATGGATTTTTGCATAAGGAAGTGATTTTTTTTATTTTCAAATTTTTAAAGAGGAAGCCATGGATGCTTTAGCTTAAGCTCTTTAGAAATTTTGGAGTTAAGAGGAGGTTTGTGACAATGAGAATATTAATAAGTAGTGGTATTTATAGGCTTAGGATATTAATTAAAATATATGTAAGTGCTTATATTAAAATGTATGTATGCATGCACTACCATAACCCTCTCCACTCTAAATTCCATCCATACCTAATGCTCCCCCTCTCCTTGCACTATTCAAGCCATATCACATGTAATTGTGTTGAAAAAGTGTATTTATATATGTTACGTATATATATATATATATATGAAATATAATATTATTTTAAATAATATGTTTATACACGTTAAAGAGATAATGTGTACATGCATATGTACATGTACACAACATGTTAAAGCGTGTGCATGTTTATTTAACATAGTGTTATGACATTTAAAACAACCTTTAAACAATGAAAAATCATTATTTTGGAAACTAATCTCCGGTCACATTTTCTATTTCTCTATAAACCATATATCTTGGTAAACAAATTTTAAAAATGATTTTATCATCATTAATTATTATTTAAAATAGTTTTATTTGTTAAAAATCCATTTATTAGTTATTTAAAATATAATTAATATTCATTTAAATAGCAATTAAATTTCGAGTAGTTACACTCTCCTTCCTCCCCTTAAAAGAATTTCATCCCAAAATTAGCAAACAAGGAGATAATTTAATGTAATGACTCGGATTTTTTGACGATTAATTTTGAATATTCAAATGGTTTAAATATTGGGTTTAAGATGTAAATTGATTTTTGAATATGAAGATTTTGTTGAAATTATAAAATGAATTTAAATTCTAATATAACGATTTATCGTTATACGCAAATGAGAAATAATTAAAATTGAGTTGAAAGGAATCGAAATGATTTCTAATGTTGATACAAATTCCATTACAATTAGAATTGAGTTAGTAGGTTTTTTCGAAAAAACTAGAATTTTCAAGTGATTTCGTCAATTTTTGAAAACGTTGATTTAAACGACGCGTTAAAATAGCGATCTGTGACACAGTCTCAGAATTTGACGAAACTAGTTCCATTAGATCCATAATAGTGTATTATTATCGGATTTTAAATTTTGTAGTGTTTTAGTTAACGTTTGTTCATACTGAATAGAAATGTGCTGAAATTAATATCGAAAGATAATATTGTAATTGGATTAAATAAAAAACCTATATTCTCCCTACGATCGAATTGGGACTCGAAACGAGTTCCATTGGGTCCGGAATAGAGGTATAACATTATGAACGCCAGGTGGCACCCCTTAGTAGGAGTTCGAGATTTCCTTGTATATAATATGAGATATTTTGGATATAAAATAAAATATAATTATAAAAGTCAACCTTAGCCGACCTATCCACTGATCGAGCCACCCTATACCTATCCAGCCACCTTCTCCTTCAGTTTAAACGCGACCTCCTCTTCTTTCTTCCTCGTTGTCGAGCAAAAATTTACAAAAAAACAAAAAACACATGATGAAATCTCGATCGAATAAGTGGAGACGAGGTGGAGCGTGGCAACGCTTCAGGTGCACAATGGCGGCGAAGTGAAGGGGTCGATGTTGAGGTGGGCGCGTGGCTGTCATGGTCATTCTAAGGTTTTGAATTCATGATTGTTTACAGGAGTGGTGCTCTGCGCGAGTTCACGAGCATGCGGAAGGGGATGGCGAGGCAAGGTTTAGCGTTGGCTGTAGCAGTGGGTTCCAGGGCCGAAGTCATGACTGTAATGGGAGGTCTCTGTTCATCGTGGTGGGGATAGGGTGGAGGACCTCGTGGGGCTTAAACTGATGGTGATGGTAGTCTCGAGTATTGTGGAGTGATGTGAGAGAGATGGTTGAGAACGCGGTGGCCATGGTGACATTGGACCAGGCAGTAGCATGTTTTGCTTGGGAAGAAGGGTAATTTAATTCGTTAATAGGAAATAAATTTAAATAAGTAATTAATTGCTTAATTATAATTAGAATTAAAATCGTCAATTTATATAATTTTAAATTTGCTTATATGAAGTTCAATCAAACAGAATTGGTCAGGTGGAATTCATGGCTGGAAAATCTACGCGATAGGATTAAAATTGGAACGGACTGCAATTAAAAATCGACATAAGTAAATCTCACTCATTTGGATTGCTGGTTTTAATTTAAAGTATTAAAATTTATTTATTGGTAGATTAAATGAATTGATAAATTATTATTATCACTTGGATGTTATATTATATATATATGGTAGTAGTATATATTAGTAGTCGGATATATTTCCCGTGTATTAGAGCGAATGTGACACTAGTCGCCTCGCATAATAGCGGATGACCCTATATTACCGTGATATCAGCGTCGAAGCGGGATTGGTATTTTATGTTATCTAATAGCATGGAAATAGGTCGGAGGGATCCAACTGGATTCGTCAAAAATGTTGATTTTAATTTCGTATATAGTGATATATGATGCGTGTCAATAATTTGATATAGATTTTGATGTGATTTGAATTTTTTGAATGATATAGTAGCACTGGCCTAAATTTTGGCAATATAAACGCTATAAATAATATTTCTGAATTTTAAAAGAAAATTTAAAGGGCGATTTAGGAAATGAAGATATTAATATTGGAATTGGAAATTATTTAAAAAAATTAATTTGGATAAAATGAATAAATTTGATTTTAGATATTTATTTAGCTATTTCGTAAAATGGTTTCAATTAAAGAATTTTAAATTGAGATTTTTGAATAATTAATTTTACATAAGATTCTAAAATATGAAATGGCATTCGAAATTGAGATTTGATGGGTTTTGGAATATAGTTTGGATTATTTAAGGAACATAGTTATAAAGCTCCGCTCTTGCAATTGGTTCGTTGCGATTACGGGTTGGATGTCTAATTGTCCAGGCGGTAATGATAATATCTTGTACCTGAACCGGAGAATTTTAATTAGAAATCGATTTATTTATGGATTATGGTGATATGAACGTGTTACAAACTAGAAATGAGATTACGAAATTTATAAACAATATTTATAGTGATGTGGAATGATTATCATTCGTCGAATTGCAAATATAAATTCACAATTGGAATTTAAAAGGAGATAGAAATCGATTTAGGAAGAAATTGTGAATTCTACATTGGAATTTAGAAAAAGGGTTATGGAATTGGAAACATAAATCAATTATAACGAATCAAGAGAGATTATAAGTTTTAAAAACTATTAATTGGGTTAGAATATTTTCGAAAGTTAGTTATTTAAATTTTGTTGAAATGAATTATAAGTTTTATAAACAAATTTTGTAAATTGATTAGAAATTTTATAAATAAATTGGAATTAGTCATTGATGTTTGTTTTAAAAGTGCTTTGGTATTTTAAATAATTATTTAACCACATCTTGAAATTTATTATTATTTTTATATATTTTAAAGTAAATAATTAGAATTTATTTATAAATACTCTCGAAATTGTAATCCAGGTTTGTTAAATGGATGTGATTGTGTAAATGAAGTGTTATAATCGAAATTCTGTAAATTTCCAAAATAATTACACTCGGGAACTTCGAAAATGAATCTAAGTTCATTAAAGGAATTATAAATTGTTAGATGGATTATAAATAAGTATAATCGATAATTTTTGGAAATCATAAAGGAATTAATAAAATTCTAGAGATTCGCGAGATAAAAAGGAATATTCCTAAGTATTGAATTAAATAGTTTTGGAAATATTCTAACAACGAAATGATTTATACAGAAATAATTTTTTCTAAGTAATGAATTATAGATTGAAATTGGAAATATTTCTAAGTGTTGGAAATATCCTATTATGGATAAAAGTATTCGAAAGAGTTTTCAAATATTGAAATATTGAAAGAGATTTGAATATATACCCTTGTAATAATATTTTGAATAATTGTTTGGAAAAATTATAAAATTGGGTCTAGTGACTGCTTAGGTGTGAAATTTGATAGTTAAATAACCGATTATCAAATCTGGCCAAATTCGTTGATCTTTTCGAAGAGACCGGGATCAGATTTAATTATCTAAAAACCACTTCAATCCGATTTGAGCGTTACAACTTGTGATATCATGAAGATAATGAAGACGGTAATTTTGGGGATTCGGTTTGTTCAGACCCAGAACAACTTGTATGGATGAATTCTATCAGCACATTGTCATTGAAAGGCAATGAGCATTCTAAGTGTAAATTTCTTGGAAGGTAATCGTAGCCTTAAGCCTCATCAACTGGGAAATGAATAAAACAGGGTATGTAGCAAGCTAAGTGGATTACTACCATTAGGGTATGTCATCATCTTTCTAAATACCCTAGATCTACATATTTATGGATTTGGTTGTGCATGAGAGATCTCAATTAAGGTCGAAAGACCGGGTTGATGACATATTCGTTACTAGTAGTCAAGTGATAGGTCGGTTCTGCGTGAGGGTACAAGATGTTCTTGTCATACCCGAGTATATTGATCTAAAGATGCACCCATCGGAGGTAGCTCCTTACCTGGACATAGTATGGAATCCAATATCTAATACGTACCTGTACAATTTCGATTGTGCCCAACTATGCTGAAACATGAGATGCAAGCATTTCAGCTATTTTTCTAGTTTATTTTTTATAGACACTATTATAATATTAGATGATTTTGATATGTAATGTTTTGGTTATCGTAAGGTAAAAACCTGTCGTTGTATGATGTGGTCTTACGAGATACCCTTGTTTTTCAAAGGACTTTGATAACAGTACTAATTCAAATTGAGCGTGTTTTCTAGCTGGTTTTCCAGACTGACTCGGATGTTATTTTATTATAATGCTCGGGTCAGACCGAGTATTACTAATTCAAGTTAGGATGCTATGGAGCTTAGGAGATGAGCTAGAGGAACCTCAGGTGTATTCCACGTACTTGATTATATTCCGTTGTGTGTGTAGACTGTATGGTCAGCACTGGTGAGGAAAGTTGTAATAATTGTCCATATTAACTAGTTGACTATTATACTCTGATGTTTGTATGTATATTAACAGTTACAGTTTATTTTTGTATAAAGATCTGTATTTATCTATTATATATTGTTCCACTACGATTATGTGATTTTGTGTTGTTGTTTCTGTTTTTCTTCTATTCCTTTTCCTTCTTCACCCCTAATGATTCGTATTTCCATTCAATTTGAGTTGGACACATGTGAATTATTGTCGACCCAAAGGGTGCGGAGATATGGACTATTACAGTTGGTATCGGAGCTGAAGGTTAAGCAAGAACCTTGGCCTTAATGAGGATTACTCATTAGAGATAGGGTCAGTAATACCCTAAAATGAGTTTGAGTATGTTAATAAACATGAGCGCGTATTTGTTAGTGAATATAAATTGTTTTATATTGTGTTGATTTATCGGTCGGGTGTTTATGAATTTTGGTCGGTACAGGAAGTAAAACAATATCGATAGGTGTTTCTAAACTCTTAAACAAGGTAAACTTACATAATATTATTTTGAAAAGAGAGTAAATGAAATAATTTTACCCAAAGATATATTTTGATAGAAAAAACAATTTTTAGAAATTATTATATTATATTTGGAGTGTTCAGACGATATTATTACAATCAAAACAAGATTATAAAATCCAAAATGGTTTATATAACTAAATAGAAATTCTATAAGTATGATTATACATATGAGATGTAAATAAAAATGGATTCAAACCAGAATTTGGAAATTTAAATCTGGAAAATTTTGGAAAATGTTTTGAATGAATTTGAACTAAGTATTTGGTAATTTTTAAATTTCGGAGATTTTTGAAACGTTTTCCAGAATATTTTGAAATGAATAATAGTGATACTATTCGGATTATTTTTGAATAAAAATTGTTTAAATGGGATTTTAATGAAATTGGAAGCACTGAACTCACTCGGTTGCTAGAAAATAACTCTGATGATGACTGCTACATCATTAGTGTTCGTTTTCGAGTTTCTAAGTGATGGATTGCTACCCCGATTGTTTATTTGGAATTATTGATAAAAATAAGTTTGTTTGGAATTTCCAAAGGAATTGGTTGAATAAAAACCAAGTTAAGTTTTGAAATTCCAAAGGAATGGTTTGTTCAACCAAAAGGGCTATATATATTTATGATTTTAAATTGATTCGAAATGAAACCTAGTGTTTGAGTTTTGAAATTTCTCAACTATATGCTTTGTGAAATCAGAAGAAAATAAATATTTGAACTTATATTTGTGAAAATGGTATAGAAGAAAGAAAAATGTGGACCATTGAAGTTTGGAATTGGAATTTAACTAGAGTAAGTTAAATGAATAAAATGAATTGAATTTGACTTAAGACAAGTTAAAAAAATAAAATTTTGAATTGGATTGGAAATGATATCAACTTTGAAGTGGATAATTTTGAACACTAAAATGATTATATAACTGTAAGTTATAATTATTGAATGGAATCAACTCAAGTATAGAATTTATGAAAACAAGAAAAAAAATAGGTTATGTAACTTATAAATTGGTAAAGTGGAATGGTAAAACTAAAATAGAAGTGGTGTGATATTTTGGTGACCCATACTTGAATTATAAAATGAATTTGAACTCAAGTCAAACCAATTAAAGTGATTTTTGAAATAAAAAACAGATATTGAATTATAAAATTTAAGTGAACTAATTAGATAAATTAATTAGTTAATTGAATATAGAAATGGAACTTAACTTGGTTAAGTAAAATGGATTGTGGATTGAAATTGAAATTTGATGTGGAACTTGAGTAATAAATGAAATTCGACCTAAATATAAGCGAATTTAATATATTTTGAAATGTTGTCAAATAAAATGGAAATGGAAATGGAAATGGATTGAAATGGTGATGAATTAAGTTATAAACAAATTCAACTTAAATATAAATAAGTTAATATGGCTTTGGGACATTGTTTAAACGAATTCGAGTATGAAATTAAGTTTTGAAGTGGAAATGAATATATGTGTTGTATAAAAAGTTATAATCAACCTAAATATTAATTTTAAGAAAAAAATTCTCAAGTGATATAGTGAAAATTGAGATATACCAAGCAAATGGAAATGCGGATCAATCGAAGAGGAATAAATTAAATAACAATTAATTTAAAATGAAATGGAATTTAATAGAAATGGAAATGAACTTAGGTTATGTGACTGAAATGATTGTAAGTAAACGAATCAACTTAAGTTAATATTTTTTGGATGCAAGCTTGGCTCAAATAAATTTATGAAGTGATTCATAAATAAATTGACATGGATTGATTTGTTATTGAATATAAAATTGAGAAAACAAGATTTTGTAAATAAAGTGAATATGGATTAATAAAGAGTCGATAAATTAATTTGGAATCAATTTAAAATGGCTATAAACCGAAATGATTATTTTATTAATTATATCACCAATAGCATGGATTAAACTGTCATTCGACTTAAATGGAAGAAAACAAAATTTTGTGCTTCAATGGATAGTGAATAAATTGGTTTAAATTCATTTGAAATGAATATGAATATATAAAGTGTAATATAAAATGGACGCAAGTAAAATTTGGTTGTGAATAATTCGAATTGAATGAAATAGTATATAAATCAATTAATAGTAACTAAATTAATGTCAGAACCTTGTAATTGCTTTAAAATACATGTAGAAATGTCAGTTTATGCAGATATTGTGTTTAAATAGAGATGCTTGAAATGTTACTAAACTTCATATTTTTGGGACTTACGTGTTTAAATGAGCAAGTACAGGTACAAGGAGGCTATTAAGCTAGATTTGGGTTGCAAAATTGCATATAAACATTAAAAGCAAAAATGAAATAAATATTGATATACATTATATTTTCGATAGTGTGGGTCAATGATATCATTTTTATTTTATTATTTATATTGCAAAAGGCTCTTGTACAAAGGAAACTCTGCCAAAGAATTTCAAAAATTTAGAGTGTTAGAAATTTTTGGTAACTAAAATTTGATTTCGAATTGTAATTGAAATAAAAAGGTTTTGAATTAGAAATGGAAACTAATGGTTTTCGTAGAAACTAAAAAGACTTAGAAATGTGAAATGTCAAGTTTAACTAAGTGGGTTTCACAAACTAATGGGTTTGTTGCATTTTTCCTACTCAACAATTTCGAAGACAAAATTCTTTTAAGAGGGAGGAATGTAAAGGTTCGAATTTTTCAACGATTAATTTTGAATATTCAAATGGTTTTAAATATTAAGTTTGGAATATGATTGATTTTTTAATATGAAGATTTTGTTGAAATTATAAAATGAATTTAAATTCTAAATTTATCGTAATACAGAAATGGGAAATAATTGAAATTTGTGTTGAATAGGAATCGAAACCATTTCTAATATTGTTATAAATTCTATTTGAATTAAAATTGAGTCAGTAAGTTCTTTTAAAAGACGGAAATTATCAATTGATTTCGTCAATTTTTGAAATCATTTATTTAATCGATGCGTTCAAATAGCGATCTGGGGCACGGTCTCGGAATTCGACGAAACCAATTCCATTGGATCCATAATTGTGTATTATTATCGGATTTTAAATTTTGGAGCATTGTAGATAACGTTTGGCCATACAGGATAGAAACGCCTGAAATTAATGTCGAAAATTAATATTATAATTGGATTTAAAAAATACTATCTTCTCCATACGATCGAATTGGGGCTTGAAACGAGTTCCATTGGGTTCAGAATGACTGTATAGTATTAGAAACACCAAGCAACACACCTCAATAGGAGTTTGAGATTTCCCTGGTTATAATATGGGATATTTTGAATATAAAATTAAATATAAAAGTCAACCTTAACCGACCTATCCACCGATCGAGCCACCTACACCTAATCCAGCCGCCTTTGCCTTCAATTTAAATGTAACCTCCTCTTCTCTCTTCCTCATTATCAAGCAACAATTCACTGGAAAAAAAACACGCGATTAAATCGCAATGAAATCTCAATCGATTAAGTGGAGACGAGGTGGAGCACGGCAGCGCTAGGGGAGTGCGATGGCGATGGCATGAAGAGGTCGATGTCGAGGTGGGCATGTGGCTGTCATCGTCATTCTAACGTTTTGAATTCATGCTCATTTAGAGAGCGGTGCTCAGCGCGAACAAGCACTCATGCAAGGGGATGGAAAGGCAAGGTTTGGCGTTGGCTGTAGCTATTGGTTCCAAGGCCGAAATCATGACCGTGTGAGGGGGGTCTCGGGTTCATCGTGTTGGGGATAGTGTGGAGGTGCTTACGGGGCTTTAACTAATGGTGATGGTGGTCTTGAGTATTACGGAGTGGCATGAGAGAGATGGTTGAGACCACGGTGGCCATGGCGATATTGGGGCAGGCAGTAGCGTGATTTGTTTGGGAAGAAGGGTAATTTATTTCATTAATAGGTAGTTAATTTTAATTAAGTAATTAGTTGCTTAATTATAATTATAATTAAAATCCTTAATTTATATAATTTGAAATTTGCTTATACAAGATTCAATCAAACGGAATCGGTCGTGTGGAATTTATGGTTGGGAAATCTACACGATATGATTAAAATTGGAATGGATTGCAATTAAAAATCAAGGTGAGTAAATCTCACTCATTTGGATTGTAGGCTTTAATTTATGTTAAAAATTATTTATAGTTGATGGGATGAATTGATAAATTATTATTATCAATTGGATGTTATATTTTATATATGTACTATATATATTAGTAGTTATATCCCGTTTATTGGAGTGTATGAGACACTATGCGCCTTGTATAATAGTGGATGATCCAATATTACCGCGATATCTCGCCTCAAAGCGAGATTGGCATTTCATGTAATCTAACATCGGTGGTTGCAGAGAAACAGGTTGGATGGATCCAACTGAATTCCTCAAAAATGTTGATTTTAATTTCATATATACTGATATATGATGTGCGTAAATAATCTGACATAGATTATGATGTGATTTGAATTTTTTTAAATGCTATAGTAGCACGGGCCTAAATTTTGGCATTATAATGTTGTAAATAATATTCTTGAATTTTAAGAGAAAATTTAAAGGGCAATTTAGGAAATGAAGATATTTTTATTGGAATTGGAAATTATTTAAAAAGAAATTGATTTGGATTAAATGATAAATTTGATTTTAGATATTTATTTAGCTATTTCGTAAAATGGTTTCAAAAGAGAAATTTTAATTGAGATTTTTGAACAATGAATTTTAAATAAGATTCTGAAAATATGAAATGGGATTCGAAATTGAGATTTGATGGGTTTTGGAATATAGTTTGGATTATTTAAGGAACAGATTTATAAATAAAATGTTAATTAGAAATCGATTTATAAATGGATTTTAGTGATATGAACCTGTTATAAACTGGAAATGAGATTGTGAAATTTATAAACAATATTTATAAATGATGTGGAATGATTATCATTCGATGAAGTGCAAATATAAATTCACGATGGGAATTTATAAGGAGATGGAAATCGGTTTAGAAAGAAATAGGGGATTCTATATCGGAATTTGGAAAAACGATTATGGAATTGGTAACATAAATTAGTTGTGACGAATCGAGAGAGATTTGTAAATATAAAGTTGGTTTTATTGAAATTTTTGAAAAAAAATATACTTTATCAAGAACTGAAAGTTTGTTTTAAAAAGGATTTTTCTTTATTAAACTATATAGTTTTAAAAACTATTAATTGGATTAAAATATTTTCGAAAGTTACCTATTAAATATTTAAATTTTGTCGAAATGAATTATAAGTTTTACAAACATTTTTTGTAATATTACAAGAAAAGTCCCTTTTTATTGTAATGGAAAATAGCATGTTAAAGATGGATGCTACCGGTTTGGTCAGATTAAAATAAATACAGCTTGTCACCATTACTAAACATATGATAGGAGGGAATAATCCCAAAGGCAGCATCATTATTCATGTTCCCGCATAACATTCATTCCTTATTTTTGTTGTAATACTAAATGTTTTCTTTCTCAGTTGCCAAACCATGAAAACCCTAGCTTTTAAAATCGATTTTCAATTTTTCCCTCTCTTCACTCATGCTTCCGCCTTCAACTTCGGTATCTAAAACCAACATATGCAGAATACACCACATATGTGACCAAGTTGAGTAGGACGAAGAAGTATTTTTGGGTTTTTCAAAACATTATGAATGTTTTTAAAGATTTCCCTCTTCGATCAATTTGGACAATCTGGAGTGCGATATTTATTCGTTGGAAGGTTATAATTGGAAGTTATGGTGTGAGATTGGGTGAAGTGGCTACCTTATCATATGACTTGTCAATCAAATTGACAAGTTAATAAACTCAAAAATGGGAATTTTTAAGGTGCGGCGATTTGTTTGTTCTCATGTATTTCTTTCACTCTATTTTATTTTAAATATTCCAAATTTTGCAATAAGCCTAGATGTAGAATTTTGATTTGGTAAATAATTATATGTATATGAAATTGAAAAGGAAAGGGGCCTATGTGCAGGTTAAGGACAAAAAAATGATATTCCATCATATCAGAATTAATGTGCATGTATTTTCACAAAAGGGATTTTGTATGTCAGAAATGGAAAGGGAGTTTGTTTCAGTTATTCGGCTTGATAACATGACCAAAATGATTGTAAGTAGTCGATCTTAGCGAATTCATGTATATAACAGCAAAAAAGGGATTTCTCTAAAACCAATTTGTGCCACTTTTCTCAAAACTAATTACAGACATCTATCACTTTCTACTTACCTGGTAAGGAAATGATTATTTTTACCAGTGCTATTTGAAATAGAACAATTGTGCTTTTTTCACCGACAGTCCATCGATACTTTTTTAATAGCTATAGCTCATGTTTTTGGGAATAAAAAGGCGTGTTGAAGTTGTTTCAAAAGAAGAAATTTGTATTTATACTTGTTGAAAGTACAAATTATCGCTTTTTACCTAAGCGTACTATATTTGTAAGATGTCTTACAGTAATAATTAAACTTGTAACAACCTTCAAAGACTATTGAAAAAAGAGACCCTAAATTATAAGTGTCATAGCATAAAAATTCCAATTATAAGCAATATCTAGACATGTAAGGACCAAGCTTGAACACCATTAAAATGAAAGAACCTGCACCAACAATATGTGCAATAGAAGAAAATCCAGGATATCTCACACCCGATCAATCCAGGTATTAAGATAGTGTTTATCATATTATTGTAGAAGCGGTTCAATTCAAAATAAAAGTTGAAAATATTCAATTCCATGTGTTTTTGTAGTTATTATTTGGATAGCTCTTTAAATGCAACAAAAGTGAGAGGAAAAGTTATCATTTGTCGCCACTCTGGAAGTACATCCGAATCAAGAGTAGAAAAAAGTAACACAGTCAAACAAGTAGGAGAGGTAGGAATGATTTTAATTGATGAAATGGTAGCAGGACTTACCACGGTATTTGGTATACCCGCGGTAGTTGTGGATAAACACACTGGAGACAAAATTCTATCTTATGCTAATCACACAAGGAGCTAGCCTACTAAGAGGGATATGCAAATGTGTTATTTTACAATTTTGCCTCTTTGTACCATTTCTGAAATATTGAATTCAAAGGACATAAGGGTATAATGGTTAAAATATGTGTTATAACACTGTGAATTCACTGTGTTATAATTTATAACAAATCTTCGTTTTCTCAACTACTAGTATCACGTTTCAATTGTTCAGTTTATTGCAGTAGCATCATTTTTTATATTTTACCTTGCAAATATATTTTTAAGGAGAGCTAGATCGCTTATTTTACCTGCAAAGACGGTAATAGGGAAACGAGCAGCTCCACGTGTGGCTGCATTCTCAACTAGAGGACCAAACTCGCTAACGCCTGGGATATTAAAGGTCGGCAATTTATATCATTTAGCCTAGAGGATTGAATAAATTTGTGAACTTACACGTATGCTTATATTTTTGTTATAGCCTGATATTATGGCACCTGGTCTGAATATATTAGCGGCATGTTCTCTTGCTTCAAAAGGCATGAAATACAATGTTCAATCGGGAACTTCCATGTCTTGTCCTCATATGGCTGGACTTGTTGCATTGTTCAAAGCTATTCAACCTTCATGGTCTGCTGCTGCTATAAAGTCTTGTATTATGACTTCAGGTAACATACTACTATGTTTCCGTATTTCACGACTTCTTATTGTATTCTAAGGTTGTGTATGTTCAGTGAAAAAGGTTTGTTTTTTAAACATTGATCAATTTTTAACGTGTTTACCATTTTTACTTGCTGAATGTTTCTTTAATCTGATAAGCATTATTAACCAAACATAAAAATCTTAATGCTTATTAAATGTAAATGTCTACAAAACTGTTGCTGCAACTGAGTACATAATATGAATTTATTATGTGGAAAACAAAGGCAAAGATTTAAATGACATTACTATATTCTATATCGTTTTAAGTACTATAAGTGATTAGAAAACACTGGTTGCAATAAGATATACTTAACGGTTGCCTTCAATATTAATTACTTTTTGTTTAGGAAACATTAGCGTCAAAAACATTAATAGTTGCCTCAATAACATTAGCATCTTGTACAATAATGCAACAACTACCTTGAACAAGAAAGGCAAAACCATAACATCGTACCCTAAAGGAAGAGTCTCCAACCCATTCGATTATAGTTCAGGCTTCCCTGTCCCCAAAGCTTTTTTAAGACAAGCTTGATATACGACATTCAACGTTCAGACTATAAGTCTTTTCTTTGCTCAATAGGATTCGACAACAAGTCACTACATCAAATAATAGGAGATAATAGCATATGCACTAAATCAAAAGAAACTCCTTCCATTCTTAACTATCCTTCGATCATACTTCCATATCTCAAGCTTACTTATTCAGTAACAAGAACTGTGACCAATTTTGGAAATCCACAAAGTGAGTACGAAGTTGAGATGGTTCACCTTTTGGCATTGATGTGATTGTTAAACCCAAAGTACTTAAATTTATGAGGTTTGAACAGAAATTGGATTTTAAAGTTTCATTTAGGGTGCTTTCTCCTTCAAAAGATTATGTTTTTGGTTCTTTGACCTGGAAAGGTGTAGGAGATGCTCAGGGTAAGAGTCCTGTGACTATTCCTTTAGTGGTTAGTGTTGCAAATTCTAATACTGGATTGAAATAGATACGAAGACATCCGCGCATTCGAAATTCTTTGTTTGGTTTTTTCAATACTATAGTTTAAATTATGTGTATTTTTGTACAATGAAAAATATTTATTATTTTATTAAATTAGAAGTTCATATCATACACATTAAATACATATTATGTGACGCCCCACCTCTATGCTCGCAATAACAAAGAGTATTAAAAGAAATACTGTCTGTTATCACGAAGAATAAGGCTGGATAGGAGCGGCCATCCGTAGTTAGGCCTTACACTAGTATTGGTTATCTCGATAGGAGTGGTATATATTTTTATTTTTCATCTCATATTTATTTACTCCCATTGACATACCCAATTCTAGTATAAAACGAACTACGATGGTTCATAATAGTTTAGGACAATATATATAATAATAACACAGATAAAGTAAATGCGGAACACAGATATAACATGAAGTCTCATATATATATAACTGATGTCAGTTGATATACATGTGATATAATACATATGATACAACTACAACTGTCGACTCTGGAAGTTACATATACAAGTACATTATCGTGAATAATATACATGAATATACAACATCCCATTCAATGACAACATTTACTCCAAAAATATGAGAAGACTTCATAACTCTAGCAGCAACTCAAAGTAAGATATCAACAACCTGTAAATACTCGGTCTGACCCGAGTATTACATTCAAAAGAAAATAATACACGGGTCAGTCTAATTCAAACTCAGTTATTAGTGCACAGAAGCAATAATAATTAAATAATGAATAGACGACAGTCACAATAACTCTCGTCTATCCGATCCTTAAATAAAGAAATCGGATAACGATAAATATAACACGTAATAGTGTTAAACAACAAATTAGCAAATTAAACCAAATCAGAATACAATTCAGAATATTGAATTGAATAAACAAAATAGTTCAAACCATTGAAATATCAATTAAAAATATTAATTCGGGTAGGGCTGCAGTACACGCACGCGTGCACTGGCTCGCCACTACAGCATATGGAATATGCAAAAGATCAAATAATCAAAACAAGATAGAATATCATAAAAGCCATACCGTGTGGCTGCAGTTCACGCTTGCGTGCACTGCCTTGCCACTACAATGATGATGTACACAAAAGATCAACGAACCAAAATCACTGAAGTAAATGTAAATGGTCCAGTTTCAACATGAATACACAGTACAGAGGTGACAAACAAACAGCATACAAGCATAGGTGATAGAGTATGCACTGGAATGCAACAAGCTAGTCTACGAGCACAAGACAGTGGTAACTACACAATGCAACTGGTCATAAGTGAACAAACAAGTTCAAGTAACTTCAAGTACATGAATGCACAGGTTAAAGTGACTCAAAACAGAATGAATGCCTGTACAAATGCAACAACAAGGAAGTAAAGTCAAGAGACTCAAGAACAGACATACAGTGGCAAATGCATACAACTACAGCACCAAAGTCTCGAGTGAACACATGAACATGAAATGAAGTGCACAACTACAAAAGCTACAAGTAATCAGATCATCAAGAATGGCAACATACATGAATACAATGGAACAATGCAGAACTACTCTAGACAGAGATGGACAAGGTGATAACACATATATTCTACATGGACGCATATGCAAGAAATCAAGCGAGGTGCTCAGTGCAACCTGGAATGAAAGAACATGTATGCTATATATTAAACTTGCAAAATGAGGTTGCAGTGAATCTACACTAATGGTTCAGTCTAAAAAACAGTACATGACAGTGTACGAAGTACAACAGCAACTACATCACAAAATGCATCAAGAGACATAATGGTACAAGTACAAGCTCCATTTATTCGACATCTCATGTACCAATACAACCAGAACTGTTCAGAAAAGTGAACAAAACTGCAAAAGGCACCAAGTAAAGGACATGAACAGTGAACATCAAGTGACAATATACACATGTATGGAGTGTGCCAGTGAACATGACAGCAGACCAAAGTGCAGAAGCATTCATTCTAACATAAATGCAAACTGAACGACTCAAGTGAAACAAATTATATGCTCTGTGCACAGTGGATTTTCAAATGTTACAACTCGAAGCAATGCACCAAGTTCATATAACAAAGTGCATAAGGGCAATAAAATGAAGACTGTACCCAAGTGGACTTATCAACATGGGCTCAGTGGCATGCCTACAAATATACAATGCAAATTGATCAAGTGAGGTGTTTGATGCAACGTAAAGAAGGTTCAAAGTCGTATGCAGTGAAAAACATAATGCACAATTGAATATATAAATGAAACTGGACAGTGCTATTAAAATGAAACTCATTTTTCCTTGCCTTGAGAAATAAACATGGATGTCAAAGGCAAACAGAAAAGTGACAGTGCATTAATAACTGAAATATATGCAACAGTATAATCAAATTCACTGCTCACGACAATGCAGACCCAATTATACTACAGTTTAGTGAACATATATATACAAGCATAGGTTTCATGTGCAACAGCTTCAATAATAAAATAGCCATGTTCCAAATTTAATATAGTGGACTATATCAAGAACAAGTATGCAAGAGAATTTCAATTGGTGGATAATACACACAGATCAAATGACCAGATGCAATGCAGAAAAGTGCACAAGAACAAATTCGAAAATGCTATCAGGGTTGAACACGAAAATGGCCAAAGTGGTAAAATCAATACAGTGTGCACAAACTAGGCCAGAAAGTAGTTCAATATGATCAGTATAACAAGTTCAGCTAAATAATATTTAAGTCAAGGCCAAAGCCATCAGAAGATATGAAACTCAGTACCGTTACCAAGGCCGAAGATAATAAAAATCATGAATCACAAAATCAATTGGTGAATTCAAGTTACAGATACAAAATCAAAGCCGAAGTCAGAGAATAGCATACACAAATTAGGGCAGAAAACAAGATTCAAAGTAATACCGAAGTCAAGGAGGAATCAACAATGAAACTAAATCGACTACCGAAGTCGTACCAGTCACCGATCACCAAAACAAAATCGAATTGCCATAACAAAGGACTGAGTTTGATATAGATGTGAGTAAATAAAATACTCGCCGTACTTTCTGAAGAGCGCGAAAATGGATCGGCAAGCAAAAATCCACCTGATCAAAGCAATCATCATCGGCATCTTCTATATTCACGAAAGCCCTAATTTTGATACAGAGGAAAGAGCGAAAAATGAGCGGCCACCATTTTTTTTCGTTTTCTTTATGCCTAGGGTTTTGGATGATAATGATTAAAGGACCGGTTATTTGCTTTTGATAACACGGTACCAAGAAAAAGGAACCTGGCCCAAAATTCAATTGAAAGCCCAAAAACAATTTAACAAATTTTCAAAAGAATTTTAAAAGATTAAAAACTCCAACAACTAACAGCTAGCAAATCTAGTCGTCAAACGACGATAATTAATTTCCACAAACCCCGAGTTGTTACATATTAACTGCTCAAACTAATTATTGTTCTTATATTTATTTATTTTTAGAACTTTAATAATCAATGGGATTGAAAAAAAATTATTTTAAACTAAAAATTTTCATTTATGTTTCTTGATTTATAGGTCGATGAAGGATATGATAATTATAAGATATTCGTCCGTATTCGCGGATGTAGATATCCGATATCCAAAAATGATTCGGGATACTGTAACGACTCAAAATTTTGGATATTTGAAATTGGTATATTTTATTGATTTTAAATATTTAAAAGTTAATTTTAACTTGAATTTCAATTATTACTATTTAATGGATAATTTAATTATTGGATTTAATAATTGAAAATTGGGTAAAATACGAAATCATGGTTTTTAAACTTGTTAAAAATAATTTAAAGGCTTATAAAATATGTATTAACAATACTGAAGATAATAATAAAAATTTTAAAAATTAAATTTAAAAGTGATTTGTTCAGTTTTAAAAATGTATCGTTTATTGATCGTACGAAATATAAACGCACTACAATTTATATCAAAAACTGGGTCCAAAAAGCATTTTTCTCTATACGATTGAATTGGGACTCGAAACCTTTTCCTTTGCACTCGAAATAGGGTTATAACATTATGAACGCCTAGTGACACGCTTCGATAGAAGGTCAAGATTTTAAGCTACGAATTCGAAACGATTTAAAATATAAATAACATAATTGTACACTGTTTAGTCAAACCATTCACATCATAGCTTTCAAAAGAGAAAAGGAAATAAAACAGAGAAAAAAAAGATAACCAAACTATGAAATCACATATGTCTGATTCCATTCTTTCCTTCTAATCTTCATTTCAACAGCGAATTCAATTCTAAAACAAAATCGAAAGAAACATAAAAGAATGGCGAGTCACCTTGAGGGAAGACGTCGCTCGCTTGTGTTTTCGTTCGAGTTGCAATATAGGGTATGACGTAGGTCGCTACGGGAGATCGAGGGGAAGGGTTACGGCGGCGCACGTGGATGAGACTCATCGCGAGTGGAGAGGGAATGAAGTCACGAGTCGTGCAAGTGATCCTGAGTGAAGGGGAGGCTCACATTTGCAAGAGGAGGATGGGGGAGGGCGGCGGCTCTCATGTGGGCTTCAACGATGGTGGCCAAAACGAGGATGAAGGCAGTAAGAGGTCGCGAGGTGCTAGAAGGGAATGGCATGCGCGGTAGTGGACTAGGCGGTGGTCGACTCAGGTAGTGCTTGTTGAGGGAAGGTATATTCTGTAGAAAAAATTAAATTTTTTGAAATTTGTTTTAGTTAATTATACTATAAAGAAATATATATATATATATATATATATATAAGAAGAAGATTTTTAAACAGGAGTTTAAAAATGTTTTGATTTGAAAAAAATTAAAATTTAGATTTTAGGAATTTATAAAGATGATTTTATCAATGTATGTGGTATTCGAAAGGTAAATTTAATTAGTTAAGACAGTTTAAAATTTTTGAGTTAACCTTAATTCGAACAAATTTAATTATCTCGATGTTAATAAAAATCCATAATTTTCTTGTACGAGGTTTAAATCGAATGTGATCGGCCGTTTGAATTTGTAGTAGTGGGATCTACGCGATGGGATTAATATTGAAATGGACTGCAATTAAAAATCAAGGTGAGAAAAATTCTCACTTATTTGGATTATCCGATTTATTTTAACAAAATAGTTAAAATTAATCTTTTGAATGCCTGGTTGATTAAATAATTATCTGATGAATGACATAATACATATAGCAGTATATATATGAATATTTGGAGTGATATTCCCGCATATATATAGCGGATGAGACCATATGTGTAACGACCCGGTGTTTTCAACCATTCGCATCTGCACATGTCGGACTTGAATTGTTCAAAATACCGCGTTGTAAAAATAAATTTGGCAAAACTCAGAATATGCAGTAAATAAATCACAGAATCACAGACACAGATATCAGAGAAACTCGCAGCGAAATTTAAAATACTTAGTGGTTCATGAAGCCACTATAAATAGTCTCAACAAATACAAATTTCAAAGTCTTTCATCCCAAATATAGTTTAAAAATTCAATATAAATCCAAATATTCCAAAGTCTTGATTTCAAAATAAGATATAGACTGGAAGATTTGCCAACAGCTCGAAAGATCTACAGAATGTCCTAGCTCCGGGGAGAAAGCTGAAACTGCAACTCAGGCTGACCCGAGCGTAAAATAAAACATAAACACTCGAGTCAGGACATACATACTTATATAGTGTAAGCTAATTCAAGTGTACTGTAATATAGAGCAAGTAACTTAAAGGATGCTTGGGACCGCCCATCCTCTAAGGATCCGTTAAACTATTTACTATGTAGTATATTGTGCTATTAAATAGTGTCTATTTATAAAATAAACTTACTTTTAAATAGCGTTAAGGCTTTACATTTTCCACCTTAACACATTTATATATTCCCATAGTCTATACAGTACCGTAATCTTCCCTGTACTGGGCGTCGTCAGAGGGCACTCCATAGGTATGGTACAAACCAAAATCGTATAAGGCTCGGTATGGTAGGTGACACGGCACAACTAGGCAATGCCAGGGTAGATATACCAATTGCTACTCGGACCGATGGAAACGCGTAGCCGCAGTTACCGCCCACCTCGAACAACACTCCCAAATCAAAGGTGCGCACCAAAACAATCACAAGAGTAATAGAATGGCATACGAAGAAGTGCGTTCGATCAGAGGTGCTACCTCACTAATCCGAGAATCGCTCCTGTTTTAGCCACCTTATGCCAACTCACGGGAGTCGGGTCCACGTATTTACCTTAAAGGAACCGTCACCACCATCCTACTTCATTCTGGAATCTCCACCGTGCACACGGTTGGTAAAGTGGTTTTCGGTATCGACAGAGAGTATGCCAGATATCCAATCCCGGTCTCTTTAACAACCAAACGTTATTATAACCTGTGGTTACAACTTAAAAAATGGTATTTACTTTATAAATAAAATTATATTTCCAATACTACAATATCAAAATATTGTTTTTAAACATTGGTCATTTCAATATACCTTTTAAATCTACTCAATTTATTTAGGAATTAAATTTTCTTTTCTCACCTTTTAAAATTAAATTCTTCCATAAAACCCATTCAAAAAAAATCAATTCCTTATTTTATTAATTACATATTAAATTCCAAATTTTAATCCCCTTTTCCCAAAGATTATTTCCACAAATTGATTAAAAATATCAAATTTCAGTTTCTATAGCACTTATGAAATGCTACCTAAAGTTTACAGGTTAAAACAGTCCAATTTTAAAAGACAGCATTTAAATGCTGTAATAGATTAATAACTTAACAATTTAGTTTTAAATTCCAAATATAACTTATTATCAATTATTTTCTTAACTGAATTCTTACTTTTACCAAAACCCAGAATTTCCAAAATAAGTTATATTCCAAAATTTTATTCAAACATTTATTTATTTATTTAACATTTTTAACTCATTCAAAGTCATTATAAATATAATCCTTTACATACATTTAAATCGGAATATTATAAACTTCCAAAATAAATTTAAAATATTTCTGAAAAATACTATAGAAACCACGGGTCTGTATATAGTTTTCTAGCCTAGGTCAAGTGATACGGATTTATATCATTTCAATCCGCAATTTACAAAAACCCCGGGTTCTATCATTTCAAACCCGCAATCCCAAGTTAAATATTTAAAATTAAACAATTAAATAAATAAATAAATAAATAAATAAATATCGTACAGGCCTATCATTTCAGCCTATAACGATCTCAATTTACAGGGAACTTGCAGTGATGTTTGACAGTAAATAAGCATTAAATAATATAACTGCAACTATATTACAACAGATAAACAACTGATGAGGTGTCAATTTAAAATGAGGTTTAACATCATACGTTATATTACAGACAGATGACATTTAATAAATAATTACAAATACACTTGCGATAATTCACATAAATATAGGTATGTTTG
The DNA here is from genome assembly GCA_030765085.1 of Allium cepa. Taxonomy (NCBI): domain Eukaryota; kingdom Viridiplantae; phylum Streptophyta; class Magnoliopsida; order Asparagales; family Amaryllidaceae; genus Allium; species Allium cepa. The sequence goes on from CM060946.1 coordinate 274,696,028, forward strand.
TCTGGTGAGAAATACTCACCTTAAACTGCAGATAATCAGATTCAAACGATTTTACCAATCGATAAAGGATCGTACAAATGGCACGATTTGGTTTCCGCGGATGCCACACCTTGATTCAAATCTAAAATAAGATCCAAATACCAAATACGCGACTTTTAAAATTACGGTCAAAGCAAAATTTTCGAAACAACTGGAACGAATAGAATAAAAGAAATTTTGGTTCAGCTTTTGCTCGACTGCCTCACCCCACATCCCGACCCCAACTTCATAGGCTTGGCAATACTATTTATTATTATTGTACATTTTATTATTATTATTATTATTATTTCCACCGGCATACCCTAACTTATCTAGTTTTGAAAAATATGTATTTACACAAACTTGCGTCTCTGCCTAAACTATTCTTCAATGCAAACTCTCTCTGTTTCTTAATTACAACACGTCTCTGCCACTTCAATTTCAAAACGTTGTCGAATTCAGCAACATTAAAATTTAAATTTTTAACCATTCTTAACTTTAAAAATCATATTCCTACTTCAGAAAAATGTTAATTTGGATACCATTTATCTTATGATTAAATAAAATAAATTTTATAAATAAAATATCCAAATTTACTATGAATCATTTGTAAGTCAGAATTTCCCAATTTTACTTAACTTGTATATATATTTTTCCAAATAACTTTACACTTAATTTAAAAATACCCACTTCCTAAATAAAACTAAATTCTCATTTATTTACTTAACTTAACAATTTTATTTAAAACCCAATTTCAAATTTTCAAGTTAAGTCATAAATTGAAATTTCACCTTTCCATTTGAAAACAACATTTTCAATTATTTACTTACAAAACACATCCGTTCCATAATTTTTTTTTCTTTTATAGTTAATATACACTAAATTTTCTTCACAACTTTATTCATTTAGACATCAATTCAACTATGATTCAAGTTAAATAAAAGTTATTCCAAAATGTTCCATTTCAATCGTCTTTCATTTTATCAATTTTAAAGTACATTATTTATTATACCAAACATATCCATTTTCGGAAATAACTTTTATTAAAATTTCTAGGTTAGATTTCAACTCCATATTAAATCAAATTTAATTATTATGTCATTTATTGTAAATAAAATCTTTAAATTCACTTTAAAACCAATTATTAACTTACAAAAATTTAACTTAAAAAAAAACAAAACACCTTTAAAATTTTAAAGCCTTAAGTCAAATTTTTAGTTGAATTACATAAATTTTATTTCAAAAATACTTAAAATTTTTTAGAAAAATATTATAATATATTAACCATGAGCTTTTTCAGGATATAAGCTTGGTTATGAAAACTTAGAGGGACGTGACGTGGTGGAGAAGTAGCCGAGCAAGGCAAAAGGGAAACAGAGAACAACAAGAAGAAGAAAAGGAAAAACTGAAAGAAGAAAAGAAAATGTAAAACCATTACCTGATAGAGGCTTCAGCACAAAAAAAGAAGAAGGCAAATTTTAGATGCAATATAAAGTTTTTGTGTGAGGCTTTATATATATATAAGAAAACAAGTTGAGAGTTATGAAGGCACGTGAGATCTTCTGAGATGCGAGTTGCACAATAATGTATATGGGAGGCTTGCGTGATTATAGGAAAACAGTAATCAAATATAATTTGCTTTGAACTGAATAGACTATACAAAATTTTGATTTAATGAATTCCTAGAATGATGCGTGAATTTAGGCAAGAGATTGATTCTTAATTTATAAAATTCTTTCTTGTGTATTCATGGATAAGGCTTGCGAAATATAGGGGACCAAACAAGCAGGCAAGAATGGCAAGTGATAGTAAACATTTAGGCAGACCAGAAAGTTGCGTGATTTATTATTGCCAGTTATACGAAAATCTTGATTAAATGCATGCGTTGATTACTTTCCAATTTCTTTAGTTTGCATGTTATTTTATATGCGTGATTTATGCTGCCAATTTATGAAAATTTGATTTCAACATTTTATACCATTTAATAGTTGCGTGATCAGCTATATGAAATTTTGATCTTTATTAAATGAAAGGCAAGAATTGGCAAAGATTTTGGAATTTAAAGTCATATACAAAAATTAAAACCCAATTGAAAGCTATGAAAAAGAGTTAACGTTTGTTATAGAAACTACTGACTGATATTTTAATCCATATAGATATAAATATGATTTTTACAATACGCCAAACTGACGCAATACAAAACACCCAAAATTTGTACAAAAGTAACATTTTTAATTTATACATTTTTACGTTATTTATATCATTACAATGCCTGCCCTTTTTAAATGCGAAATTTAACAGTCTGTAAAACACTGAATTTTACAAAGTTATTACTTAAATTAAATTCGCTTTCAATTTTTGTATTTTGAATATACAAAATTCATTTTTTATTAACATTGCGAATTTGAGTTGTCTTTTAACAAAATTTAAAAACTTCAAAACTTTCAGTTTATGTTTAGACTTTTAGGAAATGATTTAATCAAATTAATATATATAAATTGGGAAGTAAATTTTACTGGAAGGAGAAAAATAACGGATTAAAATTCTATACGTTTTCTTATATATAATCTTATATATATATATCTATATATACGGTATTTATTCCCTAAATTTACGCGCCCCTTTTAAGGCGTAATTACCCAATTCATTTATACACTAAAAAAATTCGAAATTCTGACCATGCTGAGACTCGAACTCGTGACCTGTCATGAATAGCCCAGATGTCTTAACCACCTAAGCTATTAATGTTTTCTTAATTAAAACTTGATTTTGCTAGAAATTAAGTTATTTACCATCTTCGACAAAACCCCAAATTTCCAAATTAGAGTTAATTCTTAACCATGTCAAAATTTCAGAGATCTTATTATTTAATTAAAAATTTGGTCAATTGTTTTTTTTATATATTTTTTAATCACTTTAAATAAACCCCAAAGTTTTTAAAATACAAGTGAAAAATACTTGTTAAAAAAATTGGGCTGTTACACTCTCCCCCACTCAGAACTTTTCGTCCTCGAAAAGGAAGAAGGTAGGGGAATAGAAACAACCTGAAAGAAAACTAAATTGAAACTTAAATTAGAATCATTAATCTAAACAATAAAAATTCAATTTTAAATTAATCATTGATTTCATCTATTTATACTTAAAATTTTAACATTTATTTATTTACATATTCACTTGTATAATATCCCTGCACTAAAAAAATCATTCATTTTTTTTTATCCAAATTTTTCACATGGTATTATAACATTCTAATTTAATATGTTTAATTTTAGTCCAAATTTGAAATGGTAATTTAACTTAATTTTTAAAGTAAATTTACCATTTCCCAAAATAAACTAAATTCCTCATTTAGTTTCTTCTTTATTCGAAACTATAATTAAATTTATTTTCCTCAATATTTTTCTCATCTATGTCAAATATTTTTCTCAATATCTAAACCATATAAATTCAATTTAAATTAATTAATATTCAATAATTGATTTAATTCATTTGATTTTTACAGAAGTTAAATCAATCTTAACTATTTTCAAATTAATTATCTTATTATCCAATTATTTTCTAAAATCAGAAATTTGTATAGTCATTTATAATAATCATCTTTTATTCAACAAATTTAATTCTTCTTTATTCCAGATTATTATTAAATATATTCTACTTAATATATCTTATCGCACATATTAAGTAGATTATATTTAATATAACTATTCCAATATATTTCTAAATTTCCTTTAACACCATTTGATATTGTATATTATTCAATTATTATTTTATTTCTATTTACCTCTATTTGTCTTGTTGTAACTGAAACTTTAAATGTATAACATTTATTATAACCACTCAAATTTTTATTTATAAAATCCTTTTATATTATACATTATCCAATTACATAGTTAATTTTTGAATGACTTAGGTAAGTTATATTGGCATGCAATTATACAAGTAAAATTTTCCAACTATATTATTCAAGTTTAAATATTCATTCCAAATTTGACTTTATTTTATCATTAGAATCACCTTTTAACATAAATTTATGAATTAAATTTCCAATTAACTTCAAACCCTTTAGAGATAAATAAATACATACATATAGCATATGTCAAATCAAATTTAAATCATATATCTAAATATATTATAAATTAAGTCATATTTAGAAATTCAAATCAATTAAATTTTTGAAGCAAAACTACAACGTGGTCTCTTTACTTCGATACTCGAAAATGAATGTCGATGATGCTGTAGTCATCATCGAAATTATTTTCCAGCGACAAAGAGAAGAGCACTAATTTTTAAAACTTTAAAATTCTTTGGAAACAAATTTATATTCGTAAATAATTTAAATAATAATATATCCTTTTAAGACTTTAAACACAAGGTTTGAAACTATCAGCAATTAAATTCTTAAATTCTTGTTTTAAATCCATTTCTGTTTCCAAATAAATTTATAACCATGTTTTATAGTTCAATTATTTATATAAGACAAAACCAATGGTTTACAAAACCATAAATAAAATCAAACACTATTATTTCTAAACAACTAGTTAAATTCTGAAAATTATACTCATATATATAATATTAGATTTTTCCCAAATATAGGAATAAATTTTTTTCAAAACAAGGATAGAGATTCAAATTTTGAAGGACTCAAATTAAAGAGAATTTTGATTTAAAGATAAGTTGGAATCAGAAGATCCGATGGTTACATAACAGAACAAGGAACTAGATAAGTTTATATAAATCGCGGGCAACCTTAACCTGGTCAACCGTGACTTAAAGAGTTAGATCGAATGTAGATTTACCATTCGATCCGAAGAGATAGAGTTCGGAATAACCAAAGATACTAGCATCTAAACCGAGGTTAAATATAAATCTCTGGTGAATCCATGCTAATTGTAAAGGAGTTTCACCCCTTTATTAGAATATTGGCGAGACCGCCAATTCACTATAAAGATCATCCGAAATGGAGTTATGGGATACTCCAGAATCGAAAGAAAATGAATAGTGAGGGACACGAATGAACTTCGGAACCGTAGGGAACGTTCCAAAATTCAAAGGAAATCGAATCAAAAGGAAGAGATTCAAGCTCGAATGAAAGTGATTCTGTAAATCAAATTTACCATACATTCTAAGTTTTGCCTAGAGCCAAAGCTCTGATACCAACTGTAACGACCCGGTGTTTTCAACCATTCGCATCTGCACATGTCGGACTTGAATTGTTCAAAATACCGCGTTGTAAAAATAAATTTGGCAAAACTCAGAATATGCAGTAAATAAATCACAGAATCACAGACACAGATATCAGAGAAACTCGCAGCGAAATTTAAAATACTTAGTGGTTCATGAAGCCACTATAAATAGTCTCAACAAATACAAATTTCAAAGTCTTTCATCCCAAATATAGTTTAAAAATTCAATATAAATCCAAATATTCCAAAGTCTTGATTTCAAAATAAGATATAGACTGGAAGATTTGCCAACAGCTCGAAAGATCTACAGAATGTCCTAGCTCCGGGGAGAAAGCTGAAACTGCAACTCAGGCTGACCCGAGCGTAAAATAAAACATAAACACTCGAGTCAGGACATACATACTTATATAGTGTAAGCTAATTCAAGTGTACTGTAATATAGAGCAAGTAACTTAAAGGATGCTTGGGACCGCCCATCCTCTAAGGATCCGTTAAACTATTTACTATGTAGTATATTGTGCTATTAAATAGTGTCTATTTATAAAATAAACTTACTTTTAAATAGCGTTAAGGCTTTACATTTTCCACCTTAACACATTTATATATTCCCATAGTCTATACAGTACCGTAATCTTCCCTGTACTGGGCGTCGTCAGAGGGCACTCCATAGGTATGGTACAAACCAAAATCGTATAAGGCTCGGTATGGTAGGTGACACGGCACAACTAGGCAATGCCAGGGTAGATATACCAATTGCTACTCGGACCGATGGAAACGCGTAGCCGCAGTTACCGCCCACCTCGAACAACACTCCCAAATCAAAGGTGCGCACCAAAACAATCACAAGAGTAATAGAATGGCATACGAAGAAGTGCGTTCGATCAGAGGTGCTACCTCACTAATCCGAGAATCGCTCCTGTTTTAGCCACCTTATGCCAACTCACGGGAGTCGGGTCCACGTATTTACCTTAAAGGAACCGTCACCACCATCCTACTTCATTCTGGAATCTCCACCGCGCACACGGTTGGTAAAGTGGTTTTCGGTATCGACAGAGAGTATGCCAGATATCCAATCCCGGTCTCTTTAACAACCAAACGTTATTATAACCTGTGGTTACAACTTAAAAAATGGTATTTACTTTATAAATAAAATTATATTTCCAATACTACAATATCAAAATATTGTTTTTAAACATTGGTCATTTCAATATACCTTTTAAATCTATTCAATTTATTTAGGAATTAAATTTTCTTTTCTCACCTTTTAAAATTAAATTCTTCCATAAAACCCATTCAAAAAAAATCAATTCCTTATTTTATTAATTACATATTAAATTCCAAATTTTAATCCCCTTTTCCCAAAGATTATTTCCACAAATTGATTAAAAATATCAAATTTCAGTTTCTATAGCACTTATGAAATGCTACCTAAAGTTTACAGGTTAAAACAGTCCAATTTTAAAAGACAACATTTAAATGCTGTAATAGATTAATAACTTAACAATTTAGTTTTAAATTCCAAATATAACTTATTATCAATTATTTTCTTAACTGAATTCTTACTTTTACCAAAACCCAGAATTTCCAAAATAAGTTATATTCCAAAATTTTATTCAAACATTTATTTATTTATTTAACATTTTTAACTCATTCAAAGTCATTATAAATATAATCCTTTACATACATTTAAATCGGAATATTATAAACTTCCAAAATAAATTTAAAATATTTCTGAAAAATACTATAGAAACCACGGGTCTGTATATAGTTTTCTAGCCTAGGTCAAGTGATACGGATTTATATCATTTCAATCCGCAATTTACAAAAACCCCGGGTTCTATCATTTCAAACCCGCAATCCCAAGTTAAATATTTAAAATTAAACAATTAAATAAATAAATGAATAAATAAATAAATATCGTACAGGCCTATCATTTCAGCCTATAACGATCTCAATTTACAGGGAACTTGCAGTGATGTTTGACAGTAAATAAGCATTAAATAATATAACTGCAACTATATTACAACAGATAAACAACTGATGAGGTGTCAATTTAAAATGAGGTTTAACATCATACGTTATATTACAGACAGATGACATTTAATAAATAATTACAAATACACTTGCGATAATTCACATAAATATAGGTATGTTTGTCTGGTGAGAAATACTCACCTTAAACTGCAGATAATCAGATTCAAACGATTTTACCAATCGATAAAGGATCGTACAAATGGCACGATTTGGTTTCCGCGGATGCCACACCTTGATTCAAATCTAAAATAAGATCCAAATACCAAATACGCGACTTTTAAAATTACGGTCAAAGCAAAATTTTCGAAACAACTGGAACGAATAGAATAAAAGAAATTTTGGTTCAGCTTTTGCTCGACTGCCTCACCCCACATCCCGACCCCAACTTCATAGGCTTGGCAATACTATTTATTATTATTGTACATTTTATTATTATTATTATTATTATTTCCACCGGCATACCCTAACTTATCTAGTTTTGAAAAATATGTATTTACACAAACTTGCGTCTCTGCCTAAACTATTCTTCAATGCAAACTCTCTCTGTTTCTTAATTACAACACGTCTCTGCCACTTCAATTTCAAAACGTTGTCGAATTCAGCAACATTAAAATTTAAATTTTTAACCATTCTTAACTTTAAAAATCATATTCCTACTTCAGAAAAATGTTAATTTGGATACCATTTATCTTATGATTAAATAAAATAAATTTTATAAATAAAATATCCAAATTTACTATGAATCATTTGTAAGTCAGAATTTCCCAATTTTACTTAACTTGTATATATATTTTTCCAAATAACTTTACACTTAATTTAAAAATACCCACTTCCTAAATAAAACTAAATTCTCATTTATTTACTTAACTTAACAATTTTATTTAAAACCCAATTTCAAATTTTCAAGTTAAGTCATAAATTGAAATTTCACCTTTCCATTTGAAAACAACATTTTCAATTATTTACTTACAAAACACATCCGTTCCATAATTTTTTTTTCTTTTATAGTTAATATACACTAAATTTTCTTCACAACTTTATTCATTTAGACATCAATTCAACTATGATTCAAGTTAAATAAAAGTTATTCCAAAATGTTCCATTTCAATCGTCTTTCATTTTATCAATTTTAAAGTACATTATTTATTATACCAAACATATCCATTTTCGGAAATAACTTTTATTAAAATTTCTAGGTTAGATTTCAACTCCATATTAAATCAAATTTAATTATTATGTCATTTATTGTAAATAAAATCTTTAAATTCACTTTAAAACCAATTATTAACTTACAAAAATTTAACTTAAAAAAAAACAAAACACCTTTAAAATTTTAAAGCCTTAAGTCAAATTTTTAGTTGAATTACATAAATTTTATTTCAAAAATACTTAAAATTTTTTAGAAAAATATTATAATATATTAACCATGAGCTTTTTCAGGATATAAGCTTGGTTATGAAAACTTAGAGGGACGTGACGTGGTGGAGAAGTAGCCGAGCAAGGCAAAAGGGAAACAGAGAACAACAAGAAGAAGAAAAGGAAAAACTGAAAGAAGAAAAGAAAATGTAAAACCATTACCTGATAGAGGCTTCAGCACAAAAAAAGAAGAAGGCAAATTTTAGATGCAATATAAAGTTTTTGTGTGAGGCTTTATATATATATAAGAAAACAAGTTGAGAGTTATGAAGGCACGTGAGATCTTCTGAGATGCGAGTTGCACAATAATGTATATGGGAGGCTTGCGTGATTATAGGAAAACAGTAATCAAATATAATTTGCTTTGAACTGAATAGACTATACAAAATTTTGATTTAATGAATTCCTAGAATGATGCGTGAATTTAGGCAAGAGATTGATTCTTAATTTATAAAATTCTTTCTTGTGTATTCATGGATAAGGCTTGCGAAATATAGGGGACCAAACAAGCAGGCAAGAATGGCAAGTGATAGTAAACATTTAGGCAGACCAGAAAGTTGCGTGATTTATTATTGCCAGTTATACGAAAATCTTGATTAAATGCATGCGTTGATTACTTTCCAATTTCTTTAGTTTGCATGTTATTTTATATGCGTGATTTATGCTGCCAATTTATGAAAATTTGATTTCAACATTTTATACCATTTAATAGTTGCGTGATCAGCTATATGAAATTTTGATCTTTATTAAATGAAAGGCAAGAATTGGCAAAGATTTTGGAATTTAAAGTCATATACAAAAATTAAAACCCAATTGAAAGCTATGAAAAAGAGTTAACGTTTGTTATAGAAACTACTGACTGATATTTTAATCCATATAGATATAAATATGATTTTTACAATACGCCAAACTGACGCAATACAAAACACCCAAAATTTGTACAAAAGTAACATTTTTAATTTATACATTTTTACGTTATTTATATCATTACAATGCCTGCCCTTTTTAAATGCGAAATTTAACAGTCTGTAAAACACTGAATTTTACAAAGTTATTACTTAAATTAAATTCGCTTTCAATTTTTGTATTTTGAATATACAAAATTCATTTTTTATTAACATTGCGAATTTGAGTTGTCTTTTAACAAAATTTAAAAACTTCAAAACTTTCAGTTTATGTTTAGACTTTTAGGAAATGATTTAATCAAATTAATATATATAAATTGGGAAGTAAATTTTACTGGAAGGAGAAAAATAACGGATTAAAATTCTATACGTTTTCTTATATATAATCTTATATATATATATCTATATATACGGTATTTATTCCCTAAATTTACGCGCCCCTTTTAAGGCGTAATTACCCAATTCATTTATACACTAAAAAAATTCGAAATTCTGACCATGCTGAGACTCGAACTCGTGACCTGTCATGAATAGCCCAGATGTCTTAACCACCTAAGCTATTAATGTTTTCTTAATTAAAACTTGATTTTGCTAGAAATTAAGTTATTTACCATCTTCGACAAAACCCCAAATTTCCAAATTAGAGTTAATTCTTAACCATGTCAAAATTTCAGAGATCTTATTATTTAATTAAAAATTTGGTCAATTGTTTTTTTTATATATTTTTTAATCACTTTAAATAAACCCCAAAGTTTTTAAAATACAAGTGAAAAATACTTGTTAAAAAAATTGGGCTGTTACACTCTCCCCCACTCAGAACTTTTCGTCCTCGAAAAGGAAGAAGGTAGGGGAATAGAAACAACCTGAAAGAAAACTAAATTGAAACTTAAATTAGAATCATTAATCTAAACAATAAAAATTCAATTTTAAATTAATCATTGATTTCATCTATTTATACTTAAAATTTTAACATTTATTTATTTACATATTCACTTGTATAATATCCCTGCACTAAAAAAATCATTCATTTTTTTTTATCCAAATTTTTCACATGGTATTATAACATTCTAATTTAATATGTTTAATTTTAGTCCAAATTTGAAATGGTAATTTAACTTAATTTTTAAAGTAAATTTACCATTTCCCAAAATAAACTAAATTCCTCATTTAGTTTCTTCTTTATTCGAAACTATAATTAAATTTATTTTCCTCAATATTTTTCTCATCTATGTCAAATATTTTTCTCAATATCTAAACCATATAAATTCAATTTAAATTAATTAATATTCAATAATTGATTTAATTCATTTGATTTTTACAGAAGTTAAATCAATCTTAACTATTTTCAAATTAATTATCTTATTATCCAATTATTTTCTAAAATCAGAAATTTGTATAGTCATTTATAATAATCATCTTTTATTCAACAAATTTAATTCTTCTTTATTCCAGATTATTATTAAATATATTCTACTTAATATATCTTATCGCACATATTAAGTAGATTATATTTAATATAACTATTCCAATATATTTCTAAATTTCCTTTAACACCATTTGATATTGTATATTATTCAATTATTATTTTATTTCTATTTACCTCTATTTGTCTTGTTGTAACTGAAACTTTAAATGTATAACATTTATTATAACCACTCAAATTTTTATTTATAAAATCCTTTTATATTATACATTATCCAATTACATAGTTAATTTTTGAATGACTTAGGTAAGTTATATTGGCATGCAATTATACAAGTAAAATTTTCCAACTATATTATTCAAGTTTAAATATTCATTCCAAATTTGACTTTATTTTATCATTAGAATCACCTTTTAACATAAATTTATGAATTAAATTTCCAATTAACTTCAAACCCTTTAGAGATAAATAAATACATACATATAGCATATGTCAAATCAAATTTAAATCATATATCTAAATATATTATAAATTAAGTCATATTTAGAAATTCAAATCAATTAAATTTTTGAAGCAAAACTACAACGTGGTCTCTTTACTTCGATACTCGAAAATGAATGTCGATGATGCTGTAGTCATCATCGAAATTATTTTCCAGCGACAAAGAGAAGAGCACTAATTTTTAAAACTTTAAAATTCTTTGGAAACAAATTTATATTCGTAAATAATTTAAATAATAATATATCCTTTTAAGACTTTAAACACAAGGTTTGAAACTATCAGCAATTAAATTCTTAAATTCTTGTTTTAAATCCATTTCTGTTTCCAAATAAATTTATAACCATGTTTTATAGTTCAATTATTTATATAAGACAAAACCAATGGTTTACAAAACCATAAATAAAATCAAACACTATTATTTCTAAACAACTAGTTAAATTCTGAAAATTATACTCATATATATAATATTAGATTTTTCCCAAATATAGGAATAAATTTTTTTCAAAACAAGGATAGAGATTCAAATTTTGAAGGACTCAAATTAAAGAGAATTTTGATTTAAAGATAAGTTGGAATCAGAAGATCCGATGGTTACATAACAGAACAAGGAACTAGATAAGTTTATATAAATCGCGGGCAACCTTAACCTGGTCAACCGTGACTTAAAGAGTTAGATCGAATGTAGATTTACCATTCGATCCGAAGAGATAGAGTTCGGAATAACCAAAGATACTAGCATCTAAACCGAGGTTAAATATAAATCTCTGGTGAATCCATGCTAATTGTAAAGGAGTTTCACCCCTTTATTAGAATATTGGCGAGACCGCCAATTCACTATAAAGATCATCCGAAATGGAGTTATGGGATACTCCAGAATCGAAAGAAAATGAATAGTGAGGGACACGAATGAACTTCGGAACCGTAGGGAACGTTCCAAAATTCAAAGGAAATCGAATCAAAAGGAAGAGATTCAAGCTCGAATGAAAGTGATTCTGTAAATCAAATTTACCATACATTCTAAGTTTTGCCTAGAGCCAAAGCTCTGATACCAACTGTAACGACCCGGTGTTTTCAACCATTCGCATCTGCACATGTCGGACTTGAATTGTTCAAAATACCGCGTTGTAAAAATAAATTTGGCAAAACTCAGAATATGCAGTAAATAAATCACAGAATCACAGACACAGATATCAGAGAAACTCGCAGCGAAATTTAAAATACTTAGTGGTTCATGAAGCCACTATAAATAGTCTCAACAAATACAAATTTCAAAGTCTTTCATCCCAAATATAGTTTAAAAATTCAATATAAATCCAAATATTCCAAAGTCTTGATTTCAAAATAAGATATAGACTGGAAGATTTGCCAACAGCTCGAAAGATCTACAGAATGTCCTAGCTCCGGGGAGAAAGCTGAAACTGCAACTCAGGCTGACCCGAGCGTAAAATAAAACATAAACACTCGAGTCAGGACATACATACTTATATAGTGTAAGCTAATTCAAGTGTACTGTAATATAGAGCAAGTAACTTAAAGGATGCTTGGGACCGCCCATCCTCTAAGGATCCGTTAAACTATTTACTATGTAGTATATTGTGCTATTAAATAGTGTCTATTTATAAAATAAACTTACTTTTAAATAGCGTTAAGGCTTTACATTTTCCACCTTAACACATTTATATATTCCCATAGTCTATACAGTACCGTAATCTTCCCTGTACTGGGCGTCGTCAGAGGGCACTCCATAGGTATGGTACAAACCAAAATCGTATAAGGCTCGGTATGGTAGGTGACACGGCACAACTAGGCAATGCCAGGGTAGATATACCAATTGCTACTCGGACCGATGGAAACGCGTAGCCGCAGTTACCGCCCACCTCGAACAACACTCCCAAATCAAAGGTGCGCACCAAAACAATCACAAGAGTAATAGAATGGCATACGAAGAAGTGCGTTCGATCAGAGGTGCTACCTCACTAATCCGAGAATCGCTCCTGTTTTAGCCACCTTATGCCAACTCACGGGAGTCGGGTCCACGTATTTACCTTAAAGGAACCGTCACCACCATCCTACTTCATTCTGGAATCTCCACCGCGCACACGGTTGGTAAAGTGGTTTTCGGTATCGACAGAGAGTATGCCAGATATCCAATCCCGGTCTCTTTAACAACCAAACGTTATTATAACCTGTGGTTACAACTTAAAAAATGGTATTTACTTTATAAATAAAATTATATTTCCAATACTACAATATCAAAATATTGTTTTTAAACATTGGTCATTTCAATATACCTTTTAAATCTATTCAATTTATTTAGGAATTAAATTTTCTTTTCTCACCTTTTAAAATTAAATTCTTCCATAAAACCCATTCAAAAAAAATCAATTCCTTATTTTATTAATTACATATTAAATTCCAAATTTTAATCCCCTTTTCCCAAAGATTATTTCCACAAATTGATTAAAAATATCAAATTTCAGTTTCTATAGCACTTATGAAATGCTACCTAAAGTTTACAGGTTAAAACAGTCCAATTTTAAAAGACAGCATTTAAATGCTGTAATAGATTAATAACTTAACAATTTAGTTTTAAATTCCAAATATAACTTATTATCAATTATTTTCTTAACTGAATTCTTACTTTTACCAAAACCCAGAATTTCCAAAATAAGTTATATTCCAAAATTTTATTCAAACATTTATTTATTTATTTAACATTTTTAACTCATTCAAAGTCATTATAAATATAATCCTTTACATACATTTAAATCGGAATATTATAAACTTCCAAAATAAATTTAAAATATTTCTGAAAAATACTATAGAAACCACGGGTCTGTATATAGTTTTCTAGCCTAGGTCAAGTGATACGGATTTATATCATTTCAATCCGCAATTTACAAAAACCCCGGGTTCTATCATTTCAAACCCGCAATCCCAAGTTAAATATTTAAAATTAAACAATTAAATAAATAAATGAATAAATAATTATCGTATAGGCCTATCATTTCAGCCTATAACGATCTCAATTTACAGGAAACTTGCAGTGATGATTAACAGTAAATAAGCATTAAATAATACAACTGCAACTATATTACAACAGATAAACAACTGATGAGGTGTCAATTTAAAATGGGGTTTAACATCATACGTTATATTAAAGACAGATGACATTTAATAAATAATTTACAAATACACTTGTGATAATTCACATAAATATAGGTATGTTTGTCTGGTGAGAAATACTTACCTTAAACTGCAGATAATCAGATTCAAATGATTTTACCACTTGATATAGGATCGTACAAATGGCACTGGTTTCCGCGGATGCCACGCCTTGATTCAAATCTAAAATAAGATCCAAATACCAAATACGCGACTTTTAAAATTACGGTCAAAGCAAAATTTTTGAAACAACTGGAACGAATAGAATAAAAGAAATTTTGGTTCAGCTTTTGCTCGACTGCCTCACCCCACATCCCGACCCCAACTTCATAGGCTTGGCAATACTATTTATTATTATTATACATTTTATAATTATTATTATTATTTCCACCGGCATACCCTAACTTATCTAGTTTTGAAAAATATGTATTTACACAAACTTGCGTCTCTGCCTAAACTATTCTTCAATGCAAACTCTCTATGTTTCTTAATTACAACACGTCTCTGCCACTTCAATTTCAAAACATTATCGAATTCAGCAACATTAAAATTTAAATTTTTAACCATTCTTAACTTTAAAAATCATATTCCTACTTCAGAAGAATGTTCGTTTGGATACCATTTATCTTATGATTAAATAAAATGAATTTTATAAATAAAATATCCAAATTTACTATGAATCATTTGTAAGTCAGAATTTTCCAATTTTACTTAACTTGTATATATATTTTTCCAAATAACTTTACACTTAATTTAAAAATACCCACTTCCTAAATAAAACTAAATTCTCATTTATTTACTTAACTTAACAATTTTATTTAAAACCCAATTTCAAATTTTCAAGTTAAGTCATAAATTGAAATTTCACCTTTCCATTTGAAAACAACATTTTCAATTATTTACTTACAAAACACATCCGTTCCATAATTTTTTTTTCTTTTATAGTTAATATACACTAAATTTTCTTTACAACTTTATTCATTTAGACATCAATTCAACTATGATTCAAGTTAAATAAAAGTTATTCCAAAATGTTCCATTTCAATCGTCTTTCATTTTATCAATTTTAAAGTACATTATTTATTATACCAAACATATCTATTTTCGGAAATAACTTTTATTAAAATTTCTAGGTTAGATTTCAACTCCATATTAAATCAAATTTAATTATTATGTCATTTATCGTAAATAAAATCTTTAAATTCACTTTAAAACCAATTATTAACTTACAAAAATTTAACTTAAAAAAAACAAAACACCTTTAAAATTTTAAAGCCTTAAGTCAAATTTTTAGTTGAATTACATAAATTTTATTTCAAAAATACTTAAAAAATTTTAGAAAAATATTATAATATATTAACCATGGGCTTGTTCGGGATATAAGCTTGGTTATGAAAACTTAGAGGGACGTGACATGGTGGAGAAGTAGCCGAGCAAGGCAAAAGGGAAACAGAGAACAACAAGAAGAAGAAAGGGAAAAATTGAAAGAAGAAAAGAAAAAGTAAAACCATTACCTGAAAGAGGATTCAGCACAAAAGAAGAAGAAGGCAAATTTTAGATGCAATATAAAGTTTTTGTGTGAGGCTTTATATATATATATATATATATATATATATAAGAAAACAAGTTGAGAGTTATGAAGGCACGTGAGATCTTCTGAGATGCGAGTTGCACAATAATGTATATGGGAGGCTTGCATGATTATAGGAAAACAGTAATCAAATATAATTTGCTTTGAACTGAATAGACTATACAAAATTTTAATTTAATGAATTCCTAGAATGATGCGTGAATTTAGGCAAGAGATTGATTCTTAATTTATAAAATTCTTTCTTATGTATTCATGGATAAGGCTTGCGAAATATAGGGGACCAAACAAGCAGGCAAGAATGGCAAGTGATAATAAACATTTAGGGAGACCAGAAAGTTGCGTGATTTATTATTGCCAGTTATACGAAAATCTTGATTAAATGCATGCGTTGATTACTTTCCAGTTTCTTTAGTTTGCACGTTATTTTATATGCGTGATTTATGCTGCCAATTTATGAAAATTTGATTTCAACATTTTATACCATTTAATAGTTGCGTGATCAGCTATATGAAATTTTGATCTTTATTAAATGAAAGGCAAGAATTGGCAAAGATTTTGGAATTTAAAGTCATATACAAAAATTAAAACCCAATTGAAAGCTATGAAAAAGAGTTAACGTTTGTTATAGAAACTACTGACTGATATTTTAATCCATATAGATATAAATATGATTTTTACAATACACCAAACTGACGCAATACAAAACACCCAAAATTTATACAAAAGTAACGTTTTTAATTTATACGTTTTTACGTTATTTATATCATTATAATGCATGCCCTTTTTAAATGCGAAATTTAACAGTCTGTAAAACACTGAATTTTACAAAGTTATTACTTAAATTAAATTCGCTTACAATTTTTGTATTTTAAATATACAAAATTCATTTTTTATTAACATTGTGAATTTGAGTTGTCTTTTAACAAAATTTAAAAACTTCAAAACTTTCACTTTCTGTTTAGACTTTTAGGAAATGATTTAATCAAATTAATATATATAAATTGGGAAGTAAATTTTACTGGAAAGAGAAAAAGAACGGATTAAAATTCTATACGTTTTCTTATATATAATCTTATATATATATATATATATATATATATGGTATTTATTACCTAAATTTAGGCGCCCTTTTCAAGGCGTAATTACCCAGTTCATTTATACACTAAAAAAATTCGAAATTCTGACCATGCTGAGACTCGAACTCGTGACCTGTCGTGAATAGCCCAGATGTCTTAACCACCTAAGCTATTAATGTTTTCTTAATTAAAACTTGATTTTGCTAAAAATTAAGTTATTTACCATCTTCGACAAAACCCCAAATTTCCAAATTAAAGTTAATTCTTAACCATGTCAAAATTTCAGAGATCTTATTATTTAATTAAAAATTTGGTCAATTGTTTTTTATTTTATTTTTTTAATCACTTTAAATAAACCCCAAAGTTTTTAAAATACAAGTGAAAAATACTTGTTAAAAAAATTGGGCTGTTACAATATGCGCCCCACGTAACAGCAGATGACCATATATACCGCGATATCCCCCTCGAAGTGGGATTGGTATTTTTTATATTGAATTAACATCTGTGGATGCAGGGAAATAGGCTGGAGAGATCCAACTGGATTCCTCAAAAATGTTGAAATTTATTTCATACTCAGTGATATGATTTATTTGAATAATATGTGATAGATTATATGAGAAATTGGATTCGTTGGATGCCATGGTATTGCTGGGTATATTTTGCCATTTTAAAATGTCAAAAATATGATTATGGAATTTTTAAAGGAAAACAAAAAGAAGAATTCAAAGTAAAGATATCTATAGTAAAGATGGATAAACTAAAAGGTAATGAAGTTGAAAAAAAATAAATTGTTGATTTTTAAAATCCTGTTTAATAATTCTGGAATATGGAAAAAAAGAGATTTATGAATAAATGTGAATTAAAGGGTTTTTTAGAATAGAACTTAAGAGATGTTGTTTTAAGTAATAAAAGAATGTATTTTTAAATTTTAAGATTTTAATAGTTCGGAAAAATAAAAGGGAAATTTTGAAACTAAAATATGAAATTGATATTCCAAATTTGAATAAGATTTTAAATCAGAAAATGTAATTGAATCTAAAATTAGTGGGTTTGGGATAAATTTGGGTTAACTAAGAAATTAATTTAAAAATGGAATTTAGTTTGGAAATCGATTTAAATACCGATGTAGTGTGGTGAAACATTGATGAAACGGGAAACAAGATCATGGAATTAGAAACAAAGTTTACAATATAAAGTGAAGTAAATTATCAGTGGATAATTTGAAATTATAAATTCATGGTGGGAATTTATAAGGAGATGGGTAAGTCGTTTTAAAAATAAACAGTAGTTTTATTTTTAAAAATGTGAAATAGGAAATTTACGAAATCGGAACATAAGTTAAGCTGGAAACTAATCGAGAGGGATTTAAAAAAATGGACTGGCTATATTTGGGTTGGAAATATACTTTTCGAAAAAGTTAAGCATATTTTAAAAGGAAGGGTTTTAAGTAATTAATTAGAAAATTTAAAGTGTTTCTAAGAATGTTTCCAGGAAATTTATTATTTAGTTGTTCAAAAATTGTTTAAGTATTTATAAATTAAGTTAGTTTAGTAGTTAATTATTATTAAAGGTTTAATCAACATTATTTTTTTAAAGAATAATTATTTAACATTTTTACATTCTATAAAATAGCTTTTATTTACAAAATTAGATTTGTCTAAAATTAACTTGGGAGAATCTTTACAAAAATTTCATGAGTATTATTTTGAAAATTTTTAAACAGAGTTTTCGAGAAGTGTTGGTGTACTCGTGTGGTGTAATCGGAGGCAGTGAGCGCCTGCACTTAAGTCTTGAATTTCTCTAGGATAGAGACGTAACCGTTGAGCTATAAGCCATGATTTGATACTGTAGTGATACTTTCCAAAATTACTTTAAGAGTTTTCCTAATATCTTTGAAAAAAATATAGCTTTGGTGAATCTACTTGGCTCGATAAGATAAGTCTGTATTTTGGATAGAGAGATTTAATTTATTACAATTAAATTAAAAAGAGGTTTGGAGTTTTCAGTGGAAAATGAAGTATTTGGTTGAATTGATTGTTTATTTGATAGTTAAATAATCGACTATCAAATTTAGTCCTAAATATAACTTTGGAAATATCTAGAAGATGTACGAGAAACAGTTACCATTCGAGATGCTATACTGTACGTATAAACTCGTTCATTCTCCTAGGTAAGGAAATTCGTCCATTAACAGTTAGGAGGTGATCTCCAATCTTATTTTCGTCTGTTTATTTCCTAAAGAACCAGGGTTGAGTTTAGTGGAAAATAACGAACATTGTTTCGAAGAGACCGGGATCGGATTTTTGATCCGAAAACCACTTCGATCCAACGAGTACGTTTTGGTAATGAAGACAAGAGCATGGAGTTGAAGATGGAGCAGTGAAGTGCAAGGGCCGATCGTTACTAATCCTGAGCGTGATTCCAAAATGGATGTAGTAGGAATAGTGCCTTCGGTTCCATTTGGATAGGGAACGGGCTTGTATGGATGAATGTTATCAGTACATTGTCATGGAGGAAAATGAACATTCTAAGTGAATCTTTCTAAAATAAATAGTTATAGCCTCCTGCCTCATCAACCGGAAATGACTGAAAATCAAGGGTGATGCAGCAAGGCTAAGTGGGTCGTACCCAAGTAGGGTAAGGTTACCTATATCTAGAGTACCTTTTATTCGGCTGTGTGGAGGTTGCTGATCCCAATCGTGGGGTAATCTTATTCGGACTATTCAAGTTAGGGGAAGTCCGGTCTTGTCTAGCAGGGGATCGTGGAGTGGTCCTCGGTATGCTGTTCTAGACATTTACTACGCCAAGTGGTACCCCAGTGCCTAGTCATTCAGTTGGAATCCATTCTCCAATACGTGCCTTTACGGTTTTGATTGTAGAGCCTAGTATTGTTGGAATTTAATTAATGTAAAATTTCATCTATTTCAATAAGTAATTGTACTTAGACATTGCTATAATATCGAAGGATTTTGATATGAAATGTTTTTTTATCGTAAGGTAAAAACTCATCGTGTTTATTAGTAGCATGGTCTTACGAGATACCTTTGATTTTCAAAAGGAATTTGAACTTTAATAATTCAAATTGAGTATGTTATCTCACGCTGGTTTTTTAAATTGACTTGGGTGTTATTTTATTATAATGCTTGAGTCAGACCGAGTATTATAGATACAGGATCAGATGTTATGGACCTCAGGAGACGAGCTGGATGACGAAGATGTATATCATGCATCTGATTTATATTCCGCTATGTAGGTTTACTGTATATTCAACTTTTGTGAGGACGAGTTATTATAACTGTCCATTACTGTGTTATTGATTGTGTTGTGCTCTTGATTGTGTTGTGCTCTGATGATTAATGTATGAAACAGTTATAGTTCTTTTTGTATAAAGATCTGTTGTTATCTATTGTATATTATTCCGCTATGATTGTGAGATTCTGTGTTTTTATTTCTATTTTCTACTTCTACCTCTTTCTTCTTTCCCTAAATATTTGGTATTTCCGGCATTCAATTGTTTGGCATGTAACGAAGTGGATGTATTGATGTCGATTTTCGAAGTTCGAAAATCTAGACCATGGAACTTGGTATCAGAGCAGAAGTTTAAGCGAGAACCTTGACTCTGGTGGGAACTACTCATTAGAGATAGGGATCGCTATCACCCTAGAATGAGTTTAAGTGTATTAATAGATATAAGCATGTATTTATTAGTGAATATAAAACTTTTTTATATTATGTTGATTGGTTTGTTGAGTGGCTTATGGATATTAGTCAATACGAGTAATTAATATTATTGATAGGGATCTCTAAGCGCTATAATAGAAAAATTCAACATGGTATTATTTTAAATGGGGTAAATAAAATAACCTTACCCAAATAATTTTTATATATAAAATAAATAATTTTCGTAAATTATTACAGTTATGTATTGTGTGCATGGTTGTTAGGAAATGATAATATTAAACTATTATTATTGCTACTGTTAAAATTTTATAAAAGTTGATATCAACCAAAAGTTAAGAAATTAACCCATATGATAACAATGGAGTTTGTAAATATGAGTATAGAAATGTGATTTATAATTTGAATAGACCCCAAAGAAATATTCAAAATATAAATTTAAAAGGATTTAAAAATTGGGAATTTAAATTCTGTTGGTTTTGAATTGTTTTTCAAAGTTGTGAAAATAAAAGTGATATTATTTGGAAATATTTTTGAATTGAAAATGAAATCTATTGAGATTGGGAATTGAAATATTTAAAATGTTCTAAAAAAATAATTGAAGCACTAAACTCACTTTGGTTGCTAGAAAATAATCTCAATGATTACTGCAGCATCATCGATGTTCATTTTGTAGTTTCCAAGGGAGGGATTGCTACCTAAAATGTTTAAATTGGAGTTTGTTTGCAAAACTGGTTTGGGTTTGAAATTCAAAGGGATGATTTGATATATCAAGGGATTTTGGATTTCAAAAATGATTTTTAAATATTAAGTGATTGTTTAGAAATCTGGAGAGTTGACTTAAAAATGTTTATGGAATATTTATAAGTTTGACAACTTATAAAATTTGAAAATTTAATTGGAATAATAATTGTTGAAATAAAAAATATTTATGTTGGAAAAAAATTGGTGGATGAAAAAATTAATTTAATTTGTAATCAAATGGAATTGATATTGAATATTGGAATGATATTTAATTTAAATTGTGTTAAATAAAGTGAACCAGATAAAATAAAAGTTTGGAAATAGAGTTTGATTGAGATTTGAAGTAAATTACTGAATGAGACTAAGTAAAAAAATTGGTTGATTAAATATGGTTTGAGATATAGTTGATAGAATTAAATATGTAAGATTGGAAGGTAAGTTGAATTCAAATGGAATTGAAATTTAATTTTGAATAAAAATGGATGTAAACATCAGTAGTGAAGTGGAAATAACTATAAGAAGTTGTATAAAATATTAATAATGCCTTTAACAGGTTAATAGTGAATTCTAAAGTAAAATTGGTGTTGGAAAATATATCGAGTAAGTATTTGAATGAAGATTTAATAAAAGTTGGAAAAACAATAATTGTGAATAAGTGGATAAAGATTTAAATGAGTGAGAATAGAAGAATTGGACATAGAAAAATAATCAATTGGAAATTAATATGTAAGTACGTATATTATTTTATACGCATAATGATTCGATCCAGATTCGAGCAAGGAATTTCAAGATGGTTATATCGATCCGAGTTGAGATTTTCACCCGATTTTCGACGGCGAACCCTGAATATGGATTTTTTTATTGATTCTAAAATTCTCTAACATGGTAGATGACTATGAAAGGAGAATGACAGTTTCTAGTCAAGGAATCTGATCTGAGTCTGCATTAGAGAATTGTGTGAACGATACTAGTTCGGAAGTGGAATTGAGTGATAGAGCGAGCGATCAGAACTGGTATTGCATATGGATGATATAAGTACATCATACGAGCTTAAGTAAAGCGAATATTGAAAATTTTAAAAAGAAATAAACATAATATTTTTGGAATTAAATGATTGGATATCATTGGTAAGTAGGGTGCAGGTAATTAAAACAAAGGATAAATTGTTATTTTCGATTTCAGAAGCAAAATTTGATTGCCGACAAAAAGGTATGTACTTAAATTGCCGTATGAAATTTGATGGTTTTCTGACTGAGCCACTTGGCTTTTGTTTTCTTTTGGTGATTTGGTTCCCTTAGTGGCATTTTATAGTTTTGTGGATCTAGCTGCGTAAAGAAGACGCTAGCGAATTTTTTTGAATATTTAAGGAGTTAGAAAAATTTTGATAAGTTAAAATTTGGATTTAATTTGTAATTTGAATGATTGAGGGAATTAAATTAGTGTAATAGATGGATTGATTTGGAAAAGTTATAGGATTGAAAATTGTAGTTTCAATAAAAGGAAAAATTGTTTTCTAGGAGTTGTATGAAACTGTGCGTTTTTGGGAAATAATTAACGGGATTTGGACCATTCTTCTTACCTAGCAATTTTGATGAAAAAATTATTATAAGGGGGAGGTATGTAACGACCCAGAACTTTGGATATTTGAAGTTGGAGTATTTAATTGATTTTAAATATTTAAAAGTTAATTTTTAACTTGAATTTCAATTATCGCTATCTAATGGATAATTTAGTTATTGGATTTAATAATTGGAAATTAAGTAAAATATGAAATCTTAGTTTTTAAGCTTGTTAAAAATAATTTAAAGGCTTATAAAATATGTATTAATAATACTGAAGATAATAATAAAAAATTTAAAAATTGAATTTAAAATTGATTTGTTTAGTTTTAAAAATATATCGTTTAAATTGACATTTAAAAATAGCCTTTCGAGGCATAGTCTTGGATTTCTATGAAACCAGTTCCATTGGATCCATAATAGTGTATTATTATCGGATTTCAAATTTCGTAGTTTTTTGAGTTATCGTTTGATCGTACGAAATATAAACGCACTAAAATTTATATCGAAATTCAATATAATAATTGGGTCTAAAAAGCTATCTTCTCCATACGGTCGGATTAGAACTCGAAACCTTTTCCTTTGCATTCGAAGTAGGGGCATAACATTATGAATGCCTAGCGGCATGCCTCGATAGGCAGTCGAAATTTTTAGCTATGATTTTGAGACAATCTAAATTTTAAATAATATAATTGTATACTGCCTGGTCAAACCATTCACATCAGAACTTTTATTTTCCCCTCAAATCATTGTCCCCTGTCGTGTAATACATGCTTCTCTCTCCTTTCACATTTCCCTCCTCTTTCTTTTAAAATCACCCAGCCGAGCTTTCAAAAGAGAAGAAGGAAATAAAAAGAAAAAAAGAGCCAAACTATAAAATCATGTATGTCTGTTTCCATTCCTTCCTTCTAATCTTCATTTCAACAACGAATTCGATCCGAAAATAAAATTGGAAAAATAAATAAAAGAATGGCGAGTCGCCTGGAGGGAAGAATTCGCTCGCCTGTGTTTTCGTTCGAGTCGCGATCTAGGGTTTGACGCGGGGCGGCTACGGGCGATCGAGGGGAAGGGTTTTGGCGGCGCACGTGGGCGAGACTCATCGCAAGTGGAGGGGTAGTGAAGTCGCGAGTCACGAGAGTGATCTTGAGTGAAGGGAAGGCTCACGTTTGCAAGAGGAGGACAGGGGAGGGAAACGGCTCTTGTGTGGGGCTACAAGGATGGTGGCCGAAACGAGGATGAAGGCGGTAGGAGGTCGCGAGGTATTGGAAAGGAATGGCGTGCGCGGCGGTGGACTAGGCGATGGTCTGCTCTGGTGGTGCTCGCTGGGGTATATATTCGGTAATTAATTTAAATTTATTGAAATTTGGTTTAGTTAATTATATTATAAAGATATATATATATATATACTGCTAATAAAGAAAATTTGTTGAACTAATCTACCTGGTGTCGTTTTGAAATTCCTAAAATGCCCTTGCCCGTGTGCGAAGCACGAGCGACACTAGTATAAAATAAGAAGAAGATTTCTAAACAGGAGTTTTAAAATATTTTTATTTGAAAAAAAAATATTTTTGGATTTTATATAGATGATTTTTATCAATGTATGTGGTTTTCAAAAGATAAATTTAATTAGTTGAAACAGTTTAAATTTTTGAGTTTACCTTAATTCAAACAAATTTTGTTATCTCTATACTAATAAAAATCTATAATTTTCTTGTACGAGGTTTAAATCGAACGTAATCAGCTGTTTGAATTCGTAGCAGTAGGATCTACGCGATGGGATTAATATTGAAATGGATTGCAATTAAAAATCAAGGTGAGAAAAATTCTCACTCATTTGGATTGTCGGATTTATTTAAAAAAACTAGTTAAAATTAATCTTTGAATTCCTTGTTGATTAAATAATTATCTCATGAATGACATAATACATATCATAATATATATATTAGTATTTGGAGTGATATTCCCACATATATATAGCGGATTAGACCCTATACACCCTGCATAATAGCAGATGATCCTATATGCTGCGATATCCTACTTGAAGTGGGATTGGTAATTTTTTATATTGAATTAACATTTGTGGATGCAGGGAAATAGGTTGGAGAGATCCAACTGGATTCCTCAAAAATGTTGAAATTTATTTCATATACAGTGATATGATTTATTTGAATAATCTGTGATAAATTATATGGGAAATTGGATTTATTGGATGCCATGGTACTGCTGGGTATATTTTGGTATTTTAAAATATCAAAAATATGATTATGGAATTTTTAAAGGAAAATAAAAAGAAGAATCAAAGTAAAGATATTTATGGTAAAGATGAATAAATTAAAAGGTAATGAAGTTGAAAAAAATAGTTGATTTTTAAAATCCTGTTTAATAATTCCGGAATATGGAAAAAAAAAAGATTTTTGAATAAATGTGAATTAAAGGATATTTAAGAATAGAACTTAAGCGATGTTTTTTTAAGTGATAAAAGAATGTATTTCTAAATTTTAAGATTTTAGTAGTTTGGAGAAATAAAAAGGGAAATTTTGAAAATAAAATATGAAATAGTTGTTCCAAATTTGAATAAGATTTTAAATCAGAAAAAAGAAATGAATCTGAAATTAATGGGTTTGGGATAAAATTTGGGTTAATTAATAAATTAACTTAAAAATGGAATTCAGTTTGGAAATTGATTTAAAAACCGATGTAGTGTGGTGAAACGTTGATGAAACGGGAAATGAGATTATGGAAAGTAGAAATGAAGTTTATAATATAAAGTGAAGTAAATTATCAGTGGATAATTTGAAATTATAAATTCACGGTGGGAATTTATAAGGAGATGTGTAAGTCGTTCTAAAAATAAATAGTAGTTTTATTTTTGAAAATGTGAACAAGGAAATTTAAGGAATTGGAACGTAAATTAAGCTGGAAACAAATCGAGAGGGATTTATAAAAAAATTGACTGGCTATATTTGGGTTGGAAATATACTTTTCGGAAAAGTTAAGTATATTTTAAAAGGAAGAGTTTTAAGTAATTAATTAAAGAATTTAAAAGTGTTTATGAGAATTTTTCTAGGAAATTTATTATTTAGCTATCCAAAAATGGTTGAAGTATTTGTAAATTAAGTTAGTTATAGTATTATTGTTAAAGGTTTAATCGGCGTTATTTTTTCAAAGAATAATTATTTAATGTTTTTGTACTTTATTTAATAGCTTTTATTTAAAAAAATAGTTTTGTCTAAAATTAACTTGGGAGAATCTTTATAGAAATTTCATGAATATTATTTTGAAAAATTTTAAACAAAGTTTTCAGGAAGTATTGGTATACTCGTGTGGCGTAATCGGAGGCAGTGAGTGCCTGCAGCTAAGTCTTGAAATTCTCTGAGATAGAGACATAACATTTGAGCTATGGTCCATGGTTTGATACCACAATGGTACTTTCCAAAATCATTTTAAGGATTTTCACAATATCTATGAAAAAAATATAGCTTTGGTGAATCTACTCAACTTGATAAGATAAGTCTATATTTTGGATAAAGAGATTTAATTTATTGAAATTAAATTAAAAAGAGATATGGAGTTTTCAGTGGAACATGAAGTGTTTGGTTGAATTGATCATTTATTTGATAGTTGAATAACTGAATATCAAATCTGGACCCAAATATAACTTTGGAAATATCTAAAAGAAGTAAGGAAATTAAAGGTTAAAGTTACCGTTCAAGGTGCTATACTGTACGTATAAACTCGTTCGTTCTTCTAGGACATTTTTATGAAAATCCGTCCATTAACGGTTAGGAGGTGATCTCCGATCTTATTTTCGTCTGTTTATTTCCTAAAGAACTAGGGTTGAGTTTACCGGGAAATATCGAGCGTTGTTTCGAAGAGACCGGGAACGGATTTGTAACCCGAAAACCACTTCGATCCAACGAGTACGTTTTCGTAATGAAGACAAGAGCATGGAGTCGAAGATGAAGCAGTGAAGTGCAAGAGCTACTCACTACTATTCCTGAGGGTGATTCCAAAATGGATGTAGTAGGAATAGTGCCTTCGGTTCCGTTCGGATCGGCAACGGACTTGTATGGATGAATGCTATTAGTACTTTGTCATTGGAGAACAATGAGCATTCTAAGCGAATCTTTCTAAAAAGGTAATCATAGCCTCTAGCTTCGTCAACCAGGAATGACTTAAAATTAGGGGAGATGCAGCAAGGCTAAATGGGTTGCACCCAAGTAGGGTAAGATTACCCCTATCTAGAGTCCCTTTTATTCGGCTGTGTGGCAGTTGCTAATCCCAATCATGGGGTAATCTTATTCGGACTATTCAGGTTAGGGGTAGTCCGGTCTTGTGTAGCAGGGGATCCCGGAGTGGTCCTTGGTACACTGTTCTAGACGTGTATTGTGACAGGTCGTACCTCAGTGCCTAGTCATTCAATTGGAATCCATTCTTCAATACATGCCTTATTATAGAGCCTAGCATTGCTGGAATTTAATTAATGTAACAATTTCAGCTATTTGAATAAGTATTTGTACTTTGACATTGCTATAATATCAGAGGATTTTGATATGAAATGTTTTGGCTATCATAAGGTAAAAACCCATCGTGTTTATTCATGGCATGGTCTTACGAGATACCTTTGATTTTCAAAAGGATTTTGAATTTTAATAATTCAAATTGAATGTGTTTACTCAGGTTGGTTTTCCAGACTGCCTCGGGTGTTATTTTATTATAATGCTTGGGTCAGATCGAGTATTACAGATAATGTTATGGAACTCAGGAGACGAGCTGGATGACAAAGACGTATATCACGTATCTGATTTATATTTCGATGTGTACGGTATGCTATATATTCAACTTTTGTGAGGACAAGTTATTATAACTATCCAGTATTATGCTATTGATTGTGTTGTGCTCTAATGATATAATGTATGAAACAATTATAGTTCTTTATGTATAAAGATCTATTGTTACCTATTATATATGTAGGATCGATTTCACCCCCGGGGGGAGGGGGGTGAATAGGGTGACAGTATTAATTATAAAATTAATTGCGAAAGCTTTTAAAATAATTTCAACACAGATCATAGAATAATAACAGCACAGATAACAGAATAAAATGCAGAAATAGAACGACAGAAAATTTACCCAGCTTTGGCAAAACCCTGCCTACGTGCTGCCTCCAAGGTTTCTACAAGAAATTAAGTAGTCATACGCTTACACACGTAAACTCGCGACACCTGCTACTGACAACCTAACTCTACGCTCAAAACCCTGCCACAACTCAGCCATTGAGTTGCGAATTCTCAAACTACGCCACGTAGTTTGTCCCCTAGTCACACGACCAGTGATTACAACGGTTTAAAATTTAAAAAATAAAAATAAAAGGAGATTTAAAAAAAAAAGACAAAAAAACCCTAATTAAAAATCAAAACTAAAAAAGGTCGTCCCGTTCCCTTGTCCAAGTATTCGGCCCGTCCCCTTTCTTTTTGAGATAATGGCTGCGCTCGTTCTTCTCTTCAGAAATTAGGGTTTTCATTAATTCGTTGATGCAATTACAAATGCTCGATTCAACTTGATTTCCTTGATTTGTAGTTGATCGTCTCTTGAGATGCTTTCGACCGCTTGATTGAGTTCATCTCTGCTTTGATTCGGGTACGTGATTTTTGCGTTTGATTTCTGGTTTTAATACTTGAACTCGATGATTTTGGAACTGCGGATGATGTTGCTTATATATAATTCAATGCCCTTGAATTTTTGTTCGTATCTATTTGATTGAATTCGTCACTTGAGTATTCTCGGCCATTTGATTTTTTTAATGCTATGGATATGTTCTGACTTGTTCATATCGTATATTTCCTTTTATTCACTATCACGGTTTTAGTTTGAAACCGTTCGATCCTTCCTTGATCGTCACGGTAGCAACTTTCCTATTTTATTTTGGATTTGATTTTTGACTTTTTCAGTTTGAACACACACTTGATTTCTGACTTGGTCAACTTCGATTTTGATTTGTGAATTCAACTCCATGAATTTCAATTCCATTGCATTGATATTATACTGCAGTAACTTCACTTGATTCGAACTATGAATTGTCTGGTTCATTGATCTGCGTCAGATGATTCTTAACTTCACTCTCTGATTTCAAGAGTTTCTGTTGGCTTCAGCCTTGGCTTGAGATTTCATTTAACTGTGCTTGATTATTTGCGGCTGCAAGTTGCTATGCATAAGGTCCTTGTCCCGTGTAGTGCCATTGTTGGTTTGTCGCTCCATGTTGCATTGAACACTTCGTTTGATATCTGCATTACACTTGAGTCTTGTTCATGTATCATTAGCTTGATACATCTGTCTTTGTTATCACTGTTGCACTGATATAGCTGCTACACTATGCCTAAGCCTTGCTTGTGCATTTTGATGTTGTTGAGTCGATTTACTGTTCCATATATGTTGCTTGATTTTGTGGTCTGGTTTCACTTCATGCTGCCTTGACTATACTCTCTTCATATATTTAAAACCTGTGTGTCTAGGGTGCCTTGATCTTTGTTGCTGTGTTTTGTTATATTCGAGTCAGTTAGCACTTTTGTTTCATGAATGCTTGCTGCTTGGCCTTTGTTGCTGCGTTGCCATATCTCTGGTGCACTTACTCATTTGAGTTTGTACTTTTCTCACTTGATAGCTTCAAGCTTGAACTACTTTGTGCACTTGAGTTTGCTTGAGCTTATGTAAGATAGTTTGCATTTTGGATTTTCCATGGCTTTGATTTCATCTTGTTGCAACAGTTTTGGTTGCTGTCATTCTGTAGTTGCCGTTAGCATGTATATGTATACTTGTTGGTCTTGCCTTGTATGCTTCACTTTAACTTTGAACTGTTTGCATTAATTTTGGTTGCTTTCTTCATTTGGTTGTTGCAGTCCTGATATGATGTTCTAGCTTGAGGCTGTGCTTATAGTTGAATTGAGTTGTACTATTGCCTTTGTTCTCGAGCATGATACTTGCACTTGTCCTGTCCACTGCCCTTTTTCATACTGCTGGTTCATTATAGTAGTTGTTAGGATTAACTTGTGGTCGTCGCTGGCATTACTGGTGCATGTGCTTATGTATTTACAGTTGAGGCAGTGTCACTAACTTGATCGACCATTTTCACTTGAGACTATATTGTCATGTTGCATTGATGATGCTCTGACCATTTTATTGCATTTGGATTGTTTTTCGAATTACACCTGAGTTGAATCCATCTTGTAGCTCGGATTTGACCTTGTGCTGAAAGTTGTGACATTATTTTATTACACTTGGGTTGAATCCGGTATGTTGGATTTGACTTGTGCTCACTTGTCCCTGTAAATCAATCAAGTGTATATTTCGGTGTGCACGGCCTTGTGGCATATACGGTGATATACTGTATATGTCACAAGTTGTTCGTGTATGATGAATTGAAAATTAAATGATGAAGAACAACCCAAATAACTGAGGCAGGTATTATTTTCAAAATTCACATATTGTTTTATACTGCAAAAATATTTCCTTTTCAATTTTACCGCGTCAATATTTATATTTGCAGATTGCGCAGATGCTGGATTCGATTTAGAGTGAAGTCGAAGATCAGTACGAGTTGAGTGAATGAGTGATATGTAGTGAGGTGCAATGTGAATTGTAATTTAATCAAATTTGTATTGTAATTGAAATTGTATATAGTGAGAGCTTCAAATTTGTACTACTCAAAAATTGTAATAAATATTTGTTTGAATAAAATTTCTGTTTGAATTCAAATTCCGTGTAATATTTGTTTGTATCAAATTTCTGTTTGAATTCAAATTCTGTGTTATTTATTTTATTCGGCAAATATTTATTTAATCTATGAAAAATAATATAGTACATTAACACATACATTTAAATGAATATATATATATATATGTTTATTATCATCAAACAAAAATCATATAATCGCATATTCAACAATCTCCCCCTTTTGATGATAACAAACATATATTTAATATTTTGAATATGTTAAATGTATTTGATCATTGATATACTCTAATTTCTCCCACTATTTAAATGCTTCCTCTCTACATAAAGCTCCTCCTACTTGTATGCATACAATTAAAAATATGCAAATGAGCCTAGATGCAAATGGAAAATATTTGAACTTTGCATGATTTTATTTAACAAAATCTTAACTTTTCTCTCCCCCTTTTGTTATCAGCAAAAGAGTGATAGTGTTAGAGAAAATAGAGATAAAGTAATCGATATTAATCCAACATTAAAACTCAATTAAATATAAATATTAAATTTTAATAAAAATCAAACAAAAATCATAACTACCCTTGTTAGGCGCATATTCCACTTTTTAGAAATAATGAGAATGATGTCATCATATAAAACCATACAATTTGTGTCTATTTGTGGTACATTTATATCAGGATTTTTATTATCTACTAACCATGCAAAACCATTAGGACTTTTAAATGAGATTAGTAGTATTTCAATTTTAACTAAAAAATAATAATTCAAGTATCTTCTAACCACGCATAACCGTGTGGACTTTTAAATGGGATTAGAATCAACTTGTATATTTAGTAAATCAATTTTGATATGCGTTCCATGCATGCATAACCATGAGGACTTTTAAATGAGCATGGAAGCACATAACAAATTTCAAGTAATTCACCCATGCATAACCGCGAGGACTTTTAAATGAGAGTGAATGCTTTGGATTTATTTTATCTTATTTTATATATAAAATGAGAAACGAATGATTCTTGTTTAAAGTACCGCATATCGACAAACTATATTTAATTTTGATGAGCGATGGTCGATAGAAATATGATCGAAATAGAAATGGTCATGGAATTTTTTCCCAACAAAAAGTTTTTATCACTCTTGTTTGAATTTCTAAATAAATTTTCTAAATATACTGTCTTGAGCAATGTATGATAAATATCAACACTCATCACTTTTTCACTCACTATTTATCTTTCCGATAATTATTAGGGAGTCAGACTAGTCAAAATTGTCATTTAAAATCAAATTCAAAAATAATTATAAAATCAATTTTTGAAAATATGGTCAAATTTGATTTTATCGAAGGAGTTATATAAGAAAAAATTTCTGCTATTTGAAAATTATTTGAATTTAAAAATGTGCAGATATTTCTTAAAAAAACGATGCAGTTACTAAAAATCACGTTCAACTAGTAAGTTTTCTATCAACTAGATTACCAGTGTGATCTGCATCTGAATTTCTCTTTCACTCCAAATTATCACTAATTGAATTTGATTGACCAGACCATGAAGTGTGCGCCAAAAAATTTCAAACTCAATTTTAACAGCATTTTAAATGACATTCTCTTGAATTTGAATTGAAGCCGTGTTAATAATCAAAAACCGTGAATATAGAGTTAGCCCTGTTATAACCAAATGTATTATCATCCAACAAAACACTATTTTTAATCCAAACTAATATATATGAAGTAATTCAAAGAATCTAGAGATTTTTATAGTGTTTTTGGCATAAGAATAAATTGGCCAACAATTTTGTATAAGTCAGAATCAAAATCATCATCTTTTCATCATCTCATTATTGGCTGATTTAATTCAGAATACGGTGCAGATTATCACATTTAATATATCATTCAAAATATACCATTACATGTTTTACCTTTACGATATTTTTCGTTGTTGTCCATTGTGATTCTGTCACCTTTATACTAGGCTAAGGAACTTTGCTTTGTCGCTCGTTGTGTCCTTGGAACAGCCAAAATCCAGATAACAATGTTGTTGTTCCTTAGCCTGCCACCACACCTACACGGGAAAAGATTTTTGTGACCTATTTGTTCTTATAGTTCCATGGTTGTTAGTGGAAGAATATTTAGAAAAATAATTTTATGGAGACCCAAAACTATTTATATATGTTCCCTTCGGCACCCAAATTTGTTTAACTTTGAGAGATTTTAGATTTGTGCCTTTTGGAAACCAAATCGGTATAGTTTTCACATGTTTGGGTCTATACCAACAATTATTGTGATTGTGTCCATATTTTCTACAAATTGTGCACATAGAATTAACTTGATTAATATTGCTTTCAACATTTTCAGATTGATTATATCCAAGTCCTTGTCTAACTTTATTAACAGTTTGCTTCCTTAATAGCATATTCAACAATTTTTCACTTTTTGAAAATTTATCTAAAATCGTTGACAATTGTTGGATTTGTGTTTTGAGAGATTCATTTTCGTTTTAACAATTATGTGCGCTTTTTAATAGAATTCTCTCCTAGTATTTTCATTCTCTTTCAAAATCAGAATTTCATTTTCAAGTGATTTCATATTAATTTCTGATTTTTTTAATTTCTTCTTCGAATGTTGGACACTTATCACACTTAGGGATCCTACTTTGATAGGTTTTATCTAATCGGTCAAGTTGTTTATTCAAATCTATCAAAGTTTCTTTTTGTGATTCAAGTTTGGCATACTTCTCCCTAAGTGGTTCAAAACAGCCATTCACTTCGTGGAAATATATAAGTAATTCTGAATGAGAAAGTTTTGATACCTCACTTGGCTCGTCATCATCACTGTCAGTTATTTCACAATGAAGACACATGTATGCTTTCTCACTCTCACTATTAGTACTTTGATTACCTTCATCACTTGTATTCCACATGGCTGTAAAACTTCTCCTTTTTGATTTCTTTTTAAAGTCGCGTCAATTTGGGCTTGATGTGTCCGGGTTGATGGCACTTATGATAGATGATTTTTTGCTGTTCTGTGTTATCTAAAACTTTGATTATTCTGCCTTTTATTTTTTGATTTAGAGTTGGATTTCCGTATCTGCCGTTCCACCTTTTTAATTTCTTTCTTACCATTTCCAACTCTACTGCTCCATCATCATCGTCGTCATCATCACTTTCAATTGTTCCTTTGAGAGCTATTGATTTCTTTCGAGTATCTCCTCCTTCACGCTCTTCCTTAAATTTCATTTCTAGCTCATAAGTGGTGAGATTTCCGATGAGTTCTTGAATGGCAGTCACTTTGTCTTCAAAACTTGGTGGAAGGACTCTGAGGATTTTTCGGACTATCTCCAACTCTGTGCATGATTTTCGAAGAGCTTTTTATTTGTATACGATATTGGAAAGTCGTCCATGCATCTCTTTGATGTTTTCTTCCTTTACCATTGTGAAATTCTCGTATTCGCTGCTTAGCATGGCAAGGCGAGATTCTTTGACTTGAGATGTTCCTTCGTGAGTCACTTCTAGTGTATGTCATATTTCCTGCGCAGTTAGACAATGTGAGACACGATTAAATTCAAATTGATCCAATGAACAGATAATAGAATTCATAGCTCTAGCATTAGCATTTTGTAATTTATTTTCTAGCTCTGTCCATTGATCCATCGGTTTATCTATTTCCTGATTATCTACAATTACAGTTGGTGCTCTATAACCTGTCTCAACAATGTTCCAAGCATCAATGGTTTTCAGAAAAAATTTCATTCTATTTTTCCAATAGGCGTATTCACCATTGAACATTGGTGGCCTAACTATGGACTGACCCTCAGCAAAAGCATTATTAAAAGAGGTCATTTTAAAATTTAACTTTTTAAAACAAAAATTGATTTTTGAAAGAAAATCAAATTTTTAAAATCAAAAACCGACTTCTATTCCTAGCTCTGATACCACTTGTAGGATCGATTTCACCCTAGAGGCCGGGTGAATAAGGTGACAGTATTAATTATAAAATTAATTGCGGAAGCTTTTAAAATAATTTCAACACAGATCATAGAATAATAACAACACGGATAGCAGAATAAAATGCAGAAATAGAACGACACAAAATTTACCCAACTTCGGCAAAACCCTGCCTACGTGCTACCCCCAAGGTTTCTACTAGAAATTAAGTAGTCACACGCTTACACTCGTAAACTCGCGAAACCCGCTACTGAGTAACCTAACTCTACGCTCAAAACCCTGCCACAACTCAGCCATTGAATTGCGAATTCTCAAACTACGCCACGTAGTTTATCCCCTAGTCACACGACCAGTGATTACAACGGTTTAAAATTTAAAAACAAATTAAAAGGAAATTTAAAACAAAAGACAAAAAACCCTAATTAAAAATCAAAAATAAAAAAGGTCGGCATGTTCCCTTGTCCAATTATTCGGCCCGTCCCCTTTCTTTTTGAGATAATGGCTGCGCTCGTTCTTCTCTTCAGAAATTAGGGTTTTCGTTAATTCGTTGATGCGATTACAAATGCTTGATTCAACTTGATTTCCTTGCTTTGTAGTTGATCGTCTCTTGAGATGCTTTCGGCCGCTTGATTGAGTTCGTCCCTACTTTGATTCGGGTACGTGATTTTTGCGTTTGATTTCTGGTTTTAATACTTGAACTCGATGATTTTGGAACTGCCGATGATGTTGCTTATATATAATTCAATGCCCTTGAATTTTTGTTCGTATCTATTTGATTGAATTCGTCACTTGAGTATTCTCGGCCATTCGATTTTTTTAATGCTATGGATATGTTCTGACTTGTTCATATCGTATATTTCCTTTTCTTCACTATCACGGTTTTAGTTTGAAACCGTTCGATCCTTCATTGATTGTCACGGTAGCAACTTTCCTATTTTATTTTGGATTTGATTTTTGACTTTTTCAATTTGTACACACACTTGATTTCTGACTTGGTCAACTTCGATTTTGATTTGTGAATTCAACTCCATGAATTTCAATTCCATTACATTGATATTATACTGCAGTAACTTCACTTGATTCGAACTATGACTTGTCTGGTTCATTGATCTGCATTTGATGATTCTTAACTTCACTCTCTGATTTCATGAGTTTCTGCTGACTTCGACCTTGGCTTGAGATTTCATTTAACTGTGCTTGATTAATTGCGGCTGCAAGTTGCTATGCATAAGGTCCTTATCCTGTGTAGTGCCATTGTTGGTCTGTTGCTCCATGTTGCATTGAAAACTTCGTTTGATATCTGCATTACACTTGAGTCTTGTTCATGTATCATTAGCTTGATACATCTGTCTTTGTTATCACTGTTGCACTGATATAGCTACTGCACTATGCCTAAGCCTTGCTTGTGCATTTTGATGTTGTTGAGTCGATTTACTGTTCCATATATGTTGCTTGATTTTATGGTCTGGTTTCACTTCATGTTGCCTTGACTATACTCTCTTCATATATTTAGAACCTGTGTGTCTATGGTGTCTTGATCTTTGTTGTTGTGTTTTGTGATATTCGAGTCAGTTAGCACTTTTGTTTCATGAGTGCTTGCTGCCTGGCCTTTGTTGCTGTGTTGCCATATCTCTGGTGCACTTACTCATTTGAGTTTGTACTTTGTTCACTTGATAACTTCAAGCCTGAACTACTTTGTTCACTTGAGTTTGCTTGATCATATGTAAGATAGTTTGCATTTTGGATTTTCCATGGCTTTGATATCATCATGTTACAATAGTTTTGGTTGTTGTCATTCTGTAGTTGCTGTTAGCATGTATATGTATGCTTGTTGGTCTTGCCTTGTATGCTTCACTTTAACTTTGAACTGTTTGCATTAATTTTGGTTGCTATCTTCATTTGGTTGTTGCAGTCCTGATATGATGTTCTAGTTTGAGGCCGTGCTTACAGTTGAATTGAGTTGTACTATTGCCTTTGTTCTCGAGTATGATACTTGCACTTGTCCTGTCCCCTGCCCTTTTTCATACTGCTGGTTCATTATAGTAGTTGTTAGGATTAACTTGTGGTCTTCGTTGGCATTGCTGGTGCATGTGCTTATGTATTTACAGTTGAGGCAGTGTCACTGACTTGATCGAGTATTTTCACTTGAGACTGTATTGTCATGTTGCATTGACGATGCTCTGACCATTTTATTGCATTTGGATTTGTTTTTCGAATTACACCTGAGTTGAATCCAGCTTGTAGCTCGGTTTTGACCTTATGCTGAAAGTTGTGACATTATTTTATTGCACTTGAGTTGAATCCGGTATGTTGGATTTGACCTGTGCTCACTTGTCCCTGTAAATCAATCAAGTGTATATTTCGGTGTGCATGGCCTTGTGGCATATACATTGATATATTGTATATGTCACAAGCTGTTCGTGTATGATGAATTGAAAATTAAATGATGACGAACAACCCAAATAACTGAGGTAGATATTATTTTCAAAATTCACATATTGTTTTATATTGAAAAAGTATTTCCTTTTCAATTTTACTGCGTCAATATTTATATTTGCAGATTGCTCAGATGCTGGATTTGATTTAGAGTGAAGTTGAAGATCAGTACGAGTTGAGTGAATGAGTGATATGTAGTGAAGTGCAATGTGAATTATAATTTAATCAAATTTGTATTGTAATTGAAATTGTATATAGTGAGAGCTTGAAATTTGTACTATTCAAAAATTGCTATAAATATTTGTTTGAATAAAATTTCTGTTTGAATTCAAATTCTGTGTAATATTTTTTTGTATAAAATTTCTGTTTGAATTCAAATTCTGTGTTATTTATTTTATTCAGCAAATATTTATTTGATCCATGAAAAATAAAATAGTACATTAACAAATACATTTAAATGAATATATATATATGTGTGTGTTTATTATCATCAAACATAAATCATATAATCACATATTCAACAATATATTGTTCCGCTGCAATTGTGAGATTCTGTATTGTTGTTTCTATTTCCTTCATCTACCTCTTTCTTCTTTCCCTAACGATCTGGTATTTTCGGCATACAATTGTTCAGCATGTAATGAAGTGGACGTATTGAAGTCGATTTTCGAAGGTCGAAAATCTAGACCGTGACAGATATGGATATGAATGTGGCACTATACGCATCTGAAATTATCTATTGATAGGCCAACAATGAGACAATTGAGCACTATTATTACTATAAGTATGGTGGTACGCTATTTAAAAAAAGATAAATATTAAAAATTAATACTATAATTATTATGGTAAAAGGTAATTTATAGGTAGTATTATGACTGAATTTTAAACTTTTAATACTAAATAGCAACACAATGCTATTTGTAATCAATAGTACAGCTAAATTTTTGTAATATTAGTAAAGAAACATTATTTCCTTCATATAATATAGAATCATAGTGTACGGTTTAATTAATAGTACTAGAGTATTTAATTGTCCTATAGTACGGTTTAATATTGAGTAATAACAGTAGCAAAAAATTCAGCTAAGTTGCCGACTTGTTGTACTATTAGTACAGATACGTTATTCTCTGCTTTTAAGAAATCTGATTAATTTAATTAAATTTCCTTTTAACCCTTAGCTAAGTTGTCGACTTGTGGACTTGTTGTACTATAGCTAAGTTGCTGACTTGCTATGCTTTAGTTTAACTTCCTTACAATACATAAATTTTGCAAGTTTTAGACCTTATTATCGTTGTTGGTACTAAACAGTAAGAGTATGAATCATGGAATGATAATGTTAGTTTCCATGTGTATGGATTGAAAAATCATTATTTTGATAAATGAGCATTAAATTTTATGTGTTTACTCCTATAAGCAGTAGACCTTGCAACTAAATAAGAAGAATGATTCAAGATATTCATCTTGAACATCTTTTAGACACCAAGGTTCTAGCTTTTCTTTTCTTTTCTTTTGCAGCACAATGTCATCAATTCTCTTACCACCAGATGAACCTGGTGGTAAGAGAAAGGAGGAAAATTGTGCTAACTTCAGGTAAAATAAGTGGAAATTTTATTATCTTTAATGCATATTCTTTTCCTAAATCTTAACTAATCCGTCAAAATATTATACTACATATTTTTCTCAACACTTAACTAACATGTCTAAACTTAAACTCAAATATCGTTTAAGTTTTAGTATGTGAAGTGTAAATAGAGAATAAAAGATCAAATGAATAATTATGAGGGGAAAAATTATCAACTTAAGGTCAAAACTAGGGAAGAAAGTAACTTTGTGATTGACGTAATATATCTAGCAGTAAGAAATGAAAGAATTCAAGTATACATTTCTTTCAACTTGACATTGCAGTTCTAAAATTGAAATAAAATTGATGATTTTCTTTACTATGCTACGAACAACGGCCTCGCTGCTTCTTGTTGCAACAGCATAGTTGTTGCTTCTTATAGAGTGAAGTATTTGGTTCAGGTTGTGCGAAGCATTTGGTTAAAGCTTTTGATACCTTATTCTCAATTGGAATTATAATAACAATAATGAAGGAAAGAGAACTGCGGAAAATAAGAATAGAGTAACTAATTGGGCATTGCATGCGTTGCCAGAACCAATCACGAAGAGGGATTCTTCCTACAACCTCTCTTTTCCAAAGTTTGCTAGAACCAATCATATGGGTACACCTTAGTATTGTCTGTTGTGTATGAAATGATCTATGTTTCTTTTAAACAAGTAATACTCCACCACTGGTTGATTCAAATGATGCTAAATATTATAATCAATATTGTTTGTTGAAAAAGAAGGAGAAAGATATGGATAATTTCTTATAATATAAGACAACGGTGAAGTGCATAGGATTATACACTATATGGGGCAATATATAACATTGCTGCATCCAAGAGAAAAGTCAATGTCCAAGCAAAACTAAGCCAATGCTTTAAAAGACTATAAGTTATACTCCATTAGTAAGGTAGTAATAATACTTTGTACTAGCTAAATGCTAAGAACAGCTAAACAAGATTTAGATATCAATTGTTGAATCTTATTCGAAATTTTTATGAAAAGCTATAAAATCTATTTAGACCTAGAACTAATTCAAGGACCCTTATTCCTGCAAATAACATTGGCATTCGCACCTTTTGCATAATTACATAAATCTTTCGTAGATCTGCACCCTAATTAATTTATTTACTTTACTATATAAGTACACAAAATATTCGTTTGCTATATAGAAGATTGCTAGTTAAAGTTGCTAATAAAATGTATGTTTTTATGCATTCAAATGTGTATGCTATTATGAAATATATTTTGTTATATATGATATAAATCCGATCTTGTTTTGATCATGTAAATGTATATTGAATTGGAATGTGCGAGAAAGCACTAACCGCGCAAAGAAGGTGCTGTCGAAATTCATGAAATCTGATAAGTTTTTAAAAATCAACAAAGTTTATATGGATTAACTAAGTTAGCCAAGTTTTATGAAAGTTGAATAATTTTCTAAAAACAACTAAGTTTATAAAATTAAATTAAAATCTAAATATTAATAAAGTTTTGTAAAATATAAATAAACTTACGAAAATTAAATAAGTATAAAAATTTAACTAAGATAACTAAGTTATATAAAAAACAATTATACTTAATTTATAAAAATTAGCTACGTTATCAAGTTTTATACAAATTTAACTAGATTAATGAAAAGTTTGTAAAAATTAACTAATTCTTATAAAATTTAACTAAGTTATATAAAATTAACTAAAATTAACTAAAATTATTTAATATAAGTTTGTGAATATTAATTTAGTTTTATAAAAATCATGCCCCCTATTTTGAAATCTTTGTTAGATTGTCTATGTTTTATAAAAATTACCTAATTTTTATTAAAATTAACTAAGTTAACTAAGTTTTATAAAAATTATTTAAGTTTATAAAATTAACTAAATTTAAAAGAAGAATATAATATAATAATAGTAGTAGGAACAATAAAATAATATTATAATAATAATATAACAACAACAATAATAAATTAACTAAGTTTGAAATAAGTAACTAAGTTAATTAAGTTTTATAATAAAATAAACTAACTGTTTTTATAAAATCAATATGTTTACAAAATCTAATTACGTTTTACAAAATTAGTTTTATAAAAACCATGTTCTCTATTTTGAAATCTTTGTTAAATTGTTATAAAAATTGACTAAGTTTTATAAAAATTAACTAAGTTGCCTAATTTTTATAAAAATTAATTAAGTTTATAAAA
Organism: Allium cepa; assembly: GCA_030765085.1. Lineage (NCBI taxonomy): Eukaryota > Viridiplantae > Streptophyta > Magnoliopsida > Asparagales > Amaryllidaceae > Allium > Allium cepa. Next base: position 274,737,226 of record CM060946.1, read on the forward strand.
AATTAACTAAATTTAAAAGAAGAATAAAATTATAATATAAGAATAATAATAAATTAACTAAGTTTAAAATTAGTAACCAAATTAATTAAGTTTTATAATAATTAAATAAGATAACCATTTTTATAAAATTAAATAAGTATATAAAATAATTAAGATTTACAAAAATTAGAAAATGGGGTATTTAGGCTGAGGAAAAAAGTTGGAGAAAAATTTAGTTCCAGGGACAAAAGGTTTACTTTTTAGGCTGAAAGACACTTTTTAGTGTAAATCACATAATGATAGTTGCAACTATCATTTTCTGTTTACACTAAAAGGTCTCATTCGGACAAAAAAACAAACTTGTTATCCCTAAGACTACTTTTTTTTTTGCAACTTCTTCCTTGTGCCTATTTTCTTGTATAAAAATCATGTTCTCTATTTTGAAATCTTTGTTAAATTGTTATCAAAATTGACCAAGTTTTGTAAAAAATATCTAATTTTTATAAAAATTAACTAAATTTTATAAAATTAACTAAATTTAAAAGAAGAACTATAATATAATAGTAGTAGTAGTAGTAGTAATAAAATTATAATATATTAACTAAGTTAAAATAAGTAACTAAGTTAATTAAGTTTTATAATAATTAAATAAGTTAACTTTTTTTAAATTAAATAAGTTTATAAAATTTAATTAAGTTTTATATAAATTAATTTTGTAAAAATCATGTTCACTATTTTGAAATCTTTGTTAAATTGTTATAAAATTTGACTAAGTTTTACAAAAATTATCTATTTTGTATAAAAATTAACTAAGTTAGCTAAGTTTTATAAAAATTAATTGAGTTTATTAAAATTAAATAAATTTGGAACAATAATAATAATATAATATAATAGCAGTAATAGTAATAAAATAATATAATAATATAATAATAATAAGAACAACAAATTTACTTAGTTTGAAATAAGTAACTAAGTTAATTAACTTTTATAACAATTAATTAAGCCAAATAACTTTTAAAAATTAAATAAGTTTATAAAACTTAATTAATTTTTATAAAAAATAATAAGTTTATAACAGTATACATGGAATTGTTGAATAAAGTATTTTAAATAAAATTTACATCCATTTAAGGAAATTCCATATGTTATTGATATCGTTTCCATATGGTTATATAAATTGAATAAATTTTATAAAATTAACTAATTTTTATATAAATCAATTTAATTTTATAAAAATTAACCCAGTTCATCAATTTACTTTGAAGTTCTTTTGAAGTAACTACGTTTTTGATTTGCATATTTATTCGTCATGTGTAGTATGATCTTTTGTCACTTGTTTTATTTACACTTTTAATGCGATGTTCATTAAATATTATGACATATTGTTATGTGAATGTTTAATGGTTAGTTATACTACGATCTATATGATTGTATAAAATGATACATTGTGTTAATGTCAATTTGTCGATCATAGTGCAATAACGAATATGTATATATTGCAAAAATGATTTTTAAAACGTTGTGAAAGGATTTGATAGGATTTTTAAAACATTATTAAAGCCTACAACTAGGTTTATGAAATGATGTTAAGCCCTATAAAAGCGTTTATGAAACGCTATTACAGTTAATAATAGCGTTTTATGACCGTTGTACACTAACTTGTCTTTATAATAAAGCGTTCTTTATAGAATTTTTAGAACGCCATTAAAAAGATTTTTTTGTAGCTTTTCATAAACGCTTAAAAGACATGTTTTTTAATAGTGTTTCTTATGTTGCAATAATATGTCATTGACTTATTAGAAATTGTTGATTTACAACATTTATAAAAACGCTATAAAAGCCTTTTATAGCGATTTTTAAACGCAAGGGTCTTTCTGTTGTAGTGTAAATTGATTAGAAATTTTATAAATAAATTGGAATTAGTTATTGTAGTTTATTTTAACAATGCTTAGATATTTTAAATAATTATTTACATATATCTTGTAACTTATTATTATTTTGTATATAATTTAAAGGTAAGTAATTGGAATTTATTTATAAATACTCTCGAAATTGTAATCCAGGTTTGTTAAACGGATGCGATTATGTAAGTGACGTGTTATAATAGGAATTCCGGAAATTTAGGGGATTTCCAAAATAATTAGACTCGGGAACTTCGAAAATGAATCTGAGTTCACTAAAGGAATTATAAATTGTTAAATGTATCATAAATAAGTATAATCAATAAATTTTGGAAATCATAAAGGAATTAATAAAATTCCAGTGATTTGTGAGATAAGACGGAATATTCCTAAGTATTGGAATTAAATATTTTTTGAAATATTCTAACTGTGAAATGATTTATGTAGAAATATTTTTTTCTAAGTAATGAATTGTAAATTGAAATTAGAATATTTCTAAGTGCTGGAAATATCATGTTATGGATAGAAGTACTTGAAAATGTTTTCGAATATTAAAATATTGAAAGAGATTTGAATATATACCCTTGTAACAATATTTTGAAATAATTGTTTGGAAAATTTATAAAATTGGGCTTAATGATTGCATAGGTGTGAAATTTGAAGTTAAATATTTGACTATCAAATCCGACCAAATTCGTTAATCGTTTCGAAGAGACCGGAAGCGGATGTAATTATCCGAAAACCACTTCGATCCAATTGAGCATTGTGAATTGTGATATCGTGAAGATAATGAAGATGGTAATTTTGGGGATTCGTTTGTTCAGACCCAGAACAACTTGTATTGATGAATGTTATCAGCACATTGTCATTGGAGGGCAATGAGCATTCTAAGTGTAAATTTCTTGAAAGGTAATCATAGCCTCAAGCCTCATCAACCGAGAAATGAGTAAAACAGGGCATGCTGCAGGGCTAAATCGGTCGCTACCATTAGGATGTGTCATCATCTTTCTAGATACCCTACATTTACATATTTATGGATTTGGTTGTGCGTGAGAGATCTCGATTAAGGTATTAGTAGTCCAGCACTAGGCTGGTTCTGTGTGGCAGGGTACAAGATGTTATTATCAGACTTGGGTGCATTGATCTAGATATGCACCCATCGAAGGTAGTTTCTTACCTGGTCATAATATGGAATCCAATATCCATTACGTACCTGTACGCTTTTGATTATGCCCAACTATGTTGAAACGTGAGATGCAAGCATTTCAGCAATTTTTCTAGTTTATTTTCTACAGACACTATTATAATATCAAATGATTTGATATGAAATGTTTTGGTTATCGAAGGTAAAAACCCGTCGTTTTTGTGTATGACGTGGTTTTATGAGATACCTTTATTTTTCAAAGGATTTTGATAACAGTAATAATTCAAATTGAGTGTGTTTTCTCACGTTGGTTTTCTAGACTGACTCGAGTGTATAGTATTATAATGCTCGGGTTAGACTAAGTATTACTGATTCTAGTTAGGATGCTATGGAGCTCAGGAGACGAGCTAGAGGAATCTCAGGCGTATTCCACGTACTTTTTTATATTCCGATGAGTGTGTAGACTGTATGGTCATCACTGGTGAGAACAAGTTGTAATAACTGTCCATATTAACTGATTGACTATTGCACTGTGATGTTTGTATGTATATTAACCGTTTTAGTTTCTTTTTGTATAAGGATCTGTATTTATCTATTATATATTGTTCTGCTGTGATTGTGAGATTCTGTGTTTTTGTTTCTTTTTTTATTCTATCTTTTTTTCTTCTTCGCCCCTAATGATTCGTATTTTCGTTCAATTTGAGTTGGACACGTGTAAATTATTGTCGACCCAAAGGGTATGGAGATATGGGCCATTACAGTCAAACTACGTAAAAAGCCATTTATTCATATCGTAAAATACATACAAATACATACACTAAACATCCAAAGCAAACAAACATACACCATACATGTTATCCCAAGTTTTTACCAAAACTGGAATATCAACATATTGGCAAGGAATGATGGATATCGGGATTGGAGATCGATTGGAAACAAGGCTACAATCGATGACGTCAAAATTTGGTTGAGCTCCGATCGGGACGAAATTGATTGGAGACGATGATAAGGACGAGGAAAGGCTATGTTTCAAATTTTAGGTTAATCGGAATTCGTATGAAGGAGATATGATCGATGCAAGGTAGGAAGGACATACTGTTCGAACCCATCGGCACGCAAGGATGGTTCGAATCGATCAGGGGTTGTGTTCGTGTCAATACCGTTCATATCGATACCATTTCGAATCGATGTCGTTCGTATCGATTGGAGCGGGTTTGGCTCAGTGAAGTTCGCATCAGGTGTTGGTTCGACTCGATAGGCTCGTATCGATCAGATAGGAAGGCTAGATGGATCTCGATTCAATGGCAACAAACCCAGAGTGGTAGCACGCATGTGGAGGTTCTTCGAATCGATGTGCTTTGTATCGATCAGGATGGGTGCAGATGGCGCAATTCGACTCCATGCCTTTTGCAAATCTCCTTCGTATCCATCAGGTAAGAGCTTCGTTCGTATCCATCAGGTGAGGTCTCGTTCGTATCCATCCTTCACGACAACTTCGTATCGATGTCCCCCATGCTCGTTTCGAATCGATCAGCTCACATGGGATCGATACGGAATGAACTCCTGGAATCGATGCGAAGAGAGACACGAGTTAATGGTTGCGAGCATGCTGTTGTGGAGTTATGGAATGGATGAAGCATAAAACATGGATGCAAGCCCACGTCTCCAGGAGAGAAGCGTTCAACTCGGCGCATCAAGTGGAGTCAACACGCCGCATAATTCGAATCGACCTGGGAAGGTAGCGCGACGTCATTGCGCGCGCGTGCTTCAGATGGAGTCGAAGGTGATGGATTCGAACTGGTGGGTTCGAAGACGGCAGCCAGTGAGAAACCCAAATTCGAACCGATCATATCTCCTACACCGATGATCCAAATGCAATGAAATTTTAACAACAGCTTGCGTGCAAGGTAAGGAATGTTCCTGCCAAGTTTCAGCTTGATTGGATCATTTCTTGATGGATTTGAAATCACTTCGTATCGATCACAGATCGAGTCGAAACTTGGTGGGGTCGGTCGCGTGGGCCCACTCACGTGCCAGAAAAAGTCTCCCGAAGTTTGAGCGAGGTCTGAGCCTCCTACGCCTATAAATAGCACCCTGAAGCCTACAGAGAAGGGATCTTTTTGGCGATTGAACGTCCAGACTCTGCCGGATTCATTTTTACATTTCGATACTGCTATTGTACTGGAAATTCTTCATATTTACTGCTGTAATAATCTGTAATCATCAAGGATAATCAATAAAAGGATAAAACTTTGGAGTGGACGTAGGCCGGAGATAGCCGAACCACTATAAAACTTGTGTCTCTGTTCATTATTTCTGAATTGTTGTTTGATATTTGCTGAGATCTGATACTTTTGCTTGAATATCATTGATTTGTGTTCATACACTGGTGCTTTCACGGTATTTGGGGTTTGTGACCAATTTTGGCGCAAACACTTTGGTGCTTTCACTGAGAAGGACTAGCACTCGCTACATCGGATTTGAAGTGCAGATTCGGAGATTTTAAGGATTTTTGGGTTTGAAGACAATGACTAGGCAAAATAGTAGAAGGCAAAGGGCTGAGACAAGGCAACAGGAAGGAAGTCAACAAGCATCCTCCAGAGCTGGGGAAGGACAGGCTTCGATCTACATAACCCGGGATGAGATGGAAGCTATGGCAAATTCTTTGCAAGAGAGATTATTGAAGAGCCAACAGGAAATGATGCAGACTTTCTTTGAGCAAATGTGAGCTGCAGGGATGCAGAACTTAGGAACAACTACAGCCACGATGGATGCAGGACAAGGAACTAGGGTTGTGGAACCCAATGGAGGACGGGATGCGGAGCCAGAGGGCAATCAACAAGGGCTTGGGGGCAGGCCCACAGGATCCAACACAGGAGGACCTTTGGAAGGAGTTCAACAGGCCAGGGCTAACATTGCTGCTAGTGAGCCACATGAAGAGTATGTGCCGGAGTTCCCTCGGGGGCATGGGGGGAAACCCCTAACAGACAATACTGGATTAGTGGAGATCATTAGAAAAACTGTGCGAGGTGGTTTGACTAACAGAGACTTGGAAGGAGTGAACGGGAGTCCGTTCGCTCGGGAAATAAGGATGGCTCAGAATCCGCCTAAGTTCAAGCTACCTAGCGTGGATGTGTATGATGGTAAGGCAGACCCAACTGATCACCTGATGAGGTACACCAGGCACATGGAGGTGTTGGGGGCATCGCAGGAGGTAATGGCACGATGCTTTCCTTTGTACTTGACGGACTTAGCTGCAATGTGGTTTAGGAAGTTGGGAGAAGGATCTATCAGGACTTGGTGGGAATTGGTGGAAAGGTTTTTGGGACAGTTTCGGGTTCACGTCAAGAGGTCGAAGAATGTGATGACATTGACATCGGTAAAGCAAAGGATGGATTAATCGCTTAGAGCTTTCCTAACTCGATTCAGTGCGGCAGTTGCTTTGGTGGATCGGCCTGATCCATCGATGGTTTTAATGGAAGCAGTATCAAGAGTCAGGGAGGATTCAGATTTCAAGGTATCTCTGATACGAGATCCCCCGCGGGATCTCGACGAATTCTTTCACGAGGCAGAGAGGTTCCTTCGGCAGGAAGATGCGAGTACGGATTTAAAGTTGAAAAAGGATAATGCAACTGAGAGTAGAGGACCATCCAGCAAAGGTTCAGATAAAGACAAAGGAAAAAGGAAGTTGGACGATGATTCTGGAAAAGATAGGAAGAGATGGAAGGATCTGAAGTTTTCCACTTACACGGGATTAAACGAGACGCTGGAGCGGATCAGAATCGCCTTCCCTACAGAAGGCCGGCTAGGAGGGAACCATCAGAACGGGAGAGGACATCAGGAAGGCATTGTCTCTTCCATGATTTGGATGGACACAACACCAACAATTGCAGGCATTTAAAGGATATAATCGAGGAGCATGTCAGGAAGGGACTGTTGCCACAATATGTCGGACGGAATGCAACGGTAGAACAGGAGCCGCCTACCTCAAGCCACGACCGTGGGAGGCCCAGGAATGATGATCGATTGATCATCCATTGACCAGGATAATGTGAAATAAGTAGCGAACTACTGGCAAGCAACCAAGTCGTTTACACATGTATAGGGATGGAGATAGCCCCTAGGCATGCTCTGAATGATGATAAACCGCGATGCTATGGTTTGTGAAATTTATCTTTTGCTTTTGGACTGGACACTGCTTTTCTTTTCGGATTTTGGTTTTGGATTTCGATTTGAGCTCCAAAATTTTGCTTGCTTTTTTGATTTGGATTTTCCTTTGGAAAATTGTTTTCGGTTTTGGATGCTGGTCTGGATTTCTGGTTTTCTGGTTTTGATTTGGACTCTGGATTTGGATTTTGAATTGGATTTTGATTGGATTTTTATCTGGTTTTTTGATAAATGATCGTCGGGTACGGATTATGCCTGGCAAGGGGTGAGTCACTTTGCCCGAACGTGGTAAATTGACTCATTCAGGTCGTCGAGTATGGACAATGCTCGGCAAGGGTCCGGAGTGACCAGGATTTGGCCTAGGACTTAGGCCCTGTATTATCAGTTGTTATTTTCAGGTCGTTGAATATGGACTATGCTCAACAAGGGTCCGGAGTGACCAGGATTCGGCCTAGGACTTAGGCCCTGTATTATCAATTGTTATTTTCAGGTCGTTGAGTATGGACTATGCTCAACAAGGGTCCGGAGAGATCAGGATTCGGCTTAAGACTTAAGCCATGGCTTTGTACAATGGCCAGGGACACTGGACCAAGGTCATCAAGTGTGGATTACGCTTGGAAAGAACCCGGAGAGGTCCTGGATTCAGTTATTGGCTATTGGATAAGGATGGATTAGGACTCGGTTGTCGAGTTCGGATGGATAAGGGATTGGCTAAGGCTTTGGTTATTAGATTTAGAATTCGGCATCAACTCGGAGCAGTCAAGGATGACATACTCTGGCGATATGGCTATGGGCTTTGGATATTGGAATCGGAACTATTCAAAACACGCCTTCTTATCACAGGGCATGTTTTGGGGGGCAAAGTGTTATCCCACTTTTTGACCAAAACTGGAATATCAACAAATTGGCAAGGAATGATGGATATCGGGATTGGAGATCGATTGGAAACAAGGCTACAATCGATGACGTCAAAATTTGGTTGAGCTCTGATTGGGACGAAATTGATTGGAGACGATGATAAGGACTAGGAAAGGCTATGTTTCAAATTTTAGGTTAATCGGAGTTCGTATAAAGGAGATATGATCGATGCAAGGTAGGAAGGACATACTGTTCGAACCCATCGGCACGCAAGGATGGTTCGAATCGATCAGGGGTTGCGTTCGTATCAATACCGTTCGTATCGATACTACTTTGAATCGATGCAGTTCGTATCGATTGGAGCGGGTTCGGCTCAGTGAAGTTCGCATCAGGTGTTGGTTCGACTCGGTAGGCTCGTATCGATCATATAGGAAGGCTAGATGGATCTCGATTCAATGGCAACAAACCCAGAGTGGTAGCAAGCATGTGGAGGTTCTTCAAATCGATGTGCTTCGTATCGATCAGGATGGGTGCAGATGGCGCAATTCGACTCCATGCCTTTTGCAAATCTCCTTCGTATCCATCAGGTAAGAGCTTCGTTCGTATCCATCAGGTGAGGTCTCGTTCGTATCCATCCTTCACGACCACTTCGTATCGATGTCCCCCATACTCATTTCGAATCGATCAGCTCACATGGGATCGATACGGAATGAACTCCTGGAATCGATGCGAAGAGAGACACGAGTTAATGGATGCGAGCATGCCGTTGTGGAGTTATGGATATGGACGAAGCATAAAACATGGATGCAAGCCCACGTCTCCAAGAGAGAAGCGTTCAACTCGGCGCATCAAGTGTAGTCAACACGCCGCATAATTCGAATCGACCGGGGAAGGTAGCGCCACGTCATTGCTCGCGCGTGCTTCAGATGGAGTCAAAGGTGATGGATTCGAACTGGTGGGTTCGAAGACGGCAGCCAGTGAGAAACCCAAATTAGAACCGATCATATCTCCTACACCGATGATCCAAATGCAATGAAATTTTAACAGCAGCTTGCGTGCAAGGCAAGGAATGTTCCTGCCAAGTTCCAACTCGATTGGATCATTTCTTGATGGATTCGAAATCACTTCGTATTGATCACAGATCGAGTCGAACATTGGTGGATTTGGTCGCGTGGGCCCACTCACGTGCCAGAAAAGTCTTCCGAAGTTTGAGCGAGATCTGAGCCTCCTACGCCTATAAATAGCACCCTAAAGCCAACAGAGAAGGGATATTTTTGGCGATTGAACGTCCAGACTCTGCCGGATTCATTTCTACATTTCGATACTGCTATTGTACTGGAAATTCTTCATATTTACTGCTGTAATCATCAAGGATAACCAATAAAAGGATAAAACTTTGGAGTGGACGTAGGCCGGAGATAGCCGAACCACTATAAAACTTGTGTCTCTGTTCATTATTTCTAAATTGTTGTTTGATATTTGCTGAGATCTGATATTTTTGCTTGAACATCATTGTTTGTGTTCATACACTGGTGCTTTCACGGTATTTGGGGTTTGTGACCAATTTTGGCGCAAACAATACATACAACCTACGACTGGTTATCCTAACATTAACTTGGGATAGGCTTTTCTCGTACGATTAACTGTCTCCCAAGTGCAATCTTTAGGATCCTCGCTCCACTGAATCTTAAATAGTCGCACCACCTTGTTACTTAACCTCCTTTCATCCTATTCCATAATAATAAATGGACACCTAACATCTGTCAAGTTCGGTTCTATTTCCAATTTCTCATGAACCGCTGGCTCAGCAATCAAAGATGGGTCATGAAAATATTTCCTCAAATGAGACATGAGGAACACATAATGAACACCCACTAACCTTTCTGGCAACTCAACCCTATAAGAAAGCGATTTGATCCTTTCAAGAATACGGTAGCGTCCAACATACCTTGGAGCTAACTTCCCAGCTTTTCCAAATCTAACGGCCCCTCTTATTGTGAAATCTTTACGAACACCAACTCTCCAACCATAAACTCCAAATCCTTTGCTACTTATCAGTGTAACTCTTTTGGCGATCTTATGCCTCCATCATTCTTTTTTATAATCACTGCAACTTTCTCCATAGCCTCTCAGGTCATGTCCACCCCAAGAAGTAATCTATGTCCCTTCTTAACCCAACATACTGCTGATTTGCATAGTCTACCACATAGGGCTTCACACGGTGCCATCCCGATGCTTTCTTGGAAACTATTTAATAGAAGAACTCAACCAAATGCAATTGATTCTCCCTTGATCCACCAAAATTCAGAATACCCGCCCTCAAAATATTTTCTAGAATCTGATTCACCCGCTCCATCTATCCATCTTTTTTGGAGGAGATATGTTGTGCTTAAGCTCAACTTTGTTCCAAGGGTTATCTGCAATGCTTCCTAAAATTGAATAGTAAATGTGTGGTCTCGATCACTTACAATACTCACAGGAACTCCATGCAACCAGACTATCTCCCTCATAAAAAAATTAGCTAAAAAAGCAGCGGTCCTTAATAATTTAACCGGAATAAAATGTGCGTTCTTCGTTAGCCCATCCACGATAAACCTACTCCCTCATTTCCTTTTCTGGTTCTGGGCAAACCATCGATAAAATCCACTGATATCATTTCCCATTTCCATTTAGGTAATTTCAGAGGTTTTAATAATCCGACTGTCTTCAGATGATCATCTTTGATTTGTTGACAGCATGAATACATGCCAACAAACATAGTGATATCTCTCTTCATTCCCTTCCACCAAAACATCCGTTTATGTCCCTATGTATCTTCAAGACACCTTGATAGAGACTTAACTTAGAATGATGGCATATCGAAAAAACTTCCTGCCTAAGGCCATTTGATATTCAATGCGCAGATCCATCCATTTATCCTCAAGACTCCTCATTTATCAATTTCAAAACTTGAACACTGCCCCTCCTCAACCTTCCTAATGATCGCCAATAAGATTATGTCCTCTCTTTGCTTACTCACCATTATTTCTAAGATAGTTAGGGTAACTTCCAAAAGAGTTAAAATAGCATTCCTACTCAAGGCATCCGCCACCACATTAGCCTTCCGTGGCTATATAGAATATCCAAGTAATAAGCCGCTAGAAACTCTAACCACCTCTATTGCCTTAGGTTTAGATCCTTTTAAGTAAAAAGATACTTCAGGGATTTATGATCCATGAAGAGCTTGAATATTTCACCTAACTAAAGAAAGAAAACTTGTTCCTAAAGTCTCTAAAGATTAGAAAGAAACTAAGAGGAATAGAAGGATTCCTTATCCAGCAAGTAGTGTCTCCACATTTTCAATGCAAAGTTAACATGTAGCAACTCCAAGTCATGCATAGCATAGTTCTTGTCATGAGGTTTCAACTTCCTACTTACATACACAATCAGTCTGCCATGTTGCATTAGAATAGCACCAAATCCCACTCCACATGTACCTGTGTAAACCATGATCCATTAGGAGCAGCCAAAACTGGTGCATTGGTTAATCTCTTCTTTGTTTCCAAAAAAGCCTCTTCACACTTTAGAGTCCATACAAACTTCTCCTCCTTCCTAGTCAGCTTAGTCAAATGGGAGGAAATCTTGGAATAATCTTGAATAAACCTCCTATAATATCCAACCAACCCTAAGAAACTATGAACCTCGGTAGGAGTCCATTGTTGCTCATATTCCAGAACAGCCTTCACCTTCACTAGATCTACTAAAATATCTTCTCCCGGCGCAACATGTCCTAAGAATCTTACCACCGGTTTCCATAAATGGCACTTACAAAAATTTTCCTTCAAGACATGTCTCCTCAATGTTTCCAACACCACTTCCAAATGATTTTATGCTCCTCCTCTAATTTAGATTAGATAACAATGTCATCAATGAATACTAACACAAACTTATTAAGGACATCTTGGAAAAAATGGTTCATGAGATCTACTAAATATGCCGACGCATTGGTTTGCTCAAAAGGCATAACCAACCAATGAAATAAAGGAAGTTGATGATTTACTATCTTCAGCAACCCTCATTGGATGGAATCCATAGGTAGATCCATTTGAGAAAATACCATAGCTCCATGAAGTGGTCAAAAAGATCATTGATGCAGGTTAATGGATACTTGTTCCTAATGGTCAGCTTATTCAACTCCTTATAGTCCATGCATAATGTTAAAATCCATTATACTTAGCTCCAAACACCACAACAAATACCAACTCAAACGACTGGGTCTGATCAGTCCTCTCCTTAGCAGATCCTAGGTTTGACTTACCAATTCCTTTCCCTCCTTCGGAGCCATTCTTCGCTTAGGTTGAACCATAGGCCTTGCACCACGGATCAAACCAATGTGAAACTCTATCTCTCTGTGTGAGGATAAAATTTTGACCTCTTTGAATCCATCGAGAAAATTCTTAACAACTTCAACAGACCCTAAATTTTCTTGGGATGCCTCCAGGGCATATAGAACCTACACATATGAATATCAGGTTCTTTACATGATACCTTTGCTTTCCATCCTATATCAACCACTAAAGATATAATTCTCTTATTAAATTTTAAGATAGCCTTATAATTTGATAATCAATCCATACCAAGATTAATGTCAAATCCTTTTAAGTCCAAAACATATAGGTCACAAGAAAAGTAATGGAAAAGATAGGAAATTGGCGTATTCTTACAAATCATATTCAAATGGTCACACCACCTATGAGGTTAGATACACATATAGGGTTTTCTACAATACTAGGGATAAGATGAAATTTGCCTCCTGATTCATAAGAGATAAAATTATAAGAAACTCTAGTATCAAATAATGCTCGAACAAAAATACCAGCAATCTGTAAGGTACATTCAAGGACGCCTTTTCCTTTCATATCCATTAATGTAGATGGTTCGTTCTTAATGGCGTACACCTTGGGCTGCTGCATCTTTTTCATGTATGGGCAGTCCTTTACTATATGCCGCGGTTGATGGAAATTAAAACAAAAAGTCTTCTGGATCATATGGGAGATAGGTCCACTTGGCTATTACTGTTGGTGCTGCATTCCAAAATTCTTGCAAAACTTTGCGATATGGTCCTTCTTTTGACACTTGTGGCAAACGAAATCGTTAGAACGAATCCCTTGAGCACAACCACCAGGCTTTCCCTTTCCTTGATTCTTCCAATTTGTATTAAAAATCCTCTTGTTAGACTCTTTACCACTGGTATTTCCACTAGGTGCTACTGGAATAGGCCTCTTCTTTCCGAAGGTCTTGTGCCATAGAGAAATGTCAACTAAATTGACAAAAGTACCTTTAACATGAGCAGTCAATTTCTCATGGTACTCCTCCCTCATACCAAAAATAAACATCGCATTCTTCTTTAATGAGGTGTTAATCAATTCTAGTCCAAAACAAGATAACTCGTTGAACTTCGTCTCATACTCTACTATGGATAAATCCTTTTGCTTCAAATCCATAAAGTTCTAGTACATCCTTGTCCTTCCTGCTATTGGAAAAAATTGATCTTCAAAAACTTCCTTAAATCAGGTCCATGAAAACTCATCTCCAGAAATATTTTTAGTAAGGGAGCCTCGCCATGCTGCTGCTCTCTCTTGCAGTTGTTATGCTGCTAAGAACCTTGTATGCTCATCAGATAAACCAAGACCTTTAAAAATCTTCTCACAAGATCGCAACCAAGCTTTCACTTCCATGATAGACTCTATTCCCTTAAATGGTTTCCCTCCAAGGTTAGTGTAATCCTTGCATAAGGTTGCGAAATTCACTTTCGGCCGCTCTAGTGCTTCCTCTTCGGTAATTTGAACTCCTCCAGGATTTGGGATTCGACCTATTGTAGTGTAGTGCTACCTGCTCTCTTACCTCGTCTACCTTTGTTACTCATGTCTTACTACTTGGATATAGTAAGACAATTCTTAAAATACTTAGACACGTTAATCTTGAAAGAAAGGTACTAATCAAACCTATCAAGCTCATCTATCTATCAGATATATATATATAAATTTATATATATATACACGAATAAAAATTACAAATAAGAAATCTCAAAATTGAACCTAACCTAAAGCCTAAGTGTTCGCTCAACATAGGCTCTGATACAAAAATTGCAACAACTGCATTTCTGGCACCAAAAGATGGACCATTAAAGGTAGAAGAAAAAAGAAAGATAAGAAGAAACTACACAATCACATAATCTCACTATGAATAAGAACAACATATAATAAATAATATAGGATATTACATAGTCATTTCCATAATACTTAATCCATTATATTTCTTACATTAAAACTTCTACTAGATAGTTGTAACTACCTGCTCAAACAAAATACATAGGCCATATATAAAACACAGCGAGATAAGATAACAATTAGCTAACGGTGAAGCCACCTGCTCTAGCTTCTTTAAAATGCTTCCATAAGAAACCTGAATCACTTGGCTACTCATACAGATTTATGTACCCAAGAGTTTTAGGAAAAGAAAATAAAACTCTGGGTCAAACATGGATCTAGTGTGAGTAAACTCAAACAACTTAACTCTTACTTTTATAAAAAAATTTGAAAATCAAAGGTATCGCGTAAGACCACGTCGCACATAAACATGGACGGGTTTTTACCTTACGATAACCAAAACACTTTATATAGAAATCTAGTGACATTATCCTAATGTCTAGGGTTTTCAAATAAATAGTTCACATGGCAGAAATGGTAACATTAGTTGAATCCTACATAGTAGGTATACCGCTGAGATCGAAGGAACTTATTTGGAAATGGATTCCATACATGATCAGGTAAGGAACTACCTTCTGAAGATGCACCTCTAGATAAAATATACTTGGGGTCTGACAAGAACATCTTGTACTCCAGCTATATAGAGCCGACCTACCACTTGACTAGTAGTACCAAATACATCACCACCACGGTTGGGATCAAATACCGTACCGGAGAATATAAAAATGCGTCAAATAATTGTTTCTAGATACGGTGATGACATACCCTCATGGATGCAACCCACATAGCCCTACCGCTTACCCTTTTTTGGTCATTACTGATTGATGACGCCTAAGGTTATGTTTACCTTTATTATAGCATTGCCACTTGGAATGCTAAAATTTCCTTCCAGATGTTGACACAATGTCAGTATTCATCCATACAAGTCGTTCAAGAGATGGATGAACCAAAGGCGCTATTTCCACTACTCTCATTCTGGAATCAACCTTAGGATTAGCAGCAAATAGCCCTTGTGCTTCAAAGTTGTAACAACCCGCATATTTATCGATTTTTATATTTAAATATTTTATCATTCATCGGATTTTAGTCCAAAAAGTCACTTTTTGCAAACAGTCGAATTGGGACTCGAGACCACTCCCATTGAGTTCAAAATGACGTTTGCGATCTTTTTAAGTATAAACTTTGATATATTTGGAGATAGTATAATTTTGCTACTTTTTCACTTAGGGCTTTAGTTTGGGCTGAGCCCATTAACCGCACTTAACTTAGTTCCAACCCTCTCCACTTTATTACTTCATTTCATATTCCTAACACTTTAAGCTTTAAGCAACAATGGTGGAAGAGAGTGGAAATTAGAAATTCCAAGCCCTAGTTTCATTGCAAATCCAAGATCTAGCCCCAAATTCTAAGAGAACCCATTGGTAAGCCTTCTCTTTATCTTCTCCAACTCCTTCTCTCTTGGATTTCTGAAATTCCTAAACCTAACTTTGGTAATGTTCTTCTTTTTGAGCATAGAATCAAGCTTCTTGAGTTGGATTTGAAGAGTGGTTGATTCCCCTTTGCTTTCAAGCTTTTTCTTCATTTGTTTGGGTTCAAAGGTGAGATTTTTATCTCACATCTTAGTCTATAACTATCTTCAATTACTAGGTATGAATTCCTAACACTTATTCGTGTGCAATTGCTTTTGGTTTGGATTGATTTGGTGAATATTCCAATTTTTGGTGTTTTGGGTTCAATTCTTTAAAAATCATAGCTTTGATGTTTTGATCATGTTTTGGTGATGAACCGAAGAGCTTCTATGGTCGAGTAGTCGATTGGCGTAAACCCTTAGTGCCGTTGCTCGACCGTTTGCAAATTGAGGGAGTCTGCACCTCTTTTGAAATAGGGTAGGAAGTGCAAGAATACAGGTTCGGCCGACCGAACCACTGGGCCAGTCGACCGACCTGCTACTAGAAGTGCATAGCACTTCTCTGTCTCAGGTCCGGTCGACCAACTACAGAGCTCAGTCGACCAACTACAGAGCTCAGTCGACCAACCTGCTTCCCGAGAATTTTTCTAGAACATGGTCCGGTCGACCGAGATCTGTAGCCGGCCGACTGACCTGTTGCTGTTTTGCCTATTTCGCCTATTTGGGTGGTTTCCAAATTTAATCGATTCGTGTTATTTCCCTATTTGTTGTTATCATTTGTTATTGACTTTGATGACTTCTTTTCTTCGGGAATTTTTGGAATATCCATTTTGATGGATTCGGTATCGATTTCTTTGGATTTCATTCACGTCTTCGAATGTGAATTTTAGTGATTGATTGTTCCTACAATCCTTTTTGTGATTTGTCACTTCAAAACATAAAGGTTTTCTATACTAGTAGTAAATATCAAAACTCTTTCTTCAAATGATTTCAATACTATTTTATTACAAAGCTCGTTTTCTCAAACCGATTTCTAATCTATTAGTATATACAAACCTTTACCTCACTCGTATGAGAAATCTAATTAAACGACTTAGTAAAACAAGTGGCATAAAACGCTTGCGTTTACTTCGTCGGTTAATTCTTGGACTTATTCGATTGAATCTCTTGTGACAATTTTCTAGTGGAGATCTACAATTTGTTCGTAAATATTTAAGTTAAGCTAGTGGTTATGGGACAAGATGCTAAGCTCATATATTTACTAGCTTACTGTAATTGACACTTCTTGATGATCATGATGATCATTTGTGTGATTTAGACTAGCAATGTGTGATGTCTCTTTGTCTGCGAGGGAGACTAAACCCCGCTTTGTGGAGTTTCGACTCAAATTGGTGGGGTAGCAACCCATGGTCTTCGGGCCGTTCGTGTGTCAAAAATTAATGGCTAGCTACCATGAGATAGCGTCTCGTTCGTGTGTTACATATGTTGGTGAGTTTTCATGCTCCCGTTCGTGTGATAGGCCTCCCCCCTTTTTGTGATTTCTGGATTTCGTGTGTTGAATTCTAGAATTTATGCTTCACCAATTTTAGTGATTTTCATTGATATGATTTGTCAATTTTTGTGCATTGGTGAATTCGTGTGTCATTGACTTGTTGTGAACACAAGTTTTGGGTATGAAACCCTTTTTGGATCTTTGTGAAGATTTTTATGATATTGATTAATCTCATGTTGAGTTTCAATTGCATACTTATAGTAGTATGCCATTATGGATATTATATGTTTATGCCATATCTCTTATTCTATATCATGTTGTCTGATATTTATAGCTAGACTGATCCGTTTATTATTTTCTTATTAAATAATACTCGGGTCAGACCGAGATGTTACAGATGCTTCTGCTTGACTTCTCCCCAGGGATATTCCAATTTTTGGTGTTTTGGGTTCAATTCTTTAAAAATCATAGCTTTGATGTTTTGATCATGTTTTGGTGATGAACCGAAGAGCTTCTATGGTCGAGTAGTTGATTGGCGTAAACCCTTAGTGCCGTTGCTCGACCGTTTGCAAATTGAGGGAGTCTGCACCTCTTTTGAAATAGGGTAGGAAGTGCAAGAATACAGGTTCGGCCGACCGAACCACTGGGCCGGTCGACCGACCTGCTACTAGAAGTGCATAGCACTTCTCTGTCTCAGGTCCGGTCGACCAACTACAGAGCTCAGTCGACCAACTACAGAGCTCAGTCGACCGACCTGCTTCCCGAGAATTTTTCTAGAACAGGGTCCGGTCGACCGAGCTTTGTAGCCGGCCGACCGACCTATTGCTGTTTTTCCTATTTCGCCTATTTTTCGTGGTTTCCAAATTTAATCGATTCGTGTTATTTCCCTATTTGTTGTTATCATTTGTTATTGACTTTGATGGCTTCTTTTCTTCGGGAATTTTTGGAATATCCATTTTGATGGATTCGGTATCGATTTCTTTGGATTTCATTCACGTCTTCGAATGTGAATTTTAGTGATTGATTGTTCCTACAATCCTTTTTGTGATTTGTCACTTCAAAACATAAAGGTTTTCTATACTAGTAGTAAATATCAAAACTCTTTCTTCAAATGATTTCAACACTATTTTATTACAAAGCTCGTTTTCTCAAACCGATTTCCAACCTATTAGTATATACAAACCTTTACCTCACTCGTGTGAGAAATCTAATTAAACGACTTAGTAAAACAAGTGGTATGAAACGCTTGCGTTTACTTCGTCGGTTAATTCTTGGATTTGTTCGATTGAATCTCTTGTGACAATTTTCTAGTGGAGATCTACAATTTGTTCGTAAATATTTAAGTTAAGCTAGTGGTTATGGGACATGATGCTAAGCTCATATATTTACTAGCTTACTGTAATTGACACTTCTTGATGATCATTTTTGTGATTTAGACTAGCAATGTGCGATGTCTCTTTGTCTGCGAGGGAGACTAAACCCCGTTTTGTGGAGTTTCGACTCAAATTGGTGGGGTAGCAACCCATGGTCTTTGGGCCGTTCGTGTGTCAAAAATTAATGGCTAGCTACCATGAGATAGCGTCTCATTCGTGTGTTACATATGTTGGTGAGTTTTCATGCTCCCGTTCGTGTGACAGGCCTCCCCCTTTTTGTGATTTCTGGATTTCGTGTGTTGAATTCTGGAATTTATGCTTCACCAATTTTAGTGATTTTCATTGATATGATTTGTCAATTTTTGTGCATTGGTGAATTCGTGTGTCATTGACTTGTTGTGAACACAAGTTTTGGGTATGAAACCCTTTTTGGATCTTTGTGAAGATTTTTGTGATATTGATTAGTTTCATGTTGAGTTTCAATTGCATGCTTATAGTAGTATGCCATTATGGATATTATATGTTTATGCCATATCACTTATTCTATATCATGTTATCTGATATTTATAGCTAGACTGATCCGTTTATTATTTTCTTATTAAATAATACTCGGGTCAAACCGAGATGTTACAGGTGCTTCTGCTTGACTTCTCCCCAGGGATTCATTACTCCGACTTTTGGCTAACTATTTAGATTAGCAGTTTTTGTTGTATACACTTGAGATATAGACTCATAGATGTATTCTTTTGTATAGCACGTGTTGCTATTCTTTTGTATTATTGTGGATCTTTTTGACCACTTCTCTGATATACACTTTCACGTGTTAGTTATATATTCATATCTTCTTCCGCCTTTGTGATATGAATTATCTGCGACTGATTTGTGTTATGTTTATTTCTATATTTGTTTCCAAAGATATAATAGGCACTATGTAGTAGCTTTGAGTTTGTGTCGGTATGTCGGATGTCCTCTTGAAAAGAAATGAAAGTTACATCTTATCTGGCATATCGGTACTCGCACAAAGCAATTATACAGATGGTCGCTCCTCAACAGCCTTATTCTCCGTGCTAGTTGACGGCATTACACCATAGTGTTCTTGGCTTGCGTGGGTATAGAGGTGGGGCGTCACAGCTTGGTATCAGAGCCAAACTTCGAAACAATATGGAATATTATAACAAGGATCATTGTCATAAGTCTTTCTTAGGAGTCATGCTTTAGGATTTAATTCGAGTCTTCGTACCGATTCATCCTATTTTCTTTATGATTCCTTATTTTATCTATCAAGATTGCTTGATATTTATCTTGAGAATAACTTTTTCCTCTTCTTTCTTTCTTAAAGAAGAGAAATGATTAGACCTGGTCATCCCAGAGCTGGACCATCTAGTGCTCCACCCCAAGATGGAGTTTTTATGATTACCCAGCAACTTCTTGACCTTGTCACGAATGCTCAAGCAGCTGGATCTAATCCGGAACCTGCTCACCCTAAATCTGGGTTTGCATGTTTGTGCAATGATTACACCAACCTGGGTGGGAAGCCATTTAAAGGTTCTGAAACTATCATCGAGGTCCTGGCTTGATTGAGGACCTACGATCGAATCTTCATTCGCATGAATCTTGTCGATCTTCACCGCGTTCAGGTGGCTTCCAGTATGCTCCAAGAGAGAGCATTGGACTGCTACGAACTTCTTATTTCTGAGATTAATGAAGCGGATCTCACCTGGGAGCAATTTCGAGAACGCTTCGAATTAAAATTCATGCCAGAAGCAGAGAAAGTGGCATTGGCTCGGCGTTTCATAGACCTTGTTCAGGGTGAAGCCTCCGTGACTGAATATGTTGCATCCTTCGAGTCACTTTCCAAGTATGGGGTTGAATACATCAACACCCCATTGAAGAATAACCAAAGATTTGTCTATGGCTTAAACAAAAATCTCAAGAAGCCATTACTTCTAAAATTAGATGCTCCCTTCGACCAACTCATTGATATCGCTTTTCGTCTTGAAGAGGCGGATAGGGAAAGTGATGTTGAAGTGGTGGGTTCCAAACCAAACTTCAACAACAAGAAGAGGACAAACAAATCCAAAGGTCCTTACCCCAGTAAAAAGGGTAAACAGGCAACTCCTGCTGGGAAGACCTTTTCCTCTACTCAAGGGAAATGCTTTAACTGTGGTTCCAGAGACCATTTTGCGAACAAGTGTTCAAAGCCTCGTACATGTCGCTATTGCAAAAGCCTGGATCATTATTTATCTTCTTGCCCCAAAGTTGAATATAGGAAGGAGGGAAAGTTGAATGTTGCTCAAGCCCCTGGAAACACATCTCGAGGTTAAGGTATTTCTCATTCTATCCTTGATGGTATTATTATATTTCGTGATCAACCCGTTCGAGTTCTTTTTGATACGGGTGCATACCATTTTTTTATATCAAAAGAACTTGTTGATACTTTTTCTTTAAGTGTTGTTGCTTTAATGACTTCTTTGAGAATTTCGAATCCAGTTGGCGGATCTGAAACTCTTAGTTTGCTTTGTAAAGATGTCGAGATTATTTTGTGTGATTTTTCTTTCCTAGCCGATTTGCATGTCATGCGTTATTTAGGCTTTGGAATGATTTTGGGAATGGATTGGCTTAACCGTTATGAAGCTCATATCCTATGTCCTGAGCGGACTATTCATCTTCGACATCCTCAATCTGTTAAGCAGATTTCTATTAATCTTAAAGATTCGGATTCCAGCTTGGTTGCATCTTTATATTCATTAAATCCTCGTGATGACGATAATGATGATGAGGAAGATATAATTTCTCTTATTCGCATTGTTCGTGAATTTTCCGACATATTTGAGCCCGTTTTAGGATTGCCGCCTAAGCGACCAATTGAGTTCAGAATTAATCTTATCCCTGGAGCTCAACCTATTACTCGTCCTCCTTATCGCATGTCCAATAAAGAAAATGAGGAGATGCGCAAACAATTATCCGATTTGGAAACGAAGCAATTTATTCGCTCAAGTTCCTCGCCTTGGGGAGCTTCAGCTATTTTTGTGAAGAAATCCGATGGTACACTTAGGCTTTGCGTTGACTACCGCAAGCTTAATGATCTTACTATCAAAAATAAATATCTTTTACCTCGGATTGATGATCTATTCGATCAACTTAGTAGTGCTAGAGTCTTTTCACAATTAGACTTAGCTACTGGATTTCATCAGCTTCGTATTGTAGAGGATAGCATTCCTTTGACATCGTTCCGTATTCGTTATGGATCTTATGAATGGCTTGTTATGCCATTTGGTCTAACGAATGCTCTGGCTTATTTAGTTGACCTTATGAATCGAGTTTTCAAATATTTTCTCGATCGATTTGTTCTCATCTTTATTGATGATATTCTTGTGTATTCAAAAACCGAGGAGGAGCATGAAAAGCATCTTCGGATTGTATTGGAAACTCTTAGGAGTGATCAATTAAAAGCAAAGTTTTCTAAATACCACTTTTGGCAATCTCGTGTGAAGTTTCTCGGTCATATTATTTCCAAATCCAGAATTTCCGTAGATCCTTCAAAGAATGAATCGATTCAAAGTTGGAAGAGACCGGAGAGTGTGACGGAGATTCGTAGTTTTCTTGGATTGGCGGGTTATTACCGCCGTTTTATCAAAGACTTTTCTAGGATTGTCGTGCCTCTCACTAGCTTAACGAAGAAAGGTGTTAAATACATTTGGTCGGACAAATGTGAAACTTCTTTTCAGAAACTAAAGGAACTTCTTTCTGATGCTCCTATTCTTGTTATTCCTGAGGGGAATCAAGATTTCGTTGTTTATACCGATGCTAGTCGTGTTGGTTTGGGTGCCGCTCTTATGCAAAGAGAACGTGTTATTGCTTATGCTTCTAGGCAATTAAAGCCTGCTGAGACTAGATATGCCACTCATGATTTAGCTCGCGGCTATTGTTTTCGCCCTTCGTATTTGGCGTCATTATCTTTTAGGAGAGAAATTTGTTCTTTATACCGATCATAAATCCTTGAAGTATTTATTCTCTCAAAAGGAACTTAATTTGCGTCAACAGCGTTGGCTCGAATTTCTTGCACCATATGATCTTGATATCCTTTATACTCTCGGAAAGGGAAATCGCGTTGCGGATGCACTTAGTCGAAAGCAACAAGCGGTTGTTTCCATGATGATATCCGAATGGAATGATCTCGAGGTTTTATCCACTTGTGAAATTCGAGACCGTGTTTTCGATTTATGTTCATCTCTTGTTTTATGTAGCCTTGAGGCTCATCCTTCTCTTTTAGACCGCATTCTTGAAGCTCAAAGGCTAGATCCCGAATTGGCTCTTATGGGCCAAAATATTAAGGATAAAATTGATATTGAAGGTTTGAAAGACTTTGATATCGATTCTCGTGGCGGCATTCGAAAATTTGATGGACTTATCGTGCCAAATATTAGTGATCTTCGTAAAGATATTTTAGAAGATTCTCATCATTCTAAATTTACCATTCATCCCGGTAGTAATAAAATGTACGCGGATATGAAGCGGCTTTATTATTGGGAGGGAATGAAATCTGATATTGCTAACTTTGTTAAGTGTTGCATGACTTGCCAACTCATTAAGGCCGAACAAAGGCCCGGTGGGTTATTGCAACCTTTAGAAATTCCAATTTGGAAGTGGGACCAAATTTCCATGGATTTTATTGATGGCCTTCCCCGTTCTCGTTCGGGTCATGATAGCTTATGGGTTTGTTGATAGGCTTACTAAATTTGCCCATTTTATTCCCGTTCGGTCTAACCGAAACGTTCCTCTTTTGGCCAAACGCTTTGTTAAAGAGATTGTTAAATTACATGGAGTTCCTACTTCTATAGTTAGTGATCGTGATCCATTGTTTACTAGTGGATTTTGGAAGAGTCTTCAAAAAGCTTTGGGAACGAAGCTTAATTTTAGCACCGCTTATCACCCCCAGTCTGATGGACAAACTGAGCGTGTGAATCAAACCCTTGAAGATCTTCTTCGTGCTTGTGTGCTTGATTTCGGTGAAAGCTGGGAAGAACATATTCCTCTTGTTGAATTTTCCTATAATAATAGCTTCCAATCTAGTATTGGTATGGCACCTTTCGAGGCACTCTATGGAAGGCCATGCCGATCTCGTTCTTGTTGGCTTGAGGCCGGTGAGAAGTTGGTTTTAGGTCCAGATTTTGTTCGTGATTCCACAAAAAAAATTGATCTTATTCATCGTAGGATGAAAGAAGCCCAGAGTAGACAAAGATCCTATGTCGATAACCGAAGAAGGAAATTAGAATTTTCTGTGGGAGATCTTGTGTTCATTCGTGTTTCACCTATGAAAGGTGTTGTACGTTTCAGTCGATCGCGAAAATTAGCGCCTCGATACACTGGGCCATTTCCTATCGCCGAACGTATTGGTTCCGCGACTTATCGCCTTTTATTACTGGCTCAGTTTTCTGCCATTCATGACGTGTTTCACGTTTCTCAACTAAGGAAGTGCCTTCGGGATTTCGATTCTATTCTTGAGCCCGGTGTTGTGGAAGAAATTGAAGTTTCACCTAATTTAACTTATGAGCAACATCCTATTCGTATTATTGCTTCGGAGGTCAAGCACCTTCGAAATAAAGATGTTCCGCTTGTTAAAGTCCAATGGTCCTCAAATCCAAAGGATTGCTCTTTGGAATCTAGAGAGTTCATCGAGCGAACACATCCGGACTTACTTTCCCGTGCTCTTTGAGGTGAATTTCTTATTTCGAATTTCTTCTTTTGTGTTGATATGCTTCTATGGTTGTTACTATTAATTCATTTATTCCTTATGATTGCGTGGACGCAATTTCTTTAAGGAGGGGAGTCTGTAACAACCCGCATATTTATCAATTTTTATATTTAAATATTTTATCATTCGTCGGATTTTAGTCCAAAAAGTCACTTTTTGCAAACAGTCGAATTGGGACTCGAGACCACTCCCATTGAGTTCAAAATGACATTTGCGATCTTTTTAAGTATAAACTTTGATATATTTGGAGATAGTAGAATTTTGCTACTTTTTCACTTAGGGCTTTGGTTTGGGCTGAGCCCATTAACCCCACTTAACTCAGTTCCAACCCTCTCCTCTTCATTACTTCATTTCATATTCCTAACACTTTAAGCTTTAAGCAACAATCGTGGAAGAGAGTGGAAATTAGAAATTCCAAGCCCTAGTTTCATTGTAAATCAAAGATCTAGCTCCAAATTCTAAGAGAACCCATTGGTAAGCCTTCTCTTCATCTTCTCCAACTCCTTCTCTCTTGGATTTCTGAAATTCCTAAACCTAACTTTGGGAATGGTCTTCTTTTTGAGCATAGAATCAAGCTTCTTGAGTTGGATTTGAAGAGTGGTTGATTCCCCTTTGCTTTCAAGCTTTTTCTTCATTTGTTTGGGTTCAAAGGTGAGATTTTTATCTCACATCTTAGTCTATAACTATCTTCGATTGTTAGGTATGAATTCCTAACACTTATTCATGTGCAATTGCTTTTGGTTTGGATTGATTTGGTGAATATTCCAATTTTTGGTGTTTTGGGTTCAATTCTTTAAAAATCATAGCTTTGATGTTTTGATCATGTTTTGGTGATGAACCGAAGAGCTTCTTTGGCCGGGTAGTCGATTGGCGTAAACCCTTAGTGCCGTTGCTCGACCGTTTGCAAATTGAGGGAGTTTGCACCTCTTTTGAAATAGGGTAGGAAGTGCAAGAATATAGGTTCGGCCGACCGAACCACTGGGCCGGTCGACCGACCTGCTACTAGAAGTGCATAGCACTTCTCTGTCTCAGGTTCGGTCGACCAACAACAGAGCTCAATCGACTGACCTGCTTCCCGAGAATTTTTCTAGAACAAGGTCCGGTCGACCGAGCTTTGTAGCCGGCCGACCGACCTGTTGCTGTTTTGCCTATTTCGCCTATTTTGCGTGGTTTCCAAATTTAATCGATTCGTGTTATTTCCCTATTTGTTGTTATCATTTGTTATTGACTTTGATGGCTTCTTTTCTTCGGGAATTTTTGGAATATCCATTTTGATGGATTCGGTATCGATTTCTTTGGATTTCATTCACGTCTTCGAATGTGAATTTTAGTGATTGATTGTTCCTACAATCCTTTTTGTGATTTGTCACTTCAAAACATAAAGGTTTTCTATACTAGTAGTAAATATCAAAACTCTTTCTTTAAATGATTTCAACACTATTTTATTACAAAGCTCGTTTTCTCAAACCGATTTCCAACCTATTAGTATATACAAACCTTTACCTCACTCGTGTGAGAAATCTAATTAAACGACTTAGTAAAACAAGTGGTATGAAATGCTTGCGTTTACTTCGTCGGTTAATTCTTGGATTTGTTCGATTGAATCTCTTGTGACAATTTTCTAGTGGAGATCTACAATTTGTTCGTAAATATTTAAGTTAAGCTAGTGGTTATGGGACATGATGCTAAGCTCATATATTTACTAGCTTACTGTAATTGACACTTCTTGATGATCATTTTTGTGATTTAGACTAGCAATGTGCGATGTCTCTTTGTCTGCGAGGGAGACTAAACCCCGTTTTGTGGAGTTTCGACTCAAATTGGTGGGGTAGCAACCCATGGTCTTCGGGCCGTTCGTGTGTCAAAAATTAATGGCTAGCTACCATGAGATAGCGTCTCGTTCGTGTGTTACATATGTTGGTGAGTTTTCATGCTCCCGTTCGTGTGACAGGCCTCCCCCCTTTTTGTGATTTCTGGATTTCGTGTGTTGAATTCTGGAATTTATGCTTCACCAATTTTAGTGATTTTCATTGATATGATTTGTCAATTTTTGTGCATTGGTGAATTCGTGTGTCATTTGACTTGTTGTGAACACAAGTTTTGGGTATGAAACCCTTTTTGGATCTTTGTGAAGATTTTTGTGATATTGATTAGTTTCATGTTGAGTTTCAATTGCATGCTATGGATATTATATGTTTATGCCATATCTCTTATTCTATATCATGTTATCTGATATTTATAGCTAGACTGATCCGTTTATTATTTTCTTATTAAATAATACTCGGGTCAAACCGAGATGTTACAGGTGCTTCTGCTTGACTTCTCCCCAGGCATTCATTACTCCGACTTTTGGCTAACTATTTAGATTAGCAGTTTTTGTTGTATACACTTGAGATATAGACTCATAGATGTATTCTTTTGTATAGCACGTGTTGCTATTCTTTCATATTATTGTGGATCTTTTTGACCACTACTCTGATATACACTTTCACGTGTTAGTTATATATTCATATCTTCTTCCGCCTTTGTGATATGAATTATCTACGACTGATTTGTGTTATGTTTATTTCTATATTTGTTTCCAAAGATATAATAGGCACTATGTAGTAGCTTTGAGTTTGTGTCGGTATGTCGGATGTCCTCTTGAAAAGAAATGCCAGTTACATCTTATCTGGCATATCGGTACTCGCACAAAGCAATTATACAGATGGTCTCTCCTCAACAGCCTTATTCTCCATGCTAGTTGACGGCATTACACCATAGTGTTCTTGGCTAGCGTGGGTATAGAGATGGGGCGTCACAAAAGTCTTCATCTTGGACCTTGCCTTTACTATTTCAAATTCGAACGCTTACATTGGTTCAAAGTGGTTTTCAGATAACAAGTACAATTTGATCATGGTCTCTCCAAACCAACGTTCGATAATTTTAGGACTATATCACTATCAGATTGTAAAGATTTACATATGAACATATATTCCATATATTTAGATTATCATGACCAGCTTATGGAGTGGTATTTGTGATAAGTACAAGCCAACTTACTTTCAGTAAAACGAGTCAACATTTATCATAAATACTTTAATTCATTAGGCTACTTAATAGCATGGGCAAGAGATCATATGTTTCAAAACAATTTATTTAAATAAGAAAATTGGCTAAAATAATAATCGATAGGGTTTTAAAAGAAACTTTAAAATAAATAAACTGTAATTAAATCATAAGTCTAAAATTTAGTTAAACATTATTAATCTTAATTAAATCAAAATTAAATCGTTAATAATCAAAATTTTAATTATAATTAAACCTTAAGTACACTTTAATTAATTAACTTTTGTTTAAGAAATTAAACCATAATTAAATGGGTAATTAACATTTTATTAAACAATAATTAAATAAATAATTAACTCTAGTTAGATAATTAATTAAAGAAAATAAAATTGATTAAGTAAAAATTAATTTTCTTTTTTCTTAATTAATCATTATTTAAAACCTAATTAAAAATAATTTACTTAGTTAATAATTTCTTAAACTCTAATTGCTTAATAATTACTTGCTTAATTAATTAATTAATAATTACCCTAATTAATAAATTAAATAAATACATTATTAAATAACTAAAACCTTAAACTTTTTATTTACTTAATTTCATTTGAAATAAGATTTCAAAAAAAGCCAAAAGAAAACACTTTGAAACTTGAAATCGTGAAATTTTCTGAACTGCATCTATAGCAGCTTTCACGATAAGCGCAGTTCACTAGAATTAATTTCTAGATGGAAATCTCATTTTAGTTACCACGTGTTTGAAAATACAATTGTAAGAGTTTGAAAACCTTAAAAAAAGGTAAAATCTTCGAAAATATTTTCAAAATCCAAAGCTAGAAAAAAGCTTTCGTTTTCGAATCGAATCTCAAGTCTTTTGCGACAAAGCACTAGCTTTTCACAACCATTTCACCACATACTTGTTTTTATTTCACAAACAATACCACCATCATATCATAAAACAATCTCACATATCCATATCTATATACATATCCAAACATATAAACACATTATCCAAATCACAAATATGTACCAAACAACTAACTTACAATCATATATCATCCAAACAACTTGATATTTCAACATGATAAACACTATAATTTCATAACATATAGATCATTAAAGCAAGTTCTTTTATTTTCCAAAAATATTAGTTTTACTCACTGAAAGTTTTCTAAATCAAAGCAAACTTTTGCTGGAACTTGAAAACGCTTTAGAATATTACAAATTTCAAACCTTTAGACCTTTTAAAAATTGAAATAGGTTTGGCTAAGTGGGTTTGGGTTCAGCCTAGGTCTTGTAGGGCATGGCCGTGAGTAGTTTGGGCTCAGCCATGTGGTCTTTTGTGAATCTTTTCTTGATTTTTGGAAGAGAAAGTGTTGTAGGAGATGTAGAAGTGGTTTTGTGAATTAAAGGAGGGATTTTTGCATAAGGAAGCAATTTTTATTTTTATTTTCAAATTTATGAAGAGGAAGCAATGGATGCTTTAGCTTGAGCTCCTGGGAAATTTTGGAGTAAAGAGAAGTTTGCAAAAATGGAAATATGAAGAAGTAGGGGTATCTATAGCCTTAGGATATTAATTAAAATATCTATAAGTGCTTACATTAAAATATATGTAGCATGCACTACCATAATCCTCTTCCTCCTAAATTTCGTCCATACCTAATGCTCCCCCTCTCCCTACACTATTCAAGCCATATCACATGTACTTGTGTTGAAAAGGTGTATTTTCATATGTTATGTATATTATGAAATGTAATTTTATTTTAACATATATGTTTATGCATAAGAGAGCTAATGTGTACATGCATATGTACATGTACACAACATGTTAAAATAGTCTGTAATGTGTGCATGTGTATTTAACATAGTGTTTTGACATTTAAAACAACCTTCAAACAATGAAAAATCGATATTTTGGAAAATAACCTCCGGTCACATTTTCTACTCCTCTATAAACTATATATATTTGTAAATAAATTTTGAAGATGATTTTATCATAATTAATTATTATTTAAAATAGTTTTATTTGTTAATTAAAATTCATTTATTAATTATGTAAAATATAATTAAATATTCATTTAAAGAGAATAAATTCCAGGTCGTTATAGAAGATGATAAAGAATCGATATCTGTTACCTACGATCAACGATTTGTTCGACCAGTTGAGTGGAGCCAAAGTATTTTCTTGGTTGGATTTGGTAACAGGGTTTCATCAACTAAGAGTAGCTGAGAATAGCATTCCTTTAATGGCGTTTAGGACCAGATATGGATCGTACGAATGATTAGTGATGCCATTCGAACTAACTAATGCGCCGGCATTCTTCGTGGAGTTAATGAACAAAATCTTCCAAGAATATTTGGACAGATCTGTATTAGTATTCATAGACGACATATTGATATATTCCAAGGATGAAAAAGATCACGAAGTTCATCTTAGGACAATGCTTAAGACACTTGGCCAACATCAATTGAAGGAAAAAATTTTGAAGTGTCACTTTTAGAAGAAGGAAGTGAAGTATCTTGGTCATGTAGTCGTAGAGAAAGAGTTGATAGTCGATCCAGCTATGATCGAGGTAAAGTTACTTGGGCTGTATATTATGTTTTCAAAAGGGATAAACACAAAGTATCATTTCAAAAGGATTTTGAAATAAAACTCGGACATTATGTTCTCGAATCCCTTAAAAGAATAGAGCTTTCAAAATAAAATGATGTTTTGATTAAGAGTAGATTAATAAATAAAGTTCTAAATTTGTTGAATATCCTAGGTTAAGTAAAACCAATTTAAGATTTGAAATTGAATATACTCTTTTGGATATGGAAGAGTATCATACTAAAATGAATTTGAGTTATAGAATGTTAATAAACTTAAGTAACGTTCTTAAATAAAATAGTGATTCTTTAAAAGGGGTAATTATAATATTGGAAAGTAGGAACCAATGGGATTTGTACGCAGGTTGTACGTAGAACATTTCTCCATTTTACATACTTCTCGGTCGAAGATTTGAGTACATGACTCGAGATGTTTCACACCATTTTAAATAAGGATTTATCGCTCAATTTTTTACGGCGAGCGTTGACGAGGGTTCTTATGTGGAACCAAAGGTTTTATATCATAGTTTATGGCTATGCACGGAGATAGAGGTTTCTAGTTAAGAAGCCTAATCGAAGCCCGCACTAGGAAGTCGAGTGAGCGATACTAGCTAGGAAATGAAGTTATGTATTCAAGTGACTATTCGAATGTGATTTTACATAAGGATGATCTATGTATATCATGTGGATTGATGAATAGTTTTAAGTATTTTTAGGAATAAGGTTTTGGCATAATTTCAAGGACAAAATTCTTTTAAAGGGAGAAGAATGTAACGACCAACAAATTTATCACTTGGATAAATTATATTTATTTTTAAAATAATTATATATGGATTCAAAAGTAAGAAATAACAAATATTTAAGGACAAACTACCGAGGTAAAATATTGAAAATTTGTAAATATCGTCCTAGGTAAAATATCGATAAAACAGCCGAAAATTATTTTATCAATAAAACTAGATTTAAACCGTAAGGATTGTGAATTATTTTATTTTTTGAAAATAAAATGTATTTATGACATCGGCAGTTTATATCATAAGTTTTATATATTCCTTCAAAAATTCAAGTTAAGTTTAATAAATTGACTTTTATTGACAAATAAACCAATTTTAATTATTTAATAATGATGGTAAAATAGTATTTAAGATGTTTTACAAAAATAGATAGTTTGTAGAAAAATAGAAAATGTAACCAAAGAACATTTTCCAGAATGTTGACTTTTAGACGCCGAAAAGTCATCGGGAACGTTGTTCATTTTTCACACTATATAAGAGTTAATTAACCAAATAATCAATAATACACCAATAGCATATTATCTTATGTTAATTATGTTTAGCAATTGATGTGACAAGACGTGGTTTTAAAATAATAACTTATATATACTAAGTACATATCATTATCTCATGTCATATCTTAGCATTATCGTCATTATCTATCATGACCTAGATGATGTGACTGGAGAAGGGGGATATGACACATGAGGGGGAGGAAGGTGGTGAAGTGAATGGTCAAAATAATGACATGTTATCATATTTTAAAACCAAGGTTAAAATGGTTATTTTTCTACCATTTTCATCTATAAATACACATCCCCTTCACCATATTTTCATTTACTTTTCCGTTTCCATTTCCCTAAAGCTTTCTTCAGGTTTCATGGCTTCTTATGTTACTGTTAGTTTTTTTTAAATCAAGAAATTTAATTTTTTTTTTAAAGATGCAAACTTGTTTTTAAATTCTTTCTTTACCATTTTACCCCCAATTTATTCGGCCATAACTTCCTCTATTTTACACCAAATCAAGATTTATTTTTTTCAAATCATATAAAATTTCAGTACCTACAACTTTCATTATTAACACTTTTTCTAACTTCAAGCTTAGTTTTATCACATTCTCATTTCCTTGTAGTGTACTTTTAAATTAGAAATTCAGTTTCGAAAATAGCTCTCCTTCTTTTGACCATATCGACCTCAAACATAATCTAATTTGAGTAAATTCTTTTTTTAAAATTGTTGAGAAAATAATTTTATAAAGCTTATCTTTTGTTCACTTTTTAAAAATCCACGAGTAATATACCCAAAAATCAAATGGAAGATGACATATTTTTGGGGTGATTTTTGGTGCATCTAAGGCATTTTAGGTTTCAAATATTTTTTGTGAGTAAAACTACTTTGTTTTAGTAAAGTTTTTGACTTTATTATGATGTGTTATTATGGCGATAATATGATGAGAAAATTGAATGGTTATTTTGTTGATCGAAAATGATTTGATGGTGATGTACAGTAAATGTGCATATATTTACATCCATATTGAATCTATTTTTATTTAAATAAATGTCATAATTGGGTATATTTACATATTTAAAACCAAATTTCAAAAATTATTTCAAGTCATCATTCATACATCAATTTGGGGGTAAATTTGTACATATATTAATTTTGAGAATACTAACTTGCACATTTTATTTTTAACTGTAGGAATTTGGATGGAAATATGAAGAAGTTCACATGGAAATATGCATGCACAAGGATGGAAACAAATGAATAAAGATAGAAATAATTCAAATTATGCATCATGGAGGACCCCACTTATCTATTTACCCTGATCTACAATTAGGAGCTAATGCACATATTAGTGGAGATTAAAGTAAGATGCCTACTTAATGGAGGATCAATTAGAGGTTAATATAACTTGGTGGCCACACTTCCTAAGTTGTATTTTGAATGGTCTCCTAAAATATGCATTAGGGTTTTAGGCCTATATAAATACCCCTTCTATGTACATCTAATGGAGTTTTTAGTTTTACAGTATATTAGCATGCAAGTTGTAGCCTGAAAATTATATGAAATAAAATGGGCTTCCTAAGCATCTTTTTCTTTTACCTCTTCTTTGTTCTTATTTTATTTTCTTGCTCATTTTTATTTACATTCTATTTTAGTTCATGTTAGTAGCTTATTTTTATCCTTATGCAAGTAGTTTAGTTCTTTTTTATTCTAATTAGCTTTAATTTTGCTTGCTTTTCTATATTGAAATTTACATGTGTTGATATGATAACACAAATGAGTAGCTAGACCCCTTTAATTTAGGGGCAATAAAGCTCTCTAAAATTAAGTAAATTCAACATATCTTTTCATCTATGATCCATTTTTAATGCTTCATGAAAAGTGAATATCGATGTAAGTTTATAAAAGCGAATTTGATAGCCTACGTTGTAATTACAAATGGGCTATGCTAATCCACATAAACACAATTTACATCATCATTTACTTATGTGATTTTGGTCATAAAATTAAAGGAGAAACAAAATTTGATGATTTATGTTACTGAAAAAGTAGTAATAGATCATACTTAAAATAGTTTCTGCTTTGATATCATGTTCATTTTCATTGCAATTGATAAGTGGTTTGGTTGTTGTATTATAGTTTTTTGGTTCAAGTTATGTTAGTTAATAACATAAATAAACCATTATGATAAATACATTACTAATTCCATTTAAGATCAGAATAAAGAGATCATAGATTATTTTTGTGTTGATTTACAACAATATGGGAGTGGATTTGTCTCTAAATTGTTTTCTAATCTCATATTTACAATCACTTTTGTTCTAGCTACTTTTACAATATTTTTAGCTTTAAGCAATCTCAATTTTGGTTTAATTTGATTGAGTAGAAATTTAAATCAATACAATTCCCTACAGATTGATCTGTACTTGCCATGTACTAAAATTGTACATTGTGTGCTTACGGTTGTTTTTTAATTAAAATTTATTGGCTATTTTCTAATTTAATGGAAATTTAGCCGTTTGAATAAGTTTTTGGCGCCATTTCTACGGAATTTAGTTGATTTTTGCTACCTAGTACCCTGACTCAGCTATGTTGGACTGGTCGTGTAAGACAAATTCGATTATTGACAGGAAGGATGGCAGCGAGGAAACGGCTACACGTCCTAGAAATAGAGCCCGAACAATTATACAAAGCTCGAATTGAACAGAGCTGATAGACAAATCGACAATGCAGGAAGTCAGAAAGATGGAAATTAACTTTGATGAAACAGGAATTGGCATGGTGAGTTGGATCGACATTGGATATGGAAACAGTGGGGTCGGTATACTAGAAGGGTCGGCGTAATATGTTCGTAAGGATGGGTCGGCATGGTATGGATCGAGTCAGCGTAATATGTTCATAAGTATGGGATCGCCATAGTCCAAGAAGGATGGGTTGGCATAGTAGAAGGAAGCATCTCGGATCGGCATTACCTTGACCAGATTGGGGCTATAACTGAAACATACTGAGGGCCAGAGATTCACAAGTCCAAGTGCTATGATATTTGGAACAACATTAATGTAGACTATAAGAAAGCCACCATAAGGGTCATTAGTCCAAAATCAACCCATGGAGGGGCCGGTATCGACCCCTACTCATGGAGAGTTAGGCCTAGCCCTCCCTATGGTGGGCCTATATTATTGAGGGGGTCCAAGAGTCGAAGTTTCAATCAGATTGGAGGCTGCCTTCATCTATAAATACAGGGGCAAGGGGCTATTTTGAGGGACTTCTCTCTTGGGGGCTGACAAGTGAAACTCTGCCATTTTTGTAACCAGTTTCCTTTTGTTCAACCTTGTTCTCAAGCTATTTCCTACGAATTGTAATTGTAATCAAGTGAGTTGTGAAGTAATAAAGAAAGTATTCAGAGTGAATGTAGGCAATCAGTGCGAACCACGATAAACCTTGTTTTTTTTGCTTTCTGCTATATTTTCCTTAATATCTAGCATTACTCCTTATCTTTGAGTTAATTTATTTATTTATTTCGTTTCTTAAACCAATTCTCAAGTGTTTGTGACCAAATTGGTTGCAAACGTTTTAGTACTTTCGCTGAAAACGTTGATTCTCAG
Source organism: Allium cepa (assembly GCA_030765085.1). Classification (NCBI taxonomy): domain Eukaryota; kingdom Viridiplantae; phylum Streptophyta; class Magnoliopsida; order Asparagales; family Amaryllidaceae; genus Allium; species Allium cepa. Next base: position 274,772,067 of record CM060946.1, read on the forward strand.
GCTATTAGGATCACCTTTGTTGCTACTGGATTAATAAAATCCCCCAAAGGAGTTCCATGTTCATTTTCAGAAGCTTGTAGATACTATTCATATTCTTCAAGATCTAAAAAAAGGAATCCAAGATGATAAGGCACACCAGATATACTTACCATAATGTTGATGCTAACGAAATTGCCAGTGTCCAGTAAGGGGCCTAAGAAACCAGCCTGCTAATGCGAATGTGGAGCCTGCAGCAGTTCAGAACCCAGTTAATTCCATTACTAGAGCTGAATTTAATGAATTGATGAGGGGCTTATGGAGAGCCGTAGGCAGCTAAATGAGCAAATCAAGGCTAATGCTAGCCTGATGAACCAGATTGCTCAATAACAGTGCCAAAACTCGAGAGGGGGCCCCGCTTCGTACTCGTCATCAGATAGCTCAACTTCGTCCGGCGAGCACCATAGGCATATGCATCACAGGATTGAAACGACACAAGTTGGAGGGATGGAGCAACATTTGGCAGACCATCGTGGTCTGCCAAATCGGGTCGGTGTCAATCTCTCCCTAGGGATCGGTACTGATCCCTCAACCAGGGAGATGGCTCCTCAACTGGAGCTAGGCGGTCATGCTTGACTTAAAACGAGGAACTTAGACGCTGGAGCATGCTTGGATGCTAATCAACTACCTCTTTTGAATGATAATGAAGTGAATCCTCAGTATACATATTTGGAGGACAATAAGCCAATGAGGCATGAGATGCCCTCGAGACACCGACCATAACATTCATATAGGATGGAGCCCGATCTAACACCACCTATCCAGACTTGGATCTTATGCGCAATGGTCAGGAAGCTGATGAGGGAGAAGCGGGGCTTGGTGAACGATGATTGGGGAGTTTCTAGGAGTCATACTCTATTTATTGACAATATTTTACAGGAAGATTATCCTAGGAGGTTTAACATGCCTACGATCCTGCTTATGAATGGAAGGCTAACCCCCGGTAGCATGTCAGGAGGTATGAATGGTTGATGTACTCGACAAGAGCAAATGATGCAACCAAATGCAAATGCTTACCTATAATTATATCTGGGATTGCTACAATGAGGTTCATAAGGTTACCCCTGTGTTCAATCTCAAGACTTGATGAGCTGGCTATAAGATTTGTAGAGCAATTTTGGATTCACGCTACTCGCCATAAAGATGTGATGTCGTTATCCAATGTAATGCAGGCTCCGGGGGAATCATTGAAGGATTACTTGTAGAGTTTCATGTTGCTACCACTGAAGTTAGTAACCCAATAGGACGATGCCATACTTAAGGCTGTGACAAGAGGGGTTGACCCAGAATCTGCGTTCGATGATTGGCTAGCTGGAAAACGGACAGCCAAGCTGGAGCGTTTCTATACAAAGGCAAACCAGTTCATGAGAAAGAAAGAGGCCAGATTGTCAAGAAGAAGAAGTGATACAAGGCCGAGTAAAGGAGCGGTGCAAAGCAATATCGCAGTAAAGCAATCCGACAAGAACCCTGGAAAGATTCAGCTCAATGTTCAAAACAAGCTGGGTCAATGGAAAAGGAGCAGAGAAGGAAATCCTGATCGAAAGAGGGAGCTCGGAAAGTGAAAGTTGAGGATTCCTACTTATAATGACTATACACCCTTGAATGCCTCTCTAGAAATCATCTATCCATCTACCTGTAACACTATCTAATATAGGATGCCGCGCCCAAAGGAATCGACTGAGGAACAAAAGCAAACTGGGAAGTACTTTTGGTTTCATGAATGCTATGGGTGTAACATTGATGAGTGTATGCATCTTTATGATACCATTGAGAAATTGATTCGTGGAAAAAGTAGCAGCAGTTTGTCAAGAATCCATAGAATGGTGGACAGGGAATGTTTGATCCCAATCAAAAGCAAGCTCCGCGTCGAGCTGAGGAGCCAGCCCAGACCAGTGGGAGGTTGATGATAAACATGACAATTGGTGAACCGCACCCTGGGGACAGGAGTTAGTAGAAAATAAAGCGCTATGCTAGTTCAATGAGACACGTGGACTTTGAATGTTGTTTGAATACTGGTGCATTGGATAATAACAAAACAATATAGATCGATGAAAGTAGCAATCGGTGGATTGATGAATACTGAAATGCCCAAATTCGTTGATCCGAAGATACCGAATTCTAGCTATCTTCGACACGTTGATCGCGCACGATACCGTGAAAGAAGATCTACAATTCTTCAAACGTTGATCAAGCGCACTTGATACCGTGAATTGGCTTCAACAATCATTGAATCGAGCGCGCTCGATTAACCGAAAGTGGAGATAGGAGATTACACTCAAATACCAATTTAAGATGAAAGCACACAGCAATCAACAAGAATTTTATTCAACAAAAAAAATCAACCAACTAAAAGTTACAACACACTCCCTATTTATAGCAATTTTGACACCTGACCCTTAAGTCGTTGCCGACTTAACTCCTCTTAAGTCGTTGCCGACTTAAATCCCAAGACTTACGACTCAACCTCCTTACAACGACTTACGACTTAACTAGGTCGTTGCCGACCTAACTGACACCACTCATCTCAAAACAGTAAGCAACCTAAACAATACGACTCAAGACACAACGACTCACTCACATATGTACAACACGGCGACTCAACACTTAAGTCGTAGACGACTTAAACACACTGCTTAAGGAAATACAGACTCATCACAACACTTAGGTCGTATACGACTTAACGACTTACGACTCAAAAAGCAACGACTCAACAAATAACGACACACTGTACAACATATTCAACACAAACGACTCAAAGCTTCACCGAGCTAACTCTTCTAACGACTTAACTCTTCAGCCATATTCCATTAGGTCGCAACCGACCTAAGACATGTTTAGGTCGTTGCCGACCTAAGTCTTCTTTCTTAGGTCGTTGCCGACCTAAAACCCTATGAACGACCTAAACCCAAAGCTTCCTCCCGCGACCTTAGGCCTTCCTCTCCTGCTTGACTCGTGAACGACTTAGGACCTAAAATCGAAGCTTCCTTAACTCGAGAACGACCCAAGTCTTCCTCCTTAAGTCATGTACGACTTATCCCCTGAGCTGCATCATCCTCCCCTGGTTGAGAAAAATTCGTCCTCGAATTTGTAACTTCTTCTACATCAGATTGTTCATCTCCAAAATATGGCAAAAGGTGCTTAACATTGAACACGTCAGACGTGTACACATCCTCCGGCAGCTTCAACTTATAAGCATTTTCATTGATTTTCTTTAGAATTTTAACTGGGTCAATTTTCCTAGCTTTCAACTTGTTATAAGCGCCTACTGGAAAACGATCCTTTGTTAACACAGCATATACCAAATCTCCCTCATTAAACTCAACACTTCTTCGCTTCATATCTGCGGATCTTTTATACTTCTCATTTGCTCTCTCCAATCGTTCCTGAACGATTTTATGACATTCAGTCAACTCATCAACAAAGTCTACAGCTCGTTTAACCGTCCCCTTCGTTTGTGGTACTACCGTTAAGTCCAACGGTCCCCTTGGTAAATTTGAATATACAATCTGAAATGGACTGAATCGCGTACTACGATTCACTGCATGATTATGAGCAAACTATGCTTGGCATAACTTCATGTCCCAACTCTTCAGATTGTCCTTCACAAGACATCGTAACAAATTTCCCAACGATCTGTTGACAACTTCTGTCTGTCCATTTGTTTGCGGATGATAAGCGCTGCTAAAGTTTAACTTCGTTCCCACCATCTTCCACAAACTTAACCAAAAGTGACTCAGAAAACGAGTATCTCTATCTGACACAATAGATTCTGGCAATCCATGAAGTCGATAGATCTCCTTGAAAAATAACTGAGTGACATGAACAACATCCGCCGTCTTCTTACAAGCAATAAAATGTACCATCTTCGAGAAACGATCCATCACAACATATATAGAGTCATTTCCCCTTTGAGTTCTCGGCAATCCCAATACGAAATCCATACTAACATCCACCCAAGGTTTTGTAGGAACAGGTAAAGGCATATACAAACCCGCATTTGTAGCTGTCCCTTTCGAAACTTGACAAATATGACATCTCTGAACAAACCTTTCAACTTCCTTCCTCATCGATGGCCAATAGTAGGATTGAGAGATTAACTGCGATGTTCGGTCTCTACCCACATGTCCTTCCTCATGAAGCTCCTTTACTATCTTCATTCGCAAGCTACAATCCGGTACACACAATTGATTCCCCTTAAATAAGAAACCATCAATCAACACAAATTCATCAGAACTTCCCTCCCTGACTTTCTCAGCAAATTTCTTAAAGTAAGGATCTTCTTCAATAAGCTTTGGCAATAATTCAAAACCTGTCACTTCAACTTTCATTGTCGTTAATAAATGACTCCTCCTACTCAAAGCATCAGCTACACGATTCGTTATCCCTGATTTGTGCTTCACGACAAAAGTAAACCGCTGCAGATACGCGACCCATGAAGCATGCCTAGCTGAAATCTTGTCCTGCCCTTGCAAATGCTTCAAAGCTTCATGATCCGTATAAAGAACAAACTCCTTCTGAAACAGATAATGCCTCCAATGCTTCACTGCTTGAACAATTGCGTAAAACTCAACGTCATAAGTGCTATATCTCAACTTAGCTACAGATAACTTCTCACTGAAATAAGCAACTGGTCTTCCTTTCTGACTCAAAACTCCACCAACCCCAACCTTCGATGCATCAGTATGTAACTCAAACAACAACTGAAAATCCGGTAAAACTAGAATTGGTGCTGTCGTCAATAGTGTCTTGATTTTCTCAAAAGCAACCCCTGCTTCCTCTGACCACTCAAACTTCTTTCCTTTCATACAATCGGTTACAGGTGCCATCACACTACTAAAATGTGGAATGAATCTTCGATAGAAAGATACCAATCCATGAAAACTCCTCACTTCAGTAATTATCTTCGGTTGTGGCCAACTTCTGACAGCTTCCACTTTATTTTCATCCACTTGAATACCTTCCATTGACAGAACATACCCCAGAAATAAAACACTGTGCGTCATGAACACACACTTCTTTGTTGCAGCATAAAATTTCTCCTGTCATAGAATCAACAGTACTTCACGCAAATGCTGGACATGTTTTTCCATACTCCCACTGTAGATCAAAATATCATCAAAGTAAACAACCACAAACTTCCCAATGTATGGTCTGAAAATCTGGTTCATCACTCTCATAAAAGTACTCGGTGCATTCAATAAACCAAACGGCATAACCAACCATTCGTATAAACCTTCCCTGGTTTTGAAAGCAGTCTTCCATTCATCGCCCGGTCTAATACGAATCTGATGGTATCCACTCTTCAAGTCAATCTTTGAAAGCACAACAGCCCCACTCAGCTGATCGATCAAATCATCAAATCTCGTCATAGGAAACCCGTATCTCACAGTGATCTTGTTTAGAGCTCGACTATCCGTACACATTCTCCACGAACCATCCTTCTTTGGCACCAATAAGGATGGCACTGCACAAGGACTCAAGCTCTCCTGAACACGCCCCTGTTCTAACAGCTCTTCCACTTGCCTTCTTAGTTCCTCATGCTCCTCAGGACTCATCCTATAATGTGGCCTGTTTGGTAATACTGCCCCTGGCACAAGATCAATCTGATGTTGAATATCCCACAACAGTGGTAACTCCGTTGGTAATTCTTCAGGAAACACATCTCTGAATTCTTCCAATACCGGTTTTACTTCCTCTGGAACTTCTACAGATTCAGTGGCTTCATGTCCAATCAACAAAAATACCTATGAACTCTCTTCTACTTCTTCAATAAATTCCTTCAAAGTCAATAAAGTCTTCAGCTCCTCAATCTCTTCAGATTTACTCTCTTCCTGTTGTCTCTTCTTTGGAACTAAAATAATCTTAACACCTTCAAACATAAAGCTATAGTTATTGGTCCGACCGTCATGTTGTACTGCTCGATCATACTGCCATGGTCTTCCCAAAAGTAAGTGACAAACATCCATCTCAACTACATCACACCAAATTTCATCTTTATATTTCTTCCCAATAGAAAATGGAATTCGAACTCTCCTATCCACCTTCACTTCTCCTCCTTTTCTCAACCATGCTAACTTGTAAGGATTTGGATGCTTCTCCGTTTTCAGCTTCAACTTTCTCACAGCTTCGGTAGAAATAATATTGTCACAACTTCCCGCATTAATCACAAATTTGCACACCTTCCCCAGAATAGTGCACGTTGACTGAAAGATGTTACTCCTCAACCAACTAGCTTCTTCTTCTTGCTTAGGTATTAAACAAGACCTCCTCATCATTAGATTACATCCTTCATCTTCTGACGCAATATCCTGTTCATCCTCCTCTACTGGACTAGAATAACCTTCCCCAACATCCTCACCTTCAACTTCAGCAATCATAGTTCGTTTCTTTGGCTTAGGACATTCATTACTCTTGTGACCCACTTCCTGGCAATTGTAACACTTGAAACTGTTGTTGACCTTCGTCTTTGCAACTTCATTCACAACTGGTTTACTGATAGATTTAGGAACATTAGAGCTTCCACTAACACCCTTCACTTGATTGTTGGAATTAGTAAACACACCACCTCCACGCCTTCCCTGCTTCGCCCAAGCCAACGCTTTCTGATATGCTGCTGCTACAGATCTAGGATCAAACATATTCACCATATCTTGAATCTGTGTCCTCAACCCTCCAACAAATCTTGCAGTCAGCTGTTCCTCTGTCTCCATAATGTCATTTCGAGCAATCAGTTGATAAAATTCGTCAGCATAATCGTTAACAGCCTTCGTCCCTTGCCTCAAGTTCTGCAACCTCTGATACATGAGTGATTGATAATTGTAAGGTAAAAATGAGCTTTCATCAGTTTCTTCATCTTCTCCCATGATTCAATCTTCGACTTTCCCATTCTCTCCCGTGTAAGTTTAGTTTGCTGCCACCATGCTAAAGCTCTCCCCCTCAACCTAGTAGCAACTCACTTCACTCTTCTATGCTCAGGACTTCTTTAAAGTCAAAAATCTCTTCAACATTAGACAACCAATCAAGGAATTCTTATGCTACCATTCCTCCCTTGAACTCTGGAATTTCCATTTTCATACCCGATTCCCATCGACGATCATCTTCTACATCCCTATATAAGTCTCGAACTTGGTCTCGATCTCGATAATGAATGTTAGCTCTATCACCCTCTTCATTAAAGTCAGATGTATGTCTATATCGATCTCGACCATCAACATCCCTTCGATCACGCATGTCTCTTCTACTATGTCTCTCTTCATCTCGATATGGCTCATCTTCAAACTCACGTGGAGTTCTTCTCTCTTCATGTCCATAGTCATGGTGATCTCTCCTTGATGAAATTGATGTTTCTCTTCTCTCTCTAAAAGATTGTGGTGATACCCTCCTCGCTTCCGTAACTGATGGCGAAACTCGGTTTCCTCCATGGTTCGAGATTGGTGATCTCCTCCTTTGATTCTGATTCAAATCATTCATCAATTTCTCTAACTTTCCAATGCCTTCATCAAATTTCTCATTAATGCGTTGTTCCATTTGCTCGGCTTCTTCTCTTCTATACAACGCTTCGACATTTTGAGGACGATTAGCTCTCCTTGGTGGCATGATTGAACTTTACAAGACTTTAACAAATACTTCAAAAATCTTCAACACAAGTCAAACAAACACGGCCCCAACTCAACTTGGCTCGGCCTCAATCACTTCAACACAAATCAAATTCAAACAACTTCCACACTTTGATCCAAAATGAAATGGATCGAAAGCTCCTAAATTGTTGCAACTTCAAGATGAACACAATGAACACCAAACTTCAAACTCCTTGGCTCCAGGACTCGTCTTAGCTATGATTGGCTAAGTCAAGCTCTGATACCAAAACTGGTGCAGCGGATAATAACAAAATGATATAGATCGATGAAAGTAGTAATCGGTGGATTGATGAATACTGAAATGCCCAAATTCATTGATCCGAAGATACCGAATTCTAGCTATCTTCGACACGTTGATCGTGCACGATACCGTGAAAGAAGATCTACAATTCTTCAAACGTTGATCAAGCGCACTTGATACCGTGAATTGGCTTCAACAATCGTTGAATCGAGCGCACTCGATTAACCGAAAGTGGAGATAGGAGATTACACTCAACTACCAATTTAAGATGAAAGCACACAACAATCAACAAGAATTTTATTCAACAAAAAAAATCAACCAACTAAAAGTTACAACACACTCCCTATTTATAGCAATTTTGACACTTGACACTTAAGTCATTGCCGACTTAACTCCTCTTAAGTCGTTGCCGACTTAAATCCCAAGACTTACGACTCAACCTCCTTACAACGACTTACGACTTAACTAGGTCGTTGCCGACCTAACTGACACCACTCATCTCAAAACAGTAAGCGACCTAAACAATACGACTCAAGACACAACGACTCACTCACATATGTACAACACAGCGACTCAACACTTAAGTCGTAGACGACTTAAACACACTGCTTAAGGAAATACAGACTCATCACAACACTTAAGTTGTATACGACCTAACGACTCACGACTCAAAAAGCAACGACTCAACAAATAACGACACACTGTACAACATATTCAACACAAACGACTCAAAGCTTCACCGAGCTAACTCTTCTAACGACTTAACTCTTCAGCCATATTCCGTTAGGTCGCAACCGACCTAAGACATGTTTAGGTCGTTGCCGACCTAAGTCTTCTTTCTTAGGTCGTTGCCGACCTAAAACCCTATGAACGACCTAAACCCGAAGCTTCCTCCCGCGACCTTAGGCCTTCCTCTCCTGCTTGACTCGTGAACGATTTAGGACCTAAAACCGAAGCTTCCTTAACTCGAGAACAACCCAAGTCTCCCTCCTTAAGTCGTGTACGACTTATCCCCTGAGCTGCATCAAATACGGTGGATGGAACTCCAGCCAAGCAAGAGCACAATAATGGATGATATAGTATTCAAATGTCGAGATACCGATAGAGTGTAGGCCCCTACTATTGATCCAATGGTTATCTCTACCATGATTGGCCCCGCACTGATGAGTAGAATTTTAATTGATTGTGGAGGTTCTATGAACATCATCTTTAAGAAGGCGTATGATCAAATGAGGATGGAGACTTAGGATTTGAAACCATCTAAAGCTTATATACATGGTTTCAATGGTGTGGCTACTGAGGCCGTAGGTTATGTTGAATTTCCAATTGAGTTAGGAGAAGGTGAACGTAGGAGGGTGTGGATCCTACCGTTCATTGTTTTGGATGTTAGTTCACCATACAATGTGTTTCTAGGCCGTCCGATCCTGGATGAGTTTCACGCAGCTTTTGGCCCGACTTTAAAATTCTCAATAAATAATGGAGTAGGTGTTATGCATGGCTATCATGAAATTGGCCATACTTGTTATGTGGCTGTGTTGAGAGAAAACCAGCGGAAAGAAAAGGGAAAGGGTGTGGACAAGTCTGTCCGCATCCAAGTACTGAAGATTGAAAAATAGCGCCTAAGTCTTGGCTTGGGCACCACAGTCAGCTCTATAGAGATTTAGATCCGAGGGATGATGAGGAGGAACCCAAAGAGGCTAAGATAGCACCGGTTGAACTAACAATTTATATCATAATCAGCCACTACGACCTATCGCTGGTGGAGGATTGGATCAGAATTCAGCCCTTCGATGATGAGAGAACTTGATAATTTTCTCCAAGCGAACCTTGATGTATTCGCTTGGACTCATTCTAATATGTGTGGGATCTTGCCTACCAACGCGATTCATGCATTGAATATAAATCCGAAGTATGTCCTAATAAAGATGAAAAGACGAGGCATGGACCCGGAGTGATCCGTTTCTCTTAAAGAGGAGGTGGATAAACTTAAAGCTAACAGGTTTATTCCAGACGCCCCCTATCCCGAATGGATATCTAATCCCATGCTGGTGAAGAAGGCGAATAGGAAATCAAGAATGTGTGTTGAATATTCAGACCTGAACAAGGCATGCCCCCAAGGATAGTTTTCCCTTGCCTAGGATTGATCAGCCGGTTGACTCGACTGTGGGGCATGAATTGTTATCATTTATGGATGCATACTCGGGGTACAACCATATCCCGATGCACGTCCCAGATCAGGAGCAAGCCATTTTTTTCGTGGATGTTGGGTTATGCTATTATGTAGTGATGTCGTTCGGATTAAAGAATGTAGGAGCGACCTATCAACATTTGGTTAACCGAATGTTTAAAGATCAGATCAGCAGGACGATGGAAGTCTACGTGGATGATATGCTTGTGAAGTCACGGCAATCAAACGGCGACATTCAAGATTTAGCGGAGGTGTTTGATATCCTTCGATTTTATAGCATGAAAATCAGCCCATTGAAATGCTCATTTGGTATTGCGTCAAGGAAGTTCCTAGGCTTTATTTTCAATTCACAAGGAATCGAAGTAAATCAAGAGAAGATTCAAGCAGGATGTACAAGCACCTAAAACTATTAAGCAAGTACAAAGCTAGAATGGGAAGGTCGTAGCTTTGAGTCGAGTCATCTCTAGGGTGACCGATAAATGCCTTCTTTTCTTCAATTTGATAAGTAAGGGGAAGAGGAATTTCGAATGGACACAAGACCGTGAAGGAAAATGCAACGACCCGGAATTTTCGACACCCAGTGAAAATACGTAGAAAATATTTTTGAAAAAATGTAGTAAACATTTTTGCTAGGAATACTGTGGAAATCATCACCCCCTCCATGGTCGCAGTTAGCCGGATGATTACGTCGCCATCCCGACGAAACCATAGAAAACTGTAGGCCTCCATGCCCCTCGATTACACCATGGAACCGCCACAGATCGCAGCTACACCTAGGGTTACGTTACCATCATGGCAAAAACCATGTAACTATAGGCATCAGCACCCTCGAATTTCATTGCCAAATGAAACTTCCCCACACAGACCACATAGATCACAGACTACATCAGTCGAGTCCCAATGTAGCCTATAGGCACTCACTGCCACACAATTTTCGCTATGTCTTCATAGATTTTAGTCTATCGATGTTACGTCGCTCTTCCAGCGAAATCAAACATAGACCTTAGGCAAACACTGCCCCTCGACTTTTGCTATGGTATGCAGTAGATCGCAATTACATCGAGTTACACTGTCGTCACAGCATAACCCTAATGTCACTGTAGGCATCAGCGTCCTCGACTTTCGCTACCCCAACCACAATCCTCAGGAACTTCAGTTTGTCCGGACATCCTCTGGGATCAAAATGTAGAACCCTCCCTTAGGGCTTAAGGAAGAACCATCCCATGGATCTCCTACTAAAAGTTTCAACTCTAAATGGGAGCGCCTTTTTCCCCGCAGCATTCTCAAAACATTTTATACTATACACATATAGTATCTTTCAAAACATACTCTTACATGTATCTTATAAATCCCATTTACATAAAATCAATAATTCCAAACTTGGCTTTCCAAATTCTCAAAATTGAGTTTTTCCAAAAATCAAAAGCTTTTCAAAATCGGTAGGTTCCTAAACCATTTTTCCCAATTTCATAAAATCACTTATATATATAGATATATATAAGTTTATTCCTTTAACTAGAATAAAAATATTTTTGGATCACTTCATACATATATAAGTTACCTTTTATACTTCAAATATTTTTCAAATATCTTTTCTTCTGGTTATAGATTCAGCAAGGAGAGTTTATCATATATAACAAATATATATACACATACATACTTCATTTATGCCAAATCAAATATTCAAGTTTAGTTTCATTTATAAAATTATTTACTACCTTACTTACTCTTTATAAAGTGAATTTCAATTATAGAGAAATCCATCTTCCACTTTTATTTATCATATATTTCTCAAAATATACTTTTCCCTTTTAAAAAAATATTTTTACATTCTTCTCAAAATTTTAAATATTTATTTCACTAAGCACGTACGATGTACATATATCATCCGTACGCAATATCAAATCTGATCACTCACACTATCACACAATTTCACTTCCAAACTAGTATCTTACCCGACTTCCTAATGCGGAATTAGATCTGGTTTCTTGATTAGAAACTGTAATTTTCCTTGCAGACCAATCAAAAATCCATATCTAGGGTTCGCCGTCGAAAATCGAGTGAAAAATCCCAACTTGGATCGATATGACTATATCGAAATTATGTGCTCGAATCTGGATCAAATCGTTATGCGAATAAAATAATATACATACATCCCATGTATTTATCTCAATTGATTATTAGCTAAATCAATTTTCTTTTACTTCACATTCATTTTGATTTCTATTCACTTATTCACAATTGCTTCAATTTCCATCTGGGTTATCACTTCAATTATAAACAGTTTGCACTCTAACCAATTGAATTTAGAAAATAGTTTGAAAAGTTTAAAATAGTTAAGTAGCTGTAAAATAGTTATTAGTTGTAAATAGCAGTAGAATAGTTAAGTAATTATAAAATAGTTAAATAGTTGTAGAATAGTTAGATAGTTGCAAAATAGTTGTAAAATATAGTTAGCTTTCAAAATAGTTGTAAAATAAGTATAAGATAGTTTGAGTTTTAAAAAGAAAGGTTGTATAGTAAATAACTAGAAAAGATAGATTTAAGATAGTTTATTTTTAAAATTTATCTAAAAATAGTTTCAGAGTCAAACTGGTTTAATTTCCCAATCTCCCATTCCAATCAATTTCCAATTTCCACTTCCTAATTCAAATCTATTCTCATTTGAATTTAAACTTATTCAACTTCAAAAATCAAATTCCAATTAATTCATTTCAATTTCATCTTTGAATTAATTCTAATTCCATTTTCAATTTTTAAATCAAGTCAACTAATACAAATTTGAGTTAAATTTTCAAATATTGATTTAATCCTTTAAATCAAATTAACCCCTAACCTTTTATTCACAACAAAAGTCTTTAAACAATTTAATTTTAAGTCCAAATTTCTAGTATTCATTTAAACTATCTTTACTTAACTTATCTTAAGGTTCAAATAAGAGTTAAATATTTTAAACAAATTAATTTTCAAAATCCAATTTATTACCAAATTTTAACTTTGAAACCAATACTTAACAATTTCAGTTTGCAAGTTCATATTTTTTAACATTTAAATCTTAAGTCCAAAATGATTTCATTTCCAAGTTTCCCATCTTTATCTCTTAAAATCAAAAATAATCTAAATAATTTCAAAATAAAGTTTTATTTCCATTTTATTTCAACAATGGATGTATATTATCTTAATCGACTTCCTAATTCATTTGAAATAATCCAATTCACAGTTTCATAGATTATTAATAACAATAGGATGATAGCAGAATATATCAAAGTGAATAAACATCCAAATCATCTAAAACATCCATCAATAGCATCCGTTACCAAATTCCAGAACTCAAACCCGTTTTGAGATCACACATAACTTCCTTTTCAGTTCAACCCATTTCACTTCCCTAAGTTAAATTTCAATTTAATCCAGTCAACCTTCCTCAATTTTAAATTCCCCATTCAAAATTAAATTTTCCATCGATATCCATTCGCACTTATAAGTTCAAAACTTATTTTACTTTGGGTTTTTACATCACATTTCAGAGGGAAAATCAAAACTCAACACTTAATGTTTACTTCCATTCAACTTTTTTATTATGTATATACACATATATATACATATTCATTTCTTTTGCACAGCGAATCATACTTCCAATTTTAAATCATTTTAGGTTTTTCATTCTAACAAACCCCTTTAAAAAATTTAAAACAGCTTTTGTTTAAAACAAGATTGCTACATTTAAAAATATTCTGAACAATATTTATTTATTATATCTTTTAACACTTTGAATCAATTTCAAAAGATTTTAAAACATCACAATCTGGATCTTTTTCAATTTATAAGTCATACTTATCTAAGTTGTTACTTCCTTAAACATTTCATTTTGCTTTATCATTGTTTATTATTATTAGAAAACAAACATCCCATTGTTAGACACAACAACCCTTTTATGATAATAGGCAAGATTATTATATTTGGAAACCAATTCACTATATATTATCTCATAATTTATTGGGAAAATAAAATCAGGGTAACTTAATTCAACATTCTGAAAACACTTCTACAAATTTCAGGATTTTTTTCCTGGTTTGTATCCATTTCTAGCTTATCTTACTTGTACAGTTCATATTATCCAATTCCCATTTGGTTATATATAAAACCACTTAAATTCTTATTATTATATTTAATTTCAATAATCAACAACCAATTACCTTAATATATTATAATAATTAGAAAAAATATCAAAATATAAGCTTATATAAAAATTATTTTTAAAACCGTTTTTAAAATCATTATATAGGAAAATAACATGTACGCCCTCATATGTAATACGCTCAACTCATTCTAGGGCACTATTGACCCTCTTCAAATGAGTAACCCCCACCAAAGCCAAGGTTCACGCTTAACCTTCCGCTCTGATGCCAAATGTAACGACCCGGAATTTTCGACCGCGAAAATTCTACACTAATACGTTCACTGTAGAAGTGTCGAGCAATTGAACGTCGAAAATTCCAGATTGTTAGGGTAAAGAAGAAAAAGTGGTAGAAGAAGAAATAGAAAAAAAAGCACTGAATCTCACAATCGCAATGGAATAAAACATAATATCAAATAACAGCATTTATACAACGAAAAGATGTAAGTGACAATATACATAAAATATCAGAGTACAACCATCCACAAATAATCCCACAAATAATTTTGACAGTTGCAACAACTTGTCCCTGATTACCATCAATACAATCTCAGATACACAACGGAGTATACTCCATACGTCCCTGCCATCCAGCTTGTCTCCTAAGCTCCAGAATGTCCTAGCCAGAAAATCTGTAATACTCTGTCAGACCCGAGCTTTACATTAAAGTAACACCCGAGTCAGGCTGGAAACCAGCGTGAGTAAAACCATTTAATATGAAATGCTTTAAGTTGTAAAAATTCTTGGACCCAGGTAACTCGTTTATAACTACGAGTTTTTATGTTGTTTAAGCCAACACTTATTTCACACTATGTATCCAAGTACCGTTACTTAGTTTAAATGGACAAGTTTACCTAATTTATTCCATTCCAGTATATTTGGTTCTAGAATCAAATATAAAAAGAATTATATATTACTAATCGAAGTGGTTTCGGATATTGCTGATATCTGACCCCAATCTCTTCGAATCCAACGCCATCCCTTAAGCCAAGTTGTTTATGTTTCAACAATTTAATTTACTTCAGAATGTCATATGCACACAGAAAATCATAGCAGATATCTAATTAAATAAGTGATTCACATTTATTAACAGAACAATCTAGTCATTTCATATCACAGAACATCACAAATTATCAAACTAGAGATATTAATCAATCCAAGCATTCAATACAATTTAATCATCCATAAGTAAGATAACTTGGTCACACAATTTCTAATTAATTTAATTAACACAAATAAATTAATTACTTTTAAATCCTTCTTAATTAACATTAATTGATTACAAACCATTTATATTACTTTAATTAACCATTGACATTAATCAATTATCCTTTAATTACTTAAGGCCTTAAATTAATTAAAGATAAACCACTTAATTAATTATAAGTTAAACCATTTATCTTAATCATTTAAGTTTTATTTAATAAACCTTTCGAATTAATTTATTATTAACCCATGAAATAACTTAAGACCTTTAAGTTAATTAATAGTTAAAAACATTTCATCGTCTTAAATCAACTACTTAATTACACTATTTAATTTCACTTTAATAAACTTAAGAATTAATTTAAAATAACAGACACAAAATAAAATACTTCAAACTTAATTAATTTAAGTCAAAAATATTTTTATATTACCTTTAACTAATTTAACACTTAAATAAAACGTTTGTTATTTAAAGAAGTGGGTTAAGAAAATTATTTCAAGTAAAACTTGTTCTGTTTAAAATTTTAAAACTATTAATACAATAAAACACAGACCAGAGTCACTCCCTATACTAACCCGAGCCCAAACTCGAGCAATCTATTTTTATTTTTAAAACTTGTTTTGTTCAACCTTTTAAAACCTGTTACTTAATCACACTCGAGCCTTATCCGACACCTTCCCGAGTTCCTACCCGAGACCACCTTCTTCTTCTATTCCTACAGCAACCAACCCAAAGCACTGATACACTACTGACACTCGTGCACATGCATAGATGAACTCCAATGCTCCGGTCATCGCCGCCGCCACCAGCACGTCGATGACAACCCTCCCCCTCGATTCCGACAACCAAAACTTAGAATCGAACACGAAATCGTAAACGAGCTAAAAGAAGACCCATTGGAACAAACCTGATCACCAACAACCACCTCACGTTGCCACCTTCGGTCACCAGAAGGTTCGACACCCCATCCAAAGCTTCGCCGTAGACCCACACTCATATCCCTCTTGCTTTGATCAAGTCCGATGCACCCACGACGTCGCAATCGTCTTGCAAAGATCGCCAACTCAAACAGGGCCTTAAACCCTAAAACGTCGTTGTCAAGCCACCACGACGAACGATAATTCCAAAAACCATTTTTTCCAAGACCCCTGACCCACGAGCATACTCCAGCCATGATCAGGACCTCCCACCCTTCGCCGATTACCAAAATTTACCCAAAACATGGTTCCCATTCAACTCGCAAGATCTCTCGATAACAAACTTAAAAATCTTGATATTATCAAAATTCATCATTTTTAGGCACGAATCAAATTATATATGTGAAGCTTGCAATCATGTTAGTCGAATTTTCTGACATATTTGATTTTTATTGTTCTTCTTCCTTCCAGTAAAACCTACCTTCTAATTATACTTAAAAATATTTTTAAAATTAATATTTAGTTAATTCAAACATAATTCTTTTAAACATCATAACTTAAAAGAGATTACGGAAAGAGAATTTGACTTTTGAACTTGTTTTAACCTGTTGGAATCAAAACAGAGACAGGTTCATCTATAAACGGACATGCACACTTGATCAACCCATACATATATACATGCAAGCATATTCATACATTCATGCAAACATTTCACAACATAACTACAAGGACTTATCGCATGCATCAGGCTATAAAACATATTTAACTTTTAAAAGTGATGTTTACTCACTGTATTTTTTTGTTAAACAGAGAATAGCTCTTGATTTTGAAAACTGGAACTTGATTCTTGATTTTGATCTGCTTTGTATTAAGTTGAGTTGAATTTTGCTCAGGTTGAAAAACTTGGATCTTTTCTTTAGTTTGAAATTGAAAGAGTTTGATTTAGTTTTTCTTTTCTGGTTTTGAATTTTAGTTGGAGAGAATGAAAGAAGAAAGAAAAAGAGAATGACTGTATTCAGCTTTGTTTCTCACTTTATTATTATTAATAATATTTAGTTTAAAAGAAAAAGAAATATTGCCACTTGTATTTGCATGTTTTACTTAGCTTACACATGTCTAAAACCAATATTTTATATTTTCTTTATGTTTTATATTTATTTATGTTTTATGTTTTTATGTTTATTTTATAATTTCTTTATACTTTTATTTTAGTTAATTTTATTAACTATGAAGCTCCAAAAGATTTACTTAATATTATAAAACCTATCATTTATTCCTATTTCATTTTTAGGATTAAGTTATTAATATTCTAAATAAATAACCAAGTATATACACTAGTATTTAAAATGTAGAGTTTTAAATCTAAATTATTTTTAAGATATTTACTTTGAATTTCAAATCATAGTTTTATTCACAAACCATATATATATAAATAATAGTAAAATAGCTATCTATTTTATTTTGTTTTGAAATGATAAGTTTTGCAAATTTAGATTATCAAATTAATATTTATATCCAGATATTTTAATTATCAGAATCTATTTATTCAACTTACAAATCAGTATTTTTAATAACTAAATCCAGTTAATTACCAATTAAAATATGTCTAAAAATCCGGGTTGTCACAGAAAATTTCATGATTTTCTAAGTCATCTGGAGAGACACCATGTTTTGTCAAAGCCCATAGATCATGAGCGGTTGTGCATTTACCTAGCTGTATCGTTACATGCCATAAGTACCACTTTGATTCGTGAGGAGAACCGAATCTAGAGACTGGTGTATTACGTCAGTGAATGGTAAATGGAGGCAGAAAGAAACCACCTGAAGATAGAGAAATTTGCATACTACTTGGTGATTGCGTCACGTAAACTTCGCCTGTACTTTCAGGCACATCCAATCAACATCTACACCAGTCGGCCTTTACGGTAGGTCCTGCAATAGCCCGAGGCATTTGGAAGGCTACTTAAGTGGAACATCGAGCTCAGTCGGTTCGACATCACATATCTACCTCAAAGAGCTATCCAGGGGCAGGCATTGCCTGACTTTATAGCAGAATTTACCATGCTAGACGAACCCTTAAAGAGCGGTGCAATCCCTACTGTACGATGGAAGCTATATACTGATGGAGCATCCAATGATCATTTTTCCTGAGTAGGCATCGTTCTTGTAACCCTTGAGAATCGGTCAATTTTCTATGCTTTGAAGTTCGATTTTCCTGCTAAGAACAACAAAGCCAAGTATAAGGCGATGATTGTTGGACTAAAGCTTGCTAAGGAACTCGGGGTTTAATCTATCAGATTCTTTTGCAATTCACAACTGATGGTGTACCAAGTTAGAGTGGACTACTAGGCAAAGGGACAATGGCTTTCCCTCTATCTTACCTGAGTTCATGAGTTGTTGGCAGACATCGAACACTATGACATTTCGCATATCCCGCATGAGCAGAACGGGGAAGCCGACTCGTCGAAAAAATTTGTAAGCACTGGCGATGCACAATAGGTGGGCTTTCTTCCAGTCGAGGCACTACATACCCCAAGTATAAATGTAATGGAAGTTGATCAAGTACCGGAAACAGAACCCGAAAGGGAATCATGGATGTCTCCATTCAAAGAACACCTGTTGCATGGAATCTTTCCCGAGAAAAGGAATGAAAAGCGAAGTCCTTCATAAGGCTTTATGGTATATTATGCAAGAAGGAACTATGTATTGAAAGTGATTCTCTATTCCCTTACTCAAATGTATCGCCCATGACGAAGTAAAGCATGTCTTGAAAGAAATCGATGGGGGAGAATGTGGCGATCACACTCGAGGGAAATGTTAACTAAAAAGATACTCCATTATGGGTACTACTGGCCGACCGTGAACTGGGGCGCCGTAGATCATGTGAGACGATGTGACAAATGCTAGATATATGCAAACATCCTAAGAGCACCGTCGACAGAGATCACGCAAATTGTTAGTCCATGGTCATTTGCTGTATGGGGAATCTATATTATCGTATCTCTGCCAATTTCCAAATGTGGTGCAAGATATGCGATTGTCGCAGTTGACTACTTCACCAAATGGGCGAAAGCGGAGCCATTAGCTATTATCACAACCAAGAAGGTCATTAAGTTTGTTGTTTGAAACATTGTGTGTCATTTTTGTCTTCTTCAAACTATAGTAACTAATAACGGAACTCAATTTGATAGTGCTGAGTTTAAGGAGTTTTGTTAGAGGTGTCGCATTGAGAAAAGTTTGCGACAGTCGCTCACCCTCAGGCGAATGGACAAGTTGAAGCTGTAAATAAGATTATAAGGTCTGTCTTAAAAAGGTATATAGAAGGCATGTGGGTAGATGAACTTCCTACGAAGCTCTAGGCCTGCATGACCACTCATAAATTTGCGACTGAACACACACCATTCGCTCTTGTTTTATGGAGCCGAAGCAGTCATTTCTGTTGAACTCGAAGTCCATTCCCATTAGGTAACTTACTATGATCCCAAAATAAACCAACATCTCTTATTGGAGTCATTGGACTTTATTGATGAGAAGCGTGAGGAGGCCGATTTGAGAGGGGCTGCACATCGACACCGTGTCGCTCGGTACTATATTATGAAAGTCTGACCAAGAACCTTTGAGTTGGTGGCCTTATCCTGAAGTGAATTTTTCCGATCACATCGCACATGAACCCGACATGGGAAGGGCCATATGTCATTGAATAGAGGCTTGGAGTAGGAACATTTAAGTTAGCGATTGTTGATGGTGTGACGCTTCCCAGAGCATGGAATAGTTCGCCTAGAATATTTTCTTTCACATTCCGGTTGTATTTGCTTTCAATATTTTCTTTAGTATTTGACTTTCTTTTTGATATGTAATAAGATAAGTTATTCTGTTCTTATTTTTTGTCATGGATAAAAGCTTGAAACTTCCTTTGTATAAACTACTCTTATTGCATGTTATATTATGTTGGAATTGATTGATATCGACATCTTTGATGTATAAATAGATGCGTAGAATGAAAATCGACCAATTATACTAATCCTTAATGCGATTAAATAAGGGGGATTCTAAAAGTACACTCGGTTGGCAATTTCCATGGATGAATCAAAAGGCAATTTTTGCAATGAGGAGCAAGGGTCACCGATGGTAGGTGAATGAGAAAAATCTCTAAGTCCACGGAGCACGGATTAGAGTACTCTAAGTCCCCGGAGCGTGGAATAAAGTACAAATGACTTGATAAAAATTTATAAGTCCTCGGAGCATGGATTAGAGTATTGTAAGTCCCTGTAGCACGGACTAGAGTATAAACGACTTAAGAAAAATCTCTAAGTCTTCGGAGTGTGGAATAGAGTACTCTAAGTCTCCGGAGCACAGACTAGAGTATAAATGACTTGAGAAAAATCTCTAAGTCCCCAAAGTGTGAATTAAAGTACTCTAAGTCCTCTCTAAATCCCCGAAGTGCAAACTAGAGCATAAACGATTTGAGAAAAATCTCCAAATCACCGGAGTTCGAATTAGAGTACTCTAAGTCTTCAAAGGGTAGACTAGAGTATAAACAACTTAAGAAAAATCTCTAAGTCCCCAGAGTGTAGATTTGAGTAGTCTAAGTCACCTGAGCATGAATTAGAGTATAAACTACTTGATAGAATATCTAATTCCCAAGTGTGTGGACTAGAGTAATCTAAGCCACCGAAGCGCGGACTAGAGTATAAAGGATTCAAAAAAAATCTCTAAGTTACCGGAGCACGGACTAGAATATTCTAAGTCTCATGAGTGTGGATTAGAGTATAACCAGCTCAATTAAAATCTCTAAGCCACTGAAGCAGACTAGAATGTAGACAGTTTGACAAAAATTCTTAAGTCATTGACTGCGGACTAAAAATATTCCAAGTCCCCAAACCACAAGCTAACTCAAAAACCCAATAGATAGAAGTCGAACTTTCATTCATTCACTATCCCACGACTTTCGATCCAAGATCGACGAAAGACGCTCTAACTGTTAGTGGCAGAATACAACCATTGGTTATGGCTCTAGCTTGGAATAGCTTGTGACTTGAGCTGGGGCCTACAATGAAGCTTCGAGATCAAGATAATGAATTATCGACGAGACTTGTGAAAATTACTACAAGAATTTGAAATGGGAAGAAATTACTATACTACTGATGTAATAATTCACTTGATGATTAACCAAGAAACAAAAACTTTTATTTACAATCTTAAAAATTCCTTACAAATCACTCGGGAGTTCGGGGACCATGCCCGTACATGTGCTACAAAAAAAAGAGAGAAGGAAAGGAAAACAACGCATGTCGAACTTATATGGACTAGGTACAATGACACAAGATGCTGACTATTTCTTTGACTTCTTCTCCTTTTTCGGCTTTTCGAGGGTCGAATCAATCAAGCATCTCTTTCAAGACCCTTTGCTACCTTAAGTAGAAGTACTTGAGGAAGGAGGATGAACCACAATAGGAGTTGTCCCGCCTAGTGGGATGAATTGCAAAGGCCTATGAATAGGGTCTTC
The DNA here is from genome assembly GCA_030765085.1 of Allium cepa. Classification (NCBI taxonomy): domain Eukaryota; kingdom Viridiplantae; phylum Streptophyta; class Magnoliopsida; order Asparagales; family Amaryllidaceae; genus Allium; species Allium cepa. The sequence continues at coordinate 274,793,976 of CM060946.1, forward strand.
AACCACCACCACATCGGGTACACCCTTAACTTTGAGTTTTGAATTCTCCTCTTCTTAATTTTTTTTTCTTTCAAGCTGAATTTAGCAGTATACTTAGAAGCACCCATAACTACAACGTCATCATGCTCCTAAGTAAATGATGGGTCTTCGAATTTGCCCTTATTAAGTCCCCAATCACTTGAGCATCGGTCCCGGAGTATCTACGGCAGTTGGAACCTCGGCTACTTTTCCTTCCTTCTCCGTGGTGACGTTGCTCCAAGGAGTTAATTCAGGACCGGGATGACCTACAAAGTTTCACAAAAAAGCAAGCATTGGTCTACAGCTGTTATGTGTCGGAAATAACAATTTAATTTGATGTAGTTCTATACAATACCATGATCCGATTGGCTTTCGGTGGTCTCTAAGGTGCTCCCTTCAACGATGGGAGACATCATGTGTAGGCCAAGTCCAGGCTTGTCTAGATCATAGCCAACTTGTTGTTCCAATGACATCCTAACCTGCTTAACAGGAGGACCTTGAGGCTCAGTTCTAGAAGACCATATGATGTCTCCTTTTCTTTAGGCAGTGTAGGAACTGTGCCAAACCGAAGTTTTGCGGCATCCAAGTCAGATGGATAATTTCCTCGAAGCACTTCCTACACAAGTGTCCCTTCATTGAGCTTTGCCATGCCCAACTCCTCTTTCTTGATCTTTATAATGATCTCCCAAGCTTCGGCGAGTGATTTGAGATAGCCTTTGCCTAGGAAAGTTAAGTCACGGCGAAGGAGAACTTTTGCATTGCACTCGGCAATATGTGGGTTGAATAAATTCTTTATCTCCTCCTTAATTGCATCAATCACTGCCTTAACTCGAAAGTTGGATTTCACCAACACCTCTTCCTTGCCCTCTTCGCGGAAGGCGTTTTTCAAGGCTTTAATTTGCGAGAGTTGCTCATCAAGTTTCATTTTTAAGTTTCTTGTTTCGACAATCTCCTTGCAATATTTTTACGACTCTTCTTGTACCTAGACTTTCTCCTTCCTCTCCTTGAAAGGTAATTTTTCTAGCTCCTCAACGTAGCGGGCTAAGACATCTTTCTCCTTTTGTAAGGAGACCTTCTCTAAAGCTAAGGTGCCATACGTGGAGTGCGGCGTCCAGTTCCCACTTATTTGAAGTCTCTAAGCAACTTAGTGCCTCAACTGTTTCCTCTGCATTTTTCTTTGCTTTAGCAAGTTGAGCCTTAACATTGAGTAACTCGTCATCTTGATGTTTGATAATATCCTTGTCATGAATGGCCTCTAATTTAAGGCGATCAATTTCGTGATGGGGCTCAATTGAAACTTCAAAGACTTTTCGGCTAAGTGGATGAACGCTTCGTGTTGGACATACACATATTTCATACATGCTAGCGAGCGCTCCTTGGCACTTCCAGGAATGATTTGTGTCGAGGGAAGGAATTTACGCCCATCGAAGAAAAAATTTTAGGAAGGTGGCTTCAAGTTCAGCTAATTTCTCTATTGTGGTACGATCTTAGGGAGGAGCCGGGGGAATTTGTTTAGACATAACTAATGTATACTTGTATTGATCACGAGATTGCTGGGTACTTGATGATCTAGAGTGTTGGTCATAGGGAGCGGAAGATTGGGAACCCCGATGTGCGGACCTGTCTTCGCTGTGAGTAGGAGGGTTAGAAGGGTCTCTTTGGTGTGGAGCTTATGCTTGAGACTTCCTTCTAAATGAAGAAGAAGATTCTTGAGAATGATAGTCTCTATCCCATCCTTCATCCTTGTCTCACCGTTTTCCAAGTTCTAAATCCCAACCCGAGCGGTAGTAAGTGAAGGAGCCACAGAAGCGATTGAAAGCCTGAGAATGAGACGTTGCACCTATAAAAGAACCAAACAGGAACATATTAGGAGCTGTTATGTGAAGAGTTAATCATATGTGGATGGTGGAGTGCAAGTGCTTATATGTGCTCTTGAGTTTCCTCCCGATGGACCAGTAACGTTTGCTTTACTCATGGGAGTTTCTTCTCCTTTGTTGGAAGGTTGCATGCCTTCTCCTCTTCTTAAAGGTGAGTTAAGCCCTTCAACGTCAAGGTTGATGAAGCTATAATTTAATAAATCATCTGGGATCGAGATATCGAAAAGTCTCTTTAACACGCTCTCCATATGTTGAGAAAACGAGCCTTTTTCAACTGGAGTTATAATGAATTTTGGGGTTGCCACGGTTTTTCTTTTTCAAATCCTGTACGCCAAACTTTTTCCCCTTTTCGAGAGAGGTTGTGATTGGCTAGTGTACAGTGCTTAAACTGCCAGTGTTTTTCCAAGGATTGCATCTTCGTTTCTTGGCCCTACATCTTTTGATTCCTTTATCACTCCCTATTTAGTGCCTTCTTGGGTTCCCTCAACATGGGGCACCTCGGGGTCGTTTAATTCTCCCCTTCTCTCGGTGACGATCTTCGGAATCATTCCGCTTTTAGGGAGACCAATTCTGCCGCCGTTCTCTAATAGCCCAAATAGTGAGAGAAATTCATCAATGACGATGAGTTTGATGTCTCGATCCTCCATCGAAGTAGCATGAATAGCCACAACATGTTAGATTCTCAATTTTCATCGTTTTGATTGTGACAACTATATAAATCAATATTTGTGTGTACTAATCACTTATGCAGGAGATTCGTTACAGATTCAAATTCAGAAAGTTGATAGTCTATTGTTTAAAGTTTGTATGCTATTTAGAAATATGCTAAAATCTTTCCTGAATGGTGTATATATATAAACATACACATACATGCACAAACACGCACAAGAGGCTGAAAACATCAGCTAATGGGCTCATTTAGCCGTCTGTTTGCTGAAACGTTTTTATTGTTTCACAATATTCAACCGGCTGAATGAGTTGATTCAGCCGACTGTTTTAGGCCAAAATTTGCATGTTTCCTTGCTGGTTTCAATTTTAACAAATTTAGAAGGCTGAATTATTATTCAGCCAGATAAATATTTAAATAGCTATTATTTATGAAAAGACACTTCTCTTATCCAAGAGAAGGTTCTTCAAATCAACAGTTGCACATGTTTCTTTTCAATGTTATCTTTCATGAATGATTACAACTTTTAAATCTCTATAAATAGATTTCAGAATTCAACAACACAAATCACTTAACTGATTTTAGTATTCCTGAATTCTTATCTCTTACTCTCTATTTTCAATTTTCACTCAAACTATATACAATATTTGATTATTGATCACTCTATCTTTCACATTTCTCAAGCACATTACACTAGATATCATAAGGGAGAAGATTATAGGAAGATTGTACTTAATTGACATATTAGTGCTATTTAAAGAGCATACTATAGTCAGATACTTTTTTATTTATAAAGAAGTCCTATTTGGTTGCTCAGGCGGTAGAAGTCCTATTCAGTTGCTTAGGCGGTAGAAGTCCCATTCGGTTGCTTGTGTAAACCTATTCCTCCGAGTTAAGTGAGGGCTGATAGTATAACCACTTTACTACTTTAATTATCTACTTACTTATTCCGCACAAGTAAGTTATCCATATTACACGATAATATAGCACAGTCACTGTCATTTGGTATCAGAGCAAGGTCATCTTATAACCGTAACAACGTTATCTGAGAATATGGAAAACAACACTAGCACTGCACCTAACACTGCCTTTCTTAAAGGTCAATCTACTGCACAACCACCTCTATTTAATGGAATGAACTATAACTATTGGGCTACTAGAATGAGAATTTATAAACAAGCAAGAAGTTACAAAACCTGGAACATTATCAATCTAAATATACCATACCTACTACTGAATATTCACAATGGTCAAACACACAAAAATTGGATGCTACTACAAATTATACTGTGCATTAGATAAAAAAAGTTTAATAGAATAAGCATGTGTAAAATGGCTTATGAAATTTGGCGTACACTTAAAGTTACACATGAAGGTACTAACAAAGTAAAGCAGAGTAAAATTTCTATGCTCAAAAATCAGTTCCAGAATTTCAGAATGAAGCAACATGAAACTATAAATGAAATGTACTCTAGATTTCTAGATATGTATCATTCTTTGATAGCATTATTAGAAACTTATACAGATTTTGATATTGTTTCAAAAATCGTCAACTCTTTAACTGACGAGTGGGAATGAAAAGTCTTAGAGATCGAAGAAGTTAATGACATTTCAACTATAAAACCAGAGGAGATGATAGAAAATCTAATGTCTTATGAAGTTAATCTCCACGAAAAATGAGTACATGCTCAAGATAAGAAGAATACAGCATTCCAGGCAGAAAAAGATGAATCGAATGCAGATGAAGAAGATATGGCATTCATTGCTAAAAATTTCAAAAAGTTTTTGAAACTTAGAAAGAGCAACTGTGATAGCCCTGAATTTTTGACATCTATTAATTTGTAATTAGCAGAATTTGATTTATTAAAATAATAATTCTGCAAACTAAAACAAATAAATGAGATAATTTTCTAATATAATTATTTAATATTTGACAAATTTTCTTTAGTTTCAAACAAATGAAACATGGGTATGTTTAAGTGTATGTGTGTATATATATATATATATATATATATATATATATATATATATGAGTTAGTTCTAAATTAAAAAATTGGAAATCCAAAGAATAAATATCATAAATAAATTGAATATAAAATTATATGTATATGATTTTATTTGTATATAGTTTGCTATTTCCTTTTAAAATTCATATTAATATAAATAAAGGAAAGTAGCTACTAAATAGAAATTTAATATAAAGGTTTTATGGAAAACATTTAGATATATAAAAATGCATTTATTAAGAATAGAAAGTATTCATAACATAAGATATAAATATATATAACTAAATTGTAATTAATATAAAAGTGAATAAAACATATTAGTATATTATTTAATTCTCATACAAAGGACAAGTGTTAAAAAAACCCAAAACAAATGTAACATTTGTAATATGAGATTTGAACAAGTGTCAACATTTTCTTTTAAAGTAATGAATAATAGATAGAGGAAGAAATATACATTTTTTTTCTTCATTACTAAAGAAATTTCAGCTGAAACAAAAAGAAGTGGGAAATCTGAAATCAAAGCTCAAAGGAAATAAACCTGAAACCAAATCTAAGACAAGAGAGTTCAAAATTAAACCCTGTCATTTAGGCCTGTAAACAAGTTTTCAAGCAAAGTTCCATTTCAAAATTGCAAAATAGAAAGCATTTTTAATGGCTAGAACATTTTCAAAACTACAACTTAGAAGCAAGTCTTGGATCATCATATTCCAGACCAGTTCATTGATAAAGCATTACAATTTAAAGAAACTCAAGCAATACAAAGTTTTCTGGATCAAAACAAAAGCATGCAAGTTTCAAATCCAGCTTTCAAACTCTCTGCATTTTTTTTCTTCAAAGGTGAGTAAACTGAACACAAAATGGTTTTGATTATATGCATGTGATAAATGTTAAATTAAAGTTGTGATGTATGGTTGAAAATTTTGTATGCATGTTATTTTAAGTGAATATATGTTTATAAACAGAAATACTGTGAGTTCCTCCCTGATAACTTAGTTTAGAAATTTAAATTTCTCTTTGATCTTTGCTAAGACTAGGTGTTTAAACAAATTTTAATTGTTGTTAAAACAAGCTAAAGTTTAAAATTTGTTTTATAATAAACAAGTTTGTATATTCTCTAAAAAGTGAGAAAACTAAATTTTTACGAGGAATTTAAACTGCTCTGTTATATGTACTGTGAAAAGTTGGTTCATTTAGTATTCAAAAATCTAGTTCACATAATCTAGTTGATAATGCATGTTGACATAAACTAAGAAATTGTTTATTTCTTAATATAGTTTTAGCTAAAAAATTATGTGTGTAGAAATCTTATTGATTTGTTCAGTTATGTCAATATTTACAGAGAATATCCTATTTTGGTAAAATTTCAATAAAATGGAATCCATGATTTAAGCATGCAAGGGAATTTTTATAGTAAAAAAAGAATTTTTGGAGTTGGAATGGCGATTTTTAGCATCCCATATGGTAAGTCCTTTAAAGATGAATGCATTACGTTCGAAAAATTATTTGTGGTGATAGGATTGACTGGAGATGTTGCGTTTTGGATGGGAAGAAGCCTAGCTTCATGAATCAGAGTTTCACCGAAGCTGAATTTCGAATTTAGCTTCGATTTGGGGTGCATTGATATTTTTAGGGTTTAAGGATGGTTGGGTTTCGATGGGAAACGCGACCATCTGGGAGATGTTTGGGGCTACCGGAGTTCATGAAATTTGAAATGGAGGTAGCGGCATGGATGAGCTTTCGTTCGAAATAGGTGTTGTGCGAAGTTATGGTCAATCGTCGTTGAGGCGGGATGATTTGTAGGGATAGATGTTTGTTTATTTTTTCGGTTTTCGAAAATTTGAGCAATTGATCGAAATTTCGATCCGAAGTTAGTGGATCTTCGGTGATGGTTTTTTTGGATCGAAGGATGACGAGTGATTTGGTGGCGATGTCGCGATGGTGTGATGGCCGGAGATTGGGGCGTGCATGTGCACAGCGTTCACGAGGGATGTTTGTTGGAACTAGAAGTAAACGTTAAGAAGAAATCGAGTTCGATCTGGTTAGGTTGGTTCGTGGCAGTGCAACGATCATCAGAAAATGTTTGGTGCATTGACTAGAGATGATTTTCTGGTGAGGAATCTGCGTTTGGATGATTTGGGAGAGATGTTTTGGTGTGGAAGAGGGGTAGCGAGAAGAAGAACTAAATTGTTGGGTTTGGAGGGTTAGTCACTGTTTGGGTTGGGCTTGGGCCGTTGCTTGCGGTCATTTATTTGATTAGTCAGTTGATTTGTCTTTGGTTTAGGGGCAGGCCGATGATATGGTTTGTATATTAATAAGATTTATTAAGCAAAGAATTTGTTTTCAAAGGAAATCAAGATCCAAACATATTGATCTTCCAAAATTATATTAGGAATGTGGATTAAAATAAATATTTCGAAGCCAGTTTTTAAAAGATAATTGCTTAATAAGTAATTAAGTGAAAAAAATTTTAAGGATTGATCAATTAGGAAAATTTAAAGGGTGATTTAATTTATTTAAAGCTAAATTACTTAATATAATTGAGTTAATGATAATTATTTAATGTAAGTAATTTAAAGGATTAATTATTAAGAACTAATCAGTTTAATTAGTAATTAAATGTTAATCCCTTAATTAATCAATGATAATAATAAGGTAATTATTTGATGCTATTAATTAAGATAGGTAATTAATGAGTTATTACGGAAGGAGATTTATTTAATGATAATTACTAAATGGGAGAAATTAAGGGTTAATTACTTAGTGTAATGAGTTAAAGGATTGATTAATTTCTGAAATTAACGAGTCTTAATTAATAAGGATAATTAATCAATGAGATTGTCAGCTAATCAAATTTGGGTAACTAAGTAAGGTAATTGTTAAAGGATAATGAATAAGTTGGGTTTGAGATTAATTAATTTGCTTAATTAAGTAAGGGCAAATTACTTAATGTAATTAATGAATGATTAATCTAGAATGATTAATCAAGATGAATAATTAAGGGATGGATAATTAATTGATTATAATTAATTAATGTTTAGTTAGCAAGATTTATAAGTAAAAGTATTTAATTTAAATCAATGGAAGTTAATTAGATTAATTAGATTATAAAAAAAATATACATGACTAATTTATCTTGCTTATGGATGATTGAACGATATTTGAATACCTTGGATTAATTGTTATCACTGGTGTGTGTTCGTGATGCTTTGTGATATGAAATATTTTTGTAATATGATATGCTGGGTTGAAAAGTGGAAGTGTAGTTATCTATGATGAAGTGCTATGTAGAGTGACATCTAGTATTTAAAAGTAAATTGAATTCACTTGAATAATTTAAGATGACATTGGTTTCGAAGAGTCCGGAGTCGGGTATTAATAAATACCCGAAACCACTTCGATTAGAATTTGTAATAATTCTTTATACGTGATGTCAATAGGCTGAAATGGAATAATATGGACCCTTGAACTAAGTTAGAATACTTAGAATTTGAGTTGTGGAATAAGCGTTGAGCATATCAAGTAAGGAACTCGTAGTGAGGTACGAGTTACCCGGGTTTTTCTTCTATGGTTTGAACTTAGTATTTCAAATTTTATGGGTTTACTCACGCTGGTTTCCAGCCTGACCCGGGTGTTACTTTGATGTAATGCTCGGGTCAGACCGAGAATTACAGATTTGCAGGTAAGGACATTCGGGAGCTCAGGAGGAGAGCTGAAGGACCAGAAACGTATTGAGTGTTTATCCGCTGTGTTATATTGTTATTTATCTAGAACTTCTTGTTTAAAACTGTCCAGTGTTATGAAATTGTTGTAACTCTGATGTAAAATATAAATGTACTGATACAGTTCTTCTTTGTAAACTATTATTTTATTTGCTATTATATTTTATCCGCTGCGAATGTGAGATTCTGAGTTTGTGTTTTCTGTTTCTTCTTCTTTCTTTTTCTTCTTTTCACTAACTATCCGGAAATTTCGAGATCGAAATTTTCGGATCGTTACATTTGGTATCAGAGCAGAAGGTTAAGCGAGAACCTTGGCTCTTGTGGGATTACTCATTAAGAATAGGGTAAGTGGTATCCTATAATGAGTTGAGTGTATAAATATGAGAGTGCGTACTTGTTATTTTCTTATATAAAGGATTTTAAATGATTTCAAAAGTAAATGAATCTTATATAAGAAATAGATTATCTATTATATTAAGGAAATTGATTGTAGTATTAATTAAACTAAAAGTAATAGTAAGAATTAAGTGGTAATAATTACAACCAAATTGAAATTAAATTTAAAGACAAGTTTGAAATGGATGCAAACCGAAATTAAATATTGAATTTGGGAAAAGTTTCAGGATAAGAATAATCAATTAATTTATGTAATTAATTAAACTTGATGAGATTAATTAGTGGATAATAATTAGAAATGATAAATAAAGAGGGAGTTACTTAATGAAGTAACTAGAGATAAGCAATTTAAAGGACAAATACTTAATGAAGGTAATTAAGAAATAAGTTAATTACCGAATGTGATTAATTGGAACTAATTAATGATGTAATTAATTTAAAGAAATAATAAATATTATTATTTAAGGAAATTGAATGAAATTGTCCTATTTCAAACAAAAGTTGTTTGAAAATTTAAAAAGAAATTTGTTTTGAATTAAAACCAAAGGTGGTTTAAAATTTTAAAGTATAACTTGGTATGTATAAGAAATTAATATATGTACATGTGGATATACATAATATCAAAGGTGGTTGGAAATAAAACTCTAAATGGTGAGTTTTGAGTTTGGAATAAGATGTGATACCCAAGGTGATAAGTTTTTGAACTTAATAAGTGAAAGGATTATTTATGAGAAGTTTGAAATTTGAAATGGAAGTTCAAATTGGGTAAGGTTGACTGGATTAAGTAAATTGAGTTTAATTGAGGAAAAAGTTAAATAAGTTGGAATGACCAACCTGATTTGGAAATTTGAAGATGAAATTAAGATTTAACTTGGGAAGTTAAATGGTTAATCTGAACGGGGAGTTTGTGTGATCTCAAAAGGGTTTGGGATTTGGAAATTGGAAATTGATGGATGTTTTAAAATGAATTGGATGATATCACCCTATTGTTATTAATAATCTTTAAAATGTGAATTGGATTTGTTTAAATGAATGAGAAATGGAGTATGGTAATCCATAGTTGGGATAAAAAGGTAAATTGATTTAAAGAAATTAAATCAACAATTAAAGTATTAACTCGAATTTATGTAATTCGAGATGGTTCATAGTGAACTGCAATTTGAAGTTGGTTCAAATTGAATTTGATTTGAATTAGTTGAAATGGTGATTGAAAATGTATGAGTATAAGATTCAAATGGAAAATTTGAATTGGATTAATTTGAAATGATTTGAAAATTGAAGTGGGTTCAATTGAATGGATATTAGTTCAGATTGATTTGAATAATTTGGAATTGTAATTAAAGTTGAATAGTTTTAAATTCAAATAGAATTTGAATTGAATTTGGAAGGAAATAAGAATAATTCAACTTGAATTGGGATTGAATCAATTTTAATGGAAATTGAAGTTACTTAAATTGGAGTTAAGACAATTTAAATGAAAGTGGAATTTAAATTGAATTGATTGGGAATTGAACAGCTTTGACTCTGGACTATTTTTAATATAAATTGTTTTAATATAAACTTATTTTCCAAGCTATTCATTATAGAAACAACCTTTCTTTTAAAAGCCAAACTATCTTATATTTGTTTTACAATTATTTTTGAAACTGTTTAACAATTTTCCAACTGTTTTATAAACTAATTACTATCTTAATATTATTTTGCAATTATCTAAAATTTCTATAATTATTTTAACTATTTTCTAACTATTTTACACCTATTTTACGAATTAGTAATTATTTTCCAACTACTTATCTATTTTCAAATTTTTCAAGCTATTTTCTATATAAACTGGTCGGAGTTCAAACTATTATTGGTTAAATACCCAATCGAGATAAGAATAGAGGTGATAATCCAAATGGATTGAAGCAATTGTGGGTAAGTGAATGAAATTTAAAGTAAATATGAATAGAAAGAGAATTGATTTGGCTAATAACTAATAAGATAAATACATAGGGTATACGTATGTTATTCTATTCGCATAGTGATTTGATCCAGATTCGAGCACAGAATTTCAAGATAGTTATATCGCTCCGAGTGGGATTTTTCACTCGATTTTCGACGGCGAACCTGGATATGGATTGTTGATTGGTTCTGGATATTCTCTGTCATAGTTATGACTATGCAAGGAGAATGACGGTTTCTGATCACGAAACCAGATCTGTGTCCGCACTAAGAAGTCGGGTGGATGATACTAGTTCGGAAGTGAAATTGTGTGATCAAGTGAGCGATCAGATTGGTATAGCGTACGGATGATATGTGTACATCGTACGGATTTGAATGAAAATGATATTGAAAAGAGTAATCAAATTTGAATATTTGATTTTGAGTAAACAAAGTTAAATATCTTTGTTTTATAAAATGAAACTCCCCTTGTTGAATCTCTTGCCAGAATAAAAGGATTTTGAAGGTGTTTTGGAGTATAAAAGGAGTTTTATACAAGTTTGAATGATCCAAAGTTTTTAAAAAAATTATATATCTATATATATAAAGGATCTTAAGAGGATTTTGGAAAAAGGATTTTGGAAACCTATGGATTTGGAAAGGCTTTTGATTTTTGGGTAAAATCAATATTAAATTTGGAAAGCCTAGTTTGAGAGTCATCGACTTTGGAATAATCGATTTTGTGTAAAGGAGCTTTGTATGAAATCATACTAGGTGAATGATTTAAAGATACTATATATATAGTATAAAATGTTTTGATGATGGCTCTGGGGAAAAAGGCGCTCCCTTGGAATGGACTTCTCAGGAGTACCACCGGGTGGTGCTGCCTAGAACCCCAAGGGGGGGTTCTAAAGTTGATCCTGTGAGGAGTCCAGACAAACTAGTTCCTGAGGATTATTGGATAGCGAAAATCGATGGCGCTGATGCCTACAGGGGCATTTGGGTCAAGTTGTGACGACAGTGTAACTCGATGTCATTGCGATCTACTGTGGGGACCATAGCGAAAATCGTGTGGAGGATGAGTGTCAACGGTCTACACTTGATTTTGCCGGGAAGGCAACACAACATCGGTAGACTGCGATCTATGGTCAAGTGGAGTGGAGAAGTTTCATTCTTTTGGCAGCGAAATTCGAGGGCGCTGATGCCTACAGTTATATGGGTTTTTGCTGTGATAGCTACGTAACCCCAGTTGTAGCTGCGATCTGTAACGGGTTCCATGGTGTAATCGAGAGGCGCGGAGGCCTACAATTATCTATGGATTTTGTCAGGACGGCAACGTAACCTTCGGGTTAACTGCGACCATGGTGGGGGAGATGATTTCCAGAGCATCCTCACTAAAGATATTTCCTCTATTTTCAAAAACTGTTATCTATATTTTCAATAAAATTATTTTCAAAGTATTTTCACTGGATGTTGAAAGTGGGTCTGCTAAGTACTTATCGATTTTCAGTCCTATGTCTGATCAACGTATGACCGAATTTCTGTAAGAACGAGGATGGACTTGTTGAAACTTCGAGTTATAAAAAGTATTTTCATAAAAACTATTTTACTATATAGATTTTAAAAGTGTTATAAAAATAATCAAAGGGAAATTTATCTGATTACAAACATTTTAATAAATTTTGGCTTCGTTCCTTTTCGAGGACGAAAAGATTCAAAAGGGGGGAAGAATGTGATAGCCCTGAATTTTGACATCTATTAATTTGTAATTAGTAGAATTTGATTTATTAAAATAATAATTCTGCAAACTAAAACAAATAAATGAGATAATCTTCTAATATAATTATTTAGTATTTGACAAATTTTCTTTAGTTTCAAACAAATGAAACATGGGTATGTTTAAGTGTGTGTATATATATATATATATGAGTTAGTTCTAAATTAAAAAATTGGAAATCCGAAGAATAAATATCTTAAATAAATTGAATATAAAATTATATGTATATGATTTTATTTGTATATAGTTTGCTATTTCCTTTTAAAATTCATATTAATATAAATAAAGGAAAGTAGCTACTAAATAGAAATTTAATATAAAGGTTTTATGGAAAACATTTAGATATATAAAAATTCATTTATTAAGAATAGAAAGTATTCATAACATAAGATATAAATATATATAACTAAATTGTAATTAATATAAAAGTGAATAAAACATATTAGTATATTATTTAATTCTCATACAAAGGACAAGTGTTAAAATAAAACCCAAATTAACAAATGTAACATTTGTAATATGAGATTTGAACAAGTGCCAACATTTTCTTTTAAAGTAATGAATAATAGATAAAGGAAGAAATATACATTTTTTTTCTTCATTACTAAAGAAATTTCAGCTGAAACAAAAAGAAGTGGGAAATCCGAAATCAAAGCTCAAAGGAAATAAACCTGAAACCAAATCTAAGACAAGAGAGTTCAAAATTAAACCCTGTCATTTAGGCCTGTAAACAAGTTTTCAAGCAAAGTTCCATTTCAAAATTGCAAAATAGAAAGCATTTTTAATGGCTAGAACATTTTCAAAACTACAACTTAGAAGCAAGTCTTGGATCATCATATTCCAGACCAGTTCATTGATAAAGCATTACAATTTAAAGAAACTCAAGCAATACAAAGTTTTCTGGATCAAAACAAAAGCATGCAAGTTTCAAATCCAGCTTTCAAACTCTCTGCATTTTTTTTCTTCAAAGGTGAGTAAACTGAACACAAAATGGTTTTGATTATATGCATGTGATAAATGTTAAATTAAAGTTGTGATGTATGGTTGAAAATTTTGTATGCATGTTATTTTAAGTGAATATATGTTTATAAACAGAAATACTGTGAGTTCCTCCCTGATAACTTAGTTTAGAAATTTAAATTTCTCTTTGATCTTTGCTAAGACTAGGTGTTTAAACAAATTTTAATTGTTGTTAAAACAAGCTAAAGTTTAAAATTTGTTTTATAATAAACAAGTTTGTATATTCTCTAAAAAGTGAGAAAACTAAATTTTTACGAGGAATTTAAACTGCTCTGTTATATGTACTGTGAAAAGTTGGTTCATTTAGTATTCAAAAATCTAGTTCACATAATCTACTTGATAATGCATGTTGACATAAACTAAGAAATTGTTTATTTCTTAATATAGTTTTAGCTAAAAAATTATGTGTGTAGAAATCTTATTGATTTGTTCAGTTATGTCAATATTTACAGAGAATATCCTATTTTGGTAAAATTTCAATAAAATGGAATCCATGATTTAAGCATGCAAGGGAATTTCTATAGTAAAAATAGAATTTTTGGAGTTGGAATGGCGACTTTTAGCATCCCATATTGTAAGTCCTTTAGAGATGAACGCATTACGTTCGAAAAATTATTTGTGGTGATAGGATTGACTGGAGATGTTGCGTTTTGGATGGGAAGAAGCCTAGCTTCATGAATCAGAGTTTCACCGAAGCTGAATTTCGAATTTAGCTTCGATTTGGGGTGCATTGATATTTTTAGGGTTTAAGGATGGTTGGGTTTCGATGGGAAACGCGACCATCTGGGAGATGTTTGGGGCTACCGGAGTTCATGAAATTTGATATGGAGGTAGCGGCATGGATGAGCTTTCGTTCGAAATAGGTGTCGTGCGAAGTTATGGTCAATCGTCGTTGAGGTGGGACGATTTGTAGGGATAGATGTTTATTATTTTTTTCGGTTTTCGAAAATTTGAGCAATTGATCGAAATTTCGATCCGAAGTTAGTGGATCTTCGGTGATGGTTTTTTTGGATCGAAGGATGACGAGTGATTTGGTGGTGATGTCGCGATGATGTGATGGCTGGAGATTGGGGCGTGCATGTGCATAGCGTTCACGAGGGATGTTTGCTGGAACTAGAAGTAAACGTTAAGAAGAAATCGAGTTCGAACTGGTTAGGTTGGTTCATGGCAGTTCAGCGATCATCAGAAAATGTTTGGTGCGTTGACTGGAGATGATTTTCCGGTGAGGAATCTGCGTTTGGATGATTCGGGAGAGATGTTTTGGTGTGGAAGAGGGGTAGCGAGAAGAAGAACTAAATTTTTGGGTTTGGAGGGTTAGTCACTGTTTGGGTTGGGCTTGGGCCATTGCTTGCGGTCATTTATTTGATTAGTTAGTTGATTTGTCTTTGGTTTAGGGGCAGGCCGATGATATGGTTTGTATATTAATAAGATCTATTAAGCAAAGAATTTGTTTTCAAAGGAAATCAAGATCCAAACATATTGATCTTCCAAAATTATATTAGGAATGAGGATTAAAATAAATATTTCGAAACCGGTTTTTAAAAGATAATTGCTTAATAAGTAATTAAGTGGGAAAAAAAATTTAAGGATTGATCAATTAGGAAAATTTAAAGGGTTATTTAATTTATTTAAAGCTAAATTACTTAATATAATTGAGTTAATGATAATTACTTAATGTAAGTAATTTAAAGGATTAATTATTAAGAACTAATCAGTTTAATTAGTAATTAAATGTTAATCCCTTAATTAATCAATGATAATAATAAGGTAATTATTTGATGCTATTAATGAAGATAGGTAATTAATGAGTTACTACAGAAGGAGATTTATTTAATGATAATTAATAAATGGAAGAAATTAAGGGTTAATTACTTAGTGTAATGAGTTAAAGGATTGATTAATTTCTGAAATTAACGAGTCTTAATTAATAAGGATAATTAATCAATGAGATTGTCGGCTAATCAAATTTGGGTAACTAAGTAAGGTAATTGTTAAAGGATAATGAATAAGTTGGGTTTGAGATTAATTGATTTGCTTAATTAAGTAAGGGCAAATTACTTAATGTAATTAATGAATGATTAATCTAGAATGATTAATCAAGATGAATAATTAAGGGATGGATAATTAATTGATTATAATTAAATAATGTTTAGTTAGCAAGATTTATATGTAAAAGTATTTAATTTAAATCAATGGAAGTTAATTAGATTAATTAGATTATAAAAAAAATATACATGACTAATTTATCTTGCTTATGGATGATTGAACGATATTTGAATACCTTGGATTAATTGTTATCACTGGTGTGTGTTCGTGATGCTTTGTGATATGAAATATTTTTGTAATATGATATGCTGGGTTGAAAAGTGGAAGTGTAGTTACCTATGATGAAGTGCTATGTAGAGTGACATCCAGTATTTAAAAGTAAATTGAATTCACTTGAATAATTTAAGATGACATTGGTTTCGAAGAGTCCGGAGTCGAGTATTAATAAATACCCGAAACCACTTCGATTAGAATTTGTAATAATTCTTTATACGTGATGTCAATAGGCTGAAATGGAATAATATGGACCCTTGAACTAAGTTAGAATACTTAGAATTTGAGTTGTGGAATAAGTGTTGAGCATATCAAGTAAGGAACTCGTAGTGAGGTACGAGTTACCCGGGTTTTTCTTATATGGTTTGAACTTAGTATTTCAAATTTTATGGGTTTACTCACGCTGGTTTCCAGCCTGACCCGGGTGTTACTTTGATGTAATGCTCGGGTCAGACCGAGAATTACAGATTTGCAGGTAAGGACGTTCTGGAGCTCAGGAGGAGAGCTGAAGGACCAGAAACGTATTGAGTGTTTATCCGTTGTGTTATATTGTTATTTATCTAGAACTTGTTGTTTAAAACTGTCCAGTGTTGTGAAATTGTTGTAACTCTAATATAAAATATAAATGTACTGATACAGTTCTTCTTTGTAAACTGTTATTTTATTTGCTATTATATTATATCTGCTGCGAATGTGAGATTCTGAGTTTGTGTTTTCTGTTTCTTCTTCTTTCTTTTTCTTCTTTTCACTAACTATCTGGAAATTTCGGGATCGAAATTTTCGGGTCGTTACAGCAACAAATTTAGAAATAACAAGAACAGCTCCAACAACAATAACAACACCAACAAACTATCATCGTCCGCTCTAGAATGTTATGAATGTCATAAGAAAGACCACGTCAAGAAAGACTATCGTGAGAAAAAGAAAGACAAACATAAGCACAAGAAAGACAGATTCAAGAGAAAGCTTTCTTTAATACTTGGGACGATTCAAAATCATTTTCATCATCAGATATTGACTCGGGTAGTGATGTAGAACAAGAAAACGTATGTTTTATGGTCATAAAAATGAGGTGAGTGATCTAACTTTTGATGATCTATTGAAAATAAATGTAGAATTACTTGATAAGCTAAAAGACATCAAAAGAAAATACAAAGAATCTCTTGAAAAACTGAATAGAACTGAAATCGAAGTATATATGCTAAGAGACGAGAAAAAAATCTTAAAAGAAGAACTTGAAGTTACTCAAGAATCTTATTCTAATATGAAATCTCAACTCTCTATGTTAAGTAAAGAGATAGAAACTCAGAAAGAAAAGAATGATGCTCTACTAATTGAAAATCATGATCTTAAAGCTAATGTCAAGATTTTACAATTTGATAACTCTAGCCCTAAAACAAAGTTAGATGATATTATTAAAAGTGTCTCTAATTTTAATAAAGGAAGGAAAAATCTTTTCAAAATTATAGAAAATTATCAAATGCTTCAAATAAAAAGGACTAGGATATAAGCAAACTTCTAAAGTTATTCCAAAGAAAGAGGATTCATTTTATAGCAATTTTAAAAAGAATAAATTTGAAAAACCAATTTCAAAAGCTATAAATTTTCCTAAATCAATTAAGATTTAGGATCCTAAAATAAATAATTCTTTGATTAGAAATAAATATTTAAAATCTTTTACAAAAAATGTCCATAAAAACAAAGATTTTATTTTTAAGAGGAATTCTGAACCATCTTGGGTTTAGCTTCCTAAGACCTAACTCTTAGGACCCAAATAAAACGATTGGTACCAATGTTAATTCTTTATTTTGCAGATACCACCCAAAAATAGAGGAAAATGGATACTGGACACTGGTTGCTCAAAACACATGATAGGAAACAAAAGTTTGCTAACTGGAGGTTCTATCACATTTGGAGATAATTTCAAAGGATATGTAATCGGTAAAGGCGATGTGTGCAATAACGGTATATCTAATTTACCTCTTATATAGATGTTTTATTAGTTAAAAATTTGAAGCATAATTTACTTAGTATCAGCCAATTTTGTGACAAAGGATTCAATATTTTTTTTTTCGAAAATAAGTGTAGCATTTTTGATCAAAATAAAAATATTATTTTTGAAGGTTTTAGAGATAAAAATATTTACGTTTTGAATATGAATATAAATTACGATACAAATATATATTTAATTGCCAAAGAAAATGATCCTTGGTTACGGCACAAGAGATTTTTCATATTAATTTCAAAGCTATAAATAAATTATCTAAAAGTGAATTAGTAAAAGGTTTACCAAAAATGAATTTTAAAGTAAACAATATTTGTGATGCTTGTCAATTAAGTAAATTATCAAAATCTTAAATCAAAGAAAAATATTTCTATTATACAACCACTAGAACTATTGCATTTAGATCTCTTCGGTCCAACTGAAGTTCAATCTATAAACCATAGAAAATATATATTTGTGATAGTAGATGATTTTTCAAGACATATTTAGACATTTTTTCTGAAAAATAAAAGTGATACTCATGAAAATTTAAATTTTTTGCAAAATGAATTCAAAATCTGAAAATTTTAAAAATTAAATATATTAGAAGTGATCATGGAGGTGAATTTGAAAATGAAGCTTTTGAACATCTTTGTAATAAAAAGGGAATTTATCATAATTTTTCTTTTCCTAGAACACCACAACTAAATGGAATTGTAGAAAGGAAAAATAGAACTTTACAAGGGAGTGCAAGAATTTTATTAGGTGGAAGTATTTTACCAAAACAATTATGGGCAGAAGCTGTAGCAACTGCCTGCTATGTTTGAATCGTATTTCCATTCAACCACTAACTAACCACACTCCTTATGAACTGTTTCATGAAAGAAAACCAAATATTTCGTATATTTAAGTTTTTGGCTCAAAATGTTTTATTTTAAGCATAAAAGACTAGCTTGGAAAATTTGATCCAAAATCCGATGAGAGAATTTTCATAGGATATTCGGAACGAAGCAAAGCTTATCGAATTTTTAATAAGAGAACTAAAACAATCAAAGAAACACTTCATGTTTCCTTCGACGAAAATTTTAAATTTAATACAAATTTTGAGGATGAGGAGATAATCACTAAGACGATCACAAATGCGGTTTCTCAAAATAATTTTCAAGAAGATGAAAACATTATTCATAATTTTGACGAAGATGAAAACATTATTCATAATGAAAATGATTTAAGGTATCCTCCTAGGATTTTACGAGATCATCCAATAGAAAATATAATAAGAGAAATTGATTCACATGTCAGAACTAGAAGTCATCTTAATTAAATGGGACATGTAGCTTTTCTTTTTGATATTGAACCCAAAAATACAAAAGAAGCCTCTACTGATAACTATTGGATTATATCTATGCAAGAAGAGCTAAACTAAATCGAACGAAACGAAGATTAGGGACTAGTTCCTTGATCGAGTGATCAAACAACCATTGGTACTAAACGAGTCTTCAAAAATAAATCAGATGATCAAGAAAATATTATAGGAATAAATATAAATTAGTTGCATAAGGATATAATCAAGAAGAAGGAATTGACTATGAAGAAACGTTTAATCTAATAGCTCGATTCGAAGCAATACATTTCTTACTAGCCTTTGCATGTTTTCATATATTTAAACATTATCAAATGGATGTTAAAAGTGCATTATTAAATGGAACATAAAAAAATGTTTATGTTGAACAACCTCCTTTATTCACATATGAGAAATTTCCAGACCATGTCTATAAACTTAAGAAAGCCTTATACGGTGTAAAACAAGCACTGCGTGTTTGGTATGAATGTCTTAAGAGCTATCTTATAGATTCTGGTTTCGAAATTAGGAAGGTTGATCAAACTCTTTTTATAAACGAACTAAAAAGGATATTTTAATTACTCAAATTTATGTAGATGATATTATTTTTGGTTCTACAAATGAAAAATTATGTCAGGAATTTTCTACTACAATGACCAAAGAATTTGAAATGTCACACATGGAAGAATTATCTTATTTTCTTGGTTTACAAATTAAACAATTAAAAAATGGAATTTTTATTAATCAAGAAAAAATATTGTAATAATCTAATCAAACGCTTTGGTATGGAAAATACTTCTGCCAAACCAACTCCAATGAGTACAACAGTACATCTCGTTACAGATGAAGATAGCAAAAGTGTTGACCAAAAATTATATCGAAGTATAATTGGATCATTACTCTATTTAACTGCTAGTAGACCTGATATAATAATGCATGTTTGTTTGTGTGCTTGATTTCAAGCAAATCCTAAAGAATCACATATGTGAGCAGTGAAACGAATAGTGCATTATCTAAGCAAAACCAAAGATTTCGGACTTTTCTATCCGAAAAATGTCCTTTAGGGTTAGTATCATATAGTGATGCTACTTTGGAGGATATCAGACGGATCGAAAAAGTACAAGCAGGACTTGTCACTTCATTGGACAATCCTCAGTCTCCGGGTTTAGCAAGAAAAAAAATATGTTTCACTAACGAAATGTGAAGGTAAATCCATTTCCGCTGCTTTAGCATGTGCTCAGGTCATTTATATGCAACAAACACTTCAAGATTTTGGTATAAAATTATCTAAATCAACTATTTTCTATGATAACACAAGTGCTATAAACATATCCAAAAATCCTGTCAATCACTCACGAACTAAACATATTGAGATACGTCAACATTTTCTTCGTGATAATATTGAAAAGGATTTAGTCAGATTGGAATTTGTATTCTCTGAAAATCAACTGGCTGTATATTTATAAAACCTTTAAATGAAAATATTTTCATCTAAATTAAGAAGAGAATTAGGAATTGTATCATCAAAAGATTTGTAATTTTTTCAAAAATAAATTTTTTTTTACAAAAAATTGAAATTTCTAGGACTTGAACTCGAGATCTCTTACTTGAAAATCTGGTGCACTACCACTACACTACACTTTACCTTTCAACTAAACTTGATTTACAAGCTTTTATTTTATCCTTCCTTCTTTTAACGATGACAAAGGGGAAGAAAGTTGCCTTTAATTATTGTGCATATTGACAGGGGGAGGATTCATGTAAGTGTTTATGTAAATTTATTATTTATACTTATATAGTTGTTATCATCAAAAAGGAGAGAATGTTAGAATCTCGATTTTCATCGTTTTGATTATCACAATTATATAAATCAATATTTGTGTGTACTAATCACTTATGTAGGAGATTCGTTACAGATTCAGAATATTTTGAAGTTGATAGTCTATTGTTTAGAGCCTGTATACTGTTTATAAATATGTTAAAATCTCTCCTAAACGGTGTATATATAAACATGTACACACATGCACAAGCATGCACAAGAGGCAGTAAACAGCCGGATGAATGGACTCACTCAGCTGTCTGTTTGCTGAAATATTTGTTTCACAATATTTAGCCGGCTGAATGAGTTGATTCAGCCGGCTGTTTTAGGCCAAAATTTTCCTATTTCCTTGTTGGTTTCGTTTTAATAAATTCAGAAGGCAGAATTATTATTTCAGCTGGCTGAATATTTACAACGGCTATTTTTTATGAAAAGACGCTTCTCTTCATTGAAGAGAAACTTCTTCAAATCAATAGTTGCACGTGTTTTCTTTTCAAATTCATGAATGATTGCAACTTTTAAATCTCTATAAATAAATTTCAGAATTCAACAACACAAATCACTAAACTGATTTTGTGATATCCCGGAATTTTGGCAATATAAATTTAATAATCTATGTTTAAAATTAAATTAATTTGATAATTTTTGTAATTAAATTTGAATTGACTCAATAATTTTCTTAAATAATTAATTAGTGAATTTTTTTTATAAGTTAATAAATTTGTTTTCTATTTATAATGTGTGTGTATATATATATATATATATATATATTTTAAATCTAATACTTTGAAATTGGGAAATTATGATTTATTTTTGAAATTTAGATTTTCAAAGCTATTTAATGAAATAACTGTATGATTTTAAATATATAAGATAAATGTTTTATTTGTTTAAAATATATTTTCACTTAAGTTTGTATATTAAAATAGGTTATAAAGATGTTTATTTTATTTCTTTTAAAATATTGATTAATAATTGTGATTTGTAAATTAGATATGAAATTTAAAATACATGAAACATTTATCCATTTTAAATAACAAATAAGTTATAACCTCTTTTATAAATTTATTTAAGATAATTTAAAATATTCCTTTCAAAAGATTGATTTGTATATTGTTTTAATTATAATTATACTTAGTTTATTCTTTAATTATTTATCTATAACTAAATATTAGAAACTAATTAATTTAGTTTAAAAGTTTTACCAACACTTAATTAAAAATACTAATTACTTAAAGGACATATGTAAGTATTTTAAAGCCTAATTTAACATGTGTTAGATTTTTAAACAAGGTAATCTACAAATGTTAAAATTGAAGACAAGTGTCATTTATTATTGTTTTTCTTTTATTAAATAAGTATTTCAGTCTTTGTATAAACAAAATCCTCTTTTCATTTTATTCTTTTCCCAAATCTTAAAAAAAAATCTGAAACACTTCCTTTGAAAAAAAGAAAAATAAGATCTGTAATCACCTTCAACAAAACCATGTAACTCATCTTCAAATCTGCACATCTTCAAACATGCAAGATCATTTTCAGAAATTAATCAAACATGCAAACGAGATGATGATCTGAAAAACAAACTCAAGTCTAAAGACACTCCTCAAAACAAAGTTTAAACTTGTAATTCATTCCTCAAATCATAACCATAAGGATAATTAAAGCAATATGAGGATTCGAATCTTTAGAACAATACAAAGTTCCAGTTTTAGTTTTCCTAGAAGGAAGCATTGCTAGTTTAAGCTCTCTGATCTTCTTTTGCATGTGAGTAATCTGACCCCCTTTTTCTGTTCTTTAAATCCCGTGAGTAAGAAATTGTTTTTTTCAAAAATTTAAATCTGGTATTGACTTGATATGCGTGATGAAGATTTGCAGTAATATTTTATAAATTGTTTGCGTGAAAGATGGTGTGATTTGCTATTAATAAATAGAATATACTTGTGAATTTTGTTCTGAAATATGCATCTCCTCTGTTTAAAATAGGATCCCAATACATTCACAAATTCACATCTTCAAATAAAATGATTTCAGTTTTAAATCCTAAGAACTGATTTCAAATTTTCCAAAGGACTGACCTCTGTTTCTATACATGCAGAAATTATTTATAGTTAAGGGTGAGTATCAACTCTTCTAATTAAAAAAAAACTTAAGTATCTTTAAGTCTGGTTGCATGTTCTTTCTCTGGAAATAGTATGTTTTGTATGTTTATATAAGTGAATTGTTTGGATGAATATAAATGTGCATTACTATTGTATTATGTATCCCTGTTCTCAGTATCCAAGCTTAAGTTTATGATTAAAATTCATATACTCTTGATCCATTTGCTGCTAGGATTTGGTTCATAAACAAAAGTTGTTGTTTCATCCTAGATTAAAGATTAAAATTTGATTTAAGTTAAAAATTTATTTGGAATTGCTCTGGAAACTCAGTAGAACAGTGTAAGCTTGATTTATGTTAAAATTCAGACATAGCAATTTACTGATTCAAGCATACAATCTGAAACTATATCCAAAATCATGATTTTTAAAACTCGAATCACAATTTTTAGAAGAAGATTAAGTGGGCAGATCGGGTTTGTTCAATCTAGGAGTTTTGGGTTGCCTCTGGTGATCTGGTGGCTTGGCATGGTCGGAATTCTTACTGGTGGTAGTGGAGCCATCGGAGAGGTCAGCAAAAGTGTCAGGACAGTGATCTAAGCATTGGGGTGATAGCGGTGACCAATTTTTGTTCCTAACCCTAGTTTTGAGGGTGGTCAGTAAACGATCCACCACGATTTCTTTGGTGGATCGAGTGCTACAAATTTTTGGGAAATGGAGGAAGGTATGATTGCGAGTGTGTAGCTGGAATTATAGATATTCCGGTGGTCGTTGTGGTGAGTACGAGAAGTTTTCAGGGTAGGTTTTTGGTTCCAGTTTTGAGCAATGATGCTCGATTTTGATTTCAAGGTTGACGGTCGAGTTGGATGGTCGTAATCGAATGTGATAGTGAATCGCGACTTGCCGGAGGTATCGCCGATCGTTGGCGCGCCGTCGAAAGCTTGTGCACGTGTACGGTGATAGTTTGGTGTCAGGTTTTATGTCGTGTTCGAGTGGGGGTTTACCTGATACTATTTTTACTTACGTTTAAAACTTAAACTATAGAAGAAATAAAAGAAGCAGAAGAAGAACATACAGGTGACACGGTGAAATGGGTATTTAACACGAAGTGCTACTCGAGTTTTATTAAGGGAGGTCTCGGGGTTTATCCCAAAACTGCAGTATTTTATAAAGGTGAAGTTGTGTAACTTGTTTCTCCACAAGCACTAAGCACTGTAACTTAATATATAGGTTTAACTGTTTAAGACAAGAGTTCAAAACAAATCTTAATTATTTTTGTTAATACTTTAACGATGTTTAAAACAGTTAATTATTATTTTAATTAAGCGATTAATTTAAGTATAAAGTTAATTAAAAATTTAGTTTTGTAGTTAATAGTGGATTGATTTTCAAATTTAAAAGAAGACTTTAAAATGTTAACTAAGTTGAATAATTATTATCAATTAATTATTTTAGAAAGTAGTTAAGAACAATTAAATTATAATTGTAATTAGAGTTTGGATTAAGTAATGATGAATTGATGAATAAATTTGTAATTAACTACTTTAAGTTATTTAATGAATGATTAATAGTTAAGTAATTAAGAATTTAATTAACTAATTGCGAATGATTACTTAACTGGTACATAAGGAATACTTAATTTGTAATTAAGTTGTGTTAATCTGAAATTAAGGTTTATTAACTGGGTTGAGGGTAATCAAGGGATGGATTACCCGATTGGAATTAATTTGTTAATTAATTAAAGGTAATCTCTTGGAAATTTATTAAATATAAATACTTGATGAAATTTAGTGAAGTAATTCACAATTACAGGATGTGATAAATTAAAAGGAATTACTTAATGGAAAGTAATTAAAGGGTAATTACTTAGTAGAGGTAATTAAGGATGAATTACTTGGTCTAATTAACCAAAAGGGATTAATAATGAGAAGGGGTTAATTACTTAAGTAAGTAAGTATAGTGGGGTAATTACTGTTTATGAGTAATTGGGGTTTATTAATGAATGCGATTAATTGAGTTTAATTGTTAAACATTCATGGGGTGTGGTTAAGTATAATTACTTGATGAAAGAAATTAGATAATGATGATGATCTTAATGTAACTAAAGAATAGTAAATCAAGGAGGATTGACTAAGATGAATGATTATGGGATGGTAAATCAATTGGGTTATAATTAATTAATAAGCAGGACTTAAAGGTAATTGATTTAATTCAATTGTGGTTAATTAGATTTATTCGAGACGGAGTGATTGATTATCTTGATTATGTATTATAAAATGATTGTTTAAAATGCCCTAAATTGATTGATAACCCTGATATGAAATGGCTCGTGATATGGTGTATTGGGTGGGCAATGATAATGTGGTTACCTGTCAATGACAAATTGCTGGGTGAAAAGGGTGACATCTTTTATTTAGAAATAAATTGCACTTCACTTGAATAACATATATTATGATGAATTGAATTTCGAAGAAACCAGAGTCGGGTATTTGTAATACCCGAAACCACTTTGATTCTTTATAAAATTGGTATGTGAAATCAATAGGGTGGGATGGAATGTTTTAAGAGAATTGGACCATTTAGTCTGAATCTGGTACTTAGAAATTGATGTGTGAAATCAGAAATATCTATAACAACTTGAGGAATTGAAAATTGATATAAGTTACCCGGGGTTTATATGAGTTGTATACTTTTGTATTACATGTTAGATGGGTTTACTCATGCTGGTTTCTAGCCTGATCCGGGTGTTACTTTGATGTAATGCTCGGGTCAGACCGAGTATTATAGTGTAACGACCCAGAAATTTTAATAATTTAAATTTGAGTATTTAATTAATTTTAAATATTAATAAGTAGAAATTTTGAAGTTAAATAATTTATTTCTTGAATATTGGATTTAATTGGACAATTAAATCGATTATTTAATAGTGAAATTCCACAAATAATTTGATATTGGGTTAAATATGATTGAAAATGATTTGGAAAATTTTATTTTATCATATTAAAGTTATAGAGATATTCTAGAACTTGTAAAATTGAATTTGGAGCTAATTTGTAAAAATTGAATATTTTAATATTTAATTATCGACTGAAAAATAGCCAATTTTTGAACAGTCTCGGAATTGAACGAAACGAGTTCCATTGGATCCGTAATAGTTAGTTATTATTGGATTTCAATTTTCGTAGCAAACGGAGTTGTCGTTTGACCGTGGCAGCTCGAAACGCATCGATATCGTTTTAATATTTATTTAGCGAGTTAAAATAGCCATTTTTCAAACGGTCTCGGATTTCGACGAAACTAGTTTCATCGGATCCGTAATGTGATATTATTGCAAGATTTCAAATTTCAAGTCAATCGGATTTATCGTTTGTCCGGTACAAGCCAAAACGCCTAGAAATCGTTTAAATCGGTTTAAGTTTAAATTGAGCGTTTATAGTCGTATCTCACACATACGATGGAATTAGCTTACGAAACCTGTTCCATTGCGTCCGGAACGCGGAAAAACCTTAGGAACGCCTGTCGGCATGCGTTGTTTGGAGATCGTTTGCAAAAGTGTTAAATTGGGTATTTTATTATTAAAATAATATGGGTATATATATCATTTTCTTGTTCAAAACCCTAGAATATTGCTCCAGCCGCCACCTCTCCATTAATGGCCAGAAATTTTCGAATTTCATCCCTCAAGATCTCTCAATCCGTAAGGAATTAGCAAAAACTCTCAACTACAAAGTTGTAGAGGGCGATGAAAGCTTCAAATCCATACGGAGATGATCGAAAACGGAGCTTCGAGTCAACGGGAAATCGTGCAGGAAGGGGCTGCGTTTTTCACGCAATTCGAGGCCTGATGGGGGGCCGAGTTCCAGTGCTTGGGGGCGGTGGTAGGTGGCGGCAAGGGCTTTGGAATGGAGTATCCTGATCGCTTTCAAGCGGAGCGTGGTGGTGGAAAAGTGAAACCCTAGTTCTATGTCCATAGGGTTTGCTTGTGCGTTTTTGTTTCCTGGGCAGAAAAAACTTGCGTGCGTTTTCTGATGATGGAGGAGAGGAGGTGCGGCCCACCAGAGAAGAGGAGGTTGCATTTTTATTTTATTTTTGAAATATTAATTGAATTGTAAATTGGATTGTACAGACTTTAAACTGCGATAACTTTTGCATGCGAGGTCGGATTCGAACGAGATTTTTTGCGTTGGCTTCGTATCGTCGTGCTCTTCGCAATGCAGCTGGTTTGGAGTCGATTGGAGCTCGTGTGAATTTCGGGTAAAATTAAACGTTCGTTTAATTTTATTCGAAACGAACGCGAAAACGGAAATAAAATCAAGGTGAGAACTCCTCACTCAATCGAAAGGTTTTGTTTAAAATTTTAAGTAGTTAATGTTGATTGATGATTGCTGTTTGATTGTGCTAGTAGATATAGTAGGATATATACTATATATAGCGATATATATATATTGGCATATGTATATATCGGATTTGATTCCCCGCCTCGTATAGCGGATGAGACCCTATTGCGCCGCCTATTAAGCGGATATTTTATAAAATCCCATATACCGCGATATTCCACCTTGAAGTGGAATTGGTATTGTGCTAACGTCTGTGGATGCAGGGTAACAGGTTGGAGGGATCCAACTGGATTCCTCACATATTTATTTGTTTATAAATATTATGTTGATTGTTGATAATCATATTGATATATGACACTTATTCCCG
This sequence comes from Allium cepa, assembly GCA_030765085.1. Lineage (NCBI taxonomy): Eukaryota > Viridiplantae > Streptophyta > Magnoliopsida > Asparagales > Amaryllidaceae > Allium > Allium cepa. The sequence goes on from CM060946.1 coordinate 274,821,646, forward strand.
TGATTGACCATTCGATGTCGTTGCATCATCGGATTCAAATTTTTAAAAATTAAAAAAAAAACGGTTTTTGAATTTAAAAAGGGATTTAAAAGTGATTTCTCAAAGAATATGGTTTATTAAAAATTTTGAATTGATTAAATTTTAAAATAAATAGATGGATAAATTTTTATGTTTTAAAAATTTATATCTTTATAAAATATAATTTAAAAGGAATTTTTAACAATGATAGGTTTTTATAAAATAGTTAAATTTGGTTTTTGGGAAGTTATTATTATTAATGGTTTATATAAAGGATTTTATAAATGGATGTTTTTAAATAAAAATTATTGAAGTTATAGAATAAATTTATAAAGTGTTAAGTTGATGTATAACATGAATTTCACTAGGATTTATAGATTAATAAATGTGAAATTTATAAAACGAATGGTTATTGGAAAATTTTAAGTTTATAAGTTATTAACTTATAGAAATGGATTTGGGCATTAAAAAGGGGAATTTTATAGAAATTGTTAATAAATGAAGATTTCATTAGTTGAAATTATTATAAACCATAAAGAAATCTTGTAAGTGATAAGATTTTAAATCGGTGAAGTTCAAAGGAACGATTTGGTAAATAAATAATATTATAAGTATTTAACTTACAATATGGCTTTTGGGTATGAAATTGGGTTATGTAAAAATTGCATCGGATTAATAAAGGAATTTATAAAATTGGGGTTTATAACAGAAATGGAATTTATAAACTATGTTTATAAATTTGAAATTCATCGAATTTGATAAATTGAAATATGGGAATTTGTTAAGTGGGCTATATTCACTATTTTGAATATTGAATAGATTATTAAATAAAATGGGTTTGTTTTTGGGAAAGGAATGTTTTAAATGGAATTTAAAACGAATTAAAGGTGTTTTAAAATGTATTGAGTATTGAAAACATAGATTTCAACATTGATTGTTGAAATAGACGTTTTCGAGAAACAGAAGGGGATAATTTGTATAGTATTGGATTTATATATCTATTTTTAATTTCAAATCCATATACTAGTGTTTTTGGGTTGTCGTAACGATGTTTTACGCAACATTCGTTTTAACCCAAATAAATGTGAATAAAGGAATGTTTTCTTAAAGAGAATGGAATAAATACTTAACTGTGATTTAAGTATATGGAATATTTTCAAATCGTTGAAAATAAATAAATTTGTGAATTACTTATTTTTAAAATAAGCATGGGAATGGTTTTCTAATATGAAATGGAACGGTTTTTGTGAATTCACCTTTAAGGTAATTGAAAGCAAATAACTTGAAATCGATTTGGGAATCGTATGCTAGTAGATGCTTGGAATTTAAATTCACTTTGGAATTTATATATATGAAGGGAAATTTGTTTAAAATATAAATGTTGATTTATTTTTGAATATGAAAATATAATTTACGAATTTGGAACGTAAGTTAAAATAAATCGGTAAAGATTTATTTGGTGGTTTGAAATTTGTTCAAAAGGTATATATGGTTAAGGTGATTTGAAATTAGTTTTCAAATGGTTAAGGTGATTTGAAATTGGTTTGCAAATGGTTAATGTAATTTGAAAATTGGTTTTCAAATGGTGAAGGAAAATTGAAAATTGATTTTTCAATTGGTTGAGTGTGGAAAATTTTATCGTGAAGTGGTTTCGGTAAAGCAAATAAATTGGGCAATTATTTGGAAATTGTGTATATATATCTTGTAAAAATATTTTGGGATTTAATAATTTTGGAAAAATTATTTGGAATCTGATGATGTGGCGCATCTTTATTGATAGTTAAATAACCGACTATCAATATTTACCCTTGGATGGTATTGATTGTGTTTGTTTGGAATTGAATGCACACTTATTTTTAAAATAAGCGCTCGCTATTCGGTTTAGCCGGGAGAGGACCTTTGTGTCATATATCCCATTCCGAATATGCGATACGTCGTTTGGATTGCATTTGAAGACCGGTGTTGAAGACCGGGTATTTGTGAAAACGATAGGATGACCTATCGATTGTCTCCGCATCGTTAGCTACGATATGGAGATTTCCTTTGTGATGGGAAATTTTATCGGGATTGTGAATACCCGGATTGCAAGGGCTTCTTTGGAAGTGCCTTCGGTTCTGTTCGAACCCGGAACAGACTTGTATGGTTACGTGTCTGACATTACGTTTTGAGAGATAGAGCAGATTTCTTTCAAATACATTTCTGTTGGTGGCGGAGAATTTATTCTCTTAGCTTAACACCCTTCTCTGAGACGTACGAGCTCAGAGGTTATGTAGTTGAAGGTTATCGGCGATATTTCCCAATCTGGTAATGTGGCATGCTGAGTGCTGCTGTGTGATGATCATTGGTTGATCGTTTGGATTGGATCATTTGTTGATCATTTATCTGTGTGATCTTGCTTTGGTCATCTGTGGACCCAAAGCATGGCTTTGTTGCACAAAGCGTAGCTTTGTGGACGAGACTTCGTCAGGACCTCACTCCCCGGAAATGGTCGAAACAGGAATATGCGGCAAGGTTATGAGGGTCGCGCCCTTTAGGGTATGTCATTTCCTTCTGGAAAAGGGTGGTATCATGGTATGGAGCCCAGATGCTTACTCATGTTGATACACTATATATATTTCTGTGTGTGGTGTTGTTGCGAGCGCTCGGATAAAGGTCCCAAAGGACCGGGGGATGACATATTCGTGTAGTAGTTACCTAGTTACAGAGGTAACCCGGCCTTGTGTTGGCAGAGATCTAACCGTAACGTTAGTTTCTCGGGACGTCCCGCCAGAGGCGATCCCATGTGGCAGTAGGAAGTTCCTTAGCCTGACCATTTGTTGGAAATCCAATCAAAACAATACGCGCCTTGTACGGTTTTAGTTGTATTACCTGCCATTCACTTATGGTGGTCACCACTGTTTGGATGGTAGCTATAGTAGGCATAGTTCGGAATGTCTATGCTGGCTAGGATTTATATTCTACTTTCGAAATTGTTTTCTACACTATGCACTAGTAATAATATCAAAAATGATTTGATTTTCGCGTAGTAAGCATCTTTGACTATCATAAGGAGAAATCTCCTCCAATTCTGCGGTTGCATTGTGTGTGTGGCGGGAGGCCTTATGGTAGTTTCATTTTCCAAAAAGCATTGCGGATTTCAAAATTTAAACTTTCTTGTTGCGTGTTTAAAGATAAACTGTTTTGAGTTCTCACACCAGTCACATGACTGACCTGGAGTTTATTGTTCCTTTCCTAAACTCTGGGTGCCCACTATTTTCCACACGGGCAGTCTAGAGTTAGGTTATCAGGTTATTCTGGATTCGGGAGTTGCTGTGCAGATCTGGAGGCGAGCCAGATAGCGTAGTCTATTATCTATTGTATATAGTATTTCTTTCCGCTGTTGTTGTCGTACACTCTGATTGATGTAATGTAATGTGATGTAATGTATAAAATGTATAGTTCTTTTGTTTTAATGAATATTCATTTATCTATTATATGTTGTTCCGCTGCGACTGTGAGATTCTGTTATTGTTTCTCGTTCTGTTACTTGTTTTTCTGTTTTCTCTTCTCTTTCTTTTCTTTCTTCTTCTACCTCTTTCTTCTTCTAAAACCCTAACGGTTCGATTTTTCGGCAACGAAAAACCGCGATCGTTACATTTGGTATCAGAGCATATGGTTAAGCGACAACCTGCTCTGTTGGGTATTACTCATTAGAGATAGAGTCAGCAGTACTCTAGAATGAGTGTGAGTGTAATAATAGATATGAGTGCGTATTTGTTAGTGAATATAAAATTGTTTTATATTGTGATGATTGGTTTGTTGAGTGGTATATGAACCTTCGTCGGCGCAGCCTCGAAAACTGAATCGAAGGGGTTCCTAAACACTTGAATAGAACAATTCGACACAATATTGTTTTAAATTGGGTGAATGAAATAATTTTACCTTGATTATATTTTGTATATAAAGAAAATAATTTTTCAAGGATTATTGAAGTGTGTATATAATTGATTGCTTGGTTGTTGTAAATGATATATATATAAAATAATTAAAAGTTGTTTGAATAAGCTAATAAAAGCAACTATTGTAAAAGAATAATGGTATAAACCAATGAATCATAAGATGAAATAATACTTAATAATGATTTACAATTGTAAGATAATCATGTATGTATATAAGAAGTAAAATTATATAAGTAAAAGGTTTATAAAAGTGATTTATGAATAGAAAGAAAACTTTTTGAAAGAATAATTAGCATTGATTTCACTATTGTCCCTGGGAAATAATAAGGGTGATGACTGCAGCATCATCAGTATCATTTTCGAGTTTCTATGTGATGGATTTGCTACAATAATGAATTTAAAATTGAAGTTTTGTTGTAATAAACCAATTTGAAATTAAAATTCAATTTGAAATTGTTAAATATACGTGAAAAAGGTTTTGGACTTATAATAAATGTTGGAAGTTGAATAATAAATTGTATAACTTATAGTATGGAAGATGTAAGTGAAACCAGTTATTGAAGTGGTTAAACAATAAAGTTAAGTAAAATGGAATATGGATTTAAATGTTGATATGAAGTTGTCTTAAGTAAGTGTTAAATGGAATTAACTTTAGAATTGAAATTCGAACTTGACTGATAAGTGTAAAGCTTAAGTTTATTTGAACAAATGATGTTTAAATGGAATAACTTAAGTGAAGTTGAATAAAAAATCGATCTTTGCATCAAAGTTAAATTATCAAGTGAATTAAATGATGTAAATAAAGTTGAAATGGAATGCAAGTTAAGTAATGTTGAAAGAATTGATGTTAATATCAAAATAAATGAATAAAGTGAGTAAATGAAATTGTTAAAGAGGTGAACTTAAGTTATATAAATGAAATTCAATTTTATTTGTAAAAAAAAAAGAACTAGCAATTGAGTTAAAGTATGAATTGAATGTTAATCAATAGAATATGAATAAGTTGATATGAAATGATGCATGCAAGTGTAAATTCATTTGAAAATAGTTTAATAATAGAATGAAAATCAAGTGAATGTTAAACCAATTGGAATTAAAACAGTTGAACCAAATTGAATGTAAGTAAAATAAATAAATTTGGTTGTATTGGATGTACATTGGTCGTTATTGCTTGTTGGTTGGTTGTATGTAAATTCATTAAGTGTTAATGAAATTGAATTAGTAAAATTTGAAAGCTATGTAATTGAATTCAAATGAAAATTGAAATGCAAAGTTGAATGAAAATGAATATGCAACTTTAATAGTAAACTAAAAGTGGTATAAGAAGCATGTATTGGGAATTTTATAATTGAATGGGCAAATTGGTTTGAATATTATAATTGGATATTATGCTAGCAGGATATACAGGTATATAATGGATTGGAATTTTGATTTTGAAGTTAAAAATTGAATGGCTCGACAAAAAGGTACGTATTTCAGTTTTTATATGAGATTTGATGATTTCCTTCTCTAGCCACTTGGCTTTCTCTTTTCTTTTTGATTCTGAGGGGCCGTAGTGCCATTTTGTAGTCGTGCCGATCTAGCCGCGCAAAGGAGACTCTGGCGAAATTTTTCGAAAATTTAGAGAGTTAGTAAAATTTTGAGAAATTTTGAAAGTTTGAAATTTGAATTTAAATTTAAATTTGAATTGTTGAGTAAACAATGTTGTTTGAAACCTAAAATTGAGTTTGGAAAGCTAATTGAAATGATAGTAAATCCTTAATAAAAAGATTGGTGTTAGAAGGTTGATAAAACTATTAGTTTTGGAAAAAATAATAAACGGTTTAGGATCATTCTCCTTAACTTGTAATTTCGAGGACGAAATTCTTTTAAGGGGGGGAAGATTGTAACGACCCAGAAATTTTAATAATTTAAATTTGAGTATTTAATTAATTTTAAATATTAATAAGTAGAAATTTTGAAGTTAAATAATTTATTTCTTGAATATTGGATTTAATTGGACAATTAAATCGATTATTTAATAGTGAAATTCCACAAATAATTTGATATTGGGTTAAATATGATTGAAAATGATTTGGAAAATTTTATTTTATCATATTAAAGTTATAGAGATATTCTAGAACTTGTAAAATTGAATTTGGAGCTAATTTGTAAAAATTGAATATTTTAATATTTAATTATCGACTGAAAAATAGCCAATTTTTGAACAGTCTCGGAATTGAACGAAACGAGTTCCATTGGATCCGTAATAGTTAGTTATTATTGGATTTCAATTTTCGTAGCAAACGGAGTTGTCGTTTGACCGTGGCAGCTCGAAACGCATCGATATCGTTTTAATATTTATTTAGCGAGTTAAAATAGCCATTTTTCAAACGGTCTCGGATTTCGACGAAACTAGTTTCATCGGATCCGTAATGTGATATTATTGCAAGATTTCAAATTTCAAGTCAATCGGATTTATCGTTTGTCCGGTACAAGCCAAAACGCCTAGAAATCGTTTAAATCGGTTTAAGTTTAAATTGAGCGTTTATAGTCGTATCTCACACATACGATGGAATTAGCTTACGAAACCTGTTCCATTGCGTCCGGAACGCGGAAAAACCTTAGGAACGCCTGTCGGCATGCGTTGTTTGGAGATCGTTTGCAAAAGTGTTAAATTGGGTATTTTATTATTAAAATAATATGGGTATATATATCATTTTCTTGTTCAAAACCCTAGAATATTGCTCCAGCCGCCACCTCTCCATTAATGGCCAGAAATTTTCGAATTTCATCCCTCAAGATCTCTCAATCCGTAAGGAATTAGCAAAAACTCTCAACTACAAAGTTGTAGAGGGCGATGAAAGCTTCAAATCCATACGGAGATGATCGAAAACGGAGCTTCGAGTCAACGGGAAATCGTGCAGGAAGGGGCTGCGTTTTTCACGCAATTCGAGGCCTGATGGGGGGCCGAGTTCCAGGTGCTTGGGGGCGGTGGTAGGTGGCGGCAAGGGCTTTGGAATGGAGTATCCTGATCGCTTTCAAGCGGAGCGTGGTGGTGGAAAAGTGAAACCCTAGTTCTATGTCCATGGGTTTGCTTGTGCGTTTTTGTTTCCTGGGCAGAAAAAACTTGCGTGCGTTTTCTGATGATGGAGGAGAGGAGGTGCGGCCCACCAGAGAAGAGGAGGTTGCATTTTTATTTTATTTTTGAAATATTAATTGAATTGTAAATTGGATTGTACAGACTTTAAACTGCGATAACTTTTGCATGCGAGGTCGGATTCGAACGAGATTTTTTGCGTTGGCTTCGTATCGTCGTGCTCTTCGCAATGCAGCTGGTTTGGAGTCGATTGGAGCTCGTGTGAATTTCGGGTAAAATTAAACGTTCGTTTAATTTTATTCGAAACGAACGCGAAAACGGAAATAAAATCAAGGTGAGAACTCCTCACTCAATCGAAAGGTTTTGTTTAAAATTTTAAGTAGTTAATGTTGATTGATGATTGCTGTTTGATTGTGCTAGTAGATATAGTAGGATATATACTATATATAGCGATATATATATATTGGCATATGTATATATCGGATTTGATTCCCCGCCTCGTATAGCGGATGAGACCCTATTGCGCCGCCTATTAAGCGGATATTTTATAAAATCCCATATACCGCGATATTCCACCTTGAAGTGGAATTGGTATTGTGCTAACGTCTGTGGATGCAGGGTAACAGGTTGGAGGGATCCAACTGGATTCCTCACATATTTATTTGTTTATAAATATTATGTTGATTGTTGATAATCATATTGATATATGACACTTATTCCCGTGATTGACCATTCGATGTCGTTGCATCATCGGATTCAAATTTTTAAAAATTAAAAAAAAAACGGTTTTTGAATTTAAAAAGGGATTTAAAAGTGATTTCTCAAAGAATATGGTTTATTAAAAATTTTGAATTGATTAAATTTTAAAATAAATAGATGGATAAATTTTTATGTTTTAAAAATTTATATCTTTATAAAATATAATTTAAAAGGAATTTTTAACAATGATAGGTTTTTATAAAATAGTTAAATTTGGTTTTTGGGAAGTTATTATTATTAATGGTTTATATAAAGGATTTTATAAATGGATGTTTTTAAATAAAAATTATTGAAGTTATAGAATAAATTTATAAAGTGTTAAGTTGATGTATAACATGAATTTCACTAGGATTTATAGATTAATAAATGTGAAATTTATAAAACGAATGGTTATTGGAAAATTTTAAGTTTATAAGTTATTAACTTATAGAAATGGATTTGGGCATTAAAAAGGGGAATTTTATAGAAATTGTTAATAAATGAAGATTTCATTAGTTGAAATTATTATAAACCATAAAGAAATCTTGTAAGTGATAAGATTTTAAATCGGTGAAGTTCAAAGGAACGATTTGGTAAATAAATAATATTATAAGTATTTAACTTACAATATGGCTTTTGGGTATGAAATTGGGTTATGTAAAAATTGCATCGGATTAATAAAGGAATTTATAAAATTGGGGTTTATAACAGAAATGGAATTTATAAACTATGTTTATAAATTTGAAATTCATCGAATTTGATAAATTGAAATATGGGAATTTGTTAAGTGGGCTATATTCACTATTTTGAATATTGAATAGATTATTAAATAAAATGGGTTTGTTTTTGGGAAAGGAATGTTTTAAATGGAATTTAAAACGAATTAAAGGTGTTTTAAAATGTATTGAGTATTGAAAACATAGATTTCAACATTGATTGTTGAAATAGACGTTTTCGAGAAACAGAAGGGGATAATTTGTATAGTATTGGATTTATATATCTATTTTTAATTTCAAATCCATATACTAGTGTTTTTGGGTTGTCGTAACGATGTTTTACGCAACATTCGTTTTAACCCAAATAAATGTGAATAAAGGAATGTTTTCTTAAAGAGAATGGAATAAATACTTAACTGTGATTTAAGTATATGGAATATTTTCAAATCGTTGAAAATAAATAAATTTGTGAATTACTTATTTTTAAAATAAGCATGGGAATGGTTTTCTAATATGAAATGGAACGGTTTTTGTGAATTCACCTTTAAGGTAATTGAAAGCAAATAACTTGAAATCGATTTGGGAATCGTATGCTAGTAGATGCTTGGAATTTAAATTCACTTTGGAATTTATATATATGAAGGGAAATTTGTTTAAAATATAAATGTTGATTTATTTTTGAATATGAAAATATAATTTACGAATTTGGAACGTAAGTTAAAATAAATCGGTAAAGATTTATTTGGTGGTTTGAAATTTGTTCAAAAGGTATATATGGTTAAGGTGATTTGAAATTAGTTTTCAAATGGTTAAGGTGATTTGAAATTGGTTTGCAAATGGTTAATGTAATTTGAAAATTGGTTTTCAAATGGTGAAGGAAAATTGAAAATTGATTTTTCAATTGGTTGAGTGTGGAAAATTTTATCGTGAAGTGGTTTCGGTAAAGCAAATAAATTGGGCAATTATTTGGAAATTGTGTATATATATCTTGTAAAAATATTTTGGGATTTAATAATTTTGGAAAAATTATTTGGAATCTGATGATGTGGCGCATCTTTATTGATAGTTAAATAACCGACTATCAATATTTACCCTTGGATGGTATTGATTGTGTTTGTTTGGAATTGAATGCACACTTATTTTTAAAATAAGCGCTCGCTATTCGGTTTAGCCGGGAGAGGACCTTTGTGTCATATATCCCATTCCGAATATGCGATACGTCGTTTGGATTGCATTTGAAGACCGGTGTTGAAGACCGGGTATTTGTGAAAACGATAGGATGACCTATCGATTGTCTCCGCATCGTTAGCTACGATATGGAGATTTCCTTTGTGATGGGAAATTTTATCGGGATTGTGAATACCCGGATTGCAAGGGCTTCTTTGGAAGTGCCTTCGGTTCTGTTCGAACCCGGAACAGACTTGTATGGTTACGTGTCTGACATTACGTTTTGAGAGATAGAGCAGATTTCTTTCAAATACATTTCTGTTGGTGGCGGAGAATTTATTCTCTTAGCTTAACACCCTTCTCTGAGACGTACGAGCTCAGAGGTTATGTAGTTGAAGGTTATCGGCGATATTTCCCAATCTGGTAATGTGGCATGCTGAGTGCTGCTGTGTGATGATCATTGGTTGATCGTTTGGATTGGATCATTTGTTGATCATTTATCTGTGTGATCTTGCTTTGGTCATCTGTGGACCCAAAGCATGGCTTTGTTGCACAAAGCGTAGCTTTGTGGACGAGACTTCGTCAGGACCTCACTCCCCGGAAATGGTCGAAACAGGAATATGCGGCAAGGTTATGAGGGTCGCGCCCTTTAGGGTATGTCATTTCCTTCTGGAAAAGGGTGGTATCATGGTATGGAGCCCAGATGCTTACTCATGTTGATACACTATATATATTTCTGTGTGTGGTGTTGTTGCGAGCGCTCGGATAAAGGTCCCAAAGGACCGGGGGATGACATATTCGTGTAGTAGTTACCTAGTTACAGAGGTAACCCGGCCTTGTGTTGGCAGAGATCTAACCGTAACGTTAGTTTCTCGGGACGTCCCGCCAGAGGCGATCCCATGTGGCAGTAGGAAGTTCCTTAGCCTGACCATTTGTTGGAAATCCAATCAAAACAATACGCGCCTTGTACGGTTTTAGTTGTATTACCTGCCATTCACTTATGGTGGTCACCACTGTTTGGATGGTAGCTATAGTAGGCATAGTTCGGAATGTCTATGCTGGCTAGGATTTATATTCTACTTTCGAAATTGTTTTCTACACTATGCACTAGTAATAATATCAAAAATGATTTGATTTTCGCGTAGTAAGCATCTTTGACTATCATAAGGAGAAATCTCCTCCAATTCTGCGGTTGCATTGTGTGTGTGGCGGGAGGCCTTATGGTAGTTTCATTTTCCAAAAAGCATTGCGGATTTCAAAATTTAAACTTTCTTGTTGCGTGTTTAAAGATAAACTGTTTTGAGTTCTCACACCAGTCACATGACTGACCTGGAGTTTATTGTTCCTTTCCTAAACTCTGGGTGCCCACTATTTTCCACACGGGCAGTCTAGAGTTAGGTTATCAGGTTATTCTGGATTCGGGAGTTGCTGTGCAGATCTGGAGGCGAGCCAGATAGCGTAGTCTATTATCTATTGTATATAGTATTTCTTTCCGCTGTTGTTGTCGTACACTCTGATTGATGTAATGTAATGTGATGTAATGTATAAAATGTATAGTTCTTTTGTTTTAATGAATATTCATTTATCTATTATATGTTGTTCCGCTGCGACTGTGAGATTCTGTTATTGTTTCTCGTTCTGTTACTTGTTTTTCTGTTTTCTCTTCTCTTTCTTTTCTTTCTTCTTCTACCTCTTTCTTCTTCTAAAACCCTAACGGTTCGATTTTTCGGCAACGAAAAACCGCGATCGTTACATATAGATTTTTAGGTAAGGACGTTCTGGAGTTCAGAAGGCGAGTTGGATGGCAGGATCGTATGGAGCGTTTTCCGCCGTGTGTATTATTGTTTATTATTGGGACATTTTATTTAAAACTGTCCAATGTAGTGTAGTATTGTAACTCTGATGTATAAAAATATAAGAGTATTGATACAGTTCTTCTTTGTAAAACTGTTATTTCTGTAATATTATATTTTGATCCGCTGCGAATGTGAGGTTTCTGTGTCTTGTTCTGTTTTCTTCTTCTTTCTCTTTCTTCTTTTCACTAACTATCCGCAATTTTCTGGATAGAAATTTCCGGGTCGTTACATTTGGTATCAGAGCAGAAGGTTAAGCGAGAACCTTGGCTCTGGTGGGATTACTCATTAAGGATAGGGTAAGTGGTACCCTAGGATGAGTTGAGTATATATATATATATATGAGAAAGCGTACTTGTTATTTTCTTATATAAAGGTTTTTAAATGATTTCAAAAGTAATTGAATCTTATATAAGAAATAGATTATCTATTATATTAAGGAAATTGGTTGTAGTATTAATTAATCTTAAAGTACTAGTAAGAATTAAGAAGTAATAGAAATACAACCAAACTGGAATTAAATTTGCGAAAGGTTTCAGGATAAGGATAATCAATTAATTTATGTAATTTATTAAACTTTATTTAATGAGATTAATTTATGGATAATAATTTGTAAATGATAAATAAAGAAGGAGTTACTTAATGAAGCAACTAGAGGTAAGTAATTTAAGGAAAAATTACTTAATGAAGGTAATTAAGAAATAAGTTAATTACCAAATGCGATTAATTGGAATTAATTAATGATGTAATTAATTTAAAGAAATAATAAACAATATTATTTAATGCATTTGAATGAAACGGTCCTATTTCAAATAAGAGATGTTTGAAAATTTAAAAGAAATTTGTTTTGAATTAAAAACCAAAGGTGGTTTAAAATTTTAAAGTATAACTTGGTATGTAAAAGAAATTAATATATATATGTGTGGATATACATAATATTAAAGATGGTTTGAAATAGACTCTAAATATTGAGTTTTAAATCTGGAATGGGATATGATACCCAAAGTGATAAGTTTTTGAACTTAATAAGTAGGAAGATTATTAATGTGAAGTTAAATAGGTTGGAATGATCAACCTGATTTGGAAATTTTAAGATGAAATTAAGATTTAACTCGGGAAGTTAAATGACTGATTATATTTGAGAGTTGAGTGATCTCAAATTGGGTTTGAGATCCGAAAATTGGAAATGGTTGGATGTTTTGAAATAATTGGATGATATCATTCTATTGTTACTAAAAATCTTTAAATTGCAAATTTGACTTGTTTAAATGAATGAGGAATGGAGTATGGTAATTGTAACAACCCGCATATTTGTCGATTTTATATTTAAATATTTTATTTAAATATTTTATCGTTAGTCGGATTTTAGTCCGAAAAGCTACTTTTTGCATACGGTCGAATTAGGACTCGAGACCACCCCCATTGAGTTCAAAATGCCGTTTGCGACCTTTTTGAGTATAAGCTTCGATATATTTGGAGAAAGTTGAATTTTGCTACTTTTTGCTTTGGGCTTTGGTTTGGGCTGAACCCACTTACTAACTCAGTCCCAATCCCCCTCTTCTCTTCATTACTTCATTCCCACTCCTCAAACTCAAGCTCCAACTGAAAATGGAGGAAAGGAAAGGGAATTAGAAACTCCAAGCCCTAGTTCCTCTTGCTAGCTCAAGTTCTTGCTCCAAATTCAAAGTGAACCCTTTGGTAAGCGTCTCCTTCATCTTCTCCAACTCTTTCTCCATTCAATTTCAGAAATTTCCTAAACCTAATTTAGGAAATGTTTCTCTTTTAAGCTTAGAATCAAGCTCGTTGAGTTGGATTTGAAGAGTGGTTGATTCCCCTTTACTTCATAGCTTCTTCTTCATTCGTTTGGGTTCAAAGGTGAGATTTTTAATCTCACATCTATGCTTATAATTCTCTTCTATTGTTAGGTATGAATTCCTAACACTTATTCATGTGCATTTGAGTTTGATTTGGATTGCTTTTGTGAATATTCCAATTTTTAGTGTTTTGAGTTCAATTCGTTAAAAATCCTAACTTTGATGTTTGAACATGTTTTGGTTGACGCATCGAGGAGCTTATAGGGCCGGGTAGTCGATTGACATAAACCCTTAGCGCCGTTGCTCGTGCGAATGCAATTTTGGTCAAGATTGAACCACATTTGTTATAGGTTGGGAAGAGGCTGGAAACAGGTTCGGCCGACCGACCCCCTGGTCCAGTCGACCGACCTGCTTCTAAGTGCATGAGCACTTTCTGTTTTAGGGTCCGGTCGACCGACTACAGGGGTTCGGCAGACCGACCTGCTTCCCGAGGATTTTTGTGTAACAGGGTACGGTCGACCGAGCCCTACAGCCGGTCGACCGACCTGATGATTTTTGCCAGATTAGCCTATTTTGCTAATCCGTTTGAATATCCAACTCTAATCGATTCGTGTTGTCTCCCTTTTGTTGTTGTCATTTATTATCGACTTTGATGACCTTTTCTTTGGGAATTTTAGATATATCCACTTTGATGGATTTTATATCGATTTCTTTGGATTTTATTCACGTCTTCGAATGTGAATTTTTATGCCCGATTGTTCCTACAATCTTCTTTGTGATTTGTCACTTTAAAAAATATAAAGGTTTTCTATACTAGTAGTAAATAACAAAATTCTTTCATCAAAACGATTTCAACACTATTTTAATTACAAAGCTCGTTTCTTAAACCGTTTTCCAATCTATTAGTATATACAAGCCTTTACCTCACTCGTATGAGAAATCTAATTAAACGACTTAGTAAAACAAGTGGTATGAAACGCTTGCGTTCACTTTGTTGGTTAATTCTTGGACTTGTTCGATTGAAACCCTTGTGACAATTTTCTAGTGGAGATCTACAATTTGTTCGTAAATATTTATGTTAAGCTAGTGGTTATGGGACATGAAGCTAAGCTCATATATTTACTAGCTTATTGTAATTGACACTTCTCGTTGATCATGACGATCATCTTTATGGTTTAGACTAGCAATGTGCGATGTCTCTTTGTTTGTGTTTTGGTTAGGCTAGACACCATTTGTGTGATTCCATTCACACATACTTTTTCGGTTAGCCTAGACACCACTTGTGTGATTCCATTCACACTTACCTTTTTGCTGTTTGGTTAGGCTAGACACCATTTGTGTGATTCCATTCACACATACTTTTTCGGTTAGCCTAGACACCACTTGTGTGATTCCATTCACACATACCTTTTTGCTGTTTGGTTAGGCTAGACACCATTTGTGTGATTCCATTCACACATACTTTTTCGGTTAGCCTAGACACCACTTGTGTGATTCCATTCACACATACCTTTTTGCTGTTTTGGTTAGGCTAGACACCATTTGTGTGATTCCATTCACACATACTTTTTCGGTTAGCGTAGACACCACTTGTGTGATTCCATTCACACATACCTTTTTGCTGTTTGGTTAGGCTAGACACCATTTGTGTGATTCCATTCACACATACTTTTTCGGTTAGCCTAGACACCACTTGTGTGATTCCATTCACACATACCTTTTTGCTGTTTTGGTTAGGCTAGACACCATTTGTGTGATTCCATTCACACATACTTTTTCGGTTAGCCTAGACACCACTTATGTGATTCCATTCACACATACCTTTTTGCTGTTTGGTTAGGCTAGACACCATTTGTGTGATTCCATTCACGCATACTTTTTCGGTTAGCCTAGACACCACTTGTGTGATTCCATTCACACATACCTTTTTGCTGTTTGGTTAGGCTAGACACCATTTGTGTGATTCCATTCACACATACTTTTTCGGTTAGCCTAGACACCACTTGTGTGATTCCATTCACACATACCTTTTTGTGATTTCTGGATTTCGTGTGTTGATTTCTGGAATTTATGTTTCACCAACTTTTACGATGGGCATTGATATATATGTCATTTATTGTGGCTTGGTGAATGAAATTAGGAGTATGACATTCCTTTTTATCTTGTGTAGATTATTGTGATATTGATTAATCTCTTGTTGATTTTCAATTACCTATTTATCACAGCTTGGGGTTGTGATTATTATATGTTTATGTCATATCTCTTATTATATATCACTTCATCTGATATTTATAGCTACACTGATCCGTTTATTATTTTCTTCTTAAATAATACTCGGGTCAGATTGAGATTTCACAGGTGCTTCTGCTTGACTCCTTATCGGACTATCATCCCGACTTTTGACTAACTACTTTAGTTTAGTAGTTTTTGTTGTATACATTTGAGATACAGACTCTATGATGTATACTTATTCTTTTGTCTAGCACTTGTATCTATTCCTTTGTGTTATTGTGGATCCTTTTGACCACTACTCTGATGTACACTTTCATGTGTAATATTCATATCTATTTCCGCCTTTGTGATATGAATTGTCTGTGACTGATTTATGTTATGCTTACTTCTATATTTGTTTTCCGAAGGATTTATATAGCCACCGTGTAGTAGCTTTGAGTTTGTGTCGGTGTGTCGGATTTCCTCTTGAAATAGAATGCATGTTACACTATCAGACATATCGATGCTCGCGCAAAGCAATTACACGGATGGTCGCTCCTCAATAGCCTTATTCTTCGTGCTACTCGACAGCATTACACCGTAGTGTTCTTGGCTAGCATGGGTATAGAGGTGGGGCGTCACAGTAATCCATTGTTGGGATAAAAAGGTAAATTTATTTAAAGGAATTAAATCAACATTTGAAGTATTAACTCGAATTTATATAATTCGAGATGGTTTAAATTTGAAATTTGAAATTAGTTCAAACTGAATTTGATTTGAATTGATTGAAATTGTGATTGAAGATGTATGAGTATAAGATTCAAAAGGAAATTTAAATTGAATTGAATGAGAATGAAGATTGGGAAGTGAACAGTTTTGACTCTGGACTATTTTATTTTAATATAAACCTATTTTTCCAAGCTATTTATTATATATACAACCTTTCTTTAAAAAGCCAAACTATCTTATACTTGTTTTACAATTATTTTTGAAAATGTTTAACAATTTTCTAACTATTTTATAAACTAATTATTATTTTCAACTACTAATTACTATTTTATAGCTATTTTACAGTTATTAAAAAAAATTCTATGACTATTTAACTATTTTTCAATTTTTTTTACAATTACTAAACTATTTTACACCTATTTTACAAACTAGTAATTATTTTTCAACAACTTATCTATTTCTTTAATTTTTCAAGTTATTTTCTAAATTTAAACTGGACGGAGTTCAAACTGTTATTGTTTAACTACCCAATCGAGATAAGAATAGAGATGATAATCCAAATGGATTGAAGCAAATGTGAGTAAGTGAATAAAAATCGAAATGGACGTGAATAGAAATGAAATTAATTTGGCTAATCACCAATAAAGATAAATACGTAGGGTGTACGTATGTTATTCTATTCGCATAGTGATTTGATCCAGATTCGAACATAGAATTTCGAGATAGTATGTCGATCCGAGTTGGGATTTTTCACTCGATTTTCGACGGCGAACCTGGGTATGGGTTGTTGATTGTTTCTGGATATTCTCTATCATAGTTATGACTATGCAAGGAGAATGACAGTTTCTGATCAAGAAACCAGATCTGTGTCCGCACTAGAAAGTTGGGTTAAACGATACTAGTTCGGAAGTGAAATTGTGTGATCGAATGAGCGATCAGATTGGTATAGCATACGGATGATGTGTACATCGTACAGATTTGAATGAAAATGAAATTGAAAGGAGTAATCAAATTTGAATATTTGATTTTGAGTAAACAAAGTTAAATATCTTTGTTTTATAAAATAAAACTCCCCTTATTGAATCTCTTGCCAGAAGAAAAGGATTTTGAAGGTGTTTTGAAAGGAGTTTATATAAGTTTGAAATGATCCAAAGTTTTGAAAATTATATATATCTGTGTGTGTGTGTGTGTGTGTGTGTGTGTGTGTGTGTGTGTGTGTGTGTATATATATATATATATGTACAAAGGATCTTATGAGGATTTTTGGAAAAAGGTTTTGGGAACCTATGGATCTTGAAAAGGCTTTTGATTTTTGGGTAAAATCAATATTTAATTTGGAAATCCTAGTTTGAGAATTATCGATTTTGGAATAATCGATTTTGTGTAAAGGAGCTTTGTATGAGATCATACTAGGTGTATGATTTAAAGATACTGTATATGTATAGTATAAAATATTTTGATGATGGCTCTGGGGAAAAAGGCGCTCCCTTGGAATGGACTTCTCAGGAGTGCCACTGGGTGGTGCTGCCTTGAGCCCTAAGGGGGGTTCTAAAGTTGATCCTGTGAGGAGTCCGGACAAAACTAGTTCTTGAGGATTTTTGGGTAGCGGAAGTCGAGGGCGCTGATGCCTACAGGGGCATTTGGGTTATGCTGTGACGACAGGGTAATTCGATGTCACTGCGATCTACTGTGGGGACCATAGCGAAAATCGAGTGGAGGATGAGTGTCAACGGTCTATAGTTGATTTTGCCAGGAAGGCAACGCAACATCGGTAGACTGCGATCTATGGTCGAGTGGAGTGGAGAAGTTTCATTCTTTTGGCAGCGAAATTCGAGGGCGCTGATGCCTACAGTTATATGGGTTTTTGCTGCGATAGCTACGTTACCCCAGTTGTAACTGCGATCTATAGCGGTTTCCATGGTGTAATCGAGGGGCGCGGAGGCCTATAGTTATCTATGGATTTTGTCGGGATGGCAACGTAACCATCGGGTTAGATGCGACCATGGATGGGGGTGATGATTTCCAGAGCATTCTCACCAAAGATATATCCTCTATTTTCAAAAACTGTTTTCTATATTTTCAATAAAATCATTTTCAAAGTATTTTCACTGGGTGTTGAAAACGGGTCTGCTAAGTACTTATAGATTTTTAGTCGTACGCCTGATCAACGTATGACCGAATTTCTGTGAGAACAAGGATGGACTGGTTGAAACATCGAGTTATAAAAGTATTTTTATAAAACTATTTTGGAAATATTATACAGATTTTAAAAGTGTTTTAAAAATAATCAAAGAAAATCTTTATGATTTTAAGCATTTTAATAAAATTCTGGCTTCGTTCCTTTTCGAGGACGAAAAGATTCTAAGGGGGGAGGAATGTGATATCCCGGAATTTTGGCATTATAAATTTAATAATCTATGTTTAAAATTAAATTAATTTGATAATTTTTGTAATTAAATTTGAATTGACTCAATAATTTTCTTAAATAATTAATTAGCGAATTTTTTTTTATAAGTTAATAAATTTGTTTTCTATTTATAATGTGTGTGTATATATATATATATTTTAAATATAATACTTTGAAATTGGGAAATTATGATTTATTTTTGAAATTTAGCTTTTCAAAGCTATTTAATGAAATAACTGTATGATTTTAAATATATAAGATAAATGTTTTATTTGTTTAAAATATATTTTGACTTAAGTTTGTGTATTATAATAGGTTATAAAGATGTTTGTTTTATTTCTTTTAAAATATTGATTAATAATTGTGATTTGTAAATTAGATATGAAATTTAAAATACATGAAACATTTATCCATTTTAAATAACAAATAAGTTATAACCTCTTTTATAAATTTATTTAAAATAATTTAAAATATTCCTTTCAAAAGATTGATTTGTATATTGTTTTTATTATAATTATACTTAGTTTATTCTTTAATTATTTATCTATAACTAAGTATTAGAAACTAATTAATTTAGTTTAAAATTTTCATCAACACTTAATTAAAAATACTAATTACTTAAAGGACATGTGTAAGTATTTTAAAGCCTAATTTTAACATGTGTTAGATGTTTAAACAAGGTAATCTACAAATGTTAAAATTGAAGACAAGTGTCATTTATTATTGTTTTTCTTTTATTAAATAAGTATTTCAGTTTTTGTATAAATAAAATCCTCTTTCCATTTTATTCTTTTTCCAATCTTAAAAAAAAAAATCTGAAACACTTCCTTTGAAAAAAAGAAAAATAAGATCTGCAATAACCTTCAACAAAACCATGTAACTCATCTTCAAATCTGCACATCTTCAAACATGCAAGATCATTTTCAGAAATTAATCAAACATGCAAACGAGATAATGATCTGAAAAACAAACTCAAGTCTAAAGACACTCCTCAAAACAAAGTTTAAACTTGTAATTCATTCCTCAAATCATAACCATAAGGATAATTAAAGCAATATGAGGATTCGAATCTTTAGAACAATACAAAGTTCCAGTTTCAGTTTTGCTAGAAGGAAGCATTGCCAGATTTAGTTCAAGATCTCTGATCTTCTTTTGCATGTGAGTAATCTGACCCCCTTTTTTTGTTCTTTAAATCTTGTGAGTAAGTAATTGTTTTTTTCAAAAATTTAAATCTGGTATTGACATGATATGCGTGATGAAGATTTGCGGTAATATTTTATAAATTGTTTGCGTGAAAGATGGTGTGATTTGCTGTTATTTAATAGAATATACTTGTGAATTTTGTTCTGAAATATGCATCTCCTCTGTTTAAAATAGGATCCCAGTACATTCACAAATTCACATCTTCAGTAAAATGATTTCAGTTTTAAAACCTAAGAACTGATTTCAAATTTTCCAAAGGACTGACCTCTGTTTCTATACATGCAGAAATTATTTATAGTCAAGGGTGAGTACCAACTCTTCTAATTAAAAAAAAAATTAAGTATCTTTAAGTCTGGTTGCATGTTCTTTCTCTGGAAATAGTATGTTTATATAAGTGAATTGTTTGGATGAATATAAATGTGCATTACTATTGTATTATGTATCCCTGTTCTCAGTATCCAAGCTTAAGTTTATGATTAAAATTCATATACTCTTGATCCATTTGCTGCTAGGATTTGGTTCATAAACAAAAGTTGTTGTTTCATCCTAGATTAAAGATTAAAATTTGATTTAAGTTAAAAATTTATTTGGAATTGCTCTGGAAACTCAGTAGAACAGTGTAAGCTTGATTTATGTTAAAATTCAGACATAGCAATTTACTGATTCAAGCATACAATCTGAAACTATATCCAAAATCATGATTTTTAAAACTCAAATCACAATTTTTAGAAGTAGATTAAGTGGGCAGATCGGGTTTGTTCAATCTAGGAGTTTTGGGTTGCCTCTGGTGATCTGGTGGCTCGGCATGGTCGGAATTCTTACTGGTGGTAGTGGAGCCATCGGAGAGGTCAGCAAAAATGTCAGGACAGTGATCTAAGCATTGGGGTGACAGCGGTGACCAATTTTTGTTCCTAACCCTAGTTTTGAGGGTGGTCAGTAAACGATCCACCACGATTTCTTTGGTGGATCGAGTGCTACAAATTTTTGGGAAATGGAGGAAGGTATGATTGCGAGTGTGTAGCCGGAATTATAGATATTCCGGTGGTCGTTGTGGTGAGTACGAGAAGTTTTCAGGGTAGGTTTTTGGTTCCAGTTTTGAGCAATGATGCTCGATTTTGATTTCAAGGTTGACGGTCGAGTTGGATGGTCGTAATCGAATGTGATAGTGAATCGCGACTTGCCGGAGGTATCGCCGATCGTTGGCACGCCGTCGAAAGCTTGTGCACGTGTACGGTGATAGTTTGGTGTCAGGTTTTGTGTCGTGTTTGAGTGGGGGTTTACCTGATACTATTTTTACTTACGTTTAAAACTTAAACTATAGAAGAAGAAAAAAAGAACGTACAGGTGACTTGGTGAAATGGGTATTTAACACGAAGTGCTACTCGAGTTTTATTAAGGGAGGTCTCGGGGTTTATCCCAAAACTGCAGTATTTTATAAAGGTGAAGTTGTGTAACTTGTTTCTCTACAAGTACTAAGCACTGTAACTTAATATATGGGTTTAACTGTTTAAGACAAGAGTTCAAACAAATCTTAATTATTTTTGTTAATACTTTAACGATGTTTAAAACACTTAATTATTATTTTAATTAAGCGATTAATTTAAGTATAAAGTTAATTAAAAACTTAGTTTTGTAGTTAATAGTGGATTGATTTTCAAATTTAAAAGAAGACTTTAAAATGTTAACTAAGTTGAATAATTATTATCAATTAATTATTTTAGAAAGTAGTTAAGAACAATTAAATTATAATTGTAATTAGAGTTTGGATTAAGTAATGATGAATTGATGAATAAATTTGTAATTAACTACTTTAAGTTATTTAATGGATGAATAATAGTTAAGTAATTAAGAATTTAATTAACTAATTGCTAATGATTACTTAACTGGTACATAAGGAATACTTAATTTGTAATTAAATTGTGTTAATCTGAAATTAAGATTTATTAACTGGGTTGAGGGTAATCAAGGGATGGATTACTCGATTGGAATTAATTTGCTAATTATTTAAAGGTAATCTCTTGGAAATTTATTTAATATAAATACTTGATGAAATTTAGTGAAGTAATTCACAATTACAGGATGTGATAAATTAAAAGGAATTACTTAATGGAAAGTAATTAAAGGGTAATTACTTAATAGAGGTAATTAAGGATGAATTACTTGGTCTAATTAACCAAAAGGGATTAATAATGAGAAGGGGTTAATTACTTAAGTAAGTAAGTATAGTGGGGTAATTACTGTTTATGAGTAATTGGGGTTTATTAATGAATGCGATTAATTGAGTTTAATTGTTAAACATTCATGGGGTGTGGTTAAGTATAATTACTTGATGAAAGAAATTAGATAATGATGTTGATCTTAATGTAACTAAAGAATAATAAATCAAGGAGGATTGACTAAGATGAATGATTATGGGATGGTAAATCAATTGGGTTATAATTAATTAATAAGCATGACTTAAAGGTAATTGATTTAATTCAATTGTGGTTAATTAGATTTATTCGAGATGGAGTGATTGATTATCTTGCTTATGTATAATAAATGATTGTTTAAAATGCCCTAAATTGATTGATACCCCTGATATGAAATGGCTCGTGATATGGTGTATTGGGTGGGCAATGATAATGTGGTTACCTGTCAATGACAAATTGCTGGGTGAAAAGGGTGACATCTTTTATTTAGAAATGAATTGCATTCACTTGAATAACATATATTATGATGAATTGAATTTCGAAGAAACCAGAGTCGGGTATTTGTAACACCCGAAACCACTTTGATTCTTTATAAAATTGGTATGTGAAATCAATAGGGTAGGATGGAATGTTTTAAGAGAATTGGACCATTTAGTCTGAATCTGGTACTTAGAAATTGATGTGTGAAATAAGAAATATCTATAACAACTTGAGGAATTGAAAACTGATATAAGTTACCCGGGGTTTATATGAGTTGTATACTTTTGTATTACATGTAGATGGGTTTACTCACGCTGGTTTCCAGCCTGACCCGGGTGTTACTTTGATGTAATGATCGGGTCAGACTGAGTATTATAGATTTTCAGGTAAGGACATTCTAGAGTTCAGAAGGCGAGTTGGATGGCAGGATCGTATGGAGCGTTTTTCGCTGTGTGTATTATTGTTTATTATTGGGACATGTTATTTAAAACTATCCAATGTAGTGTAAATATTGTAACTCTGATGTATAAAAATATAAGAGTATTGATACAGTTCTTCTTTGTAAAACTGTTATTTCTGTAATATTATATTTTGATCCGCTGCGAATGTGAGGTTTCTGTGTCTTGTTCTGTTTTCTTCTTCTTTCTCTTTCTTCTTTTCACTAACTATCCGGAATTTTCTGGATAGAAATTTACGGGTCGTTACAGATTTTAGTACTCTTGAATCCTTATCTCTTACTCTCCATTTTCAATTTGCACTCAAACTAAATACAATATTTGATCATTGATCACTCTATCTGCCACATTTCTCAAGCATATTATACTACATATCATAAGGGAGAAGATTATAGGAAGATTGTACTTAATATACTTATCGGTGCTATTTGTAAAGAAGTCCTGTTCGGTTGCTCAGGCAGTAGAAGTCCTATACGGTTGCTTAGGTGGTAGAAGTCCTATTCGGTTGCTCAAGCGGTGTATACCTAATCCTTCGGATTAAGTGAGGGTTGCTAGTTTAATTCTAGAAGGAGTTTGGGACTGGACGTAGAACGGAAGTTCGAACAAGTATAAAAATCTCTGGTGTTATTTACTTTACTACTTTAATTATTTACTTACTTATTCCACACAAGTAGTTTATCCATATTACACTATCCTATAGCACATTACATTCACAACAGACCTAGTGTATCTAACGCCTTCAAGCCGATGGTGAACGCCTAAAAGAGTTGAAGGAGTTAGTAAAAGATTAAGAAGCTGCGATTTGAATCTTTTGGCTAAAAGAAAAGGCAAAAATAGCACTTACGTCCTTCCAACCATCTTCTTATGAATCCGGGATGACATCGTACGTTGAACCATTCGTTTTTGAATAAGGAGATTTTATTCCATGCACTTGTTATGTCCTGACATTTGGGCAAGGGTTCAAGGAAGATGTACGATAGCCATCTACCTGTCTTTTGAAGTTTTAAATGAATTGGATGTCTAGTTGGTAGAGAAATAAGATGTTCATGAAGAGAAGGAAGGTGCCTGAGACGACCCGACTTTCTCACCACAGAAAATCGCATCATCTTGAAGAAAGAAAGGGATAGAGAAGAGAAAAGAAAGAGAAGAAAGAAGAAACAACACCAGAATCTCAACAGCGGAACGAATAAATTATATTAATAACATAAATATTACATAATTTACAACCATTATCAGAGTTACACAGGATTACACATCACATACTAGACAGTTATAAACACCTGTGTAGTTATACAACTCAATATAATACAAGGAAACTACTCAGAGAAACCAACACAGCGGAACACTAAATATAACTATAACGCAGAAGCCTCCTACTCCGTTTCTCATTCAGAATTCGGCAAAGCTAACCTGAATCCCTTGGCTACTCGTAAAAATTTGAGTACCCAAGAGTTTAAGAGAAACAGAAGATAAACTTCGGGTCAGACATGGGTCTGGTGTGAGTGACAGGTTAAGGTTGCTTAACTTGCAAAAAACCTTTTGAAAAGAAAGGTATCACATAAGACTTCCCACACATAAACACGGAAAAGTTTTCACCTTACTCTAACCGAAACATTTGATAGGAAATCCAGTGATATTATAATAGGTCTAGGGTTTTCAAGTACATATGAAATAGCCAAAATTGTTACATTCATTAAATTTCAGCTACTAGCCACAAAAGTGGGTAATACAATCAAAATCGACAGCACTTATTGGATTTTGGGTTCCATATAATGGCAGGGCTACCGTGGTACAGTTCGTCACAGTACGTGGCCTAGATCAACGTACCGAGGAGCCACCCTAACTCCCTTGCAACACAAGGCTGGAACCATCCCTTACTGGACAGTCTCGAACAAGACAACCCCGACAGTTGGAGCTTACAACCGTCCACACAGCCGAAATAAAAGGGACCTCTAGACGGGGAAAATCTCGTCCTAGTTGGGCATGACCCACTTAACATTGCTGCACCTCCCTTGTTTTAGCCATTCCCGGTTGCTGAGGCTTGAGGCTACGATTACCTTTATAGAACACATCACTTAGATTGCTCATCGTCCACCTGACGATGTTCCGAAAGCATTCAGTCCATACAAGTTCGTTTTGGGTTCGAACGAAACTGAAGGCATTATCTTGTTACACTCATTTTGGAATCACCCTCAGAGTTAACAACAATAACCCTTGCACTTTGAATCTTCATCTTCACTTGAGATTCACAACCTATCGTTAATTTGGATCGATGTGGTTTTCGGATATCCAAATATGAAAACCCGGTCTCATCGAAATCCAAAACGTGTCTTTTAAGGCCAAGTTGTTTTAAGGCTTAAACAATTCAATTATCTATATACACACAGATAGATAACTCAAAAATCACAGTAGATAATCACCATTATCATAATAATTAGATAATCCATACTATCATCAAAACAGATAATCCATGTTACCATCACAATGCAACCAAAGCAGTCATACCACACAGCATTATGTATCTCATTTCTGAGATCACAAAGCATTCATGGCAATCAATATCATCCATTCATCCATAAGCAAAGATTTACTTCATCATACTATAATTAACTTAAAATGAATTAAATTAATTACTTCCATCTCTAATTAACTTAAAGTGAATCGAATTAATTACTTCATCTTACAAATCTTGCTTACATAACCATTTAATCGATTACAAATCAATTAATTAATCATTCTAATTAATCACTTTAATTAATCACCCTTGATTAATTATTCTTAATTACATTCAAGTAATTATTCTTTAATAGATTTCACAAATTAATTATCCTTAACCAAAAACAGTAATTAACCTTTAATTACTTCAATTAATTAATTAACTACAATTAATTACATTAATTCTTAATTAATTACGTTAATTAATTACCTTTAATCACTAATCATTGATTAATTAATCTTAATCAATTAATCCTTAATTATGTCATTAATTATATAAATTAATGATCCATAATTATATTTAAATTAATTACTTAATTTAAATTAATGACTTTAAGTAATTAATCTTAATTAAACCACAATTATTAATTACTCCTGATAAATCACATTCAGTAATTAATTAACCTTAATTACTTCATTAAATAAATTAATTATTTCTTAATTAATTGTCCTTAATTAATCCCTTGATTAATTACAAAGTAATTTAATCCAAATTACTTCCATTCTTAAAAACATCTTCTATAAATTTACATTCAGTAATTACCATAAATTACTTTACTAAGTAATTACAATCCATTAATTACATTAAGTAATTATCATCAAATCATTCAGTTTTAAAATTAATTGAACTTAATTAATTAATTTAAACAATCACATTAAACTCAATTAGTTACATTAAGTAATTAATTCCTTAACTACTTCCATTAAGTGATTACACTTAAACTATTCACAATTGATTATCATTAAATTAATTAATTTAGTTAATTATTAAAAATTAACCACATTAATTAATTATTAATAATCTTAGTTAATAACCTTCATTAACCATTCTTTAATTACTTCCATTAAGTAATTAACTTAGATTAACCATTATTAATTACAAATTAATTTATCTTTAATTATCCATTAATTAATCTCAAATTATTTAATTAATTAAGTGTTAACTGTAACTTAATTAATCCTCAATTACTAGATTAAGTAACCTTGATTATAACTTAATTCTTAATTAAGAAACCTTTAATCATTAATTTAAAAATCTTAAACTATCTAATTAATGATCTTAATTACCAATTGATTAACCCTTAATCAATTATTTATTAATCCCTAATCATTAAATAATTATAATAATTAATTATTCCTTAATTACCTCATCAATTTGATTAAATCTTAATAAAATGTTAAGATAAAAACATTTCTTAATTATGATTAAATTGTTATTAACAAAACATTTGAAATCAAATATACCTTTGAATTTACTTTAAAATTTCATTTCAAATATGAAATTTAAAATGAATATAATTTAAACTTAAACAAAGTTTTAAGCAATTTAAAAATCTTTTTAAATTACATGGAAAACAAATACTTGTCTTATAAAAGAAATATATAAGAGTTTAAAACTAAATTCATTTTAAAATTCAATAATTTAAATTTACACTTTGTTTAAATCTTTCAAATTTAGAAACTTATTTTATTTAAAAACTAAAATTAATATTTAATCTTTGATTTCTAGATCTAAACTTTACTTTAAAACTTACTCATATTTTTAAAACTTTATTTTTTATTAATTTAAAACTACTTAACCATTTTTAAAGTAGTTAACAATTCAAGTTTAAATCTTTATTTTTTTTATTTAAAACTGAGATTTTAAATTTAAACTTGAATTCTAAAATTTCAAATTTGGATTTAAAACTAGGATTTAAACACTAGCTTTTATTTAAAAATTACAGTTTAAAAAAAATTAAACAAACTATATAGGTTTCAGATAAAACCTGTAACATCTGATAAACCCGAGACACCATATTTTTTTCTTCGAGTTGAAACCCACTTTACTTCGGGCAAACCTTCCAAACAGTTCGAGTCAGACCCATCAACTAACTCGAGTACAAAACTAAAATCAAGCAAACTTCATCAGAACAGGGCCGTGCACATGCACGTCGTACCCAGTCACCTCCGATCATCAGAGATGATCGTCCAACAACCAAAATAACTCCATCACCTCAACGCTATCATCAGATCGAACTCAATTTCTCGAAATCAAATTAGAGAGCTAAATCCCAAACCTGGAAATAATGGAACAACAAATACCCCAAACCTGGAAATGCTTCGCCGTTAATCCTCCGACCATCAGAAGTACAACAACTCCGGCCATGAACTAGTATACGTCTAAGGTTCCATCCTCCAAAAACTTGAATCACTCGATTCATTGTAGAAGACGTGGTCGATCGATCAACCTAACCCAGTTTAACTAGGGTTCTAAGAGAAATTTCACTGCCGCAACCTCTCTGATGAATTTTATCACCATCAACAATTTTTCTTAGCATATATTAACACTCCTCTACCATCTGGAAGAACCCTGTTCCCTCCAGTTACATAGATCACCAGGAAGACCAAACATTCCCATTTCTGTTCATATCTTAACTGTACCTTCACCCCAAACCTAAAAACTATAATTCTTGTCTTAAAAATCATATTTTCGATTATGTATTTAGTCCATGATACTGAATTTGTAAATCACAATGTTTGAGTATTACTAAATTTTAACATGCACAGAGTTGTTTTGGTTTACAGAGACAAACAGGACTATTTTCAACTTACTTAATTTTGTTTTTTAACTTAACCTATGTTAAACAAACAACATATGTTTGTGAATCAGAACCTATCATATCTAGATCAAGAGATAACGATTTTAGTATAAAAAAATTTTAAGCCTGGGAACAAAATAGAACACAATATACTTACAGTATGCACACAATCAATATTCACATCAAATTTTACCTATATACACATGAAATATTTATTTATATTCAACCATTCTAGCATGAAACCTAATTTATATTTTAAGATTTAAAAGTTACTCACCAATTTTGTTTGAAGATGTAGAACAGAGCTTCCCAGATTTTGAAAATGCTTTGACACTTTAAAACTGCAGTTGCCCATTTTGATACATTGAACTCCTTTAAACTGACATGCTTCTATAAAAGCTTGTGTGCTTAAAAACTGAAGTTTTCTTTGAAAATGTAGGTGCATTGATATGAAGATGCACACTTGGTTTGAAGATGTGCAGATTTGCATGCAACATCATATTTCTAGATTTACAAAAAAAATGATGCAGGCTTTTGAAGATGATTACTGACTTTTGATATGAGGGGTTTGTAAACTGATTTTTGTATTGAACATGATTTTCTGTATTTCTGGTTTGAAGAGTTGTTTCAGGGATTTGAAGAGTATTACAGATATACCTGATCACAGATTTTGAATCTGAAAATGATTTTCATGTTTTCAGATTTGTTTTGAGCTCAAGCCTTAAATTTTTTTAACCTTGATTAGAAAATGAGAAAAAACAATAAGAGTGAAAAATGTATGTTTATATAGGCAAATTTTCAGATTTTATAAAATAAAAGAAAATTAAAATTTAGAGAGGCCACTTGTACAAAATTTTAACATTTGTCAAGTTGGAATGGTTATCTTTTAACATTTGTTAAATGATGCTTAGGAGAACAACACTTGTCTTAATAAAGTAGTAAGTATTTAATTTAAATGCTTAATGAAAGATTAATACAAGATTAAGCTTAAATGAATTAGTTGATTTGTATTTATATATATATATATATATATATGTATGTATGTATAGATAATTTCAAAAGAAATAAACCAATTATACTTATGGATAAAAGCTTATGCATATATTTAGAAAGTCAAAACAATTAAAAATCTATACTTTGGATTTTAAAACTTTATATTCAAATTCAAATAAAATTCTAAAATATTGTTTTTAGAAATAACTTATTATCAAATTAAAATAATTATAAAGGAAATTATTTCTCCTTTATTAATAAATTACTTATTTTATTAAGTTATATTTAAAAAAAACAAAACAAACTTTTTTGTTAATTAATTTAAATTTGAAACTTAAGTCAAAATCATTTCAAATCTTTAAACATCTTTCTTAACAATTTAAAATCATATACTTATTTATTAAATAGTTTTGAAATCTTAATATTAAATTAAATCAAAATTTCCAAATTATTAATATATATATTAGAATTTAAATCATGATTCATTTATTAAATTCACACCAAGATTATATATTTAATAACTTCGAAATGCTTTATATTAAATAAAACAAATTCTCAAATTACTAAAAATATTAGAATTAGAAAATATGCTTTATTTATTAAATTTAAAACAAAGCTAATCTATTTACAGTATAAACTATATATTTATATTATAAATAGAAACCAATTTATTAGCTTTAAAAGATAAAATCTTCCAATTAAATATTTATTAAAGGAAAATTATTAAATCAATTCGAATTATTATTAACAAAATTATCAAATCAATTTAATTTTAAATACAGATTATTAAATTGATATTGTCAAAAATTCCGGGATGTCACAATCCTCCCCCCTTAAAAGAATTTCATCCCCAAAATTTAAAACAAAGGTAATTTAATAATCTCATTAAAGATTTTAATTTTAAAGCACAAGCATATATCAAACATATGCTAACAACCATAGCAACCAATTCATCCAATCAAACAAATTTAATTATCCAGACAAAATTCTGGATAGAATTTCCTCGAGTTTCCCCAAGTATAAATACTGGGATACTCGCTCTACAGAATCCAAACAATCAATATTACTAAGCTATAGAGCTCCTACTTAACTATATCTACAACACTAAATATGATATCAGACTACAGACGAGTCTGAATCAACAACCAAAACTCCCAAACTCCTGGTTCCAAAACCAGAGATAGATAAAAAAACGTACTCCCTCAGAGATACGTGAAACACATCGAATCCCAGTTATCCAAATTAGCAATTCAATTCTGTAGATCAATCACTTATTCTTACAAGAACACAGAGAAGATCCAAAACACTTCAGAGATAGCTTCCCAGCCTTACCCAATCTTATAGCTCCCTTTCGATTGGAGAAAACTTATCCAAAATCAAATATCCGACTTTGGAATCCAAATTCTTTCGTCTCTTATCCACAAAACTCTTCGAACGATCCTAAGCTGCCTACATCCTTACTGATCAGCTCAACTCTACGTTGATGCCTCTCGAAACAAACAGAACAAAAAACAATCCAACACAACGATCTCCTCAAGATCAACCAAGACCAAGATCAGCAACTCCACTCTTCAAACATCAGAATAACAAACTCACTTCTCCTGTCCGAAAAAGAAAAGCAGATGCACTCCCAAACTGCTTCCACTGCACAACTCTGATCCGAAGTAGATGAAAATGCTGAAGAAGAACACGAGCACAACCTAGATAACACATTCCAGAAATATGGTTCATCAGATCCATAGAAGAAAATCTCAGAAGTTTCTCCAAAACCCTAAGCTGCTACAACAACTCAATATCTAAGAATCATCCTTCTACTAAACTGCACCACCGGTACCATTTCTGAAATCCTAGAAGATAAGGAAACCCAATCTCCAGATGCGAACAAAACTCTGACTTCCTGAAGACATCCAGAAAAACTCTGATAACCCAAGAGAACACTTAGACAATCGCAAGTCACTTTTGCGATCAATCCAACCTAATATCCAAAGAAAAATATTCTCCCTTTATCAAACAGAACAGCTTACACTTATCTAACCAATTCATCGAAGAAACGGGTCCACTCTGCTACTTCTGAACTCTTCCTTCAGAAACTGCTAAGCCAGAAGACTTCCCTTCGACACACATAACACTCCGAGCTGCACTGCTGACACAGATGCCAAAGACTTACTAATCAAAGCTCTTCGAGAAACTCGGACTTCAAACCAAACAGAATCACTATGCTAAACACAGCCACATCACCGAGCAGACCTACTTCCTTAAACTTGTTCCGAAGAAAACATCTTCGGGAACCATCCATATTTACTGCATCTCATTATGCAGCTACTACTTCCAGAGGTATCAAGATACCATCACTCGCTTCTGGTCAACCGACAGATCCAAACTCTACTCATCCAAACTTCAAAAATAGACTTCGAACCTTAACAGGTTTCCTTCAGAGATCGATGAAATCTGTATACCATTGTAAAACTCACTCGAGACGGTATTGGGTCTACAGTCTCGACAGATACACTTCCAACCTCAAACATTCAAACTCCAACCAATGGCAGTAGTCGTGATACACACACTACTTCCCCATCTACCTTTATAACTTATATTGGAAATCCTCAACAGGTAACCCAATAGATAAGCAGAAAATAATAAATAAATAAATATATATATATATATATATATTAAAATTACAAATACGCTCACTCAAGGTAGACACCACTCCAGAGCCTAGGTATTCACTCAACCTAGCGCTCTGATACCAAATGAGACGACCCGACTTTCTCACTACCGAAAATCGCATCATCTTGAAGAAAGAAAGGGATAGAAAAGAGAAAAGAAAGAGAAGAAAGAAGAAACAATATCAGAATCTCAACAGCGGAACGAATAAATTATATTAATAACATAAATATTACATAGTATACAACCATTATCAGAGTTACACAGGATTACACATCACATACTAGACAGTTATAAACACCTGTCTAGTTATACAACTCAATACAATGAAAGGAAACTATTCAGAGAAACCAACACACTAAATATAACTATAACGCAGAAGCCTCCTGCTCCATTTCTCCTCCAGAATTCGCCAAAGCTAACCTGAATCCCTTGGCTACTCGTCGAAATTTGAGTACCCAAGAGTTTAAGAAAACAGTGATAAACTCCGGGGCAGACATGGGTCTGGTGTGAATAACAGGTTAAGGTTGCTTAACTTTAAAAAAACCTTTTGAAAAGAAAGCTATCACGTAAGACTTCCCACATATAAACATGGAAAAGGTTATACCTTACGCTAACCATAACATTAGATAGGAAATCCAGCGATATTATAATAGGTCTAGGGTTTTCAAGTAAATATGAAATAGCCGAAATTGTTACATTCATTAAATTCCAGCTACTAGCCACAAAAGTGGGTAATACAATCAAAACTGAGGGCACTTATTGGATTTTAGATTCCATACAACGGCAGGGCTACCAGGGTACCGTCTGTCACAGTACGTGGCCTAGATCAACGTACCGAGGAGCCACCCTAACTCCCCTGCAACACAAGGCCGGAACCATCCCTTACTGGACAGTCCCGAACAAGGCAACCCTGACAGTTGGAGCTCACAACCGTCCACACAGCTGAAATAAAAGGGACCTCTAGATAGGGAAAAATCTCGTCCTACTTGGGCATGACCCACTTAACCTTGCTGCACCTCCCCTGTTTTATCCATTCTCGGTTGATGAGGCTTGAGGCTACGATTACCTTTATAGAACACATCACTTAGAATGCTCATCATCCACCTAACGATGTTCTGAAAGCATTTCTTCCACAAAGTTCGTTCCGGGTTCGAACGAAACCGAAGGCATTATCTCGTTACACTCATTTTGGAATCACCCTCAGGTTAACGACGATAACCCTTGCACTCCGAATCTTCATCTTCACTTGAGATTCACGACCTATCGTTAATTTGGATCGATGTGGTTTTCGGATATCCAAATATGGAAATCCGATCCCGGTCTCATCGAAATCCAAAACATGCCTTTTGAGGCCAAGTTGTTTTAAAGTTTAAACAATTCAATTATCTATATACACACGATAGATAACTCACAAATCACAATAGATAATCAACATTATCATAATAATTAGATAATCCATCCTATCATCAAAATAGATAATCCATGTTATCATCACAATGCAACCAAAGCATTCATACCGCACATCATTACTTATCTCATTTCTGAGATCACAAAGCATTCATGGCAATCAATATCATCTATTCATACATAAGCAAAGATTTACTTCATCATACTATAATTAACTTAAAATGAATTAAATTAATTACTTCCATCTCTAATTAATTAAAGTGAATTAAATTAATTACTTCATCTTACAAATCTTGCTTACATAACCATTTAATCGATTACAAATCAATTAATTAATCATTCTAATTAATCACCTTAATTAATCACCCTTGATTAATTATTCTTAATTACATTCAACTAATTATTCTTTAATAGATTTCACAAATTAATTATCCTTAACCAAAAACAGTAATTAACCTTTAATTACTTTAATTAATTAATTAACGATAATTAATTACATTAATTCTTAATTAATTATATTAATTAATTACCTTTAATCACTAATCATTGATTAATTAATCTTAATTAATTAATCCTTAATTACATCGTTAAATATATAAATTAATGATCCATAATTATATTTAAATTAATTACTTAATTTAAATTAATGACTTTAAGTAATTAATCTTAATTAAACCATAATTATTAATTACTCCTGATAAATCACATTCAGTAATTAATTAACCTTAATTACTTCATTAAATAAATTAATTATTTCTTAATTAATTATCCTTAATTAATCCCTTGATTAATTACAAAGTAATTTAATCCAAATTACTTCCATTCTTAAAAACATCTTCTATTAATTTACATTCAGTAATTACCATAAATTACTTTACTAAGTAATTACAATCCATTAATTACATTAAGTTATTATCATCAAATCATTCAGTTTTAAAATTAATTAAACTTAATTAATTAATTTAAACAATCACATTAAACTCAATTAATTACATTAAGTAATTAATTTCTAAACTACTTCCATTAAGTGATTACACTTAAACTATTCATAATTGATTATCATTAAATTAATTAATTTAATTAATTATTAAAAATTAACCACATTAATTAATTAATTATTAATAATCCTAGTTAATAACCTTCATTAACCATTCTTTAATTACTTCCATTAAATAATTAACTTAGATTTTAACCATTATTAATTATAAATTAATTTATCTTTAATTATCCATTAATTAATCTCAAATTATCTAATTAATTAAGTGTTAACTGTAACTTAATTAATCCTTAATTACTAGATTAATTAACCTTGATTATAACTTAATTTCTTAATTAAGAAATATTTAATCATTAATTTAAAAATCTTAAATTATCTAATTAATGATGTTAATTACTAATTGATTAACCCTTAATCAATTATTTATTAATCCCTAATCATTAAATAATTATAATAATTTACTATTCCTTAATTACCTCATTAATTTAATTAAATCTTAATTAAATTTTAAGATAAAAACATTTCTTAATTATGACTAAATTATTATTAACAAAACATTTGAAATCAAATGTACCTTTGAATTTACTTTAAAATTTCATTTCAAATATGAAATTTAAAATGAATATAATTTAAACTTAAACAAAGTTTTAAGCAATTTAAAAATCTTTTTAAATTACATGGCAAACAAATACTTGTCTTATAAAAGAAATCCATAAGAGTTTAAAACTAAATTCATTTTAAATTTCAATAATTTAAATTTACACTTTGTTTAAATCTTTCAAATTTAAATACTTCTTTTATTTCAAAAACTGAAATTCATATTTAATCTTTGATTTCCAGATCTAAACTTTACTTTAAAACTTACTCATATTTTTAAACTTCATTTTTTATTAATTTAAAACTACTAACCGTTTTTAAAGTAGTTAACAATTCAAGTTTAAATCTTTATTTTTTTTATTTAAAACTGAGATTTTAAATTTAAACTTGAATTCTAAAATTTCAAATTTGGATCTAAAACTAGGTTTTAAACACTAGCTTTCATTTAAAAACTGCAGTTTAAAAAAAATTGAACAAAAATTACAGGTTTTAGATAAAACCTGTAACATCTGGTAAACCCGAGGCACCATTTTTTTTCTTCGAGTTGAAACCCACTTTACTTCGGGAAAACCTTCCAAACACTTCGAGTCAGACCCATCAACTAACTCAAGTACAAAACTAAAATCAAGCAAACTTCATCAGAACAGGGCCGTGCACATGCACGTCGCACCCAGTCACCTCCAATCATCAGAGATGATCGTCCCACATCCAAAAACACTCCATCACCTCAACGCTATCATCAGATCGAACCCAATTTCTCAAAATCAAATTCGAGAGCTAAATCCCAAACCTGGAAATACTGGAACAACAAATACCCCAAACTTGGAAATGCTTCGCCGTTAATCCTCTGACCATCAGAAGTACAACAACTCGGCCATGAACTAGTATACGTCCAAGCTTCCATCTCCCAAAAACTTGAATCACTCGATTCATTGTAGAAGACGTGGTTGATCGATCAACCTAACCCAGTTTAACTAGGGTTCCAAGAGTAATTCCACTGCCGCAACCTCTCTGATGAATTTTATCACCATCAATAATTTTTCTTAGCATCTACTAACACTCCTCTACCATTTGGAAGAACCATGTTCCCTCCAGTTACATAGATCACCAGGAAGACCAAACATTCCCATTTTTGTTCATATCTTAACTTTACCTTCACCCCAAACCTAAAAACTATAATTCTTATTTTAAAGATCATATTTTTGATTGTGTATTCTGTCCATGATACTTAATTTTAAATCATAATGTTTGAGTATTACTAAAATTAACATGCACATAGTTGTTTTGGCTTACAGAGACAAACAGGCTTATTTTGAAGTTACTTAATTTTTTTAAAAAAACTTAACCTATGTTAAACAAACAACATATGTTTGCGAATCAGATCCTATCATATCTAGATCAAGAGGTAAGGATTTTAATTATAAAAAAATTAAGCCTGAGAACAAAACAGAACACAATATACTTACAGTATGCACACAATCAATATTCACATCAAATTTTACCTATATACACATGAGATATTTATTTATATTCAACCATTCTAGCATGCAACCTAATTTATATTTTAAGATTTAAAAGTTACTTATCAATTTTGTTTGAAGATGCAGAATAGAGCTTTCCAGATTTTGAAAAAGCTTTGACACTTTAAAACTACAGTTGCCCCTTTTGATACTTTGAACTCCTCTAAAATGATGTGCTTCTATAAAAGCTTGTGTGCTTAAAAAATGAAGTTTGCTTTGAAAATGCAGGTGTGTTGATTTGAAGATGTAGACTTGGTTTGAAGATGTGCAGATTTGCATGCAACATCAAATTTCCAGATTTACAAAAAAAATGATGTAGGCTTTTGAAGATGATTACTGACTTTTGATATGAGGGGTTTGTAAACTGATTTTTGTATTGAACATGATTTTATGGATTTTTGGTTTGAAGAGTTGTTTCAGGGATTTGAAGAGTATTACTGATTTACTTGGTCACAGATTTTGAATCTGAAAATGATTTTCATGTTTTCATATTTGTTTTGAGCTCAGGCCTTAAATTTTATCAACTTTGATTAGAAAATGAGAAAAAACAATAAGAGTGAAAAATGTATGTTTATATAGGCAAATTTTCAGATTTTATAAAATAAAAGAAAATTAAAATTTAGAGAGGCCACTTGTACAAAAATTTAACATCTGTCAAATTGGAATGGTTTTCTTTTAACATTTGTTAAATGTTGCTTTGGAGAACAACACTTGTCTTAATAAAGTAGTTAGTATTTAATTTAAATGCTTAATGAAAGATTAATGCAAGATTAAGCTTAAATGAATTAGTTGATTTGTATTTATATATATATATATATATATATGTATAGATAATTTCAAAAGAAATAAACCAATTATACTTATGAATAAAAGATTGTGCATATATTTAGAAATTCAAAACAATTAAAAATCTATACTTTGGATTTTAAAACTTTATATTCAAATTCAAATCAAATTCTAAAATCTAATATTTAAAAATTTAAGTTATATACAAATTAAACTTGAAATAACAAATGCTATTTTTATTCAAAATCTAATTGTAAAACAATACATTATTAATATTGTTTTTAGAAATAACTTATTATCAAATTAAAATAATTATAAAGGAAATTATTTCTCCTTTATTAATAAATTACTTATTTTATTAAGTTATATTTAAAAAAAACAAAACAATCTTTTTTGTTAATTAATTTAAATTTGAAACTTAAGTCAAAATCATTTCAAATCTTTAAACATCTTTCTTAACAATTTAAAATCATATACTTATTTATTAAATAGTTTTGAAAACTTAATATTAAATTAAATCAAAATTTCCAAATTATTAATATATATATTAGAATTTATATCATGATTCATTTATTAAATTCAAACCAAGATTATTTATTTAATAACTTTGAAATGCTTTATATTAAATAAAACAAATTCTCAAATTACTAAAAACATTAGAATTAGGAAATATGCTTTATTTATTAAATTTAAAACAAAGCTAATCTATTTACAGTATAAACTATATATTTATATTATAAATAGAAACCAATTTATTTTCTTTAAAAGATAAAATCTTCCAATTAAATATTTATTAAAGGAAAATTATTAAATCAATTTGAATTAATATTAACAAAATTATCAAATCAACTTAATTTTAAATATAGATTATTAAATTGATATTGTCAAAAATTCCGGGATGTCACAATCCTCCCCCCTTAAAAGAATTTCGTCCCCGAAATTTAAAACAAAGGTAATTTAATAATCTCATTGAAGATTTTAATTTTAAAACACAAGCATATATCAAACATATGCTAACAACCATAGCAACTAATTCATCCAATCAAAAAAATTTAATTATCCAGATAGAATTTCCTCGAGTTTCCCCAAGTATAAATACTGGGATACTCGCTCTACAGAATCCAAACAATCAATATTACTAAGCTATAGAGCTCCTACTCAACTATATTTACAACACTAAACAGGATATCAGACTACCGACGAGTCTAACTCAACAACCAAAACTTTCGAACTGCTGGTTCCAAAATGAGAGATAGATAAAACACGTACTCCCTCAGAGATACGTGAAACTCATCGAATCCCAGTTATCTAAACTAGCAATTCAATTCTGTAGATCAATCACTTACTCTTACAAGAACACAGAAAGATCCAAAACACTTCAGAGCTAGCTTCCCAGCCTTACCCAATCTTATAGCTCCCTTTCGATCGGGGAAAATTTATCCAAAATCAAATCTCCGACTCCGGAATCCAAATTCTTTCGTCTCTTATCCACAAAACTCTTTGGACAATCCTGGGCTGCCTACATCCTTACTGAGAACGCTGATGCCTCTCGAAACAAACAGAACCAAAAACAATCCAACACAACGATCTCCTCAAGATCAACCAAGACCAAGATTACCAATTCCACTCTTCAAACATCAGAAGAACAAACTCACTTCTCCTGTCCGAAAAAGAAAAGCAGATGCACTCCCAAACTGCTTCCGCTTCACAACTCTGATCCGAAGTAGATGAAAATGCTGAAGAAGAACCAGAGCACTAACTAGACAGCACATTCCAGAAATATGGTTCATTTGATCCGTAAAAGAAAATCTCAGAAGTTTCTCCAAAACCCTGAGCTGCTACACCAACTCAATCTCTAAGAATCATCCTTCTACTAAACTGCACCACCTGTACCATTTATGAAATCCGAGACGATAAGGAAACTCAATCACCAGATGCGAACAAAACTCTGACTTCCTGAAGACATCCAAAAAAACTCTGATAACCCAAGAGAACACTCAGACAATCGCAAGTCACTTTTGCGATCAATTCAACCTAATATCCAAAGAA
The DNA here is from genome assembly GCA_030765085.1 of Allium cepa. Taxonomy (NCBI): domain Eukaryota; kingdom Viridiplantae; phylum Streptophyta; class Magnoliopsida; order Asparagales; family Amaryllidaceae; genus Allium; species Allium cepa. Next base: position 274,860,959 of record CM060946.1, read on the forward strand.
AACTGTTCTCCTTTTATCAAACAGAACAACTTACACTTATCTAACCAATCCATCGAAGAAACGGGTCCACTCTGCTGCTTCTGAACTCTTCCTTCAGAAACTGCTAAGCCAGAATACTTCCTGCCGACACACATAACACTCCGAACTGCACTGCTGACACAGATGCTAAAGAATTCCTAATCATAGCTCTTCGAGAAACTCGGACTTCAAACCAAACAGAATCACTATTTTGAACACAGCCACATCACCGATATAGACCTACTTCCTTAAACTTGTTCCAAAGAAAACATCTTCGCGAACCATCCATATTTACTGCATCTCATTATGCAGCTACTACTTCCAGAGGTATCAAGATACCATCACTCGCTTCTGCTCAACCGATAGATCCAAACTCTACTCATCCAAACTTCAAAAATAGACTCCGAACCTTAACAGGTTTCCTTCAGAGATCGATGAAATCCGTACACCATTGCATAACTCACTCGAGACGGTATTGGGTCTACAGTCTCGACAGATACACTTCCAACCTCGAACATTCAAACCCCAACAAATGGTAGTGGTCATGATACACACACCACTACCCCATCTACCTTTATAACATATATTGGAAAACCTGAACAGGTAACACAATAGATAAGTAGAAAATAATAAAAATATATATGTATGTATATATATATATATATTAAAATTACAAATACGCTCTCTCAAGATAGTCACCACTCCAGAGCCTAGGTATTCACTCAACCAAGCGCTCTGATACCAAATGAGACGACCCGACTTTATCACCACAGAAAATCGCATCATCTTGAAGAAAGAAAGGGATAGAAAAGAGAAAAGAAAGAGAACCCCGACACAGTACATGGCCTAGATCAACATACCGAGGAGCCACCCTAACTCCCCTACAACACAAGGCCGGAACCATCCCTTACTGGATAGTCCCGAACAAGACAACCCCGACAGTTGGAGCTCACAATCGTCCACACAGCCGAAATAAAAGGGACCTCTAGACAGGGGAAAATCTCGTCCTACTTAGGCATGACCCACTTAACCTTGCTGCACCTCCCCTGTTTTAGCCATTCCCGGTTGATGAGGCTTGAGGCTTCAATTACCTTTATAGAACACACCACTTAGAATGCTCATCATCCACCTGACGAGGTTCTGAAAAGATTCAGTCCATACAAATTCGTTCCGGGTTTGAACGAAACCGAAGGCATTATCTCGTTACACTCATTTTGGAATCACCCTTAGAGTTAACGAAGATAACCCTTGCACTCTGAATCTTCATCTTCACTTAAGATTCACGACCTATCGTTAATTTGAATCGATGTGGTTTTCGAATATCCAAATATGGAAATCCGATCCCGGCCTCATCGAAATTCAAAACGTGTCTTTTAAGGCCAAGTTGTTTTAAAGTTTAAACAAATTAATTATCTATATACACACAGATAGATAACTCACAAATCACAATAGATAATCAACATTATCATAATAATCAGATAATCCATACCATCATCAAAATAGATAATCCATGTTATCATCACAATGCAACCAAAGCATTCATACCACACAGCATTACTTATCTCATTTCTGAGATCACAAAGCATTCATGGCAATCAATATCATCTATTCATACATAAGGAAAGATTTACTTCATCATACTATAATTAACTTAAAATGAATTAAATTAATTACTTCCATCTCTAATTAATTTAGAGTGGATTAAATTAATTACTTCATCTTACAAATCTTACTTACATAACCTTTTAATCGACTACAAATCAATTAATTATTCATTCTAATTAATTACCTTAATTAGTCACCCTTGATTAATTATTCTTAATTACATTCAAGTAATTATTCTTTAATAGATTTCACAAATTAATTATCCTTAACCAAAAACAGTAATTAACCTTTAATTACTTCAATTAATTAATTAACTATAATTAATTACATTAATTCTTAACTAATTACATTAATTCTTAATTAATTACATTAATTAATTACCTTTAATCACTAATCATTGATTAATTAATCGTAATTAATTAATCCTTAATTACAACATCAATTATATAAATTAATGATCCATAATTATATTTAAATTAATTACTTAATTTAAATTAATGACTTTGAGTAATTAGTCTTAGTTAAACCACAATTATTAATTACTCTTGATAAATCACATTCAGCAATTAATTAACCTTAATTACTTCATTAAATGAATTAATTACTTCTTAATTAATTATCCTTAATTAATCCCTTCATTAATTACAAAGTAATTTAATCCAAATTACTTCCATTCTTAAAAACATCTTCTATTAATTTTCATTCAGTAATTACCATAAATTACTTTACTAAGTAATTACAATCTATTAATTACATTAAGTAATTATCATCAAATCGTTCAGTTTTAAAATTAATTAAACTTAATTAATTAATTTAAACAATCACATTAAACTCAATTAATTACATTAAGTAATTAATTCCTTAATTACTTCCATTAAGTGATTACACTTAAACTATTCACAATTGGTTATCATTTAATTAATTGATTTAATTAATTATTAAAAATTAACCACAATAATTAATTATTAATAATCCTAGTTAATGACCTTCATTAATCATTCTTTAATTACTTCAATTAAGTAATTAACTTAGATTAACCATTATTAATTACAAATTAATTTATCTTTACTTATCCATTAATTAATCTCAAATTATTTAATTAATTAAGTGTTAACTGTAACTTAATTAATCCTCAATTACTAGATTAATTAACCTTAATTATAACTTAATTGCTTAATTAAGAAAATTTAATCATTAATTTAAAAATCTTAAATTATCAAATTAATGATGTTAATTACCAATTGATTAACCCTTAATCAATTATTTATTAATCCCTAATCATTAAATAATTATAATAATTAATTATTCCTTAATTACCTCATTAATTTACTTAAATCTTAATTAAATTTTAAGATAAAAACATTTCTTAATTATGACTAAATTATTATTAACAAAACATTTGAAATCAAATGTACCTTTGAATTTACTTTAAAATTTCATTTCAAATATGAAATTTAAAATGAATATAATTTAAACTTAAACAAAGTTTTAAGCAATTTAAAAATCTTTTTAAATTACCTGGCAAACAAATACTTGTCTTATAAAAGAAATTCATAAGTGTTTAAAAATAAATTCATTTTAAAATTCAATAATTTAAAATTACACTTTTTTTAAATCCTTTAAATTTAAAAACTTCTTTTATTTCAAAACTGAAATTCATATTTAATCTTTGATTTCCAAATCTAAACTTTACTTTAAAACTTACTCATATTTTTAGAACTTCATTTTTTATCAATTTAAAACTACTCAACCATTTTTAAAGTAGTTAACAATTCAAGTTTAAATCTTTATTTTTTTTTTATTTAAAACTGAGATTTTAAATTTAAACTTGAATTCTAAAATTTCAAATTTGGATTTAAAACTAGGTTTTAAACACTAGCTTTCATTTAAAAACTGCAGTTTAAAAAAAATTAAACAAACATTACAGGTTTCAGATAAAACGTGTAACATCTGATAAACCGGAGACACCATTTTTTTTCTTCGAGTTGAAACCCGCTTTACTTCGGGCAAACCTTCCAAACACTTCGAGTCAGACCCATCAACTAACTCGAGTACAAAACTAAAATCAAGCAAACTTCATCAGAACAGGGTCGTGCACATGCACGTCGCACCCAGTCATCTCCGATCATCAGAGATGATCGTCCCACATCCAAAAACACTCCATCACCTCAACGCTATCATCAGATCGAACTCAATTTCTCGAAATCAAATTCGAGAGCTAAATCCCAAACCTGGAAATACTGGAACAACAAATACCCCAAACTTGGAAATGCTTCGTCGTTAATCCTCCGACCATCAGAAGTACAACAACTCCGGCCATGACTAGTATACGTCCAAGCTTCCATCTCCCAAAAACTCGAATCACTCGATTCATTGTAGAAGACGTGGTTGATCGATCTACCTAACCCAGTTTAACTTGGGTTCCAAGAGAAATTTCACTGCCACAACCTCTCTGATGAATTTTATAACCATCAACAATTTTTCTTAGCATCTACTAACACTCCTCTACCATTTGGAAGAACCCTGTTCCCTCCAGTTACATAGATCACCAGGAAGACCAAATATTCCCATTTTTGTTCATATCTTAACTGTACCTTCACCCCAAACCTAAAAACTATAATTCTTGTTTTAAAAATCATATTTTTGATTATGTATTCAGTCATTGATACTGAATTTGTAAATCACAATGTTTGAGTATTACTAAATTTTAACATGCACAGAGTTGTTTTGGCTTACAGACACAAACAGGCTTATTTTTAACTTAATTTTTTTTAAAACTTAACCTATGTTAAACAAATAACATATGTTTGTGAATCAGATCCTATCATATCTAGATCAAGAGGTAAGGATTTTAATAAAAAAATTAAGCCTGGGAACAAAACAGAACACAATATACTTACAGTATGCACACAATCAATATTCACATCAAATTTTACCTATATACACATGAAATATTTATTTATATTCAACCATTCTAGCATGCAACCTAATTTATATTCTAAGATTTAAAAGTTACTCACCAATTTTGTTTGAAGATGCAGAACAGAGCTTCCCAGATTTTGAAAAAGCTTTGACACTTTAAAACTGCAGTTGCCCCTTTTGATACTTTGAACTCCTTTAAACTGACATGCTTCTATAAAAGCTTGTGTGCTTAAAAAATGAAGTTTGCTTTGAAAATGCAGGTGCATTGATTTGAAGATGCAGACTTGGTTTGTAGATGTTCAGATTTGTATGCAACATCAAATTAGCAGATTTACAAAAAAAATGATGCAGGCTTTTGAAGATTATTACTGACTTTTGATATGAGGGGTTTGTAAACTGATTTTTGTATTGAACACGATTTTCTGGATTTTTGGTTTGAAGAGTTGTTTCAGGGATTTGAAGAGTATTATAGATTTACTTGATCACAGATTTTGAATCTGAAAATGATTTTCATGTTTTCAGATTTGTTTTGAGCTCAAGCCTTAAATTTTCTTAACTTTGATTAGAAAATGAGAAAAAGCAATAAGAGTGAAAAATGTATGTTAACCGGCAAATATTCAGATTTTATAAAATAAAAGAAAATTAAAATTTAGAGAGGCCACTTGTACAAAATTTTAACATTTGTCAAATTGGAATGGTTATCTTTTAACATTTGTTAAATGATGCTTAGGAGAACAATACTTGTCTTAATAAAGTAGTTAGTATTTAATTTAAATGCTTATAGAAAGATTAATACAAGATTAAGCTTAAATGAATTAGTTGATTTGTATTTATATATATGTATAGATAATTTCATAAGAAATAAATCAATTATGCTTAAGAATAAAAGCTTATGCATATATTTGGAAATTCAAAACAATTAAAAATCTATACTTTGGATTTTAAAACTTTATATTCAAATTCACATCAAATTCTAAAATCTAATACTTAAAATTTAAGTTATATATATATAAATTAAATTTGAAATAACAAATGCTATTTTTTTATTCAAAATCTAATTGTAAAACAATACATTATTAATATTGTTTTTAGAAATAACTTATTATCAACTTAAAATAATTATAAAGGAAATTATTTCTCCTTTATTAATAAATTACTTATTTTATTAAGCTATATTTTCAAAAAACAAAACAAACTTTTTTGTTAATTAATTTAAATTTAAAACTTAAGCCAAAATCATTTTAAATCTTTAAACATCTTTCTTAACAATTTAAAATCATATACTTATTTATTAAATAGTTTTGAAAACTTAATATTAAATTAAATCAAAATTTCTAAATTATTAATATATATATTAGAATTTAAATCATGATTCATTTATTAAATTCAAACCAAGATTATTTATTTAATAACTTTGAAATGCTTTATATTAAATAAAACAAATTCTCAAATTACTAAAAATATTAGAATTAGAAAATATGCTTTATTTATTAAATTTAAAACAAAGCTAATCTATTTACAGTATAAACTATATATTTATATTATAAATAGAAACCAATTTATTAGCTTTAAAGGATAAAATCTTCCAAATAAATATTAATTAAAGGAAAATTATTAAATCATTATAAATTATTATTAACAAAATTATCAAATAAATTTAATTTTAAATACAGATTATTAAATTGATATTGTCAAAAATTTCGGGATGTCACAGTGCCATGGATAAAAGCATAGATGTTAGGGTGTAGCTGAGTAGGAGCAACTCCCATATACCTCATCATCTCACGAACAAAATTGTTGATCGGTGGCAAGCATCCGACCCAGCACATGGATTTATTGTATGCGGTATATCCAACTGGGGGGGCACGTGAGGTTTATCTTTCCTTGACGGAATCAAAACATCTTCAAAAGGAATCCCATGGATAAAACATAAATGACGAAGAGCGGCTTCGTCAATTATGGAAGCTTGTGAGTCAGCCGAATTTATCAAAATGATCGTATCCTCTACAACATTGGGAGCTGGGTCAATTACTTCCATAGAAAGGACCGAGATGTCGGAGAAGAGATTTGCTTATGGGTCAGATCCCCCTGCTTGATCTATCAATGGACTCAGTGCAGGCTTGTCGTACAAGGTAGCGGAACTTGATCTCATAACTGATTTAGAAGACATTGTGTTTGAATGCTTCGTATAACTTGGGATCTGTGTCGGCTATATTCAGTAGATAATCAATAATAGAAATAATAACCTGGCCCTATGTGTTGTGTGTGAACTAGGTGTAGTGCATTATGAAATGAACGTAAGCATTTTGAAATCAGAAAAGCAAAAGTAAAACGTCGTAGCTTAGAGGTTTCATCCAGAGAGACCATCATCACTGACCTTTTCAAACGATGTAAAAGGTAATCATCGATAAGAGCGCTAGGATCGGTTATCGACATATTGAGTTATGAAGTTTGTTATCCAAGTTTATTAGCCAAATCCTTATTTAGTTCATATAGAGAAGTTTGGAAATTTGTCCATCTAAGATTAAGTTCGACAGCCCGAGTGTGCATATCACATTGTCCGTAATCATCTTGTATTTAGTCAAGAAAGTATGGAGTTAAGTATTCAAAGGACTTAGGTTAGATTAGTCTTTACCGTCAACACCGATCCTTATGCTCTGTACCAACCCCAACAATTTTACACCGATCCCTCATCAGTACGACTACATACTGACCCCTTTTACACAAATATGTCATACTGATCCCTTCCTTTACATCTTGCTCACCGACCCATCATCCAACCACTTCATACTAAACTTTCATCACTTCACTCAAACCCATACCAAACCCTCTCCAATCGAATCAGAGCTCAGCCATCTTCTACATCATCTCGTCCGAACCCCTTTTCTCCACCTTCTTCCTTCTCTTTCTCCTATTCCTTCATCTTCTCCTCCTCTTTTATGTATCTTAATGAAACCCATCAACCTACATACCTAAAAGGCACTCAAACTTATCCAAGCTCGATGCTTATGACCCAACAACACAAGTAAAGGAAGAATTTAACCTATATGTATGTATCGAGTTAACTTAGAGGATGAACATTCGGGCTTTGGAATCGAAGGTTAATGAGGAGCAACTGTGAGGGGATAGATCGAATTCGTGTTTGAGTTTAAAACTTTAAATCGAAGGAAATATGTTTGTAAGAAAGAGAGGTTTTGTAATGATAAGCGTTTGGTAGAAAGGAAGCTTGAAAATGCAAAGGAAAAGTAAAATTTGGAGAAGTAAAAGTAAAAAAAAGGAAGTGAAGGGAATGTAAATTTAAATATGACCAAGGGTATAAGTAGGAACTAGTTACTATGTGTTGACTAAGTTTAGAGCAAATAGGGATCGGCATTGGGATTTGCCGACCCCTATTAGCATGTATCTATCAAGGGATCGGCATGTCAGATGTCGATCCCTCCACAAGAAACTTTAAAAAAAGGAAAAAGAAAAATGGAAGGGGAGAAATGATGGACAACTAAATAATGTTAGACGATTATTAGCATGAAGCTTCGATTGCAAACACTAGCATACAAAACACTATGAAAGTTGGAAATGACATGCGAGTGTTTGAACACATCCAGGAACCAACAACAGAAACGTGTATGTGAATATGCTCGAAAACCATTCGAAAATTCTACCTTTCGAAATCAACCAAAATTGCGGTCAAGCCTGAAACAGCCAAGTCCGAGATCGAATTAGACAGGAAGAACTTATAAGCCCTAAATGATCGAATTTGTATATGCTAACGGAATACGACTTTAGACTTGTATTTTTGAAGGAAGATAAAGGAACAAAAATCAATCAGGAAGTTAGATGGACTTCCTTACGGCAACTCAGATTTTTTTCAATACAAAGCACATCATGTTACTCACAAGACGTGCTTTGGGGGGGAGTATTACCTGGTACCCAGACCCGACTATGTTGGAGTGGTCTCGTAAGATGGATTCAAATGTTGATAAGAAGGATGATTGCGAGGCAAGGGCTATAATACCTAGAAATAGTGCCCGGACGATTATGTAAAGCTCGGATGGAACAGAGTTGATATACAGACGGCACGGGATATTAAAAAGATTGAAATTAACTTGAATGAAGCAGGGATCGACATGGTGAGTTGGATTGGCATAGGAAACAATGGAGTCGGTATATTGGAAAGGTCTGCATGATAATACGGGTCGGCATAATATGTTTAGAAGGATAGGTCAGCATAATATGGATCGGGTCGGTGTAATATGTTCATAATTATGGTGTCGGCATAGTCCAAGAAGGATGGGTTGTCATGGTAGAAGGAAGCATCTCGGATCGGTATTACCTTGACCAGATTGGGCCTATAACTGAAACATGATGAGCACCAGAGATTCACAAGTCCAAGTGCTATAATATTTGGAGCAACATCAATGTAGACTATAAGAAAGCCACCATAGGAGTCAATAGTCCAAACTCAATCCATGGAGGGGTCGGTACCGACCCTACTCATGGAGAGTTGGGCTTAGCCCTCCCTATGGTGGGTCCAAATTATTGAGGGGGTCCAGCTGCCAAAGTTTCAATCAGACTGGAGGCTGCCTTCATTAATAAATACTGGGGCATAGGGCCATTTTGCGGAACTTCTCTCTTGGGGGCTCACAAGTGAAACTCTGCCATTTTTGTAACCAGATTTATTCAACCTTGTTCTCAAGCTATTTCTTACTGATTGTAATTGTAGTCAAGTGAGTTATGAAGCAAAAAAGAAAGTATTCAGAGTGGATGTGAGTAATCAGCGCCGAACCACTATAAACCTTGTGGCTTTTTCTTTCTGCTATATTTTCCTTAATATCAAGTGTTATTCCTCCGTTTTTATTTAATTTCTTCATTTATTTCACTACTTAAACCTATTCTCGGTTGTTTGTGACAAATTTGGTTGCAAACAATTTTGATTTCTATTCTTCGAATTATTTGTTATTTGATTTTATTGTGTGTTAATTTTGTGTGCTCATTGCATTTAAAAAAAAAAATTTGTGCTGTGTGTTTTTTATATGATTTTTGTTTGCATTTGTTTGTATGCTTGTTGCTTTTCTAGTTGCTTTTGCATTTCTCTCTCTATATGTATATATGTATGTATGTATGTATGTATACAATACATCCAAAATTTCATTTCAAAAAAAATATTTCATTTCGTTTACATTTTATTTTACATTTACAAATTTTTACATTTGCATACATTTTTTTTCTTTTTTCATTTGTGTAACATCCGCCTTCTGAGGCCCAAAACTAACCACTATTGATGCTACAGTGATCCGTAGTTGTTATTTCTTGGCGATTGAATGTGGCATGGCTAATATTGATACACATGAACACGAGAGTATGAAAAATTTTAGACTTCAACAAACCTGAATTTCTCATTTGTTATGAACAATATTCAGAGTTAATGACATAATCCCAGATGTTAAACACATTCAGATCATATATACATGTACCAAATACGATAAGAGCAACATATGAAGATGTCCCTTTATGATGATAGGAGATCTAATAATATGAAATTTACAGTTCTTAGCACATCACAGCGGATTCTATATAGTGAACACTGCCTTCTACACGTCTCTGAAAGCTTATTCATCCAAAAACATGAAAGTCTCCCACTCTCAGACTACTAAATTAATTTTGAGTACCTAAGAGTTTGTAGAGAAACACAAACTTTGAGTCAGACAATAAGTATGGTATGAATAATCCCCTATCCTCTTATCATAAATAGATATCTAGTGAGACCACGCCGCTTAGCGAAATGGGTTTTCCCCTCACTAGTATCCAAAACAAAACGTGCAAATCATTTACTACGCCCGTGCTCCTAAAATGATTAGTCTTAACATAATATGAAATAAAGCCAAAAACCATGTAACAGCTCGCCTTTTCGCACGCTTCAAATCGACACACGTGCCAATTCAAACCATACGGTAGGGCGGATTTGTTATGGGGTAAATAAGAAAAACGAGAAAGAAATAAAACAAAACAGAATCTCACAGCGGAAGGATAAAATATAATAATCAAATATACAGTTGATGAAGCTGTTTACAAATATTTGATTTTACTTATACAATATATATCAGAGTTGCACATACCAACGAATGAAATCGATGCAGCGGAATACATTGTGTAGTGGAATGGATAATATAATAATAATAATGAAATCTTCGTCTTCGTCCTCCAGAAATAAAGTCTTCGATCCTGAAATGTTCGGACTGACCCGAGCGAATTGAAGAGACAAAACACTCGAGTCATACTAAAATATCTTATGTGAGTTAAATTAACAGAAATAAATATGAGTGCAGTAACTCAAGAGATGCTTGGGATTTACATCTCTTAAGGATCCGTTAAACTATTTACGATGTAGTATATTCCGATATTATAATAATTGTAAAATAAACTTACTTTAAAGTAGCGCTAAGGCTTTACATTTTCCACCTTAACAAGTAATAGTGCCAATAGTCTATACAGTGCCTGCATATCTCCTGATCGAGAGACTACGAGAAGACACTCCATAGGTACGACACAAATAGAAACTCATTGTAAAGGCTCGGTATGGTGGATGACACGGCACAACTAGGCAATGCCAGGGTAGAAATACCAATTACGCTTCCGCGTCGGTGGTAACGCGTAGCACGCAGCTACCGCCCACCTCGAACCATACCCCCAAACAAAAAAATCAAAAGTGGCCACCGAATCAATCTAAGAGTCAAAGTATAATATCAAAGGGATGTGTCCGATCAAAGGTGCTACCTCAATTAACCCGTCGATCGCTCCTGTTTTAGCCACCTTATGCCAACTCACCGGAGTTGGGTCCACGTATTTACATCAAAGGAAACGCGCCACCATCCTACTTCATTCTGGAATCTCCACCACGTACACGGTTGTTAAAGTGGTTTTCGGAGTTGGCAGAGAGTATGACAACTTCTGATCCCAGTCTCTTCAACAACCAATCGTTATTATAATACCGCAGTCTTTTCAAAATAGTTTATACTTTAAAACCAGAATATAATATCCCTTTTCAACACCATATAAATACGATATCATTTCTATTTTAAAACCCAAATCAATATGATATCATTTTATTACACATATATCCTTTTCAAGAAATCTATATACCTTGAAATCTATGGCTTTGAACATAACTGGATATATTTCAATGGTTTAAATATTAAATTCTTTATAAAATAAAATAGCTTCTTAATTTTCACAAATAAATTCCAAATACCGATTTGAACCTCTAAATAAAAACATTTCAATTTCCATATATTACAAAGCGTTAAATATTCCACCATTTCAAAACTAATTCTTTGATAATTCCATACATATATATATATACATACATACATATATATATATATATATATATATATATATATATATATATATCAAATTCAATTACTATTATTTAGATTTGAAATGTTTGCTTAATAAAATTAAATATCATTTAAGTAAACCTTTAAACTTCAAATAACTGAATATTCTTTTAATTCAATTAACTTGATAATATTCATTTAAATCAATTTGATATTCATTTAAATTCTCTAAACAAAATCAAGTTATAAATCATGCCTTTTAAATCTCAATTTATTATTCAAATTTCACATCCATTTTTTTTAAGTTAAATTCTTTAATTCTTCAATTCAAACAAATTTCATAATTATCTTCCAGCTTAATTTTTATTTAAGTCATCAAAACTTTATATATACAATATCTTAAATAGGTACTTACCATATAATAATAAAACAGTCAAACTCCGTTATTTAACTTAATTTTTACTAAACCAATTTATACATAGCTTAAATTCAAGAATTTAACTATATATAAAACAATATTTATATAATATCAAAAATTAATATTTATTAAACCGTATATTTCTTTCCAAACCATAAAAAATCACTTTAAATATTTTTATATATATACACTACGGTGCCTGTATATAATTTTCTATCCTATGGTCAAGTGATACGGATATTTATCATTTCAATCCGTAATTTAAAAATAAAAATTTACGGTTATATCATTTCAAACCGCAACCCCGAATGAAACAAAGATGCATAATAACTTGCAGTTTATAACAATATAAAATATAGCATCCATTCATCCAATATCAACCATCAACCATTTATCGCAATCAACATCAAATTCAAATAATAGCATCAATATAGAACAGAAAATAAACAACAGGTATCAACTATCAGTTTATATTCAAAAATAAATTATAACTGTTTATCTGGCAATTTATATGCAATAAAATAAATAATAATTTAACTGGCAGTTAATATGCAATAATGAATTAAATAACAGTTAATTAAATAAATGCAAATTAACTGAGATAATGATGAAATATATGCCAAACAGCTATAAATAAATTTCAAATCACATCATACATGAATTTAACAAATATAAGAAATCTTAGAAGTTGCGAGTGGGTTAAACCACTAACCTTTTGAATTTAAATTAAATTTAAATTCAATTTAAACCCAAAAATTTGACAGTCTCAGAATTCGTCCAAACTAGCGCCAAAATGTTCATAATTTCAATACGATCCTAATAAAAAAACCGTGCGTGAATTGGTGTTCGTATGTGAAAGATATAGCGATAAATGTGCTTGAATTTCAATCATAAAAAAATAAAAAATAAAAAGAACGCTTCACTCACCTTGCCATGTGAAGCTATGCTTCATCTTCTCCAGTGCGCACGCAACTGTCAACGTGAACCTGAAGCCATTCGAACCCAAAAAACCCCCCTTGATTGCGACTTTGACCGGCCACGGCCTCGCCTATATGCCGCCATCGCCCATGCCGTCACCACCAATGGCCTGCCCACGACGAGCCGCACGCGATGGTTCACCTCCGGTCACGAATTACACCAGCCGCCGCCAATTATATTTGAACCCTAATCAATTTTTCTGGCCAATCTAACCGTCAAAATGTAGAACGAACACCACTGATGCACTCCCCATCGTCCACTCTACAATACCCAGAAATGGTTCGACGATCCGACAACGTTCATCGACGCGCGATGAACGCCAAGAATTGATTTTGAAATTTTTGAAAAAAAATGATGCATCGAATCAAAAAACGAATTTCAGTTTTGAGATGCGTACATCGAGAGCTTTGATATATATTTTTTTCAAACTTTCTGAGGACTTTGAAATTTATGCTTTGGATTTGATTTGCAATTGGATCTGGAAATATTGAATTTTGTCTGCCATTGAGGAAGAGGAGGGAATAGAATGAATTTGCGTACAGAAAAATGAGAATTAGGAAGGCTAGGGTTTATAGCAGGATACTTATAGGCAGAATTGAAAATAGAATAGATGGATAAACAGATATACGCGCTAACGCCAAAGTGGCCCAAAAAGCCCGTTTCGACTCCGGAACGCAATTGGGTCAACACATATATCAAAATAGATGTTTTAAAATATTTTAAATGCAATGGAAAAGGTTTCAGGTTCAAATTGCATCGTATGAAGAAGTTATGCTAAAATCAATATTTTTCAAATTGATTTCAGTTTCGTTTATTTCAAGGCGTTTCGAGTCTGTACGATCAAACAACAAGCCCGATCGCTACGAAATTTGAAACCCTATAATAATTCACCGTTATGGATCCGATGAAACTGGTTTAGTTGAAATCTGAGTCAGTGGCCAAAATGGCTATTTTTATATTAATTAAATAAATCAAAAATTGATTAATAAAATCAAATTTTACAAATTTACTTTAATGATTTAAAAATTTTATCAGTTTGGATTACTTGGAAAATTTAGAATCCTTTTTAAAATTTCTACATCAATTTATCATGGAAAATTCCTAATTTACAATATTAATTTTAAATTTCAATTTATCCAGAAATTAACTTAAATTCCCAAGAAATTCATTTATTTGGTTTTTAAATCCTGTTAGTTACTCCATTATCTCTAAGTAAATAAATTAACATTTTTCATGGTTTATTATATTGTTATTCTCAATTTTCATCTTAAACTCCTTTAACGTAATATTTAAACATTTAATTTCAATTTATTGCAATAAACCCAATTACCCTAATTTATTCAAATAAATAAACAAATCTTGATTACCATTCTTATTATTCAAACAAATCGTTATCCTATAAACATATTTAACATTTGGTTACATTACATTACCCCGATACTTTCCGTTTTACCTTTATTCGTATTTACATTTATTTCCACTAACTGTGTAATAATTGCAAATTTCAATCCTATTGAAATTTGTCAATTTTACCCATAAATCTAGATTTTAAATGCAATAATTAATTTACCTGGGCTCCATTCTTTAGTACATCAATTGTTACTTTAATTTACATTAACCAAATGTTAAATTAAGATTTATTGTAACCGATTACCAAAATTCATTTGATACATTAATTAAACAAGCAACCTATATTAATTGCATTTATAAGTTCGTTACTTATTAAACCATATTTATAATTCCATATCCAATGCTAATTTTTTTGTTACATTAATATATGCCTATTTACATTTTAATTTGAATGAATATTATATTTGAAATGTGTACTTCCTATCAATTTGAACACATAAATTAAGGTTTTTAAATACTTTACATTCTATTAAATTTACAACATTAAATTTACAATCTATTAATTACTTTACATACTTTACGTATCAATTACCCCATTAACATAATTTGAACATATTTCCCAATCCACCAATTACTTCTTAAAATAAATGTACGCTTCTATTAATTTATATTCACACTTCCGTTACTATATTAAAAATCATTAAAGTAACGTTTATTATCAATATCAACATTATAATTACTTGACTTTTAAATGAACTTTATTCCCAATAAATTCATTGACCACTTAATTAGGTAATTTATAATACTTGTTATCATACCCTTAAAATTTTCACTTAAGTTTATGTTACATTCAATTTATTTTATTTCATAAATTAATTCAAATTCTACGCTTGTTTTCTTCCATTTGATTTATAGCCTAATATAACATTTACATTAACCCATTTCATTCAACTTATACAAATTCATCTTTGACCAATATTATTGCCTAAATTTACATGCAGTTACTTAAAATAAATTATTGCATTGGATAATTAAATGCTTACCTTCATAAGTTTACATTCACAAACAATATTTCAATTACTACAGAACATTGATTTAATTCAATTTACTATTTAATATTATCAATTCATTAAATTAATTCAAAATTTTCCTTTTTTTCTTTCTTTCTTCCTAAATTTAATTTTAAAAATTAAATTAAACTAATCAATTTATTTATCAAAATTTACGGGTCGTTACAAATCATATATATTAGATATCCCATCCCCCCATTTATTAGATATCCCATCTAAAAGCAATTTGTTAGATTTCCCATCTAAAATCAATTTATTAGAGTTTCCCTCTAAAATCTTTAAATAACTATCCGTCATAATATAATAGGACTATCCGTCCCAAATCTATTTAAAATAAATGCAAATTATCCATCTACATTGTTTTATAAATAATGGTGTGGGCAACCTACCGCATACTACATGGTTTCCTAGGATGACCATGAACCGTTAGGTGCCAAATCCCGGTGCTAACCACCTCTGGCAAAACATTCTTTTCTTTGAATTTTGGTGTGGGCTATCCACCGCACATTCCATGGTTTTCCTAGGTTAACCAAGAACCAAACACTTGGCCAACTAAAACATCATGATCCTCATGATAATTTAAAAAAATTCATGATACCCATGATTACTTATTTTTCCAGGTATACCACCTGTTTAACCTATTCCCATTGGTAACCCCAATTAGGTTAAATGAAATAAAAACATATTCATAGTCCCAATGTGTATTTTTAAAAGCATATTTCTTTTTTTAACCCCAAACTATGTATCGAAAACATAAAACCCACCCCAATGTCCCCAAGGTTTATCACATGAAATATATATAAGGATCCTCCTTACATATTCAAACAAAATAATTTTTTTTATGCTATAACCCTTCGAAGTAACCCCTTCAAGTTAGCAAAATTTTTCTTAAGGAAAATTGGCTAAAAACAACCCTTTAAACCCCATTGAATGAAGTCCCATTCGAAAGCAAATAAACATCCAAATTTAGCCTCTTCGGGAACCTTTCTTTTGAAAGCACCACAAAATCATAGTTTGACCTTGTCGAATGGTCCTCCTACCTTTCGGCCTTTTCGAAAGGTTTCTTTTCAATCTAGTCGAAAGGTTCTACCTTTCGATCTTATCGAAAGCTTAGGGTATCCCCCTTTATAAAATCATTTAAACTTTTTGAAAGCTATGAAACTCAAAACCTTTCGAAATCATTGAAACTCAAAACCTTTCGCAATCGTTAAAGGTAACCTCTTCATAACATTTCGAAATCAAACATTTCAAAAAATAATGAAGTGTTGGTGTTTGATCCAACCCTTTGAAAGTATACTTCCCACATTGTCGGAAGGTTTACCCTTCGACTTTATCGAAAGGTATTAAAACTTTTTCTTTAAAAACAATGAGAGGTTTAGAAGTAACCCCTTCTTCTTCCCCTTCTTTCCCTTCAACTTAGTCGAAAAGATTAAAACACCTTCTTAAAAAACATTTTAAAGAATTCTTTTGAAGGGTTTGGCTTCCGATCATCCCCTTCTAAACCCCTTCATGAATATATACAAAATTAGTATTTTATAAAATGATAGAGTCGAAAATCCTCCCTCAACTTATTCAAAAGCAATTATGTTTCTATTCGAAGGAAAAGGAAGCAGTCTCCCCATACCTTTGCCCCTCTTCCCTTTGACACCATGCCTACCTTTCGACTTAGGCGGAGGGTAATTCTTTACCTTCCACCTTAGACGAAAGGGTAAAAGCGAGCTTATTGGAGTCAAAGGCAGAACTGGGCCTATTGAAGTGATGTTTTATATTGCTTGTTTAATTTTGATTGGCCGAGGAGCCTTCTCCTGTACTTCCAAATAGTAAAAGGTATAAAAAAGTTAATCTTTCTCTTAAAACACTATTCTTCTTCCTTAATTAAATTTTCGAATTGCTGCCTTCCCTCTGAATTGACTAATTCGAAGGCAATTTTGCAGTTTAGCCCTTAGACTTAAATAATTTAATTACCTTAGTAAATCACTAAGGAAAATCCCCAAAAATATGATAAATCATATACTTCGGCATATTGAAATTTCAAAGCATATGAAGATCAAAACAACTTGGAATTTAACCAAAACCGAATAAAAACATGTTAATTAGCCCACTAACATTTAAAACACCTATGTCTTATCCAAACAAAGGTTTAAAATCCTAACCAAAATCACAAACATGAATCGGGTATAATCCATAACCAATCCAAACACAGAAAACGAGATGATAAACATGATTATTCACCTTGATTAGTTAATTAAAGAATAGAATAATTTTCTAACTTTAATTCCTTAGCTTTTTCTTCAATTTATTACTCTTCCTAGAGCTTTTAATGGTCGACTGAAATATAGGTGAGGAGTTATGAAGGAGAAAGTAAAAGTTTACTAAAGTGGAGGAAGAGACTTATACTAAGAAATGTCACCCCATTTCCAAGTTTACCCCTTAGGAAATTCCCGCTTCTTAATTTAGTCAAGTCCCATTTTAATTCCTTCATTAAGACATGACCATTGGATTTGTTAATCTCGTCTCCCTGATTATTCACATTATTCTATTTAATTTATCCAATTAAATATTTCGAATAATGTTAATTAAAATTCAGAGGCATTACAGACTCCCTCCTTAAAGAATTTCATCCCCGAAATTTCAGTAAGGAAAAAACAATAAGCATAGAGCCAATGCAAGCAAAGCTAGTATAACCTACCAGCCAAATTCTATATAAACCATATATAGAGAATTTATCATCTAAACCAGCCCAGGAAAAGTAGCCCTAATCCTGTCTTCTGTCTCCCCAGTACAGTCCTTCATGTTGTCGCTCCACTGAACTTTCACCAGCCTGACTGTCTTGTTCCTTAACCTCTTCTCATCTTTTGCCACAATACGAACTGGTTGCCTCACAAAAGTCCCATCCGATTCCACCACAAAATCCTCTAGTGTCATCAGAGCGATAGTTGTTTCTGGATTATGAACACACTTCCTAAGATGAGAAACATGAAACACGTTGTGGACCCCATCGAAACTGCTCGGCAAATCTACTCGGTATGCGAGTCTTCCAATCCTCTTTGATATACGAAATGGTCCAACATATCTCGGTGCAAGCTTCTCGATCTTTTCGAATCGAACCACACCTTTCTTCGACGATACATTGATGAAAACTCTATCTCCAATTGAGAAATTTAGGTCTTTACACCTTTTTTCTGCGTAACTCTTCTTCCTAGACCGAGCTTCCTTCATTCTTCCCCGTATCAACTCGATCTTTTTTGTCATCTCTCTCTCCAAATCTAGACTAAGGACCAACCTGTCTCCGGTCTATAACCAATATATTGGTGATTTGCATGGCTTTCCATACAAAGCTCCAAAAGGCATCATTCCAATAGTAGTCTGATAAATATTATTATAGGAAAACTTCACTAAGTGCAAGCGATCTTTCCAAGAACCACTAAAATCCAACACATAAGCCCTCAACAGATCTTCCAGTACCATGTTGACTCTCTTCATCTGCCCATCCGTCTGAGGATGATATGCGTTACTAATCTTGATCTTATTGCCTAACACACTCTGCAGGCTCTTCGAGAACTCGCTAGTAAGCAAAACATCTCTATCACTGACGATACTACTAGGAATTTCATGCATTCTAACGATGTTCTTCATGAACAACTTAGCCAAAATAGGTGTTGTCCTGCTTGAGCTTACCGGAATGAAATGGGCACTCTTGGTCAATCTGTCTACAATGACCCATATACTTTCATTAACCCGGTTTGACCTTGGCAACCAGCTAATAAAATCCATGGATATCAAGTCCCACTTCCAAACTAGAACATCCAAAGGCTGAAGCATTTCTGATGTTCGGCTTTTACTTGTTGATAGTTCAAACACTATTTTACCCATAAGCCAACATCCCTCTTCATACCTTCCCAGAAGAAACTCCTCTTCATATTCTGACACATCTTGGTTCCCCAAGGATGATTCGCAAACTTCGATCGATGACATTCCCTAAGAACTTCCTTCCTAAGGTTTCCAACATTCGAACACATAACTGTTTCTTCTTTCTCAACCAACCCCTGCGGTCAATAATAAAATCCTTTAAGTCATCAATCTTGGTTCTAGTTTTTAACCTTCTATTCCTCTGAGCTAAGACTGGATCCTCTTTCTTCCTAGAAGCAATTCATTCGATCATAACTGGTCGGACTTCCAAACAAGGCATCATGGCGATATTCCAACTAGATCCAACAGTCGATCTTAACTGCATACTTCAAGCAACCAATGCTTCTAAGTCTTTCCATTCCGCCAACATAGCTAACATCACATTCTGGTGTTTCCTGCTTAGCGCATCTGCTGCCTTATTTCCTTTTACCGATGTATACTCAATGCTAAAATCATAAGCTGCACCAAACTCCAGCGATCTCTACTGTCTTATGTTTAGCTCCTTCTCAGAGAATAAATATCATAGAGACTTATGATTTGTAAATAGCTTAAACCTTTCTCCCAAAAGTTAATACCTCTACACCTTCAATTCGAAGATTACTGCTGCTAACTCCAAATTATGAGTTCGGTATCTCACTTCATGGGGTCTATGCTGTTTAGAAGCATAGGCAATAACCTTTCCATTTTGCATTAGCACAACACTTGACCCAATACCACATGCATTGATGTAAACTACCAACTCCTGATTCCCATCTAGAATTACAAACATAGGCACATTGGTTAACAAATATTTCAATCTAAGGAATGCTTACTTGCATTTGTCTGACCGGACAAACTTCACATCCTTCTTGATTAGCATAGTCAAGGATGACGCTATCAGTGAGAAATCCTTGATGAACGTTAGGTAGTATCCTACAAGACCAAGAAAAATTCTAATCTCGCTTACCATCTCCGGTCTTTTTCAATTGTTAACAGCTACGATATTATCCGAATCAACTACTAACCCTTCCTTGGAAACTACATTACCAAGAAACTTCACTTCCTTCTTCTAGAAATGGCACTTGGAGAACTTCGCATTTAGCAGATGTTACCTTAGTGTCTTCAAAACTATTCTAAGATGATCCACATGACCATTCTCACTCTTAGAATATACCAAAATGTCATCAATAAAAACCAACATAGACATATCCAAATGCTCTCGGAAAACCCGGTTCATCAAATCCACGAAGAAAGCTGGTGCATTAGTAAGCACGAATGGCATAACCAACCATTCATATGACCCATATCTAGTCCTAAATGCCATCAAAAGAATACTATCCTCCGCCACTCTTAGCTGATGGAAGCCTATCGTCAAATCTAGCTGGGAAAACACTCTGGCTCCACTCAACTGATCGAATAAGTCGTCGATCCTTGGCAAAAGATACCTATTCTTGATCGTCCTCTCGTTCAACATATGATAGTCGATACACATCCATAAAGACCCATTTTTCTTCTTCACAAATACTGCAGCCGTTCCCCAAGTCGTTGGCCGGACGAAATTATTTCCTTCTAATTCACTAGCCGCACCTTCAATTCCTTCATCTAAGTTGGTGACATCCTCCTAGGTTGTGTATTTACTTTTTTAGCTCCTGGTACGAGATCTATCTGAAACTCGATTGCTATTTTTGACGGTAAGCCTGAAACTGGTTCAATCACATCTGCAGACTTTCTTGCTACAAAAACCTGCTTCAACTCTGCTTTTTTCCCATAGCACCTAATAACGCATAAGCATTTCTGTTCGAACTTCTTACTGAGTAAATGACTCGGTTATGGCTATTATGGTGTTTCAATGATATTTCCCCCTTCTAGCAAAATATCCTAGCATCATATCTATCTAACTAATCCATACCCAATATGATCCCGAAACCCACGAAATCAAAAACATATAAACTACATGCAAACATATGACCTAACAAATCAAGTTCTAACTTGTCATATCTCATTCTCAGAGTTGCATACTCTCCTATAGGATTTGGAACCCTTGAAGAAGTAATAAGGTATAAAGATTCCGAACATAAGCATCTACTAAATACAGAGATATAAATGAGTGCGATGCACCGGTATCAAATAGTATCCTAAGAAGAGTACTATGAATCATAAGCATACCTTCAATCACAGCTTTTCCTTTCTCAGCAGCTGTTGGTCTAGAGGATGACGGTTCCAATGCAAAGCCCTCTCCTTTTCCAGCCTTAGTGCCTCGGGACACTTGTCCTTGTAATGCCCCATCTAGCCACAGTTGTAGCACTTCACACTCGGCCTTACTGCAACTGCTCTTCCATTACCCAAGCGACATTCATTAGCATAGCGCCCCTTCTTGTCACACTTGTAACAAACAATATCAGCCTTACTCCTCTTAGCTGTTACCCCTGACTGGGCACCTTTCTTCTTGAAGAACTTCGGCTTCTTACTTTGAAAATTCTGAACCTCAACTGGTTTCCCTATTCCAAAAGTAGAAAGCATCTCTTCATTACGAATAGCCATCTCAACAACAACATGACACGGATCCCAGAGGTTTGGCATAGTTGCTCTGGCGATCTCAGGATTCAACCCCATGATAAACTTATCATTCCTCCGAATGATAATATCTGCAATAGCATATCCGTAACGGGATAGCTCATCAAACTCTGAAGCATACTCAATCACCGATCTATCTCCCTGGACCAAATCTACAAACTTCGTGAGCATTGCTGACTTGGCAACCTCTAATAGAAATCTTTCTTCGAACCTCCTTTAAAATTTAGCCCAAGTCAGGTCCTCCTCTGGCTCTTCTACGGTAACTCCGTTCCACCAAAACAATGATGCTCCTTGCAATTGCTTTGAATCAAGTCTCTTCTTCTGCATATCCATCAAGCCGAGATCTAAAATATCCTTTCACGATGCAATAGCCAATTCTCCATTCCTACTACATCCCCAGTTCCTAAAAAAAAATTCCTCCAAGATTAGCGTAATCCCTACTCAGCATGGAATAATTATTGCCAATTAGGGCCACCTGATAAGCTCCTCCAGCATTCCTTACAGCCACTCCTGCAAGTTCTCCAGCTCGCATCATATTTACCAAAAACTAACACATTATCCCCATACCAACTGGTTGAATCTCAGCACCAACATTAGCATTTGCATCTGGGTTTGCATATTCCTGTTGACCCTAGTAGCTCCTAGTATTGGGTCGAACATTTCCACTTGTTGAGGTACGTCTCCCACCTTGATTCACTCTTTTGTTTCTTGCCTCCATATCTTACTTCCCAACTACTAGAAATCCAATTTTGGTAAGAAACAGAAGAACGGTCTAAGAGAGTGGGGCATACGTACTTATGTATTTATAGCAAAGTACACATACGTTACTATAACGCTTACCCAAGCACAACCATATTTTAGATTCATTAGATTATGCTTTAAAAATCTTTTAAGGTTTAAATTTCTTTTATGTACATAAACCATGATCTAATACCAACTTATAACATCCTGCCTTCTAAGGCCCAAAACTAACCGCTATTGATGCTACCGTCATCCGTAGTTGTTATTTCTTGACGATGAGCGCAGCATAGTTAATATTGATACACGGGAACACAAGAATGAAAAAATTTAAACTTCAACAAAACAGAATTTCTCATTTCTTATGAATAATATTTTGATTTAGTTACATAATCCTAGACGTTAACCACGTTCAAATCACATACACATGTACAAAATACTATAAGAGCGATATACGAAGATATCCCCTTATGATGATCAGAGAACTAATAATATGAAATTTACAGTTCTTAGCACATCAAAGAGGAATACACAAATAGCTTTTATATAGCTATACTGCCTCCTACATGTCTACGGAAGCTTATTCATCCATAAATCTGAAAGTCTCCCACTCTCTGACTACTCAAATTAATTTTGAGTGCCCGAGAGTTTGTGAAGAAACACAAACTTCGAGTCAGATAATAAGTCCAATATGAATAATCCCCTTTCATCCTTTATCATAAAAAGATATCTAGTGAGACCACGCCGCTTAGCAGAACGGGTTTTTCCCTCACTGGTATCCAAAACAAAACAAGCAAATCATTTACTATGCCCCTACACCCAAAATGATTAGTCTTAACATGATATGAAATAAAGCCATAAATTATATGTATTGGATATCCCATCATCCCATTTATTAGATATCCCATCTAAAAGCAATTTATTAGATTTTCCATCTATCAATTTATTTAAGTTCCCCTCTAAAATCTTTAAAATGACTATTCGTCGTAATTTAATAGGACAATCCATCCCAAATCTATTTAAAATAAATGCATATTATCCATCGTACATCATTTTATAAAGATGGTGTGGGGTACCCACCGCACACTACATAGTTTTTCTAGGATGACTATGAACCTTTGGGTGTCAAATCCCGAGGAAAACCACATCTGGCAAAGCATTCTTTTCTTTAGATTTTCGATGTGGTCTATCCACCGCACATTCGATAGTTTTCCTAGGTTAACCGAGAACCCAACACTTTGCTAATTAAAACATCATGATCCCCATGATTATTTATAGAAATTCACGATCCCCATGATTACTTATTTTTTTAGGTATACCACATGTTTAACCTATTTCCACTAGTAACCCAAATTTGGTTAAACTAAATAAAAACACATTGATAGCCCAATGTATATCTTCAAAGCAAATTTCTATTTGTAAGCCCAAACTATGTATCGAAAACATAAAACCCACCCCGTTGTCCCCAAGGTTTAATAACATCGAATTTATATAAGGATCCTCCTTACATTTTCTAACAAAATAAGTGTTTTATGTTATAACCCTTCGAATTAACCCCTTCAAGTTAGCAAGATTTTACTTAAGGAAAAGGGCTAAAAATAGGCCTTTAAACCCCTTCGAATGAAGTCCCATTCAAAAGCAAGTAAAAATCCAAAGTTAGCACCTTCGAAAACCTTTCTTTTGAAAGCATTACAAAATCATACCTTTCGACCTTTTCGAGAGTTTTCTTTTCGACCTTGTTGGAAGCCTGGGGTATCCTCGCCTTATAAAACCATTTATAAAAATTTCGAAAGCAATGAAATTCAAAACCTTTCTAAATCATTGAAACTCAAAACCTTTCGCAATCATTGAGGGTAATCCCTTCATAACCTTTCGAAAACAAACCTTTTGAAACCATTCAAAAACAATGAAATATTGGTGTTTGAACCAACCCTTTGAAAGTATACTTCCGACCTTGTTAGAAGGTTTACCCTTCGACTTTATGAAAGGTATTAAAACTTTTACTTTGAAAACAATGGGAGGTTCAGAAGTAACTCCTTCTTCTTCCCCTTCTTTCCCTTCGACTTTGTCGAAGGCATCCTTTTGACTTTGTCGAAAGGATTAAAATACCTTTTTAGAAAATATTTTAAACAATTCTTTTGAAGGTATGGCTTTCGAAGATCCCCTTTGAAACCCCTTCTTGAATATATATTAAAAAAATTAGTCTTTTATAAAATGATAGAGTCGAAGAATCCCCCCCTCAACTTATTCGAAAGCAATATGTTTCTATTTGAAAGCAAATGAAGCAGCATCCCCATCCCTTCGCCCATCTTCCCTTCGACACCATGCCTATCTTTCGACTTAGGCGGAGGGTAATAATTTACCTTCCTCTTAGAGAAAGGGTAAAAGTAGGCTTGTTGGAGTCTAAGGCAGAACTGGACCTACTGATGTAATGTTTTATCTTGCTTGTCTAATTTTGATTGGTTGAGAAGCCTTTTCATGTACTTCCAAATAGTAAAAAATATACACAAGTTAACCTATTTTCTTAAATTGATATTCTTCTTTCCCAATTAAAATTTTGAATTGCAGCCTTTCCTCCAAATTGACTAATTCGAAGGCAATTTTGCAGTTTAGCCCTTAGGTTTAAATAATTTAAGGGGGAATTAATTTAAAGGACAAAATTTTGTATATTTTTTTCCTCAAGGGCACGACCTCAATATTTTTACCACAAGTACAAACATTCTTCTAAAAATTATTCATAAGGACAAACATTTTTCAAAATTGTTCATAAGGACAACAAAACTGCTACCGAGCTAAAACTGATACCTAAAAACTACTATCGATAACTACAAACTGATACCTAAAAACTGTTATCAATAACTAAAAACTGATACCTATAGAAAGTTGTCCTTCAGGATAAAATATTGAAGGTCTGTCCTTGAGGCAAAAAAGCTGTGAAATTTTGTCCTTGACAATAATTTCCTGATAATTTAATTACCTTAGTAAATCACTAAGGAAAATATCCATAAATCATTAAAAATCTGATAAATCATATACTTCAACATATTAAAATTTTCAAAGCATATGAAGATCAAAACAATTCGGATTTTAACCAAAACCGAATAAAAACGTGTTAATTGTCCCATTAACATTTAAAATACCTATGCCTTATGCAAACAAAGGTTTAAATGGTTATATCCTAACCAAAATCACAAATATGAATCAGGTATAACCCATAACCGATCCAAACATAGAAAAATGAGATGATAAACATGATTATTCACCTTGATTAGTTAATTGAAGAATGAGATAATTTCCTAGCTTTAATTCTTTAGCTTTTTCTTTAATTTATTTCTCTTCTGGGAGCTTCTAATGGTTGGCCAAAATATAGGTGAGGAGTTATGCATGAGAAAGTAAAAGTTTACTAAAGTGGAGGAAGAGATATATACTAAGAAATGTAGCCTCATTTCCAAGTTTACCCTTTAGGAATTCTTCATTCTTAATTTAGTCTAGTCTTATTTTAATTCCTTCATTAAGACATGGCTATCGGAATTATTAATCTCATCTCCTTAATTATTCACATTATTCTATTTAATTTATCCAATTAAATATCCTGAATAATGTTAATTAAAATTCAGGGGCATCAAAGTTTGTAAGCACATTTGATCGTCATCACAGTTCTCTGTTCCTCTGCCACTACAGTTAACTGTAACTCACCGCCGTTAGCAACACAACTGCCATCATAACCTCACATGCTCCTCCATTCCATTGCCTTCCTCCCATCATTCAACCTTTAATAAAAAAAACAGCTGCCATACTTCATACTCACACAATAGCAACATCCTCTACCATATACCACCATCATCACCAACGTGTCACCATCATTTCCACCGCTGCATATCACATCTTCCAATCCCACATTTTCACACTTCACTACAGTTCATCTAATGCCTCACTGTTGCATATAGCAACTTCACCCATACAACACATAAACCTCTCTGCAGTTACAACTTCACCCAGTACAACAACATACTCCACATCCCTACCAGACAACTTACCACTATCAACCACCCTCATCATCATTACCACTTTCTTATACAATTGGTTTGCTTCCAATTGCATGTTTTAGTTTTCATTTTTTGATTGCGAAAGTAGAAAATCAAAAAGGAGGAACCACTTGCTAAATAAAATGCTCCGCTTGCTTGCTTAAAAAATTGCTAATAATTCTGCACGCTCTATTATTGTGCCCTTTATCCCTTATTTTTATTTGTTTTGTATTGTTGGTTGGTTGCATTTTAAAAAAAATTCAAAAATAAATTTTATTTGTAGTTGCATTGTTAATACACATTTAATTTCTGCTTTGCATCCATCTCATCTTACTTTTATTTTCTAAAGGCAATATTCAAATCCATATATGGTGGGGGTTTTCACCATCCCTTCCTTGACGCACAAATCACATTTCATTTTAGAATTTGACTAGTAATAACGGTTAGACTTTAGACTTAAGGAAGTCACGAGCTCATCTAGGGCTTAATTGTATCTTAACAAATTGTATTCTTTGAACAATTTAATTTCTTGGTGTCTAGGCTACAACAAAGCAATTATCAATCGTAAATATTATGGTGATTCGTAAATATTATACAGTTTCTTTTCTGAAGGTACTTAAACCTTCGGCTACATTGCTATGGTGATTCGTGGTGCATCAATAACTCATGCCCGTTAACTGGCTAGGTAATATTTTGTTGGATTAAGATAAAGTATTATTATACAATATTGGGTTAGGAGCTACTAAAGAAAGAAAATTTGTAATTAAGTCCTTTGCATTCATTTAGTTGCATCAGCTCATTCATATTTAAAAAAAGGACAAAATCCACAACTAAAAAATTGTAAATTTAACATAACTTGGTTTTTTTAAATCCAAAAAAATCCTTTTAAATCTTCTACTTTGAAATTTTTTCAAACAAAATCAAAACTAAACAAAGAATTTTGAGTTGGTTTTTTTAGAAAAACAAAAATCCAAAAATATATGTATCTTTTGGAAAAAAAGGCAAAAACATATAAAAAAATTTGAAAATTCAAAATAAAAATCATTCTTCCCTTTTGAAAAATAAATCCTTTTTTGGTAATATTTTCCTCCTTTAAAAAATACAAAAAAAATATACAAATTTTTACTAATCTTCTAAACCTCTTTTCATTCTAAACACGATTCTAACATCTTTCTCTCCTCGACTTTCAATTGTGCATGAGTATTTGGACTTGTTACACAACAACAAACACTTGGACTCGTGACGTAACAATAAATCGTTCAACTTGAACAAACGATCCTTCTGAAATGGCGAACGAGAGTGCCCATCGAAATCTTAAGGATAGAATCCTTCCCGATAGAGTTTCTATTCCATCTAGCATCACGTTACCCGCTCGAATGAGTAACCATTCCGAAATTCACTCGATCTATATTTCTACGCTTCCAAAATTTGGCAATTTTGAACACGACAACCCATATATTTTCCTAAGAAATTCGAACAAGTTTGCACAACCATGAAACTCCAACAACTTTTTGATGATGGAATCAAATTTTAATTAATTCCATATGCTCTTATGGATTACGCTGAAAAATGGTTGTAGAGCTTACCATCTAACTCGATTAAAACTTAGGAATAATTTGTGAAAGTGTTCTTAAAAAGTTCTACCCCTTGAAAAAACATCTATAATTTGAAACAAAATCGTAAATTTTCATCAATACAGGGGAGAACCATTCGAAAAATATTTGAAAATTTAAAGTGCTCTTGATAAAATGTCCACACAATAACTTCAAATAATGGATGCTTTGCAAAATCTTACACGATGGACTCGAAAACATCTCACGAACCATATTTGAATCAATGTGCCAAGGAAACTTACTCGCCCAACATCACGACAACGCTTGGCAATTTCTTGAAAACCTAGTCAAAAAGTTGTCCTAATGGGAACGTTCTAATGGAAAATTAATTTACTCATGATCGAGTGTACATTCGATAGGATCATCTTTGGCTTTGGAAGCTAAAACCGACACAATGATTAACAAATTCGACATGTTTTCTCATCCAACCAAATGAACCAAGCATCCCGACCCATGTGTTATAAATGCAACAATCCTAATCATATAGCCGATCAGTGCCCCAATATGGTCGAACAACTCAATGCTTTTTATAAAGTTAAAAATGACCTGTTTCCTTCAACATACAATCTTGATTGGAGAAATCATCCGAATTTTGCTTGGAACAAAAATAATCCCAACACGAATGTGGCATCTCAATTTTCAAGCATTTCCAAATAATGCTTCGAATCCTCCCTTTCAGCCCAATCATTTTCAACAAACTTTTTCCGCTCCGCATTAAAATTAACTGCCATAATCAAATTTTCAACCAAATTTTGCTCCCTCTTCCCAAGATGACAAACGTTTAAGTTCACTTGAGAGAAGTCTTGGAATGTTGGCTAAATCAATGACTCAAAGCCTCCAATCAAACAGTAATTTGCAAAATTTGTTAACCTCGTATATGCAAAACATGAGCCAACCAATTGCTAAACTTAAAATGCAAATGTGTCAATTAGCCACGTTTGTAAGTGAAAGTGAACGAGGAAGGTTCCCAAGCCAGCCTGTTCTAAATCCTAAAAGTAAAACGCTAATTCAATCAAGCCCATATTGTTCAAGATAGCAACGTAACACAATTGA
Organism: Allium cepa; assembly: GCA_030765085.1. NCBI lineage: Eukaryota > Viridiplantae > Streptophyta > Magnoliopsida > Asparagales > Amaryllidaceae > Allium > Allium cepa. The sequence continues at coordinate 274,890,545 of CM060946.1, forward strand.
ATGCTATCATAAGTCTGCATTTCGGTAAACAAATGGATAATCAAAATGCTATCACAACTTTGTGTTTCGGTAAACAAATGGATAATCAAATCATTAATCCAAACGGTTTACCGAAAACTCCTCTTGACCCTTCTAAAACAACAAATGAATCTGAACAGAGCTGAACATCAAATCAAATGCCAATCAAAAAATTTATTCTACTCAATTAGACCTGCCTATTGAGTATCGTTTTCGTCCTCGACCAAGGAAACACTCAGACCAAATGGAAAAGAAGTTGGAAATTTTTAAACAAGTGAAAGTTAACATCACGCTTCTTGACATTACTCAGTAAGTCCCAACTTATGCAAAATTTCTTAAGGACTTTTGTAACCAAAAGCGATAAACTCGGGTGCCCAAAAAAGTCTTCTTAGCGGCCAGTCTAAGTGAAATCTTGTTCCAATCCATTCCCATTAAATACAAAGATCTTGGCTGCCCCACAATCTCGTGTACAATTGGAGACAAGACGATTAACAAATGCTTGATTGACTTTGGTGCAAGTGTCAATTGGATTCCATACTCTGTGTATGAACAATTAGGCTTAGGTGAGCTCAAACCAACAAAGGTCACGCTTCAATTCGCTGATCGTTTCATTAAGAAGCCCATAGAAGAAATTGAGGACGTGCTCATTAGAGTAGGGCAATTCAAATTCTCGGTTGATTTTATTATTCTCGAAACACAACCTTTGACCAACCATAAAAGTTAAATCCCTTTGATATTAGGCCGACCATTCTTAGCCACCTTAAATGCCTTAATAAATTATCATAAGAGTTCGATGAAAATTTCTTTTAGAAACATGACTTTGGATCTTTACATTTTCAATCTTGAAAACCAATCGAACGAACTACATTATTAAACGTTGGAAGTTAGTGCAATTCACGAAAACTTCAAAAACGAGACGATTGACCTTAACCAAGAGTGCTAGGAAGAATAAAAAAGATTGCTTCATGAAATCCCAAATGTGATTGAATACATGCTCCCTTTTTCAATCGCTTCCAGCTGAGTTTGAATCTCAACCTAATTTTTGATCGAGCCACCCCTGAGGTTGGACATTAAACCCCTTCGCGATCACATTAATTACGCATACTTATGTGACAATAAACATTTCCCATTATAATCTCTAAATTTCTCTCTCTTGATTAAGAAACTTCTTTACTTTCAATTATGTCCAAGAACAAGGAAGCAATTGGATGGTCGATCACTGACATAATGGAAATTAGTTCCGCTCTTGTTCAACATCGCATCTATTTAATTGATGATGCCAAGCCTGTTCATGACGCACAACAAAGGCTTTACCCAAAAATGAAGGATGCGGTTTGTGATGAAATTCTGTGATGAAATTCTCAAACTCCTTGATAAAGAAATCATTTACCCAATCTCTGATAGTTCATGTGTTAGCCCAATTCATGCTGTGCTGAAAAAGTCTAGGCTTACCATTATCAACAGCGACTCAAACAAACTTATTCGAACTCGTACTCAAACGGGTTGGCGTGTTTTCATTGACTATCGAAAATTAAATGTTGCAACACGTAAAGATCATTTCTTTCTTACTTTTATCGACCAAATGCTTGAATGTTTGGCCAACCATGAATTCTATTGTTTTCTTGATGGTTATTCCGACTATAATCAAATTTCAATCGCTCCCGGAGATCAAGAGAAGACAACTTTCACATGTCCCTTTGGCACTTTTGCGTATCGATGTATGCCCATTGGCCTTTGCAAGGCTTTTTCTACTTTTCAAAGATGCATGGTCAGCATCTTTTCTGATATGATCAAATGGTTTCTTGAAGTGTTTATGGATGATTTTTCTATCTTCGGAAACTCTTTTTCAAAATGCTTGCACCAACTTGAATTGGTTCTTAAAAGATGCAAGGATAAACACTTAACACTAAATTGGGAAAATGCCACTTTTTGGTCACTCAAGGCATGGTCCTTAAAAGCATTGAGGTAGATAAAGCAAAAATTAATGTCATTGCAAATCTACCCATTTCCAAATCTGTTAAAGACATTCACTCCTTCCTAGGACACGTGGGTTTTTATTGACGCTTTGTGAAAGATTTCAGTAAGATTGCTCGATCGCTTATGACTCATCATGGAAATGACGTTCCATTCGACTTTAATTCTGATTGTGTTTCTTCTTTAGAACATCTCAAAAACGAACTTGTTTCTGCTCTTGTAATTTTCTCACCAAATTGGGATCTTTCATTCGAAATAATGTGTGACTTTGCGGTTGGTGCTGTCTTACGATAACACATCAACTAAATTCTTCACGTTATCTACTATGCTAGTATAACTCTAAATGATGCCCAACCCAATTACACAATCACTGAAAAAGAGCTTCTAGTTGTAGTTTTTGCTCTTAAACAATTCCGACAATACTTGATAGGGTCATACATTAATGTTTACACTAACCATTCCGCTCTTTGATATCTTTTTGCTATAAAGGACACTAAGTCTCGCTTAATTCGTTGGATCCTTTTACTACAAAAATTTGATCTTCTAATCAAGGACAAAATAGGATTCGACAATGTCATAGCTGACCACTTTTCTCAACTTCTCAATGCACTATCGCCTTTACCAATCAATGAAAACTTTCCCGACGAACAACTTCTTTCTGTTTCCGTCGATCCGTAGTATGCCAACATAGTGAACTATTTAGTCACTAAAGAAACTCTCTCATTTTGGTCGAAACAAGATAAATATAAATTTATTTCCCAAGTCAACTACTTCTATTGGGATGATCCATATAAGTTTAAATACTGTTTTGACCAAATCATTCGACGTTACATCCCAGATTGGGAAATCAAAAGTGCTCTCTTGTTTTGTCATGTCCAGGCATGCGGTGGATACTTCGGTCCAAAGAAAACTGCGGAAAAAGTACTTGAATTGGTTTATATTAGCCTACTCTTTTCAAAGACTTGTTCGAATTTTTTCAACCTTGCGATCGACGCCAAACTCTTAGAAGAATTTTTTGAAGAAATATGATGTCTCTAAACCCCATTCTTACGTTCGAAATCTTTAATGTTTGGGATATTGAATTTATGAGATCCTTTTCCAATTCTTTTGGAAATTTGTATATTCTTCTTACTGTTGATTACGTCTTGAAATGGGTCGAAGTCATTCCGTGTGAAACCAATGACCGTAGAATTATTGTGAAATCCATTAAAGAAAACATCTTTTCAAGGTTCGACACACCTTGCACAATAATAACTGATAACGAAATCCATTTTTGCAATTGTTCTTTTGAAACATTAATAAAGAAATACTCGATAATCCACAAATTATCCACTCCGAATCATCCTCAAACTTGTGGCCAAGTTGAAGTTCAAATCGTCAAATAAAACAAATCTTGAAAAAACCGTTAAAAAATCAGAAAGATTGGTCTCAAAAATTGACCGATCCACTTTGGGCTTACCGTACTGCTTTTAAAACTAACCTTAGGATGTCCCCATTTCATTTATTTTACGGAAAAGCTTGCCATTTACTGGTTGAAATCGAACACACGGCATTATGGACATAAAGAACTTAAACTTTGATCTCGAGAAAGCAAGCGAAAATCGAAAACTACAACTCGTCCAACTAGAAGAACATAGGAATGATGCATATGAAAATGAAAAAAATTACAAAGAAAGAACGAAAGTTTGTCATGAAAAATCTATCCTAGTAAAAATGGTTTCGCCTAACAAAAAAGATCTTTTATACGACTCTAGACTTCACTTATTCCCAAGAAAACTAAAATCGAGATGGATCGAACCACTTGTAGTGTGAACTTTTTTTCCACGTGGTGCCATAGAAATACAAAACCCTAGGGATGGATCGATTTTCAAAGTTAACCGCCATCATTTGAAACCGTTCTATGAGCTGCCGAGTAATCAAGAGGAGGAGCTTATGATTCTTCATGAGCCATACTATGTCTAGTAAGAAATGTTAACCCTTTTTTGTAAATATGTACATATTTTCCCCCTTACACTTGGTATAATAAACATTAACTATGGGGACATAGTTAAAATTGAGTGTGGGGGAAGTGTCATCTTCTTTTTTGAATTTTCATGGTTTTTTTGCATTTTCTTTCAAAAACTCAAAATTTCTAAAAAAAATCTCGAAACTAATTTTTTTTTTGCATTTGATTATCTACGAAGAAACACCATAGGATAAGAACAAGTTTTGATTATTAAACTGAAATCTTTGAAAAATTATTTATCTCAACAAAAATAAAAATAAAGTTTGATTATAAGTAATGATGGTTTAACAAGTATATAGGAAGGTTTATGGGTGATAATTATGAAGTATATCCTAACTGAAATCTTTATTTAAAAGAATGGTTGATTTAAAGTAAAGGCGATAACATTTTAAGTCTTCTAAGTTAAGTGATGCCAAGATGATATTGTAAAACTCTTTCTTGATAAAAAAACAAAAAACAAAATATACATATTGTATACATTTTATTAATACCTAGAGTCATGTGTTCACAACAAGTGTGTACACTCGTCATGCTCTGTACCCTTCTCACGTAAGCCCGAAAGGCAGGCAGTGCATGATCAGTATATCTAGCCTCGGTTTATATGAGTTAGGTGTGTGTATATAAAAACTCTTTTGTTAATAATGCCTATGGTCGATAGGTGTACACACTTATGTGTACACTCGCCATGCTCTGTATCCCCCCGAAAGGCAGTGCATGTGATATATTTGGCCTTAGTTTTCTGAGTTAGGCATATGTAAATACTATTAATATCAATGAAATTTTTAAATAAAGAAAGAGTAAGCAATTGAAATCCAAGCACTATTTTCACTTATTTGATTTGACGTGTTATTCAAAAGAAATGAAAATACTACTTTGAAAATTTTTATTTATCAAATAAGGATCCATTTCATAGTTGCACTATGTTATCAACTGAAACAGCAAGCCAAATTGGAGTTTATTTATGATTATAAACTTAATTTTGATTGGAAATTTTGATGAATAAAAGGACTTAAGTTTGTTGATAATGACCAAAACTTATATTTAACTTATTTGTGTCAATTTTAAAGTAAATTCTTCATTTGTAAATATTTTCAAAAACTTGCATCCATATCTTTGTAAATAAAACTTGCATTTAGGAATTTTTCATGTAGCATTTGGATTTTGTAGGTAGTATCTACTGAAAACCCCGAAAGCAATCGTCCTAGTAGGGACACCTAGAGGTTTAACGGCTTGTTGCATATGCTCAATGTAATCGTGTTTCCTACGAAAACAGATTTATCTTAGTTTTTCTTTATTCAAGGATGGATAAAAAGATAAGTATGTGGGTATTTGATGTGCATGTAAATGTGCGTACATTTACATCTATATTTTATCTATTTTTATTTAAATAAATGTCATAATTAGGTATTTTTACATGTTTAAAACAAAATTTCAAAAATGCTTTCGATTCATCATCCATACATCAATTTGGGGGTAAAATGGTAATTTTGTGTATATGTTAATTTCGAGAATATACACATGCACATTTTATTTTTAATTATAGGAATTTGAATAGAAATATGAAGAATCTCTCATGGAAATATGCATGCATAAGGATGGAAACAAACAATGAAGATGGAAATAATTCAACTCATGCATCATGGAGGATCCTACCTACCCACTTACCTTGATCTACAATTAGGAGCTAATGCACATATTAGTGGAGATTAAAGTTACATTCTTACTTAATGGAGGATTAGTAGAGGCTGATGATAACTTGGTGGTCACACTTTCTAAGGGGTATTTTGGGTAATCCCCTTAAAATATGCATTAGGGTTTTAGGCTTGTATAAATACCCCTCTTATGTACATGTAATGGAGTTTTTAGTTTTACAATATACTAGCATGCAAGATGTAGCCTCAAAATCATATGGAATAAAAATAGCTTCCTAGGCCTTTTTGCTTTTACTCCTTTGTTCTTATTTTATTTTCTTACTAGCTTTTATTAGTATGCTCTTTCATTTCATGTTAGTAGCTTAGTTTTATTTCTATGTGAGTAGTTTACTTCGTTTTTATTCTAATTAGCTTTCATTTTGCTTGCTTTTCTTTGATGAAATTTACATGTGCTGATATGTTAACACAAATGAGTAGCTAAACACCTTCAATCAGAGATAATGAAGCTCTCTAAAATTAAGTAAATTAAACATATCTTGTCATTTATGATCTCTTTTTAATACTTCATGAAAAATGAATGTTGGTGTAAGTTTATAAAATGGAATTTGATATCCTATATTGTAATTTACATCATCATTTATTTAAGTGATTAAAGGACATAAACTTGCACCAACATAAACGTAATTTACATCATCATTTATTTAAGTGATTTTTGTCATGAAATTAAAGGAGAAACAAAATTTGATGATCTATATTACTAAAAAAATAGTAAATAGATCATACTCAAAATAGTTTTTGCTTTGATTTCATGTTTGTTTTCATTGCAATTGATAAGTGATTTGGTTGTTGTATTATAGTTTGATGTTTAATTATGTTAATTAGTAACATAAATAAACCATACTTATGACAAGTACATCACTAAATAAAGAGATCATAGATTATTTTTGTGTTGATTTATAAAAATATAGGAGTGGATTTGCCTCTAAATTATTTTCTAATCTTATATTTGCAATCACTTTTGATCTAGCTAGTTTTACATTTACTTTAGCTTTAAAAAATCTCAAATTTGGTTTAATTTGATTGAGTAGAAATTTTAAATCAATACAATTCCCCCATACTAGCCACATACTAAAATTATACACCTTGTGCTTGCGGTTATTTTCAATTAAAATTTTATTGGCTCTTTTCTGATTTGATGGAAAATTAGTCATTAAACAGATGGATGTTTTGTTCGGTATTGAATTCGAGATCTAAATGTGATATTGTCAAGTTGGTAAGCACATAACCTTATGTCTATATATGTGTTTCATTATGATGTTAAAAGTATGGTAGTATGGATGTATGGTTGTGACCTAAGAACCAAAGTATGTTGAGTTGAAACAAAGTTAGCAAATTTGTGTATTGCAACGGACGTGCGATTCGATTCGAAATCAAGAACTATGTTTTCTTGTGTTAAAGTTTGGAAATTGTTTCATACTTTCTATCCTTACTTATAATCTCTAAAACTTTAAAATTTATGTTTCCAAACATGAAATAGGAAATAACAAGTAAGTGTTTTCGCTTAAAGTAAGTTTAAATGAACTACGCTTATAGCGATAGTCGCTATGGACGTAGTTCGACAAAATTATCGATTTTTGTTTTAAAATGATTTCTTTTGAAATGTTTTACACAAGTTTTCCGAAATTGATTAATAAAAGAACAAGAGTTAAGTTCAGATAATTTAATAATTGATTTATTTAATAAATTAATTATAAGTAATTAGTACTTGATTATTAGTTAAGTAAGTGACTAAGGTTTAAGTAACACTTAAGGGAGGTTAGTCAGTGATTAGTATAGTTTTAATTACTGAATAATGAGGATAAGAAGTAACTAAATGTTTAGTTATTATTTAATTAAGTTAAGTAGGTTAACTAATTATTATTTAATTAAGTGATTGTTAAATTAATTTTAGTTGATTGGGGTTTAACTAATAGTGAATTGTTTAAACCTTAACTAAGATGTAGTAAGAAGTTAATTAGGACACAACTAAGTCCATTAAGTTAATTAAAGTTTAATTATGATTTAATCTTGAATTCATTATGATTAAATAAGATATAATTAGGGTTAAGCCAACTAAATGTTCTTTAATCTTTTCAAAGGTTGTTTTAAACACAATCGATATCTTAGATCAATTTTCTTTTAAAGATTAATTGATTTTAAATCAAAGGATCTCTCGTCTGGACCATTAAATAGCCAAATTAATTAAGGTAATGATTATAAAACGTTGACATGATTTATGGGAAATAAGTTGACTTGTATTTAGCACAAAGGTTGAATATCGATAGCATGATAAACACGAGAAAATTAAGCTCAATAAGCGGGTCATGATAACTTAAGCATATGGAATGTACTTCTATAGGTAATACTTTTACACCCTATAGTGGATGTATCTATATACGTAACTTGACATCTACCTATGATTGATTGTATGATATGTGTGAATCCCTTACATATCTAATGTTAGGCAGTACCCATGTTATAATTTGGATAAGTAAACCCAAATTTAATGATCCATTGTAGTCATTAAGCCTCCGTTTGGTTTTGGAAAGTTAATATTTTTTTTTAAATGGTCTTCAAGGTTATTCTATTTTGAACAAGATATTTTAAAAATTATTTGACAATTGTTCTGAATATTATATAAAGAAGTTTATAAATGATCTTTGGGTATTCATAAAAGGAGTTTTAGAAATAGTTTTGAATGTTTATAAAAAGATTTTACAAATGGGTTTGGATGTCTATAAATGGAAGTTTTATATAAGGTTTGAAAGTTTATGAAGAAGTTTATATTTTTAGGTTTAAATATTCATAAAGGGTAACATAAATGAGTATGTAGGTTGATAAATGTTTTGTAAAAGGGTTTGGGTTAAAGCAAAAACGATTCATGGGTAATGGAAATTTATAAAAGGATTTATTGAAGATAATTACGACAGGAATTTGAGGTTTGGGTTTCTCAAGGTTGACCTTTTAAAAAACGGTAGTATGGAACATCCGCTCCACACTTAACACTGAAGGAATAGTGCTTAGAATTATCATTCTTTTCGGTTTAAATAAGGTGGTTATATCCATTTAAGAGACTTGGAAATGGGAAATCTTATAAATTTTTTGTGAATATACTTATGTAAAGGAGATAAGTGTATGAATGTTGATAAATGTTTGGAAAAGATATTTATAAATGAAATGGTTTTAAGGCTCAGTGATTGCTTTGGGTAATTAAACCTCTAGATTTTATTGTTGGTTTTTGATAGTAAATAACAGACTATCAAATTTGGCTTAATTTGACTTAAGAAGTATGAATGTAAATTCGAGTTCCTTTATAAGGACTCGAATACTTACTTCCAAAAGAACCGGGAATTGGTCAACTGAAAATTATTGGTTGTTGATATGGAGAGACCGGGATCGGATCTATATCTGAAAGCCACTCCAAACTAACATACGTATTCAAGTGGAAGGCATCTTGAAGATGATAGAAAACCAAGCTCTTTGAAATGCAAGGGCTACTGCTACTAATCCTGAGGGTGATTCTAAAATGGATGTCGTAGAGTTAGTGACTTCGGTTTCGTTCAGATCCAGGACAAACTTGTATGGATGAATGCTAGCATTTCATTGATGCCCGAAGGGCGGTTTTAGCATTCCAAGATGGATTGCTATTCATAAAGGTAAAACGACCTCAAGCCTCATCGATCGGGAATGACTAAAATAGGGGATATGCAACAAGGCTATGTGGGTCGCACCCATTAGGGTATATCATCACCCTTCTATATATGTACACAATCATCAATGAATTCGTGTATGTGAAAGCGCTCAATTAAAGGTTGCAAAGCAACCGGGGTAATGATATATTTGGTACTATCCAGCAAGGGATAGGCTGGTCGTATATTGGCAGTGGTCTTTTGGTATAACCTTAGTGCATTTTTCTACAGGCTTACTGTATCGGGTGGTACCCCAATAGCATATTCATTAGTTGGAATCCAATCTCTAATGCGTGCCTTATGTTTTCGATTATAATGTGTAGTATGTTGGAATGTGAGATGTGAGAATTTCAACTATTTTATCTATTTACTTTAAACCTAGACACTATGATAATATCACTTGATTTTGATATAAAATGTTTTGATTATCGTAAGGTAAAAACCTGTCCGTTTCTATATGCGGTGTGGTCTTACAAGATATCCTTTGTTTGAAAAAATTTCAAATGCAGAAATCAGTTTAATTGTTACTTATTATTCAGTTTTACTCATGCTGGTTTACTAGAATGACCCGGGCATTATTCCATGTAATGCTTGGGTCGGACCGAGCATGTTTTCCCAGGTTTAGCTGGATACGTTGGAGTTAGAGAGGAGCTGGATGGTCAAGACATATTAACATATATTTTTCTTCCTCTTTATAGATTTTATATGTTTGTCAATGTAAGGACATGTTTCCATAACCATTTAAATTTAGGATAAGTCTGATGTACTCTGATGTTGTATATATAAATAAAGATATTTCCTTTTTGTAAAGATCATTGTTGTATTATATATTATTGGCTATGTTGTGAGATTCTGCGTTGTTTAGTTTTCTTCTATTTTCTACCTTCTTCTTTCACCCTAAAGAATTGGTATTTTTGGCACTTGAATGTTCAAAATGTGACATAGTGGATGTATTAGTGTCAATCTTTGAGTGTCGAAATCTGGTTTGTTACATTTGACCTCAGAGATGAAGGTTAAGTAAGAACCTTGACCCTAGTGGGGTATACTCATTTGAGATAGGGCAAATGAGACCTTAAAGGGTCTGAGTGTATTATAAATATGAGTGTGTATTTGTTAATGTGTAAAAATGTTTGATATTGTGTTGTTGATCTTTTGAGTGGCTTAAGAACTCTAGTCGATGCATTTGGCCAAAGTTATCTATAGGGATTTCCTAAACACTTGAACAAGTCCAATTGACATAATATTGTTTGAAAATTGCTAAATGAAATAATTTTACCTAGGATATATTTTATATATAAAGGAATTCTTTTCAAAATTCTGTATAGTTATCGATGAGATGTAGGGTTAAAATCGGATTAGAATAGAATGTGTTTAATTAAAAGAAAATCTTTAGATGACCTTATAAAAATGAAAAGGATTGTAAGAACGTTAAATCTCGGTGGCTTTGATAAAGATTTAAATGATTTAGCAAAATTTGTAGTAATCATTAAATGGTTTCTATCAAATACATTTCTATTGGTGGCGGAGAATTTATTCTCTTAGCTTGACACCCTTCTTTGAGACATACGAGCTTATGTAGTTGATGGTTACTAGTAATATGTTCCCAATTTGGTAATGTGGCATGCTGAGTGCTGATCATTTGTTGATCGAAGCATGGCTTTTGTGAAAAGCATAGCTTTTTGGAGGAGACTTCGTCGAGCCTCACAACTCGAAAATGGCCGAAATAGAAAAGATGCGGCAAGGTTACGGGGGTAGCGCCCCTTGGGGTATGTGCATTTTCTTCTGGATAAAAGTGGTATCATGGTATGGAATCCAGATATTTAACTTATGTGGTTGTTGGAATATGTTGGTGTTGAGAGCTCTCGAATAAAGGTTAGTGACGATCAGTGATGGCATACTCGTGTCAGTAACTACCTAGTTACAGAAGTAACCCGGCCTTGTATTGGCAGAGATCCGGTTAGGTTCTCAGGGCGTCCCTCCATAGGCGTACCCATTTGGTGAGGAAGTTCCTTAGCCTAGCCATTGTTGGAAATCCAATCATTCGAAATGTTTTCTACACTATGCACCAATAATAATATCAAAAGGATTTTCGCATATCAAGCATGTTTGACTATCATAAGGAGAAATCTCCCTTAAGTGTATGATTGCAATGTGTGTGCCGGCAGGCCTTTTGGTAGTTTCATTTTCCAAACAGCATTATGGATTTCTTCTTACTTCTTTTGTTGTTTGTTTGTTTCAAAAATAAACTATTTTTGTTTGCTCACACCAGTCCCATGACTGACCTAGAGTTTATTGTTTCCTTTCTAAACACTGGGTGCCCACAATTTTCCACATAGGCAGCCTGGAGTCAGGATATCAGATGTCAGCCAATAGGTGTAGCTTTTGGCAATCTTTGAAGTCCTTTGGCTTGGCAATCGCTTGTGGACCAGACTTGTTGAGTTAAACATGATAGGGGGTTCTCGCTTCGCGTTTGGTGGCGAAGGGAGACTCTTACCCCTACAAGTCCCCAAGGAGGGGTTGGCTAACCGGGTAGGTTGAGAGTCGAAAGGATGGCCGTAAAAACAAGTTCGGGGTACCATTTTAAGCCACGGAGGAGCTGGGATGGTTGAAAAGCCTACCACTCGAAATTGGCCGATGTCGATGGTTGAAAAGCCTAGACTGTTAAATTTGGTATCAAAGCTGAAGGTTAAGTAAGTACTTTAGCTCAAGAGTATAACACATTAGGTGACTCATTAGAGATAAGGTTATAAATGCCCTAGAATGAGTATATCCCTATGATATCTTGTCTATATGTCTCAGTTGATTCTCTTACAATTCATTGATAGTAAGAATGAGTGCAAGAAAGAGGACGAGGTAGGGGTTAGGGGAATACCATTTCACATGGTCAATACCCTGTAACAACAAGGAAACAAATTTTTTATCAATCTCTTTTGATCATCATCTGATTTCAATTCTTTGATTGTTTACTAGCAACTACAAGAAGGAGCTTTGGCGTGGAAGTGGTCCAGCGAATCTTTGTTTACGTTCCTATTTGGTATTCTTTTCATCGGTTTCTATAAATCTTTTCGTTTTTAACTTTAATGAATTTGAAACTTTATTTGAAATAATTGATTAAAAAATATGAAGTTAAATTGGATTAGATCCATTTATCTATTCTTTGGGGTCTCGATACATTTTACGAGTGCTTAGTGATCCCTCGGACTAACCAATGCCCCTGCGTATTTCATGGACTTGATGACCCGAGTATATCGTAAAATATCGAATGAGTTTGTTCTCATATTTATTGATAATATTCTGATTTAGCCAAATATAGAATAAATATTCAGCTTGATCTGAAAAGCTGTTTTTATATCTTCGTGTGTTCATCTGTTCTTTGTTGCCTCCCTGTCTAGCAAATTTCGAGGATGAAATCTTCTTAAGAGGGGAATCCATAACGATCCCGGTTTTGAGTCAAATTAAATCGGTAATTAAAATAAATTTTTGAATTTAATTGTGAATTTATTTGATATTTTCGCAATTAAATAAGATATCTGTTGTTTATATATATATGTATATATGTATATGTATATAAATTTATTATAAATTTTGTTTTCGAATTGAAATTCTAAAATAAATATTTTTGAGAAATAATTTGAATTTGAAAACTCTATAATTTGAAACTAATAAAAATTTGTTATAATGTACATATGTAATATATAGTTTGAAAATTAATTTTGAATTTGATATAAATAATTTTCAAAAGCTATATAAAAGTTTAATACTATATTTAACAACACCAAAAAATAAATACTTATTTATTTAAAGGGATGATAGCTTAAAATAAAATTTGATAAAAAGGTTTATATAAATAAATATAGTTTGTATATATGTAAATATACAAAAAAAAATTAAACAAAAAGTTTTCATTATCCTTCAAAGTTTTCCTCTCATGTCATCTCATGTCCGCCTCCCCGGTACTTCCCCTTACCCCTACTGTATCATCCTTCTCTACCGTCAACTCTGACATTCCACCATGCCAATCTGTCCTTCCTACCACTACTTCTTTTTCACCATCTATCTCTCATGTCATGTCCATCTTGTTATCCTCTCCTGTCAGTAAACCAACCCCAGTTCCAACTCAGCTTCCAACGGTCCTTCCTCCGCCCTTTCACCAACACGCTCCACTGACGCTACCTGCTCTCTTCTCTGACCTTCCTTCTCGCCTTCCAGCTCTACTTTCTTCTTTTCCACCAGCTAATAATCTTGTCACGTCCACCATGGTTACCTCTCATGCCAGTGAAGCTTTTTTCCCTCCGGAACCACCACGCTCCTCCACCCTAACCAAAACCCCACCAAGCCACCTTTTCCTCCTTCCACCGATCTAGGTGAACGTAAATGGACTTCCTTGTTTAAGCACAAACCCAGAAATGCTGGGAAGTACATTCCCGTTGACCTTATTCCTGTTTATGAAGAAGATGCTCTTGTGCCGCCGCAACTCGTTCTGGATGCTGGTGCAGAGTTATGGAATGACACACTTGTTGGATTCTTCCTAGACAAGCCATTATCCTATACTGCTGTAATTCAGAAACTCAAGATCAACTGGAAGCTTAAAGGCTCTGTTAGAGTCAAATCAGATGGTACTGTCTTCCTTTTTAATTTTACTTATGATGAAGACAGACACAAAGTTCTTCAGAGTGACCCCATTATAATGAACAACAAGATGTTTATAGTTAAACCTTACGACATTGATGTCAGTAACATTACTGGCTCAGTTACCTCAGTACCGGTATGGGTCCATCTATATAATCTCCCTATATTTGCATGGTCGCCTCTGGGAATCAATTGGTTGTGTAGTCATCTGGGAAGAATGCTGTGCATGGATGAATCTACTGAGAAACAGAACAGGTTGAGCTACGCAAAGTGTTTAATTGAAGTGAAACCAGACAAGGAGCTTGTTAACGAATTTAAAGTTAAATTGGTGGAAGGTGGTTTTCAAAAAATACATGTAGAGTATCAATGGAGACCAGATGTTTGTGTTGTGTGCACAAGATTTGGTCATACAACAGAAAGTTGTGAAGAAAAGAGTATGAGTACAACTGACAAAGTAAATGAAGCAAGCAAGTATGAAGTAAAAGATAACAAAGTTAATACTGCAGGAAATGTTCATATAAATAAACGGGTTAAACCCTATCAGATGCAGGTAACAAGGAAATGGCAACGTGTAGGTAAAAAGAAAATTGTCTCAGTGGCGAATGAAAGGATCAGCGAGCAGAAAAAAGGTAACAATCAAGAAGTTGTATATGACATAGATAGAGACAATGTTTATGAAGAAAAGAAAGATGAGGAGGGTGAATGTCATGAGATGGGAGATGATAATGAAGAAAAGAAAGAGGGAGAATGTCATGACATAGGAGATGAAAATGAAGGAATAAATAAACAAATTAGTGGCAACAAAGCACATACAGAAGATGTCAATATACAAACTGATGAAGAAAATGCAAGCAAAGAAACAGAGATAAATGAAGAAATAACTGAAGAAGTGTTGCATGATAAACTTCTGATGTCCAACAGATTTGAAGCTTTGCTTGGTTTGGAGGATTCAGAGATATTAATAAACATGCCTGAAGCAAATAAAAACAATAGAGGAACTAAGGAAAGCAAATGGGTCGATGCAACAAACATAGATAAAAGCAACATAAAGCAAAAGGAGCAAAGCAACAAAACAGCAAGTCAAACTGGGGAAGATCTCATTGAACAAGTGCAACAAAAAGATTACAACACTATAGGAAAAACAAAACTCAATGAAACTATAACAATAGGTATGAAAGAACATTTTGAAGATAAGAGCAGTATTGGTGGAAGAGGCAATAGAAGTAAAAGCAAGAGCAATAATTTCAAAAGAGTAGCTGATACAGGTGTTGACATGCACAAATACAATGCTGATTGCACAGCAAAAGCAATCAATTCCCCAAACAAAGACAGATAACAAAATGCAACATCACCATCAACTTATGCCAAAATCAAGCCACCATTAGCCTACAAACCACCTCCCATTTCTTCCCCTCTCAATTCCCCAACATTGCAACACACCCCTCCATCAACCCTCACTCGCAACCAAATGACCACTCCAATGGATAATGAAAAAGCAAGCAAAGATAATACCCCCCTTTCAGCAACAATTCCAAATTACTTGTCCTCAACACAAGCAGTAACGAGGAGTATGAAAATAGAATTTCTTAATGCCAGAGTTCTCCAATGATGCCACACATTGGAATATGGAACATAAGAGGGGCACACCATGTTATCAAACAAGACCAGTGTAAACAACTCATTACTACTCACCAATTATCGGTGTTGGCGATTCTTGAAACCAAGCTTAACCTTCCTTTAACGATTAAGGCGGCTGAATATATTAATCCAAATTGGAAACTTATTCACAATCTTAACGAATCACCCTATGGAAGAATCTTGATTCTTTACAATCCCCAGCAGTTTCAGATTACTCCCATCCTCTCCTCTCCACAATATATACACTGTTATGCTCAAGACCTCTCTGACAGTACCTCCCTGTATATCTCCTTTATATATGCTTCAAACTCTGTTGTTAATAGATCATCGCTGCTATCTGTCATCCCATCATTGAGGCAGTCCACCCACCCCTGGATTATTCTAGGGGACTTCAACTGTTGTCATTCTACCTCTGATAGAGTAGGAGGAAACCCGCCGTCCCTTAATGAAATTCATCCACACAGTAGTGCTTTACATGATGTTGAACTTGTATCTATAAAATCTGTTGGTATGCAATTCTCATGGAATAACAAAAGGAAGCATGGTAAAAGAACTTTTTCCAGAAGTGATCATTCCTTTGCTAATCAAAATGCCCTAACCAAATGGCCCACCCTATACAACCTTCTCCCCCCTCCTCTTCTATCTGACCACTCCCCTCAAATTATTCATCTTCGTGAAGTGGACGTGAAAGAAAAATCAAATTTTAAATTTTTTAACACTTGGGTTAATGAACCTGACTTTAAACCCACTGTCCAAGCTGCATGGAACATAAACAAAAATGGTAATCATCTTTTTATTTTGCAGGAAAAAATAAGAGAAATGAAAGGCGTTCTGAAGCTATGGGCATCAAAAAAATTTGGCAAAGGTGATAAACTGAGTAGTAGTATTCTGGTAAAGCTTGTTGAGGTCCAGAAGGCTATGGTTCTGGATGATAGCCTATTTTCTATTGAAACAACTTTGTCTCAACAGTACTATAATGCATTAATTCTTGAAAGTGATAAGATTAGACAAAACGAGAGAATTAAATGGTGGGAAAAAGGAGACAAAAACAGTGCTTATTTTCACAACAGTCTCAAGAACAAGCAGAGGAGGGACAACATTGTCACTATCTATGACAAGTATGATGTTTTGCAAACTACTTCTGTTGGAGTTGAGGAAGCCTTTGAGCAACATTTCATGAGTATTTATGGCAATGCTAACAACTTCGTTCCAAAGATTGAAGACATCCCTTATGACATATTACCAAGGCTTGATGAAGATGAATTCAATTTTTTGTGTTCTGAAGTTACCAATGATGAAATCGAAAAAGCTATGTTCTCTCTTAATTATAATTCATGCGGTGGTCCTGATGGGCTGAATGCTTATTTTTATACTACATGCTGGTTAATTGTTTCTGAAGATGTATGCAATGCCATATCTCTTTTCTTCAAAAAAAGCAAACTTTATAGGTCATTCAATTATACCAATATTGCTTTAATCCCGAAGCATAAAAATGCATATCATGTTAAAGATTTTCGTCCTATATCCTGTTGCAACACAATATATAAATGCATCTCCAAAGTCATTGCTACGAGACTCAAGAATGTTCTCCCTTCTATTATATCCATCAACCAAGCTGCTTTTTTACCTGGTAGAAATATACTAGACCACATCCTGCTTGCGCATGAGCTTATTAAAGGTTATAAAAGCAAAAATTCCCCACCTAAAGCTATGATAAAGCTTGATATTATGAAAGCGTTTGATATGTTACAGTGGGACAGTATTGTACGCATCATGGGGTATATGAATTTCCATCCTCATTTTATAGCCTGGATCTTTGAGTGCATCTCTTCTCCAACATATTCAATCAACGTCAACGGAACTGCCAAAGGATTTTTCAAAAGTAGGCAGGGCATAAGGCAGGGAGACCCTCTGTCTGCTTACATATTCATACTTGTCATGGAACTACTTACTAGGCTGATAAACAAAGCAATCCAACAAGGGAAAATCAAATTGCATCCAACATGTAAAGACCCGCTTATCTCTACGTTGCTGTTTGCTGATGACCTGATTATCTTTTGCTCTCCGGACACTGAAACTGTCAAAAACATAATTCTAACCCTCGATCTCTTTTATTCTATGACGGGGTTAAAGGTTAATTTTCAAAAGTCTGATATCACTCTTGCTGGTGTTAGTTTATCTCAGGCTACTCTAATAACTCAAATGACTGGCCTACCCCATAACCAAGCGACTGTTACCTACCTTGGTCTGCCCCTTACTACGTCTAAAATCACAACTAATCACTGTCTACCGATGATGAGAAGATCATTGCTAAAATGAATTGTTGGACCACTCAAAAGCTTAGTCAAGCTGGTAGACTAACATTGATTAAGTCTGTCACCTTTGCTATGCAAGTGTATTGGGCCAGAGCTTATATTCTCCCAACCAAATTAATTAATATGATTAGAACTTCTATCATGCGTTTCCTGTGGACTGGTAGAACTACGGGAAGATATATAGCACCAACTGGGTATGCTACTGTTGAGAAGCCTTTGAACAAAGGAGGCCTTGGAATAATAAATTTGAAACAGTGGAACAAGGCTGCATTTGCTAAGCACGTTGATTCTATGTTTAATTGCCCTGATAGTCTATGGGCTGAGTGGTCCAAAAAACATATTCTAAAATGCAGGAGAATGTGGAACATGGATAAAAGGCAAAATATGAGTTGGACCTGGCAGAGTATGTTCAAGACCAAGGAGCTCTTTCTTCCACTCATACAGATGAACACCAATAATGAACACAATGTTAGTTTCTGGGATGATCCATGGCTTGATAATGGTTTCATTCTCAGAAGACATCTTACTTACAATGAAATACAGCAGACTGGTGTTCATGCTAATACGAAAGTCAGAGATGTTCTCGAGCACTTTCAGGGTATTCAAACTTTTTCTTCTAATCAAAGAGTTCAAAAAGTGTGGGACGGTATAAAGAAGTTCTCCCCTCTGTCTTCTACTTCTGATTTAGTTGTTTGGGGAAAGAAAAAAGGTAAATTCAAAATTAGTGATGCGTATGAATTTTTGATGCAAAACAATGCACAACATAACTGGAAATGGTTGAAGAGAACTTGGAGTAGAGACAGTAGCATGAGAGAGAACTTAACATTGTGGAAAATTTTGAATCGTGCTATGCTGACCAAGGCAAAGCTAGTTAGTTTAGGCATGAATATTGGCATCTACTGCTCCTTTTGTTGTGCTGAACCTGAGACTATCGAGCATATCTTCTTTGAATGTCCAGAGATCAAGCATCTGTGGACTGAGGTGATGATTAAACTGCAAAGTAAATGACCAATGAATAACAACCAAGCTGAATGGGAACAGATATACACAAAAACAAGTAACAAGCAAAAGGTAAAGAGAATTTTTGGTGTGGCGATGAAAAGATTCATATATGCGGTGTGGAGAGAACGTAACTGCAAAGTATTTGACGCCTCCAAGGCTAAAAATGCTACCACTTTTAGGCTATGGATAATGAATGAAATTGATAATTCCCTGAGGCTTCTTTTCACCTTTGATCCGGGAATAGGATAAAACTTTAGTTTGAAGATGTTTGTGTTCTTTGTATTTTATAATTATGTTATGTTTTCTTCAGTTGTGCTTGTAGCACCATGTATTTTCCCCATTTTCAATGAGCTCATGCTCATCTTGTTGTAATTTGTGTCTTGTAATCTTTGGTGCTGCAATAAATTGGTCGGGGACCATCCAACCCCGTCGGCCTTGCCAAAAAAAAAAAATCAACAGAATACATGTTCTTTTATAGTTGTTGGTATATATAAATATAAATACAAAGTATATATGTATTTAAACTAAATAAAAATAAGATACAAAATTTTATAAAAATATTAAAAACATGCCAATTTACAAATGTAAGCTTAAGGTAATATGTATTAATACTTGTAAGGAAAATAAAACCATAATACTTAAAATGAATATAAACATAACACCTATATAAAAATTTAAACATATGTAAATATAAAATAGATAATCTACATAAATAAATAAAAGTTTAACAAAGGGGTTTAAACATAATATTATGGCTTATGACATTTGTAAAAATATGAATATAAGCAATAAACACTTGTAGGCTTAGTTTATACAAGTGGCAATTTTTGTTTCTTTAAAAATTTAATTTTTTTAAATATAGTGTTAGAAAGAAAACCAGGCTATCTTCACTTCTCAAATTTTCTTCTTTCATTCATTTTCAAGCTAAAACCAAAAGCTTGCAAACTAAAACCAGAAATAAAACCAAATTTCAATCTTCAACCTGAAAAAAAGATCAACTCAACAAATTTAAAATCAAAACCAGAAAATAAACCAGAGAAAAGAAATCAAAGGAAATCAAATTCAAACAACTTTTGCAATCTAAAATCTAAAGCTATAGAGAAGGTTCAATTCAGTAATCAAGTAATTTTAAAATCGACTCAACATTAAGAGGATCAACATTCAAGTTTCAAGTTTCAGATTTAAGATCAAACTCAAAATTAGTTTCCAGACTCTGTTCTTCTCTACTCCAAACTAGGTGAGTAAATTCTTTCGAATCCAGATTATAACTTGTTGTTGTAATCATGATTGAAGTAAAAATTGAAAAATGGTTTGCATGTATACTGTGGATATGGCTGTGCATGTCTGGTATATGAATAATTTGCTCTGTTCCAGGTAAACAGGTTTTAAAACCTGTTTGAAAATCCAAATTTCATTCTCTAATCCTCTACAGACCTTTATGTTTAAATAAAACATGTTAAAATTGGCAAGATCTTAATTCTAAAAATATTTTTAAGTATTAAAAATAAATAGGTTTACTGGGAAATATAAAAACACAGTAGAATCAAAATTTGTTTAATTGATTTAGTTGATTAAAATTTGGGTTTTGATTGCATGATCCTATTCGTCTTCATAAACCTTGATTGTTAATAATAAATTCATGATTTTAAGTGGGGAAATCACAAGCATTCGTGAGTTGAACAGGAAGTCTATTTTGGGTAAATTCTGGTGATCCGAGGATGTTTGGACCTCGGGATCGTGGTTGGAGTTTGCGAGGACGTCTATGAATTCGGCAAAAATGGTGGGTGGATTTATCCACCACCGTGTTGGTTAGACAACAACATTTTAGGATTTAAAACCATGTTTTAGTCAAGATCGATTTTTGAGTGGCAGCAACGTCGTCAGAGAGTCGGAGTTGATCGCATCAGTGGCAATCGAAACATAGGCAGTAGGGGAGCTCTGACTGGAGTTTTGTAACGTTTCGGATTTTGCCCACTCGAAAATCGACATCCATACTTCATATCGTATTCGAATGCCATAGATTCGACCGTTCAAATCCGATTCGCCGGAGCTTATAACAACATTAAGTAAATAACACAGCGGAATAAAAGAATAATACATTGATATACAGCCTTGATACAATATCTGATACAACAGATGATCCAATAGATATCAATATACATCAGAAATATGATACAATAAAATAGCAACGGAAAGAAAATAGATAACACTAGCAGCGGAACAAAATAACTCTAAGATAGTCTTCAACGAAGAACTCCAAATCTGAACTCCATCTCCAAGAACTAATCCAGCAATAGCTCGAACTCCCCATAACAATGCACCAAGCTAGGCAAGACTGGTGCGAACCAAAGACTGAACTAACTCCAGATAATCCACTATATCTAACTATCTGAAAAACCCAACTCTAGACTGCTCATGTAGAAAATAATGAGCACCCAGAGTTTAGGAAAGAAACGATAAACTCCGGATCAGTCGTGGGACTGGTGTGAGCAACAAAAAGAAAACAATTG
Source organism: Allium cepa (assembly GCA_030765085.1). Classification (NCBI taxonomy): domain Eukaryota; kingdom Viridiplantae; phylum Streptophyta; class Magnoliopsida; order Asparagales; family Amaryllidaceae; genus Allium; species Allium cepa. Next base: position 274,912,016 of record CM060946.1, read on the forward strand.
TCTTTTAAAACATTCAACAAAAGATTTTCAAAGTCAATTCGCAATGCTTTTTAAAAATGAGACTACCATAAGGCCTCCCGCACACACACACAATGCAAACGCAGAATCGGCGGAGATTTCTCCTTATGATAGTCAAAGATGCTTGATACGCATTAAAAGAAACATTTGATATTATTACTAGTGCATAGTGTAGAGAAAAAAATTTCATTTCGAAAGTAGAATATAAATCTTAGTCAGCATAAACATTCCGCACTTATGCCTACTATATCTACCATGTTCAATAGCAGGTTACCGCCACATTCCATGGCAGGTTATACAACTAAAACCGTACAAGTCTCGTATTGTTTCTTTGGATTTCCAACGAATGACCAGGCCAAGGAACTTCCCATTGCCACATGAGAATGCCTCTGGATGGACATCCCCGAGAACCAAACCGGATCTCTACCAACACAAGGCCGGGTTACCCCTAACTGAGTAACAACTGACCGAATATGCCATCCCCCGGTCCTTTAGGACCTTTCAACCGAGCGCTCGTAATCAATTCACACAATCATAAAGTGTTTTCAACATGAGTAAGCATCTGGGCTCCATACCATGATACCACCCTTTTCCAGAAGGAAATGCACATATCCTAAAGGGCGCTACCCCTCATAACCTTGCTGCATCTTTCCTGTTTTGACCATTCCCGAGGTGTGAGGCTCGACGAAGTCACGTCCACAAAAACATACTTTATACAAAAGCCATGCTTTGGGTCAACAAATGATCATAGAAATGATCACAAAGATAGACGATCAAATAAATGATCCTATCACAAATAATCAACACAATGATCATTTCACAGCAACACTCAGCATGTCACATTACCAAATTGGGAATATATCGCTGATAACCATCAACTATATAACCTCTGAGCTCGTACGTCTCAGAGAAGGGTGTTAAGCTAAGAGAATAAATTCTCCGCCACCAACAGAAATATATTTGAAAGAAATCAGCTTTATATCTCAATTTGTAATGTCAGACATACAATCCATACAAGTCTGTTCCGGGATCGAACAGAACCGAAGGCACTTACAAAGAAGTCCTTGCAATCCGGATATTCACAATCCCGATCGGATTTCTCATCACTTAGGGAGTCTCTATACCGGCGCGACTCGGTGCAGAAACAATCGATAGGTCATCCTATCGCTCTCGCAAATACCCGGTCTTCAACATCGGTCTTCAAATGCTATCCACATCGTCGAATCACATATTCGGAATGGGTTATACGACATAAAGGTCCATTCCCGGCTAAACCGAATAGTGAGCAAAAACATTTAAAACATATGGATATGGGATTTGAATTAAGTCACAACTTAATAATTCAAAACTTTCTTTTCAAATGGTTTAAACCGATTACCATTTCAAATCTCTTAAACAAAAAGATTCATTTTCACATCCTTTAACGGTTTAAACAATTTTCACATTTTAATCTTTTAAACAAAAGATTCATTCACAGATTTTCCAAATCAATTTTCATTTCAATTTGATTAACTCGTTAAATCTTTAAATCAAAGATTTAACTTATAGCCTTCAAAACAATTTCATTTCAATTTAATTTAAACAAATCATCAATTTAAATCTGTTAAAAATAAACAGATTTAATTCATAGCTTTCAAAAAGAATTCATTCATAACTTAGGAAAATCATTTCTCTATTCAATCTTGAAATTCCCCTAATTAACTGGAATCTCAGTTCTTATCTAAAAGTGTTTATCATTTGAAAACAACATTTTTCATTTTGGAAATTTGATTCATTTATACGAGTTGAAATCCTTGGGTTAAATTCAAATTCCCAAAACCATACCTTTAAAATGGTTTAAATTCATACAAACATGTTAATAATATCTTTAACCATAATTTCCAATCATCGAATTCAATTTCAAATATCGAATTCAAATTCAAATTGAATTATTTAAATTGGAGATTTTACCGAGTTATTCAAAATAGCTTTTATCTGTGAAAACCCTTTTTCAAAAGCTTTACCGTTTAACCCAAATCCATTTTCAAAATCAATTTGAAATTAAAACTTTAATTTCAAAAACATTAAATTTAAATTACATGTGACTTAACCGATTTCCTCGTGAAATCCATATTTGTGTGTGTATGGCGTAGTCCAGGGGTTATACACAGTAGTGCAACATCATTCAATCATGACAGATCAAATACAACAATATATCTGATAAGCGATATAAAATATAACGCTTATCTTCATTCACAGATCACAGATATATTTATATATCACAGATAATAATTTACATCACAGATCACAACACAAATCAGGATAATCATAAAGCATCATATAACAGGGATATCAAACAGTTTACCATCCAATATAATCCAAGCATCCATAGGTAGGATTAATTCAATTATCTGATTAAGTTAATCAGATTTATTTTTATGAATAAATTTGTTGGTCATGGAAAATTAATAATCAATTAATTAAAAAAAAAACATTTAGTAAACTATCTTTTAATTAATCATTAATTTATCCTAAATTAATAATTTATTCTTAATTAATTTTTCTTAATTAATTAATTGATTACTTCTTAATTAATGATTTTTATCCTTAATCACTTTCATTACTTATGAATCTATTACCCAATCCTGATATATTAATTACAAATCATTTGATATAATAAATTAATTTATCAATCGCTTTAATAAATTAATTTTTTCTTAATTAATTTTATTAATTAAATTAACCTTCGAGCCAATTACATAATAAATTAACCCCTTGATTAATTATCTTAAGAAATTACACTTTGAATTACTTATCATAAAGTAATTATCTCATAACAAGAAATCATTAATTACCAATTTAATCTGATGACTTTTTCTTAAACTAAATTAATTAACTTAATAAATTTAGGTATCCAAAATTTATTACAATAAGTAATTAATTCCTTAATTACTTTAATTAAGTAATTAACAATTTACAATTGATTGTCTTAATTTATGAATTGTTTAATAATGCTTAGTTAATAACTTTTATTAATTATTCTTTAAATTACTTTCTATAGTAATTAACTTAGATAAATCAACATTAATTATAAATTAATCAACCATTCAATTCCTTCATGATCTTAAATCCCATTTTTTTCCAGATTCAATTTGTTAAAATATACTTTTAATTGCTTGTTATTGAAACAATTTGAAATTTAAAACTTTTTTTTCCAATCTAAGATCTAACCTAACCTAAATTTATACTTAAACTTTAAATAAAACAATGAGTTTAAGTTTGAAAAGAAATAGAACAGGGTGCTGTTTAAACATGGAAATCAGGTTATATCGAGCTACCCCATATCTCCTTCGAGTCCACCCCTTCAAAATATCGAGTAAAACACTGGAGCCACTCGAAAAACTCGAGTATACCCCTATGCCCACACCAGTCTTCACCAGGAAGACAACCCACGGCACCGTGCACGCGAATGCACGTATACGTGCACGACCATCATAGCCAACTCCGGTCAACGCCGCAGCCACCCCCACGTCATCGGTGATTGCCCAAATCAATTCGAACCGCCTAGTAGACATAGCTCTTCCCAAATCAAAATCGAGTGCCATAATCGATACCTGGAAACAAAATAGGAACTCCACCTATACCTGCTAACGCGGACTGCTCCACGCTCCGACCACCGTTCGCCGCCAAACTTCGGCCGCAGCTTCGTCGACGTCTCCATCACCTTTCCCCCAAACCACGGCGAACTCGGTCGTCCCCCAACGACGAACGAGGCGAAATAGTAACCCATGACAAAATTAGGTTTCTAGGCATAAACTTCTCACTGCCGTCACCACAATGGCCGTGGCCACCTCCGACCAATTTTCCCATCACCCTCATAGCCTCCTCTATCACCACGAAGAAACTCGGCCACCACGAACCAATGGATCACCAGAAATTGATGATTAAACGAAATGTAAACAAGCTCGAACTGCTCTTAATTTCCAACTCTAAAAATTATAATTTATGCCTTAAAATCATATTTTGGTATAAGAATTCAATCTATATAACTAAATTTGTGAATCAACAAGTTTGAAATTCAACTAAATTTAAGTTTGACTCTGTACTTTAAATTTCCAGAAATATTAACTAGTTGTTTTAACTTAGATATAATTTTAATTTAAAGCTTAAGGTAAAACAATCAAGTTTTACTTAAATTATAAATCCAGATTCTTCTTGGATCAGGAGGAAATGATTTTTGTTTTCGAATGGTAACCTGAGTTTGAAATTTTTTTCTTTTCTTTTAAGCAGAGATCTTCTACAGGTTATGCAAACATGTATTCATCATACTTCAGCAGTTCAACAATATAAATATCCAAATATACTTCACACTACAAGATGGAACACAACAATGATATGGACTAAAATTATACTAAGAGATTTAAAGGTGAAGTTACTCACCTTGATGGGTTTTGAAACAGAGGCCTGGAAATTTTTCTTTGCATTTGAAATGCTTCAGATATCAGATTGTAGACTTGATTATGCATGCTTGAAAATTGCTTTGGCTTTTGTTGTTTTAGATTTGCTTGCAGTAACCATTTCCAGATTGAACAAAAATGATGTTGTTTAAATTTTGTAGAAAGAAAGCTTACTCATTTTTTTTCTGGTTTTGCCTTTCTTCTCAGTTTTGCAGAATGAAACTAAAAAGAAGAAATTGATTTGTTTTTTTTATGTTTTTTTAAACTTTCTTTTACTTGCTTTGAAATGAACTAAAATGAGGATTGATGTATATAAAGAGAAGTATGCAGGCTGATATCAATATTTGTACAGGTAATGTTATTATTTAATAAAATAGGCATGGTTGATATGCTTTTGAACATCTCGGGTTGACTAAAATATTGTGTACTAAGGGATGTGGCATTAATTACTTAAGTCCTTATTCCTCAGCCTACATGCTTAGTTTCATTTGCTTGTACATCTTCTTTTCTTTATTATGGTGGCTGCAGCTTTGTTACTTATGTAAAAATATATACTTTATATTTTCATTTTCTTAGCTTGCTTTGTATTTGTTTTAGTGTACATGCAATATTTATTTCCTTTTGACTTTCAGCCTACACTTGCTTACTTGTTTTTATTTGGTGTTCTTTTAGTTGGCTTTGTATTTGGGCTTTGTAATTTTGATGAATAACATGTTGTTAGTTTTAATTAATTTGTTTCTATGTTCTACTTTGTTTTGATTCATACTTTGCTTATTTATTTGTTTTGAATCTTAACAAGTTTGTTAAATGTATATTTAATGTTTTTTTATACATTATATTCTTACTTTGTTTTGTCTTTGTTTATTGTCATTTTTTTTCTCTTAGATTTATATCTATTATAAATGCTTACTTTTATTTCTTTGTTTGCCTATACATTTAATCCTATTATTTACATTGCTTTACATACTTGAGTATATATATTTTTTTATTTGCTTCAGATTTTGGATTTGTTTAGTAGATATTTCTCTTGTCTGCATTTGATCTATAACTTATATTTTATTTTAAACATTTTTATTAAAAATTCAATTCAACTGAAATTATTTAACATTGAGTTTCACACTCAATTTATAAAAAAATAATTAAGTATATACATCTTATCATATTTGAAAATTTCAAATAAATCCACATTTTTAACCCAAAAATTAAATTAAATTATAAATTTAAATGCATCTTTAAATCGGGATCGTTACAAGTTTCATGACCACGGGAGGCCTGAGGCGATGGGACGAGTCAGTTTTTGGTGATCGAATTTTGTTCCAGGTTGGGTTAAGTTCCTCGATTTCAAATTCGTAGTGGATTCGTCGATCTGGGTGGTCTGAGGATGTGAGTAGACGGTTGGCGACATGTTGAAGACGGCGAGGTCGACTTGAGTTCATCGGAGCATTGGTGCATGTGCACGCATGAGTATGAGTATTTGGGTTTGTTTTGTTGTTTGGGGGAAGAAGTAGTGTTCTCGGGTTTATGCTTGAGTTCGATGGGGTTTGACTCGAAGTAGTGTCGATGCAAGGTTTGCACGGGGTCGAGCTTGGGAAATTTGAACTTGAGCTCTGGTTTTTCTTATGTTGGTTACCAGGTTTTCAAAATTTAAAATAAAAAATGTTTTTAGGTTTTAAAATTTTTGAAAATAAAGGTTTGTACCAGGTTTTAAGTTATAAAGCAAATATTGTACCAAGGTTTAAAACTAAAGACATGAACATGTTATAAAGAGAATATTAATAAATTTTAAATGTGTTTTAATATATATATATATATATATATATATATATATATAAAACCTTTGTTTTGAAAGTTTATTTTCAATAAACTTAATATTGTGATTAAGTAAATAATTAAGGGGGATGTGGTGTTTTAATCCTTAATTTAACTTAAAGGTTTAAGTTAAGTGGTTAATGATAATTAATTACAGGATTATTAAACAAGGTTTAAATGATAATTAAAGTAATTAATTAAGATAAATTGATTATTTTTAACTAATTAAAATCTTAAGTTATTAATAATTTATTATTTAATGAAAGTAATTAAGGATAATTACTTAAAGGATAATTACTTACTGATAGTAATTAAAGAATAAATAATTTCTTAATTGATGATTAAAGGGTAATTAATTACTTAAGATAATTACTTAATGAAATTAATTAAGAAAAATTGTTTAATAATTAAGGATAATTAATCAAGGGATTAAAGGATAATTACTCAATGTAATTAATTTGTGATTTATTAATATAAGTGAATAGGGATAATCACTTATTGTAATTAATTAAGGATAATTAATTAATGATCAAAGGTCGATTAATCAAGTGATTAAAGGTTAATTACTTAATGAAAGTAACTAAAAGATAATTTGTAATTAAAGGTTAATTAATTAATTATAGGATGATTAATTAATGTAATTAATTAAGTATTAATTAATTTATGTAATTAATTCAGGTTAATTTATTTATGTGATTAATTAAAGAATAATTAAATAACTAAAGGTTAATTATTTAATGATTAAAGGTTGATTGATTTATTAGTTAAGGTTGATTAATTAATAATTAAAGGTTAATTAATTTATTATTAAAGATTAATTAATAAATGATTAAAGGATAATTAATTAAATGGTTTGTAATTAATTAATGTTAATTAATCAGGATTAGTAATTTATTCATAAGTAATTAATCTGATTTAAATTAATCAGGTGATTAATTGATCTTACTTATGGATGTTTGGATATATTGAATGCTTTAAATTGTTTGATATCTCTGTTGTGTGATGTTCTATTGAGCTGTGATATATGATTACTTATCTATGATGAATTTACATATTTATCTATGAATCTGTGAATGAAGGTAAGCGTTATAGGATTACCGCTTATCGATATTGTTGTGCATGAATTGATGATGGTTGTGATATGTTATTATTGTGTGTAAAACCCCTGGACTACACCACACACACAAATATGGATTTCACGATGAAATTGGTTAAGTCATAGATATTTTGAATTTAATATTATTTTACTCAAATGGTGAAAAGTTTAAAAGTTGAATTTTGAATCCAAATGGTTTTGGAAAAGGAATTGGGTTGAATATGAAAAGCTTTTGAAAAGAAAGTTTTGAAATTTGAAATTTAGTTTGAATATAATATATCTTGTTTAAGTTTTGAAATTATTTTGGAAATTATGATTTGAAAGGGGTATACAAGTTATACAGTATATATATATATATGGATTTTAAACCATTTTTTGAAGTATGTTAAATAAATTATTTTTGGAATTTAAATTTAACTCAAATAGAACTTGTCGAGTATACGGCAGTTCGCTGATTTTCCAGTGTACACTTTGAAAGGCTATAACTTGATTAAATTGTAACGGATTTTCCCAAATGAAAAGAATTTGTTTTCAAATAATAATGGCTTTCATATAACGAAAGAACTTTCAGTTTTTGTTGAAAGGATTTCAAGTTGTGTGTAAATCAAATTTGAAATTGAAATGGTTTTGAAAGCTATGAATGAATCTTTGTTAAAGATTGGTGAACTTTGTTTCAAATTGAAAGTGATTTTAAAGGGTAACTCTTTTGTTTAAAAGATTAAAAGTGGAAATTTGTTAAACCATTCAAAAGGAACGTTTTGGGCTAAAAGTTGTGACTTAACTAAGATCCCAATATATCCATATGTTTTAAAACAAGAGCTCATTATTCGGTTTAGCCGGGAGAGGACCTTATGTCATAAAACTCATTCTGAACAGTGATACGACGAAATGGATAGCATTTGAAAACGGGTGTGAAAACCGGATATTTTCGAGAACGATAGGATAACCTGTCGAATGTATCTGCACTGAGTTGCACCGGTATAGAGATCTCCATATGTGATGGAGAGTCCGATCAGGATTGTGGATACCCAGATTTCCAAGGGCTTCTTTGAAGTGCATTCGGTTCCGTTTGAACCCGGAACGGGCTTGTATGGTTATATGTCTGACATTACACTTTGAGATATAAAACTGGTTTCTATCAAATACATTTCTGTTGGTGGTAGAGAATTTATTTTCTTAGTTTAGCACTCTTCTCTGAGACGTACGACCTCAAAGGTTATGTAGCTGATGGTTACTAGTGATACATTCCCAATTTGGTAATGTGGCATGTTGAGTGCTGATCATTTGTTGATCGAAGCATGGTTTTGTGAAAAGCGTAGCTTTGTGGACGAGACTTCGTCGAACCTCACAACCCGAAATAGGAAAGATGCGACAAGGTTATGGAGGTAGCGCCCTGTGACGATAGCGGATTTTTCCCGCTCGAAAATCGACATCCATACTTTACATCGTACTCGAATGCCGTAGATTCGACCGTTCAAATCCGATTCGTCGGAGCTTATAACAACATTAAGTAAATAAAACAGCGGAATAAAAGAATAATACGTTGATATACAGATTTGATACAATATCTGATACAACAGATAATCTAATATATATCAATATACATCAGAGATATGATACAATAAAATAGCAGCGGAAAAGAAAAAAATAGATAACATCTAGCAGCGGAACAATATAACTCTAAGATAGTCTTCAAAAGAGAACTCCAGCAGCAGCAGCTTGATCCAACATCACGATACGCAAAGACAAGCAAGTCTCGTCCACATCCAAAGACTGAACTAGCTCCAGATAACCTACTAATCTGACTATCTGAAAAACCCAACTCTAAACTGCTCGTGTAGAAAAATTTTGAGCATCCAGAGTTTAGGAAAGAAACAATAAACTCCAGATCAGTCATGGGACTGGTGTGAGCAACAAAAATAGTTTATCTTTAAAAACAAACCAAGAAGTATTCAAAAAATCAATTCGCAATGCTTTCTGAAAATGTAACTACCATAAGACCTCCCGCCACACACACAATGCAAACGCAGACTTGGAGGAGATTTCTTCTTATGATAGTCAAAGATGCTTCGTACGCAATTTCTTTTATATTATTACTATAAGTGCAAAGTGCAGAAAACATTTCGACAATAGAATATAAATCTTAGCTAGCATAGGTACCATTATAGTATGCTTACTATAGGTACCATATTAAATGGCAGGTTCTACAACTAAAACCGTACAAGTCTCGTATTGTTTCTTTGGATTTCCAACAAATGGTCAGGCCAAGGAACTTCCCATTGCCACATGAGAACGCCTCTGGAAGGACGTCCCCGAGAACCAAACCGGATCTCTGCTAACACAAGGCCGGGTTACCCCTAACTGGGTAACAACTGACACGAGTATGCCATCCCCCGGTCCTTTGGGACCTTTATCCGAGAGCTCTCTAACCAACATCACACAATGATAAATAAAGTGTTTCAACATGAGTAAGTATCTGGGCTCCATACCATGATACCACCCTTTTCCAGAAGGAAATGCACATACCCTAAAGGGAGCTACCCTTCATAACCTTGTCGCATCTTTCCTATTTTGACCATTCCGGGGTGTGAGGCTCGACGAAGTCTCGTCCACAAAGCCACGCTTTATACAAAAGCTGTGCTTTGGGTCAACAAATGATCATAGAAATGATCACAAAGATAGGTGATCAAACAAATGATCAAACAATGATCATTTCACAGCAACACTCAGCATGTCACATTACCAAATTGGGAATATATTGCTAATGACCTTCAACTACATAACCTTTGAGCTCGTACGTCTCAGAGAAGGGTGTTAAGCTAAGAGAATAAATTCTCCGCCACCAACAGAAATATATTTGAAAGAAATCAGCTTTATATCTCAATTTGTAATGTCAGACATACTATCCATACAAGTCTGTTCCGGGCTCGAACAGAACCGAAGGCACTTACAAAGAAGTCCTTGCAATCCGGATATCCACTAATCACGTTCGGACTTCCCATCACATATGGAGTCTCTATACCGGGGACCATTCGATGCAAAGACATTCGACGAGTTGTCCTTACGTTTTCGAAAATATCCGGTCTTCACCACCGGTCTTCAAATGCTATCCATAACGACGTATCACATATTCGGAATGGGATATATGACACAAAGGTCCTCTCCCGGTTAAACCGAACAGTGAGCGCGGTATTTCAAAAACATATGGATATTGGGATTTCAATTAAGTCACAACTTAAAACCCAAAAACTTTCCTTTTCAAATGGTTTAAACCAATTACCATTTCAAATCTTTATATTACAAAAAGATTTATTTCACAAAGATCAATTCATAGACTTCAAAACAATTTCCATTCCAATTGGATTAATTCATTTAAATCCTTAAATCAAAGATTTAACATATAGCTTTCAAATCGTTTTCATAGCTTGGAAATTATCTTCATTTCAAACTAGAAATCATTTTAACTCAAATTGGAAATTCATTTCTTATGTGAAAGCTTTTAATATTTGAAAACAAACAGTTTTCGTTTCAGAAAAATCCAATTATATTTGTACGAGTTAAAGTTCTTAATTTATATTCATATTCCCAAATTAATACATTTTAAAATGGTTTAACCCATATATAACTGGTATAACATCTTTAATCCCTAGTTTCAAATTATAGAATTCAGTTTCACACTTTGAATTTAAATTTAAATCAAATTATTCAACTTCATATTTTATCGAGTAATTCAAAATAAATTTCATCTATGAAATTCTATTTCAAAAGCTTTTCACTTTAAACCCAAATTTCTAATTTCAAAATCAATTGAAATTAAAATTTCAATTTCAAAAACATCAAATTTAAATTATCTGTGACTTAATCGATTTCCACGTGAAATCCATATTTGTGTGTGTAACAGTGTGGTCTAGGGGTTTTACACAGTAGTGCAACAGCATACAATCATCACAGATCAGAATACAGAAATATAGTTGATAAGCGATATAAACTATAACGCCCATCTTCATTCACAGATCACAGATATATATATCACAGATAAGTAAATTACAGATCACAACATAAATCAGGATGTATCACAAAGCATCATATATCAGGGATATCAAACAATTCACATTCAGTAAAATCCAAACATTCATAAGTGAGATCAGTTAATGGTCTAATTAATTCAAATCAGATAAATTACTTAGGAATTACTAATCCTGATTAAATTAACATAAATAAATTTCAAATTATTTTGATTAATTAGTCTTTAATAGTTTATTAATTAACCATTAATAATAAATTAATTAACCTTTAATTATTATTATTAACCTTTAATTATTAAATAATTAACCTTTAATTATTTAATTCATCATTTAATTAATTATCTTTAATTAATAAATTACCCTTAATTGATTAATTACCATTTACTTTAATAAAATTCCAATAAGTGATCATCCCTAACCACTCGATCAATTTTAACCATTAATTACTATAAATTAATCACCTCAAGTAATCTTTAATTTATCCCATAATTGATCACTTAATTGATCACATTAAATAAGTCTTTAAGTAATCAAGTATTAATCCCTTGACAATTAATCTTAATTATCCATTCTTTAATACATCAAGTAGTTTCATTTAATTGTATTTGAAAACAATTAAAATTTAATAGGATAATTAACTTAATACCAAATTATATAAACCAAACAAGTTTTAAAACAATTAAACTTTTAAAATCTAAATCCATAAAACTTTCCTATTTTACCTTTGAAAACATAATTTATATTTCTTAAAATCTTATTTTAAAGCTTGCTTAAAATTTGAAATCTGGTAACAAGTTAAACAAACCCGAGCCTATTTTAAAACTCTTTTTTCTTCTTCTTTTGTTTAACTTTAATTGTTCAAACTAGGCAACAGAAAGCACACTCGCGAACGCGAGTTCCTCCCCGAAGCCAAGCACCATCTCCCCCGAGTATTTTCACAAATTCTTCGAGACGAACCCGAGCCTTCTTCTTCTTTTCCTTCCTATATTTCCCATTTGCACAAGCTTGCACGTACACGTGCACAAACGCCATGACCAACTCCGGTCAATGACGCAGCCCCACCCAAGTCATCAACGACCATCCCAAACGTTCTGAGCCATCCACGATGCAAAATCATCACCGAAACAAAATCGAGCAAGTACAGAGCCAACTCCCTTCTTCCTGAACCCATTCGATCACCAAAAACCCGCTTTGCCCCACCACGTGACGTCACCGGAGTCCACGCGAACCTGACCAAACCTCCGCCCCTCATCCTCGAGTCCATCCCCATAGGTGCGATCGCCCAGATTACCGTGATGAAGACGCGATTTGCTCGTGAACAACAGTAAACCAAAATGAACCCAAAACCCTAGTTGCGCCTCGTTCTAATATCTCACGCAATAGAAAAATCATATGATAATTTTCGCAACTTCATCGATGGCCAAGTTTGCTTCGAGCAAAATTTCAATACCCAAAATTCATTCAATCGCCAGTAATCGATTCAAAAGTATATTCTATTCAAATATGAACTGGACATAAAATACTTGATTAAAAATCATCGTATTGATTTTAAAAATCATAACTTTGTATGTTTATACTAGTTATATAAACAAATCCAAAATTTACTACATTCCAAATTTTCATGTGTTCATACTTTTACTGTAAAACTTGATTTACAGAACCCATACTTCAATATCAAGCTTAATATAAATCCTAAGCCATGATTTAGGTTTAAACAACTTGTTTAAATTTAAAATTCTAAGCTTAAAAATGTGGTATGAAGTTATATAAATTTTCCTCTACTTTACTTTACTTTGTAGCCCAAAACCAGAAGAAGAACAATGTAACATCCCGCCTTTTCGCACACTTTAAAACGACACACGTGCCAATTCAAAGCATACGCAAGAGCGGATTGTTATGGGGTAAATAAGAAAAACAGAGAAGGAATAAAACAAAATAGAATCTCACAGCGGAAGGATAAAATATAATAATAAATATACAGTTCAAAACAGTTTACAAAACAGTTATTTCACTTATACAATGAACATCAGAGTTACACATACCAATACAACAATGCAGCGGAATAGAAAGAATGTGGTGCAATACTATATATAGAATAATACTGATTCTTCGTCTTCGTCCTCCAAGCTAAATCTGCTATCCTGAAATGCTCGGACTGACCCGAGCGAATTTGAAAAGACAAAAACACTCGAGTCAGACTAGAATATCTTATGTGAGTTAAATAAACAGAAATAAATATCAGTACAGTAACTCAAGAGATGCTCGGGATTTACATCTCCTAAGGATCCGTTAAACTATTTACTATATAGTATATTGCGCTATTATAATAGTGTCTATTCATAAAATAAACTTACTTTTTAATAGCGTTAAGGGGTTACCCATATAGCCCTTAACACGTAATAGTCCCAGTAGTCCGTCCAATATCATAGTCCCTCCTGATCGGGAAGCCACTAGAGGATACCACACGGGCTACGGGAGAAATCCAAACTCGTACAAGGCGCGATAGGGTAGGTGACACGGCACAACTAGGCAATGCCAGGGTAGATATACCAATTGCTATCCAGGCTGATGGTAACGCGCAGCGCGCAGCTGCCGCCCACCTCGAACTAACTCCCCAAAAAAAATCAAAATATAGAAGTGGCCACTGAATCAATCCAAGTCAAAGTATAATATCGAAGAGGAGCGTCCGATCAGAGGAATGACCTCATTGGCCTGAGAATCGCTCCTGTTTTAGCCACCTTATGCCAACTCACGGGAGTTGGGTCCACGTATTTACCTTACAGGAAACGTCGCCACCACCTACTTCATTCTGGAACTCCACCGCGTACACGGTTAGTCAAAGTGGTTTTCGGTATCGACAGAGAGTATGTCCATATCCGATCCCGGTCTCTTTGCCAACCCATCGTTATTATAACACCGCGGTTATTTAAAAATAGTTTATACTTTAAAACCAGAATATAATCCATTTCAAACCATAATATTACGATATCATTTCTTCTTTAAAAACACAAACCATTTATTTTCATATTATTTTATAAAAGCCCAAATCAATGATATCGTTTCCCAAATAAAATTTTCCTTTCCAAAAATTACGTCACTTTTATTATTTAATATCCCATGTGACCAATATTTTGTTTGTAACTTTCAACATAATTCTTCGAAAATCCATAGTATTTTAAAACCATTATTTTCAAAACTAAATGGTTTGGATATTCAACGGTATGCGAATTAAAAAGGTTTAACTTTACTGTTGCCTTATAAAGAATAAATTACATGGCTTTCCAAATATTTCTTGTTTTAAAGTTAAACCAAAGTCCAAAATATTACTTCAAGTCCCAAAACCATTTCAATTTTATATATATTTATATCCATTTTTGAGCATTAATATTTCAACTAAAGTTGGATTTTTATCCTTTCAAAATCAATATTCTATTAATTAATCTTGACCATTCACATAAAATCCATAATTAATAAGACTTCAATTTCTAGTAATATATATATATATATATATATATATAGAATTTTTCCACTTCAAATTATACTAGAATATCCATTTCTATTTATTTTGGAAAAATCCAATTACAAATATCATATCTTATAATTTCCAACTTTACATTTAAACATAGGATATAAATTTACCAAACTCCATTTTCTAAATTTCTTCCATTTTCAATAAAGAAATTCATATTCCTTTTAATTTCAAAATTCCAACTTCATAGGTATATAAATATGGAATAAAATATTTATACAATATAAATTTAAGATTTATAGACCGTATTCAATCCAAACCATAGAAATCACATTAAAATAGTTATATATAGACCGCGGTGCCTGTATATAATTTTCTATCCTATGGTCAAGTGATACGGATATTTATCATTTCAATCCGCAATTTAAAAATAAAAATTTGCGGTTATATATCATTTCAAACCACAATCCCGAAAAATGAAATATGCATGATAATTTTCAATTTAATGATATGCAATAAACATCCATCCATCAACAACATCCATCATCAAATCGCAACCATCAACCAATATCAATCAATAACAATATATATATATATATGATCATATATAACAGGGGATAACTGGCAGTTTATTCAAATTAAATCTATCAACTATTAATCTAACAGTTTATTCAGTAATAATTAATACAACTGTTAACTAGCAATTCATATGCAACAAAAATTTCTAACAGCTAATTAACACGCAATAAATCAATTAAATTAACAGTTAAATTCAATAAAAGGCAATTCAACAGATATGAATGAAACAAACATGCCAAATACCCATAAATAAATTTCTATTCATTTCTAAAATTTATTTAACAAACATAAAAGCTTCTAGTAATTGTGAGTGGGTCAAAACACTCACCTTTTGAATTTAAATCGAATTTAAATTCGATTTAAACCCAAAAATTCGCCCGTCTCGGAATTCGTCCAAACCAGTGTCATCAAGTCCGGAATTAAATTACGATCCTATCAAAAAAAACCGTGTATAAAACGGATATCGTATGAAGAAGTTATAGCGAAAAACGCGCTTGAAAACAATTAAAATAAAAAAAAATAAAAGTGAACACATCTCACCCCATGCCACGTCATACTTCCTCTTACAACACTTTGCTACAGAACACGCACACGCAAATGAACCCAGATTCGCGCACGTTAATTTTTCGCTCAAACCCTACTGCCTTACGTGATTTCATCCAAACCGCCACGCTTCAGAAACCGGAACCGAGCCCTTCCACGTCGCCGACACCCACTCCCGCCCACGCGTGGGTTTGCGCGACCCCACTCCAAAATTTCGCGCACGCAAAGAACCCCCAGAAGGTACAGCAACTGCCGATTTAAACGAACCCTAGATGAATTGTACGCAAAATCCAACCGTCGATTTGCCAAACAAAATACATAGATGCGTTCCCCATCGTCCATACTACAATACCCAGAAACAGAAATTGGATCAGACGAAGTTTGCGACAACGATGATGAAAGGTCATGGACTGTTTGAATTTATTCTGGATGAACGACAGCTCCAATTGAAAAACGAATTGCACCAGTAGATTACGCGCATCGAATACTTCAACATATATTTTTTTTGAGAATTTTCTGAAATTTTTGAGTTTTGACTTTTGATTTTGAACTGTGGATAGATCTGGAAGTGGATCTGAGATGTATACATTTGGGGAAGAGGAAAGAGTGAAAAAAATGAACGTACAGCAAATGAAAAAGAAAGGAGCTAGGGTTTATAACTGCATATTTATAGATAGGCTAGAGGTAGGGTAGCTAGACTGGATACGCGAACGTGCGTGACAAACCATGGTCCAAAAAGCCCGCTATGCCTCCAGAGTCGGATTTGTTAAAACTATATATCAAAATAGGTGTTTTAAAATATTCTGAACGCAATGGAAAAAGTTTCGCGACCAAATTCGATCGTATGAAGAAGTTATGCCAAAAAAACAAAAATTTCACATTGATTTCAAAATGCGTAAATTTCAAGGCGTTTCGAGTCCGTACGATCAAACGACAAGTCCGATCGCTACGAAACTTGAAACATTATTATAATTCACCGTTACGGATCCGATGAAACTGGTTTCGTCGAAATCCGAGTCCGTGACAAACATGGCTATTTTTAATATTTATTAAATAAATTAAAATAAATCATAAAATCCAAATTTTCTTTCAACTTTAAATATTGACCAAATTTCATTACTAAGATAATTCAATCAGTTCCAATTGATTTAACACGCTTGGATTTGAATTAAAATGTATAAGTATATTAATTTGCAGCGTTAATATCCGCACTTTCTTATTATTAGGAAATTTAAAATTTTATTCTAAAACCCAATTATTAAAACTTATACCCTTATACTCTCAACAAAATCTAACTAAATAAATAATTGGATTTCCATTTCAACTCATTATCTTGATTGCAATTAGCCCTTTTTACCATAATTAAATTCCAAATTATTAATAACCCTTATTTTTCTTAACTATTTATTAATTCCAATCCAATTGAATTCACCACTATAAATTTGATTAATTTATTATATTCACTTCCTTTCTATTATTCAAAGTATTTGTTGTAAATACGACGAATACTAACATTAGTTTAAGATTTCACTCAATGTTTACAAATTCCATTTCCATTTAATAACGTAATATTTTACGTTCAATTCTATTTCATTTGTCGTAAATACCACTTGTTGAATTAAATACTCAAATCATAAATAAATCTTGCTTCTAAAGTTATACAACAATGGTCCAGTTAAATTTGAAATAGCTTTACCTTTATTTTATGAAATTAACTATTGCAATAAATCCAAATTTATAAAGAAGGTTAGATTCCTATACTACTTCTTTGGTCTCAATTAACCTTTTATGGCGAGTATGAATTTCCATGTATAATTGAAACTTTTATATCCCTTAAATTTTTACTATCATTCAATATCTACATCTTCTAGCTAAATTTCAACTAACATATAAATTAGCTATTCCAACTTCCATAAATTTCGATTATCATACTATAGAAATTAAACTCCCTTAACCACATAAATAAAAGTTGATCCCCATCTATTAACATTATATCACGTTTGCATAAATTTATTCAATGGTCACTTTTAATTAATAACTATCCAATTTCCAATCCAAATGTAAATCTTCCACCTTTGAATTCTTATATTAAATGGAATTTAATATTTACTGATTCAACATTTATATGTTTCTAAAAATTAGCTCCAACCAAATGTGACAATTTACATTTCATTTCTATGCAATATATACTCATCTTATTCCATTTATTTGGTTACTGCATTGAAATCTATTTATTAACCAATACTAACGTTATTATCATTAAATAAAATTTGATTCCCCATTTCACCCTTCTATTCAAACCAAGTATCATGCTATGATAATATTTTACGTTGTTCACACTGAATATAATCAACCTTTTCATCGTTATCAATTAATCATACATTGATTGCACTAATTTAAGGAATTAATTGCCATTGATATCCGATTAAATTTAATAGGCCATATAAATAGGTAATATATATACGAATTAAATAAATTCAATATTTCCATTTCGTTTTTTTTTCTGTACTAAATTTATTACTAAGTGTATATACTCCACTTTATCAATATACCTGAAATTTCTACCTAAAATAAGGATACGTTTCCACTGGAATTTACATTTACACCTTACGTTACAACATTAATCAACTTGCTTAACGTTTTATATGATTTCTATCCTTTACTTCATAAATTAACTCATTCCACCTAAACCCTTATCTACAAAATATTTCAACATCAAATTTCACCACATACCAATTGACCTAATTATTTATTTATTAAGTCATCTCATTTAAAAAAATTTATCAAAGTGAAACGTTCATTCAAGGTACAGATTTATTACTTGCGTTACAGAATTCCTTAATTTATTCTAATTTCCGTTTTCATTCCTTTACTGCATTAAATTAATTTAATATTCCCATTTATTTCTCATATTAAATATATATACAGGTAAAGCCTTTTCACTACTTAAATTCATTTGAATTAGCTTCGAATTCTATAAGTCGGTTTAATACATATTATTTTCTACTAAATTAAATTACAACTTATTAAAGAAAAACGAATTAAAACCATGAAATAAATGAAATCTTCCCATTTGTTTTCTTATATTAATTTCTTAGCCTATAAATAACAATTTACAGCACTTAAATTTCTCGTCATTTTGTTCCAACTGGAAATTCTTAGACTTAAATTCCCATGGTTTCATTTCATTTAGTCATTTGCTTCAAAAAAAAAATCACAGATCTTAATTTCTTTCTAACTTAAATTATTTAAATCCTATTAAAATGACTAAATTGAATTAACGAAAATTACGGGTCGTTATAAACAACATCTTCAATTTACACAGGAAAATCACAATCTTGCACATAGAGCTACAACTTGAACATTTATACACAAAACCCAATATATTATGCACAGATTTTACGATACGTAAGTATTGGAAGAGTTTGTTTACTCACCTGTCATGAAGAAATAAACAGAGCTCATTTGTTTAAAAACTGCAGATTTGAATCTTCTTGAATCTGTTTTTCTTTCTTTGAGTGATATTTAGAGTTTATAAAGATGACATGCTTATTTTCTTCTTCTGGTTTACTTTTGAAGTTACTCAGCTTTGAAGAACCGAAGTGATAAGGCTAATATATATCAAAGAAAACTTTACTAGTTGATATCATGTTTGTACAGCAGGGTATGTTTGTTTGTACAATAACATGGGTGAAGTTGCTTGCATTATGGAGAAGTTACAATTTTCTTGTACTTGATTACAGCTAATGATATTATATACTTCTTTGTTTTGGCTAAAATGATGGTTGTTGGTATATATGTTTCTATTTTTGTTTATTCATACTTTATCAATTTGTTTCAGCTGATAATACTATATTGTACTAGTATCTATTTTCTTTTTTTATCTATTTGTTTGTATTTTTACTTTATTTTATATTTAAGTGTTGTTTTGAATTCCAACTATGTGTATTTATTTTATTTCTTTGTTTTATACATATTTCCTTTGCTTTGCAATTTACAAGTTCGTACTATTTTAATCGTATATGCAATTTTGTTTTCAACATTAATACTTGACTTGTATGTCAATACAAATATATTTATTATTATTGTAGTACATTTGTTTGTATTATATTTTACTTCTCATATTTTATATAACTATAAATTCATTTAAAGTATTTGCTTAACATCAATACTCATTTTAATTCCATTTAAAGTTTAATTATCTAATATCAAATTTAATCATATCCAAAATCCTAATTCAATTTTTCAATCTATTTTATAAACATGTTCATTTTCAAATATCCAAATTAATTCTCGATTATTTAAAATTTAACTAAAATTTTATATTAATTACCAATTATTTTCACAAATTTTATTCAAAAATAAAATTTAATTATCAATTTAAACTTAATAAAATTCGAGATCATTACACGCCCCATAGGGTATGTGCATTTCCTTTTGGATAAAAAGTGGTATCATGGTATGGAACCCAGATACTTAACTTATTTGGTTGTTGGAATTTGTTGGTGTTGAGAGCTCTCGGATAAAGGTTGGTGATGGCCGGGGATGGCATACTCATGTCAGTAGTTACCTAGTTATAGATGTAACCCGGCCTTGTGTTGGCAGATATTTGGTTAGGTTCTCGGGGCGTCCCTCCAGAGGCGTACCCATTCGGTGAGGAAGTTCCTTAGCCTGGCCATTATTGGAAATCCAATCATTCAATAGGCACCCTGTATGGTTTTAGTTGTAGAACCTGCCGTCTAACATGGTAGCTATAGTAGGCATACTATAATGGTACGTATGCGGGCTAAGATTAATATTATACCTTCGAAATATTTTCTACACTATGCACTAATAATAATATCAAAAGGATTTTCGCATATCAAGCATGTTTGACTATCATAAGGAGAAATCTCCCCCAAGTGTGCGATTGCATTGTGTGTGCCGAGAGGCCTTATGGTAGTTTCATTTTCCAAAAAGCATTGCGGATTTCTTCTTACTTCTTTTGTTGTTCGTTTGTTTCAAAAATAAACTGTTTTTATTTGCTCACACCAGTCCCATGATTGGCCTGGAGTTTATTGTTCCCTTTCTAAACTCTGGGTGCCCACAATTTTCCACTCGGGCAGCCTGGAGTCAGATTATCAAATAGTCAGCCAATAGGTGTAGCTTTTGGCAATCTTTGGAGTCTTTTGGCTTGGCAATCGCATTGTGCAACAGAGTTGCTTCAAGTTCGGCATGATGGTGGTTCGAGCTTCTGGTTTGGAGTTTTGGAGCTTGGCATTGAAGATGTTGTCTTTCTAATGTTGTTGCTTTGTATTTCCGCTCTTGTATCATATCTGTGATATTGTTGATCATTTCATTTGTGTCATTGTTGTATCAAATGTTGTGTATCAATAAAATTATTTTTTTGTTTCCGCTGTGTTGTATCATCTAATGTTGTTATAAGCTTCGACAAACTAGACTCAACGTTTGAATCTGCGGCATTCGAATACGGGTGAAGTATTTGGGTGTCAATTTTCGAAGGTCGAGTTAGGGTCATTAAATTAACCTTCATCATCACTAACAAAAATATGGAAATTATGTCTAGCTGGGTCGTATCTCATTTCAGCCTCTATATGAATCCAAGCCATCTCAGTAGAGTGCCACACAATACCAGAATCTCCAGGTACCGAAATAACATAAGGAACAAAGTAATCCATATCAACGTCAGAGGGGTGGAGAAATAATAGGAACACTGTATGGTCATCCGGGGGGGGGGCGGAGGGTGCCACAGGAGGAGGAACATCGCACACTTTCGGGATCCATTTCGTTATCAAGGGCCTGGGAAAAGGGGTACGAACCGAGATAGGACTAACTAAAGACGAATGAGAGCACGCAGATGATGTATGAGCAAAGATTGACAGGATGTACAAATGTTTGGCTTCCAACCAAAGCTAACTACAATCTTCGCTGCTTGATCCTCAATCAATCTAACTTTGATAGTATCTGGTAAAGGCTTATCTGCGGAAATCTCAATCAACGCTTTTGCATAGATTAGTTTATCCCCAGCTATGGTGTTAGCATCAAAGCATTTTACTTTACCTACCGTACTAGCTAGCCAGTTTAGACCTAATACGGGTTGCAAAATGGAGGGGGTATGAGAGAAGTAAGTCCGTACAGGAATAGATAGTACCTGCTCTCTGGCAGTGTCAACAGATGGACTCCAAGGAGTAATTATAAAAGGCTTGCCTCTAATAAATAAAGGATCTTAGCTAAGAATTTGAAGACGCTCATCCGGCCTTGAGAACTAGAAGAAGAACATAGAGTTGTCCATGTGAACTAGAAGAAGAACATAGAGTTGTCCATGTGAACTAGAAGGTCACCCTTTGGTTGCCAAGCTTTGAAGCAATGATTCTTAACCACTAGATAAGGTGGGTTATTGTCCAAAAATAATTCAACGAGATAATCCTTCCAATAATCAATACCTGCTTGAATTACGTCTAGAGGAGGGATCAAAATGCCATCTTTGTTTACCATATCGAAAGAATGGGGCACAAAGTCACTCGCATTTTTTGGCAATGCAATGAATAAGATGACCATTTAAGGCCTATTTTTAGCTCATTAGACATGGGCGCTATTGAAGGAGGATTATTATCTTGAGATGTAGCAGCAGTGGAGTTCGTAATAGCAAGAACTACACTGGAAAGCTGCTGCTGATTAATAGAAGGCATGGATGAAATATTTCGAGCAAAAACTAGATTGTTGTTACCCACATCAGTGATTTCGATTATAGAACTATCACTCATGGGATTATTAGTTTCAGTATGCCTATTACTTAAACCAATAGTTTCAGATTCCAAACCAACAGTCAATGGAGCATTTTAATGATTATCTAAAGGTATTGGCGAAGCTTTCAACAAATTATTCACATCAACACAATAATATGCAGACTCTATAACAACAATAGCAATATTAATTTTCACTACAGCCGAGATATTTTTGCTAATGTCATAACTCGGAGCATCACAGCTAGATTTACCCATGACAGTAGAAGCATTCATTATTTTATTCACACCAAAACAACCAACTTCAAGCTCAAATGCTTCAATATCAACATATTTTAATGACAAATCAACCGTGTTATTATGGCTAACTTCAGAACGGTGGACATCGCATCTTACATTACCCAGGTTATTAAAAGTCCAAGTTGAGGCTGAATGATATAGGATAGGAGAAATTATCGAGGTTGTTGTAGGATTTGTAATTCCTGAAATAGGACCAATTGACAACTATAGCTTGTGACACGCAGTGGCTAGGTCATTCATCAAACTCGATATTACATTTGAGACGGAGTACCACCACCGGCAGGCAGAGGCAGAGTAACTCCAGACCCAGAAGCAGTAGTAACTTTGCGAGCAGAGCACAGAGGAGATTCATATACACCACCAGATCTGGTACTTGAAAGAGTTGCATTGGAGGAATTAAATCGCGACTTACTTTTGTGATTCATTGCCATTCAGAAGAGGCGAGATAATAGAGATAACGCAGCGCAGAAAGAGGGCGGTTGATGATTGGAATGAAAAAATCAAAAGGGGATGCCAAAAAAGACCAGCCGCCGGATAGAAGAGATCGAAGAGAAAGAAGACGCCGTTTGTAACGACCCGATATTTTCAACCATTTGCATCCGCACTTGTCGGACTTGAATTGTTCAAAATACCGCGTTGTAAATAAAATTTGGCAAATCTCAAAATATACAGTAAATAATTAATCACGGAATCACAGACACAGAATCAGAATACTCGCAGCGGAATTTAAAAATACTTAGTGGTTCATGAAGCCACTATAAATAGTCTCAATCAAATAAAAATTACATAGTCTTTAATCCAAATATAGTTTTAAATCATCAGTAGAAAAATCCAAATGTCCACTAGTCTTGATTTCATAAATTTAGATAAAGAACTGGAAGGGAAGTTTGCCAGCAGCTTGAAAGTGATCTACAGAAATCCTAGCTCCGGGATGAAACTGAACTGCAACTCAGGCTGACCCGAGCGTAACATAAAACATAAACACTCGAGTCAGGACATACATACTTATATAGTGTAAGCTAATTCAAGTGTACTGTAATATAAAGCAAGTAACTTAAAGGATGCTTGGGACCGCCCATCCTCTAAGGATCCGTTAAACTATTTACTATGTAGTAATATTTTCGCTATTATAATAGTGTCTATATTAAAATAAACTTACTTTTAAATAGCGTTAAGGAGTGACCCAATATTCCCCTTAACACGTAATAGTCCCAGTAGCCCATCCAATATCATGGTCCCTCCTGATCGGGAAGCCACCAGAGGATACCACACAGGCTACGGGAGAAAAACAAACTCGTACAAGGCTCGCTATGGTAGGTGACACGGCACAACTAGGCAATGCCAGGGTAGATATACCAATTGCTATCCGGACCGATGGAAACGCGCAGCGCGCAGCTGCCGCCCACCTCTAACAACACTCCCAAATCAAAGGTGCGCACCAAAACAATCACAAGAGTAATAGAATGGCATACGAAGAAGTGCGTCCGATCAGAGGTGCTACCTCATTAATCCGAGAATCGCTCCTGTTTTAGCCACCTTATGCCAACTCACGGGAGTCGGGTCCACGTATTTACCTCAAAGAAAACGTCACCACCATCCTACTTCATTTTGGAATCTCCACCGCGTTCACGGTTGTCAAAGTGGTTTTCGGTATCGACAGAGAGTATGCCAGATATCCAATCCCGGTCTCTTTAACAATCAAGCGTTATTACAACCCGTGGTTACAAGCTTTTTTAAAAATGGTATTTATACTTTAAAAATCAAAGTAAATTTCAAATACCTTCAATATCAAAATATCATTTTGAACATCAATCGTTTATAAAATACCATTTAAATCTATTCAATTTATTTAGGAATTAATTGTCTTTCAACTCACATTTAAAAGTTAAATTCTTCCATTTAAAACCATTTAAAGTCAATTCCTTATTTTTATTAATTACATATTAAATTCCAAAATTTAAGCTTTTTCCCAAAGATTATTTCCATTAAATTCTTTTATTAAAACAATCAAAAATCAGTTTCCGTAGCACTTATAAAATTCTACCTAAAGTCATAGGTTAAAACAGTTCATTTACAAAAGACAACATTTAAGTGCTGAAATAAATTATTAACTTAACAATTAATTTTAAATTCCCAAATATAACTTATTATCAATTCTTTTACTTAACTAAAATCTCACTTTTAACAAAAATTCAGAATAAGTTATATTCCAAAATTTTGCTTAAACTTCCATTTATTTAACATTTTGACTCATTCAAAAATCATTATAAATTAAATAAAATCCTTTAAATACATTTAAGCCAGAATATCATAAAATTTCTATTTAAAATATTTTTAAAACATTTCATAAAATATTATATAAACCACGGGTCTGTATATAGTTTTCTAGCCTAGGTCAAGTGATACGGATATATATCATTTCAATCCGCAATTTACAAAAACCCAGGTTCTATCATTTCAAACCCGCAATCCCAAGTTAACAAATAAATAATTAAACAATTAAATAAATGAACAAATGATTATCGTTCAGGCCTATCATTTCAGCCTATAACGATCTTAAATTTACAAGGAACTTACAGTGATGATTTAATCGGTAAATAAGCATTACATAGTATAACTGCAATAATATTACAATAGATAAACAACTGATGAGGTGTCAATTTAAAATGGGGTTTAACATCATATGTTATATCACAGGCAGATAAAATTTAATAAATAATTTACAAATACACTTGTGATAAATCACGGATATGTAGGTATGTTTGTCTAGTGAGAAATACTCACATTTTCGCTGCTGCAGATTCAAATCAAACAACGGTATCTATCTCGAAAGAAATGAATAGAGGCACGATAATTCCAGCAGATGTGACACCTCAATTTCGAACTTGAAAAATAAACGAATAATAAATTACGCGATTATGAAGCGATCAAAGCAAAATTTAATAACAACCGGAACGAGATTTATAAATTAAAAGATTTTTGACACCCGCAGCTTGACCACTCCATCACTCAATTTGTTCAACATCTCCAATCCTCTTCCCTTTCCAAATTTGTTATTTAAATGCTTTGGGAAAAATTCTTTTTAAAAAAATAAATAAATAAAATGCTTTGTTAAATCAAATAGGCTGAGTCTTGAAACAAAACGTTATTAGATTTTCATAAAAAAATACTTTGAAAAAATGTTTGCATGCACTTATGAAATGACAAGGTCGTGTGATTTGTTTCACACGCAATTAATAAACCACAAATCATTTTCCAGGTTTGTCTCCATTACACACTTCCATTTGTTAAAATCTTCAAAGTGGCTCACGCATGCAAATTCACATGTCCACCAAAACTACAGGCGTATATGGTTTCTTCTCTAGTGATGCAAAAAAATGAAAGATATTTATTTTGTTTGTTAATTTTATTCAAAAGTGACACCCTTATTCAATTTCACGTGGCCACAACTACAGTGACGCAGGCTAATATGTTCTAGAGCATGCAAAAGAAAGAAACTATGCTTGATTCCCTATATTACTGGACATACACGGCAAGATCAGGAGTAAAGGAGATGCATACTTATCAGGGATGGCAACAACATACTTGAGAGGTGGAGTAGTCGAGCATGGTGGAACGAGGAGAAGGAGCAAAGTATGCAACGTGAAAAGCATGAGAAGTAGAAATAAAAATAAAACAAAAGATAGATGCGTACCTTCAACACACGCATGCAAGAAAAGAAGGTGAAGCTCTCCAGGTGATGTAAAAATTGTTTTGAACGTGTGTTGTATAAATATAGGGGAAGGTCACGTTGATTTTAAGGATAAGCAAGATTTCAGGTAAGGAGAAAAATTTAATGCGTGAAAGAAAAAGGCAGGAAATCTTTGCATCTGAAATTCAACGTTAAAAGAAATGACTTCTTGCATTTTTAAGAGTGCATACATCTCAAGTAACGGTTGAAAAAAAATAAATGCGTAAAAGAAATTTGATTGATCCAAGATACTATTTCAAGAGAAACGTGCGTTGATTTAGATGAGCAAAATTAAAGGTGGAAGAAACGGCAAGGAATTTATTTGCTTTGGATGCTACTTCAAGGACAGATTTTATACTAAATATAATAGCTGTGTGTTAAAAATTTGTTAGGCTAAAAGATGTATACATATATAGAGAATTTCGAAATCTGGGTAAGAAATAAATGCAGACAAGAAAGAAAAGGCAACTAGAAAATTTGAAATTTCCGTGCGTTGATAAAGAGGGATGAGTGAAATTTATGGTGAAGAAACGGCAAGTGATTAATAGATTGGTTCATTTTAAACTTTTTCTTCAATTAATGATTGTGTGCGTTTCTTTCTTTATATACGCTGAGTGATTTTAGCAACGATTTTACGCCAATTTAAAACCAATGAAAGCTGTGGAAAAGGTAACGTTTTGCTATAAAAATCTACTAACTGATTTATTAATCCATATAGATATTGCAGTATGAATTTTAAAATACGCCAAACCGACGCAATACAATACGCCCAAAATTTATGCAAAAGTAACATTTTTAATTTATACGTTTATACGTTACTTATACCATTACAATGCGTGCCCTTTTTAAATGCGAAATTTAACAGTCTGTAAAACACTGAATTTTACAAAGTTATTACTTAACTAAAATTTTAACTTGTTTACATTCTTCGTATTTAAAATATACATAAATCATTTTTATTAAAATTCCAATTGGAGTTGTCTTTTAACAAAGTAAAAATTTCAAAACTTCCAATTTTATATTTAGACTTTTAGGAAATGATTAAATCAAGTTAAAATTTATATTAAATTTCAAGGTTTTATAAATAAAAAGAAATAAAGAGTAGGCAATTAAAACGGCAAGCAATTAAGACAATATAACGCATACCCTTTTAGTTTCTTCCAAGCCATAAATAAAAGATATAAACAAGCAATAATCTAATAAATAAACATGACTGTCAAAAATAAAAATAGAAAGATAAAATAGAGGTGGATATATGAAATAATAATAATAAGAAGAACATATATATATAATATGTAATAAAAGTAGAAAAATTTATTGCGTGTAAAACGCTGTATTTTATCAAAAAAAAAGTATAAGTATTAAATTCCCAATAAATCCATATATTTGATTTCTCAATCACGTTATTGAATCGACTATTAACTTATCCTCTTATGGGTAATATTAAAATTGGTTTTTAAACTAATACATAAAAAAAATTCCCAATTCATCCAAATTTCAATTAATTACTTTCCAATAACTACCGTGCATTAATCCTACTCTTTTATTAAATCTGTTATCACTTTATAAACCTAGTTAGTATTTGTTTATCTTTCCTTACAAAAATATATATTCCAATTTTCATCTTTCTTTTGTAATAACTTGTTATTTTCAATTATATTGAATTTCCCAAATATATACATTTATCATAAATAAAACCTAAATCAATTTATTCAACTTGGTTTCATTCCTTTATTTCATCTTATGAATAAAATATAAATTTCCAGTTATGTCATTTCATTTACATTCACACATTACAGTTACAGTCCTATCTCACATTAATGAACATTTACCTACATTTAAATGTAATTGACTTCCTACTCTGAATTTAGCAGCCCTAAATAAAAAGGTGACTTGCATAAATGTTGTCACTAACTTTATATTACACTCAAGTTTATTATTTCCACTAATTATGAGAATTGCTTATATAATGTTGAATTGCTTATATAATGTTGAATTCACTCCATTACCATACGTTTATTTGCATATATTTAATTTAATACCCAAATGTAACAGTTAAAACTACATTAATAGACCAATTAAATAGTAACTTACAACCGTTACTATATCCCTATTATTTTCATTTCATTTTAAACACTCACTTCATTATAAATTATAAAGGTTTTTTTTTTCTTCTTAAATTTAATTACAAAAATCTTATTAAATTAACCAGTTTAATTATCGAAATTTACAGGTCATTACACCGTTGAAAATGTTGAATCTATTTTGAGAGATCGAAGAGAAAGAAGACGCTGTTGAAAATGTTGAATCTATTTTGGATCGAAGATAAATTTACTATGTAATAATTATTTTTTATTAATTAATGGTTAATGAGCTGGTAAACCTTTTGCTAAGAGGATAGATGTAAAATTTTGACCATTTGAAACTAATTCTATAGCAACTCCCATTTAATAACTATCGTTTACTAATTCTATGGTCCGTGGAGGTTATAGGTGGGGCTCTGTAACGACTTACTTTTCGACCCACAAACGTCGACACTATATCAACGTTGTTCGCGTGCCGAGCATTCAAGTGTCGGAAAGATAGAGTGTTATGATAAAATAAAATAAAACGAAAAGAG
Organism: Allium cepa; assembly: GCA_030765085.1. Classification (NCBI taxonomy): domain Eukaryota; kingdom Viridiplantae; phylum Streptophyta; class Magnoliopsida; order Asparagales; family Amaryllidaceae; genus Allium; species Allium cepa. Next base: position 274,941,384 of record CM060946.1, read on the forward strand.
AACTGGAAAGAAGAGAATACAATATAAGAATCTCACAACAGAATGATAACATATAATATCAAATGATAGCACAAAACTGTCACTCTAAGATACATAACATTTCAAAGTTACAGTTCTAAATACTATCATCAATTTGGATAGTCATAACAATTCTAATTAATCATAAAACCCTAGGTCTAAATAGGGGACCCATGTGATTTAATTAAAAAGAAATCAAAGGAAAGTAAACAAATTAGCGAAAGACATACCTAAATTCATAGTTGCTGATTAGAAAAGTAAATTTGATTTGGTTTTCCATATTAACACAAGCCCTAGAACTTATATTAGATCTGAATCCATAGTTGCTGCTTTCATAAAATGATTAAGAGAAGATATAGATCTAAAAGATAAGAGTTGGATCTGATCTTCCAAATTGAAATAAACCCAATATCTGAATTATTTCCATGAAAGAGATTAAGAGAATCACTAGAGCTTATGTAATTTGGGGACCATAACCCACATTTTCTAATTTGGCCCTTCAAAAAAATCGAATTACCCCAGTATTTATACATTAATACCATGACAATTATACCTATAAGACTTTTAACTTTAATTCATAATCTGACAGCTTTAATTAGGCTTTACATCAAAATAGCACAACAAGTTTATTTTACATATGTGACCCAATATTGAAATTTTCCAACAATCTCCCCCTGGGCATATATGTAATAACCTTATAAATGTGTTTAACTTTATGAGCTCCAAAATTTTCTATTTATAACATAAATTGTTTCTAGAACAATCTCGTCCATTTACTATGCTGACAAAGGATCAAAATGGCTTTCATTACTTTTAGTGTAACAAAATCAATCAATGGTCACATGTACCAATACAGTCAAACGACATAGATCAATCATGTATGCATAGCATGGAAATTACATGAGATGTGATCTATACATGTCTATTTTCAAACAGTCCTACTTTAGTGAGATCAAAACATTTAATATTTGAACAACTTAGAGTGCAAACAAAACTTTATTGCTTTATTTTGATTAGAAAAAAGAACATGATATATATCTGTGACCAAAGTATAGAGCAAGTGTCATATGACAATACCAAATGCAAACTTCCCCTGAACCTAAATATTCTTACATAAAAGCTACACCAATTGAGAAAGATGCTCATGAAAGACCTTGAGTGATAGTCCTTTCGTAAGCGGATCCGTCATAGTGTAGTTTGTCACAGTACACTCTATGAATTACAATCTATTTTACACTCTCCCCTTACTGGAAAATAATATTTTGTTTATTGTTACAATATTACTTTAATGATCTTTCAATTTTTTGTTCAATAGTCCATTGCTTTATAACAAAATTATGTAATTATTTTCCATCATTGGATGCCCCATAATGGAAAATAGCAAAGAAGGCTATAAGTATCTGTATGACAGCTTTCCTTATATAGCTTCATCCAAAATATTAACAACAATAACAACAACATTATTGTTATTTGAAGTGGATCTTTTGTACTCTTGGCATCCAAAATATTCGGACTGTAATGCCTTATGATCTCCAACCAATCTGTCTTGAGCATATAATCCTTTGTTTCTTAAAGAATCTTGAAACCATTTTGGTTAATAATAATTGATCCACTTTTAATGTCAGTAAGATATCTACCAAATAATACACGCAATATCCATACGTGTATATGCTTTAGCATGCATTAGACTCCACATCACAAATGCACAAGGAATCTTTTGCATTTCTTTAGCTTTAAGGATGTTCTTATATTACTATATAAGACAACATTTGTCTATTTTGGCAAAAGAGAATTGATTGCAGTTTGCATACCAAAACCCCATCCCCCACCACAATTGTTTTAAGCCTTATCTGCCTAGCCCTTTTGTGATAATACAAATAGCGCTTTGTGATTGATAATGGTGTATTTGAATCCTTAATACAAAAAGGTAATCCATAAGTGGTTATCTTAGCTGTTTCACCAATGTCCCCATGGAGTATCACAACTTTAATATCCCTCCGATATTGCTTAAAATCATAATCTACAACAAATTTCAAAATAATTCTAAAGGGCTCTTTAGTAACACCAAAGAGAAAGTCTCTCTAAAAATAAAAACATTGTTTTTCTTTTTTAGTATAGTCTTTTCTGTAATGGGCCTTATACCTTTCCACATTACTCACTTGATTCATTTCTATTTTGAATAGTTATTCATAACCAATGATCTTATTGTCATAAGGTGATTTGAAAGGTCTCAAACTTTGTTTTCCTTATAGGTTTACACTATATATTCATATCTTAAATCCACATTTCAAATTAGTACCTTATATGGATTGATGTAAGTCCAAAGAATCATCTTCACCAATCCAATATTTATCTTTACGAAAAAAAATACTATAGAGTCATCGGAATAGTATTTCTTCTTTTCAAGTGGATTTCCTTAATGATCACTTTGAGGTTGTTGAGTTTATTTTCTTGAAATAATAACCTTAATTTGAAGAAAATTTAGTTTGACATTTTCTTATTTTAGTTCTTAATCTACTTCTTGTTGATGAAAGGAAACTAGTCCTATATATTATCCAAGGAAGTAACTGCAGTGGAATCAAAAATAATGATTCTCCTTAAAGATAATGATACATACCTTAAAATTTTGTTTAACATTGTCTTATTATAATTCTTAATTTACTTCTTGTAAATGAAAGGAAACAAATCCTATACATTATCTGAAGAAGTAATTGTAGTTGAATCGAAGATGATGATTCCCCTTAAAGACAATGATCCATACTATATTTCTCCCCTCCCAAACTCAATATCCTCAAAAAATTGTAGTATTTCCCATCTAATAATTTTTTTCTTAGTGTGGGTTTATAAAATATGTAGTTTTTTAAGTCACTTATGATACTAATAAAGTATTTTTTATCTTTAGTGCCTCAATCTACAATTATTTAGTAAGCTGAAACAAATAATCATATTAATCACCAACCAAAATTTGAGACTTCATGCTCTTTGTTTCTTGCCTCGAGTTTCTCTTTTTATTTCCTGCCTCGTGCTTGCAGTCAGCTCTGTGTCATTTGGTTTTCCCTTTTGTCTTAGTCCTTATTTTTTAGCTTTCTTTCTTTGCCCTGCTCTTTGTTTTCTCTTTTGTCTTCTCCTACTCCAAGCATGTTTTGAGTAGTTTTCTTTTTCTTTGAAATAAAATCTGGTAGGGGACCAGCCAACCTCGCTAGCTTTGCTAAAGAAAAATTCAAGACTTCCCTATAAAAGGTATTTAGCATAAGTAGATATACATAAGCTATATTTTAAACATTAAGAGCTTTAATTCCAACAATGTTTGTAACGACCCGTAAATTTTGGTAAATAAATTTGTTAATTTAATTAAGATTTTGTAATTTAAATTTAGAGAAGAAAATAAAAAATTTATAATTTATATTAGAGCAGTAGAAATTGTAATTAAAATTAATAATTTAAATTTTATATGGAAATTTATTGAAGTAACGTAAATTGTCATACTTGGCTTTAAGTTTAATATAGGAAACAAAGGGGAATGTTGAATTAGTGAATGAATTTTTTTTTTTTACTAGAATGGAATTCAAATTAATATAAAAATGGAAGTTGTAAATTGTATGCATTAAGTTATAATGGGATATAAGGGTTTATACCTGGATATAAAGCGAATATGTGAAATTAGAGGTAAGTATTGAAAAGATTAATGTACTAAAACATGGCTAACAATAATTGGATGTAAATTTAGGAAATACGTTTTTGCAAGTTAATAACTAATGAACATTTCCAATGTAATACAATCATTCAATTTTTATGACTTAGTTTTAAATGGAGCATAGTATAAACAAATACAATCAGTGTATTATTGTGTGGAATAATATATTGATTCATTTGTTACTGAATGTAAATTAATGCAATTATGTTAATGTATGTTAATAAATAATTAATCTTGCGCAACCCCAAATTTATTGAAATAACTGAAAGGTCAAAAATTGATTGCATTAAATAAATTGGGAATTTAATTTCATTAAAGGTAATTTAATATTATCTTAATGTAAAATTTAGATAAATTTTGGAATTAAATGCTAACTCCATTCAGAATATGACAAATGGGTGTAATATTTGGATTATAAGCATATATTATAAGTTAATTGTTTAATTGGTTGATAGAATTAGAACTTGAAATAAATGTTAATACAATAAATAAAAGTTACATTAATATGAGAAGTAATACCATGTTTAGAAGTTGTTAATTTAGAATATATTAAGACTTAGAAATTGAATTTTTAATCAATTGGAATAAAAATAAATAAATTTTTACGATAATATTAATTAAGGGATATTTGGAAATAACGTTAACGGTATTCATAATAGAACTAGTTGTTGAATTTGAGGAATGGAAGAAAAGATTTATTGATGTAAACTTGATAAATGGATAAATGGAAAGGAAAGGTCTGGGGAATTATTGAAATTTGTTATAATTGATTTTGAGTTTGAAATGTAAGAAACAAATGGGAACTTCGATTTTGAGAAATTAAAGCGTATTAATGTGACTAAAGGTTAGAGTAACGATTATTGTATGTTGCCTATTTTGGTAACTTGTTAATTTACAATTTTGAAATCAGTTGCAATATTTTTAATTGAGTATTGCGTTAATGTTAATTAAAGTAGTATTTGTAACAATGTTAAGACTTTTCGTATTGGATAGTTTGTTGTAATATAAGACATGGAAATAAAGTTATCAACGTATTGGAAAACGATTACATTTAGATGAAATTAATCGTCTCATTTATGTGGGTGAGAACTGTAATTGAAAAGTATAAAGGTAATGAGCAACGGAAATGCATATTTATTTCATAAGTTAATATAAAAGAATGAAACCTATTTAATGAATTAATTGAGTTTCTAATTTTAGCACATGTATATAGTTGGGTTGGAATAATAATTTGGAATAACAACTTCAATATATTTGGAAATAATAATTTATACAAAGGGAAGCTGGAAATTTGAATATATATGGAATGAAATGTGAGACAAGTGTTAACTGCGTTACAAAGTAATGATAGGCTCAATTAAAGGGTTGGAATTGAATCTAATCAGTTTAATTGGAAACTTATTAAAATAAATTTGGATTGGGTGATTGATTTCCAATTAAATCAGTTCACGTTTCAAAATTTAATGCTAGTTTATTGCATATATGTTTATACCTAAATTTAAACTTATGTTTAGATCCAATCAGATCATTAAAAAGAAAGGATTATTTATAATATGAAGATAGGCTAATTTAAGGTTAGTAATTAATGGGTAGAATGAAATGGGTTTAATGAAAATGTTATATTAGGCTGTAAATCAATTTGTAATAAAATTTTATTTAATTGGAAGGTAATCGATAATTTATGAATTTGATGGTAAGTAATTAGGATCAAATTCTATACTAATTGAAACTGGATGTAATTTAATAAGGTTAGTGCAATACCATTTAATTTAAATTGTAAGGTTGAAATTGATTGGGATTCAATTTATAACAAATATAATTTTTGTAGCAATTGAAATTTTATGTTTTGCAATTAAACGTAATTAAAAAACTACGTTAATATGAATTTAGTTGATAACTGTAAAGAAATTGGGGTAATTGGATATATACTAATGTTAAATATATACATAAAATGATGATTGTTGATTTAATAAAGAGAATTGAATACGAATGGTATAAAATTTCATTCAAACAAGATTTTATAATTTATTGAATTTACTTTAATTAAAGGTAAACACTAAATTTTTTGCAATAAATCCTTATTTGATATGGAGGTTTGGTTAATAAATTTGAAGCTAATTGCAATCAGAAATGATAGAAATGGTAAGTTGACCATTTATTCATAATAAGATCTAAAAATCAAATAAATGGATTTTTGGAATTTAAATTGACAAAGTGTGAATTCATTTAAATTCGGATCCATCTGTCTATTCCAACTTCATCTATAAATACCCCCGCTAAACCCTAGCCTCTGCCTACTCTCATTTGTCTGCGCGTAAAATTTCTCCAACTCCTTCTCCTCCTCAATGGCAGACAAAATTTCAAATCCAGATCCATTTCAAAATCAGAGTCAAAAAGTAAAAGTCGTCAGAAAAATCTCAAAATAATATATGTTGAAGCTCTCGATGAGCGTAATTCAATGGTGTAATTCATTTTTCAATTCGATGCATCGTTTGACCAGAAATCGCTGTCAAAATTGATTTGGGCGTTTTTGACTAGTGCGTCTGATCGGAAAATCCCTTCTGGGTTATGTAGAGAGGCTAGCACGTTGTTCATCGGCGAAGTTTTGCGACGAATTGACGGTCGAATTAGTGGCTAGGCAGGGTCAAAGATCGGTCAAACGGAGGTGTGTTGGGTTCCACTTGCTGTGCGTGCGTTTATGAAAGAGGGGAGTGAGGTTATCGTGGCATGTTGCAAGGTGAATTGTGTTCTTTTTTTTTGTTATTTTATTTTTGAAATTCAAGCGCAATTTTCGCTATATTTTTCACATACTAACTCCGTTTCATGCGCGGTTTTTTTTGTTAGGATCGTAATAAAATTTCTGACATTTTGGCACTGGTTTGGATAGATTTGGAGACCGTCAAATTTTTGGGTTTAAATGGGATTTAAATTCGATTTAAATTCAAAAGGTGGGTGTTTTAACCCACTCTCAACTTCTAAAATTTCCTATGTCTGTTAAATTGACTTAAGATATGAGTAGAAATTTATTTATGACTATTTGGCATGTTTTATTCATCATCTCTGTTAAATCGCATCTATTTAATTTAACTGTTAATTAATTTTATTTTTGCATATAAATTGACAGTTAAAAATTTATTTATTTGCATATAAACTGATAGTTAAACAGTTAATAAATTTATTATTGAATATAAACTGTTAGTTAATAACTGTTATTTATTACCTGTTATATTTGATATGCTATATATTGATGTTTGTTTGAATTGGATGATGATTGTAATAAATGGTTGATGATTGATATTTGGATGAATGAATGCTATATTTTATATTGTATAAACTGCAAGTTATTACGCATTTTCATTTCATTCGGGATTGCGGTTTGAAATGATATACAACCGCATTTTTATTTTTAAATTGCGGATTGAAATGATAAATATCTGTATCACTTGACCATAGGATAGAAAATGATATACAGGCACCGCGGTATATATATATATATATATATATATATATATATATATATATATATATTTGAAATGATTTTCTATGGTTGGGATAAGATACGGTTTAATAAATATTTAATTTTAATATTTTAAAAATCTTATTTTATATATACATATATAGTTAAATTATTAAATTTAAGATATGTATGATTTGTTAAATAAACTAAATAAGTTGAATAATGGAGTTTAATGATTTAAATCAATCTAGATTGGAAGGTAAATTAAAAAATTAAATTGGAATTGAGCGTATTTAAGAATTAAACTCTATAAGTGATGTAACTTATTTAAACTTGAAAATTTTAAAGGTATGACATTTATAACTGGATTTTTATTCAAGACAAATTAAATGAATATTTCTAGTATAAATAAAATGGAAGAAAATTTTTAGTGTTAATAAATTTAGTTATTTTAAATGGTTATGGATTTACCATATAAACCTTTCAAACTAAATAGTAGGAAAATGAATTGTTGATTTGAAATTCCCAACCTTAGTTTTGAAATTCATTAAATACTCAAAGTTTGAAAATATTGAAATCGAAGTGTTTTATTCAAACTGAAAGTGAATTTAAAAGCTATAGGTTTAGACTGAATTTAAAGTGAATAAAAAATTTTGAAGGTGTGGAAATTATTTACTTTTAAAGAAATTTTAAATTCAACTGTTTTATTTATATACTGTTGAATATCCAAACCATTTAAGTTTTGGAAGTTATGGTTTTAAAACTATGGATTTCGAAGTATTATGTTGAAAGTTAAAATTCAAATATTTGGTTTCGAGGTATTATAAATTTTAAAAGTGGCATGATTTTGGAAAAGAAATATATTTGAAATAAAGTGATATCATGTTTATTTGGGTTTTTAAAAGGAAATGATATCGTATTTATGAGTTTTGAAATGGATAATTATATTCTGGTTTTGAAAGTACAATTATTTTTAAATGACCGCGGTGTTATAATAACGTTTGGTTGTTGAAGAGATGGGGATCGGAAGTTGTCATACTCTCTGCCAACTCCGAAAACCACTTTAACAACCGTGTACGCGGTGGAGATTCCAGAATGAAGTAGGTTGGTGGCGGCGTTTCCTGTAAGGTAAATACGTGGACCCAACTCCCGTGAGTTGGAATAAGGTGGCTAAAATAGGAGCGATTGACGGGTTAATAAGGTAGCACCTTTGATCGGACACATCCCTTCGATATTATACTTTGATTCTTGGATTTATTCGGTGGCCACTTTTGATTTTTTTTGTTTTGGGTGTGGCTCGAGGTGGGCGGTAGCTGCGGCTACGCGTTACCACCAACCCGGAAGCGTAATTGGTATATCTACCCTGGTATTGCCTAGTTGTGTCGTGTCACCTACCCTAGCGTGCCTTATACGATTTTGGTTTTGTACCATACCTATGGAGTGCCCTTTGACGACGCCCAGTACGGGGGAGATTACGGTACTGTATAGACTATGGGAATATATAAATGTGTTAAGGTGGAAAATGTAAAGCCTTAACGCTATTTAAACGTAAGTTTATTTTACAATTAGACACTATTATAATAGCGCAATATACTACATAGTAAATAGTTTAACGGATCCTTAGGAGATGTAAATCCCGAGCATCTCTTGAGTTACTGCAATCATATTTATTTCTGTTAATTTAACTTACATAAGATCTTTTAGTTCTGACTCGAGTGTTTTGTCTTTTCAATTCGCTCGGGTCAGTCTGAGCGTTTCAGGATCGAAGACTTTAGATCTGGAGGACGAAGACGGAAATTTCTACTACTATTATTAATTATATTCCACTACACTATTTAATTCCACTGCATTGATTATGATTGGTATGTGAACTCTGATATTTATTGTATAAAGAAGAATCAAATGTTTGTAAACAGTTTATGAACTGTCCATTTATTGTTATATTTTGTCCTTCCGCTGTGAGATTCTAATTTGTTTTTCTTTCCCTGTTTTCCCTTATTTACCCCATAACAATCCGCCCTTCCGTATGGTTTGAACTGGCACGTGTGTCGATTTAAAGCGTGCGAAAAGGCGGGACGTTACAATGTTTGAATTTTTTCATAAATCATTCTTATTATTTCTAAATGAATAATAATAACCCAATTTGTTCATATTAGAAACAAAAAAAACCGAAATCTATCTAAATGACATCATAACAAAAAATATCAAATAAATCCAAACAATATTACTGAAATCTCAATAATATCTTAAAAATATCTAGTAAAATTTACTTTATATATCAATATATCTTATTAAAAAACAACTATAAATATATTTATATGTTATTTTTTTTCTTCTAGATCCTTAGCGACTTGTTTATCCTTATTTATACATTTATTTACAATGCACGATAAATATGACTTTCTATCTTACCATGCTTCAATCTCTCTTCTTCTTAACAAAATATGAAATGAGCTCAATAAAGGTCATTTTATTCTTAATAAAGAATAATAATAATCTTAAAATGGTTATACTATGAATAAAGGGAGTACAAGAAAGAATAACAATAACTTGAGTGCCTTTAACTTTTGAAGCAATATTTTCCATATAGTACTATTTATGTTTCCTTTATTTTGATTTTATGGAATCAAGCAATATAAAGCGTGCTTGTTTCTCCTTACCATTTTAAGGAAACGCTTTCCATTCTCAATAAAGAACTCCTTAAAATCGGTTATCCCTACGGATACCACATCCTTGAAAGCTTTTTAAATATTTTACTTTATGATCTTTTGACTCTTTCTTTTTGAATCATCTCACCTTTGAATGTTCTTCATGATATTATAAGAGCATTCAACCAAAATATGAGTGGATGTAACCCTCCTAATTCCAAGAGCTGCATCCATGAAGTTAAGAACAAACAACATGTTCTCTTAATAATCCTTAGAGTTAATCCCAAACAAGATAAGAACATTAAAATTGGCAGACACTTTAGTCAAATTAGTTGAAAAATGAACAAAAATTAAGGATTGACCATATATGCTCATATCATATATTAGCCTAGTAAATTCAAATAATTGGTAAGCCTCTTCTCAAGATCCTAACATAACATTAAGGTCAAGTCTTTGGACAATAATATTAACTACATGTGGTACTCTTGTTATAATGATCAAATACTGATAATTAATTCAAGTTAAATAACAATCTTCCTTTAGGTTGATTAGTCATTTACTTGCAAAACCTTATAATTATCACATATTTATCACCATACATGTGTAAGTTATTTGGTCAAATATTAGTCTTTTTTGGGCTAGCTAACATCCACATGAATAAATACACACAAATATCAAACATTTTCATGAACAACTAAAATAAGAGAGGTCATTTTGGTGACTTATTACTTCAATTAGCTCACTTGGAATATAGGATATTTATAATTAGTTTGCAAAGAGACACCAAAAATATATTTGAATTTATTTCTTAGTGTATGTACAATATTTCAAGTGCTATAAAATACCCCCAAAAGCATTTTAAGTCTGTATGATACTTGAAAATCTCAAAATTATAATTGTGGCATGACATGTTTTAATCAAGGCTATTATAGTCTTTTGCTTTAAGTATGTGGTTACATTCATGACATTTTCTAAATAAGTATGATACAAGATATCATAAATAAATTACATAACAAATGTCACGGATGAACGCTAGAATTAAATGGCATATAAAATTATACATGAATGACATAATTAATGTCATAATAAATAACATGAATGAATGTAGTAACTATAATATATATTTAAACAACAATATATTTATACAGAATGCTATTGTACCACCTTATCTTTAGTTTATCATTTGAATGCATAAATAAGGTCTGCATATTGTTAAAATATGAAAACCAACACTCCTTTCATTTCATGATAACCAAAGCATGAAATTGAAACTTATTTTTAATAAGTGGGCCATACATATAAAATATGTGTATTTATCAAATATAAATGCATCAAATAACAAACATATAAAATAGATGGAAAAAAAGACAAAATAAAAAATAAGCAATTAGGTACCAAATCAATTTCTGCTAGCAGCTTGATTAATTAATTCAGGGAACAAAGTGGAGTTATGGATGGCATCAAATATGTAGTATTTATAGAAAAAAGTATTCGGTTATTGGGGAACAATCAATACACTTCTAACGTCGAATCAGGATCAACTAGGACAGAAATAAAGCATTGGGTCGAACTCTTCTTTGGTGTCAAGGTAATAGCTATGAATAGTCATCGACTCCCAGGAAAAGGTAGAAGAATAGGACCTATTATGCGACATATAATGCACCATAAACGTGCGATCATTACGCTTCAATCAGGTTATTCCTTCCCGTCCTTCGGTTAGTAAGATGGAATTTTTACTTTCTTTTCAGAAAGTGTTTCAACAGGGGAAATATTTTGCAATTTCTACAGGACCTGGGACCCAACTTAATAAGTATCTTATCGGAAACTTTAAACAAAGAAAAAAAATTAAGATAAAGATATCGATCAAAAAAGGGCAAGTCAAGTGATACAAAAAGAACTTTGTTCTTTGTTAGTTTTATCTCTAAGAGGAGAGAATATGAAAAATGTAACTGATTCTTTCATTTCCTTAGGCCACTAGCCATCTAGCAGGAGTTTCGGGTTTAATACCAATATTTTATAGAAAAGTTCTTAAATCACGGAATTCAAATTATTCCAAGATTTTATTTTTTCCAAACAAAAAAAATTTATGAATTTTTTGTAGAAACTGACTTTGCTAAAGAAAAGGCTTTTAGTGCAACTAAATTTCCCTTTTTCTTAAAAATATTTCTACGAATACGTTTAGAAGTACGTTTTTTTGGAACTGCCATTAAAAAAAGAGTTCTTCCTTTTTATCGTTATATGTGAAAGACATGTACTGATCAATATGGATCGTTTTTTTAGTTTTAGCCATTTTTTATATTATGTTCAATTGCGTCGATAATCTTTTTTTTCCTACTGAGCCACCTTTCTCCTCGGTCCACAGAGACAAAATGTAGGACTAGTGCCAATAGTTCATCATGGAGGAAGGGACCCACTGAGCCGAGATCACTAACTAATAATAATATAATAGAAAAGAATTATCTTTTCTGTATACTGTTCCTGATTCTATTGCTATCACCGGCCTTACGCAATCAATGGGATGGTATAGATATCCCTTTAACACAAAATAGGCCATCGAAAGGTCTTGGATGACTCACCAAAGCACGAAAGCAAGGATCTTTCAGAAAATGGATTCCTATTTGAAAAGTGCATAACTGCATGGATACATGTATAGGGTACAATCAGTGTGTACGAGCCTGCCCCATAGATGTATTGGAAATGGTACCTTAGGACAGATGTAAAGCTAAGCCATTCGCTTCGCGCGCAGGAAGGCAAGGAAGTGCATTTCAAGAGACCGCAACAGAGTGGAGCAGCCGCGACATGAAGTTCCTTACCTTAGCTAAATCTCGCTAGTGCCACCAAAACGGTAGGCGGGGGATGTGTGACGTTTGGAGTTGTCTACTTGAATTATCGATGTAGATGCTATATACTTGGTTCTCATCCTTCAGAGACTACGAGTGTAATAAGGGCATCCATTGACAAAAGGATCACCCTAAGATGATCGTCGTCGAGTAAACGTTGACTGCTAAGCTTATCGTCGGGATTACACTCCTACTTAGTCTATCCCTTCCCGCCTCTCGAATCGGTGCTGGTAGCCGTAAACTCTTCTTTCTCGATGGGAATCATAGCCATATCGTGCCAAGTCAATGGACTTGCCTTTCTTGCATGACTCAACTTCCTAAACCTCTTCCTGCTCATTGACTATTGGAAGAACTTTCAAATGGGATAGATGATGAAAGAAGACCTTCTATCTTAGAAAAGAAAATGTACAGAATACGGATTAACCCCAAGATGGTTCCGAGACGGAGCTTGACCTGAGTCTCGGTTAAGAATGGCGATGATCTACATTTCGTATGGTGCAACAATCCCCGAATCTTTGTAATCAATTTGCTGGACTGGCCTCAAATTGACTCACTCATTAGAGGAAGTGAACGGTTGATCTTTTCTTATTTCAAATACAAATATGTTGCATCGTTAAATTTATTGCAACTGATGCATTTACTGCATTTATGATAATAAATTGATTTATTTATTACTATAGCAACCACATTTAATGCAGTTATGATAAAATAAATGCAACTAACCATTATGTGGTCCAAAATATAAACTAGTGGCATGTTAGAATTTATTTCAATAATAAAAAAACAAATATAAACACATTAATAGAGCATGCTTTATTTTCAATTAACCAAAATTTCTAAAATAACCCAAATACCTTATATAAATATCCAAGTTACTTAATCAAAAGTTAAGTGAGGTAAAATAATCAAAGAACCAGATTTATATTTCTTGCATAAATGATTATAAATTATATATATATATATATATATATATATATATATTTGTTTATACCATTTATAAACATTAAATTAAAAAATGACTGTACATATCAGATCCAAAGCATTCCTCGCCATAAAATTTAAAACTTATTTATAAAACGCACAACAATAAATATGTGAACGCTTTAACCAAATTAAGTTGTTTCCAAAATTTAGAGGAATTTAGATTACTTACCATAATTTAATTATTTCAAAATTCTAACTTGTTTCAAAATGACATACAAATCATTTAGACCTATTTTTCTACATCGAAATAGTTTCAAAAATCAGCCTTTCAATTTGTAATATTAGAGTTGAAAACTATATCAAATACAAAAACATCAATAAAAAATCCATGATATATAGATTAAACAGATCTAAAACTTGAGTAAGAAATTACAAGACATTTAAAAGAAGTTTAACTCAAAACTTCCTCATAAAAAAATTCATAAAAAAAATTTCCAATGAAATCAATGATGGATGGCTCCGATGCAACTTGTTAGGATTTCAATATACTTTAAGACTAATTAATCATGAAACCCTAGATCTGAATAGGTGACCCATATTGATTTAATTGGAAAGAAATCAAAGGAAAGTAAACAAATTAGCAGAAGACATACCTGAATTCATAATTGTAGATTGGAAAAGTAAATTTGATTTGGTTTTCCATATTAACACAAGCCCTAGAACTTATACGATATGAATCCATAGTTTCTGCTCTCATAAACTGATTAAGAGAAAGAGATGGATCTAAAAGGTAAGAGTTAGATCTGATCTTCCAAATTGACATAAACTCTAAATCTGAGTTATTTCCATGGAAGAGATACAAAAGAATAACCGGAGCGTATGTAATTTGAGGACCATAACCCCTTATTTATAATGTTGGCATTTTCTAATTTGACCCTTCAACAAAATAGAATTGCCCCAGTATTCGCACATTAATACCATGACTATTATACCTATAAGCCTTTTAACTTTATTTCATAATTTGATCACTTTAATTAGGCTTTACATCAAAATAGCACGACATATTTATTTTACATATGTGGCCCACATATTGAAAATTTCCAACACAGAGCTGTTATAATCTTACAAAATTCAATTGTTGCATGGAAATATGGAACTAGTGGTCCATTCTAGTATGCCAAGGATGCTGCTATTCAAGTTAATTATTGCATTTTTCAAGATAAACAAGCTAAATAATTAAGCCATATTAATCTGGACATTGGTCCATATACAAGATATAACATATGGATCATTTCTACCTAGTGCAACTACTTCATGTATAGCTTACAAGTTTTTTCATTTACCTTCACACAAGCTATAAAGTTCTCATTTATTTGGTAAATCAAGAATTTATAGACTTATAATGGGATAAAATTATAGGATAAATTATCTTAAAGCTCGTATTTTTTGTTTCTTAAATTCGGTTAAAATGTGTTCTTGTGTGTGTGTCTCTAGGATAATTAGATAATATGAGCAGGTTCTTTTGTTAGGAGCTACGATTCTCAAAATCAAATAAAAGACTCCTTAACCCCATATAGTTTCTGAGATGGTAAAATGTTTTATGTTAATAAATGAGAAATGATTTTAATATGTCTGGTGGTAACTTTTTTGTGACTTGAATCCATAAATATTCAACAGATTGGAACAATATTACTAGACCCATCAATGGTTCAATCCATTAACCTAACTCATTTACCCATTTATTAAAAACTTAAAATTCAAAAATAAAGATTTTGAAATTTTGAAATTTTTTACTCGGATTATTTGGAAGAAGCCACCACATTTTTTGTTCAAACTGCGGTTACTTTTCATACTAACTTGAAATCAGGCGAGAATTTACATGATGAACTCCCACTTAAATTACAGTCAATATGGAACACTCAGATATTTCATCTTGTGAATGCACATTATAGTTCTCCATGATGGAATGGTTGTACTTAGCAAATAACAGAATTCATCCCCATATTTGAACTCCGATTATGCAGAAGCCACTGATTTTTTTTCAAACAGCAATAGTTCTTCATACTAACTCGAAATCAGATCAGACTTCGCTCGATGAACTCTCGCCTAAATTAAGGACAATATGAAACACTCTAATATTTCATATTGTGAACAAATGATGTAGTTCTCCATTATGATTAGCAATTGTACTTAACAAATACCAGACTGCATTCTCATGTTTGAAATCCATCTATGTAGAAGTCGCTATTTTTTGGCTCAAACTGCAATAACTTCTTCATACTAACTCGGAATTAGTGGTAAGCACTATTCTGTTCGAATCGAATTAACTGACCAAACTAGTTCATTTTTGTCGATTTCATCCAGTTATAAAATTGTATCGGTTTGAATTTGGTTTATAAATAATTTTATTTTGGTTATCGGTTTCATTGAATTAACCAAACTTTTATTACATTACCCAAATTCATCGTATTGTAATACTCTTAATAATTTGTTAAGTAACAAAAACCAAACTTTATCTATTGAAAATTGTTAATTTTTCTTATAAACTTAAAAAAGTATTCAAAATAATTTCTTTAAACATAAATTTATGTTTTCCTTTAAGTAAATAGATAATTTAAGTAATAACGATTGGTAATTTATCTTATTTACATTTTTAGTTTGGTTAAATCGGTTACTGGCCGATCTAACTAAAGTTAAGTCGGTTCGGTTCAGTTTAGATCTGATTTTTTTAATTTTCAGTTCCGTTTAATATTTTTTATCTCAATACCAAGCGAACCGACCGAAGCTCACCCATACTCGAAATCCGACGAGCTTCGATCGATGAGCTCCCATCTAAATTACGGACAATATGGAACACTTGGATACTTCATCTTGTGCATACATGTTGTAGTTCTACATAATGACTAATAGTTATACTTAGAAAATTGCAGAATACATCCCATATTTGAACTTTGACTAGACAGAAGCCACTATTTTTTGCTCAAACTATAGTAACTTTTCATACTAATTTGGAATCAAGCGAGACTTGGACCAATGAATTCTTACTTAAATTATGGACAATATAGAACAGTTGGATGCTTCATCATGCGAATGCACACTATAATTCTCCATGGTGACTAATGGTTGTACTTGGAAAATAACAGCCTACATCCCTATATTTAAACTCCAACAATGCAGAAGTCGCTTTTTGTTCAAATTACAATATTTTTCAGATTAACCTGCAATCAAGCGAGACTTAGACCGATGAATTGTCACTTAAATTACCGATAATGTGAAACATTCGGATACTTCATCTTATGAAATCACGCTATTATTCTCTATGAAGACTAACAGTTGTACTTAGCAAATAACATACTACATATTCATATTTGAATTTTGATGAAAATTAGAATTAAAATTCTAAATTTTGAAATTTTTATTTTATCAAAATTCAAAACATAACATTAGAGTTAGAATTATGTTATATCTGTTTGTTTTTTATTAGTCAAATCAAATTTAAATATTTAAATGGATTAAATGTGTAACCTGGTTATTAAATGGGTTGGGTCAGACTCATCCTTGTATTAAATGGGTCAAAAGAACGAGTCACAAATCGGTTGGTTAAAATCGACCCAGCCTATTTTCATCCAACCTAACCCGTTTGACAGGTCAAAATATCACATAATGTATTTCTTACATTATGCTTCATGGCCATAATAATTGTGACTACAATGGTACTGCTTGATGGCTTAGCTGTTGATAAGCTTACTAGCATGAATAATTTTGTTGGTTTCTCAATAACTTTAATCCTATCTAATAGCGTAGGGTTGATACTTGAAAGAAATGCTATTCGCAAGCTATATTCATTTCCTTGTTAGTAACCTACAATATATTAATATTCTTAATTTTTAGTTATAATTTCTATAATATTTTAAGAACATAACATACAATGTCATTGACAATTAAGAATCCAATTGTTTAGTTTGAATATTTCCATGTATATAGAACTTTATAACTAACTGAATTAAATTCCAAGTTATCTAGTTTCTTAAAATATTATAGTACCTAAGTATTAATTCAAGTTTTACTAGTGAACCATAGCTCAAAAGCTATGTCCAATCTTACTAAAATAGTTGAATATACTACGCTATTAAAAGAACTTGGTGGGATTTTCTTTTCACCCAATTGTATAACTAAAAACTATTTACTACC
This sequence comes from Allium cepa, assembly GCA_030765085.1. Lineage (NCBI taxonomy): Eukaryota > Viridiplantae > Streptophyta > Magnoliopsida > Asparagales > Amaryllidaceae > Allium > Allium cepa. The sequence continues at coordinate 274,959,156 of CM060946.1, forward strand.
GTGACCTTAATTTTTCACGTATGTGTACTTTAAGACTTGACAGGCTGATGAAGAAATCTTGGAATAAATTTATAGTGCATCCGGTGAGTTTTATTGACATGTAAGATTGAGAGGGGTAATTAAAAAATCACTAAAAATGTAGCCATGGCTGCCATGATTATAAAAAACAATCCTATCTTTTGTGAAAATCCTGATCAGAATTCAAGGGGCTCTTCATCCTACCTCCTTGATTCTCCAACATCTCCTTGTCCTCTTTCTTTCTCAAATCTCAAAGATAAGCCTTCGGATTAATAAAATGATGGTTTTTAATTGGATAGAAACCATCATAAACAACCCTCATTGAAACCCCAATGGCAAACCCATAGGCCTGCAACCTATATTCCGGCAAGATCTGCGCTTAAAGGGAAGAGATATAATCAAAGAAATAACCAACAGCTGATTAGTAACAGACTACATCTCAATTCCTCAAGAACTCTCTCTAAAGAAACAAACAACATAAGAAAACCATCATCTTCTTGGGTAGATCTAGTTAGAAAAGGAGGGCTTAATCTATTGCATATTTGAGATACTCCGTACCGATGAAAATTGGTGACAAAAAAATTATTGACCTCAAAGAAGAGATTAACCAAAGGACCAAGGACAAATGGAGTAATTCTATAGTAGCTTATATGTTTCGATTAAGGCCCTATTATCATCATTTTAGGGATTTCATTCTTAGAACATGGAATCCAGTCGACAAATTTGAGATTTTAACAAGAAACGATAGGTTATTTATCATCAGATTCTCTATTGAATCTGACTGTAATAAGACAATTCCGAAAGGTCCATATTCTGTGAATGGTAAGCTTATTATCTTGAAAAAATAGGACATGAAAATGATTCTTGATTGAGATCTACTATCCACTTACCCAATTTGGATAAGATTACCAGAACTCAATCTTAGTTATGGGACAAAGAAGCGTTTGCAGCAATCACTAGTGTTGTAGGTACTCCAATAAAACTAGATGAGGTTATGGCCAATGAAATAAAGCTTAGTAAGAATTCTAGTAGAAATCAAAGCCAATGACGTTTTACCAGAATTCGCCTACATCACATTGTATGATGGTGAAAGTATTACACAAAAAATAGAATATAAATGGATTCCTCCAAGATGTATGAAATGTGCTTTGCTTTGGTCATCTCACTGAAGCTTGTCATCAAAGCCAGTGTGGAGAGAAAATTTAAATCTCAGAACAGTTTCAAGAAAACCAGTTTTGGAGGATTCAAGAAACGTACGAGTTCATTTAATTCAAGAAAAGAATTATAACAACACAGAAATTTACATGATTTAAATAACGTAATTAACAAAAAAATTCATGAAAATAAACAATAAAATTTTGCAATGGAAATTTGATATTTGTAGTATGTCTAATTAAATGTAGCAAGTGTCAGATTTTCATCAGAAAATATGTAAGTTTGTTCTGTTGTGAAATTTCAATTTAATATTTAAAATCAGTTAAATTAATGGAATAAAATATTTTTGAAATCAATATATTTTTATATAAGAAAATGTAGACTTAATTCTGAGTTAGACGTCATATTTCGTTTCGCCAAATTCGGAACTTTATCCCCGTTTATCTTATTTTTGACGTTTCGGCAGCATTTTCGACAGCGAATATCAAATTTTGATAGGTACGTCATGTCTCTGATATCTGTGTACCATTCTGTTTGTCTTGTCGAGCCGATCTCCATAGTATACTTATTTGTGTATTTTGGCGTTCAGTATGCGATGAAGTAAGTGAAACTTTTAGCCGTATCGGTACCCGTTTCGAATCTTTTGGTTTTCCCTAGTCCATTCGTTTGTTCCCGAGAGAAACAAATGGCCACTATTTTTAATATTTCCTATAATCCAGCTATTAAATTTTGTTATTCCCCTGACTTTTATTGTTCCAACCTGTCCAATTTATATTGTGCTGGTTCAATTTTCTTCTGTGTTCTTTCTACTTTTAGATCGGTTCATTTCTTTTGAAAAAAAGAAATAAGATGTATAATTTGCATTCGTTTATATTATGAAGCCTTTCCTTCTCTCATTTCTTCCAATCCGACCCTACTTCATGCCGTTGAACTCCCTATCCTCTATCTTTCCATCATGTCCACCTCCCTCTCACACACTTATCCTCTCCCCACGGCATGACCAGTTCCACCAAGTGATCCAAGCTAAGCCCCTCAGCCACTTCACGCGACAATCCACCACAGCCACCCTTCGCCTACCACTGCCCAAACCATGACCGGCTTTGGCCTCCATCCAAACACGCACCGAAACTCCACCCAACGAACCTGAACGCACACCTCACGTGCCCCTCACTCCACCACTGTCGTAGCCATCCACCTCTAACTGCTAACCCCTCCATTGCAACTACCTGCCCTGACAGCCGCCGCCAATAGTCCACCCAAGCGCCCTTCTACGAAATGCCCACTGCCATAACTTGCCTCACTACCCTACATGTGCTCCGCTCCATACAGCCTGTTTTCTCCCTTTCTCGATGCCTCCACACAACCAAACCTGCCATCGCTCCAAGCCCTGCAAGCCCTTTGTCATCTTCCCCTCCTTGCAGCGAACACCCCGATCATCCTCCACCTGTACCGCTAATACATCATCATACCTTCGCCTTTTCCAATGGGCACCCCTTATATAGAGAAAAAAGATGTAAAGGAATATATATTTTGTATATATATCTTGATTCAGTGATTTCAAGTCTAGTCGGTTTGCTTTGTGTTCGCCACTATCCGGAATTTGTCGCAGCCTTCTTTATTCGCTTTGTTGTTGTCCTTTTGTGTGTGCATGTCCGTGTGCACTAACTCGTGTCTGTTTACTTATTCTCAATATTTCTCTAGCGTTGAAAGGTGAGCGATCACTCACGATTAATTATATTTAGTAAATTATATTCACATGAAACGACGATTGAAATATGTTGTTAAATTTTAATTTGTTAATAATTAAATCATTAAATATGATATGTTATTATTTGCATTTGTTCACCTATGTTAATTGACAATATTGACAACAATAACCTGTTAGTACATATATATATTTTATTTAATTTGATAATTATAATCATCTTTGTTATTGATATGTTATGCTATTTAAATTACTATATATTGTTCTCACACTACAAGTTTCCTGTCAGTTTAGGAATTCCCTATGGGTCAAATGGTACATACCCAAGCAATATTATAAATTAGAAAAAACTGTTATGGGTTGATATGATAAACCTAAGCGATTTTATTGATTTTGAAATTTTGGAATTGCGGGTTAAAATGGTATATACCCGTAAATATTAAATTACTACGGATTAAAATGATAAATATCTGTATCACTTGACCATAGGATAGAAAATTATATACTTATACTATTGGTCTATTTTTAAATGATTTCCAAATTTTGAAAAGGAGAAATATATGTGTATTGATTTTTAGAATATAATATAAATATATTATAATTTTAATATATGCGTAAAATTTAGATTTTTTTTAAAATTATATTTTCGGAAGTTTTAAAATTACAAGTTAGGTTTTAAAACGTAAATTATAAAATTTTACTTATAACTTTATTATTTTTAAAATTTATAAAATAAGCTTTAAAATAGATTTAATTTAATAATAATTAATATAGTAAAGTTCAATAAGAATTTAATTTAACTAATATATATAATAGGTTTAAGATATTTATTTAAAATTTATATTAATATTTTAAAAATAGATTATGTAATAAGTTTAATAAATAAAGGTCGGAAAGATAAATTAAAATTGATTTTGTAATTTAATTTGTTTAAGAATTGTATTTAAATAGGAATTGATTTGAACTTACAAATTTTGAGATTTTAAAGATTTGACTTTATAACTTGATTTGATTCAAGGTGATTAAATGAATAATTTTAAATTTAAATAAAATAGAAATTGAATAATTAATATTGATTTAATTTTTAATTTTACATTTTATTTAAATGTTGTTAAAATGATTAAGTGAATATTTTCAAATTTAAATAAAATTAAACTTGAATTTTGAAATATAAATGAAATTAATCAAATCGAGTTATTATAAAATTTTTGAATATTTAAACTTTGAAACCTATTGAATTAGAAGTGGTTTAAATTTATAGTTCAAACCTGAATTTGAAATCCATATATAAGAGATGAGAATTTGAATTGAACATTTAACCTTTTTAATTGAAATTCCTGAACTGAGATTGGTTTAAATTGAATTTTGGAACTAAAGTTGATTTTAATTGATTTGTGAAATTGGAAGAAACAATTCTAATTTGAAACTATTTATGATATGATATAAACACTTCTAAATATATACACTATTTTGATATATATTATTTTAAATTTATAAAAAAAATTAATTATATATTTTAATATATAAACTATTTATAATATATAAACTATTTTAAACATATAAACTATATTAATCTATAACCTATTTTTAAATATAAACTACTTTAATATATAACCTATTTTTAAATACAAATTATTTTTAATGTATAACTTTTCCAATATATAAACCACTTTCAATATTCGAACCGTTTAAGTTGGAACTGTTATGATTTAGATTTAATGGATTTAAATGCAAATACTTTGATATAATGATTTCGAAAGTGAATATGATTTCGAAAGTGAATATGATTTCGAAAGTAATATGATTTCGAAAGTGAATATGATTTCGAAAGTAATATGATTTTGAAGTGAACGTGATATTTTGATATGAATTATGAACTGTTTGAAATGAAAATGACCACGGTGTGAAATTAGCGTTTGGTTGTTAAAGAGTCAAGAATCGGACTGTCATACTCTCTTCCAATACTGAAAACCACTTTAGCAACTGTGCATATGGTGGAGAATCCAAAACGAAGTGGGATGGTTTAGCAAACGTTTGTATTAGGTATGAACACGGCCTTGACCCCCTTCGGTCGGCTTGATATGACTAAAACAGGAGCCATGCCGGGATAAGTGAGGTCGCAACTCCGATCGAGCATGCTTCTTCGATACCGTTCTATTACTTTATGATTTGTTTGAGTGCACCTTAGATTATGGAAACGTATCTCGAGGTGGGCAGTAGTAGCTGCTATGTGTTATTACCTGTCCGGATCCGTTAAACGTTAGTATCCTATCCTGGGCATTGCCTCGCATGCCTTATTATATGCCTTATTGTGCCCACTATGAGTTTTGTATATACCTATGGAGTGCTCTCTAAGTATCCCACCGGTTTAGTGGAGCTTACGGTATCTATATAGACTACGGGAATGATATAAAAATATGTTAAGAGGGATATGGATAACGCCTTAACGCTATTTTAATATTTGACTTTACTGTAGACATTATCTATGTAGTGTATTGTATTATGTATATAGATAGTTTAATGGATCCTTAAAGGATGGGAATCCTAAACATCCTTTAAGTTATTGCATTTCACTTGGTTTCACTTGAGTTGATTTACTTGCATAAGAATGTTAATGCTGACTCGAATGTTTTGTGTTTTTCTTTATGCACGGGTCAGACTGAGTGTCACCACATTTGAGACTCTCCTTTGGAGCTTGGAGCTTTGCTTGGGGATCTTTTATCTATTCAGCTTTTCCAGTTATTTTTAGTTGTTTATGTTCAGACTTTTCGGTTGCCTTTGTATTAGTGACTTCTATGTACTTGGGATTTTCTGTTGTATTTGTTTCAGACTCTGATGTTCTATAGTAGCTACATGAACTACTATTCATCTATTTCACTGCTTATTATTGTGTTACTCTGTGTCTGTGATTTTATTATTGATTAATTTATTGTATATGTTATGCTTTGCCAAATATAAATTAACAGTCTGTTGTTTATGAATGATTGTCAATTTGAATGGTTCGAAATGGTAGGTCATCACAAGTGGTATCAGAGCTTCGGTTTAGGAAAACTTAGCTTTTGAAGTAAAAATTTATTAGAGATAGGGTAGTAATATCCTAGAATTAGTGGAATTGATTATGGAATCTCTTGGTTCGAGTTCAAAATTCTTTGTTAGGATTCCCTTTGATTTGGATTTCTTTGAATTTTATAGCTCTTCCTTTGTTCTAAAATCCGTTCTTGTCTTCCTCTGTTCGTGTTCTTTTGATATTGGAGCATTCCATAGATACATCGATTGGCAACTTAATCCTTATGCATGACTAATCCCTCCGGCGGTCCCACCAATCTTAGTATGATTTGTAAAGGGGTGAAACTTCTTTACAATAGGCGTCGATTCATTGGAGATTTCCACATCCTCAATTTTGATGCATTTGATATCTTACTTGGAGGTGATTGGTTAAAGAGATAGGATGCTATTATCTCTTGGCCCGAACCATTTCACTAGTAGAGGACAAGGGAGATTCTCTTGTAATTTTATGTCGAATGCCTTAGAATTATGCAGGCAGATTTATCTTTCCGCTTAATTCCCAGTCTAGTGATCTTGACTCCACTTCAATAGTCAGGGATTATCCTAATGTTTTGGTGAAGACACTTCTCTTCTCCTCAAGCATGAAATTGAATTTGGCATCGATCTTATTCCTAGAGCTCGACCTGTTATTCTTCCTCCCAGAAGGATGGCACCCAGAGAGAAGTCAAGTAGAGGAGAGCATTCCCTAGACAGCTTTCCAAAAAGAAAATAGTTTCAATGAATGGTTAGTCATTCCCTTTGGATTAATCAATGCTCATGCCTTCTCGTCGATCTCATGAACCGCGTTTTCTGCGACGTTCTCAACAAGTTTGTTCTGGTTTCCGTTGATGATATTCTCATCTTTTCTAAGTTGGAGAAGGAGCATGAATCTCATTTGAGCTATGTTCTCCAAACTCTTAGGAGTCATCGGTTGAAATCTAAATTTTCTAAATGTCATTTCTGGAGGGACGAAGTCCGATTCCTTGGGTACATTGTTTCTAAAACTGGAGTCTCGGTTGACATGGTTAAGGTCATCACAATTGATATAAGTCTATCCATCTTTCCTCTTTTGTAATTTAATTATCTTATCTTCCTTTCGAACTTGTCTCTTAGTTAGAATTCTCTTTGATTAGGGTCCCTCTAAATTTGAATATCTATCCTTGTTCTAAAATTCATTCTTGGATCATCTGATGGGGAGTGTATTTGTAATTGATATAAAAATGTTTTATATTATGTTGTTTGAGTTGATAAGTCTGAGTTTTAAGTTTCGATCGATTTGTCTGGCCAACGCTATCGATAGTAATTCCAATACACTTAAATGGAGCAAACTGACATAATATTGTTTTTGGAATTTTAAATGAAATGATTTTATGTATGTTATATTATATATATATATATAAGTATAATTTTCTGAAATTAGATAGTTAAATGAATTGGTTGTTAGAAATTATAATACATGATTATCAATTATTGTTTTATCAACATTCCTTAACCATTAACTATTGTTGTATGTTACAACGAGATGAAAATTTATAAACATGGTTTATAAATCTGATTTCCAAATGAAATGTATTTAAATTAAGATTTGAGAATTAAATTTTGGTGCTTTTCAAAATTTGGTTTTCAAGGTTTTGAAAAAATATGTTATTTGAAAGTATTTTCGAATGGAAACTGTTTCCAAAGAATTTTAACGAAGTAAGTCAATACTCTCCTCTTATGTCACTGGAAAATAATTTCAATGATGACTACAACATTATCAACATTTATTTTTGAGTCTCAAAGTGGAGAGACCATTTAGTAGCTTTGCTGCACTTTTGTTTTGGAAAATGGATTTGATTTGAATATCTTGAGTATAAGTTGATGTGTGTGTGTGTGTGTGTATGTGTGTATGTATATGTATATTTATTTCAAAATGGTTTAAAGTGATACCGGAAATTTAACTCCTAAGTTTTATGTTAAGTGATGATGTTCAATTGTTGAAATGAAGCAAAACTTTTGAATAATTGGAGTGTTTAAAATGAGAAATGGAATTTGAAATAACTTGAAACAATTGAACTAGGATAAAATTTATTTGTATAATACTCAATTGCATTCTAAAACATACATAACTTACCTGAAATATTCAAAAAGTTAAATCGTTAATGTGAATATGTAATTGAAGGTTATATAAGAGAAACTTAAGTAATAAAAATGTTCAAATTAAATTTTTCTTAACAGAAATGTTGTAAATAAAAGGTAAATGGTTTAGTGCTCAATTACACTTAGATTCATTAATAAAATTTACTTTGAAAAAGTTTGTATGTAATGAGAACATGCAAATGGATAATATACAATATAAAAATGTAAGTAATAAGATGTTCGAAAATGAAATTTATATGGTTTTGAATTAATTGTTATATCCGGTACTATGTATTTCGAATCTATCTTTCCTTCTGCTGGTTTTATTCTCCTTCTATTTCCTTTTTGGGAATGGAAAGTTTTAAGTGGGGGAGAATGTAACGACTCGAAAATTTTAACGATTTAAGTAACGTAATTAACTAAATTTTTCATGAAATTAAACAATAAAATTTTGCAATGGAAATTTGATATTTGGAATACTTATATTTAAACGTAGTAAGTGTAAGATTTTCATCAAAAAATATGTAAGTTTGTTCTGCTGGAAATTTTAATCTAAAATTTAAAATCAGTTAAATTGGAATAAAATATTTTCGAAATCTGAATATATTTATATAAGAAAATGTACACATTTACCTGAGTAAGACGTCATATTTCGTTTTGCCAAATTTGGACTGCTCTAGCCTCGTTTATCATATTTTCGGCGTTTTAATAGCATTTCCGGCGGTGAATATCGAATTTTTATAGGTAGGTCATGTCTATGATATCCATGTACCATTTTGTTCGTCTCGTCGTGCCGATCTCCTCAGTATACTCATTTGTGTGTTTCGGCGTCCAGTACGTGGCGAAATCTTTGAAACGGTTAGCTGTATCGGTACCCGTTTTGAACCTTTTAGTTTTCCCTTTGTCCATACGTTTTCCCCAGAGAAATAAATGGTCACTATTTTTAATATTTCCTAAAATTCAGCTACTAACTTATGTTATTCCCCTAACTTTTTTTATTCCAACCTATCCAATTTATATTATGCTGGATCAATTCTCTTCTCACATTCCTTTCTGCTTTTGGGTCGGTTCATTTCTTTTGAGAAAAAAAGAAATAATATACATAGTTTTCGTTCGTTTATATTTTGAAGCCTTTCCTTTTTTGTTCCTTCCAATCCAACCCTTCTTCATGCCGCCGAATTCGCTCCCCTCTCCTTTTCCACTATGCCCACCCCCTTTTCACACACCCATCCTCTCCCCATAGCCTGACCAGTTCACCACCTCTCAGTGATCTTAGCTGAACCCCTCAACCACTCCATGCGATAATCAACCATAGCCACCTTTAGCCTGCCACTGCCCAAACCCGACCGCCTCCAGCCTCCAACACACACGCACCGAAACTCCACCAAGGAAACTCGAACACACACTACCCGTTCCCCTCACTCCACCGCTGCTGCAGCCATCCGCCTCTCACTACTAAGCACCTACATCGCAACTCTCTGCCATAACGGCCACCGCCAACAGTCCACCCGAGGACCCTTCTCCAAAACGCCCACTGCCTCAACTAACCTCACCACCTTACACATGATCCGCTCCACACAGCCCGCTTTCTCCCTTGCTCGTCCCTTCGCTCCACACAACCAAACCCACCACCGCTCCAATCCCTCTTCCATCTTCCCTTTCTAGATACCGAACACCCCGATCAACCTCCACCTATGCTGCCAATACATCATCCTACCTTCGCTTTTTCCAGCAACCTTCTCTTATATATAAAGGAAAAAACGTAAATAAATATATATTTTTTATATATATTTTGATTCAATGATTTCAAGTCTAGTAAATTTGCTTTGTGTTCGACGCAGTCTAGAATTTGCCACAGCCTTCTTTCTTCATTTGTTGCTATCCTTTTGTGTGTGCGTGTCCGTTACACTAGCCCGTGTCCGTTTGCTTATTCTCGTTATTTCTCTAGCGTCGAAAGGTGAGCAATCACTTATGATAACATTATTATATTTAGTAAATTATATTCACATGAAATGACAATTTAAATATGTTGTTAAATTTGAATTTGTTAGTAATTAAATCGATAAATATGATATGTTATTATTTGCATTTGTTCACTTATGCTAATTGACAATATCGACACCAACAACTTATTAGCATATATATTTTATTTTATTTGATAATTTTAATCATTTTGTAATTGATATGTTATGCTATTTAAATTATTATATATTGTTTTCACACTACAAGTTCCCTGTGAGTTTATGAATTCCTAGTGGGTTGAAATGATACATACCCAATGATATTATAGGTCAGGGAAAATCATTATGGGTTGAAATGATAAACCCAAGCGATTTTATTTATTTTAAAATTTTGGGTTGCGGGTTGAAATGATATATACCTGTAAATATTAAATTATTGCGGATTAAAATGATAAATATCTGTATCACTTGACCATAGAATAGATAATTATATATGGACACTGTTGGTCTATTTTTATATGATTTCCAAATTTTTGAAAAGGAGAAATATATGTGTATTAATTTTTAGAATACAGTATAAAGATATTTTAATTTTAATATATGTGTAAAATTCAGAGTTTTTTTTTAAAATTATATGTTTGGAAATTTTAAAATTATATGCTAGGTTTTAAAATGTAAATTATAAAATTTTACTTATAATTTTATTATTTTTAAAATATATAAAATAATTTTAAAATTGATTTAATTTAATAATAATGAATATAATAAGATTTAATAAGAATTTAATTTAACTAATATATATATAATATATTTAAGTTATTTATTTGAAATTTATATCAATATTTTGAAAATAGATTTTATAATAATTTTCATAAATAAAGGTTGGAAAGATAAATTAAAATTGATTTTGTAATTTAATTTGTTTAAGAATTGTGTTTAAATAAGAATTGATTTGAATTTATAAATTTTGAAATTTTAAAGATTTGATTTTACAACTTGATAACCTAATTTCGATTAAAGGTGATTAAATGAATAATTTCAAATTTAAATAAAATTGAAATTGAATATTTAATATTGATTTAAATTTTTAATTTGAGATTTCATTTAAATGTTATTAAAAATGATTAAATGAATATTTTCAAATTTAAATAAAATTAAAGTTGAATTTTGAAATATAAATGAAATTTATCAAATCGAGTTATTGTAAATTGCTTGAATATTTAAACTTTGAAACCTATTGAATTTAACGTGGTTTAAATTTGTAGTGAAAAGCCTAGATTCGTAATCGATATAAATTAAAAATGGTTTCAATGAGAATTTGAGTTTAACCTTTAACTTTTTTAATTGAAATTGTTGAACTAGATTGATTTAAATTGAATTTTGAAACTAAAGTTGATTTGACTTGATTTGTGAAATTGGAAGAAATAATTCTAATTTAAACTATTTTCGATATGAACTCTTTTAAATATGTAAACTATTTTAATATATGTTATTTTAAATTTATAAAAAAATTTAAATATATATATATTTTTTAATATATAAACTATTTTTAATATATAAACTATTTTAATATATAACCTATTTTTAAATATAATCTATTTTAATCTATGACCTAACTTTAAATATAAACTATTTTTAGTGTATAACCTTTCCAATATATAAACCACTTTTAATATTCAAACCGTTTAAAATGGAACTGTTATGATTTAGATTTAAATGCGAATACTTTGATATAATGATTTCGAAAGTGAATATGATTTCGAAAGTGGGTATGATTTTGAAAGTGATATGATTTCGAAAGTGAGTATGATTTCGAAACTGATATGATTTTGAAATGAATATGGTATTTTGATATGAATTTTGAACTTTTTGAAATGAAAATGACCATGGTGTGAAATAAGCATTTGGTTGTTAAAGAGACCGGGATCAGATATTGTTATACTCTCTGCCAATACCGAAAACCACTTTAAATACTGCGCACGTGGTGGAGAATCCAGAACGAAGTAGGATGGCTTGGCGAATGTCTATGTGAGGTATGAACGCATCCCTGACCCCCTCGGGTCAGCTTGATATGACTAAAACAGGAGCCATGCCGGGACAAGTGAGCTCACATCACCGATCGAGCATGCTTCTTTGATACCATTCTATTACTTTGTTATTTGATTGGGTGCACCTTTGATTATGGGAGCGTGTCTCAAGGTTTGTAGCGTTCCTATGGAGTGCTCCTTGAGTATCCCACCAGTTTGGTGTAGCTTATAATATCTGTATAGACTACGGGAATTAAATAAAAACGTGTTAAGGGGATATGGGTAACGCTTTAACGCTATTTTAATATTTTACTTTGCTGTAGACATTATTTATGTAGCATATTGTAATATGTATGTAGATAGTTTAATGGATCCTTAAAGGTTGGGAATACGAAACATCCTTTAAGTTATATTGTATTTCACTTGAACATTTCACTTGAGTTGATTTAACTTGCGTAAGAATGTTAATGCTGACTCGAGTATTTTGTGTTTTTCTTTATGCTCGGTTCAGACTAAGTGTCATCGCATTTGAGACTCGTGTTTGGAGCTTGGAGCTTTGCTGGAAGATCTTTTATCTATTTAGCTTTTCCAGTTATTTCTATTTTTCCAGTTGCTTATATTTAGACTTCTCAGTTGGCTTTGTATTAGTGACTTCTATGTACTTGGGATAATCTGTTGTATTTGTTTCATACTCTAATGTTCTGAAGTAGCTTCATGAACTATTATTTATCTATTTCGCTGCTTATTGTTGTATTACTCCGTGTCTATGATTCTGTGATTGATTTGTTTACTGTATATACTAAGTTTTGCCAAATATAAATTAACAATCCATTGTTTTGAGCAATTCAAGTCTGACATGTGTGGATGATTGTTGATTTGAATGGTTCGAAATAGCAGGTCGTTACATGAATGAACAGGCAAAAATGTTACAATCTCTGAAACTATAAACACTGAAGTTCCAACCACTCTAGATAATAATTTAATTTTAGAGAAAACTCAGTTCTTTAGAAATAAGAAGAAACAAGCTTTGAATTTTCGAAGGATGACATGGAAATCGTTCGCAATGATGAGAAAATAGAGATCTTTCTGCAAGTAGTTTCAAAAAACATTAACTATGAAGAAACAAGACTTAATGTGGCCAATGAAACTATACAGCAGAAAGATGGTTCTGCTATCAATATGATTTCAAATGGAAATATCAAAGAAATCTCAGAGAAAACAGATCAAAGTTCAAAGGATATTAATATACAGTTCATGGATCTCCCTCCCCAATAGGAAGATTCATGTTTAATTACTGATATAATTCTCTCAGATGGTTCAAAAGATAAAATTATATAGATTTGACTAAAAGTTGTCAACACAACTGATCTTAGAGTTCTGACTCATTAATCGAGAATGCAGGCCTTCTCCTTTCTTTATCTTCTTCTCCTCTAAATAAAAAAAGAAAAACGCCAGAGAAAAGAGCATACATGAAATTATGGAAAGTGATAATGATGAAATTCCAAACTCAAAAAAATTTGAGAGGAAATACATCATCAAAAATCCAGATTGGGAAGAATTCTTAAAAGTAAAAGGAAAGAAAGAATACAAGAAAAGAGGAGGAAAAGCTTTTGAAAGCACAGAAGTTAGCAGCAATACTTGACGTTAGCTATAGTGGTATCTTTTATTAGTATCCTTTATATTATATTTAGTTCTATAATTCCATGGAATGTTAGGGGTCTAAATTCCCCTGAAATAAAATTGAACTTTTCAAAGTTATTATTACCATATAAACCTAGTATTATAGGTATTTTAAGCATAAGTTTAAAGATAGTAATCTAGCTAATATCCAAAGCACTCTTTTAAATAACTGGAATGCTATTAATAATAATTCTATGGAGGGTATAGGTAGGACTATTATAATTTGGGTTTCCAATATTTAGGATATATGCCAATACTCTCTTAATTTGCAATATATTCACTGTTGCTTTAAAAACAAAGGAGGTTTCTAACTGAATGTGACTTTTATCTATGCTTCTAACATTGAAAATAACAAACTTTTATTATGGAATAAGCTGGAACGGTTAAATAAAAACATTAACAACTCTTGGATATTAATTGGTGATTTTAATACAGTTATGAATGCTTCTGAATAAAGGGGAGGAATTCCAATTCCTTTTAGAAAACTAGAATTCTTCTCTAATTTTATGTTTAAAACTGGCTATATTGAGCCCAATATTAAAGGTAACAAATACACTTGGAAATCCGGTGAGTTCAGAAATATCAATCATAAATTGGATAGAATTTTGGTCAATCAATGTTTTTTAAATAAATTATCTAATTTTTTATGTTATACTTTATCCTAAGCAACTAGTGATCATACCCTATTACATCTTATATTTTCTCAAAATAATATTATTAAAAGCAACTTCCCTTTTAGATTTAAAAATGATTAGGCATATAATAAGAAATATAGAATGGTTGCTAAAAATACTTTTCAAACTTCAGTTTCTGGTTCTGTCCAATTAAAGTTTAGAAGCATTTTACATCAAACTAAGGCCCATCTGAAAATTAGGAACATAAATAGAAATAACAACAATGAATTTAATCAAATCGGGGAGGATTGTGTGAGATTGCAAGATAACATTGACCTAGATAGCTCATATCCTATTCAAATAAATGAGTTTTTCATATGCAAAAAAAGCTAGCCAATTCTTTACATATTGAAGCTACCAACTTAAGACAAAAACCCAAAGTAGACTGGCTTACTAATGAAGATATTCCAAGTAAATTTTTCTATGCTAAGATGTCTAGTTGAAAATATTGTAATGACATAGAAATATTACTTAATGACAATGGGATTATCATTAAAGAAGCTTCTCTGTTATAAAAGGATGCTATCAATTATTTTTCTGATTTGTACAACTCTGATGGAATCCCAGGTATGTTCCCCAATATTACTCCTAAATACTTATTGCATGATAATAGTGATGAAATATTACTTGCTTTAATATGTCTAGAAGAAATTAAAAAAATTATCTTAACTTCCAAGGATGACGAAAGCCCTGGACCAGATGGTTTTGAGGCAAAATTTTACAAAAATCATTGGATGGAGTTAAAAAAGGCATTATATTTAAGGCTATTAATGAATTATTTTCCTCTGGTAGGCTTTTGAAAATATTAATCATACCTTTATTAACTTAGTCCCAAAAACTAAAATTCCTAACTGCATTGGAGATTTTAGCCCTATTTCCTGTTGTAGTTTCTTTTATAAAATTATATCTACTATTTTAAGCAACAGAATAAAAGCTTTTCTAAAAAAATTAATTTCAAAAAACCAAAGTGCTTTTATCTCTGGCAGATTTATTGCTGAGAATACCCTACTGGCCCATGAATTATTAAGAAATCTCAATCAGGGTGGCAACAAAAAAATGTGTATGATAATTGATTTACATAAAGCATTTGATAAAATCAATAGGAACTTCCTTACTTTTATGATGAGACAACCAGGCTTCAATGAAAATTTTTGTAACCTAGTTAAAGAAAGCAACTGTAATGTAACATATTCCATTCTTATAAATGGTTGCCCTATGGGTTCATATAAAGTAATAGGGGAATAAGACAAGGAGATCCTTCGTCTCCTTATTTATTCACTTTAGCTACGGAATATCTTACATTGCGAATGGATAAAGAATAATTGAATAAAAAATTTAAAACAATTAATTCAATTATTCCATGTATTACTCATCGCTGATGATTTATTATTATTTTTTGAAAGCAGATGTTCAGAATGGTGAAATCATAAAGAAAATATTTGATAACGTCAAATATTATGCACGACTTCAAATTAATGACAATAAGAGAAAGATTATTTCAGCAAATCATGTGATAAGACGAAGGAGTTTCTTAGTGTGTTAAATTTTCAACAAAGTGGCTTTCAATCAATTGCCTAGGGCTTCCTCTCAGTTGCAATCAAATCAAGGATAAGGATTGTGCTAAGCTTCATGAAATCATTCAAAGTAAATTTGACGATTGGTCTAGTAAGCTACTGTCAATTGTAGGAAGAGTTGAACTCACCACACAATCATCACAGTAATAGTCATGTATTGGATGCAATCTCACAATATCCCAATCAATACAATTGGAAAAATTTAAAAATTATGTGCAAATTTCATTTGGAGTGGAAAGAATCATAAAGTTTCTTGGAATACTATCACAAAAAAAGAAGAGGGTTGGAGACTTAGGCATAAGAAATCTTAAAGACTTAAATAAGGCTTGCAATTACAAACTATATTGGAAATTCGTTGAAGGAAACTCTTTTTGGGCAAAATGGATGAAAGCCAAATATGCCAAAAGTAAGAACTTTTGGTCCATGCCAGCGGAACACTATCACTCTCATACTTGGAAAATCATTTTAAATTGTAAAGAAATAGGCACAAAATTATTAGAAAAAAATTTCAAAGAAGGTAAAGAAACTAGTCTTTGGTTTGATCTATGGATAAATGGAAATTCTTTGATAAATTTGCTTGGCTGGGGAAAGCTTTATCAATTTAAGAGAGAAAATGCAAAAGTGGGAAGCATCATTCAAAATTCACTTTGCAAAACCCAACTACAGCCAGCAGCGTCTATATTCAACTCTACAACCTTGAAGAAGACAAAAGGATTTGGAAGTTATTTATATAAGGAAAATTCTCTTTTAAAAATACTTTGGATTATATTAAAGGTTAGGAAATGGAAGTGGACTGGTTTAAAACAATTTGAATATAGCAAATTGCCCAAAAATTGCTCACTGCACTTATTTTGCTATTTTAAATCATCGGCCAACGAGGGATAGGTGTGCAAAATGGAGCAAAAACAAAGGAAACAGCAACCGTCCCTTGTGTAAGAAAGAAGCTAAAAATATTGATCATCTTTTCTTTGATTGTCCATATTCAAGACAGATATGGTTTATATCCAAAAACAAATTAAATCTCAATCAATAGTTAGTGCTTCAAAATATCAGAGACAGCATTCAACAAATTCAAACAACTTTCAAGGGGAAGAAAAAGGAATTTGATAAAAACTGTGTTGTTTTAACCACTACAGTTTATTTCTTATGGAAAGAAAAAAACAATAGGCTTCATCAAAACATTGAAACTGACAGCACACAATTATGGAAAGCCATTGAATTAGAATACAATATCATTCTGCAAAAGTCTTGTAAACCTCAGAATCCCAGTATGCAAAGACAAAGCATATGTGATTCAGATAACTTTGAAAAGAAGGTTGTAGAATACTCACAAAAGGGTGAATTTAATTGCAAGAATTCCCTCCAAATTAGTAACTGCAGAAGCTTTGAAGCTCTAGCAAGTTTTCAAGGCATCAACCAATCTCTACCAAGCTAAAGCTGATAGCGGCCACTTCATAGTCCAAACCGGGGAAAATTCCTGCAAGGGAAGCAAACAAAAACTCAATATTAGTAATATAAAAAGAATTATTGATAATGATTCTAATAAGTTGTTTTGCTTACCTGATTTGAATAGGAGCTACCACTCTTTCAACTATGTGCTTGAGCATATTGATAATCCACAACCCACAAGCATCAACGAAAGAGTAAGAGTCAACCAATCAGAGAGCAAAGTTGTACCTAACAATAATCACTTATCTGATGGGATTCATAAAGATAGTACTGGCAGCGCTACTAATGGTGGCTAATATAACACTCGTATCATGAAAGATACCTGTAAGGGAGGCAACAAGTCTCCCATCAATAATAAAAATTAATTTTGATATTACTAATTCTAATCATATTATTTCTTTACCATGTTTTTTATAGGACCTAATGTGCTTATGGCAGTTTACGCGATCATGAAAGGATGCTTCAACGTGCTATCAAAGACCAAAGGCTAGGATTTCACCATTAGAAAAGTAATATTAACAATCAAATCTATCACTTATTTGACTGGGAAAGAGGGAGAGTAGTATGATGAAGGAACCAAAGATTCGAGCCAACATTGTTCCTAGCAGCATTTTTCCAACTCATGTTACTGAAGCTATGAAAGAGACTCAAACTGATCTATCTTTCAAAGCTCTAAATTGTGAAGCTTTAGCTGAAGTTACTTCAGATTTGCTCAAGCCTCAATAAATTTTGGTCACCAAAACTCCAAATCTCGAAGTACACATCAAAGATCTTCTAGATCCAAGGTCCGATGAAGCTACGACCAGCAAAACGACCATGTTTAAGGTCTTGAAACAAAAACCACTTTTCAAAGTGATTTTTGCTCCAATTTAAAGTCACAAGGTCTGTAACGCCTCTCTACGAAGACATGGAAGCCACCTTAAGGATTTTTTTGGCTCTAGTAATATATTTTAGGTTTTTTTGGCGGAATTTGTTTTCATCTTTCGCCATTTTTTATCGTGGTGGAAAGGTTTTGTAAAGGTGATGTTACCCTAAATAGTTTTAGGGTTTGCTATTCGTTTTGTTTTGTATTGGGTTTTACCCTATCGTGTTTACCTGCATTCTTTACATTTTGGGCTTGGGCCCTTTATTTACCATGTTTCAAAAAAAATGATTGAGAGGGGTAAAAACAAAATTAATGATTTATTTGATTTAGAATCAAGTGTATGTACAACATTTATGAAAGAACCTTTGTAGCAACTTATTTGATATATTGATTTATGAACATATTATACAAAAAGTAAAGGTAAGAAGGAGAAAGAGTTGAAAAAAGAAAAAGATGTACAAAGGAAGGACAAAAAAGAAAAATAGTTTTTTCACTGTACAATTGAAAATGGATATTTTTGTTCACTTGCCTACTTATTTAAACAAGTTACCCCACATACACCCTTTTACATCTTTTTAAAAGTTTATGAAACAATGTTTTTCAGAGTCAAATACAAATTGCAGGAATATCAAGCAATCAAGAAACTGGAAACTAAAACTCTATTCTTGAAGATCCATGGCAAGGAATGAGCACATTATATATGCATACAATTTAGTAAATAGCAGTATATATCAATCCACAAAAGCAATAAAAACAGAAGCTTGAACATCAGGCACAGACCAGAAGAATGATGGAAAACTTTCATACATGTTACATACAGTATATACACACTATAAACACAAGACACCATACAAAATTACAACCATTACATTCTTAAAATACTATTCTCAAATGAGACTCTATACTAACTATGTATACAATGGAACGACATAAAATGTGAAAGTGTATTGTAGTACTGTGAATAAAATGTGAGAGAAAAGTGGTTGATGCTAATATTATTGAATATGGTGATTGTTTCGTTTACAATAAGGGTGAACTAGCTTATATTGGGATGGGAGATATAATGGGTCTATACATTTTAGAATCGGGAATGGGGACATCCTCAAACAAGTTTGTTCAGGGAGAATTTAGGAAGAACAATAAGGATCGGGCATTATAAGAAAGTGGGAAGATAAAGAGTTTTAAAGAAATATGGAAAGTAAACAATATGAAATGGAAAAAGGCCATCGGGACCCCGGTGTGCAGTGGTCAAGGATAGTAGTGTGCACTATATGGTGGTTTGGTCGGGAAGCACGTATGCATGGGAACCCAACTTTGCCAAAAGTGGACCAGAGCCCACACGCAGTGGCTACTTCTTTTGTAGTAGCAACTATATTAATTGCTGTTGCTAATAGCAGCGGCTTGCGCTGCTGTAGCTCGGTTTGCGCTCCTAACATCGGTTGTTTTACCTTTCACTATTTATTGAACATAAATACAGTAAGTCAAAGGTATTTCTGCAATTAATTGACAAAATTTTTAATGATCTGAGCATTCCCATCTTCTTCAATACTTTATGGATCCGATTAATAAATGTCCATTGAGTTAATATGGACTACATAAAACTACAATTTGCCTTATGTTAAAGATTCATTGATTAATTTTTTTAACTCAACTAAATTACTAATAAAAAACAAGCATAGATCACTCAATGCACATCAAGCATATTTGTTTCCACTAACTCTCTCTTACATTACAAGGTTCTTATATGATAAGGCAACACAGTAGACATGAGTTGGGGTATTCAAGGCACATGACAATGCAGTCACTATGGAAAGTACGTCTACACGACAACTTACCAATGGCTCAGTCTCCATCTGATTGTGTCTAAAAAAATTGAACACTCCCTGTCCTCCTTCCATAAGTCACCAGACTAAATCAGCTAAATTTGATTTCCCATTGCACCCAATCCTTAATAATAAAAAGCATTATTATAAAATGGCATTAGACAACATGTTCCTTAAACATATTATTAAATCAAAATTAATGATTTTATTGAAATAATTAATGGTGATGATGATTTATCCTAAAGTTTTCAATCCTCTCAGCTTATGCTCTTCTCTTCGTTTTAGTTACAATATGTTCCTCACTTTTGCAGAAAACTTTGGTAAAGCTCTATGAGAATAGTGGATTCTTGCTCATTCACTTCGTAGATATTGGGAAGATTTCCTGTTTATTAGTTAACTTTTATTTCAAGCTAGTACGAACACATGCTACATACATAGATGAAATTAATATATTTTTGAAAGTGGGATAATAATGTCTATTACTTTAAAAATAATCTTAAAAACTTCAAATGATTACGTAAAGAACTTAAAAAATAGTAGTTCCCATTTTGATGACTTCCTTCTTGAACTATAAATTAGTAGTTTCACATAATAACTCGAAGAAAAATTAATATGCCAAATGGATGTTAATTTTTGTTATCCTCATAGTAGATTATAGTAATTGGTGAAGCAACACAAAATAAAACCAACATTTTTTTATCAAGAAAATAAACAAGACACAATCATTTATATCGAGAATAAAATATAAAGAAATATAAATGAAAATAAGAAATAAACAAAACACAATATTTATAAATCTGAAACGCAATCCGCTGATTTTTCATTCCGAATTTGATAATTCTAGAGTGGTTCCTTTCATGGATCATTTAGGTTTGAATTCGATGTCGTTCAGTTTTTCCTGGATATGAACGCATATACGTCTTCGCGTGCACGTTCTTGAGTAGGAAGGAGTATGCATGCATGGTCTACGACATGCATACATTTAAGCATATATCCTTATGTGTGTGTATAGATGTATGTATGCATAAATATATGTGTTTGTGTGTGTATTTTTGGACTCGCTACCGACCCATAGCTTGTGGGTCGGTATCGACTCGAGACTTAGGAGATTTCCCAAGTCAGCTATCTATAACCTCGGGTTTGAGGGTATATATAACTCAATCTCCTTTACTTCACTTCCACACTTGTCATTGTTGATCCTAAAACCTCAAGAGTAGCCATAAGCAAGCTTTTGACTTTCAAATCCAACTTGCGCCTCCACCCAAACCTAGGATCACCGCATATCTTTGCCTGCCTCCAACACAATTATATCCCACCTCCAACTGCTAAAGCCTCGACGTCGTGATTTTAGCCTTTCTTAAGTCCACCATCCATACATTCAATCTTAAACTTGACCCAACCCCAAATCGTATTTCCTTTGACTAGGTTGGTGGTGGACTTGGCTTTGGACATAGATTAGGAAGAACGAACATGGGTAAATGTGGAGGTAGACGGACATGATTTGGGAGTTGGTGAAGAGGAAAGAAGAGGGATGGAATTTCCTTTTGATTCTTGGAGTTGTTCAACTCCATTACTTAGGCAAATTTCTGAATTTTTTGTTCTCATGATAATCTTTCCTTGTGAACTAATGACCTCTTCTTGGTCTTGAACCCTTTCCAAACATGGTCAATAATGTGAAACTTATCGGGATGGTCAGCAACGACAGTCATGTCGAGTGATATCTAGAATTTAAAAAATGAAATGTTAAATAATATCCAAAATCAAAATTGTATGACACCACACTAGGCTCCACTTTAGTATGGGGGCACAGATTATAATAAATCTAATGTTGACTATCCATCAACTTTTTTTATAGAATGGATCAGAGATGTTCCAAACTTCTTGCCACTCAAGCCATAAATACATCCACTTCGATATATGTTGAAATCCAACATTGAGTCAAGTTCAATTATGACTCCACGTGCCTAACAAAATTCGATGGAGCATGCATAGCAAACTCCCATTTAGCAGGATCAAAAACCAAAGATTCCATGGGTTGAATAGAAAAATCTAGAAAATCCCCAAGTTGAACAATAAATTTCGTAGAATACAACAGAGCCAGTATGTTGCCAGAAATAGATCCAGCACTGGATACCCTTAAGGATGTCGTAATATTAGATGATCCTATTGATTCTGTTGCCTCCAAAATCGATGAAGAATCTTTTCGAAGAACATGCGATAAGCATGGAACTCCATTCGATGACGTCTTGATTCTATCTTGTGATCAAAGAACTCATAATCCCCTAGAGGATTATATTGCCTATAATAAATACATGCACTTGGCGAGCTACATCCCACTGTTTAACCAGTTTGTACGACGAGTTCTCAACTTTATACGATTAGCTCTGAGGCAATTGCATCGGAATAGCTACGCTTTCCTCCTCGGCACATATATGATTTTCTTCGAGCGTTTGAATCGAGTATCCAGTAACGAGGAGATTAGACACGTTTACAACTTCAAGTGCCAAAAGGACAGTCCATATTTGATTTATTGAGAACTGATCAGGGGTTGTAGAGTAGTCTTTGGCACGTGGAACAAGTTGAGCTACTTTAAGAGCAAGTATTTCTTTGTCCACTGTCCACTTGGTTTTCTCTAGATGGTTACCTGGACATAAGCACTATTCTATATGATTTGTGTGAATTTGCCTTATTATTCACAGGCTTGACTCATTTTCCTTGGTTGTCCAGATGTTCTGACAAGTCCTGCTAGTTTGGTACTTTCCGATATCATTAATGCTCTCATGGTAGGTCCAGTAGAAGATAGAGATATCGACACTCTTCTATCAGATGAAATTTTTTTGCCTATGGTTTATTAGAAAGGGCCACAATACTAGAATCATCCAAGTGGTGACTGGTGAAAATGACGATGACGATGATGATGACAACCCGCTTGGAGGAGGCGAGGTTGATCCAGATTTGCCTCTAATCCCAAGTCTTAGGGCTGGTATTGAAGAAGATATTGAATAAGTAAAATAGCACAATGAGGAGGGTGAAATTATTGGTAAAAGTGGTGTGATTAGCCAAAGCAACATTGAGGTGGGCCACGAGTCTCCATCTAAGCAGCCTAAACATGATCAACCGGCGGCCTCGATGAAAAGATTAATCGTAAAACTTTCCAAGGCACATACTTTTACTTAGCCTTCGCTAGTCACAATCATGGAAAAACTCCATCTCTTTCTTCTATGGATACATTCTGTAGGATGGGGTCGATCCCCTTTAGCTTTGATAAGGACACCATGCCTACTAGTGTCGGAGAAGTTACTCCTATAAGTAAAGCCCCAGCTCATGGTACGTTGGGAGACACTAGGACACTCATACAGATGTTCACTTCACAACACTCGCACTTGATTTGTGTTCTTGCTTGTTGGATCTAACTTATTCTTACTTGTTGGATCTAACTTATTCTTGCTTTTCCGCGTAGGATCCATAGAGAAAAGAAAATATATACCAATCTTTGGAGGAACATGCTTCCCAATCTTGAAGACATCGTTCGAGCTTGTACAATCAGGTGAGTAGTTGAGACTATGATTTTGGCTACCGTTCTAACTGTGGCAGGGATGATCAGGATAGAAGCAACTACGACAAAGATCATTTATCACACAGATCTTCTTCTAAATGACGTCTTAGGACTTAGATCACCTTCTCATTAAGGTTCGGACAAGGCTTCTGATCATCATGATGACATCCCATCAGGAAGGACTTCTTATGCTTCACCTTCAACTTCTCACTCATGTCAATCCTCTGATCATAGATAATATTAGAATGTTTTCGAAACTACCGAACACATGCCTGGTAAGGAAACTACTGTCTCCCTACCCATATCTACGGAGGATTAATTTGCGGCCAATGCTCGAATAACCACACTGAAGGAATAATTTCCAAACATTTTCTTTGAAGATCTTACGTTCATGCCTAACTTGAAAAGAATCCCGACTGATGTCCAAAAGATGACCATCGATTACATGATCGGCTTCCACAATCAATATAATGAATGGATGAAAGTAGGTAAAATAATCTCTATGTCACAAGGGAGAGGTATCTAGAGATTGAAAACCAAAAACTCATCACGGCTGATAGCAAAAGAATCGTAGCTC
Organism: Allium cepa; assembly: GCA_030765085.1. Classification (NCBI taxonomy): domain Eukaryota; kingdom Viridiplantae; phylum Streptophyta; class Magnoliopsida; order Asparagales; family Amaryllidaceae; genus Allium; species Allium cepa. Next base: position 274,983,383 of record CM060946.1, read on the forward strand.
ATTTGGATGCTGAAATAGAAAGATTGAGAAAAACTTAAGTCAAAGAAAAGAAGAAAGCCGAGGTTACCATTAAGACACCTGAGGAGGAGAGAATTAAGCATCAAGATGAGATGGAGAAAGCCTTCCCCGCATCAAAGATCTGGTGATCAAGAGAGATGCCATAAACAGAAACGTGGCTGAGCTAAAGATAAAGCTTTGCTCAAGACAAAAGTAAAGGATGAAGCACTCCAACAAGCTCTGAGTTATTGTAATGAGTCGTTTGATGCAAAGGAAGATAGGGAAAAAGTGCTTGAACATGTTAAAGACATTGACGCACTTGTCAAAAGAAAGGTTGAGACCATAGAATAGCGGGCAGAAGAGCGTGTGATCGAGAAGTTTGAACCACTGTTGAACCAGTCACTACAAGAAAAATTGTTATTGCTTGCATTAACTAGCAGCGTTTAATGCTAAATGCAACTGCTATTTATTTAGTAAAATATAGACAAATAAATAAGCGCAGCCAGCTATCCCACCAGCCATTTCTTGAAATTTTGGTAAAGTTTTATTTCGACCGCTCTTTTTTCTTTCTCCCTCCTAACACTTAAACTTTTTTCCCTAAATCCCTAGCCAAGCCTACATTAAAATCACAATCACAAATTAAATAAAAAGAAACGCAAATGTAAAAGGGGAGAGACTATGGTGCAGCGACTATGTAAGGGGAAACACAAATCTAAAGGAGGCACGCGATTATGAAAGAAAGAAACACAAATCTTAAAGAGGAGCACGAGCAAGTAGGGGCAGCGACAGAAATATGTGATGTAAGGAGGAGGCTGCACGACTGTGGGTAGCTGATGTGGAATTTGAATGTCAGTAGCAAGTTTTTTTAATGGCGATGATGGAGAGTATTACATCTTTGAAATTTACCGTGAGTATGGCAATCAATTTTAGTAATTATATCATGTTGTTTTAATTTCATATGAAGTGGATTTGATGAGTTCTTGCTATAATAATCACTAATTTTTTAGAGCAATACTAATAACTGTGGTGTAATCGATTTTAGTTATGAGTGCTTGATATAATAACAATTGGAAAACCAATTTTCTAGAGTAATTAATGAGTGAAATTCAGGAGTAAGGATTTCACAGTGAATCATAGAATGGTCAAATTAATGCTAATGTTTATCTCATAAAAGTTGAAATTGCAATTTTGCAACGAGGAATAAGAAATGAAAAAAGGGAGATGTGGAGTACCTTAGTGTTGCATTGAATCACAGTGGTGAGTCAGTAGGGATTAATGAGCTTTCATTGTTTACAATCAGGTTTTAAATGGATTTAAGAATAAATATGTCGGTTCATATACTAGAAAAAAAGTCAGGAAACATGAGGTTTGTTGAAATTTTATATCACCATTTAATAATAATATAGTTTTATAAATGATGATGATAACTTGTATATATATGATTTGAGTGGAAACATTAATTGCCACATTTTGCTTTTTAGCATAATTTTATAAATTTAACATAGTTTTATAAATGATGATGATGAATTAACTAAGTTTTATAATATGTTTTGTGATCTCCAGCCATCTCCATTTTAATTAAGTTGATGAAAACTTGGTTGATGAATCATTGGTTGGATCATACTCTCATCCCATACTCGTCGTTTTGATATCAACCTCAAGTTCTGTTTATAGACGCAAGTAAATGTTTTTTAAGTTACATTATTACGTAAATTATTATATATGTACTACATGTTACTGCAGGTTCAATTGTATATGACTCCACTAAAGCTTCCAAGGTGTACACTAATATCAAGGTCGCGCCTATCTATGAATTTTTGAAAGGTAATTCTTAAATGCTAAATATATTATTACTATATTTGATCTGGTACACGTATTTACAAGGTTTCTTTGATTATTGTGCCACCTTTGTACACAGTATGCGAACAACATAAAATTGCTTCTGCTTAATAATAAGACCTCTGTTGATGAAAAAGAAAACACAGAAACAATTTAGTCTACCATAGTGCTCCTTTTGGAAGAGGTTAGAACCACAAACAATCGGGCAATTTTTTGACTTCTTAATGAACCATCAATATGTATGCGACTATTAAGACAACTGTTTATTTGCGTGGGATCGTAAATATAGTCACAAAATTATACTCAATGCCTACAACTAATTACCATTCTTGCTCTGTTTTTGACCACCTGTATGAATTCTTATTCTTTATAAATTTAACATACCCATTTGTTAATGATTTCCATAATGAAATAGTTTATTTCATTTTTACTGTAACTCAATATCAACTACTAGCTCCTCTTGAACTTAATAGTTATTAGTTTATTGCTACTCAGTTCTTGTATAATATTGCATTTTGAAGCGATAATTATGCGAGAAGTAGATAAATGTTGGTGTTGTTTATCCAATGTCCACTTCCTTTTGGAATATCCATTCATATACGGAAAGGTATAGATTTTGACATTTTGTTTTTGTTTTTTAAGTATAGATTTTATTGTTTGGTGCACAACTATGATTATGATTATAGTAATACTTGTACGATTGTGATTATATGAATACTTAGACTATTGCCCCTTCCTTCCTAATATAACTAAGGCAGGATGACAGACTGAACATGTTTACAACAGAGAGAATCAGAACTAAGTGGCAGCAGGAACAAGTTCAAGCAAGAATGAACTGGATTGAAATGGCAAGTCTGAAGTAAATGTGAACTAAATTGATGTGGCAGCAAGCACAAGTTGAAGTACCAAAGGAAGAATGGCGAGCATATCCACTTCTGGTGCAATTTTGAAACTAAGCACTAGTGGAGCTGAGCATATCTACAGTGCATTTTGAAAATGATGAGCAGAATGTATTGATACTTAGGAAGAATGTGATTTTTCTTTTGAAGCTCGATCAATATGTTGCTTGTACGTATAACTGATGGCATGACAGAAATGGTAGTAAAACTGAAGCAAACGAACATTGTTGTAGCAAACGAAGACGAAACGAGCAAATGACTGGAGTATGTCTGGATAATGCTGAAGCAAGATGTTAATCAAGTTTGAACTGAACTAAATTGCAACGAACAATGCTGAAACGAACTGGCAGGACTGATTGGAAGGGATTGTGATAGTGATACAACGAGGCTGCTTAAGTGCATGGAGCTGGAGCAGCATTTGAACAATGTTGCTCGATCAATTTGTTTCTTGGTTACTTATTCTAAAGTATATGAGTATATTTCAATATGTTTATTTCACCCATCGTATTATGAAAATATAGACAAGTTCGTAATGACATACTCTTTTTATGCAGGGCAAAAGCATGTTTGTAGTTGGTACAGATAATGAAGTGATTTTCTGGAGTCTATTGGCATTTGTAAAGCTTTTTCTAGTAGATATCATGTTCCTACACTGGACAAGGAAGATGCCAGAAAGGTAAATGGTTTATAAACTATGGTAACACCTGAAAATGTGAATAACCATTGAGAGATATCTAGGACTTAGGAGCCATTACTAAACTGTTTTTATTCATTCTCATCTAATGAGGGTGTCTTTGGAATCTGGATGTGAAGGAGTTGCCGCAGTTAACACTATCATGAGGGTAATGGGTATCAATCTTCACACATTATGTCCGGAATTTTGTGTTAAGGGTTGATGCTTATCATAACTCTCATTTTGGGGTGTATGATTTCTAGAACTATTAATTCAATCATTTTCTTGTTTACCGTTTAGATCTAAAGTGGAATTAACTGTATCTAATTAGTTTTTTAATGACCGAGTATGGAACATGTGTTAAATATCTGATCTTCTGATAACCTCTTGTTTTAATTTGATGATCAAATGAAATAACTAGGTGTGAGCTGTTGCTTTTGTTGATCATGCTTGCCTAATAGGAAAATAAAGTTGAAGTTTTTATGTTATTGAATAGAAATGCTTAATAGCATGAAGTTTTGATGTTAATTTTGTAATGGTAGCATTGAAATTGTTTCTAAATAATGACAAAATTATTGCATATGCAGTTAAGCATGGTCAATTTGTTCGTATGATCAAGTTCGAAATGGAAGGCGATCTTTCTCATATTTTGTTAATATTTCTTTGTGGTACACTTGTTCTTCTCTAACAAAGGCAAACTTATATATAGTAATGGGAATCTGGCTCCATCTACGAAAGCATGCTCCCCACATGCAGATAAATCACGCCCTCTATCTGTCACAACCCAATCCAGTAATCAATTTGCAACTGCCATACATAATCAATTCCAAACAAAAAGAGTGATCAATTTGATGAGTTTGACCCTTATGGTTCTGCTTCAGGTATTAATAGAGCCTCATATTCTTGTTCTATTCAATATCACCCAGTTGAGTTTTCCAAGCTGCATGTCTGCATATTCTATTTTGTTTATTAAATTAGGCTTAATAATCTGGTAGACATGTCATAGTTAACTTTCAACCATGTATGTTTTCACAATTTTTCTTCTTTGAATCAAAGGAATCATGTCCATTAGGCTAAACTTGGTATTGCAGGATCTGTAGCACAAACATCATATGCTTTGAATACAGGATGATTATCAGTCTACAGGTACCGACAAAACCCTTTCCTCTAATCATGATTTTATCCCTTAGAGTATAATTCAACTAGGGACAGGTCAAATAATTCACCTGCATGTACCAGATCCTTTACTAAAACCAGAAGGTAGGTGATGTCATGGATAGATGTTGCATAAAGCATCGATAGGCACTAGTTGTGGTTGAACAATATTATAGTTTAATTGTCAATAACTAAAACCAAGTAAAAGAACAAGACTGTGTAATAGCATGACGTTGTTCACATGTAAAGAGTTATGGTAAATAATTGCATTACGTGGATTCATATTTGTTTGAAGTATTATAGTCTAAGGACTTTTATATTTGTCCATTTTTGATCTTTGATACCTTCACCTCACAAATATTTAGTAACATGATTATTATTGTTTACAGGTAGATAAACATTTATGAAGAATTCAAGAAGCAGCACTAGTTTTTGGTATGGTAGCAGCACATGTATGTAGTTAGGTTGATTAAAACTGTTATGAAACTAGTATGTATGGTAGCGGCACCACTTTCGCTGCATGTACTATTATGAAACTGTTTATGGTAGTTTGGTTGTGTACACGTATGGTTAACCTTTTGTCTTGACACTAATGTTATGATATAGTGGTGATTATGTAATTGCTTTTGTTTGTGTTATTGTGGTTCATTGAATGCGTTATTTTTGAATGTGTATGTGTTTATATATTACGTTATTGTATAAGTTTTGGAGTACTTGAATTGGAGGCGAAATCAGATGTAGTCATGGAACAGCAGGCAATAAAATCAAAACATATGGTGGCGTTCAAAAAACGCTGCATAAAACAATAATAAGTGCAACAAAAACATAAGATAGTAAACGGCACCTTTTTGGTGGCGTTTCTTAAACACTGTAAAAAAGATCTTTAGTAACGTTTAAAAAACGCTGCCAAAAATTCATTTATAGTGGCGTTAAAATAAATGCAACAAAAAATCATGGATTTTTAGTCGCATGTTTTCTAGCGGCATTTATCAAAACGCCACCAAAACTTTTTGTAGCGTTTTTTGAGTGCCACTAAAAATCAAATTTCTTGTAGTGAGTACAATGCCAATGTGCTCAAATCTCGAAACTTAGAGTGGTTCAGAGATGATTATCCCAAAATCCTTACCTTCACTAGGGAGAGGGCTGTTTGAAGAAAAGAAAGCTTTCCTAAAAGGCAGCGAGGTGGATTTGGAGCAGCTGGAGAAAGAAGTCTTTGTAGGAGATGAGCCCAAGATTCTAAAAGATGGTTAGTGTATTCACCATCTGGAGTTGGCCGCAAGAGCATAAATGAACTTAAGCATTGGCTCTGGGTCGACATCACAAGATGCATCCACTGTCATAGATCCCAGGATGCTCCTAATTCTACTTCTGATCCTAGGTATAATCCATAGAGGCTTCGGATACAAAAGTTAGCATGTTTAACCCATGCCTAAAGGGGACTATAGCGACACTTCGACCCATGCAAAAATCCAAACTAAAGAAGGTATCTCGTTTACTTCTCATGTATTTCAAAAGGTTGACGTGTTGCCAATCAATGTCACTAATCTATCTTTTCATATCTATCAAGTTTCAGGTCAGCCTCTGATCGTCCTGCTTCCTGCCAAGGGCTTCGGTCGAGGAAACAAGTGTCTATAAAGGAGTCAGTAACCATTACGACGTCAACAATGATTCCTAATGCTCCGACTGAAGAGACTTCCAGCCTTGATGAGCCGATGATTGAGGCTTTTTTAGAAGAAGGGACTGATGGGACCTAGGAAACTCAGATCGATGAAGATGTCAATATTACTGGATTCTCTGAGCTCCTACCAGGTCACATTCTAGGCGATATTGAGCACGAACATCTTTTGGATATGGAGATCAAGTCGGAGAAGATCGAGACCTTCCTTATTCCTTTGTCTATAGCCTTGCCACGCTAGACCATCTACACTCCACTTATATTTCCTCGCCTTGGATTGCTCAAAGCACATCTATGGGATCCTCACAAAGCACTCCCACCTCTCTCCCTTTGCCTGGGAGCACCAAGAGTGAATCTACCATCCCTTCACTTAGCTCGCCTTTGAAAGGTAAAGGAAGTGGAGGAAAATGAGGAAAGAGGAAGGGTGAAAGCTCAAGTGAAGTGTCTCCCAACACTAAGAAGAAATAAAGGAAAATGAAGTCGAAAAAGTGAGCGTCGGCTTGTTTAGTGTACGTGGACTCTTTTTTGGTTTGCATAATGGTAGTTTATTTTGGTTTTTGGCCAGTTTTGTACGGGTTCAGCCTTGGCTTTTGCTTTTTGTTTCTAATGTTAATAATACTTGTACGTAACTTTCTAAATTTCACGTAAACAACAATGATTTTTATTTCATGAACTCTTTGTATGGCTTTGTCTAAGTACTTAAGAAATACATTTTTCATTCGAATTACTTACGATCTGTTTCTTTTAATAATCATTTTCAGACTAATTCCTTAATCAATTTTGTTGTTTCCGGCCTTTCATCATTTTAGCGAACATAAGGTAATCGTTGAAGTGCCAAACATTAGGCGTTGGTTGCGATTAGTCACTTAGGATTAGCGACATAAATATCATTTCTAGGATAATAATTTTTGATTGCACCAAACTCCGAGTGCTAGTTCAAGTTAACTACTTAGAATCATGGTTCATGTTATCCCACCTTTTGGCAAAGCTGAGATACCCAAAAATTAACTGAAAATCAATAATAACAAGTCATGAATATCAAATATGCATTGCAGGATAACCATGTATATCGACGAATTTTGTCCAAGTCCAGATCGGGCTGTAATTGACAAGAGATGACAAGCAAAACTATAAAAGCCAGCATTTCAAATTTCAGGTTAATCGGAGTTCGTATGAATGAGATATGATCGATACAAGTTAGATAAAATATGTTGTCCGTATCCATCAGAAAACCGAGGTGACGACCTATTCGAATCGATTAGATTCGTATCCATCAGAGAGCTATCGTCAAGTTTGAATCCATCGGGACCTAGCAACTTCGAATCGATCGTCTTCGAATCGACCGGGCACGAATCTGTCCGTGGTCATACGGTTCGTATCCATTTAGTTCGTATTGTTCCAAAGAAATCTCATTCACACTCCGTATGTTCGAATCCATGTTAACGCATCGGTATCATTCGCATCCCTCTTAAAACTAGTCGGTTCGCATCGATCCCCAGCCACAATCGATCGATGCGAACGAGACTTTATGAACGAACGATGCGAATGTTATCGGTGCGAAATCGATACGAAAAATTGAGGCGAACGTGTCAATGTATACAAGATGAAGGCCTCGGAATGACTCGATCAAATTGCCGCAAAGGTTGGATCGACCCAGGAAACTCGCGCCATGTTATCAATGCGCACGTGCGTCTGATCGATACGAAGGGGCTGATACGAAACATGGATTCGGACAAGACAGAATACATGAAATCGTAATCTTGCATCGATCATATCTTACAGACCGCTGATCCAAATGCTATGAAATTTTCACAGCAGCTTGCGTACATGCTAAAGAATGTCTCTGCCAAGTTTCAGCTCGATTGGACAATTTCTTGATCGATACGAAATCAATTCGCATCGATCGCAGATCGAGTCGAAACTTGGTGGGACCGGTCGCGTAGGCCCGCTCACATGCCGGAAGGCGTCTTCCGAAGTTTGAGCATGATATCAGCGTCCTACGCCTATAAATAGCCCCTTGAAGCCTACAGAAAAAAGTTCTTTTTTTGCTATTGGGCGTCCAGACTCTCCCGGATTCAATTCTACACCTTACCATCATTGTTGTATTCGAAATTATTCATTGCGATCCGTTGTAATCGATTGTCATCAGTGAAGAATATCAATATAAGATAATTTCTTGAAGTGGATATAGGCCGGAGATAGCCGAACCACTATAAATCTTGTGTCCCATGTTTTTTATTTCTGTATTGTTGTTTGTTATTTGCTGAGATCTGCAACTTATGCTTGAATATTGTTGATTTATATTCATATATTTGTGCTCTCACAATACTTAGGTTTGCGACGAATTTTGGCGCAAACACTTTGGTGCTTTCACTGAGAAGAACTAGCACCCGCTATACCACGTTCGGAATCCAGATTTGGAGGCTTGAAGGAATTTAGATCTGAAAGATAATGACTCGGCAAACAAGCAGAAGACAAAGAGCTGAGAGAAGCCAACAAGGAGGAAGTTAAGGGGCATCCTTCAGAGCTGGAGAAGGGCAAGCTTCAATCTACATCACTAGGGATGAGATGGAGGCTATGGCTAATTTAATGCATGAAAGGATGATGAAGACTCAACAAGAGACGCTGTAGAATTTCTTCGAGCAGATGAGAGCGGCAAATTTGCAGAACCTTGAACCAACTACAGCAACTGCAAATGCTGAACAAGGAGTTGGGATTGCGGAAACTAATGAAAATTGTGACAACCCGTAATTTTTGAGCAATATCAATTTAATAATCTGCATTAAATATTAAATTGATGTGATATATCTTTGTTAATTAGATCTGAATTGATACTTTTCTTTTAATATAAATACCTAATTGGTAAATTTATCCGTTAGAAATTAATTGATTATTTTCTATTTATATATGTATATATTTGTATACATTGTAAATAGTTGAGCTTTGTTTTTAAAAAAAATAACTAATAAATTATGTTTCAAATTCTAATATACATTCTAGTGAATTAAGAATTATGTTTTATTTAATATAAACTTTTCAAAGCTAATTAATAAATAAGTATAGGGTTTTAAATACATAAGATAAATACTTAAATAGTTTGAAACTTATTTTAATTTAAGTTTAGATTTAAATTTATTAACAAAAGGATTTGTTTTATTTTCTTTTTAGTATAGCTTGATAAAAATATGGATTTAAAATGATATATGAGTTTTAATGCAATTTTTGTCAAATGGCACATTAATAAAATAAGCAGTTTATAATAAAAAGATAATTTATTTTATCTATCATTTCGAACTGATAAATGTGTTGCTTTTAAATAATGTTAATAAATAAAAATATAAGACTATAAGATAAATTAGGAAAAATATAAAGTAAGTACATTGGCTAAATTTAATAACATAACAACTATTAAATTCATTTAGATTTTAAACAACAAAACAAAAGAAATAACATTCACAAACATTTCAAAATATAATAACAAGACAATAATTAAACTAGAAACAAATAAATTTTCAAGTTTGTGAACTATCATAAGGAAAACTGCAGCATATATATATATGTGTTTAAAGCATCAAGGCCATTATGTGATTGTACAAACAAAATCAAAAATGTGTGCAGGCTGAGATTTAAAAAAAAAAAGAAAAAAAATATAAGACAAGTAACATGTTTATTCATAACACATGAATAGGTAAGTGGAAGCAAACAAAATAACTAGGCAATCAAATAAAACTAGAAACAAAAGAATCTTCAAGTGTGTAAACTGGCTAAAGACATCTAGAAACAATCAAATATGTGCAGGCTGAAAAACAAAATCAAATAAGTATGCAAGGCAAATATAAGATATGTCTTTGAACACATACAAGCATAAAGGACATATACATTAAATGTTTTCACCTCAGCCAACAAAGAAAGTCAATTCGAATGTTATAAAAATCATTTCAGTGTTTGCTAACCTCTGGCCAAAGAAAAATAAAATTTGTGAAGGCTTGCTAAGGAAGACAATATCAGATATTCTTGAACCAACAAAAGCAAAGTAAAGTGAGGATATGTTGTAGGCTGTAGGGTATGCAGGCAAGTTAAGGGAGATAATTAACAAAGTAAGTTAAACATAAAGTACTTAAACATTTAATGCAAGCCGCATTTTTTTCTTATCTCAGCCTCCATCATAAAATATATCTGTTTTAAATCAGTTCAAACAAAGATTATGTATGCTGTATTGTACTAAAACATAATAATCACCTGTACCAAAGACCAAATTTTGTCCACTGTAACTTATTTATAAATATCACCCTGTAAGCTACTCTCCTATGTCATCTTTCATTTCAGTTTGAAAAATCAAAGCTAAAATCTGAAGTAAAAACCTATTTCAAACTAAAACAAAGTTCTACTTGAACATAATTCAAGATGCAATCCAACAGAGGATCAAGATGAAGAGTTTAGCCTGAGAATTTTCAATCCTATGTCTATTTGAAAGCTCTGTTCTTTTTATCTGGTGAGTAACATTTTTCTTATTTATTATTATTCAATATAACTTAAGTTAAAAGGGTTGTATATGTTTTCTGTGATGATATGTAGGGTAAACAAACAAGTATATGCTGCTGTGAATCATTTGAATGTAGATATATATATATATATATATATATTGTGCACTGCTGTAAAATTTAAGAAACCCTGTTTTAGTTTTCAAGCCCAAACCTGGTTTAAAATTTCATTTGATCTTGTTCCAATCCATGTTAAGCCTTAAGCCATGAATAAAATATATTTGTTACACTATAAACTTTTGTTTAAAAAAAAATTTAAGTAAATAAATTTGTGTTGTTACTGGAAAGGCTTAAACTACAGAATCATCTACAAACATGTAAAAATTCAAGTTTATTAAATTACAAATTCATGAATATAAATTGAATGCGTATACAAAAATATGATTTTTAAGGCAGGTTTGGGAATTTTTAATGCTGTGATATGAGTGCGGCTTGCGTTTTACTGTTTGGGGCATTTCGAGTCGCCGTGGGCGATCAAGTTGATCTGGAGGGTCGAGCTTCTGGCTGGGGGTGGAGGAGGCTATCGTGGATCAAGGAAAAATGGTAGGCGGCGGCGGCGTGGGTTTAACATTTTTAAACCTAATTTTTACTGTACTTGGAGTTTTGATCACCGCGGCCAGTGCAGGCATTCGAGTGGCACGTGGTTTTGAGGGGAGGTAGAGGGGAGATGGACGACGTTGCGGCCGAAGTTTGGTGGCCTCTGGTGGTCGGAGCATCGCGCGCGTGGCGTTGTCAGGCATGGGGGGAGTGGAGTTGTGTTTCCAGGTTTTATTTTTCTCAATTCGTTTTCGCGCGCATGAGGGGAAACTCGAAGCAAGTGGTTGTTTTTCTCGGGAACTTTGTATGTTTACTCGAAGTAAACAAAGGGGGGGTGCTCGGGTTGTTGTTATTTAGGTTTTAAAACCTGTAACAGTTTTTAACAGTTTTGAGATTTTTGTTTTAAATTTAAGTCAAAGTTAAAACTAGTACTAAACCAAGTTTAAATAGTGAATTCAGGTTAGTTTTGGAACAGAGTTGGAAATAATAAGGTTTCATAATTTAAATTATTTTAATAACATAAAAGTGTTTAATATTTAAAGTATTTTCAAACAAGAGTTGAGTTCAAATGAAATTTAAACTATTAAGGAAAGATTGAAAACAAAGTTAACTCTAAAATTGAAATCAGAACTTAAATTCTAGTTTTGGAAATAAAATAAAGTTTTATAATTTAAATTGATTTAAATAAGTTTTAAGTGTTAAAATATGCTATTAAACATGTTAGTTTAAAAGGGTTTTGAAAATTAGTTTTTAACTTTATTAAGGAAAAATTGGAATTTATTTAGGAAGTAATTTGAAATAAATGTTTTAAACATATTGAAGGTGAAAATTTAATCCATAATAAGAATAGTTACTTTAAGTAATGAAGACTTAGAATTTATATTCGTTAACCTTTAAGTTAATTAAGTATGAATAATTAATGATTTATATTAATTAAATTAGTAACTATAAGTTTAAGTGTATTAATCAAAGTTTTAAATAATGAATTAAGTAACTTATATGTGATTAAGAACCATGGATTAGATTTTTATTTAAATTAATAAATTTTAATGGTTAATCAAACTTATAATTAATAATGATTAATGTAAGTTAATTATTTTAGAAGAAATAATTAAATAAGTGTTAATGAAAATCATTAACTAGATTATTTCATAATTAATTAATGTGATTGATTAATAAATTAATTGGATAAATCAATTCAAAAATAATCATTGTAATAGTTTAAATGTAATTATTTATTTGGAAAGTAATTAAGAAATTAATTACTTATTAATTGTGTAAATTAATTTAATTTGAGTTAATTAATTTAGTTTAATTAACTGATATTTTGGAAGTAAATTACTTAGTGAAGTAATTGATGAAATTATTGGATGATGTTGTTAATGGAAGTAATCGGAGTATAATTACTTGAAATTAATCAAGGGATTAATTAAGCTTGTTATTGAGAAGTAATTAATTTAGGACAGTTAATTGCAATATGTATTAATCAAGAGGGTTAATATATGTGATTTGAAAACTAGTATTCTTAATATAATTAATAAAATAACAAATGAAAATGTAATTAGAAATCATTAATTAATATAACTAATGATGGAATTAGAAATTGATTAATTTGGGAATAATAAATCAACAAGATAACTAAACGGTAATAAATCTATATAAATGTAATTAATTAATGGATTTATTCAAGATTATTTTCTGTAAATAAATTTAAGGAAACTACTGGAATGTAGCAAAAGATATTTAAATCAAAGATGATTAATTGGAATATATAAGAAATTGATGATAAGATTTAAATTAAGTAAATTAATTTAATTGATTTAAGAAATCATTTGATGATTTGGTATGTGTAATTACTTAGTGTAATTAATGGAGTATAATTACTTAGGACAGTAATTAGATGATAATTACTTGATGAAATTAATACAAGATGATTTGTAAGTGAAGTAATTTGGGTAATTTCTTTTGTAATTAATCAAAGGATTAATTTATGGAATTAATTAATCATGGGATGATTAATAAGTAATTAAGGATAGTTAATTACTGGTTTGTTAGTAGTCAAGGGTGATTAATAATTGTGTTTAAATAAAGATTAATCACATAATATAATTAAATTAAATAAAGTAATTTAATATAAATTGAAGATCATTAATTAATATAATTAATGATGTAATTAAGAATTGTTAATTAAGGAATAATTAATAAGGAAGTAATTAAATGTTAACTGCTATAAATGATTTAGAATAATTCATTTGAGAAATTAATTAAAGACTTAATTACTTCTTGTAATTAGAGAATGATTAATTAATTTGATTTATAATTAATTAGTGATTGTGAGAACAGGATTTATGGAATGAATAATTAATTTAATTTATTTTAAATTAATTAAAGATGGAAGTAGTTAATTTAATTCATTTTAAATTAATTATAGATTGTGATTCATAAATCATTGCTTATGGATGATATTGATATTTCATTAATTGATTGTGATCTCAGAAATGAGATGGATAATATCTATGTGATATGGATGTATGGTTTAAGTATGATAATATTTAATTATCTGTTTGGATGATGATATTAATTATCTGCTTATGATGATAATGTGATTATCTATTATGAGATGTGAATTATCTATTTGTGTATATTAATGATATTGAATTGACTGTTAAGACTAAATAGATAACTTGGCCTTAAAAGACACGTTTTGGATTTCGATGAGATCGGGATCGGGTTTCCACATTTGGAACATCCGAAAACCACATCGATTCCAAATTAACGATAGGTCGTGAAATCTGAAGTAAAGATGAAGATTCAGAATGCAAGGGTTATCGTCGTTAACTCTGAGGGTGATTCCAAAATGAGTGTAACGAGATAATGCCTTCGGTTTCGTTCGAACCCGGAACCGAACTTGTATGGATTGAATGCTTTCAACACATCATCGGGCGGGCGATGAGCATTCTAAGAGATATGTTCTATAAAGGTAATCGTAACCTCAAGCCTCATCAACCGGGAATGGCTAAAACAGGGGAGGTGCAGCAAGGTTAGGTGGGTCATGCCCAAGCAGGACAAGGATATTCCCCCGTCTTGATGTCCCTTTTTATTCGGCTGTGTGGGCAGTTGGTCTGCAGCCAACTGCGGGGTTATCTTGTTCGGGACTGTTCAGTAAGGAATGGTTCCGGCCTTGTGTTGCAGGGGGTCGGGAGTGATCCTCGGTACGTTGATCTAGGCCACGTACTGTGACGAGCGGTACCCCAGTAGCCCTGCCATTGTATGGAACCCACAATCCAATAAGTGCCAACGGTTTTGATTGTATTACCCACTTTTGTGGCTAGTAGCTTGAATTTAATCATGTAACAATTTCGGCTATTTTCTATTTACTTGAAAACCCTAGACCTATTATAATATCACTGGATTTCCTATCAAATGTTTTAGTTAGCGTAAGGTAAAAACTTTTCCATGTTTATGTGTGGGAAGTCTTACGTGATACCTTTCTTTCAAAGGTTTTGAAAATTAAGCAACTTTAACCTGTTACTCACACCAGACCCATGTCTGACCCGGAGTTTAATTTTGTTTTTCATAAACTCTTAGGTACCCAAATTTTTGCGGGTAGCCAAGGGATTCCGGTTGGCTTTTGACGAATTCTGGAGGAGCAATGGAGCAAGAGGCTTCAGCATTGTAGATATATATATAGTTCCGCTGTGTTGGTATCTCTGTGTTGTTTTGTGTATGGAGTTGTATAACTAGACAGGTGTTTATAACTGTCTAGTATGTGATGTATTATCTGTATAACTCTGATTGATGTTGTATACTATGTAAATACTTATATGATTATTATAATTTATTCGTTCCGCTGTGAGATTCTGATGTTGTTGTTCTTTCTTCTCTATATTTTCTATTTTCTCACCCTTTTCTTTCTTTAAAACGATACGTCTTCCTAGGCGTAGGAAGTCAGGTCGTTACAGTGGTATCAGAGCGCTAGGTTGAGTGAATACCTAGGCTCTTGAGTGATTTCTTTCCTGAGAGAGCGTATTTGTAATTTTGATATATATATATATATATATATATATATATATATATTTCTATATATTTGTTGGGTTACCTGTTCGGGTTTTCCAATATAAGTATAAGGGTAGATTGGGTAGTGGTGTGTGTAACACGACTACCTGTGGTTAGAAGTATTTCTGACGAGACTGTAGACATAATACTGTCTCGAGTAAATTTGTGATGTAAGGATTTCACCAAATCTCTGGAGGAAACCTGTTAAGATTTGGAGTCCATTTTTGTAGTACAAGTTTGGACGAGTAGAATTTGGATTTTGTCAGTTGAGCAGAAGCTAGAAATATTATCTTGGTAACTCAAGAAGTAGTACTTGTGTGTTGAAATGAAGTAGCGATGGATTATTTCCAAAGAAGTTCTCAAGGATCTTTAGATAAGGGAGTGTGTCTGCATTAGTTTTGGGGCTGAGTTCAGCTGAATGTTGTGAGGCCTGAGTTTTCGAGGAGTTTAGGATTAAGAAAGTTTTGGCATCAGTAGCAGTGTTGCAGCTCAGATTGTTCTGCCGGCACGCGAGGAGGTCATTTGTCAGCAGTTCTTTAGAGGTTAAGTTCAGAGGCAGTTTTGTGGATCCATTTCTTCAATGGATTGGCTAGATAAGCTTAAGCTGTTCAGATTGGTAAGGAGAGAATAGTTTTCTTGGATATTAGCTTAGGTTGATCGCAAAAGTGACTTGCGATAATTGGGTATTCTCTTGGTTTATCAAAAAAAAAATTTGGATATCTTTGAAGAAGTCAGTGGTTTGCCTTAGCATCTGAGGAGTTGAGTTTGGTATCGACTGGATTTCAGAAGTAGTGCCGATGGTTTAGAATGGTTTCTACAGAGAGGAATTGGTAAAGCGGCTCAAGTTTTATGAGGAACTTCTGAGTTTTATTTTGGATCTGTTGAATCATATTTTTGTAATGTGTTGTCCAGTTTGTGCCTATGTGCATCATCAGCATTTTCATCTACCCCAGATCAGAGTTGTGCAGCGGTAACGGTTGGAAGTGCATCTGTTTTTCTTTTCTGGAAAAGAGAAGTTGTTTTCTACTGAGGATAGTAAAGGTTGAGTTCTTGGTTTTGGTTGATTTTGGGAAGACCATTCTTCTGGATTGTTTTTGGATTCAGATTGTTTTAGGAGTTATCAGCAAAGGTTGAGCTGATCAGTAAAGATGAAAGCATCTCTGGATCATCAGGGGAATTTGGTGAATAAGAGACGGAGGAATTTGGATTTCGAAGTCGGAGATTTGATTTGGATGAATTTTTCTCTGATTCAAAGGAGCTCTGTAGATTAGTAGTATAGACTGTTTGGACTCTATAGATTGAGTATTCCGGTATTATACTGGGAAACTATAGGAAACTCTATCCAGAATTTGTCTAGATGGTTAGATTTGTTGATTGAGTAGATTGGTTGTGACGATTGTTAGCATATGATTGATATAAGAGTGTGATTTAAATTTTAAATCTTAAATATATTATTAAATTACCTTTGCTTTTAAATTTCGGGGACGAAATTCTTTTAAGGGGGGAGGAATGTGACAACCTGGAATTTTCGAGCAATATCAATTTAATAATCTGCATTAAATATTAAATTGATTTGATATATCTTTGTTAATTAGATCTGAATTGAGACTTTTCTTTTAATAGAAATACCTAATTGGTAAATTTATCTGTTAGAAGTTAATTGATTATTTTCTATTTATATATGTATATATTTGTATACATTGTAAATAGTTGAACTTTGTTTTTAAAAAAATTTAACTAATAAATTATGTTTCAAATTCTAATATACATTCTAGTGAATTAGGAATTATGTTTTATTTAATATAAACTTTTCAAAGCTAATTAATAAATAAGTATAGGGTTTTAAATACATAAGATAAATACTTAAATAGTTTGAAACTTATTTTAATTTAAGTTTAGATTTAAATTTATTAACAAAAGGATTTGTTTTATTTTCTTTTTAGTATAGCTTGATAAAAATATGGATTTAAAATGATATATGAGTTTTAATGCAATTTTTGTCAAATGGCACATTAATAAAATAAGCAGTTTATAATAAAAAGATAATTTATTTTATCTATCATTTCAAATTGATAAATGTGTTGCTTTTAAATAATGTTAATAAATAAAATATAAGACTATAAGATAAATTAGGAAAAATATAAAGTAAGTACATTGGCTAAATTTAATAACATAACAACTATTAAATTCATTTAGATTTTAAGCAACAAAACAAAAGAAATAACATTCACAAACATTTCAAAATATAATAACAAGACAACAATTAAACTAGAAACAAATAAATTTTCAAGTTTGTGAACTATCATAAGGAAAACTGCAGCATATATATATATATATATATATATATATATATATATATATATATATGTTTAAAGCATCAAGGCCATTATGTGATTGTACAAACAAAATCAAAAATGTGTGCAGGCTGAGATTTAAAAAAAAAAAAAAAAAAATATAAGACAAGTATCATGTTTACTCATAACACATGAATAGGTAAGTGGAAGCAAACAAAATAACTAGGCAATCAAATAAAACTAGAAACAAAAGAATCTTCAAGTGTGTAAACTGGCTAAAGACATCTAGAAACAATCAAATATGTGCCGGCTGAAAAACAAAATCAAATAAGTATGCAAGGCAAATATAAGATATGTCTTTGAACACATACAAGCATAAAGGACATATACATTAAATGTTTTCACCTCAGCCAACAAAGAAAGTCAATTCGAATGTTATAAAAATCATTTCAGTGTTTGCTAACCTCTGGCCAAAGAAAAATAAAATTTGTGAAGGCTTGCTAAGGAAGACAACATTAGATATTCTTGAACCAACAAAAGCAAAGTAAAGTGAGGATATGTTGTAGGATGTAGGGTATGCAGGCAAGTTAAGGGAGATACTTAACAAAGTAAGTTAAACATAAAGTACTTAAACATTTAATGCAAGCCGCATTTTTTTCTTATCTCAGCCTCCATCATAAAATATCTCTGTTTTAAATCAGTTCAAACAAAGATTATGTATGCTGTATTGTACTAAAACATAATAATCACCTATACCAAAGACTAAATTTTGTCCACTGTAACTTATTTATAAATATCACCCTGTAAGCTACTCTCCTATGTCATCTTTCATTTCAGTTCGAAAAACCAAAGCTAAAATCTGAAGTAAAAACCTATTTCAAACTAAAACAAAGTTCTACTTGAACATAAGTCAAGATGCAATCCAACAGAGGATCAAGATGAAGAGTTTAGCCTGAGAATTTTCAATCCTGTGTCTATTTGAATGCTCTGTTCTTTTTATCTAGTGAGTAACATTTTTCTTATTTATTATTATTCAATATAACTTAAGTTAAAAGGGTTGTATATGTTTTCTGTGATGATATGTAGGTTAAACATACAAGTATATGCTGTTGTGAATCATTTGAATGTAGATATATATATATTGTGCACTGCTGTAAAATTTGAGAAACCCTGTTTTAGTTTTCAAGCCCAAACCTGGTTAAAAATTTCATTTGATCTTGTTCCAATCCATGTTAATCCTTAAGCCTTGAATAAAATATATTTGTTACACTATAAACTTTTGTTTAAAAATTTGTTTAAGTAAATAAATTTGTGTTGTTACTGGAAAGGCTTAAACTACAGAATCATCTTCAAACATGTAAAAATTCGAGTTTATTAAATTACAAATTCATGAATATAAATTGAATGCGTATACAAAAATATGATTTTTAAGCTAGGTTTGGGAACTTTTAATGGTGTGATATGAGTGCGGCTTGCGTTTTACTGTTTGGGGCATTTCGAGTCGCCGTGCGCGATCAAGTTGATCTGGAGGGTCGAACTTCTGGGTGGGGGTGGAGGAGGATACCGTGGATCAAGGAAAAATGGTAGGTGGCGGCGCAGTGGGTCGTGGAAGCAGCGGCGTGGGTTTAAAGTTTTTAAACCTAATTTTTACTGTACTTGGAGTTTTGATCACCGCGGCTAGTGCAGGTGTTCGAGCGACACGTGGTTTTGAGGGGAGGTAGAGGGGAGATGGACGATGTTGCGGCCGGAGTTTGGTGGCATCTGGTGGTCGGAGCATCGCGCGCGTGGCGTTGTCAGGCATGTGGGGGAGTGGAGTTGTGTTTCCAGGTTTTATTTTTCTCAATTCGTTTTCGCGCGCATGAGGGGAAACTCGAAGCAAGTGGTTGTTTTTCTCGGGAACTTCGTATGTTTACTCGAAGTAAACAAAGGGGGGTGCTCGGGTTGTTGTTATTCAGGTTTTAAAACCTGTAACAGTTTTTAACAGTTTTGAGATTTTTGTTTTAAATTTAAATCAAAGTTAAAACTAGTACTAAATCAAGTTTAAATAGTGAATTCAAGTTAGTTTTGGAACAGAGTTGGTGTAACGACCCAACTTCCAAATACCAGGAAGTCACATCGTTAAGAAGAAAGAAAGGGATAGAAAAATAGAATAGAAAGAAGAGAAGAAAGAAACAACATCAGAATCTTACACAGCGGAACGAATTAAATTATATTAATAACATAATACTTATACATAGTTTACAACCATTATCAGAGTACACAGATATACAACACATACTAGACAGTTATAACACCTGTCTAGTTATACATCTCAATATAACAACTCAGAGAACACACAGCGGAATACTAGATATCTACACGCAGAAGCCTCCTGCTCCATTGCCTCTCCATAATTCGTCAAAGCTAATCCTGAATCCTAACCTGAATTCCCTTGACTACTCATAAAAATTTGAGTACCCAAGAGTTTATGAAAAACAAAAATAAACTCTGGGTCAGACATGGGTCTGGTGTGAGTAACAGGTTAAAGTTGCTTAATTTTAAAAAAACCTTTTGAAAAGAAAGGTATCACGTAAGACTTCCCACACATAAACATGGAAAAGTTTTTATCTAACGCTAACCAAAACATTTGATAGGAAATCCGATGATATTATAATAGTGTCTAGGGTTTTCAAGTAAATAAGAAATAGCCGAAATTGTTACATCTATTAAATTCCAGCTACTAGCCACAAAAGTGGGTAATACAATCAAAACCGTTGGCACTTATTGGATTTTGAATTCCATACAATGGCAGGGCTACTGGGGTACCGCCCGTCACAGTACGTGGCCTAGATCAACGTACCGAGGATCACTCCCGACCCCGTGCAACACAAAGCCGGACCCATTCCTTACTGAACAGTTCCAAACAAGACAACCCCGTGGTTGTAGCTAGCAACCACCCACACAGCCGAATATAAAGGGACTTCTAGACAGGGATCAATCTTGCTCTCCAGTGGGCGCGACCCACGAAGCTTTGCTGCACCTCCCCTGTTTTAGCCATTCCCGGTTGATGAGGCTTGAGGCTACGATTACCTTTATAGGACATATCACTTAGAATGCTCATCGTCCATCTGACGATGTGCTAAAAGCGTTCAATCCATACAAGTTCGTTCCGGGTTCGAACGAAACCGAAGGCATTATCTCGTTACACTCATTTTGGAATCACCCTTAGAGTTAACGACAATAACCCTTGCACTCTGATTCACCATCTCGAATCTATAAGAACTAATTCCGTCAACTCATTACGGAATCACCTATAGAGTTATACTGACTCATAGTCCTTACACTTCGAGTCTTCACTTGCTCCACTTAGATTCACGACCTAACGTTATTTGGAATCGATGTGGTTTTCGGATATCCAAATATGGAAACCCGATCCCGGTCTCATCGAAAACCAAAGCGTGTCTTTTAAGGTCAAGTTGTTTTAAAGGTTTAAAACAATTCAATACAGTATCTATATACACACAGATAGATAACTTACAAATCATAACTGATAATCAACATTATCACATAATAGGTAATTCACATCATCAATATCAAATAGATATACCATATATTACCATCACAATAGATAACCTATGTTATCATCACAACACAATCAAACATCCATACCACACAAAATTATTTATCTCATTACTGAGATCTCATCCAAGACAATTAATGACATCCATTCATACATAAGCAATGATTTATTCATCCAATATAATTAATTTAAAATGAATTAAATTAATTACTTCATCTATAATTACTTTAAAATAAATTAAATTAATTACTTCATTAATACAAATCTTGCTTACTCAATCATTTAATTGATTACAAATCAATTAATCAATCATGAATTACTTTAATTAATCACTCTTGATTAATTACCCTTAATTACATTCATGTAATTATCCTTAATTAATTTCTCAAATTAATTATCCTCAACTAAACAGTAATTAACCTTTAATTACTTCAATTAATTAATTAATCATAATTAATTCCATTAATCCTTAATTAATTACATTAATTAATTACCTTTAATTACCTATTATTGATTAATTAATCATAATTAATCAACTTTAATTACATCATTAATTAAAATAATTAATGATCCTTAATTATTCCTTAAATTAATTACTCAAAGTAATTAACTAACTTAATTACTATATTAAACCAAATTAATTATCCTCAACAAATTAATTCCTTGATTAATTACTAAATAATTAATCTAGATTATCTCATACTTAAACATCTCTACTTAATTACAATCTGTAATTATTAAACAATTACTTAACTAAGTAATTTCCAAGACTTTAATTACATAAATAATTATTTATAAAACCCAAGTGTTTATAATTAATTAAACTTAATTTATTAAATTAAACAATTTCATTAAATTAAATTAATTACATTAAGTAATTAATTCCTTAATTACCTTATCAAGTAATTATACTCAAACCATTTATAAATGATTATTATTAAATTAATTAATCTAATTAATTATAAAAATTAATCATGGTTAATGACCTTCATTAACCATCCTCAAATTATTTTATAAGGTAATTAACTTAAATTAATTACAAAATAAATTATCTTTAACCATTTATTCATTAAAGTTAATTATTAAATTAATTAACCTTAATTTAAACTTAATTACATAATTAATATTCATTTATCATTGATTAATAACTTAATGAATGATCTTAATTCCAAATTGATTAATCACTAATCAATTATTAATTCCAAATTTAATTAATTAATTAAATTAATTAATTAATCTTAATTACCTTATTAATTAAATCTAAAACATAATTCTTAATAAAATTCCAAAATAAAACATAACTTAATTATGTTTAAAACAATTTAATTTAAAACAAAGTACTTATGAAATTACCTTTAAATTTCAATTTAAATTCAAGTTTAAAATAAAATAATTTTAAACTTATCAAAGTTTTAAATAAATTTAAAACTTTTTAAATTGCAAATCAAACTAATGCTATGGAAATTTTTAAAGTTAAAGTCATTTCAAAACTTTCAATAATTTAAATTTCCATTTTATTTTGAAACTTCAAATTTAACCCTTCTTTAAAATTTAAACCTGAAATTCAAATTAAACCTTTGAATTCCCAGATTTTAAAATTAACTTCAACTCTATTCATATTTTTATAATCTTATTATTAAAAAAAATTAAACTATCTTATCAACATGATATAGTTAAATAAAGTTAATTTTTTTAAACTTAAGTTTCTGTTTAAAAACTGAAATTTTAAATTCAAATGAGAAATTAAACTTGCATTTAAATTTGAACTTAAATTTTTCTCAACCATAAACTGCAGATTTAAAAAAAAAATCCAGATTTGCAGAAAACAGAAAACAGGTTTCAACTCTAACCTGGAATTTAAATTCAAATTATTAATTCAAACTTGAATTAAATTTTAAACCTAAACTTTATTTAAAACCTATAACTACAGATTTTTAAATTTGAAACCCTAGATTTTAAAAGTTTAAAACCCAAATTATAAAAACAAACACAGTTTACTGTGTAACTGTAAACTACAGTTTAACCCGAGGAAACAAAATCTTGCTTCGGGTTTTTCCCCCATTTACTCCGAGTTCCACATCAACTTGCTTCGAGTTAACCCAACCTTTCCCCTGTAACAGCCAGAACCCCAAAATAAATCATCAGAGAACTTGTCGCCGTGCATATGCACGGCGATCTCCTCCTATGCCCATCATCTTAGATGATCCAATCACTTCCATAAATCCCTCAATACCCTAACTACAACTCCAGGTTGAACAAAATTCAAGCATTCAATTTTTTGCTCTGAAAACCCCCAAATTCAAAAACCTGGAAAAAGAAATTTTAGGTTTTTCTCAATCCTGACAACGGCCATTTCACCTTGCTCCGATCACTTGCAGATCCACCCTTCCGGCCTTGAGCTACTCTACACTTCCACTATACAATCCCCAAAAATCAGGTCACTCGATCCATCCATTATCTCTCACCGACACAACCTTTAACCCCCCTGTTCAACTAGGGTTAAATTTAGAAAAACCAAAACTGCAGCTTCCCTAATCAATATAAATTTCATTTCTGATTTTTTTTCTAAGGATCTACGATCCTTACCCTATAACTCAGAAAGAATTTCGAGTTTTCTTATATTACAAATTGCAAAAATCTTACACAAATTCATATTTTATTTCAAAAATAAACTGTAATGAAACATGCACCTATAAATGTCAGTACTTGATTTAAAAGTCAAATTCCAGTTTATATTTTGATTAGTATTACTGAATTATCATATTAATTAGATTGGGTATGGATGAAATTGAACATGCATGATGTTTTTAAAATTTTACAGAGTCAAGAAAACAAGTTTATTATCCTGAATAAAATCTAGCACTTTATTTAGGATATGCTACTAGTTCTATTTGATAATTTGCATCTAAACATAGATTAGATCTTGAGTTCATAAATTTTAAACTATATCTTTAAGTCTGAAATCAAGATCAAGAAGAATTCATCACTATCAAGCAGGCATTCCATCTCATACACAAACACAGACATATCCATCATACTCAACAGGCAATAAATTTAAGCAACTATATCATTTTCATTTAGTTTTAAAATAAATTGTTACTCACCCTTATTTGAATGCAGATCAGATGTCCTTTGAATTTGCAGAACACATGCAGGCTTCCTCTGTTGATCATTTGAATTGCAGAAATAAGAAACATGCAGGCTTGACTCAGTTGGAATCTGAGTTGCAATTTGATGATATGCTCATGCTCACAGCCTAATTACTTGCATGTAGGAAATAGATGATGCTGTTGTTAATCTCCAAATGCATGCAGTTATTCATTTATGCAGAAACAAGAATGTGCAGGCTTCATTTGAATTTGAAGAGGAAATGCAGATTTGAATATGAGTTTGGGATATGCAGATTTTAATCTTTGATGAGTTTCAGGGTTTTGCAGGTTCATTTGAATTGAGATTTGCCGATGAAGGATTTTGATTATGCAGAGGTTTGGATTGGATATGCAGATTTTTGTATTTGAATTTTTAGGTATGCAGATCTTTAAAATGAATATGCAGATGGGTTTGAGGAAATACGGAAATGAGATATGCAGATTTGCATGATTTTGATTCAAGAAGTTTTGAAGAATTTCTTTTGATTAAAGAAGAATGAAAATGTTATATGAAATGAAGATGCATACTATACAAATGTATTTCAGATTTTAATGTAATAAAAGAAAAATAAAAACAAAAATTAACACTTGTCAATTTAACAACACTTATCAATATGAATGCATATGAATTTAACACATGTTATCTTTAAAAGTAGTCAATACTAATTACAAATTAATGTATGTATTTTAGCTTAATTTAAATTTGTTAGTTTATATTTAACATATGTATAGATTTACAAATGGAAATAAAAACAAATCATGTTAATAAATGAACTTATACATATCAAAAATTAAGACAATCAAACAATTTAAAATTTTATACTTTTTAAATTTAAATTCAACTAAATTCAAAATCAAATATTTTTCAAATCAAGTTATACATATAAATTCAATTTGAAATAAAACATTACAAATCTTATTCAAAATTTATTTATAAAGTCAATACAATGTTAGTGTTATTTTTATAACTCTCTTATTATTAAATAAAAATCATTTTACAAAATATTCATTTTATTAAGCCATAAAACCAATTTGTTGAATTTATTCTAAATTTAAAACTCAAGCTAATTTATTTTAAAACATTTAATATTTTTCTTATCATTTTTAAAATCATATATTTATTTATGAAATAGTTATTAAAACTCAATTACTAATTAAAATCAAAACAATACCCATCTATTTAAAATATAAACCAAATATTTATATTGTAAATAGAAATCAATTTATATTGTTAAAAGACAAAATAACCAATTTAAATATTCATTGAAGAAGATTATTAAATTTATTTGAATAATTATTAACAGATTATCAATATCAATTTAATTTTAACTACAGATTATTAAATTGATATTGTTAAAAATTCCAGGATGTTACAATCCTTCCCCCTTAAAAGAATTTCGTCCTCGAAATTTTAAAACAAAGGTAATTTAATAATCTTATTAAATTTTAATTTAAAAACACAAGCATATATCAAACATATGCTAACAACCAAACAACCAATTCAAACAAATCTAATTATCCAGACAAATTCTGGATAAAATTCCATCGAGTTTTCCCCAGGTGTATATATATCAGGATACTCGTCCTAGAGAATCCAAACAAACAATACTATGAAGCTACAAAGCTCCTATACAACTATATCTATAACACTAGACAAGATATCAGACTACAAACGAGTCTGACTCAACAACCAAAACTCCAAAACTAATGGTTCTACAACAAGAGATAGATCATACACGTACTCCCTCAGAGATACGTGAAACTCATCAAATCCCAGTTATCCAAACTGGCAACCCAATCCTGTAGATTAATCACTTACTCTAAGATCACAGAAAAGATCCAAAACACTTCAGAGCTAACTTCTTAAACTTACCCAAACTTATAGCTCACTTATGATCAGAGAAAACATATCCAAAATTAAATCTCCGACTTCAGAGTCCAAATCCCTCCGACTCATGTCCAAAAAACTCATCAACGATCCTGAGATGAACACAAACTTACTAATCAGCTCAACCTTCGCTGATGTCTCTAGAAACAAACAAGCCCAATCAACACAATAAAATGATCTCCTCAAGATCAATCAAAATCAAGAACTCAAACTCAACTCCTCAACATCAGAGAACAACAACTCACTTCTCCTGTCCAGAAAAAGATAGCAGATACACTCCCCAACTGCTTCCGCTGCTCAACTCTGATCCGAAGTGGAAGAAAAATGCTGAAGAAGAACACAAGCACCAACTGGACATCACACCCCAGAGATATGATTCACAGATCTATAAGAAAAATTCAGAAGTTCCTCCAAAACTCCGAGCTGCTACACCAACTCAACTCCTGGAAACCATTCTTCTATAAGGTTGAACCACCGATACCACTCCTGGAATCCTAGTCGATAAGAAAGCTCGATCTCCAGATGCGAACAAACTCTGACTTTTCTGAAGATATTCAGAAAAACTCAGATAACTCTAGAGAAACTTAAACAATCGCAAGTCACTTTTGCGACCAACCCAAACCAAATCCAAGAAAAATATGTTCTCCCTTAACCAAATAGATCAGCTTAAACTTAACCAGCCAACCCATCGAAGAAACGGGTCCACTCAACTGCTTCTGAACTCCTCTTCAGAAAAACTGCTAAGCCAAAAGATCTCTTGCCAACACCAAGAACACTCCAAGCTACACTGCTGCCACAGATGCCAAAGAATTCCAAAACAAGCTCTTCGAGAAACTCAAACCTCAAAGCAAACAGAAACTCTGGCTGAACACAGCCACAACACTGAAGCAGACTCACCTCCTTAACTTGTTCCAAAGAAAACATCTTCGGGAACATCCATAGTCACTGCATCTCATCACGCAGCTACTATTTCCTGAGGTATTCAAAAATACCATCACTCACTTCTGCCTAACCGACAGATCCAAACTTTACTCATCCAACTTCAGAAATGAACTTCGAACCTTAACAGGTTTCCTTCAGAGATCAATGAAATTCTTCGTCACTACAGAACTTACTCGAGACGGTATTAGGTCTATAGTCTCGACAGAACACCTCCAACTTCAAACATTCAAACTCCAACCAATGGTAGTTGTGTTATACACACCACTACCCCAATCTACCTTTATAACTTATATTGGAAAACCTGAACAGGTAGCCCAACAGATAGGTAGAAATATATATATATATATATATATATATATATATGTATGTATATATGTATATATTATATAAAAATTACAAATACGCTCTCTCAAGAAAGACACCACTACAGAGCCTAGGTATTCACTCAACCTAATGCTCTGATACCACAATGTAACGACCCAACTTCCAAATACCAGGAAGTCACATCGTTAAGAAGAAAGAAAGGGATAGAAAAATAGAATAGAAAGAAGAGAAGAAAGAAACAACATCAGAATCTTACACAGCGGAACGAATAAATTATATTAATAACATAATACTTTACATAGTTTACAACCATTATCAGAGTACACAGATATACAACACATACTAGACAGTTATAACACCTGTCTAGTTATACATCTCAATACAACAACTCAGAGAACACACAGCGGAATACTAGATATCTACACGCAGAAGCCTCATGCTCCATTGCTTCTCCACAATTCGTCAAAGCTAATCCTGAATCCTAACCTGAATTCCCTTGACTACTCATAAAAATTTGAGTACCCAAGAGTTTATGAAAAACAAAAATAAACTCCGGGTCAGACATGGGTCTGGTGTGAGTAACAGGTTAAAGTTGCTTAATTTTAAAAAAACCTTTTGAAAAGAAAGGTATCACGTAAGACTTCCCACAGATATACATGGAAAAGTTTTTACCTTACGCTAACCAAAACATTTGATAGGAAATCCGATGATATTATAATAGTGTCTAGGGTTTTCAAGTAAATAAGAAATAGCCGAAATTGTTACATCTATTAAATTCCAGCTACTAGCCACAAAAGTGGGTAATACAATCAAAACCGTTGGCACTTATTGGATTTTGGATTCCATACAATGGCAGGGCTACTGGGGTACCGCCCGTCACAGTACGTGGCCTAGATCAACGTACCGAGGATCACTCCCGACCCCCTGCAACACAAAGCCGGACCCATTCCTTACTGAACAGTTCCAAACAAGACAACCCCGTGGTTGTAGCTAGCAACCACCCACACAGCCGAATGTAAAGGGACTTCTAGACAGGGATCAATCTTGCTCTCCAGTGGGCGCGACCCACGAAGCTTTGCTACACCTCCCCTGTTTTAGCCATTCCCGATTGATGAGGCTTGAGGCTACGATTACCTTTATAGGACATATCACTTAGAATGCTCATCGTCCACCCGACGATGTGCTGAAAGCATTCAATCCATACAAGTTCGTTCCAGGTTCGAACGAAATCGAAGGCATTATCTCGTTACACTCATTTTGGAATCACCCTCAGAGTTAACGACAATAACCCTTGCACTCTGATTCACCATCTCGAATCTATAAGAACTAAATCCGTCAACTCATTACGGAATCACCCAAAGAGTTATACTGACTCATAGTCCTTACACTTCGAGTCTTCACTTGCTCCACTTAGATTCACGACCTAACGTTATTTGGAATCGATGTGGTTTTCGGATATCCAAATATGGAAACCCGATCCCGGTCTCATCGAAAACCAAAGCGTGTCTTTTAAGGTCCAAGTTGTTTTAAAGGTTTAAAACAATTCAATACAGTATCTATATAAACACAGATAGATAACTTACAAATCATAACTGATAATCAACATTATCACATAACAGGTAATTCACATCATCAATATCAAATAGATATACCATATATTACCATCACAATAGATAACCTATGTTATCATCACAACACAATCAAACATCCATACCACACAAAATTATTTATCTCATTACTGAGATCTCATCCAAGACAATTAATGACATCCATTCATACATAAGCAATAATTTATTCATCTAATATAATTAATTTAAAATGAATTAAATTAATTACTACATCTATAATTAATTTAAAATAAATTAAATTAATTACTTCATTAATACAAATCTTTCTTACTCAATCATTTAATTGATTACAAATCAATTAATCAAACATAAATTACTTTAATTAATCACTCTTGATTAATTACCCTTAATTACATTCATGTAATTATCCTTAATTAATTTCTCAAATTAATTATCCTCAACTAAACAGTAATTAACCTTTAATTACTTCAATTAATTAATTAATCATAATTAATTCCATTTATCCTTAATTAATTACATTAATTAATTACCTTTAATTACCTATTATTGATTAATTAATCATAATTAATCAACTTTAATTACATCACTAATTAAAATAATTAATGATCCTTAATTATTCCTTAAATTAATTACTCAAAGTAATTAACTAACTTAATTACTATATTAAACCAAATTAATTATCCTCAACAAATTAATTCCTTGATTAATTACTAAATAATTAATCCAGATTATCTCATACTTAAACATCTCTACTTAATTACAATCTGTAATTATGAAACAATTACTTAACTAAGTAATTTCCAAGACTTTAATTACATAAATAATTATTTATAAAACCCAAGTGTTTATAATTAATTAAACTTATTTTATTAAATTAAACAATCTCATTAAATTAAATTAATTACATTAAGTAATTAATTCCTTAATTACCTTATCAAGTAATTATACTCAAACCATTTATAAATGATTATTATTAAATTAATTAATCTAATTAATTATAAAAATTAATCATGGTTAATGACCTTCATTAACCATCCTCAAATTATTTTATAAGGTAATTAACTTAAATTAATTACAAAATAAATTATCTTTAACCATTTATTCATTAAAGTTAATTATAAAATTAATTAACCTTAATTTAAACTTAATTACATAATTAATATTCATTTATCATTGATTAATAACTTAATTAATGATCTTAATTCCAAATTGATTAATCATTAATCAATTATTAATTCCAAATTTAATTAATTAATTAAATTAATTAATTAATCTTAATTACCTTATTAATTAAATCTAAAACATAATTCTTAATCAAATTCCAAAATAAAACATAACTTAACTATGTTTAAAACAATTTAATTTAAAACAAAGTACTTATGAAATTACCTTTAAATTTCAATTCAAATTCAAGTTTAAAATAAAATAATTTTAAACTTATCAAAGTTTTAAATAAATTTAAAACTTTTTAAATTGCAAATCAAACTAATGCTATGGAAAATTTTAAAGTTAAAGTCATTTCAAAACTTTCAATAATTTAAATTTCCATTTTATTTTGAAACTTCAAATTTAACCCTTCTTTAAAATTTAAACCTGAAATTCAAATTAAACCTTTGAATTCCCAGATTTTAAAATTAACTTCAACTCTATTCATATTTTTATAATCTTATTATTAAAAAAATTTAAACTATCTTATCAACATGATATAGTTAAATAAAGTTAATTTTTTTAAACTTAAGTTTCTGTTTAAAAACTGAAATTTTAAATTCAAATGATAAATTAAACTTGCATTTAAATTTGAACTTAAATTTTTCTCAACCATAAACTGCAGATTTAAAAAAAAATTAAATCCAGATTTGCAGAAAACAGAAAACAGGTTTCAACTCTAACCTGGAATTTAAATTCAAATTATTAATTCAAACTTGAATTAAATTTTAAACCTAAACTTTATTTAAAACCTATAACTACAGATTTTTAAATTTGAAACCCCAGATTTTAAAAGTTTAAAACCCAAATTATAAAAACAAACACAGTTTACTGTGTAACTGTAAACTACAGTTTAACCCGAGGAAACAAAATCTTGCTTCGGGTTTTTCCCCCATTTACTCCGAGTTCCACATCAACTTGCTTCGAGTTAACCCAACCTTTCCCCTGTAACAGCCAGAACCCCAAAATAAATCATCAAAGAACTTGTCGCCGTGCATATGCACGGCGATCTCCTCCTCTGCCCATCATCTTAGATGATCCAATCACTTCCATAAATCCCTCAATACCCTAACTACAACTCCAGGTTGAACAAAATTCAAGCATTCAAATTTTTGCTCTGAAAACCCCCAAATTCAAAAACCTGGAAAAAGAAATTTCAGGTTTTTCTCAATCCTGACAATGGCCATTTCACCTTGCTCCGATCACTTGCAGATCCACCCTTCCGGCCTTGAGCTAATCTACACTTCCACTATACAATCCCCAAAAATCAGGTCACTCGATCCATCCATTATCTCTCACTGACACAACCTTTAACCCCCATGTTCAACTAGGGTTAAATTTAGAAAAACCAAAACTGCAGCTTCCCTAATCAATATAAATTTCATTTCTGATTTTTTTCTAAGGATCTACGATCCTTACCCTATATCAGAAAGAATTTCGAGTTTTCTTATATTACAGATTGCAAAAATCTTTCACAAATTCATATTTTATTTCAAAAATAAACTGTAATGAAACATGCACCTATAAATGTCAGTACTTGATTTAAAAGTCAAATTCCAGTTTATATTTTGATTAGTATTACTGAATTATCATATTAATTAGATTGGGTATGGATGAAATTGAACATGCATGATGTTTTTAAAATTTTACAGAGTCAAGAAAACAAGTTTATTATCCTGAATAAAATCTAGCACTTTATTTAGGATATACTACTAGTTCTATTTGAAAATTTGCATCTAAACATAGATTAGATCTTGAGTTCATAAATTTTAAACTATATCTTTAAGTCTGAAATCAAGATCAAGAAGAATTCATCACTATCAAGCAGGCATTCCATCTCATACACAAACACAGACATATCCATCATACTCAACAGGCAATAAATTTAAGCAACTATATCATTTTAATTTAGTTTTAAAATAAACTGTTACTCACCCTTATTTGAATGCAGACCAGATGTCCTTTGAATTTGCAGAACACATGCAGGCTTCCTCTGTTGATCATTTGAATTGCAGAAATAAGAAACATGCAGGCTTGACTCAGTTGGAATCTGAGTTGCAATTTGATGATATGCTCATGCTCACAGCCTAATTACTTGCATGTAGGAAATAGATGATGCTGTTGTTAATCTCCAAATGCATGCAGATATTCATTTATGCAGAAACAAGCATGTGCAGGCTTCATTTGAATTTGAAGAGGAAATGCAGATTTGAATATGAGTTTGGGATATGCAGATTTTAATCTTTGATGAGTTTCAGGGTTTTGCAGGTTCATATGAATTGAGATTTGCAGATGAAGGATTTTGATTATGCAGAGGTTTGGATTGGATATGCAGATTTTTGTATTTGAATTTTTAGGTATGCAGATCTTTAAAATGAATATGCAGATGGGTTTGAGGAAATACAGAAATGAGATATGCAGATTTGCATGATTTTGATTCAAGAAGTTTTGAAGAATTTCTTTTGATTAAAGAAGAATGAAAATGTTATATGAAATGAAGATGCATACTATACAAATGTATTTCAGATTTTAATGTAATAAATGAAAAATAAAAACAAAAATTAACACTTGTCAATTTAACAACACTTGTCAATATGAATGCATATGAATTTAACACATGTTATCTTTAAAAGTAGTCAATACTAATTACAAATTAATGTATGTATTTTAGCTTAATTTAAATTTATTAGTTTATATTTAACATATGTATAAATTTGCAAATGGAAATAAAAACAAATCATGTTAATAAATGAACTTATACATATCAAAAATTAAGACAATCAAACAATTTAAAATTTTATACTTTTTAAATTTAAATTCAACTAAATTCAAAATCAAATATTTTTCAAATCAAGTTATACATATAAATTCAATTTAAAATAAAACATTACAAATCTTATTCCAAATTTATTTATAAAGTCAATACAATGTTAGTGTTATTTCTATAACTCTCTTATTATTAAATAAAAATCATTTTACAAAATATTCATTTTATT
Organism: Allium cepa; assembly: GCA_030765085.1. Lineage (NCBI taxonomy): Eukaryota > Viridiplantae > Streptophyta > Magnoliopsida > Asparagales > Amaryllidaceae > Allium > Allium cepa. Next base: position 275,016,702 of record CM060946.1, read on the forward strand.
AAGCCATAAAACCAATTTGTTGAATTTATTCTAAATTTAAAACTCAAGCTAATTTATTTTAAAACATTTAATATTTTTCTTATCAATTTTAAAATCATATATTTATTTATGAAATAGTCATTAAAACTCAATTACTAATTAAAATCAAAACAATACCCATCTATTTAAAATATAAACCAAATATTTATATTGCAAATAGAAATCAATTTATATTTTTAAAAGACAAAATAACCAATTTAAATATTCATTGAAGAAGATTATTAAATTTATCTGAATAATTATTAATAGATTATCAATATCAATTTAATTTTAACTACAGATTATTAAATTGATATTGTTAAAAATTCCAGGATGTTACAGTTGGAAATAATAAAGTTTCATAATTTAAATCATTTTAATAACTTAAAAGTGTTTAATATTTAAAGTATTTTCAAACAAGAGTTGAGTTCAAATGAAATTTAAACTGTTAAGGAAAGATTGAAAACAAAGTTAACTCTAAAATTGAAATCAGAACTTAAATTCTAGTTTTGGAAATAAAATAAAGTTTTATAATTTAAATTGATTTAAATAAGTTTTAAGTGTTAAAATATGCTCTTAAACATGTGAGTTTAAAAGGGTTTTGAAAATTAGTTTTTAACTTAATTAAGGAAAAATTGGAATTTATTTAGGAAGTAATTTGAAATAAATTTTTTAAACATGTTGAAGGTGAAAATTTAATCCATAATAAGAATAGTTACTTTAAGTAATGAAGACTTAGAATTTATATTCATTAACCTTTAAGTTAATTAAGTATGAATAATTAATGATTTATATTAATTAAATTAGTAATTATAAGTTTAAGTGTATTAATCAAAGTTTTAAATAATGAATTAAGTAACTTATATGTGATTAAGAACCATGGATTAGATTTTTATTTAAATTAATAAATTTTAATGGTTAATCAAACTTATAATTAATAATGATTAATATAAGTTAATTATTTTAGAAGAAATAATTAAATAAGTGTTAATGAAAATCATTAACTAGATTATTTCATAATTAATTAATGTGATTGATTAATAAATTAATTGGATAAATCAATTCAAAAATAATCATTGTAATAGTTTAAAGGTAATTATTTATTTGGAAAGTAATTAAGAAATTAATTACTTATTAATTGTGTAAATTAATTTAATTTGAGTTAATTAATTTAGTTTAATTAACTGATATTTTGGAAGTAAATTACTTAGTGAAGTAATTGATGAAATTATTGGATGATGTTGTTAATGGAAGTAATCGGAGTATAATTACTTGAAATTAATCAAGGGATTAATTAAGCTTGTTATTGAGAAGTAATTAATTTAGGACAGTTAATTACAATATGTATTAATCAAGAGGGTTAATATATGTGATTTGAAAACTAGTATTCTTAATATAATTAATAAAATAACAAATGAAAATGTAATTAGAAATCATTAATTAATATAATTAATGATGGAATTAGAAATTGATTAATTTGGGAATAATAAATCAACAAGATAACTAAACGGTAATAAATCTATATAAATGTAATTAATTAATGGATTTATTTAAGATTAATTTCTGTAAATAAATTTAAGGAAGCTACTGGAATGTAGCAAAAGATATTTAAATCAAAGATGATTAATTGGAATATATAAGCAATTGATGATAAGATTTAAATTAAGTAAATTAATTTTAATTAATTTAAGAAATCATTTGATGATTTGGTATGTGTAATTACTTAGTGTAATTAACGGAGTATAATTACTTAGGAAAGTAATTAGATGATAATTACTTTATGAAATTAATACAAGATGATTTGTAAGTGAAGTAATTTGGGTAATTTCTTTTGTAATTAATCAAAGGATTAATTTATGGAATTAATTAATCATGGGATGATTAATAAGTAATTAAGGATAGTTAATTACTGGTTTGTTAGTAGTCAAGGGTGATTAATAATTGTGTTTAAATAAAGATTAATCACATAATATAATTAAATTAAATTAAGTAATTTAATATAAATTGAAGATCATTAATTAATATAATTAATGATGTAATTAAGAATTGTTAATTAAGGAATAATTAATAAGGAAGTAATTAAATGCTAACTGCTATAAATGATTTAGAATAATTCATTTGAGAAATTAATTAAAGACTTAATTACTTCTTGTAATTAGGGAATGATTAATTAATTTGATTTATAATTAATTAATGATTGTGAGAACAGGATTTATGGAATGAATAATTAATTTAATTTATTTTAAATTAATTAAAGACGGAAGTAGTTAATTTAATTCATTTTAAATTAATTATAGATTGTGATTCATATATCATTGCTTATGGATGATATTGATATTTCATTGATTGATTGTGATCTCAGAAATGAGATGGATAATATCTATGTGATATGGATGTATGGTTTAAGTATGATAATATTTAATTATCTGTTTGGATGATGATATTAATTATCTGCTTATGATGATAATGTGATTATCTATTATGAGATGTGAATTATCTATCTGTGTATATTAATGATATTGAATTGACTGTTAAGACTAAATAGATAACTTGGCCTTAAAAGACACGTTTTGGATTTCGATGAGATCGGGATCGGGTTTCCACATTTGGAACATCCGAAAACCACATCGATTCCAAATTAACGATAGGTCGTGAAATCTGAAGTAAATATGAAGATTCAGAATGCAAGGGTTATCGTCGTTAACTCTGAGGGTGATTCCAAAATGAGTGTAACGAGATAATGCCTTCGGTTTCGTTCGAACCCGGAACGAACTTGTATGGATTGAATGCTTTCAACACATCGTCGGGCGGGCGATGAGCATTCTAAGAGATATGTTCTATAAAGGTAATCGTAACCTCAAGCCTCATCAACCGGGAATGGCTAAAACAGGGGAGGTGCAGCAAGGTTAGGTGGGTCATGCCCAAGCAGGATAAGGATATTCCCTTGTCTAGATGTCCCTTTTTATTCGGTTGTGTGGGCAGTTGGTCTGCAGCCAACTGCGGGGTTATCTTGTTCGGGACTGTTCAGTAAGGAATGGTTCCGGCCTTGTGTTGCAGGGGGTCGGGAGTGATCCTCGGTTCGTTGATCTAGGTCACGTACTGTGACGGGCGGTACCCCCGTAGCTCTGCCATTGTATGGAATCCACAATCCAATAAGTGCCAACGGTTTTGATTGTATTACCCACTTTTGTGGCTAGTAGCGGGAATTTAATCATGTAACAATTTCGGCTATTTTCTATTTACTTGAAAACCCTAGACCTATTATAATATCACTGGATTTCCTATCAAATGTTTTGGTTAGCGTAAGGTAAAACTTTTCCATGTTTATGTGTGGGAAGTCTTCTGTGATACCTTTCTTTCAAAGGTTTTGAGAATTAAGCAACTTTAACCTGTTACTCACACCAGACCCATATCTGACCCGGAGTTTATTTTTATTTTTCATAAACTCTCGGGTACCCAAATTTTTACGGGTAGCCAAGGGATTCAGGTTGGCTTTTGACGAATTCTGGAGGAGCAATGGAGAAGGAGGCTTCAGCATTGTAGATATATATATAGTTCTGTTTTGTTAGTATCTCTGTGTTGTTTTGTGTATGGAGTTGTATAACTAGACAGGTGTTTATAACTGTCTAGTATGTGATGTATTATTTGTATAACTCTGATTGATGTTGTATACTATGTAAATACTTATGTGGTTATTATAATTTATTCGTTCCGCTGTGAGATTCTGATGTTGTTGTTCTTTCTTCTCTATGTTCTTTCTTCTCTATCTTTTCTATTTTCTCACCCTTTTCTTTCTTTAAAACGATACGTCTTCCTGGGCGTAGGAAGTCGGGTCGTTACAAAAATCAAGCTCAAGGTTAGAATGTTGAACCAGAAGGCAATCCACAAGGACTCGGGGACAGACCTTCGAGGTCTGTTACTGCAAGACTAATGGATGGAGCTCAACAGGCTTGAGCCAATGCTACTAACTAGCCACACGAAGAGTATGTACCAGAATTCCCTTCAAGAATCGAGGGGCCAGGATAGAAACATGACAAGGGGGAAACCCCTGAATGGAGATGAAAGAATGATTGGTCTAGTGCGACGAACCATGAGAGTAGGATTGTTGAGTGGAGGATTGGAATAAGTTAGTCGGAGTCCATTCACTCCGAATATCAGAAATGCGAGGAACCCTCCAAATTTCAAATTACCAATGCTGGACCCTTATGACGGGAAGTCAGACCCGACCATGCACATTACTAGATACATCGGACATATGGAAGTGCTGGGTGCATCCAAGGAAGTGATGGCACGATGTTTCCCTCTATTTTTATCAGATTTGACTGTGCTTTGGTTCAGACAGCTAGAGACTGGATCGATCAGAACATGGGGAGAACTAGTGGATTGCTTCATGAGACAGTTTAGGTTCCATGTGAAGTGACCCAAGAGTGTGATGACTTTGGCTTCGATAAAGCAAAGGACCGGAGAGTCCATAAAAGGTTTTCTGCTGCGATTCAATGCAACGGTGGCTTCTGTAGATCGCCCAAACCCATCAATGATTTTGATGGCGACAGTGACAGGAGTTGGGGAAGGCATCGAATTCAAAGATTCTTTGGCAAGAGATCCACCACAAGATCTTGGAGAATTCTACCATGAAGCTGAAAGATTCATCCGACTAAAAGAATCACGAGCCGAAGGCTAGAAACAAATGCAGTGCAGGGCGAAGGAACCGCCAGAGAATAGTCTAGAGCAGACAAAGGAAAGAGAAAGCAGGATGACAGATATGATGGTCTTGATAAATGGAAGAAATTCCGAGAGCCTAGATTCAGACAATACACAGATCTAACGGCAAGCCTCGAATAGATTTACACTGAAACTCGAGGGCAACTTCCCTATCGAAAACCACCCAGGAGAGATCCCATAGAGCGGGAGCGCAGAACCGGAAAATATTGCCTATTCCATGAGCTGGATAGGCACGCTACCGATGAATGCCGCCACCTAAAGGATGAGGTGGAAGAACATGCCAGGAGTGGTAGATTGCTACAATACACCAGAGAACGGACAACAGCCGTGAGACCTGAACAACTATCGCCTCCACCTAACAGAACTGGTCCTGGACCGGGATCGCGACTCATCATCAACTGATTATGATGGCAAGGGCCAAGTTCAGGATTTGGACTTTGGTCAATTAGATTTCTTTGATTTGATCTTAAAATAAACGGCTGTTACACTTACTCATGTATGGGAACCAGAGAGATCCCCAGGCATGCTCTGAGATGGTAATGGACCGCTTCGCCCGGAGAGGTAATGTCTAGTTTTCCTTGATGTTTGAGATTGAACATCTTGGACTTGAATTCAATAAATCTACTCAAATTTCTTAAAATAAACCTTTGACCGGAGAGTTAAAGGATGAATATTGAAAACCAGCTTGAAGATGATCGCTTTATGACTCTACCCAGAGAGGCGGGGTCCGGAGTGCAAGAAGTGAGTTGCTTCGCCAGAGAGCGACGGGATCGACTCACTTAACGTCGTTTCCCGTTCACTGGAGGATGATTGGATCGGGATTCGATAAGAGCCCGGAGTGGCTGTGATCGGCCCACGATTTAGGCCATGACATCGCTTAATGTTCAGATACACTGAACCGGAGTGCAAGAAGCGAGTTGCTTCGCCGAAGAGCGATAGCATCGACTCACTTAACGTTGTTTCCCCTTCATCGGAAAGTGACAGGATGGGATTCAACAAGAGCCCGGAGAGGCTATGATCGGTCTAAAATGACGAAGACATCGCTGTATGCCCTATCTAGGGCCAGAGTGCAAGGGATAGAAAGCAACGCCAGAGTGCAATGAGATCTTTCTATTCAATCATTAAGTCTGGAATGGGCCTGGCAAGGGTTCGGAGTGACCACCGATAGTCTGGAGAGACTGTAGAATTTCATTCTTAACTTCCACATGTAGAAATGGATAACGATTTGGCTTCTAAAAGCCATGAACTTGATTGAAAATGCTATAAGCTTTGAATAAAAAATGAATGCACTGCATTCAATTTGAGACTGATTAAAACACACCTTTTACCAAAAGGCATGTTTTGGGTGGCAAAGTGTTATCCCACCTTTTGGAAAAGCTGAGATACCCAAAAATTAACTGAAAATCAATAATAACAAGTCATGAATATCAACTATGCATTGCAGGATAACCATGGATATCGATGAATTTTGTCCGATTCCGGATCGGGCTGCAATTTACAAGACATGACAAGCAAAACCATAAAGCCAGCATTTTAAATTTCAGGTTAATCGGAGTTCGTATAAATGAGATATGGTCGATACAAGTTAGATAAAATGTGCTGTTCGTATCCATCAGAAAACTGAGGTGACGACCTATTCGAATCGGTCAGATTCAAATCCATCAGAGAGCTATCATCAAGTTCGAATCCATCGGGAACTAGCGATTTCGAATCGATCATCTTCAAATCGATCGTCTTCGAATCGATCGGGCACGAATCGGTCCGTGGTTATACGGTTCGTATCCATTTAGTTTGTATCATTCCAGAGAAATATAATTAGCACTCCATATGTTCGAATCTATGTTAACGCATCGGTATCATTCGCATCCCTCTTAAACTAGTAAGTTCGCATCGATCCCCAGCCACAATCGATCGATGTGAACGAGACTTTATGAACGAACGATGCGAATGCTATCGGTGCGAAATCGATGCGAAAAATTGAGGCGAACGTGTCGATGTAAACAAGGAGAAGGCCTCAAAATGACTCGATCAAATCGCCGCAAAGGTTGGATCGAACCAGGAAACTCGCGCCACGTTATCCCATGCGCACGTGCGTCTAATCGATAAGAAGGGGCGGATACGAAACATGGATTCGAACAAGACAGCATACACGGAATTGTAATCTTGCATCGATCATATCTCACAGACCGCTGATTCAAATGCTATGAAATTTTCACAGCAGCTTGCGTACATGCTAAAGAATGTCTCTGCCAAGTTTCATCTCGATTGGACAATTTCTTGATCCGTACGAAATCAATTCGCATCGATCACAGATCGAGTCGAAACATGGTGGGACCGGTCGCGTGGGCCCACTCACATGCCGGAAGGAGTCTCCCGAAGTTTGAGCGCGATATCAGCCACCTACGCCTATAAATAGCCCCTTGAAGCCTACAGAAAAAGGACCTTTTTGCTATTGGGCATCCAGACTCTACCGGATTCAATTCTACACCTTACCATCACTGTTTTATGCGAAATTCTTCATTGCGATCCATTATGATTGATTGTAATCAGTGAAGAATATCAATAAAAGATAATTACTTGAAGCGGACGTAGGCCGGAGATAGCCGAACCACTATAAATCTTGTGTCCCATGTTCGTTATTTCTATATTGCTGTTTGTTATTTGCTGAGATCTGCAACTTATGCTTGAATATTGTTGATTTGTATTCATATATTGGTGCTCTCGTGATACTTGGGGTTTGTGACCAATTTTGGCGCAAACAGTTAATACATTCTCATCAAGGATGTTTACGTTCGGTCACGCCTAATTTCGACCATCGATCGAAGGCTCATAGGTTAGGTCATGCCTTACACCAAGAATGTGTCTTCCGTTTTGCCTACTTCAGCCAAAGTCTTAAGGTTTGGATGGCCATGTCACATCCGCTTTTGTTTATACACCTGACTCCAATCCAAGGACAAAAGTTGAGCAAGTGAAATAGTCGTATCATGTTTTTATTTTGATTTATACTCATATCCTCAATCTGAGGGTAAGGGTTAGCTTACAGATTGTCATGTCATGTCCAGTTTGAGCTTATACTCTAGCACCAGTTCTGAGGACAAGAATTTGCTAAAATCAATCTTCAGACACCAAAAAGGACTTTGAGGCTTTGATCATTGCTAAGGAAGCTTGATTGGCACCTATCTCCAGGTAGCGGCATAACAAAATTAATCACATGCAGATTCATTCGAATCAGTCAAGTCATAATTCTTAAGCAATGGAGAGAAAGAGATTCGGGCTCAAAAATCCATTTTATTCTGTAAAAGTTGGAAAATGACTGGTTCTGTCTTGGAACTTTCCAACATTATTGGAGCAATGTCGGTTCTCAGAAGGTTGGGGATCAAATGTGACCGTCGATTATGTTAGTTTAGACCATCCCGATGTTGTCAAAGCAACACATATTCTCAAAAGGTTAGGGATTGAATATGACATGAACTCGATAGTTCGGACCTTCCTAATGTTGCTGGAGCAACAACTGTTCTCAAAAGGTTAGGGGTTTAATGTGACTGTTAATCTACCGGTTTCAACCTTCCCAATGTTGTTGGAGCAACACTGGTTCTTAGAAGATTAAGGGTCGAATGTGACCGTCGACCCAATGGTTTAGGAGTCTATATTGCCCATCGGTTATTCAAGGGCTGAGGATTGTTTTCTAGTTTTTGCTGATGGTTTTGCAGCACATAATTCTTTGCTTGCGAGAACGTGGTTTTATTGGTTCAGGAAGCTAATCTTATTAATGAGTAGAATGGCACATCCTCCTAGTTACAGTGCCCCAATGTCACTGGGAGGTTTATTCGCAAAAAAGAAATTTGATTACAAAAAACAAGACAACGTTTTTGCAGGCTGCTGCTTTATCCGTGGTCAACTGATATGCTTATGACCAGCCCTATATCAGCTCATCTTAGACCCGATCTGCTGAGTCCAGGCAATTCTCCTAGAGTGGGTAGACCCTGGGGTCTTGTAGTTTCTTCGCCATCCGGTGGTTCCTTAACGTACTATTGGAGATTTTATCCCTTGTCAGCTCCTTTATTAGATTTCTCAAATGTCGACATTCATTAGTTTTATGACCGTGAGTCTCATGAAAGTGACGGTACATGTAACAACCTGCATATTTTACGATTGTATATTTAAATATTTTATTTAAATATAGCATCATTAGTCGGATTTAAGTCCAAAATGCTACTTTTTGCAAACAGTCGAATTAGAACCCAAGACCACCTCCATTGAGTACAAAATGACGTCTGCGATCTTTTTGAGTATAAACATCGATATGTTTGGAGTTAGCTAGAATTTCGACCTTTTCACTTAGGGGTTTGGGTTTGGGTTTCAGCCCACTAACCCAACTCATCTTATATCCTAACTCCACCCCTCTCCTCTTCATTCATTCTAATATTTCCTAACACTTCAAGCTTTAGAAAAATGGGGGAAGAGAAAAGAGATTAGAAAATCCTAAGCCCTAGTTTCTTTGCAAATTCAAGTTCTAGCTCCAAAATCAAAGAGAAGCTTAGGTAAGCATCTCCTTCTTCTTCTCCATCTTATTCTCTATCCAATTTCAAAAATTTCCTGCAACCTAATTTGGGAAATTATTGCTTCTAGAATTAGATTGGAGTTTCTAGAGTTGAAGTTGAAGAGTAATTGATCTTCCTTTGCTTTCAAGCTTCTCCTTCATTGTTTTTGAGTTTAAAGGTGAGTTTTTGAACTCACATCTATGTCTATATCTTTGATAGTTATTATGAAGTGATTCCTAACATTTATTCCATGTTCATTTGCTTCCGATTAAATTGGTTTTATGAATATTCCAATCTTTGGTGTTTTGAAGTTAAAACTTTAATAATCTTAGCTTTGATGTCGGATCATGCATTTGGTGGCGTATCGAAGAACCTATAGGGCTGGTTGCCGATTGGCGTAAACCCCTAGCGCCCATCGCTTGACCGATCGCAAATTGGATAGGATTTTGCCTCATGGCGGCTAGGCTAAGAATACTGAAATTTCCAGTTCAGTCGACTGAACCGAACCTAGGAATTTTCTTGGGCTAGTATCAGTCAACCGACCACTATGGGTCAGTCGATTGAGCCTGGAAACTGAAAGTTTCCAGGCATGATTCATTCGACTGACCACCCAAGTTCGGTCGACTAAACATGGAAACAGAAAGTTTCCAGGATTTGTGTTAGTCGACTGACCACCCTAGTCCAGTCGACTGAATCTGCTGTCTCTGCCTATTTTGCCTTTTGTGTTTGAATTTCCAATTTTTAATCGATTCTTGTTTCTCCAATTTGTTGTTATCACCTTTGTTGACTTTGATAACTACTTTTTCGGTATTTTTGGAGAATATCCATTTTGATGGATTTGGTATCGATTTCTTTGGATTTAATTCACGTCTTTGAATGTGATTTTTTAGTGATTGATTGTTTTTACAATCAATTTTACGATTCGTCACTTTAAAATACAAAGATTTCTATACTAATAGTAAATATTCAAACTCTTTCTCAAATATGATTTCAACTCTATTTTTAATACAAAGCTTGTTTATAAAACCGTCTTCCAATCTATTAGTATACACAAAGCTTTACCTCATTCGTTTCAGAAATCTAATTAAACGGCTTAGTAAAACTAGTGGTATGAAACGCTTGCGTTTACTTCGCCTAATTTTTGAAATTGTTCGATTGAAACTCTTGTGACAACTTTCGAGTGGAGATCTATAATTTGTTCGTAAATATTTAAGTTAAGCCAGTGGTTATGGACATGAAGCTAAACTCATTTATTTACCATCTTAGTGTATTTGACACTTCTTGATGATCGATGATGATCATTTTTGTGGTTTGGACTAGCGATGTGCGATGTCTCTTTGTCCGCGTGTGGGACTGTACCCCATTCTATGGAGCTTCGTCTCATTTTTATAGGTTAACAACCCATGGTCTTTTAACCGTTTGTGGAGTTTCAACTCAAATTTGGTGAGGTAGCGACCCATGGTCTTCGGGCCGTTTGTGGAGCCTTGGCTCAAATTGATGGATAGTGACCATGGAATAGCGTTCCATTTGTGATACACGTGTTGGCGAGTTTTCATGCTCCCGTTTGTGATAGGCCTCCCACTTTTGTGATTTTTGGATTTTTAGTTGATGATTTCTAGAGTTTGTGTTTCACCTCTTTTTGTGATTGGCAATGACATGTTTGCCGATATTTGGGGTTTGGTGAATAAAATAAAGAATATGACATTCTTTTTAGTGCTTTGAGATTTCTTGAGATATAGTATGATCTTAGTTGTTATTTAATGTATACTTGTCGTAGTATGGCATTATTGCTATCATACGTTTTTGTCATATCTCTTATTCTATCTCATTTTATCTGATATTTATAGCTAGACTGATCTGTTTATTATTTTCTTATTAAATAATACTCGGGTCAGACCAAGATGTTACAGGTGCTTCTGCTTGACTCATCTTCTGGGAGCATTATCTTACTTTTGACTAACTACTCTAGTTTAGTAGTTTTTGTTGTATACATATGAGATAGAGACTCCTTGATGTATACATATTCTTTTGTGTAGCACTTGTATCTATTCTTTTGTGATACTGTGGATCTTGTTTGACCACTACTCTGATGTACACTTCTATGTGTTATATTCATATATGTTTCCGCCTTTGTGATATGGATATCTATGACGGATTTATGTTATGCTTATTTCTATATTTGTTTCCGAAGACCAAATAGCCTCTGTGTAGTAGCTTTGAGTTTGTATCGGTATGTCGGATTTCCTCTTGAAATGAAATGCATGTTATACTATCTGACATATCGGTACTCGCACAAAGCAATTACACGGATGGTCGCTCCTCAACAGCCTTATTTTTCGTGCTAGTTGATGACATTACTCCGTAGTGTCCTTGGCTAGCATGAGTATAGAGGTGGGGAGTCACAGTACATCCCTATGCACTTCTATTCGTTGTTCGCATTTCTCCGAGGTGGCTTCTTGTATTGTTCCATCCATTGTGTGGCAAGGTAGATATTTTCGAATGTATCGTTCAAAGGTGTATATTCTTCTAGTTTCAAGTTCCTTGGGCACTTTTTGTTTGTGCTACATTAGCCGCTCAGAGCTTGATTCCTCTTTCTTTGATTACGAGAATTCCTAGCATTAACTACCGCATTGGCGTAGTTTCATCCGACTTTCCTAATAGTAGCATTGGTTTGTGTCACTTCATTTAAATTCCCAACACTAGTCCTCCATAGATGTTTCTTCGCTTCCTCCAAGCATAAGTATTCATTAGTCTTTCTATAGAAAGTGTCCATTGCAACGAACCATATTTTTGACCATTTTAAATTATTAAACTAAATAATGATCTTGAATAAAAGTATTTGAAATTAAAATTTCATAATAAAAAATGAATTTTAATTTAATATGATTTCAAATAAAAAAGAAAAGAAAATGAATTTATTTTGTTTATGTTGGAAACATATTCTGTTTTCAACTTTAGTTTAAAACCGGATAATATTTTAGTGAAAAATATTATTATTCGAATTGTTATTTTTACATAAAAGCACTCTAAATAATTTTCTGATAACGCCAAATTCTTATTTTTCTAGCTCCATCTACGGCAATTTGAATATTATCTAAACATTTTGTGGTAACCTATTTAGCAGCAACAGTGGAAATTTGACGCTCATGTTAAAATTTACAATTTAACATGTTATTATGTCCATATTCACATGCGGGGTAGAATGGCATTTTTGTATTTGACGTCCGTCGGTGAATATAAAGGTTTGGAACCATAAATTGTAAGGCACTCTATAATTTAATTCTGAAATATATGGTTCCATACGTTGCATTGCACCGTTGGATTGTTCTAACTGTTCATCCATATGCGTCGCAACCATTCTTCCCCTTTTTCTCTCTCTCCCCACCTTCATATCTCACGTTCTTCTCTCTCCTTCTATTCTTGTTTGCGATGTTCATTTTGTGGCCGCCTCTTGTGCATTTCATTTTTTGTGTCCACACTTTATACTCTTGTTTTGGTGACCATGTTTTCATTTTAGCCATTCTTCACCTCACTTTCCTCTCCTTCCCTCCAACCAGATCTGCCTCCTTCCTTTACTCGCCCGACATCCAGTACCCTGTATGAATCTCCACCCTCGGTCGCAGCATCTCCACCTTACGCTTCCTCCTACCGCCAGCCTCTACTTGCTGCCCCATCACCACCCATGCCTAGCCTACCTTGCACTTTTCAAAGAAGCCAAGACCCCAAAAGCCCTTGCGTCTTTATATTTCACTCTTTCCTTGATTAATAATTTAAAAATCTATCTCCAAGCCAGATGTTTACACTGCAAGGAACACGGTCATTTCTGAAGGCTCCAAGCTGTTGGAAATGCTGTCGGTATATAGAATACGGCTTTCGTCCATTTTTGACGGAAACAATGACGGCTTTACGACGAATTTTTCGATGGCAATTTTGATGTTTTTTCCGACAGTGCTGACGTCCACGTGGCTTAAAAACACGCCAAAAAACTGATGTAAGCAGTCAAAAGTTATCGATATATACGACCGGTTAGCCGTCGGAAGTTTTCAACCTATAAGCCGTCGGAAATCTAGGTAAAATAAATTAGCAGCGCGGCAGCACATTAATATTATTATATATCACAACACATCAAAATCAATATATATATATACAAGCTAAAATAAGTATCAATATCAATAATAATATAAAACTCAAATATTACCGTCTCAAAGTCAAACATTCCAATCAATACAAACCAAACCATCCATCATCACCCAACTGCAACATCTGAATCCAACATCAATGTACAATATATACATCCAACGTCAAACCCTAAAAATCAATATCAAGCACCAAATGTTCACAAATCAACCTCACCATCTCTCATTATATATACACAAGTTTTAAAAAACAAAAACTGCAAAACATACCTCATGACTCATCATCGGCTCCAGAAACACCATATGAAGGGAATGCTCAATGACGCTCCATATACTCGGCCAACCATTGGTTCAATGGCTCCATTTGCTATGTTTGGAGGCGGTCCTGCTCCTGTAGTTGCGTAATCTGCTGTCGAACCTCATCAATCTCAGCATTGTCCTAAGCCTTTTGGCAGGTCCTTTGTGAGGCCCGACCCTACAAAAAAGTCTTAACTTATTGCATAACAATTATAAAAATTAAGTAAATTTTACAATTTAGTTATTTTTATAAATTACCGATTGATTGCCATAGCCATAGCACTAATTTCTCTATGTCGGGTCCATAACAAAGTCAGATAGCGCTCTCCTCGTCAGTGCTGAACTGCTCCCATCCCAATTACTCAAGCATCTGCGCACGTAATTGCATAAATCTTTTCTGCAATGCAAAATAAATACAAGTAAATATTACACGACATCAACTAATTAATTAAAATGATCATTATTAATAACTTATAACTTAAAATATACTTACATGTATGGTGTATACTTTACCACCCTCATGCCAAGCATACGTCATCGTTCCCTCACCATCGGTCTGCCTAACAGTATGAGTATGCGCAAATACGTCCATATATGAAACGCCTCACGTGCTCTTTCCTGTAATAATTGGTGTATATTATTTTTATTCATATAAATTTATACAAAAAATGTAATAATTGTTCGTAATTGCAATTAATGAATTTACTAGGTCCTCGTGATGATGTTGAAATGATTTCGAGCCACCACAGTGTGTGATTGGATTTTTCTGCCTGTTCGCCAAGTTCCTGTCTGACTCCGCCTGCAAATTAAAATTTAAGATGATATTTTACCGTATAAATTATGTATTCTCTGCTGAACTAATTAAGGAGACAATTGATAGACTTACCCTAAACTCATCACTACCCTACTATGCGATCCAAGAATCCCATACACTAGTGCCTATCTAGTTTGGCTTCTTTCTGGATTTTCTGATGCTAGACATCATATCCCAGTAATTCTTTGCAACTTTGGAGTTCCGGTGGCGCTGGAAAAGAACAACGTCCTCCTCTTGTAGGTTTACTGCATCCTATATACATGTTGAAAAAAAATTAAGTTATACATTTATACTTAGTCGGAAAATTGCAAAGTGACTACATATAATGATATATCATTTTACACATATCAGGAAGTCCTGCCAGATGCTCTCCTAAACATGCTCTGGGGTCCTACTCCATTTCGGCAAGCATGCTGTCATACGACTCATGTATGCCTGCCTAGATATGCTAAGCACTATATCATGAGGCTCAAGCTCAAAACCTCTACATTAAATATGATATAGACAAATCATGACTAATGTATCATACAAAATATTTATAATGCTGAAGTAAATTTAATATTTACGAGCTATCTACTTTTGGTAGCAATCTACTACCATACGTGGCGCCTCTTGCGATGGGGCACAACCATCACCTCTGTTGTGAACGGTCCCTCTCTAAAACGAAGAGGGGGAACTGAACTGCGAAGAACTTTGCCATCTAAAGAAAGACATCTGTAATATCTATCATATATATATTATTTTATTATGAAAGAATATATCATTCAATTGTGAGTAAACATATCAAGATTTAACATCAATAACCACATATAACATACAAAAAAAATGTAACATCAGTACTCGCATAAATTACCTTTTTTCATCATATATACTATTAAATTGGTCCTCGTCGTTTTCTGACTCGGTCTCGCACTCTATATCTTTTACTTCAGTGGTCTCAAACGCTTCTACTAATACATTTGATTCATCACTTAGAGGTCCAAAATTGGTTTGATCATTTGTTACTGTAATTTTGCCATTTTCTTCAATATTCACTTGGTATGCTTGTTCTTTTGGAATGTTCTTTCCATCAAACGTAAATCTTGCCTTCGTTTTAAAAATTATCGACCAATCTTCTTTATCTCTTTTTAGAGATGGATAAGGAGCATAATAAACTTGTAGAGCTTATTTTGCTAGTATAAACGGATCATACTTATGATAACGTGATGTATACTTTATTTCAATAATATTATATTTTTGGTGCACGTTACTGAAATAGTTGCATCTAAACAAATAAACTACTTCCACGGGTTTGGTGAAATATATTAATTGCAAAATCTGATTTAACATGCCGGCAAAATCATTTATGTGACCATTTGGATCATCACTACTTTTAACATATACACTGGTATTGTTAGTTAATTTTTCAGCCTTATATTCTTTGGTGTTGAATTTTTATCCATTGACAAAGAATGTTGGATATGTCTTGATTTTTTTTGGTCCCATCGCAAGATGTTTCAACCCTTCGTCGCTACACAATTTACTGGATCGTACACGTGGTTCGAAAACCAAGTAGTAAAATTTTTGTTGATATCGCCGCTTGGATGCTGTGATTCGTAAATATTGCATATATAGATACTATATTGCATTATAATGAATACACATATGTATTATTCAAGTAAATAATTTTAGATGTGTTATTTAATAATACCAAACAAAGGACGCAACTTCTGCACTATTAAGAAGAACATATGGCTATATTGTAATCTCTATCATCTAACCATACTTCCACATATTTTCCAGCAGGGTGTCCCTACTGTCTAAAAATAGATAACACTGATTCAGAAGTAGCTTGTTCAATGCCCTCATCATTTCATGTAGTACTTTCAAAAGATAACTTCAAATGATCACTGAAATAATGAGAGAAAAAGAATGAAGCTTGTTCAATGCCCTCATCATTTTGCATAGCACTTTCAACATATACGTTCACATGGTTACTGAAATAATGAGAGAAAAAGAACGAAGCTTCTTCTTCGATGTATGATTTGTATATCGAACATTCAACTCGTTCTTTTTGTCTTACTTTTTTCTTTAGATGATTTATGTACCTATTAAAAATAATTATAATTAAGTTTTATTACATGTATTAAACTAAAAATTAGCATACTAAACATTAATGGCTTCCAATGGATACATCCATCCATATTGCACAGGACCTCGAAGACATGCTTCAAACGGAAGATGAACGGGTAACTGTTCCATTACATTAAAGAAACCCGAAGGAAATGTTTTCTCTAGTTTGCAGAGCAGTATAGGAATTTTTTCCTTAAGTTTACGTAGACGATCAACATTTAACGTAGTTGAATTAAGCTCCTAATAAAACAAACTAAGTTATGTTACAACTGTCCAAACATTTGTGGGCAATAGTTTTTTGAAAGCGACGGGTAATAAATGTTCCATCATTACATGATAATCATGAATTTTCATCCCACTTAGTTTACTATTCTTATAATTGACACATCTATACAGATTAAAGGAAATCCCATCAGGAAGTTTTAACCCTTCCACCCACTTTAATAGTATTTTAACTTGGTTACTATCTAGCTCATAGCATGCTTCGGAGTTTTTTTTGTCATTTGACTTCATACAAAGCTTAGGACAATTGCATATTGCCTCTATATCACGTCTTGATTTCAGATCGTCTTTAGTCTTTCCTTTAACATTCAGAACTATGTTAAATACATTATCGAACGTGTTTTTCTCATTGTGCATCACATCAATATTGTGACGAATTAGGAGATTTTTCCAATAAGGCAACTCTCAAATTATACTTTGTTTACACTAGTTATGAATTTTCGATTTACCTTGAACTTCAATTTGTTCATCATTTTCATGTATCTTTGGATAACGTTTACAAGATCATAAGTATCTTCGTTTGACCAAATCATTGGTGGTTACAAGGCCTCAAGTCTATTAATTGTAAGTTTTTTTTACCTTTTCTAAAAGGATGATTAATATAGATAAAACACCGATGTAGTCAAACCACGAAATTTTCTTCCCATGAGGTAAAGAAAATGATCATGTTTCTTCCATGCAATAAGAAAAAGCTAGACGACCAGCCATACTCAAACTCGAAAGCATTGCATACACAGGGAAATCACTTATAGTCCATATAGAGAAGCGAATATATGAAAGTTCATTTTTTCGAATTGTCGTACAACACCTTCATACCACAATGTTTTCAACTCTTCAATCAACGGTTGTAAATATACGTCGATTCCTTGTGTTGGATCATCAGGGCCAAGGTAAAAATAGTGAGAAACCTATACGGAGTTTTCATACACATCCATGGAGGTAATTAGTAAGGTGTAAAGATTATAGGCCAAGATGAATATTTTGAGCCAAATTGAGAGAACGGTGAAAATCCATCCGTACATAAACCAAGTCTAATATTACGGCTCTCCGCTGCAAAAGCGGTGTATGTCTTATCAAAGAGCATCCATGCTTCTCCATTAGCTGGGTGTGTCAAAGTATCTTCTTCCTGTGTTATCACACAGTGCCATCACATACAATGCGTAGTTACAAAAGATGCACATAACCTTTGAAGTGTAGAAATGAAGAGTAAGTAATGCATATGCTTGTACGAAATTTCATTTCCCTTCTTTTTTCTTGGTTTGTATCTTTCCTAATTATATGTTTTACAATTCCTAAGGTTGAGGTCTTCTTTCCAAAACTACATGCAACCATTTAACATGTACCGATTTTTGATACGACAAATCAAAAGTAGACATAAGTTTTTTCACTTCATAATAATTTTCGCACATTAAATTATCGGGTGGCATATGTCGTTTTGCAGCTTGTACAATTGCTATAAACCTGGCTTCTGTGAAATTGTATCTTGATTTCATTGCAATGTATTCTGCAATTACTGATTGTTGAATACCGCGTCTACAACCATCCAAAAGGTATTTCTTAGTAGCATCCAATAAATCATAAAAGAATTTCTCCAATACTTGGTTCTTCTTCGATATTAACATTGTTACCATGAACTTCAATTGTAGGGAACATTGAACATGCTGCAGCTTTAACCATATCTTCTATGAGATTCGTCAGAACAATTCACCTCCTCTGAATGTACGAGATTAGGTGCTATAAGTCATCCATGACGATTCCGCACCAAATAAATTGGCATAAAACCATATTGGCACAAATGAACTATTACCATATCTGTTATCAAATGCTTTAATAATTTTCACCTACTACATGGACAATGAATTTCTTCTTCTCTCCTATTATTACTTAAAGTGAATTCAATAAAGACGTGTACATCATTTTGAAAACGTTCACTTATTGAGCCTCCAATTTCTCTTTTTTGTTGGTACATCCATCTCCGATCGATAAAATAATTGACAATTTTCCTACTTTAAAACATTAAAATGTATTAATCATTCACTTGTTGATGTTTCATTTTACAAATATATAATATTATTCTATTCAATTTTACTTTCAAACGGATTTACACAAATTATTTTATGAATATAA
Organism: Allium cepa; assembly: GCA_030765085.1. Taxonomy (NCBI): domain Eukaryota; kingdom Viridiplantae; phylum Streptophyta; class Magnoliopsida; order Asparagales; family Amaryllidaceae; genus Allium; species Allium cepa. The sequence continues at coordinate 275,035,751 of CM060946.1, forward strand.
TCTACAATTTTTTTGTTATTATTTTACACTTTGATGGTTGGTCATCCTACTTCTCATAACAAACGTAGTAGTAATTATATTTTATAAATAATTTCATTTCAAACGATTCAACAAAATTTTAGCAGCATTTCCCCTTTTTTCTGTGTCACACACACACTGGGAACAAAAAGAAAGTATTGTCGAAATTTTATGAACCGTTAAAAATAAAAAGATTTGCAAAATATAATTACTCTATTTTGTTTGTAACTTGTTCAATAGGGAAAACTCTTACAAATATTGTATCGGATGAATATAAATGTCCGTTCTATGATACAAACGAACATCCATACAATAATCATATACAATACTTGTCAGAGACGGGGCTAGAAATTCTCTAAGGGATTTATAAAAGTAAAGCATATTATTCAACAATTTTTACAATAATTTATTTATATTGTAAGAAATGCATAAACTAAATCGTCGTTTTTGTCATCTTAAAAATGCATAAGTTAAATCCTAAGCATCGTCTCTAATTAATTCAAACTAGACCTAATGCGTGCGCTAATTAATCAAACACATATACAGCAATTAACTAAAGAGATTTTTTCTCAACATTTTAGTGATAAAAAATTATAATAACAACCTAAATAGCATTCAATAGGGTATAAAAAACAATCAATAGGGTATTATACAACTATAACAACCAATTAACCCTAATTTAACAAAATAAAATTAATTAGGGTTTAGAAATAAAACGTGATTGGAGATTGATGAAGGGCCTAGGGTTATCGAGAGTGGAGAATGATGAAGTTGGAGATAACTTGGGAGGCACGAGGTTGGCTGACAATGAGGAGGTGGTGGTGTGTTAGGGATTTGGTTGATTTTTGAGGAATAATGAAGAAAGCTCTTGGCCTGAAGCCTGTATATACGATAATTTCTAACGGCTTTCGACTGCCGTCAACGGCTAATTTACATCGATTTTCGACATCTTTCGATGGCTTACGATGGCTACTGTATTTTATTTAGGAAAAGACCACGGATTTCGTCAGCCATTGGTAGCCGTCGGAAATAGACGTTGGCGGCTATTGGAAGCTTCCATCGCTATTACTGTATTCCTTGTAGTGTTAATTATGTTGTTGGCGTCTATTCTAATTTGCATCTCAGATATAGCTAAGCTTTAGTTGTATTCTTTTGTTCCTGACTTGTCAGTTAACTGGTTTTTGATTTATTAAAACTAAGCTTTATTAAGCTTGATTATCTATTTACATCCGAATCAATTTTCTAGTTACTCTGTTCCTTTTGGCTACCTATTTCTAATATCAGAATTTATCTATACCTAAAATATTATTCTAGTAAATCTTACCTTTTTATGCATATAAATTTAAGTAGAAGATAGAAAAGTCATTTTTAAGTTGTAAACGATGATACTTTAAGCACTATACAATGTTAAAAACATAATATAGCTTTTATGTTGCATGTTTAGATTGTTTTAGTCTTCGTATTTGCCTTAAACCTAAATTTGATCAACCCAATCACGCCTACTTCATTTATCACCTTTTCCCAAGAACCTTGTACGTGCAAAACCCCATAAATATACCCCTCCTTTATCATTCTATCTTCTTTTTTTTAATTCTTTCTTTTGTTTTACTTTGTTTTGTCGAAACATCATTCGTGTTGTTGGTAACTATGTTGACCGTTGTCGTAATGTCGCGCCCTTGTCTCATTTGCTCTTATTCTGGATTTTAGTGCGCAAAATCAAAGGTGAGTGTTTAAACTCATGAAATATTGTTAATTCTGTTACTAGTTAAACCAATGTCGTGACATGTTAAATTATATTGATATGCTATTTGTGAATTGTATTTCATATTAAATTTGAATATCATTGTCAGTTGAACACCCCGGTATGAGATAGTCGATAATTATCATGATATATATATGATTAAGTTAATAAAGTTTATTGCATATGTAGGCCTATAATATGTTAATAATGGATGAAATTGTGTTAGATCATTGATAATGATATACACCTTTTACAACCCCATTGAATTATTAAAGTTACATTGTCCTATGGATGTTTGAACATCGAATAGTATGATAAAACCCTTGGACATCTTATATTGATATGTGGAAAACGTTAGAATATACCGTTTTATAATTTTGGCCAAAAATGTGGTTTTTGATGAAAATAGCCATTTTGTCTTTATTTGAAATATTTTCACGAAATAACTTTTTGTCCTTCGGAAAAATTACATGTCACAAAAGATAAAATTCTGGAAATTTTAGGTAAAATTTCTTTTTCAAATAGTTGTTTGACATTTGATTATTAAAATTTTTAATTCGAACTAAGAAATTAAAATGACTTGATAAATTATATATGACTTTATTATATGAAATGAAAATATTTCATAAATAAACTTATGTTAAATTCAGTCAAATATATATTGTTATAATTTATTTTAGAAAATAGCTCTACTGGAAAATGTATTTTATAAAAATAATTATTTTGACTTGGAATTTTTTTAGCTTATTTGCATTTTAAGAAAAATATTTAATGAAAGAACCTATATTTAATTCGACAATTAAAGTATTTTTATGATTTATTTTCTAAAACTAGCTTTTGTGTACATTTAGAAATTTAAATATAGAGGTTTAATGGATTGTTTATGGATGTTATGTTATTTACTATACTACTGAATGGTAGCCATGGTTGTACTGTGATGATTTTAATTTTCTATTTTATATCCTCCCCATTTAGTTAATTATTATAATATCCTATTGACACTATATTGCAACCTATCGTCATTTATCGTTTATGAATGTTAGTAGATTAAATGGATTGTTGAATAATGGAATTTAAACACCTTTGAAATTTAGTACTGCCTTAGAATGGAAAATCTAAATTAAAAGTTGTTTGGTCCTTATTTGAAAAAAATTCACAAATTAATGTGTTTAATTCTAAAGTTTTGATATGTTATAATAAATGATATTTTGAACGGGATAGCCTAAAATTGGTTAGAAAGTTTATGCATAGATTTTTACTTATTAATTTTTGGTTATATACGAATAAATGTGTAATTAATGAAAAGTTGTTATTTGGACTTCGGAAATTTTTCTATGGCTTTATGATAATAAATGAAAAATATTTTGTAAAACAACGTATAATTAATTGGTTGTTCAAGTACTTTTATAATTTTTTTGGGAAATAACTTTTATTGGAAAATTTATTTTTATAAAAATAATCATTTTGACTTGAAAAATTTTCTATAACTTATTTACATTATTGGAAAAATATTTAATAAAAGAAGGTATATTTAATTTGGTCGTTAAAGTATTTTTATGATGCATTCATTAAAGATGGATTTATGTAAATTATGGAAAATTATTATAAATAGTATAATACATGAGAAAATTTTGAAACTTTGTAAGAAAATGCAGAAAAATATGTTAAGAACTTTAGTTTCAGTAAACAAATTTTAGGCACATGATATGTTGAGAGTTCATGCATTGTGATTATGTGATAGAAAAATATGTTACAATATTGACTATGATATGCTGAATTATAGAAATTTTATTATACCACGTGGATATTATGAACACTGGATAGTGTGATAAAACTCCATTGGACATCCGATATTGATATGTGATAATTTAGATATATAGATTTATCGCTTTGGCCAAAAACCAATGCGATGTTGACAAATAAAATTGTCGTTTCATCTTTATTTGAAAAAATTTCACAACATAAATTATCAACCTATAGAAAAATATATGTTACGGATAAAATTTTGGAAATTCTGGTAAAATTTGTTTTTCAAATAATTGTTTTGAAATTCTTTTATAAAATTTTTAACTCAAGTTAACAAAATATATATAATTCTAAAATGTATATTAAAATAGCTTGAAATTTTCTCTACAACTTCTTTACAGCAAAAGAAAAATATTTTTTAAATAAACCTGTACTAAATTTTGTCATCTAAAAATTTTCTTATTTTATTCTTAGAAAATATGATTATTAGAAATTTGAAAATTTGTAAAAATGGTAAATTAATTTGAAAATTTTCTATAGCTCCTTCATACTATTTTGATAATATTTAATAAAGGAACATATATTTATTTCGATCATCTAATAATTTTAATAATTTAACTTTATAATTAGTTGTTTGGAAATTAAGGAAAAATATTAAATTAATTTGGAAACATCTGAAATTTTATAGTAAATTCTACAATAATGTTTTAACAAATTTGAAATTTAGTCTGGAATTTTCCTATAAAATTTTAAACCTTTAATAATTTATTTAATGAAAATATGATGTATTTCGACTATGGAAAATAAAAATATTTCTGAAATTTTTTGAAACGTTTTCTATAGTTTCCTAAAGTAAAATGAAGAACTTTTAATGCTCAATAATTTTTTAATTTGTTACGAATTTTACTATAAAATATTAAAATGCATAAAACAACAATCTTTTATAAAATGAACATTGCTTATTAATGAGACCATGGTCGGATAATAACACACTCTCTGTCATTAACGAAACCACTTTAATAACTGCATAGGCGAAGGATATTATCCAAAACGTGGAGGTCCAGTTAGCGAACTTTTTTTGGAATAAACTAAGAGAACGATAATAGATAACCCTGACACTTATGTCAATTGAAATAATTAAAACATGAGTTGTACCTGGCTAATGAGGTTATCCACCTCTAGTAGATATCTTTACCTCGTATTACTATCTCAATTTTGAACTTGACTGGTGCACCCTGATCTTGGATTAATAGAAGGGGTTACAAGGAATGCAAAACGATAGTATCTTATCTAGACATTTCCCCACATGCCTTGTCGTACAATTTTCCCTATGCGAGACCACTGCCACCTTTTTTTTGTATTATACCAGTAGAGGACTCACTGGCTTTCGACGTTAACGGTATTGTTACAGGACCTGCATAGACTCCATGTTTAAAAATGTGTTAAGAGAGATTAATGCAAAGCCTTAATTATATTTTAATTTTTGCATTACTGATAGTCATTATATATGTATTATATCTACTGCATATAGATAGTTTAACGAATCCTTAGAAGAAGGAAAATTCTGTAACATCTTTTAAGTTAGTTGCACCCATATTTCACATGATATTAAGTTAATTTCATAGGAAATTTTAGTTCTGAATTGATTATGTGTTTATTTCATTAGGCTCAAGTCTGCTTGAGTACTTAAGATTGGAGATTGTTTTTTTGGAGCTGAAGATAGATATAAGGATTTTAGCACTTTAGTTATTTCTCTATTTTCCATTGTCCTGGATAAGTAAACATTTCTATTTCCATCATGCTATTTTATTTTTAAAATTATGATATAATAATATTAATAACAAATTCATGAACTGTTATTTTATTCTATCTTTTATTTCTACTGTGAGATTTTGTATTTTTGTTCTTCTATATCTTATTTCTTTAGAATAAAACCTCATTGATAATCTTTCGTTTGAACGGTTTTAGTCGATCAAATGGCGAGCCATCATAATTGTTATCAGAGCCAAGTTCCGATCCTATAACCTATGGGTTATAGGCCCACCACACTTCCACTTTGAAATCGACTTTGAAATCGATCGGGGTATTCTTTATAATCAATCGGTGAACTCAAAATAAGGATGAATCCCCTAAATCAACACCAACTGTATTATATCATCCATGGGATATGTAATTTTTGTCATGGCTATGTAAAACCGATCCAAGAAGTCTTTCAGCGACTCTTCATCGGCTTGGAAGAGGTTTGACAAAGACATCACATGTTTTGGACATGAAGCACATAAGCAGAACTGCTCCATGAATTTTCACGAATACTTGGTGAAAGTTGATATGGATTTCGAAGGGAGCTGAGTGGACCACATCATAGTTACTTCTTTTAGGACATTTGGAAAGCAGCAGCATTTAATGGCATTGGAAGCTCTAGCTGAATCCATATGCCACTCATATCTCAATAACGGCCGCCTAGGATATATTATCCCTCTATATAATGGCATCTTCGGCATTGCAAATCTCCGAGGACAACTCTCATGAAAAATGTTCTCAATAAATAGATTCCAATCATGAGAGGTGCCACATTCATTACTGCTCCTGAAATGATTTTCACTAACAAGTATTATGATCGTATCCTCAAGGTAATTTAGGTCTACAAATTCAACTGAACGACAGTAATCAGGCTCTGTCCCGAGTGTTTGGCTTGGTGAACACCCTTAGTTTATCTCTTGATATTTAGGTTTCCCAGCATCCGGGGGATCCATTCGTCCAATAGTCCCCTCTTTTTGATTCCCATGAGCGGTTTCGTTAGTAGCGCCATGATGTTTCAAATTTTGATCACCAAAAGCGTGTCCAGAAGCCGAATCCACATCGCCCTCCCATTTACAAGCTCTTATCCCACCATAAATGGAGTCGGTACCGACAGTGCTCTAGGGTCTGTACCAATCCATTTACTTATGCAGTGGGTTGGGCATCTCCCTTGGTGTGATGCTCCGACAGCATTTTGAGTCCTCTTTTGCTTTGTTCGATCGAAGGATAAGGAACTCTCTAACTCCAAGTTAGAACTTCTCCACTTCTCCTCAGTTGTTTTGAGTTAGTTCTTTAGCAGTCTCAAGCTTTGCTACATCATTTGATTCGTCTCATTCTTACTAGCTTGGAATCTATCCTCCATCTGATTTATAATTCTATTTGTCTCCATTATACTAACGACTTCAATTGGAGTCTGGATATCAATTTGTCCTAGTTATTGTGTAAATTTATCCGCATGCCAAGGATTTTGATTCTCAGCATCACTGGTAGTAGCTATGATAGTTATTGTATGTTGTTCTTTCCTTGGTGGGTCCATGATAGAAAGCTTCTAGTGTATCTTTGAAAATCTAAGTCATAGAATTGAAAGGTGGAGAAATTAGATCCTTGAATATCAAAAATCCAATAATAGATGATGTATCTAAGTAGCCTGAGTTTAACTCCCAGTAAAAGCACCAAAATGTTTGAATCAAAAATGGCACAAACATCCAAAAGAATATGTAGAGAATGAAATATAAAAAATGAAAATCGAAAATAATATAACGATCCATAATTTAATCACTTTGAACTTGCATAGTTAGTAGTTTTTAAATGATTAAATAACGCATTTTATAACTAAAATAAAATTTGGATAAAATATCTCCAATGGATTTTAAAATAATGATGTAAACCTTTCAAATTATAAGGCGGTTAGGGTACCGATTTATTTAAGAATAAAGAGACTATTATTTTCTCTACTTGATAAACAAAATGATAATGATTACTTCCTAGGAATTAAGAAAATAATTTGCCTGATAAAACAAGAAAGAACTATTAACCTTGCATAATAAAAAGAACTAAATAACATAATGATTATTATATTCCATACAGATAATTGCCAGAGGACCAAAATATGGTCAAATCAAGTTATGCCATGTAGATGGTTTCCATTGGACCAAAATATTGTAAAATCATGTTATGCCATGTGGACGATTGCTAGTAGACCAAAATATGGTCGAATCAGGTTATGCCATAATTGATAAGGAGGATTCCTATTGGACCAAAATTTGGTTGAGTCAAATTAATCCATAAGGATGTTTTAGGTCGAATCAAATTAGGTCATAAGGCTGGTTTCTATTGGACCACAACCTGGTTGAATTAGGTTAATTAATAGAAAACTGATAATATATCCTTCTCTTCAACTATAAATACCCAAGTACATATTTCATTTTAGTCCATTCACAAACTAAATAAAAGAACTAAATTTCATTATCAAAAGCTAAGTACTCCAAGTCTCCGACAAAGCAAATAGGAAGCGAGTATATTCCTTGCTTTCATATTTTGCTGAGTATATTCCTTGATTTCATGGTTTAGTAAGTATATTCCTCACTTTCATAGTTTACTGAATGAGTATACTTTAATTATTTTACAGCGAGCGTAATCTTAATCTCTTTCCTTTGACTCATTTATAATTTAATAAACGATGCAACATCTATTGATTATAAAATATTAATACTAACGGGTCTACTATTATTCTTGTTTGCTTTTTTGATTTGTGCTCGGCCGATTTATGAGCAATAAATTTGACGTTTAGTTTAAGGGAACTTACCCTATGTTTTAACTATGGATTGACATTTATCGACTTTTTAGTTAAAGGAAATAACACCCTTTTAGCTATCTCATTTAATTAAGAGGGAGCTTCAACCCTCTTGGTCGTATTCTCCTTTAAAGATGACAGGTTTAAATTACGATTTGAGTGGACGTTTTAAATCTTGGTTTAAATTATTTTAAAGGAGCTTTGAAATTTATGTAAGTGATTTAAAGGGGTTATTTATGGAAAGTAAGTAGTCTTATAATTGGTATTAAAAGCCAATGAGTAGATTGATCCTCTACCTATAAGATCTAGAACCGAAGTGTCGAGGTAGGGCTAGGAGAAACCAGTGCCCTGACTTACCTGGCTTTGTTTCTGGGCAAGGGATAGAGTAAGTCGAGAATATCAAAAACATGATTTGATTTCCAAACATGATCTTTATAATTATGTTTATATAGAAATCGTTCGCCTTTCTTACAGATGATAGATTTTGACCCATTTAAGTATGCTTTTGGAATATGGAATCCTCTTAAATGTTTTATGAATATATGTATACTGATGAGATAAGTATATGGATATTTTCCAAGCATTGAAAGAGTAAGATTTAGTTTCTATATATAATCATTTTGTTATCCCCGATGGTTGATATCTTAACTAATGATTTTGATACCCTTCTTCTTATTGTTTTTATTTCATCAGTCTAAGGTGATTTGTCGCTCTTTTAGAGCATTGAGATCTTTTATCAAAATGCCTAAATAAAGAGGGGGTAGGAGCCAAGTTATGTGGGGTTGCTCCCATTAGGGTATTATCACATCTACTCTAGATTGGTTTCGGTTGGCGGGGTCCGGCTTAGAGGTTTCCAAGAGTCATCATAGTCCTCATGTATATTTTCTAGAGTATACTTTCGGTAAGAGGGAGCACCATCCTAGTCATTGTTGGAAAAATTCATTTTCCTTATTTTTGATTCAAACTTTATTAATTGCATTTGGAAGCACTTGTGCTTTTCACAATGTTTAATAATTTGTGTCCATTCTTTTATGCTTGGATGTTGTTCTTGTGAGGGGAAATCCATTTCGTGTTTTATGGCACGGTCTCACAAGTTATTTTATGGTCCCATTTTTTATTTGGAGTTTACTCATGCCACACTTATTTTCTAACTCGAATTGTCATTTTTTTCCTAAACTCTTGGGTACTCAATTATATTTGAGTAGTCCAGAAGTAATTGGTTTCTGTGGACTCTTTTGAAGATGGTAGACAAGCAGGAGGCTCCTTATCTGTCTAGCTATTTATGTCCACTGTTATGAGATTTTGGCTCTATGTATACATATTTTGTATCGTGACAAGTTACTATAACTGCCTAGGGTGATAGTAGTACATTTGTTGTGACCTCGATAAATCCATGTTAGGAAACCTTATGTACTCTCTTATTGTTATGTTATATTTAACCGTTCCATTGTGAGATTTCTATTCTGTTCTTTTATTTTACCATATGACAACTCATCTTTCAAATGCATGGGCAACTACGCATGAATATCATGGATTTATTGAATGACGTTCTCAGAGGGTTAGGAAGGTGGGTCATCATAGTTGGTATCAGTGCTTCAATTGAGAAACACCTTAGCCTAATTGGGATACAACTCATTTGAGATGGGGTATAGAATGAGTTAATTTTGAGAGAGTGTTTTTGCAGTTTTTTATAATATTAATATTTATCCTCCAAAGTCCAATTTTAGATCCTTTGGTGTTGTTTTCTACAACCATTTTAATCCTTTTTGTATTCTAAAGGTAGCTATTATTATTTTTAGTAATAGAAAATGAATATAAGAAGAAGAGGAAGGAGAGGATCTAGAACTAGCATAGCTACCAATGGAAGAATACCTAGAAATGCTACTATTTCAACTATAGATACGCTAGAGGAAATGGTAGTGCAATTTCAGCGAATATGAACTTTACAACTTTATGTAAAAAAATTACCACTTTCGGTGGGAAACTGTTCTATGGTATTGAAGATATTCTTGAAATGCAGATGTGGCTTCGATCTTGTGAAAGAATATTTGGAGATCTTTGGTTGGAGAATGCAAAGAAATGGATGTTGGCATTACGACAAATTCAAAAGTCGGTGATAGATTGGTGGATTCTGCAATAGGTAATACTCTAGAGGAGGAGTTTCCTTACGCCAAATCAAGGAAGTTTTTGAAGAATAATTTATTCCAAAAGCAGGAAGTACTCAATTGTTTAGAAGTTTCATTGACTTAAAACAGGGTGATATGATGGTGTCGCAGTATGAGCATAAGTTCAATGCTTTGTCCGATTTTAGACTAGGATTGATGGATATAATGCTCAAGAAAAATGAAATGTTCGTGAATGGGATGTGACCAGAGTTTTGTCATGAAATGACCAAGCATCTTATGGGTACATTTCCCAACATCATTAGCATGGCTTTAAGGTTTGAGGCAATTTATATTAAGAAAGGAGTCAAGAAGGGTGTAGTGCCAGCAGTAAGTGCGAACCTTTATCAGTTATACCAGTTGAAGGCAAGCCAAACTTCAAACATAATGTAACACTTCATATTTGGAGGCCCGAAGCTAAGACTACATATGCTGCAGTCATTCATAGTATTAACTTCTGGTAATAAAATACGATAATTTTTATGGTATTCAATATCAGCATCACAAGAATAAGAAACAAAATCAAAAATTTCAAAAATAACTTCTCAATTACATTTTCAAAACATGTTCCATATCCAAATTTCATAATCCCATTGCATTCCTACATTCAGATAAAATAATTATTACATAAATACACCAAGAGCAACATGTGAAGATGCCCCCTTGGTTGACCGGAGTCATAATATAGTCAAACTGACATAATACAAACACAGTGGAATACATCTTCAAAATAAATCTGAAACTCCTAAATAGATATCCGTCGTCCACCTGCTCATCTCTAGAAGCTTTATTCACCAACCTACTAAAACCTGTAAACCTTAACCCATCATTCTACACAAATCAATTTTGAGCACCCAAGAGTTTAAGGGGAAAACATAAACTTTGAGTCAAACATAAAGCCTGGTGTGAAAATACTATACATCTCGGATGTACGATATTAAGTGAGACCATGCCGCTTAGCGGAATGGGTTTCCCCTCACGAATATCCTTTTTTGAAATTTGCAAATCTTTATCCTGCAACCAAACTGGCTAAAAATGTATAGCATTATTATGTAAACATACATATTAGTTATCTTATGGACTATCTGTCGATACACTGTAGTTTTGTTTAGCTTACTGCTAACCTTTGGTTGACTCAGGCCTACCAGACCATATAATCAAAATAATCTAACATCTGTTAGACACTCCTCTTTTGGATGGTCTGCCCTTAACATAACATCTCCTAGGGTCACCTGATCCTAATGGTTTTGTGGGCTTACCAGTAACTTGTCTGTACACAAATATATGTTACTTTCTGTGTGTAATCATAATTTTAGTCTCGTCTGTGACAAAGCCCTACACACTGGAATTTTGGACAAATTAGCTAGGGTTAGCAGCTAATGTATAGGGCATAACCCTATATCAATCGCATCTTATATTCTAATATCTGAGTGATTATACTTAGGGATATCTTCCCAAAATTTTCCTTGGAAAACCTTTTCCCAAATTGATTTAAAATCTTTAAACCAAACTTAAACAAGGAAAATATAAATTCTCTATGCTTTACTCAGAATCACCTTGCCATTTATATATATATGCTTTACTCAAAATCTTTGTTGATGAAAACGCTTAAATCTTTGAAAGTACCCCTTTCGATCCCATTGAAAGTATCCCTTTCGTAACCAAGTAAAACCCTTCCTTTCATTTAGACCAAAAGGCAAAAATCATCCTTTCGAAACCATTGAAAAACATTTCCCTTTGAAAGCTATAAAAACTTAGACGTCCTTCTTCAAAACCATTAAATATTGCCTTTTGAAACCATTGGAAAACCATTGCTTTCAAACCTTTCGAAATAGACGGAGAACTTTCCTTTTAAACCTTTCGAAACCATTAGTTAAACCTTTTGAGATCACTCGGGAACACCCTTTTGAAACCTTTCTTCTAAACTCTTCGAAAGCGTTAAAATCTTAAACCCTGTGGAAAGCATTTGGGTTCAGTCTAAGACATGTGGAAACACTTTTCAAAATCATTCAAAAGCATTTTTTCAAAACCTTTGGATTAAGCTTTAAAAATCTCTAAGGGTCACAAAACAATAGAGTTGAAAGCAACTCTTTCAAAATCTATTATCTAAGTAAGGAAGTGTTGGTGTAGAAACCAATCTTCCGAAAGCATTGGGGAAGGAGTAGAGTTTTATAAAACAAAGACAGCCCTTTCGAAGGCATTACTTCGAAAGGTAGAAGCGACAGCAAAAGGATTCAACCTAGTTGAAAGCCGTTATTTTAAATCAATGGCACAACCATTTCGAAACCTTTCTTTTAAATCAGTTGACCTAGTCGGTAGCCAACCAAGTTGACAACTATTCAGTCATAAGCAAACAGGCGCACTTTTCACTTAAAACAAAACGGCACTTCAATCCCTTCGGTATCCCTGGTTTTGACCCTGTTCCTTCCGCCTTTATCATATTCAGTATGTACCAAGTTATTGATACCATATGCATTGGCTCTGATAGCACGGAGGCGGGGCTACTAAGTCGGAAGACAACCAAGATGGAAGTAGAGTGCCGAATATAATGAAACAGTACAAAGCACGTAGATAAATAATTTTTTTAACTTGACCTACTTTGTGTGTCAAATTGCGATTGGTTGCAAGTTTTCTATTCCAAAGTACTGTCAATTTCAAAAATAAAAATTTGAATTATTTGCGAAATACTCCTTCTCCTTTTTATAAATATATAAAACATTTAAGTCTCATACCTTGAATAATTTTATATGTTCATCAAAATACATTGAAATATTCTAAAAAAAATTCTAGAAAATCATTTCTAATATTTTTCTAACATAAATAAATTTAAGATCCAAATTATATGTAATTTAACCATAAATTATTTTTAACCCAATAAATCACTTTCTTCACTAGAAAATTTATACAAAATCAACATAAATTCAAAAAATTATAAAAATTGAAACTTGCCTCTTAAATATTATTTTTGATCTATATCTAAATTTGCAAGGTAGTTTCAACAAGCATATATAAACATTTAATCATTCAAAAAATGGCATAACTATTGCAAATAAATTTGATTTAGCCTTAAAATTGAAAATCATTAAGAAAACGGGAGATGTAGTCATTATTTACCTTAGCTTTGCGATTTAGGATGTGAGAATTGATATTGATTTAAATAGCTTAAGCTTCTTCCTCTTGAAAACTTGTTTAGCTTCTCTTTTCTTCCTAATGGTGGCTGGCCTTATGTATTTATTTTAAGTAAATAAAATGAACATGTGTTTTGATTTCCTAAGGGTTTATGGTATTAGAAGGCTCTCGTTCCTATTTTACCCTTCCTTTATTTCCAATCACTTAAATCTTTAGTTTATTTTAATTCATTGGTTTATCTAGGCATGACTACCCTTATATAAATCACAAATCTCACCCTCTTAAGAAATATTTTTTTATTTAATTTACCTAATTAAATGTTCTAAATAATGTTACTAAAAATATGAGGTGTTATAAACGCCCCTTTTTAAAGAATTTTGTCCTCTACATTACGATAAGGTACACATCAAAACAATCAAAGGTAAAACATACCATGAAACAAGTCATGATAAGTATCTCCAATCCTGCTGTCAGTCTCCCAAATACAGTCCTTGTCATCATCACTCTATTGGATTTAATTAATCTAACTATTTTGTTCTGAAGCCTCTTCTCATCTCTTGCGACTATCCAGACAGGCTTCGTAATTATAGTCATATCTGGTTCCACTGCTAAATCCTCTAACACAGTTGGTGCTATAATATTGTCTGGATCATAACACACTTTCTCAAATGACAAACATGAAAAACATCGTGGACTCCTACCAAACTACTCAGTAAATCTACTTTGTATGCAAGTTTCCCGATCCTCTCTAAAATAGGAAACTCTTCTACGAATATCGGTGCTAACTTCCCAGTTTTCGCATACCCGATAACAACTTTGATCGATGACATCTTAATAAAAACCATATCTCCAACTGAGAACTCTAGATCTTTATGCCTCTTATCTACGTAAATCTTCTGTCTGGATTGAGCTTCCTTCATCTTTTCCTGGATCAACTCAATCTTCACTGACGCTTCTCTAACTAAATCTGGACTAGGACTAATCTGTCTTCAGTCTTCAACCAACATGCTGGTGATTTGCACGGCATCATATAAAGCTTCAAAAGAACCATTCCTATATTACTCATAACTATTATTATAGGAAAATTCTACCAAATGTAGCTGATCTTCCCAAGATCTACTAAAATCCAATACGCAAGCCCTCAACAAATCCTCAACTTCCTTATTAACTCTCTCTTTCTGCCCATCCATCAGAGGACGATATGCGATACTCATCTTGAGCTTAGTGCCTAATACATCTTGTAGACTCTTCTAGAACTCACTGGTGAATAAGGAATCTCTATCGCTTACTATACTACTAGGAATTCCATGAAGTCTAACTATGTACTTGACAAACAACTTAGCCAAAACAGGTGCCGTTCTAGTTGACTCAACTGTAATGAAATTGGCACTTTTGGTCAACCTATCCACTATGACCTATATACTTCATTTCCACTATTTGACCTTGGAAATCCATCAATAAAATTCATGAATATCGAATCCCATTTCCAAACTGGAATCTCTAGAGGATGCAGCAATCCACTCGGCTTCTAATGCTCAGCTTAACCTACTGACAGTTCAAATACTATTTCACCCATAGCCTATATCCCTCTTCATACCTTCCTAAAAGAAGCTTCTCTTCATCCTGATATATATTACTTCCTCCTAGATGAACAATGAACTTTGTACGATGGAATTCCTCTAGAACCTCTTTCCTTCTATCTCTTCCACTTGGAACACATAATCTTCCTTTCTTTCTCAACCACCTATTCTGATCAAGACTAAAATCCTTCAATTCATTGCTCTCCGTTCCGTCCTTTAACTTCCTGATCCTTTTAGGCAACACCGGATCCTCTTCCTGTTTAGAAGCAATCTTCTCAATTAATACCAGTCGGACTTCTAAGCAAGATAATGCAGCGGATCCTTCACTAGATCCTGCCTCGGATTTCCGCTGCACTTTGCAAGTAGGCAACTGTTCCAAATCATTCCACTCTGCTATCATAGCAAACAATGCAGTATGATGCTTTCTACTAAGCACATCCGCAACCTTATTGCCTTTTCCTGGTGTGTAATCAATTCCAAAACCATAAGCAGCAATAAACTTTAACCATCTCTGTTGTCTCATGTTTAGCCCCTTTTAAGAGAACAAGTACTTCAACGACTTATGATTCGTACAAAACTCAAACTCTCTCCTAAACGGCAATGTCTCCATACCTTCAGAGAAAAAATAACTGCAGCTAATTCCAAGTCATGTGTCGGGTACCTAACATCGTGTGATCTAAGCTGTCTAGAAGTATAAGCAACCACTTTACCTATCTGAATTAGCATAGCTCCTAATCCAGTACCGCATGCATCTGCATAAACTTCCAAATCTTTATTCCCCTCCAGAAGAACTAATACATGTGCATGGGTCAATAAGTGTTTCAAGCTCTGGAATGCTTTCCCACACTTATCGGTCTAAACAAATTTCACATCCTTTCACATTAGCTTGGTCATTGGTGCTTCTATCCATGAAAAATCCTTTATGAACCTTCGATATTATTCGGCTAATCCAAGAAAACTTCTAATCTCTGTTACTGTTTCCAATCTCTTCCAATTATTCATGGTCATGATCTTAGTCGAATCTACAGACAACCCTCTCTCTGAGACTACATGACCAAGAAACTTCACCTTTTCTTCCAGAAATGACACTTCGAAAACTTGGCCTTCAGCTCATTCTCTCAAAGTCTCTAGCAACACTCTAAGATGAACTTCATGCTCTTTCTCATCCGTAGAGTATGTTGGAATATCAACTATGAACACCAACACAAATTTATCCAAGTGCTCTTTGAAAATCAGGTTCATCGGGTCTATAACGAATGCAGGCGTATTAATCAGACCGAACGGCATACCTAACCATTCATATGATCCATATCTGGCCGTAAACGCCTTCTAAGGTATACTCTCATTTGCCACTCTAAGCTGATGAAAACTTGTGTCCAAATCCAACTAAGAAAATATCTTAGCTCCACTCAGTTGATCAAACAAATCGTCAATCCTAGGCAATGAACATCGACTATTTATCGTCCTCTCATTCAACTTTCAATAATCAATACATAGCCTTAACGATCCGTTGGCTTCTTAGCAAACACTGTGGCTCTCCCCTAGGCGAACTACTTGGGCTGGTAAAACTCTTGCCTTCCAAATCCACAAACTTCACCTTCAGTTCTCTCATCTCTGTAGGTATCATCCAACTTGGCAGCCTACTTATTGATTCTGCTCGAGTCACCAAATCTATCCGAAACTCAATGGCATGTTTTGGTGGCAATACTATTATTGGCTCAAAAACATCTCCACAATACCCAACAAAGTATTCACCTCACAACTAGGGTTTTCTGTGGTATACAATCTGATCAATATAGTCATGGTTTCGAAGCAATATTTTCCTATCTTAGAAAATTATCCTAGCATCGTATTTACTTAACCAATCCCAATCCAAAAAAATCCCGAAGCCTACAAAATCAAATGCATGAAAACTGCAAGCAAAAGTATGACCTACTAAGTCAAACTCTAGGTGGTCACATCTCATCCCAAGTGCTGCATACCCTCATATCGGATTTGCAACCCTTAAGGAAGTAACTCGATATAGGGTTCTAGGTTAAGCTTATCTACCAAACAATGAGATATAAAAGAATGTGATGTACCAATATCAAATAAAACCCTAACAGACATACCATGGATCCAAAATGTACCACCCAACACTGATTTCCCTTTATCCTGAGCCATTAGCCTAGAAGTAGCAGGTTCCAATGCAAATACTTTTGCTCTCCCCTCCTTTACTGGTTCCTTGCATTGTCTTATAGTAGCCAATTAGATCGCAATTGAAGCAGCTGATGCTATTCTTCTCGATCACTTCCTTAGCCTTTCTTGTGCGACACTCGTTAGCAAAGTGACCCTTCTTATCACACTTATACAAACCATTTCGGACTTTTCCTTCTTCATATATCCACCTTTCTGAGCTCCCTTGCTAGGAAAGAACTTCCATTTCTGACTTTGCCCTATATGTACCTCCTTTGCCTTATTCTTCTCCACCGATGCAATAATTTCCTCATGTCTTAGAGCCACCTCTACTACAACATCACATGGATCCCTGATATGAGGTAATGTAGCCCTGGCCAATTCACGTTTCAACCCCATAATGAACTTCTTATTTATCTTAATCATGGTATCCACAATGGCATACCCATATGTAGCCAACTCCTCAAAACTTTGAGCATACTCCAACGTAGTCATCTCCTTCTGTTCCAGTTCAGCAAACTTTCTAATCAGGGTTGACTTAGCCATCACTGACATGAATCCCTCTTCGAACCTCCTTCTGAACTCAGCTCATGTCATCGTCTCTTCATTCACTGCCACGGTCACACTATTCCACTAGAACAGAACTACTCCCTAAAGCTGTCTTGATGCCAATCTCCTCTTCTGCCCATCATTGAGCCCTAAATATGCAAAGGTCCTCTCACAGTGTAGTAACCAGTTTTCCACATCTTTGGCATCCTCAGTTCCAATCTGTGTAGTTAATGCCCCGCTACAACCCCGCTGTATCTCATAGCGGATTTCTACCGCTATTATTTTTTCATATAGCCCCAAAAATAGCCTTTCCGCTTTAATCTCCGCTATTTCCGCTATATCATGTATTTCCGCTATATTCCGCTATTCCCGCTATATCTTTTTTAATAAAATGAATTGAAAAATTGCATTTATACATTATAAAATTATGAAACTAATTTATTTGATTTAATTTTTAATATATTTTTAGAAATCAAAATATTCTAATATTCTACCAAATTCAATTATGTTATATAACAGTTTTTCGTTTGTTTAAAGTATATTCGCACATGTTTTTATTTAAAATTATTTATGTATTATTTATAATTCAATTGAATGATAATTTTTCATTTAATTACCATTTACATATTTATAAAAACATTAAGTACGAGTTTTATATGCTATTTTAGAGCCATCCGCTATATCTCGCTATATCCTCGCTGTATTCCCGCTATGACTTTTTGCCTCTCCACCGCTTTGAATCTACCGAGCGCATTAACTGCACAGGTTCCAATAAAAGGATTTCCTCCAAGCCTAGCATAGTCTCTACTCAAAGCAGCATAATTATTGACTATTGGAGCTTCCTGAACTCCTCCTTCCATCACTCTATCAGTAAGACCCGCCTGCATCATATTCATGAAAAACTAATACATAGCTTCCATTCCAACCCGCGGGACTCCAGCACCCACATTCTCTGCTTGTGTCTGACTTGGGTTTCTCCTAGTATTAGGACGACATTTCCCTCTACAGTGGTGCTTCTGCCTCCAACATTATCTCTTCGAGAATCCATATATGTATTTAAACCTCGTGAGATACAAAAAAAATAGCCTAATAAAGATAGGAGACTAGAGATAAAGGATATACTTATATATAGAAAATACAAGTACGTTATTATAGCTTTATCCCTTACCCCGATCTTCCCTCCAATCTATTAAGGATTATGTTTTCAAAAAATTATTTTTAGTTTAAGTATTTCATAAACTATGCCCTGATACTAAGTTGTAGCGTCCTTTTTCTGAAGGCCTGAAGCTAAGCGCTACGGATGCTGCGGTTATCCATAGTATTATTAACTTTCAGTGACCGAATACAGCAATGTTTATGGTATTCAATATCAGCATCACAAGAATATGAAACAAAATCACAAATTTCAAAACAAATTCTCAATTACATTTTCAAAACATGTTCTAGATCTCAATTTCATAATCCCATCGCTTTCCTAGGTTCAGATAAAATAATTATTACATAAATACGCCAAGAGCAACATCTGAAGATACCCCCTTGGTTGACCAGAGTCATAATATAGTCATACTGACATAATACAAACACAGCGGAATACATCATCAAAATAAATCTAAAACTCCTAAATAGCTATCTGTCAGCCACCTGCTCATCTCTAGAATCGCCAACTTACTAAAACCTACAAACCTTAATACCTCGGCCTACTCAAATCAATTTTGAGCACCCAAGAGCTTAAGAGGAAAACGTAAACTTCGAGTCAGACATAAAGCCTAGTGTGAAAAATACTATACATCTTGGATATACGGTATTTAGTGAGACCATGCCGCTTAGCGAAACGGGTTTTCCCTCATTAATATCTTTATTTTAAAACATATCTTTTGCAATTCTTTATCCTGCAACCAAACTGGTTAAAACTGTAAAGCATTATTATGTAAGCATATACATCTGTTATCATAAAGAATATTTATCCATACACTATAGTTATGTTTGGCATACTGCTAACATTTGGTTGACTCGGGCCTACTAGACAATATAATCAAAATAATCTAACATCTGTTGGACACTCCACTTTTGGATGGTCTACCCTTAACATCTCTCAGGGTCACCTGATCCTAATGGTTTTGCATGCTTACCAATGACATGTCTGTATACAAATATATATTCTTTTTTATGTGAAATCATAATTTTAGTCTCACTATGACAAAGCCCTACACATTGGAATTTTGGACTAATTTGCTAGGGCTAGTAGCTAATGTATAGGGCGCGGTCCTATACCAATCTCATCTGGTATTCTAATATCTGAGTCATTTTAATTAGGAATATCTTCCTAAAATTTTCCTTGAAAACATTTTCCCAAATTTATTTAAAATCTTTAAACCCAACTTAAACAAGGAAAATATAAATACTCTATGCTTTACTCAAAATCACCTTGCTATGTTATATATATATATATATATATATATATATATATATATATATATGCTTTGCTCAAAATCTTTGTTAATGAAAACACTTAAATCTGTAAAAGTACCCCTTTCGATCTAATTGAAAGTATCACTTTTTTAACCAAGTAAAACTCTTTCTTTCATCTAGGCCGAAAGGCCAAAGCCTTCCTTTCAAAACCATTACATAAACCTTTCAAAACCATTGAAAAACCTTTCCCTTCGAAAGCTATAAAAACTTAGACATCCTTCTTTAAAACCTTTAAACACTGCCTTTCGAAATAATTGGAAAACCTTTCATTTCAAACCATTTGAAAAAGATGGAAGACCTTTCCTTCTATGCCTTTCGAAACCAACAGTCAAAACTTCCGAGATCATTGGGGAACACCCCTTCGTAACCCTTCTTCAAAAAAATTTGAAAGCATTAAAACCTTAAATCTTTCAAAAGCATTTGGGCTCAATCTAAAACATATGGAAACACCTTTCAAAACCATTTCTTTTGAAACCTTTGGGTTAATCTTTAAAAATCTCTAAGGGTCACAAGCAACAGGGTCACAAGCAACTCTTTTAAAAAAAATATCTAACTAAGGAAGTGTTGGTGTCGAAGCCAACCTTCCGAAAGCATTGGAGAAGCGACAGGGTTCTATAAAACAAAAACAACCCTTTTGAAGGCATTGCTTTGAAAGGAAAACGCTATAGCAAAAGCCTTCGACCAAGTCGAAAGCAGTTATACTAAAACAAAGGCACAACCATTTCAAAACCTTTCTTTTAAATCATTTGACCTATTCGGTAGCCAACCAAGTCGAAAGCTATTTAATCGAAAGCAAGCAAGCACATTTTTCATTTAAAACAAAATGGTGCTTCAATCCCTTTAAAACCCCTGGTTTCGACCCAGTTCCTTCCACCTTTGTTCAATTCACTATAACCAAGTTATTGATACAAAGTTCGAGCATGGAAGCGAAGTTACTAAGTTAGAAGCCAATCAAGATGGAAGAGGGGCGCCGAAAGTAATGAAACAGTACGAAGCATGTACATAAATAGTTCTTTTCACCTAATTTGCTTTATGTGTCAAATTATGATCGGTTGCAGGTTTTCTTTTCCAAAGTACTGCCAATATCAGAAATAATAATTTGAATTATTCGCAAAATACCCACTATCCTTTTTATAAATATATAAAACAGTTAAGTCCCATATCTTAAACAATTTATATATTCATCGAAACGCTTTGGAAGATTCTATAAAAATTCTAGAAAATCATTTCTAATATTTTTCCAATAGATATAAATTTCAGACCCAAATTATATGTAATTTAACTGTAATTATTTTTAACCCAAAAAATCATTTTCTTTCGTAGAGAATTTGTATAAAATCTACATATATTCAAAAAATTATAATAATTGAAAACCATCTCTAAAATATCATTTCTGATCTATAACTAAATTCACAAGGCATTTGGAGATCACTAAATAGGGTTTTCACATCAAAACGTATCATAAAGTCTATATGAATAAGCATAAATCATCAACAAGCATATATAAACATTTAATCATTCAAAAACATGACATAACTATTGCAAAAAAAATTAGTTTAGCCTTAAAACCAAAAATAATTAAGAAAACAAGAGATGTAGTCATTATTCACCTTAGCATTCGATATAGGATGTGAGATTTGATCTTGATTTAAATAGCTTAAGCTTCTTCCTCTTGGAAACTTGTTTAGCTTCTCTTCTCTTCCTAATGGTGGCCGACCTTATGTTTTTATATTGAGAAAATAAAATGAATGTGAGTTTTGATTTCCTAATGGTTTAGGGTATTAGAAGACCCTCTTTCCTATTTTACCTCTCCCTTATTCCCTAACACTTAACTCTTTAGTTCATTTTAATTCATTGGTTTATCTAGGCACATTTATCCCTTTATAAATCACAAATATCACCCTCTCAACAAATTACATTATTTCATTTTATTTTCGTAATTAAATGTTATAAATGTTTACAAAAATATGGGATGTTACACATAAGTTTAAGGGAATGAAGGTGTAGGGTAGAAACCGGAAGATGGTGCTCCAGCAAAGAAGAAGCAGACCAACTTGGCCAACATTCTTTGTTTCAAGTACAACAAGATGGGCCACTTTGCAAATCATTACCTAATTGCCACACGTTTTAATTTGGGCCAACCAGGACACATGAAGAATGAGTGCTCTTTTCCTAAGAAAGGGTCTAAAGGATAGACTTTTACCATTAAAGAGATACCATCCACTTCTTCAGGTCAAAAGGGGAAGCAAGCGTTACAAAGTACATTATCCATCTAAGCTATTACTGTAAGGGATGTATGGCCTTTCCATAGTTTTATTTCTTATGATCAAATGAACAAACTAATCCTTAATTATGCTATCTTAAGTAATCCTCTTTGTGTGTCAAACCCAATCGGTTATCCGAAAAATATTGACACTCTATGTTTAAATATACATATTTCTTATCGAAATCGTCTCTTTTCTTTTGACTTGTTTATTCTTAGGCTCATGGGTTTTGGAATGTTGCTAGGAATGGATCGGTTATATAAGTTTAAAGCTATCTTGGATTATGGTAGAAGGCTCATTGGAGTTAGTGATTTTGGACGTGTTAGTGTTGATATTAGTTGTGAAGATCCTAAGAAGTTAATGAGCAGTTTCCTCTATTCACTCAAAGTGGCTAAACCGGAGCTAGGAGATGTGCCAATTGTTCGAGAATTCAATGATATTTTTGATGAGGTGCAAGGTTTACCTTCTCAATGTGAATTAGAGCTCCATATCGATTTGGTTTCGAGAACCATACCTATTGTACAACCCCTACAAAGGATGGCTCCTTAAGAGAAGTAGAGATTAGCAAGGCAGACTTTTGCAGAAGGGCTTGATATGACGTAGTATCTCAAGTTGGGGATCGTGAGTCATATTTGTTACAAAGGCAGAAATGCATAGACTACCGATAGTTGAAGAAAAGGACTATCAAGAATAAATATCCTTTGCCTATGATCGATGATATGTTTAACCAACTCTGCAACGCTCAGATATTTTCTTGACTATATATTGCCACCGGTTTCCATCAATCAAGAGTGGCAGAGGAGAGTGTTCCCTTAATAGCTTTTCAGACTCCAGAAAATTGCTACGAGTTGGTAGTTATGCCAGAAGATTATGAGTGACAAGCAGAAGATAGCTGAACTACTTTAGCCACTTGAGATCTCAAAAAGGAAGTGGGAGCGTATCTCTATAGACTTACTGATGGGCTTCCTAGGTCGAGAAGAGGTAATGATGGCACTTAGCGTA
Source organism: Allium cepa (assembly GCA_030765085.1). Lineage (NCBI taxonomy): Eukaryota > Viridiplantae > Streptophyta > Magnoliopsida > Asparagales > Amaryllidaceae > Allium > Allium cepa. The sequence goes on from CM060946.1 coordinate 275,059,177, forward strand.
TAGTCGACCGATTGACTTGTTAAGCCGACTAGGACTACTACGAGTCTGGCGAGTTTGTATATGAAAGAGATTCTGAGATTTCATGGGATTCCTTGTAGTATTATAAGTGACCGAGACCTGACATTCACTATAGATTCTGGGAGGAATTACAGACTGCTTTGGAGACTAAGTTTGGGTATAGCTTACTATCCCCAAAAAGATGGGCAGACGATAAGAGTGAGCCGGATCTTGTAATATTTATTGCAAGCATGCATTCTAGAATTCAAGGGTTCTGGCAAAGATTGGTTACCCTTAGTTGAATTCACTTATGTTACCTAGAGTTTTTGGGTAAATAAAAACTTTCTGGAGAAGCTCCCGAAAGTTAGTCCGTTCACTGAATCCTCGCTTAGTAAGTTGGTTACCCCCGTCAGCGACCAACCAGTCTGTCGTCTTCGACGGGCACCGTTGCCTGCTTCACATCCGGAGACACCACGGGTGGAAGCTTGGCTTTCGGTGATCACCACTTCCCTCAGGATCCCAAAAGAATGGCGGACCCTGAAGCGTGTTTGCCCGACTCAACGTAGCCTCCTGCTGCATTATCCTTAAAAGTTCACACGTACGATGTGGCTCGCCTTCCTCAACAAGGCACCAAGCGCTCCCAGCATTATGACGATCCTCTAAAGCCAATTAGCCAATCTCTCCTAGAAGCATAAGCCCAAGGTTGCGCTCTTGAGTCTTCCTTGGCATCCTTTCCCATAGCAGTTAGAACCATCTCTGGCTTCTTCGTCACCCATCTGATTCGGTCCTTCATCCTAATTCATGGTCCAAGTACCACACCTTCCATGCAATGCATTTCCTTAGCAGTCTTCCTCCCTCTCTAAGGCCCAGGTCTCGGCACGATCCTGGTATTAGAAGTAGCTCTTGTCTCATGTGACTATCCGTCAACTTTGCTTTCCACACGGCTGCAACCGGGCCTTGCATGTTAACCCTCCTTCGAATGCCCAGGTCATTCAGAGCCAACACCGAACTGGCTATCTCGTGTAGCCCAACTACTCCTACATAGGGATCCATCCGACCGTAGTGGACCGACCGCCTTATGTCCTTAGTTCCTAAACCTACCAGCTAGGACCACCTCCTTATCCCAAAACAACTTACGACGAAGTACCTTACTATTCCTAGTCCAACTTTTTCGAAGTACATGCCATCAGGGAAAAGTACTGCTCCTCTGCCAACCATACTCCACGTGCAGCGTTTCCTCTTCCCAACCTTTCCAATAACCAATCAGAACGCCTGCGCCCCTATCTACTAAAGCCTACTATATTTCCTAGGTCTATTACAGACCATTCTTTCTAGTTGGTAAGGAATCCGAGCCGCGGGCTCGAATCTACTTTCCAGCTAGCTCCCATCCTACATCCCCTTCAATATACGGCCCAAAGCCTCTGCCACACCGTTGTCCTTATCTAGACCATCCATTAACACCCCACATCTCCTATATATATACATATATATATATATATATATATGTATGTATATATATATATTGATGCCACACCACATGGCAAAGGCTTGAAAAACAAAAGAGAAAGGGAAAAACACAACGATGAGCAAAGAAAATAAAGAAGAAATATCCCTCACCAACCCTCTCCTTTCCCCAGACCTCTCTAATGGCAGTTTCGCCCGACCTCCATTGTCTATTTACTTTCTGTACTTAGCTCTCCTTAGGATCATTTTCCGCTATCTCCCTCCATGGGCAAGCGCCTTCGTTCGCTCCTGCCCATCTAAATCTGCACTCCCATAAGCAGCGACACAATAGCAAAGGGCCCATTCGGCCACCCTTCGCCTGGGGGCGGTCGGCCCATAACCAACCTTCTGGCTCAAATGGGTTCGTGCCCTCCACTAACGGCAAGCCTTTCCTTTGGGGTTGACTCCTCCAAAAGTAAGCCTAGCATTGGCATGGCGGTATCCTCGTCGGCGCGATCGCATTCCGAGGTTCGGTCAGGTTTTCCGTACTCATGGCAAAAAATCGAGTCAACATTTTGGCACCCATCATGGGGCTGATTCCATGACCATAAGGTTGAAAGCCTTGCAGCAGCAACCCCATCCCACATCGGTCGACATCCTAGCTTCAGTTGCACAAGTCCTCTAGTCCTCTTTCTCCCTCCAACCAAGAAAATGGAAGACCAATCAAAAGAGTAAGGAATTCAAATCCATGTTCCTCCCATATTCTCCCGAGAGAAGCAGCCGCAGTCTCGCATTCTCCCTAGATGTGGTCCCAACTACATCTTTCAGCTCTTTTGCATCTTTAAATTATGTTCTACAGATGCTGGTCGGCAGAGCCCCTCACTCTCCTTCTTTATCCCTTGCAGTACTAGCAGGCGACCCGAGGACGACACCTCTCACCTGAAGGACGACATATAGAGTCCAAAGCGGTGGAACATCTTCCTTGCACCATCAATAATAGCCTCGAATTTCAACCCTTGGCCTCCTCTCGATACCATCGGCGGCAGATTTGAGCATCGAAGGGAAACCTTGGAAAAACCATTAGGTTTGCAAGTATCTCCTCCTTAATCTAATGCAGCAACCCCATGACGAGCAACAGCTTCTTTGGCCCCTCCGATGGGCCACCGTCGCCACCCTCTAAAGCTGGCTTGCGAGCTTTATACAGCCTACAACAATCCGGCATCCGCGACCGCACATTCTACGTCAGTCGGAGCTAGAATCCTGGAGCAAGAAAGCCTCTTCCGCCATTTTATCCAAACAATTATTTAAATTTTGTGTTTAGAGTAAAGTGTTAACATTGAAATTTTTTTTTGAAATGTAATTTTTAAACTGTTAATTGGTTTGTTAAATAAACAAATTAATTTATGATTTTTTATAACATTGTTAGAGTGGTAGTGTTATATTAATGATAAAACAGAACAAATTAACAACACTTTCTTTGTAAAGAAATTAGCTACACTTGTTATTGGAACCCAAACCAAATCCCATTTAGCCCATTTAGAATAGTTAGAAAATAATTACGTCTATTTCCTTTCTATGCTCTTTTTTATTTATGAAGTTAGTAAATTCCTCCCTCTTGCTCCTCAAACCTAGCTTCAATCATCCCCAAATCAAACTCGAAACAATGGGCAATACTTATAGAAATCAAAGCTAGGTAATCTTCTTTACCTTCTAGAGCTATAAAAGTATGATTTTTTTTCTTAATCTAAGTCTTGCGGGTTGGATTTTGGTGAAAATTTAGGTGTACTCACATATCTATTTCTAAATTTTTTTGCTATACTTAATTGTTTGAATGATTTGCTGATTGAATTGTTTGCAAATTTGATTGTAAACTCGTATGATTGTTTGATAGTTGTTTGCTGGAAATTTAGTGTGAAATTTGTTGCGGTAAAATAGCGTTATTATGATATAGAATAATCCAAAAAAACTCAAACTTTTTTCTGTAGAAAAATCTTTCAGCTAGCTACAACTTCTCTTTTAATCACTTTACGAAACTCTACTGTACAGGGGGACGAAATTGAGATCGAAACTGATGGCGTATCTCTTCTTAGTGCAATATTCTTAGTTGAAACCTGAAATTAAAATTACCATAACTTTTGATTGGTAGATCGAAGTTAAGTGTGGATTTTTTAGTTGAAAGGTATTTTCATAAAAATAAACTTTTGTGTTCATTAATTTTTGTGAATCTGTAGTTTATTGAGAGAAATTTAGGTTTGAAGTAGAGATAACCTCTATGTCCTGTGTTTTTTTAAATTTGCTTTGAAACACAGAAACCGTTTTGACCATGAATTTTTGTTACTAATTGGAATTTGGTGATTCTTAAAATTTTGGAAAGCATGGACTTTCATGTTTTGTGTTTTGTGTTTTGCATAATTTTGAAGTTTAAATAGTAAAAAAACACATTTTTTGTCATTGACCTGTCAATGAAAAACAATGTTAATAAATTTAAATCTAAGAAATTGTTTTGGCCATAATTTTTTTGTTACTTGTCAGAATTTGATAATTCTTGAAATATTGGAAAGCCTAGATAGTGTTTGGTTTAAAATGAATATTGTGTTTTGAGTTTTAAACATTAATTATAAAATATGAAAGATGCCGAGGGATGACGGATAAAATGGAAGGAAGATATAGGGGATAACGGAGGGTATGGTGAAACTATGGAAGGATGAATTGTTTCTTGTACTTCTTTTATTTCTTAAAAAATAAATAATAATAAAAAAGTTGTTTCCTATTCTGTATATTAACTTTGTTTTCAAAGTTGATCGTTTTTCAAAAATAAACTTACATCATGCGCATTTTTGTATGGACGAAAACCCAAAATTAAAAAGGGTAAACCAAACATATCTTTAGACTCTGTGCTATAACTTTCATGCTTTAAGTATTGTAATATTTCGAGATTTAGTCGTCGAAACTAAAGATCATTAAATCCTAAATTGAGCTAAATGAAATAAATAGATATGTATATCAAAATGAATTTGGAAGAGTAATTAAATATGGTTTTGAGAATAATATAACATACGGAAATTTGAGATAACTTTGTGAAATCAAGTGAAATCTTGGAATAATTCGAGTTTATGGAATATTCTAATTTAAATGAATATTTCACCTTATTGAATAATAAATTGTTTTCTACAATAAAACGTGTCAGTAAAATAGTTGTGGGATTTGGAAATACCAAAATTAGTTAATTAATATGGTTTTGGAAAACATGGGAAAAATCTTGGTTTTATAATAAATGTTTTTAGGAATAATAAATAGATTTGTGAACAAAATTACCAAGTGTTTAAACATGAAAATCAAAGAGAATAAAAAAGGTATTGAGAACCTTAGTTCTATAACGTGAGAAGTGCTAATAATCGACTTAGTGTTATTGATTGTTTTAAATGCTTTTGTATAATGCTTTGTCGAATATGGCATAAACTCATTGAATAGAACGTTTGAGTGGAATTTACTAACCATTAGTGAATACGTGAATTTCACCAAGTAGTATGGGATACTTTGTTTAAATTCATGTGATCACTGTAGGGAAGTAATTAATGCTTTAGAGTTTTTCATCATTAGGTATGCGAAAAGTGGTTGTGAGATCCAAAAGAGAATATAGTTTAGGTTTTCCAGTCGTATCCGTAATAGGTGATATTTACTAGCTTTTAGTAAATACTTAGATTGCACTATATGGTATGGGACGTATTGGTTAAATTCTAATGATTGCTAAAGGTGATAGTATTTAGCACTTTAGAGTTTACTCTCTTTTGGTATATAGCAAGTGGCTGCTAGATTCTTATGAAGTTTACTCTTGGATTTATCATCAAGTGCAATAATCTAAAATAAATCTGAAACATTTGGTCATGTCTACTATCCTTGAGATCATCTTGTGATTTTGTGATTGCCGTCCTATGTATGATACCCGGTATTGCATCGGTTCATGTGATACCAAATTATTTTGTTTGTTTGTTATGGTTCAGTGTACGATCATTACAATAGTTTTGAGTAAGATTTATTGGATTCTGGGTAATTGGATTCTGGGTAATTGGATTCTGTGACTATTCTGTGTTCGTGAAATAAATATATGTTCTTAGATCTTATGTTCGTGAAATAAATATATATTCTTGTGTCTTGGGTTCATGAAATAAACATATATTCTTGTGCCTTGTGATGGATGTTAAATTAAGTTAATTCTATTACTCTGTTTTTAGTGACTAGTTCATGTCTATGACTTAAACTTATAATTCTATCTTGAGTTTAGTTAATTCCCTAACTCGATATATTATGTACATCTGTATTTACTTATATATTGTTTACTCTTGTGTTATATTATGTTCTCACCCTATTGGATATTTAAACATAGTCTAACCTGGGTGTTATTTTGCTCATGTTAGGCCGAGACTTTTCAAGCTACAGGATAAGTTGATCTTTGGATGTTTGGGCTAGCAATGAGATAAACACTTTTGACTTTTTAGTTTATCTCATTTAGAAAATTTGTGAATATGTTTATAAGATGTACAACTGAGATTAGACAATTTTTAAACTTGTATAACAATCGAGTTTATACTTCATTTTGTAAACTCAAAATTTGTATATGTGTAAGCTGAAATTTATTCAAGTTGTGATCTGTGACTACTATTTATATGATAAATTATTTTGATTAAGAGAAATTGGTGTGTCTATTACTTTGTATTAATAGTGTACATGTCAAATCATTTTAGATATTAAGAGAAAAGGTATAAATGACGTGTCAGTATCAATATAAAGATATATTCACATTCGTTCGCCCTTAACAAGTCGTATTCTCTAGATTAGCAAAAGACATTACTTGTAATGTCCTTTGCTAATCTGTGTGTCATGGTGGGTTCGTTACAGTTTGATATCAAAGCAGTGTCAGAACATTATAACATATAATATTACGGATCTGAGACCTAGATGTCTTAGAGTCCTGTCCCTTGGGGTATGTGGTACATAGTTATATTAATTATCTCGTTAGGGATAAGAATATAAAACGATTATCGGGATAATTATTTGGGGGCATAAATTGATTTCAAAAAAAATTAAATTGATAAATTGGAATTTGTGGCACTAAAACCTTTAGAGAATAACGAACAAAATAGAGTTGGGAAAATTTTGGAATTAAATTAGAATGAATTAAATTAAAGTGAACTATTTTCTTTTAATAGAAAATTTAGGAAATTTTAGTGAATAAATAAATAATAAAATGATCTTGGAATAATCAGAGTTGCGTAGCCGAATTTCAGACATTAAATTATTCCACTGTAATTGATTGTGTATGTTTTGGTTGATTGGCTGATTGGTTGTTAGGAATTGATTGCTTGGTTGCATTTATTTAAAATTGGATGCAAGGATGTTAGTGATAATAAAATAAATGCATCTAAACTTGTAATTATATATTATGTTAAATTATCCGAACATTGTTTAAGGATTCTGATCGATATGTGGAACGCCATGTTATCGATAGGGGTTCTTAAACATCGAACGTGACATGACATAAGTAATAATTAAAACTTGGAAATCTATGTATGGATTTTTTTTCATTATGCAATATTGTGACGTCAATCTAATTTAAAATCTAATCATGAATTTTTAATATCTCCTGCATGATATGAATTTGTTATTAAATACTAATATGAATTTTTTAGATAGGTGTAGCTATCTGAAGTTAAATAAATATCCTTTAAAGATTATAAATTATTTGCTTAAGGAATATTAGCGGATTCGCTAGTATTTTAAATATAAGTTATGTATCTCGGACTAAATATCGTATTTTTATGTTTTCTCTACAAGATGCCCCATTATAGAGATGAGATGTATATTATGTAATTATATACCTAATGTAAATTTTCAAAATGCCAGCCATGCAAAAAGACTGGCGAAATTTTCCGCAAATTTAAAGCTTTAGATAATTTTGAGAAATTTTGATTACCAAAAATTTGAGTTTACTGTTATAATTTGGAGTGATATTAATTGAATGTTTTGAAAATGAAATTATAAATCAGTTAACAAAATAATTGTTTCAAGAGAAAATTTATACTATGGATTTCTTTCGTTAAGGAAATTGCGGGGATGCAATTTCTTTAAAGGGGAAGTCTATAACAAATCTGTTGTTAATTAACTAATTAATTAATTTTAAGTATGGACAATTAATTGATAATTGTGATTTTTGAAATTAAACTTAGTGTTGAGAATAATCGATTAGATTTAATTAGGAAATTAGTTTCATTTCTTAAATAGGATTTCAATTTAAATTTTTTTAATATTTCTAAATCAATTATTTAAATTTGGTGTTTAAAGTAAAGTGTTAATATTAAGAATTTTTGTCGAAATGTAATTTTTAAATTGTTGATTGGTTTGATAAATAGAGATGGGGTTTTTAGGTTCAAGGAAAAGGTTGGAGAAAAATTTAGTTGTAGAGACAAGAAGTTTGCTTTTTAGGCTGAATAACACTTTTTAATGTAAATCACAGAATGATAATTGTAACTGTCATTTTTTGTTTACACTAACAAATGTCCTTTAGACTAAAAATCAAACTTGCTATCCTTGAGACTAAAAAATTTCGCAACTTCTTCCCTGCGCCTATTTTCCTGAGTAGAGAAATTAATTCATGGTTTTGTATAACATCGTAAGAGTAATGGTGTTGTAAAAATGATAAAACAAAACAAATTAGCAACATTTTCTTTGTAAAGAAATTAGCAACACTTGCTAGTAGATCCCAAACCAAACCCAATTTAGCCCATTTAGAATTATTAGAAGAGAAATACACATATTTCCTTGCTAGAAATTTAGTGTGAATTTTGCTGCAGCAAAATAGCGATATTATGGTGTAGGATAATTCAAAATGGCTCCATCTTTTTTTTAGCAAGATCTTTGAACTAGCTACAGCTTCTCTTTTAATCACTTTATCAAATTATGTTGTCTAGGGAGTGAAATTGAGAGTTTGAAGCTGATGGTGTATCTTTACTCTTGAAATTTTCATAGTTGAAACCTAATATTAAAACCACCATAACTTTTGATTGGTGGATCGAAATTGAGCGCAGTTTTTTTAATTGAAAGTGAACAGCTTTCATGTTCATTATTTCTGTGAATCTACAGTTTACTGAGAGAAATTTTAATTTGAAGAAGAGATAACCTCTTTGTCCTGTGTTTTTTTTAAATTTGCTTTGAAACACAGAAATCATTTTGACCATAACTCTCTCGTTATTGATTGGAATTCGATAATTCTTGAAGTTCTAGAGTGAATGGACTTTATGATAAAACTTGATACTTTCTTGATTGCCTTCATGGGTCTTGATTGAATCTTGATGCTTTCTTAAACATTGTCATAACGATGAGGGAGTTTTAACCTTCTCCAACGAATCCTTACTTGCTAGAATCCCTCACTATCAACATCTGGTGGCTTCTCCTTAAGATTTGATGAAGAGATATGGTTTGGCATTTGTGGGGGGATGGGGTTGATGGAGAAATGGCTCTTAGTCCGATCAATGTCCGCCATTATTTCTTGCTTGTATTTTCTTTCTTATTCGGTTGAGAAAGAAAAGCCATATTATGTTTCTTATATAATAGAATAGATAGGTAAGAAAAATCATGTCAAGGACCTACAGTTTAAGTGGCCAAAAGTATGGTGCTTTAGATGGAGTTTTTAGAAGCCAAGGATTCGAGCTCTCGGGGCATCTAAATAAGTGATTTGGTTGGATAAAGGATAAAGTACCACTCTTATTCTCAAAAAAAGTTGGAAAAGAATTTTTTTATCTAAAGTAAAAGAATATATAGAAAGTAATTTGTTATAAAATAGTGAAGGAAAAAATTATACATGCACAAGAAGCAATATGTTCTATCTTTAGTATTTTGATGAATCGGTACTCCTCTTAAGACGGAAGCACTCAAATTTTATTAAACTAAAAATAGACATACGATAATTTGTTGAGTATAATCTAATACAAGTGTGTTTTTTCATCACTCTAATGATCAAATAAAAGTGAAAAGGTAGGGGAGTACAAAAAATATGATTATACATATTTGACATTTTCCACTGCATTAAATAAATCTTCAGATTAGTCTTGTGAAGTAGCTAAAAAGATATTGGACCTGGGATAAGGAAGGCAGTATTGAGTGCTGATGTGAGAATATTGCAGTAAGTGGTGCTGCTGGTAGAAGTTTGTGCATGCAAGAACTAGCATTAAAAACCACATTAGCATAGATACTACTGAGTGATGAGAGAGGCCGAGCATGTTGAATAAGGAAATAGTGAGTGTAGCAACCCAAGATAGCGCAAGAAAGGTGTAGACATGTGTTGCACCAGAGAAAGGCGATTCTTTTGCTATTAAAGGGTGCATGGGTAGAACTTAATCACTATGATAAAAAACACATCATACGGTAGATATGCTCCATTATCTGATTGCATATCTATCTGTCGTTAAATACCGTGTCATCTCATTGCACATCAAACCATATATATGTCCCGTTGTTTTATATGCGCTAACATAACAAAAAACCATATTTGTTTGATACTATAGTATCATTTCTAGAATTTTCTGTTAGACAACATATAAATATAAATTGATATGAGTAATTGTTCACATGATGAAGTAAATATTTGCAAAATGAAATAAATGAATCGCAATTTTATTTAAACGAATATTTTATTTCAAATCAGATTCAAACACAATGCAACTTTCACGATCACTCTACTTACATTTTCAAATACAATATAACTTTCACTGTTATTCTCATGTATACAACATTTCTATACGCTTTCATATATTAAAAAAAATTACTCACACTCACTCGAGTTTGTTTTTATGTTGATCTTGATTTGCTTGCTCCGGCTTGTGTCCTGCCATCTCCTACCTGACAAATAACCTATGTAGTAAAATGAAAAAAGAAACAAAACTAAATTGCAAAAATAAAATTGAATTTGAATATTAATATTAATATTGCATTGGTTATGGATTGTTTCTCTTTATGTTTTAGATAAGGACAAATATATCTATGCACAGACAACTTATGATATGCACAGTGTGTTAACTCCTGTTTCTGAAGCGACCTAAGACTTACGCGACTTAACGACCTAAAACTTAGGTCACCTAACGACCTAAGGGCACTCACGACCTAACTACAGCAGCGACCTAAGATCACAAAGCACTCCGCGACCTAAGGTCTTTAGCGACCTAGTGCTTCGGTTCTTCAGCGACCTATGAAGTGCAACGACCTATAGGATGTTCCAACCTAACAGCTCAATTAGTAAGCGACCTATCAAGCTCAACGGTCTAGTTCACGACTTAACAGTTCATAACGGTCTATGACCTAACGAGACAAACAGGCGAACGACCTAGCTATAAAAAGGTTCTAGCGACCTAACTGCCTACCGACCTAAGTGCAAAAATGACCTAACGACTTAAGAAGTTAGCGACCTAACGACTTAAAGAGTTAGCGACCTAACGACTTAAGGAGTTAGCGATCTAACGACCTCAAGCATATGCGACCTAAGCAATGCCACCGCCTACCGACCTAAGAACGAAGTGGTCTCAGCGACCTAAATCTCAGTTGACTTACGACCTATAATGAGTCGTACACGACCTATTAACTCGCTCAGAAAAGAACCAAATGCAATCAAGATAAGTCAGATCCCATCTCTTAGGTCGCTGCCGACCTAATAACTTATTTAGGGCAAGTTCCAATATAGCTGGTTCAGGTGATCCCTTATGTCGTCGGCGACCTACGACCTACCTTAGGTCGTATACGACCTAGCACTTGGTGATAAAATTCTGCCCAGAGTATTCCCTATAAATACAGCCCTAACTCCAACTTCAAGGGGACTTTTGGCCGATCACTTCAAGCGCCGATACTCTGCTGAATTCTCGACTCACTCGACACTTCAAGTTCGAAAGGCATCTCAACTAACTTCAAGGGAAAATCTACATCATTCAACATGAATTCGGAAGATTATTCTCCATCAAAGTTCTAGTTGTTTGTCTCATCAGAATTGTAATTGAAGATTGTTGTAAAGTTGTAATCAAATTCAGTAATAAAGAGAGTTAAAGTGGACGTAGGCTTACCCTAAGCCGAACCACTATAAAAACTGTTGTCCTTTCTGCTTTTTCTGTGATTTCTCTACTTGTTCTTTAGTTCCCGTGTTCACGGGTGGTGCTTTCGCTCAGCTTCAATCTACACCGGGGTGTTAGCGTTTGATTTTCACGTTAACATTTTTGGTGCTTTCACTGAGAACCCAACTCAGGAAATTTTCACTATTGCTCCGCAAAGGATTGTTGAAAGAATTTCTTTTAAAACCAGAAGTTTATTGGAAATAATGGCCCATGGGAGAAAACGAAGTTCTGTAAGATCCGACAATGTTCAAGAGAACACCGCTACCTCTCCTCCTTCAAGTCAAGCAGCTCCAAATGTTGGAGTTACACGAGCAGAATTGGACGCCGTAGTTTTGGGATTGAATCAGCAATTGAATGCTCAGAATGCGCAGTTGGAAGCCCAGAACGCCCAAAATGCCCTGATCTTGAGTAAGTTGAATGATCTACTAGGAGCAAATCGTCAACCGGTTAACAATGATGGGAACCCTACGGCGGGAGTTCAAGATGTTGAAGGGAACATTTCTCAAAGAGCCGCAGACCCTGTAGAAAGGACTCCTCTTCAAGCTGGAGGATCAGGGCCGCAGCCGACCCTCCGTGAACGATTGTCAAGGCAGAATTCAGAGAGAGTGGCTGATGTGTACCCTCCAGATCCTTTAAATGATGAAGAGTATTTTTCGGGTATGGTTCGTCAAATCATGAAAGAAAGTATGCGAAGAGATGAAGACGAGAAAGAGTGGGGATTTGCTCCAAGCAAAACTCCATTTACTGAAAAAATCTTGAAGGCGGAGTTTCCAAGGAAATTCGTTCCCCCTACTATTCCAGCTTACAAGGGGACGAGTGATCCAAACGAGTTTCTGTATAAGTACGACTGGTATATGACTGGTGCCAGGGCGTCTGATGAAATTAAATGCCGATACTTCCCGGTTTATCTAGAAGGTGTAGCTCTATTGTGCTTTACAAAGCTGCCGGTTAGGTCCATCGATCAATTCTCCAATTTGACCAGGAAGTTCAAGGAGCAATTTCAATTGTATGCTTCCAAAGCAAAGGATATAATGTCGCTATCAAGTCTAGAGCAAAATCCGGGAGAATCCATCAGATCATTTTTGAATCGCTTTAACATAGCATTGGCTAAGGTGGATAATGCTGAGCCACGCATGGTCTTGACATACTTGATGAGGGCAATTGACAAGTCAAGCGAATTTGGAAAATGGTTGAAAATGAAAGAACCGAACTCACTTGACAAATTCTACAAGAAAGCGGATGAATTCATGCACTTGGAAGGCCTTCAAACACCGGCTAAAGTGGTATCAGCAGAAGCCGGGAACAGTGGTGCTCCTTCGAACAAGAAAGAGCTAACACTCAGAAAAGGGGAAACGATGGTGGAAAGAAACAAGGGGACGCTAAGAAAGGTCGTTCTTTCAATCTCACACCCTTGACCGATACCCGTGAAAACATCTACTTTGCAACCAAAGATGATGTCAATTATCCAACACCACCTAAAATGAGAGTTGCGGTTAAGATGGAAAAAAGTGGAAGGTTCTGCCGGTTCCACAACCAGCCCGGCCACGACACCAACGAATGCCGCCAGTTGAAAGAGGTAATTGAACAACTCTTGAAGGAAAACAAACTCCAGCAGTATGTGAAAAGAAACAGAAATGCCCCAGCTTCATCAACTCAAGGACATCAAGTTCCCACTCACCGTCCTGGCTCAAGTGAGAAGGACGTGGAACATGAATCGGAAAGGCCTGTCATCAATATAATAACTAGAGGACCTCACCCAGCAGGTAAAAGCTGGGGCGAGATGGAAAGGTATGACCGGGCCTTGAAGCATGTACCAGCTGAAGAGAATGTTTTTGTTTTAGAGAATGATGCGCCATTAAAGCAACAAAAGACTTCCGCAGATGATATTGTGTTTGGTGCCAGGGATTCTTTGGGTATCGAGGCTCCGACTATAGATCCTTTGGTCATATCCGTAGGTATTGGGCCGGCAACTGTGAGAAGAGTTCTAGTTGATTGTGGAGCTTCATGCAACATCCTCTTCAAGAAGACCTTTGATCAAATGAAAATTCCAATGGCTGACGTTCAAGCTTCATCACTTAAGATTGCTGGGTTTGCTGGAGAACCCAAACAGCCGATTGGGACCATAGATTTGTTTGTAGAACTCGGAAAGGGACTGAGGAAGGTGGCTCGAAAGCAAACCTTTATAATTGTTGAAGAATTCTCTGCCTACAACTCCTTTTTAAGCCGACCAACTCTTGCTGCATTCAAAGCTGTTCTTGCCCCATGGTGCTTGACTCTAAAATTCCCCACAGATAACGGAGTTGGTGTGATTAAGGGAGACCAAGATGTGGGGCGAGAATGTTATTTTGCAGAGTTGCGAGAATCCAGGAAGAGAGAGATGGGAAAAGGTGCGGCGATTCCAGTCCGCATCAAAGAACCAACCTTGTAGCAATTACAGGGTGGACCCTGCACTGGTGAATGTAGTGGGGCACAAAGAGAGATGGATCCAAGGAAAGCCAGTGCAGGGGAGAATAGAGTGGTACCAGTAGAGGTAACAGTACCGGTGCCCGTAGACCCAAAGGACCCAAACAAAGTGCTTAATGTGGGTTCACAACTCAATCCGACAGTTCAGAATGTTCTGATTTCATTTTTGAAGGCTAATTTGGATGTATTCGCTTGGACTCGTGCTGACATGTGTGGAATATCCCCAGAGATTGCAGTACACACTCTAAATATTGATCCAAAGTTTACACCTATGAAACAGAAAAGAAGAACTCAAGGTCCTGAGAGGACGGCAGCATTGAAAGAAGAAGTTGATCGGCTCATGGAGAACGATTTCATTAGAGAATCTACTTATCCAAATTGGGTCTCAAATCCAGTGCTGGTGAAAAAGGCCAATGGAAAGTGGAGAGTGTGCATTGATTTTTCAGATCTGAACAAAGCCTGCCCCAAAGACTGTTTCCCGCTGCCCAGGATCGATCAGTTGGTGGATGGGACGGCGGGACATGAATTGTTATCTTTTATGGATGCATACTCCGGATATAACCAGATTATGATGCATGAGCCAGATCAAGAGGATACTAGTTTCATCACAGATGTTGGACTCTACTGCTACAAGGTCATGCCTTTCGGACTCAAGAATGCAGGGGCAACTTACCAAAGGCTTGTTAATGCCATGTTTAAACCATAGATTGGCAAGACAATGGAAGTTTATGTTGATGATATGCTAGTAAAGTCTAAGAAAGCAGTGGACCACATGGATCACTTGGCAGAGATGTTTGCAGTACTCCGCAAGTACAGAATGAAGATTAATCCCCTGAAATGTTTATTTGGAGTGGAGTCCGGAAAGTTTTTGGGTTTCATTGTGAGCGCTAGGGGCATTGAAGCCAATCCAGCTCAGATCACTGCTCTGAGAGAAGTCAAGGCTCCTAGAACGAAGAAGGAATTGCAAAGTCTCAATGGAAAGGTTGCTGCCTTGAGTCGGTTTATTTCCAAAGCTACTGACAAATGCATTCCATTCTTTGATGCTCTGAAGAAAGGAAGAAAAAACTTCGAGTGGACTCCTGATTGTCAGAAAGCATTTGATGAGTTGGTTCGTCATATGGAAGTGCCTCCGATACTTTCAAAGCCTGACAGTGGTGAAGATCTTTTCGTATATTTGGCAATTTCGTCTCATGCTCTCAGTGCAGTGTTGGTACGGGAAGACGCAAGGATTCAACGCCCAGTCTATTATATTAGCAAGAGATTCACTAGGGCAGAGATGAACTATTCAAGATTAGAAAAGCTCTCCTATTGTTTGTTGATCGCATCGAGAAAATTAAGGCCGTATTTCCAAGCTCATCCCATCAAAGTCCTCACCGATCAACCTCTAAAGCAAGTCCTATTCCGTCCTGAGACTTCGGGTCGTCTTTTGAAATGGAATATTGAACTCGGCCAATATGACATCACTTACCATCCCCGAAAAGCAATCAATGGACAAGCTTTGGCAGATTTCATCGCAGAATGTACGGATAAAGGTGATAGTGAGGAAGAAGTCATTGATAGCATCCTAATCCAATGGAAATTGTATGTCGATGGCGCAAGGAATGATTACTGTTCCGGAGCGGGGGTTGTCCTTGAAACCCCAGAAGGGCGATCGCTATGTTATGCGCTGAGACTGGAATTCCCTTCGACAAACAATGAAGCTGAATATGAAGCTCTCATTGCTGGTTTAAGGATCGCTAAAGAACTAAACATCAAGGCATTACAAATCTTCAGTGATTCTCAACTTATTGTTTGTCAAGTCAAGAAGGAATTTCAAGCTAAAGGAGGGAATTTACCAGCCTATTTATCTAAAGCCTGGGAGCTCCTTCGAGATTTTGGCCGTTATTCGATAAACCATATCCCCCGAGAAGAAAATATGAAGGCGGATTCCCTCGTGAAGTATTCAAGTACTGGTGAAGCTCAACTATTGGGGTTAGTTCCCGTCGAAGTCTTGTCAGCTCCAAGCACAGATGAAATGGATGTTGATTGGATTATGAATGTATCCCAAGAGCAAGAATCATGGATGACTCCGATACTGAAATATCTACTCGATGGTTCTCTGCCAGAAAATTCAAAAGAACGACAAAAGCTTATGACGAAAGCCTCCAGATATATAGTTCAAGATGGTCGTTTGTACAGACGAGGATTTTCAATGCCATTACTCCGATATGTGACAAAGGAAGAAGCTAAGACAATTCTAACTGAAGTACACGGAGGGGAATGTGGAGATCATATAGGTGGTCAAACTTTAGCAAAGAAAATCCTCTGTTATGGATACTTTTGGCCAGAAATTAATCAGGATGCTGCTGACTATTCCCGAAAGTGTGATAAATGCCAGAGATTCGCTAAAATTCCTAGAGCACCTTCCATTGAGCTAACACAAATGGTCAGTCCATGGCCGTTTGCCATATGGGGAATAGATCTCATTGGGCCTTTGCCAACTGCCAAATCAGCGATTAAATATGCTATCGTTGCTGTTGATTATTTTACTAAATGGGCTGAGGCCGAACCATTGGCCACTATCACCTCTAAGAAAATGATAAGTTTTGTGACTAAAAATATCATTTGCAGGTATGGTGTGCCTCAGAAGATAATCACAGACAATGGTACTCAGTTTGAAAGCGAGGAATTCCAAGATTTTTGCAAACGATTCAAGATCCGAAAAAGCTTCTCAGCAGTGGCTCATCCGCAGGCAAACGAGCAAGTGGAAGCAGTAAACAAAATCATCAAATCAACCATCAAAAAGCAGCTGGAAAAAGCAAAAGGTGGTTGGGTCGACAAGTTACCGCTTGCACTATGGGCATACAGGACCACTCACAAAACTGCGACTGGGCATACTCCATTTTCATTGGCATACGGATCAGAAGCGATGATTCCAGTGGAAACTGAAGTCCCATCACACAGGAGGATCCATTTTGATCAAAATGAGAATGAGAAATTGCAATTGGAAGCACTTGACCTCCTCGATGAAAGAAGAGAAGAGGCTAGACTTAGAATTGCAGCTCATCAGCAAAGAATAGCCAGGCACTTCAATTCCAAAGTTCGTCAACGCAGCTTTGAAGTTGGGGACCTAGTTTTGAAGAGAATCATGACAGCTACAGGTGTGTTTGGGCCAAACTGGGAAGGGCCATATGTTATAGGCACAAAGCTTCTTGACGGCACATTCAAACTTACAACTGTCGAAGGAGAACCAATCTCAAGAGCTTGGAACAGCAATCATTTGCGTCCTTATTTTACTTGAAAGCTTTGCTGAAATGTTGTAAAAGAATTGCAAATATATGATTCTTGTATTGAAAACAATTGTAAAGCAAGTGAATAATGAAAAGCTATAAAGTGGATGTAGGCCCAGTTTCTGGCCGAACCACTATAAATCTTGTGTTCTCTATTATTATAAATTGCTATGTTTTATTTCGACATAGAAAATACGTTAATTGTGTTACTAAAATGTCGATTTAATAATGCAGGCCATAAAAATAAAGCTTACCCATCGCAAGACCAAGCGATCTCCGACATCACTCAGCAAGCAAACACTAAACCATTCAAAAATTTCCACATTCAAATCCTACAAAAGAGAAATGCTTCAAACAAAAGTTAGCAACGTGGATAGAAGTGGACCATGTCTAACTAACTGCAAATGTTTGAACGAACAAACAAACAACCAGTTAAATAGCCTATGTCTACCACCACTAACTCGCTTAACTATGAAGTATATTTCTTCGGATAAGGGAAATTATTGGCAACTAGAAAGTGAAAACACTTGCAAAAGACAACGGGGATCGCCGACATGAATCGATGGCAAAGAGACATGGGCGAGCAAGCATCAATCAGCAAAAGACCTCTTCAGAGGCACAAGCCCTCTTCGGAGGAACAACTCTTCGGAGGAAAAAGACCTCGAGTGGGCCTAGCCAGAAAAAGAGAGATCTTTCTCGATACAAAGTTGCGGAATGATCGGTCGATACACTCCCGTGAATCCGTCCAACCGAGAGAAAGAAACTCCAAACTTCCAGGCAAATGCCCTACTCAGAGGCACACGTTTCACCGAGATTGAAATAAAACTTTCAGGTGTTGAAATGTGAAAAGCCCTCTCCGGAGGCCCATTTCACCATAGTTGAAATGCTAAAAGACCTCGAGCGGGCCAACCAGGAAAAGAGAGATCTTTCTCGATACATAGTTGCGGAATGATCGGTCGATACACTCCCGTGAATCCGTCCAACCGAGAGAAAGAAACTCCAAACTTCCAGGCAGTAACCCTACTCAGAGACACACATTTCATCATGATCGGTCGATACACTACCGTGAAATGAAATGTGAAAAGCCCTCTTCGGAGGCCCGCTTCCCAGCGAACAGGGAAAAATAAAAGCCTCTCCTTAGGGGCAGAAACCAAAAAGACCTTTTCCCAGAGGCACAACAAAACAAAAAGACCTCTTCCCAGGGGCAGAAATGAAAAGACCTCCTCCCGGAGGCACAATCGAACAGAAAGACCTCTTCGGAGGCACACGTTTTACCGAGATTGAAATAAAAACTTCCAGGTGTTGAAACGTCAAAAAGCCCTCCTCGGAGGCACAACTCTTCGGAGGCACACGTTTCACCGAGATTGAAATAAAACTTCCAGGTGTTGAAAAGTGAAAAAGCCCTCCTCAGAGGTGCAACTTTTCAAAGAAGCAAAAATCAAAAAGCCCTTTACTGAGGCGTAATAAAAAAAAAGCCCTCTTTGAAGGCACACTTTAACTTTCAAAGGAAGATTGATTCACCTATTCTGGAAAATACTCTTCCTCAAAAAGAAGTTAAAGTGCCCTTCGGAGGCCCGCTTTACTACATAGAAGAATTCACTTGGTAAAATGTGTGTATGCACAAAAGAAAAGTGATATCTTCGAAGGATAAAGTGTAAAAAACTCATACGGAGGGAGCTGTACTCTATTTTTAACAAGATAATATTCCTCCAAGTATGGAATAATTATTCTCCAGAAAATAAGAGTACGAGTTCCCTAAAAGTATAAAGTATTGCAACGAGCTTATGGTATAGGGGCAACATGGTGTAGCTACATACAACATGGTATAACTTTATGGGTAAAATTACGCTCAAACAACATACCACAAGCTCACTGCAATATCATATAAAGAAACTTGTACAAAAATGAATAGTAAATGCATTCTCAAATACAGACAGAAGTTTGTACAAACAAAAAGAATCATTTTATTCAACACTGTCAAAATTTTGTACAGGTACAAGTTTCAAAATAAAGAAAAGCGGGGGCCGATACCCGCATAATCTCCGGCCAGTACATGCAAAAAGCAAAAAGTAAAGATGAATCGAAGCAGGACCCCTTACTTCTTCTTGCCACCGCCCTTGGAGCCTTCACCTGACCTAATAGGCAGCTTTTCAAGACGGCTCGGGAGAGTCGGGGATGAAGGAGAAAGGATTACTGCCGGATCAACTTTCGCTTCCTGAATGTCTTTCCCTCTCTTCTTGGAAGTGACACGCTTCCTCCTCCTCCTTAAAGAAGACTCACTTCCCGGAGTAACAAGAGCAGATAATTTTATGTTATCAGAAGTGGTTCGCTCCGGAGACTCATTGCCTTCCCCAAGCCCTTCTCCCCCATGTTCTTGAGAAGCAATAGGATCATCTAAGCCATGAAGAGCTTCTATTTGCTCCTCTTGCGACCCGGGTTGAGAAGCGGACGGAGGAGTGACTTGGAGAACCGAAGGAGGAATAATTGGAGGAGGGGAAGTTTGAACAATGCTCGATGCTTTCTCTACAGAAGAAAAAAAGTTAAAGTCAGTAAAGAGAGGAGATAAAGGCTCGCTGAGGTTCAGGAAATAGTCGAGAAGCTCATCGAGCTCGTAAGAAACAGATGAGCAGTCTACTTGGGCAAGATTAACAGTAGGGTTACCTGGAGAAGTCAGTTTCCTGACATCAACCTCATAAGCCTGTGCCTCGGCACTCTCGTCGCCTTCATCTCCACCCTGTATGCTTGTTATCTCGGTGGTAACTTTAGTAGGGGATGGAGAATGAGAACTAGAACCGATAATGTCGATTTCGGCCGAAAGAGAAGGCTGAACTGGAGCACTTGAGATAGTTTTCTTGAATGTTCCCCAACCGCCAATTCGGCCCTTAGTTTCGCAAGCTGTTCTCTTCCCCTGGCGAGAGCGGCGCGAGCATCGTCATCAAAATAATGCTCCTCAAGTGCTGGCTCGACATAGCCGGCACCTTTACCACCAAGCATATCAAGCGCGGCCTCCCACACCTCAGCCAGAGTAATTTCATACTTGGGACCTAGAAAGGCGAGACTACCGCGCCCCAAGACACTATGAAGGTAAAAGTCAAATAATGTTGAGCTGATGTTGATCTTCGTTGCCTCATGAGATTCTTCAGCTGCAATTTTACCGGCAACGGCCTCATCACGCTCTCTTTCAGCTTTGGAAAGTTGAAGTTTAAGCATTTCGATCTCCGCCTCTTGGGAGCTGGTTTTCTTCCGAAGCTCTGCAATATCGGCAATATAGCCTTCACTGATTCTTTTTTGCACTTCGAGCCTGTCTTCGGCGTCTCTTTGGCCAGCATGAGCATCTCTTACTTGTTTCTGGAGCACTTCTTCTTTTTGGGTGTAGAAAGTAGAGGAAATGGCAAGTTCTTCTTTAAACTTCTCGACCTTCGCTTCAAGCTCTTCATTATAACTAGTAATGCTCCTCATTTCGGTATCGTGCTGCTCGAGAATCTTCTGCCATTCGGCCTTATCATTCTCCATAGTAAGCATGGCCTCTATATTCGCACGGTTGACCCTTTGGAGCTCGTCAACAAGCTTTTGCCAGTTCGACATCCTTTCAATATCAAGCCTGACGGCATCGAGATTTCGCAGCATGGCAGGCTTGTGGATAGGGACCAAGTCAAGGTCGAACCGCACTCCCTTCAGGCACCAGTGCGGGAACCGGTTTTGCAAGGTAGCCGGGCCTGATCCAACTTGGAATTTAGGCCTGCTGATTATTGTTTGAATGTCTGTCTTTCTGAGAGCAGGAGAGCCAGAAGGAATGTCAAGTGAGACGGGGGCAGTGACCTTTTCAGGAGTTGTAGAAGTATGCTTCTCACTGTGTTGAACACGCTTGCTTAGGTCCTCAGCCATATGGCTTTTTCCCCGGTCATCATGGGATTTTCTCTTGTGGGAATCGTCACCTTTATGGGAGGAATCATGGTGCTCCTCCCTCTCTTTTCTCTCGTAACGCTCTTCTTGAGCCCTTCTCTCTTGAGCCTTTCGAGCGGCTCTCTCTTCATCGGTTTCTCTATAAGCGGGAAGGTAGCGCCTATTATCATATTGACTACGCCTCCCGTAGCGCTGAAAGTCGTCATAGTAGGAACTGCTGCGTCCCATCGGAGAATCTGAAATAAAAAGAAGAAAGAAGTCTTAAAAGTCTTCAGAGAGAAAATGCATAACTTTAGAATCTTCAAAGTACAAAGAGTTAGAAGTATAAAAGTGCCGAAGGATTCTAAGTGTGTGTGATGTGTAAACTACGCGCATCAAGCTACGAACCGCTCTTTGATTGCGGAGTAATCACGGGGGTAGTAGTTAACGTCAACTCTTGAGTCGACGGAGTATGTTGCAGAATAGAAGTCGCATCAACCACTGAAGAAGAAATCCTAGTAGTAACGGGGTCGTCTTTAAAGAGCTCCTGTGAAGTGACAAACAGGTCGCTCAACCCTTCGAAAGTGTCGTCTCCACTCTGTTTGACAGGGCTTGTTTTCCCAGCTTCTTCGTCACCAGACTTCTTTAAATGTGGAGGAGATTCCTGAGGCTCTTCTTCTTCAGTGACTGGGGCAAGTTTGCCAGATGGCCCCGCGACATCAACAGAAGTGGAGCACTTCACTAGAGAAGCCTCAGAGGCAGGTTCTTTCGGTATGGGTGCATCGGTAGAAACTGGGGCATCCAATGCTTGGGCTGGGGAGTCTGGGACTTCATGAGGGTGTGTAGAGCGAGAGGTATGCAAAAATCCGTACTGATGCAAAAATTCGTCTTTCAACAGAAATTGAATGCTTCTCTCCTCAACTGGTACGGCCATAAGCCTCTCAAAAGTTGGTTTATGACTGGAATCCCTAGAAGGAGGAGGAAGCGCTGAAAAGTAAAAGGCGAAGTTAACATTTAACAACTCAAGCTATGAAAAGCTCAGAGAAAAACATCAGGAACAAAGATAAATGCTCTTACTTCCTACTCTCCAGATAGCATAGAATCCCGGAGGACAGCGAACGAAGAAAAATTGACTTAGAAAACCGTGAGCACTTTCGGGAAGGCCGATTATAAGTTTACGGTTCCTAGCGCTTCTCACAAGAATGATGGAAGGATGGTCTTTATTTTTGGCAAACGTGCACAAATAGCAAACTTCATCAAAACTCGGAAGGCGATCCAGCATCCTTCTGAATAACACACATAACCCCATCAGAATAGCATAGCCATTGGGATGCAGCTGGAAGGGGGAGATAGTTAGTCGGAGAAGAAGCCGTTGAAGAAAGTCGTTAAAGGGAGGGGTAGCTCCACTCGTGCACATTTGACGATTAACTGCTACAAAACCATGAGGTGGTATATCGGCGGTATCGCTTCTCTCAGGAAGAATGGCGTCTGCTTCAGCAATGCCAAACAGAGCGCATAGTTGGCGGAAAACTTTGTATGTTAGTGTGGTTGAAATTCTCTCTGGAGGATTAACCAATGGAGTAGCAATTGGAAAAGTCTCTTCAGCCGATTCTGTTTCTCCTTGTTGAGAAGCCATTCTATACAAGGAACTAGACATTCAAATAAGAAGGTGCACGTTTCCTAAAAAGTGTGAAGTGTTGTGCAGAACTAACAAAAACAGAAAGCAAACATAACTGAAATTAAACTAGTTGACAATTAGTTGACTATGAGGTTTCAGAACTTATTAATATAAAACTCAAGTGTAGTGTTAATGCAAACGAATCGGCTTTAATTGGATATTTTAGTTTTGCTTTAATACTTCGCTTGAATTCATTAGTTCGCAGCATTTCATTCACACAGTTCATTTAAGTTGATTATTCTTTATCGACTAATCTGTCATTCGATGTGGGCGGTCAATGACAGTATGTTCGTCCTATTTTTCTGCAAATGTTGTATTTAACAGGTTGAAAGCTTTAAAGGTTAAAATAATCTGCAAAGAAGTACAGCAAAATTCAAGTTCAAACAATTCAGCCAAGTCTTCTCAGATTTTCACAAGTCTAAGGTCGTCCAGCGACCTAGCATAGGTCAGAGCTTCCTTAGGTCGCATTGTCCAAGTTAAAAGGTTCAAGGCAATGCAGATTTGTCAAAGTCCTAACTCGACCGCGACCTACAGCCTATGCCGCAAAAAAGAATAAGTCGTTAATTTGTTAAGTCGTCCAGCTTGGAATTCATGTGCAAATTTGTTAAGTCCTAGGTCGTTTGAATCCCAGCGTGACCTAAAAGTTAAGTCGCAGATTCGAAGGATCCTTAGGTCGCGAGAATTTGTTAAGTCGGCCAGGTTTCTTAGGTCGCGGAGGTTTTTTAAGTCGCTCAGATCTGCTAAATCGCTAACTTCCTCTCCACGCAATAGCTCACCATCCCGTTAAACTGTGACCCGATAACCCATTATCACTCACGATGAAATCCATCATCCTCTTCGTGAGATTCATCATTCCTACATACCACCGAATCATCCAAGAATCGATTGAAAGCATCTCCGATCCATCATGAATTCAACCCATTGCTGTGCTTTTGTGAATCACAACTAATGGCGATCAAAATCGACCACAACCTGACTCAAAAGATGAAACGCGACATACAAAATTGTTCTGGGGTTCGGAGATGGAAATTCGTGGTTCGATGATGATCGTGAGATGGATAGAGATCAAGTGTACTTACACAATATGATAGCAGGGATGAATCGGTGAATGATTAAACTCAAATTCGCCTTTGAAATCACGAGATTTTGTTAATGGCAGAGCAGGAAATAGGAACAGTTAAATGGAGGAGAAGCAGCGACCTAGTAAATTTATATGGGACAAAAAGGGGGAGACGAATAGGCACGCGACTTAGTATAAGTCTTAAGTCACTCGCGACCTAACTCGGACAGGTCGAAGGACACGACCTATGGCATAGGCCTGTACTTCGAGGGGCAAGTGTTAACTCCTGTTTCTGAAGCGACCTAAGACTTACGCGACTTAACGACCTAAAACTTAGGTCACCTAACGACCTAAGGGCACTCACGACCTAACTACAGCAGCGACCTAAAATCACAAAGCACTCCGCGACCTAAGGTCTTTAGCGACCTAGTGCTTCGGTTCTTCAGCGACCTATGAAGTGCAACGACCTATAGGAAGTTCCAACCTAACAGCTCAATTAGTAAGCGACCTATCAAGCTCAACGGTCTAGTTCACGACTTAACAGTTCATAACGGGCTACGACCTAACGAGACAAACAGGCGAACGACCTAGCTATAAAAAGGTTCTAGCGACCTAACTGCCTGCCGACCTAAGTGCAAAAATGACCTAACGACTTAAGAAGTTAGCGACCTAACGACTTAAAGAGTTAGCGACCTAACGACTTAAGGAGTTAGCGATCTAACGACCTCAAGCATATGCGACCTAAGCAATGCCACCGCCTACCGACCTAAGAACGAAGTGGTCTCAGCGACCTAAATCTCAGTTGACTTACGACCTATAATGAGTCGTACACGACCTATTAACTCGCTCAGAAAAGAACCAAATGCAATCAAGATAAGTCAGATCCCATCTCTTAGGTCGTTGCAGACCTAATAACTTATTCAGGGCAAGTTCCAATATAGCTGGTTCAGGTGATCCCTTATGTCGTCGGCGACCTACGACCTACCTTAGGTCGTATACGACCTAGCACTTGGTGATTAAATTCTGCCCCGAGTATTCCCTATAAATACAGCCCTAACTCCAACTTCAAGGGGACTTTTGGCCGATCACTTCAAGCGCCGATACTCTGCTGAATTCTCGACTCACTCGACACTTCAAGTTCGAAAGGCATCTCAACTAACTTCAAGGGAAAATCTACATCATTCAACATGAATTCGGAAGATTATTCTCCATCAAAGTTCTAGTTGTTTGTCTCATCAGAATTGTAATTGAAGATTTTTGTAAAGTTGTAATCAAATTCAGTAATAAAGAGAGTTAAAGTGGACGTAGGCTTACCCTAAGCCGAACCACTATAAAAACTGTTGTCCTTTCGTTCCCGTGTTCACGGGTGGTGCTTTCGCTTAACTTCAATCTACACCGGGGTGTTAGCGTCTGATTTTCACGTTAACACAGTGTATCACTATGGATAACACATGGTCGGCCAGATTAAATCTCATCGATTATTGCAAAGGTCGGGCCTGTGCAAATGTGCACAAGATCAAGCACAAGCCTCCTTGTGCTCAACTCGGGATCACATATATATAAGTACAAAACAGGCAGTAAAACAATCAAAAGAATCTCACCACTACCTTAAACTAGGCAGCAAAACAAACCATGCACATATACAAGTACAAATCAGTCGCGAGGGATTCAACCTACAGTGTGCACATACATAGCAATCGAATTAGCAAACATTCACACATATGTATGTATGTACATGAAAGTGCACACCATCACATCCAGGAAATGCAGACTAGACAACTAGGCAAGAATTCAAGATAGTGCACATAAACAAGCTCAGGCAACACAACAAGTGAAATGCAAAATGGTTCAGAAACTCAAAATGGTTCAGAACTGAATTCAAGATTGTGCACATAAACAAACTCAAGCAAAAAAAACAAGTGCTAATGCACATAAAGTGGTTCATAACCTCAAAATGGTGTAGAACTGGATACAAGATAGTGCACAAAAACAAGCTCAGGCAAAACAACAAGTGTGAATGCACATAAAATGGTTCGGAAACTCATAATGGTTTGGAACTAGACCAACAAAAGCAACATGGATCTGTGTCATGTACAAGTTCAAGTATATACAAGTGTATACAAGGACCAGTGTAATATACAAGTTCAAGTGCATACAAGTGTATACAAATATATACAGAACTGGACAAGTATACAAGTTCAAATACAACATGGACCGTGTAATATACAAGTTCAAGTATATACAAGTGTATATGGAACTGAACCAGCAAAAGCAATGAAAACTCAAAATGGTTCAGAAACTCAAATTGGTTCAAGCTCAAGTATATACAACCGTATACAAGTATGTACAAACAACACGCAAACGAACAATATGTACGGATGAACCAAGACAGCATAACAAGAAACCAGCAAAAGAGCCTGGACCAGAAAAAGCAACTGGACCAGCAAAAGCAATAGAAACCTAAAACGGTTTAGAAGCTCAAATTGGTTCAAGCTCAAGTATATACAAGTGTATACGAGTATATACAAATAACTCATAAACCAAGAACATGTATGGATGAACCAAGACAGCATAACAAGAAACCAGCAAAAAAACTGGACTAGCAAAAGCAACATGGACTAGCAAAAGCAACAGCAAAAGAAACATGGACCATCACAGCAAAAGCAACATGGACCATCAAAGTGCAAAAATAAGGCATCACTAGTGTGTTCTACCTTGACAAGGAAGTGATGTGCACTGCTTTGTCAAGGGAGTGGATTGGCTTGTTATAAATTAAAACAGACAAGTGTCATAAATTAAAAGAAGGTAATGCCACAAACATACAGACACACACACACGCACACACGCACACAGATATATATATATATATATATGTATGTATGTATGTATGTATGTATGTATGTATGTATGTATGTATGTATGTATGTATGTGTGTGTGTATGCATGTATATACATGGAAGTTCAAACCATCGACAATACAAGTACAAGGCAGGGACAAGTGTATACATGAACTTAGGTGCATAATAACTCGAACATGGTAATGCAAGTGGAACTCAAGTGTACATGTCATCTGTCAACTGAAGTATATATATACATATATGTGCATATATATATATATATATATCAAAACAGTTTAAGCATGTGACATATTAAGAGGAAATATTGAGTTTTTCAAAGTCAAATATACAAACTAATAACCGGGCACACTAATATACATATACACATATGTATATACATGTATACATGTACATAGTGAGTAGAAAGGCAACTCAGTAGCGTGGTTCAGAAACTCAAAGTGATTCGGAACTGAAATAGTTCAAGCTCAAGTACATACAAGTGTATAGAAGTATATACAAACAACTCACAAACTAACAACATATATGGTTGAACCAAGACAGCACAACAAGAAACCAACAAAATCAACTGGACCAGCAAAAGCAACATGGACCATCACAACAAAAGCAACATGGACCATCAAAGAGCACAAACAAGGTATCGCTAGTGTGCACTGCCTTGACAAGCCAGTACACACACTGGCTTGTCAAGGCAGTGCATTGGCTTGTCACAAATTAAAAAAAGAAAGCGCCACAAATTAAAACAAGGCAACGACATAAACATTCTTACACATATACATACATGTTTATGTATGTATATACATAGAAGTTCAAACCATCAAGAATATAGAAAATACAAGGCAAGGACAAGCGTACACATGAACTTAAGTGTACAAATTCGGACATAAACATAAGTGTACAAATGAACTCAAACATGGTAATGCAAGTGGAACTCAAGTGTACACATAACTATCAAATGAAGTACATATATGACCATATATGCACATATATACACATATATCTCAAAACAGTTTAAGCATGTGGAAAATCAAGAGAAAAGCTTGAAATTTTCAAAGTCAAATATACAAACAAATGCCATGCACACTAATATATATATATATATACACACACACACGTATGTATATACATGTATAATTGTACATAGTGAGTTGAAAGGCAACTCAACGGCATGGTTCAGAAAATCAAAATGGTTCGGAACAAAATTAGTTCAAGCTCAAGTGTCTACAAGTATATATAAATAACTCACAAACCAACAGCATGTATGGATGAACCAAGACAGCATAATAAGAACCAACAAAAGCAATTGGACTAGCAAAAGGAACAAGGAGCGGCAAAAGCAATAGCAAAAGCAACATGGACTATCAAAGGCATAAAAGACATCACTAGTGTGCACTGCGTTGTTAAGGCAGTGCACTGCATTGTTAAGGCAGTGCACTGCATTGTCACAAATTAAAACAGGCAAGTGCCACAAATTAAAACAGCAAATACCATAAATTGAACAAGGCAGTGCCATAAATTAATATAGGGCAGTGCCACAAATCCCACCATCATAGCTGAAGTAAAGATTAGTACACATATCAACAACCAAAAATTAGTCCAGGTTCAAAGTTTTGAAGCATATATATGAAGAATAAGTCAGTAAATCATAAGAATCATTTCAAATCAAAATCTCAAAATGAAAATATAGAAAATCAAATCCTATATAAGTACCCATATCATTATCGGCATTATTATGGATCGAGTTCCAGCAAAATCAAAAGGCAATAAAAAATCATGTACCAATCAGTAGCAACCGAGTTCGATTAGGAACCCTAATTCCAAAAGACGTGAGAGAGCCCAAATTGAGAGTGAGAGAGTATCAGATTTGCACAAAGACAAGAAGATGAGAATAAGACGGCTTTAATTTCATAAAACCTAAGTTGAAGATGAGGAGGAAACAGAAATTTGCATTGTATCGGGATATGGATTGAACAAAAATAAAAGGGGGAACAAAAATATAAAGAGGGAAAAAAAATAAAAAGCGGCCACGAAATAATAAATTGATATTAGTTAAAGCTTAATAAAATCTACTGAAAGACCTATATTTCAGTTTGAGTGAAAGTGTAAAAGTGCACATAGCACATAAGGATTAGATTGCACTTATCTGAATAAAGGATGTCCCCCAATTTGAGCCTTAACAGAAAAAAGGTTCAAACTATTTGGGGTGGCTATTTTTATTATTTTTTACTACTATTATTATCTTTTTTACTTAATGTTTGATCATTTTCAACTACAAAAGAAATATCATGTGACGACCCGGAATTTTCGACCATTTAAAATCGGAATATTTAATTGATTTTAAATATTCAAGATAATAATTTTAACTTAAATTATGATTGTCATGATTTATTTGACAATTAAATTGTAGAATTAAATAATTTGAATTGGATAAAATATGAAACCTGAGATTTTAAGCCTGTTATAAATAATTTGAAGGCTAGTAAAAGTTATATTGATAACATTGAAGGTAATTGAAGTTGTAAAATTTAAATTAGCGGTGGTTTGTTCAGTTTTGAAATTTTATCGTTTAAATTGAATTTAAAAATAGCCTTCCGAGGCACAGCCTCCGAATTCGACGAAACCAATTCCATTGGATCCGTAGTATTGTATTATTATCGGATTTCAAATTTCGTATTGATTGGAGTTAGTGTATGAGTGTACGATTTAATAACGTGATGAAAACTTAATTAATAATTTAATGAGATTTACTTAGGCAAGCTTCTCTTATACGCCTCTTCCCTCATCCATATCTTCTTTTAGACGATAGATCTCTTTCTTTTTTTTCTTTCGGTTATCTCGATTCCTTTCCTTCAAAAAAATGAATACTCGGTAAAAAAAAAATGGTCACTGGCCTCACTCGTTCCTCTCCCCCACGATTTCAAACCCCTCTTCTAATCGAGATCGATTCGCCTTCGAACCTTTGGAGTTTTTGGGGTTGCTCGCGTGCGTAGTTTTTGGGATTTGGAGTCGCGATGTATTGCGAGTGGTAGTTGGGTTGGTGCTGGCGCGTTCGACCGCTGGGTGCGATGGAGGGAAGGGCGGCGCTCACTACGGTCCAAGGTGGAAACGCGTTCGCGTTGTGGCAAGGCTGAAGCACTCATGCTTGTTCGTGGAGATTTAGGGTAGGAATCTCGAGTGGATTCGCGTTAGGGCACGGCGAAAAAGGGGAGCGCTGTCACGTTTGTGCTCGCGTTAGGGGGTTGTGCTGGTCAGGGGATTCAGGGAGGTGTTACGGTTAGCTGTGAGGTATATACTTTGTTGTTTTATTTAATTAAACGATTATATACAAATTGAAAATTATTAGCAGTAACATTTATGACTGTTTTATAATGATTATATTCATTGTTTTATCGGTAAGATAAACAGGGAGATTAATTTGTTTGGTAAACTTATTAAATTTTTAGTAACCAAAAATATTTTATTTTAGGAAAAATAGAAATGTTTAAATGAGAATATAGGTTACTTTTGTAAGCATGTATGTGTCCAGAAATGAATATACATATTATACACTTACTAGTTTATTTTCAAAATGGTAAGTGGTTTTTCAATTAGTTCAAATATTTATTTAAAGGAAAATTTATGTATAACCAAATTAATAGTTAAACCCAAGTATTAGGAATCAATCTATGGGTTAATCCAAATATTAATAAACTGCAAAATATTCATACAAGGTCTAAAATTGGGAGATAATGTTCGAGATGGGAATGGATTGCAAATAAAATCAAAGGTGAGTTAATCTCACTCGGTTTAAATTTAAATTTAAATGATTAAATTTAAATAATTGTTTGAATGGTTGAATTGTTGATGTGCTATTGTATGCTATATTTGGGAATTGATGCATTATATTGTGCTAACGACTGTGGATGCAGAGAAAACAGGTTGGAGGGATCCAACTGGATCCCTCAACATTTATTTAAATTATCTAATTCCCTCAGTTGTGATTATATTGATATTCTATGATGAATTATAGTGGAATATTGAATGCTATGGTTTGATTGGATATAATTGGGTATAAAGAATTACCAAAAATTTAAATTTGATTGTTGGAAATGAAGATAAAAGAAGTGAAATTGCAAGTAAAATAATTATGGAATAAATTTAAGAATGCATTGGGAAGAAATAAAGTGACTGAGAAGTTTTAATAAATAAAACTAGAGTATAAAAAGGAAATTTTGAATAATAAGAAGTTAAATGAATTTTAAACTGTAGTGTTATTATTTAGGAGAAATTTAAATTATTGAAAAGAATAAGGAAGAAATTGGGAAAAATCTGAAATTTGTATATTTCCGTTAAAGGATTTAGAACCAAACGGAGGATAATAACAATAATAATAAACCTATAATTAATGAATTTTGAAATGAATTAAGTATGTAAGGGGATTTATTTCTAATGGTTTAAATCGAAAATCAATTTGGAAAATTGATTTAAGTGATTGGAGTAGAATTTTTCTCTAGATAACCAAGTATGTTTTTAAGTAAAATTGTAATTATAAATTAAATGTTTTAATGTTGTTTTTGAAGAAAGCAAGTTTTTTGTAAAATTTGTTATTTCTAATATTGTCTAAAATAGTATCTTCTTCTAATTTATTTAGCAG
This sequence comes from Allium cepa, assembly GCA_030765085.1. NCBI lineage: Eukaryota > Viridiplantae > Streptophyta > Magnoliopsida > Asparagales > Amaryllidaceae > Allium > Allium cepa. The sequence goes on from CM060946.1 coordinate 275,090,605, forward strand.
TAATTATTAAGAAATAAATAGTATTTCGTTTTATTAAAAGTAGAAATCTAGTTTTTATATTTTATTAAGTAACTTTATTTTCGAATGTTTAATTAGTATGTGTTTTAGTAAATTATTATAGTAGTTTTTACTTAAGTGTTTAAACGTAAATTCCAAAGCAAGTATTTTTGTTTAATCTATTATCATAATAATTATTTAAAGAATGATTTGGACCTTTGTTTTAAGTATTATTATAAATTTAGTATTAAAGTAAATTTTTCTAAATTGAATGTTAAGTATATATTACAATAAAGTGTTTTTAAAATTATTTTAAAAATCTTGAGTTTTGTGCTTGGCGATTCCAGTGGAAATAGAAATACTTGGGATTTATTATGAGAAGGGCAGGTAGTTTTGAAAACTGTTTTCAAAGGAATTTGAAAGTGAAAATATATCTTGTGAAGATATTGTTGAGATAAATAAATAATCTGGGAAAAAAATTAATTATTGTTTGATGGATGTTTGTGAACATTAATTGATAGTTAAATCACCGACTATCAATATTGGCCAAATGCACTGATCGTTTCGAAGAGACCGGGATCGAGATTTATTTCTCGAAAACCACTTCGATCCGGTTTGTACGTTTTCGTGAAAAACGATTTTGGATTCGAAGATGGAGCAGTGAAGTGCAAGGGCTAGTCGCTACTAATCCTGAGGATATTTCCAAAATGGATGTAGTTGGAATAGTGCCTTCGGTTCCGTTCGAACCCGGGACGGACTTGTATGGATGAATGCTTGCGAAACATCGTCAGGTGGACGATGGGCATTCTAAGGGATATGTTCCAAAAAGGTAACGCTTAGCCTCAAGCCTCATTAAATGGGAATGACTGAAAATCAGGGGTTATGTAGCAAGGCTAGGTGGGTAGCACCCAAGCAGGGTGAGGTCATTCCAGTCTAGATGTCCCTTTTTATTTCGGCTTAGTGGGCGTTTGCTAATCCCAACCGCGGGGTGATCTCACTCGGGATTATCCAGTAAGGGGTAGTCCCGGCCTTGTGTTCCAGGGGAGCGGGCGTACTCCTCGGTACGATGATCTAGGCCCCGTACTGTGACAGGTGGTACCCCGTTGCCTAGTCATTGGTTGGAAATCCATTCTCCCTACGAGCCTTGTACGAGTTTTGTTTGTATTACCCACTTTTGTGGCTAGTAGCTGGAATTTAATAGATTAACAATTTCGGCTATTTTATAAGTATTTGCATATAGACCCTATTATAATATCAAAAGATTTCTATAAAAATTGTTTTAGCTATCGTAAGGTAAAAACCCGACATGTTTATTTGTGGCGTGGTCTTACGAGATGCTTTTGTTTTCAAAAGATTTTTGAAACTTTAAGAATCAATTGGGTGTGATTTTCTCACTCTGGTAATCCAGACTGACTCGGGTATTATTTAACTGTAATGCTCGGGTCAGACCGAGTATTATAGGATACAGGAGATGTTGTGGAGCTCAGGAGACGAGCTGGATGACGATACGTACTCTCGTACTTGTATATATATATTTCCGCTGTGTTGAGTTGTTGTGTATCCATTTGTATGACATTGATGTTGAGCTGTGATTGATGTACTCTGATGATGTAATATATATAAACAAAGATATTTGATGTTTGAGTAAAGTGTATTTATTATTTATTATAATTTATTCCGCTGCGATGGTTAGATTCTGTTGTTGTTTTCTATTTTCTTCTTCTACCTCTTCTTCTTTAACCCAAATGGTTCGTATTTCTGTACAACTTGAGTTGATTTAGGTAAAATAGTGTTGAGTCAAGGGGTACGGATTTGCGGGCAGTTACAGTTGGTATCAGAGCGTAGGTTGGTGATAACCTTGGCTCTGGTGGGAACTACTCATTTCAAGTAGAGTCCATGGTACTCTAGAATGAGTTTGAGCGTATAAATAGATATGAGCGCGTATTTGTTAGTGAATATAAATTGTTTTAATATTGTGTTGATCGATTTATTGAGTGGCATATGAACCTTCGTTGACACAGTCTGCGCAACTGTATCGAAGGGTTTTCTAAACACTTGAATAGAACATTCGACACGGTATTGTTTTAAATGTGGGTAAATGAAATAATTTTACCCAAAATATATTTTGGATATAAATAAAAGTTTTGTAAACTATTTTAGCTAATATATGGTTGCATGGATGTTAGGAAGAATAATATTAAATTATTATCATTGTTAAGTAAAAATTTAACTAAAAATTTAAAACATAACTAAAGGTTAAGGGAATAAATTCATTATAAAATGAAATTCATATATATGAATTATAAATGAAATTTATAAATTGAAATATAATCAAATAAGAATTTGTATGAGCATAAACTGTACGAATGAATTACAGTTAAAATTTATTTAAGCAGGCTTTGGAAATTTAAAACCCCGGAGATTTTGGAAGTATTTTGAAAATAAATAGTAGCATTGTTGTTTTTAGGGTATTTCTGAAAGGAAAATTATTTTAAATAAATTTTGGGAAGAGATTTAGCATTGAATTCACTTCAGTCACTGGAAAATAACTTCGGTGATGACTGCAGCATCATCGATGTTCATTTTCGAGTTTCTAAGTGATGAATTGCTACCAAATTGATTTGTTCAGGAAAACCTGTTTATTTTTGAAATTTCAAAGGAAATTTGTTGGAAATAAAGCCAGGATTGGTTTAAAGTTTTTGAGAAGTAGGATTTTGAGATGTTGGAGATTTTAAATGGTTTGAAACCAAAAGCCGGGTGTTTTAAAAATCCTAGAGGGACAGGTGGTAAGCTTATAAATTGAGATGATTTTTAAATCAGGAAGGAAATATAAGTTTTGGATGTTGGAATTTAAATTTAAAAGGAAAAGTTAAAAATGGAATTTAACTTGGATCGGAAAATAAAATTTTAACTGGACTGAAATTAATCAATTAATTAATTAGGCTGAAAAATAATATTCAGTTGTATTCGAATTTAGTTGCGATCGAATTGAATTAAATGAAATTAAGTTAAGATAGAATTGAATTGGAATAAGAATTCAATTGAATTATTGAATGAAATTAGATTCTTACCTGAATAAATGGAAAATAAGTTGGATAAGAATTGGGTTGAAATAGATAAATCAGAATAACTTATAAAAGAATTAAAAATCCTTGGAAATAAAATATGCTTGGATATAAATAAGCATAAGGCTTGAGTTAAAATAAAAGAATAATATATTTAATCCTATAATGAATGGAAATGTGTGTAAATAAAAAAATGTGACTTATAAAATTGAAAGGTGAGATAGAAAACCCAAAATAAATATTTTTGATGAATTGGAGAATGAAAAGAAAATCCAAACTTGAATTATAAAGTGTATTGAACTTAAGAAAATAAAATGAAGTGATATTTGGAATAAAAATTCAAGTGTTGGATTATAAATAAGGGAAGAACTAATTAGATAATAAATCAGTTAATGAAATTGAATTGTGAGTTTATATTGAAGTTTGGAAATAAAACTACAGTTATAAATCAAATTCGACCTGGATCGATAGTGAAGTAAATGTAATTAAAATTGTGGTTAATAAATTGGGTGGTAAATTGAAAATGGATAGTGGATTTAAAACTTGAGTTATAAATTGTAAATTTAGCTTGAAGTGTTAACAAATTAAATATAATTGAAGTATATCGGATAAAAATGTAAATGGATTGAAATAGCAATGATTTGAATGTACAAATAAAATCCATAAGTGAAGATAACTTGGAAATAGCCAGGTAATAAATTGAATGAGCTGAATCTAGAAAGCTAAAATGTATAATAATTGATCAAATAATTTGTAGTTGGAAATGGGATTGAATTAAAATAGAATCAAGATAAATTGAAAAGAGAACTTTGTTTGCAAAATGAGAATGAGCTTAAGTGTAAAATTTGAATAAATTGAAGTAAATTGACTTAAGCTGAATAGATGGAAGAGAAAGGTTTACTTGAAACGAAATGAGCTTAAGTATAAAAGTGGAGTGAATAAACTTAAGCTAAAAGATGGAAAAGAGTTGAATTGAATTCAACTAAAAAAATTAAGTTTAATAATAGTGGATTGGATTTAAATCAAGTAAAATAAATAAATAAATAAATTTTAATTGAAATAAAATTCGGTGTGTTGCCGATAATATTTAATGGAATAAAAATTCTTAAATAAAAAATTGTAAACCATTTAAATTATTAAGGGATTGAAGTAACTTGAGACAATAAGGAAAATGGAATGTTTCAAGTTTATTAGAATGGTTTAAGTCAATGTGGATAAACTAATTATATTGAATAAATAAATGATGGAATAAATAACTATCAAATGAAATGTGGTTTAAATAAGTTGAGAAATGGTTATGGAATGAAATAGCTTGGATTGTTTTTGAGCTAAATAAATAGTTCCGAATAAATAGATGTGAAATGAAATGTAAATGAATGGATTGTGGATGAAATTCAAATAGAATGTGTCGAGCTAAATAAATGGTTGTGAATGAATTAAAACAAAAAGGAAATTTAATTGGTAATGAAGATGAACCTAAATTGTTAATGGTTTTGAATGAACTAGTTTGGTTAATAAAATGAAATGCAAGTGAAGGAATTCAAATCTGAAATGCAATGAAAATGAGAATATATGAATTGTGAATAAATTGAAAATGGAATAGAATTAAGTATAAATTGAGTTGAAATCCATTTAAATTGATTATAAAGCATAAATACTTATTTACTCACATAGATCTCGTCAAATTGCATAGAATAAATTGTCACTTGATGTAAATGGAAGTGATTAAGATGCTATGAATCGATAAAAATGAAATAGAATTGATTTTAAAATCGATTGAATTGAATATGAGCTTGTTTGGAGTTAAAATAAATTGAAGGTAAGAAATGGTATTGTAAACCATTAAAATTAAATGAAATGGCTTGTAGATTGCTTGAAAGGTGTGCGTAAGTGTTAAAAACTATAAAAGTTGCTTATAACATTGCCTGGTTACATTGCTTTTAAACATTCATGGGTTGTAGTTGTTTAAATAGAGTGAAATGTTAATAAACTTCATATATTTGGCACTTACATGTTTAAATTGAGTAAGTACAGGTACCGGGAAGCCGTGTGGCTGGATTTTGGGCACGCTAACGACTAAATAAATAAGCTACATGCTTAAAATGCTAAATAAGGTACGCCTACGCAATTTAAATAGGAAATATGAACTGTTTTTGTTTTTTCCGACCGGGTGGGTCGATGTATATATATTTATCTCTTTTGTCAAATTGCAAAAGCTCCTCCGTACAAAGGTGACTCCGCCAAAAAAATTCAGAAATTTTGGGAGATAGAAAATTTTTAAAAAATTTTGGAAAAATTTATTAACGATAAAACGATTTCAAACTAGAAATTGAAATAAGTTAGTGAATGAAACTAATTAAAATAATGACATGAATTAGTTATAAATGAAAAATAAAATTTAACATTTGGAGTTGAAAATAAATTGAATTTGTATGAAAATGAAGGAATCAAGTTGAATAGAAATAGATATAAACGAAAGTGGACGATCAAATAAATATAAGGAGCATATAAAATGCTTAAACTAAACTTTAGAGGGAATGGTGAAATCTTAAATGGAAATTGATACTGCCAATGTAATTTAAGTCAATATTGGAATGAATAGATATTGGCATTTTGTGAGAAAGTGGATAAAATATTTTGGAATGTTGTGATTGGTTATTATTGCTAAGTAGGATATGCATGTAATCTAAAGGAAAACGAGAATTGGATTGATTTCAAAAGATAAAAATTGGAAATGGTCGACAAAAAGGTATGTATTTAAATTTGGTATGAAATTTGATTGGGATTTGGATTGAGCCACTTGGCATTTTGTTTTCTTTTTGGATTTGGGAGGCCGTAAAGCAATTTTGTAGTTGTACCGAGCTAGCCGCGCAAAGGAGACGCTGGCGAAATTTTTCGGGAATTTAGGGAGTTAGAAAATTTTTGAGAAAATTTTTGATAATTCAAAATTTGTTTTTAAATTGAAACTTGAATGGTTAAACAATAGTATAGTTTGAAACTATGGAGAAGTTTGAAAGGTTAACAAGAATAATAATGAGTCTTTTAAAAGAAAATAATTGGTGCGATGTTGAATTGTTAGAAACTGTTTGGTTTAGGGATATAATTAACAGGTATTGGACCATTATTCCTAGCTAGTAATTTCGGGGACGAAATTCTTTTAAGGGGGAAGGAATGTGACGACCCGGAATTTTCGAGCATTTAAAATCGGAATATTTAATTGATTTTAAATATTCAAGATAATAATTTTAACTTAAATTATGATTGTCATGATTTATTTGACAATTAAATTGTAGAATTAAATAACTTGAATTGGATAAAATATGACACCTGAGATTTTAAGCCTATTATAAATAATTTGAAGGCTTGTAAAAGTTATATTGATAACATTGAAGGTAATAGAAGTTGTAAAATTTAAATTAGCAGTGGTTTGTTCAGTTTTGAAATTTTATCGTTTAAATTGAATTTAAAAATAGCCTTCCGAGGCACAGCCTCCGAATTCGACGAAACCAGTTCCATTGGATCCGTAGTATTGTATTATTATCGGATTTCAAATTTCGTATTGATTGGAGTTAGTGTATGAGTGTACGATTTAATAATGCGCTGAAAACTTAATTAATAATTTAATGAGATTTACTTAGGCAAGCTTCTCTTATACGCCTCTTCCCTCATCCATATCTTCTTTTAGACGATAGATCTCTTTCTTTTTTTTTCTTTCAGTTATCTCGATTCCTTTCCTTCAAAAAATCGAATACTCAGTAAAAAAAAATGGCCGCTGGCCTCACTCGTTCCTCTCCCCCACAATTTCAAACCCCTCTTCTAATCGAGATCGATTCGCCTTCGAACCTTTGGAGTTTTTGGGGTTGCTCGCGTGCGTAGTTTTTGGGGTTTGGAGTCGCGATGTATCGCGAGTGGTAGGTGGGTTGGTGCTGGCGCGTTCGACCGCTGGGTACGATGGGGGGAAGGGCGGCGCTCACTACGGTCCAAGGTGGAAACGCATTCGCGTTGTGGCAAGGCTGAAGCACTCATGCTTGTTCGTGGCGATTTAGGGTAGGAATCTCGAGTGGATTCGCGTTAGGGCACGGCGAAAAAGGGGAGCGTTGTCACCTTTGTGCTCGCGTTAGGGGGTTGTGCTGGTCAGGGGATTCAGGGAGGTGTTACGGTTAGCTGTGAGGTATATACTCTGTTGTTTTATTTAATTAAACGATTATATACAAATTGAAAATTATTAGCAGTAACATTTATGACTGTTTTGTAATGATTATATTCATTGTTTTATCGGTAAGATAAAGAGGGAGATTAATTTGTTTGGTAAACTTATTAAATTTTTAGTAACTAAAAATATTTTATTTTAGGAAAAATAGAAATGTTTAAATGAGAATATAGGTTACTTTTGTAAGCATGTATGTGTCCAGAAATGAGTATACATATTATACACTTACTAGTTTATTTTCAAAATGGTAAGTGATTTTTCAATTAGTTCAAATATTTATTTAAAGGAAAATTTATTTATAACCAAATTAATAGTTAAAACCCAAGTATTAGGAATTAATCGATGGGTTAATCCAAATATTAATAAATTGCAAAATATTTATACAAGGTCCAAAATTGGGAGATAATGTTCGAGATAGGAATGGATTGCAAATAAAATCAAAGGTGAGTTAATCTCACTCGGTTTAAATTTAAATTTAAATGATTAAATTTAAATAATTGTTTGAATGGTTGAATTGTTGATGTGCTATTGTATGCTATATTTGGGAATTGATGCATTATATTGTGCTAACGACTGTGGATGCAGGGAAAACAGGTTGGAGGGATCCAACTGGATCCCTCAACATTTATTTAAATTATTTAATTCCCTCAGTTGTGATTATATTGATATTCTATGATGAATTATAGTGGAATATTGAATGCTATGGTTTGATTGGATATAATTGGGTATAATGAATTACCAAAAATTTAAATTTGATTGTTGGAAATGAAGATAAAAGATTGAAATTGCAAGTAAAATAATTATAGAATAAATTTAAGAATGCATTGGGAAGAAATAAAGTGACTGCGAAGTTTTAATAAACAAAACTAGAGTATAAAAAGGAAATTTTGAATAATAAGAAGTTAAATGAATTTTAAACTGTAGTGCTATTATTTAGGAGAAATTTAAATTATTGAAAAGAATAAGGAAGAAATTGGGAAAAATCTGGAATTTGTATATTTCCGTTGAAGGATTTAGAACCAAACGGAGGATAATAACAATAATAATAAACCTATAATTAATGAATTTTGAAATGAATTGAGTATGTAAGGGGATTTATTTCTAATAGGATAAATCGGAAATCAATTTGGAAAATTGATTTAAGTGATTGGAGTAGAATTTTTCTCTGGATAACCAAGTACGTTTTTAAGTAAAATTGTAATTATAAATTAAATGTTTTAATGTTGTTTTTGAAGAAAGCAAGTTTTTTGTAAAATTTGTTATTTCTAATATTGTCTAAAATAGTATCTTCTTCTAATTTATTTAGCAGTAATTATTAAGAAATAACTAGTATTTCGTTTTATTAAAAGTAGAAATCTAGTTTTTACATTTTATTAAGTAACTTTATTTTCGAATGTATAATTAGTATGTGTTTTAAGAAATTATTATAGTATTTTTTACTTAAGTGTTTAAACGTAAATTCCAAAGCAAGTATTTTTGTTTAATCTATTATCATAATAATTATTTAAAGAATGATTTGGACCTTTGTTTTAAGTATTATTATAAATTTAGTATTAAAGTAAATTTTTCTAAATTGAATGTTAAGTATATATTACAATAAAGTGTTTTCAAAATTATTTTAAAAATCTTGAGTTTTGTGCTTGCCGATTCCAGTGGAAATAGAAATACTTGGGATTTATTATGAGAAGGGCAGGTAGTTTTGAAAACTGTTTTCAAAGGAATTTGAAAATGAAAATATATCTTGTGAAGATATTGTTGAGATAAATAAATAATCTGGGAAAACAATTATTTATTGTTTTATGGATGTTTGTGAACATTAATTGATAGTTAAATCACCGACTATCAATATTGGCCAAATGCGCTGATCGTTTCGAAGAGACCGGGATCGAGATTTATTTCTCGAAAACCACTTCGATCCGGTTTGTACGTTTTCGTGAAAAACGATTTTGGATTCGAAGATGGAGCAGTGAAGTGCAAGTGCTAGTCGCTACTAATCCTGAGGATATTTCCAAAATGGATGTAGTAGGAATAGTGCCTTCGGTTTCGTTCGAACCCGAGACGGACTTGTATGGATGAATGCTTGCGAAACATCGTCAGGTGGACGATGGGCATTCTAAGGGATATGTTCTAAAAAGGTAACGCTTAGCCTCAAGCCTCATCAAATGGGAATGACTGAAATCAGGGGTTATGAAGCAAGGCTAGGTGGGTAGCACCCAAGCAGGGTGAGGTCATTCCAGTCTAGATGTCCCTTTTTATTTTGGCTTAGTGGGCGGTTGTTGATCCCAACCGCAGGGTGATCTCACTCGGGATTATCCAGTAAGGGGTAGTCCCGGCCTTGTGTTGCAGGGGAGCGGGCGTACTCCTCGGTACGGTGTTCTAGGCCCCGTACTGTGACAGGTGGTACCCCAGTGCCTAGTCATTGGTTGGAAATCCATTCTCCCTACGAGCCTTGTACGAGTTTTGTTTGTATTACCCACTTTTGTGGCTAGTAGCTGGAATTTAATAGATGTAACAATTTCGGCTATTTTATAAGTATTTGTATATAGACCCTATTATAATATCAGAAGATTTCTATAAAAATTGTTTTAGCTATCGTAAGGTAAAAACCCGACGTGTTTATTTGTGGCGTGGTCTTACGAGATGCTTTTGTTTTCAAAAGATTTTTGAAACTTTAAGAATCAACTGGGTGTGATTTTATCACTCTGGTAATCCAGACTGACTCGGGTATTATTTAACTGTAATGCTCGGGTCAGACCGAGTATTATAGGATACAGGAGATGCTGTGGAGCTCAGGAGACGAGCTAGATGACGATACGTACTCTCGTACTTGTATATATATATATTTCCGCTGTGTTGAGTTGTTGTGTATCCATTTGTATGACATTGATGTTGAGCTATGATTGATGTACTCTGATGATGTAATATATATAAACAAAGATATTTGATGTTTGAGTAAAGAGTATTTATTATTTATTATAATTTATTCCGCTGCGATGGTTAGATTCTGTTGTTGTTTTCTATTTTCTTCTTCTACCTCTTCTTCTTTAACCCAAATGGTTCGTATTTCTGTACAACTTGAGTTGATTTAGGTAAAATAGTGTTGACTCAAGGGGTACGGATTTGCGGGCTGTTACATATCAAGACAAATTAAGGGAGGTCGTGGTCTTTAAAAATTACTATAAATCTAACATTTTATATATCTATTTAAGGAGGCTGAAGAAGCATCCGGTAAATTATGAAAAAAGCAAGTCAATCATAGGCTTAGGCCAACATAGCCAGGGGCGAGGTAGGGGTCGGATAATCGAAAAAATCACTACAAATTAGCCGAATTGAATGTCCATGATTTGCGTCAGTCCAAAAAGAAATGTACTGGGCAGTGGAATAAATTATAGTGTCGGAGTTGTTATATATATTGCTAAATATATATGGTTGTGTTCAATCCATAAGCTCCAATAGGTGATTAAATAGACAGATTCCAAAGTTTTTCTAAGCCACGAATTATAGCTTAATCAAACTTATTCTAATAGGCACTAGGAGAGTGTATGGTAGAAGCAATATTAATGTTAAGATCCTCTAAAATCTTAACGATGGTATATTGAGAGAAGTGGCAGTCAAAAAACAGATGGGAAGTAGTTTCGAGCAACATCTTGCATAGGTAACAGGGATGTGGGTTATTACTGGTGATTCATATCATACTGAGCTTGGCAATTGTATTAAAAAAATTCATAAAGAACAGTGCACATGTGAAGTTTATCTTTGGGGAAGCTCTGACTCTCCATATAGGTTTGAAGTGACTTAAATATTTTTCTCCTGAGAAATTTAAGAATTTGTACATCAATTTTAGGGTATAAATTCCCTTTTATCCCAACATCATACCAACCGATCAGGATTGTCTGTGGTAGAATAATTTTCAATCGTATTGATTAATTTTAGGTATTGAATAAGAAGGTTCCCTATCAAATTTTGGTTAAAAGAGATGTCCCATCTAAAAGTTGAACGAGCACTATAGACTTCTTTGATAAGATCCTTTTTATTGTTAGAGACTAGAAATATATCAAGAAGCGTGCTTCAATGCAATAGGCGATATTTAAGGCTCGTTCCAGAAAGAGATCTTGTTGTCGGAATAGACAATGTATTTAGCTACAATTTTAAAATATGATATTACTTGGAAATGTTCCTCCAGAAGAAGGAGAGATTTTGGTTATTGTGTGCATTTAGGTTTTGAGCCATTGCAATAATAATCTCTAATGATTTCTTTCCAGGCATAAGTCTCATCTCCCATGAACTTCCAAATTCATTTACATAGTAAAGATGAATTTAAGGCCTTTAAATTAACGATATTCAATCCTTCTTGAGTTTTGGGTTTACAAACAAGGCTCCAATTAATAAGACACTCGTATTAGACTTGTTTGCTTCTCCTTTCCATATGAAATTTCTTCTGATGTAGTTTATTTTACTAATTACCCAATTAGGAAATTTATAATACGACATGTAGAAAATTGGTATAACAGACTATACCGAGTTGATTAGTATTGCTCTGCCAGCTTTTGAAAGACAGTAAGCTTTCCAAGTAGGCAATTTACTGTCAATTTTATCAATGATAGTGCGCTAGTCTTCTTTTGCCGGCTTCGTATATCTAATTGTTATGCCCATATATTAAATATGGAAGTCCATGATTTTGCAGTTTAGATATTGGCCATTGTAGCCGAGCAGTTTGATGTGTTTGTTACGGACAAGGACCGAGCTTTTATGAAAGTTGATTTTAAGACCTGACAGAAGTTCAGAATTATAAAAGATAAGGTTAAGCGGTGATGGGGGAGATGGGAACAGAATAAGTGGGTGTCATTTGCGTATTGCAGAGTGGACACCCTATCAACCAAAATATCGTTCCTCATGCAAGAGAGGATGTTATTTCTATAGCAAGAGAGAGGATTCTATAAAACAAACATCATTTTCTAGGGTAAATAGAAGGATGACGGGGGATCAATCTAATAAATACCTCTTTTCGACTGAATTTTATTTCCTTTAATACTATTCACTAGAATAGAGGACTTGCTAGACTTCAAAATAATTCTAATCCAGGAGAACCATTTGTCTATGAATCCTCTAGCTTTAAGAACATCTAGTAAGAAGCTCCAATCTATAGAATCAAAGGCCTTGGCGAAGTCTAACTTTAGAAGAGCGCATGAAATACCCCTATTTTTATTTAACATTATTTAGAAATTAGACAAATTAAATAAAACAATATAAAATGGTGTAGAGATTGAGGTTTGATAATTAATATGTAAAGTGCATTAATGAATGAGTTGATAAGACTGGTTTAAAACATAATAAGGAGGAATTCATGAGAAGGGTAAAATAGGAAAAGAGTTACATTTCCTAATACAAACCCCCACTTCTTTTCTCCTTTTTCATTTTACACTTATACAAATGAAATTAAAAGTTAATCCGACCATTGCTAGAGGATTCAAGGGAAAGAAAAGTTAGAAAACAAATAAAGAGCTTATGAAAATCACATCAATTCAAATCTTAGCCTTCTTATACCGTTCAAGATAAATAAAAGTTATGCATCTTGTAACATCCTCTACTTTGAGGCCTGAAGCTATGCGCTACACATTTTGCAGTCATCTATTGTACTAACTTCTGGTGACAAAATACGGTAATGTTCATTATACCCATGATATCAAAAGATCATGAATATGAAATAAAATCAACACAAATTTCAAAACCAGCTTGTCTGATTACATTTCTTGTCTGATTACATTTCAAATCAAAATTTTATATTCAATTACATAATCCCCAAAATGATTCCAAGGCTTTGATCAAATATAATTATTACAGATTACTTCAAGAGCGAAATATAAAGATGCTCCCTTGGATAATCAGAATACTAGATAGACATTTCAGTCATAAATACATCATAGCAGAAATAATACTTAATAACTCCTACATAGCTAGCTTTCCCTCCTGAACGTCTTCGGAAGCTTATTCGTCCAACCTACTAAACCTGAAAAGTTCTTAACTTACAATCTACTCAAATTTAATTTTGAGCACCTAAGAGTTTAAGGGAAAACCATAAACTTCGAGTCGGGTATAAAGCCTGGTGTGAATTATTCTATTACATCTCAGTTTACTGATATTAAGTGAGACCACGCTGCTTAGGGGAACAGGTTTCCCCTTAATAATATCCTTTTAAAATCATATCTTTTGCAAATCAAAATCCTGTAAAATCTGATTATAACAACAATAGAAATATCATATATGCAGGTAAACCAGGAAATCAATAGATTATCTGTCCGAACAATATAGTTTTATCAAGCAGCCTATTAACCACTGACTGACTCGGGTCTACTAGAGATTATAAATATTCAACTTCTATTAGATACAATACTGGACGATCTGTCCTTAACTTTCTTCCCTTAGGATCAACCGATCCTAATGGTTTTGTGGGCTCACAAAACCTACCTCTACTCTGTGTATTCCTTTCTGTGTGTAACATCATTTTAGTCTTACCTGTGAAAAAGCCCTAAACACTAGAATTTTGGACTTATATTAGCCTGGGGTTGCTAGCTAAAGTATAGAACACGATCCTACACCAGTCCATCTGCTCTTCTAATATCTGAGTCATATACTCATGGTTAACTACCCTATTCAATTTTCCTTGAAAAAATTCCTTTCAAATTGATTTCACCCTTTAAATCAAAATTAAACAGAAAAATATATTGCTTTACCCAAAATACCTATGCCATGATATATGCTACATAAGATAATGTTGATGAAAACTTAAAATCGATAAGGCTAACTATCCCTTCAAAACAAGATAAATATTTTAACCTTGAAAACAGTAGACTAAAAGGCCAAAACCTTCCTTTCGAATGTATTGGAAATAGACTTTTCAAAATCATTACCTAAAGTCATAGACGTCCTCTTTTGAATCCATTAATTGTATCTTTCGAAACAATTAAAACAAACAGTCTGAAACACTTAAAACATACCTTTCGAAACATTTAGGTGACGATGACATACTTTCGCATGTATACGGGTTTAAACAAGCGCTTTAACCATGTCGAAAGGTAAGAGAGCGGCATCCACCCTTTCGCATGTATAAGTTAAAAGAAGAGCAACTTCAATGGTTGTGGAAGGTTATCGATTCGAAACCCTATCCTCCATACTCACTGATTTGAAGAGTTATAAAAGCGGCTTCTTACTAAAGCGAAGGGTATAAATGCGACAACTAGAGTATCAATGAAGTTCAAAAGCGACAATCCTTTCGTAAGTGTACTTTAAGAACAGGACATGTCAATGTGTTTGAAAGCAAATAAAAGCGACTTCAGCCCTTTCGCAAGCATGCCCTCGACACCATCCTTTCCTTCTACCTTTCTCCAATATACTATGTAGCAAATGCTTGGTACCATGTGCTTAGGTTACGAATGGGTGCGAGGTTATGATGACGGAAGCAAGCAAATGAAAGTGGTGAAGTTGTAATTCGATATAAAACTGATTTTATGCCTTTCAAAGTAATTCCCTTTCACCTAACTTACATAATTTGTCAAAATATGATTGTTTGACAATACTTAATCAAAATTCTTTCTAAAAAGCTGCCAAACTCAGCATTGAACAGTTGAAAACATTTTAGCAAATAACACATTCTTTATTTTAAAATAATTAAAACATTTACGCCCTTCAACTTGAATAATTTATTAACCATAATTAAGCAGTTAGAAAAAATCCCCAAAATCACAATAATTCACATTAAATATGTTGAATATGCGCTTTGCGCTTATATGATTTTTGTTTGATGATAATAAACATATATACATTCATTTAAATGTATTTGTTAATGTACTATTTTATTTTTCATAGATTAAATAAATATTTGTTGAATAAAATAAATTACACAGAATTTGAATTTGAACGGAATTTGAATTCAAACAGAAATTTTATTCAAACAAATATTTATTACAATCTTGAATAGTACAAATTCATGCTCTCACTATACATATACAATTTAGAATACATCACGATTTCAATTTACATTAACAACCTCACTACATATCACTTACACTCGTATTATGTCTTCAACTGCATTCCAGTTTGAATCCAGCATCTGAGAAATCTGCAAAAATATTCACTAACGCAGTAAAATTGAAAAAGAAATATTATTGCAATATAAAATAAAATATGGTTTTTGAAAATATCATTTGCCTCAGTTATTTGGGTTGTACGTCATCATTCACACTTGAATTCATCACAAAGTCGTGCATATAGATATACACACTTGATAACGCTATCAGGGACAGGTAATCATAAGTGGCTGCAATACACACGTGTACATTCATACACGTGTGCACTGCCTCGCCAACTCGTGTGCGCAGCCAACAAGAGCAAATGTGTAAATGCTCAAACTCAGAGGCAACAAAGGTCAGGGACCAAGTGCAATAGATACGATGAACCAAATGCCCGTACTACATGGAGACAAAGCAACTGGCACAAGACCACACAGCAGTGTACATGAATACAACAACAATATCGAATACAATATGCACAAGCGAAGAACCAAAGTCAGTGGCAAGCTTCAAACTGCAAATCCAAAACAGATGCACAATGCCACCAAGCAATACAAAGACCAGCTACAACATGTCAATGCAATAAACTGAATGCAAAGGGTACAAAAACAAGTCGCGGTCTCAAGTGACACAGTTGCAAACAACAAGACAGAGTAGTTCAGTGTGGCAGTGCACAAGCAACGTCATAACCAAATGTCGAGAGACAGTCTCATAAGACCAGAAGTACAGCAAGACCAAACTGCATAAGTGACCATGCAAACTGACTCGAACCAATACAGTGACAATATGCAGCATACCAGAGGTCTCAACAGGAAAATCAAGATCAACTAATCAAACAATGCATTCAAAGTACAAACCAGTTCATGTATGCATCAGTGGCCCAACACAGAAACACAATGAAAATCAGAGAAAGGATGAAGACAACATGAAGTGAATCAAGTGACACAGCAGTCTTTGAACAAGAAAACCAGTGACATGAATGCAGTGTACATGAATGCATCAATAAATCAAACTACAAGACCTCAAGTGACATGGTGAAGCAGTATAAAACCAAAGTTACAAGCATACAAAATACTCAATGCATGCAACAATGTGCACAGGCCAGAAACAACAACTCAATGCAACACGGCAACTCAAAGACAGAATACATGGAAAAATGCAACAGTGAAGCTACTGAAGGCAACATGACCAAAATATGACAGTGCCAACATGAACAGAGACCAGAAGTGAAGATTGCAGCAACATCCAGTGACATGCTACAGAATATACAATGAAGACAGTGGTCAATGCCGAAGAAATAATGTACACAAATGGAACACAAGTTAGTTGCAAGCTGCAAACACCAAGTGACAAAATGCAAAGAGCAACAGTGAGTGGCAATGAACCATCCAGAGCAACTCAGTGAGTATATGCCGAAGTCAGAGACAAGTAGCAGTATACAAAATGGAGTGAATGCAACATGGTAAACAACCAAAGTGCAACAAGTATTGCAGTAATAAACAATATCAGAAAATCAACTACAAGGCAACATGTACACCATGATATAATGTGCACCAGTAATGCGAGCTATAGATACAAAGAACAGAGAACATGCATGAAGAACCAGAACACAAGTACAGGGAACAAACTCATGAATGCAGTAACAAGTTCTGCTACTCAAATATACTAAATGCAATCCGAAGCAGTGACAATCAACAGTGAAGTCGTAATTCATGTAAAACCGACCAAAGAAGATGGTCGTAGCAGTGACAATCAACTAAAGCCGTAATTCACAGTAAAACCGAAGTCAAAGTTGACAAAATCAGATGACCATGTGAAAAAATTCAAATTCGTATCTTTGAAAAAGTCAGCAATGAAAAAGGGAAAGTTTCTGCCTTTCTATACAAGAGAATCGAACGCGTGAAATTAAAGCCGTGTGTATCAAGGTGTAAGTATATCAGGAAAGACGTGCGCAACAGGCAATTGAGAATTAGGAAAGTATCAAATTGATACGAAGGAATTCAAGTGTCACGAATTCATATAAATACTGAATCCCAATTTACATCATCGGCATCGAGTTTTCATACGAAAATCACAATAGCACAAACAGAGAAACTACATACCGAATCAACTACAAACTCGATCATCAGAGAACGAGCGAGCCAAGCAACAACGAACTCGATCAACAGAGGAGCAACGCAAAACAGTGAATAAATCATCAAAGAACAACTGCGAGCAACGAGCAACACAAATCAGAGGAATCGATCATCACAAAGCCCCCATTTGGATTGAAAATCCGAAGCCCTAATTTGGTTGCAAAAGAGGGACGGCTGCCATTATTGGATCGGGTGAAAGAAAAAAAAGGGGCCGACCTTGTTTGTTTTAAAAAGGGCTTTAGTTACTTTTTGTTTAGGGTTTAATTATAAAGGGGTTTTTAGTTTTTATTTTGAGCAAAAATTACGGGTCCAAAGTTGTATTTTAATTTTTGCTCCTGTTTTAATTTTGAAGTTGTTTTTTCTTTTCGAGTCAAAAGAATTTGTAAATCACCACCTAGGTTGTAGGTAGTGTCAAATTGTCTAGTTAGAATTAGTTCAGTGAGCAGGGTGTGCGAGTTTGCAAAGCTCTATAGGCGGGAGCAGTGTTTGCGAGTAAGAGAAACTCTATAGGCGGGAGCAGGGTGTGCGAGTCTAGTAGAGTGTTTGTGAGCGGGAGCAAAAGGGTCTGCGAGTCTAGTAGAGTGTTTGTAAGCGTGATACTGTTTATTCTAATAGAAATCTGGGAATGCAGCAGTGGGCAGGGGTTGCCGAAGCTGGATAAATTTTGTGTGTGATTTACTTTTCAGCATATTTATTTCTGCAGTTTAATTCTGTGTTTAATTCGAGAAATTTTGCTATAACCCTATTCACCCCCCCCCCCTCTAGGGTTAATCTAGATCCTACAAAATATGTTTTCTGACATATGAATTTCAGACCCGAAGGCATTATTTAGTTGCCTTAAATAATTTAAATCCAAAATTAACTATTTTCTCCCAGAGTATTTATAATAAATCCATATTCACTTGGAAAATTATGAAACTTGAAACCAACTTCTAAAATAATATTTTTAATTATATATCAAAAATGCAACTCATTTGGATGTCATATGATAGATTCTCTAATCTACACATATCATGAAATTGTAAAGATCCGTAAATCCGTACCCCTTGAAATGACACTAATCTCCATAGATTAACTCAAGATGAACGGAAATACGAACCATTAGGGTTTAAGAAAGAAGAAAAGAAAAGGAAAGAGGTAGAAGAAGAGATAAGAAGATAGAAAATAGAGAGAAAAGAAAATAGAACGGAAAGAAAACAACATAACAATATCAGAATCTCACAATTCGCAGCGGAACAACATATAATAGATAAATGAATAATCTTTAAACAAAGAACTATATCAATTATTACATTACATTACATCATATCATCAGAGTGTACAACAACAACAAACAAACAGCGGAAAAGAAATACTATATACTAGTAATACGCCATGCCATCCAGCTTGCCTCCAGCAATTCCTAGATTCCAGAATATCCTAATAAACCTAACTCTTGACGGCCCGTGTGGAAATTGGTGGGCACCCAGAGTTTAGGAAGGAAAACAATAAACTCCGAGTCAGTCATGTGACTGGTGTGGGAACTTAAAACAGTTTATTTATCTTTAAAATCAAAATAAAGGAATATTTTTAAAGTCAATTCGCAATGCTTTTAAAAATGAGACTACCATAAGACCTCCCACCACACACACAATGCAAACGCAGACTTGGAGGAGATTTCTTCTTATGTTAGTCAAAGATGCTTGATACGTATTAAAAAGAAACATTTGATATTATTACTAGTGCATAGTGTAGGGAAAATTTCGAAAGTAGAATATAAATCTTAGCCAGCATAGGTACCATTATAGTATGCTTACTATAGCTACCATATTAAATAGCAGGTTCTACAACTAAAACCGTACAAGATCGTATTGTTTCTTTGGATTTCCAACGAATGGTCAGGCCAAGGAACTTCCCATTGCCACATGAGAACGCCTCTGGAAGGACGTCCCCAAGAACCAAACCGGATCTCTGCCAACACAAGGCCGGGTTACCTTTCAAACTTGGTAACAACTGACACGAGTATGCCATCCCCCGGTCCTTTGGGACCTTTAACCGAGCGCTCGCAATCAACATCACACCATAATAATAAGTGTTTCAACATGAGTAAGCATCTGGGTTCCATACCATGATACCACCCTTTTCCAGAAGGAAATGCACATACCCTAAAGGGAGCTACCCCTCATAACCTTGCTGCATCTTTCCTGTTTTGACCATTCCGGGGTGTGAGGCTCGACGAAGTTTCATCCACAAAGCCACGCTTTATACAAAGTCATGCTTTGGGTCAACAAATGATCATAGAAATGATCACCAAGATAGACGATCAAACAAATGATCCTATCACAAATAATCAACACAATGATCATTTCACAGCAACACTCAGTATGTCACATTACCAAATTGGGAATATATTGCTGATAACCTTCAACTACATAACCTCTGAGCTCGTACGTCTCAGAGAAGGGTGTTAAGCTAAGAGAATAAATTCTCCTCCACCAACAGAAATATATTTGAAAGAAATCGGCTTTATATCTCAATTTGTAATGTCAGACATACAATCCATACAAGTCTGTTCCGGGCTCGAACAGAACCGAAGGCACTTACAAAGAAGTCCTTGCAATCCGGATAATCTCTAATCACGTCCGAATTTCCCATCACATATGGAGATCTCTATACCGGGGATCAGCCAGTGCAGAGACAATCAACAAGAAACCCTTTCGTTTTCGAAAATATCCGGTCTTCAACACCGGTCTTCAAATGCAATTCATAACGACGTATCACATATTCGGAATGGGTTATACGACCCCAAGGTCCTTTCCCGGTTAACCCGAATAGTGAGAGCTTATTTAAAAAAATAAGTGTGGCATTCAATTTCAAGCAAATCACAACAAATACCTATTCAAAGGTAAATATTGATAGTCGATTATTGAACTATCAATAGATATGCA
This sequence comes from Allium cepa, assembly GCA_030765085.1. Taxonomy (NCBI): domain Eukaryota; kingdom Viridiplantae; phylum Streptophyta; class Magnoliopsida; order Asparagales; family Amaryllidaceae; genus Allium; species Allium cepa. The sequence continues at coordinate 275,111,005 of CM060946.1, forward strand.
CAACATCACCAGATTCCAAATAATTTTCCAAATTATTTATTTTCCAAAAATATCTTTACAAGATATATATTTTCCATTCTTCAAAAATAAATCAATATTTATTTTTAAACCCATTTTCCAAATTTCATTTATAAATTCGACAGTGAATTTACATTTCCAACAATATTTGTGAACATACGATTTCAATTATCTATTTTCAATTTATCTTCAAAAAGATAAATTCTCTAAACTTTTCATTTCACATTAGAAAAACATTTCCATCCTTATTTATCTTATAAGTAATTCACAAATTTTTTTCATTTTCAACCTTTGGAAAATATTCAATATACTTAAATCGAAATTAAGTATATATTTCATTCTTTAAGGAAATCATTCTCTTTAACATATTTATTTGGGCCAAAACAAATGTTGCATAAAACATCGTTACGACAACCCAAAATCACTAGTATAGGGATTCGAAATTAAAATAGATATATAAATCCCAATACTATACAAAACATTTCCTTTTGGAAATCATTTACTATAACAACAGTGTTATAGTCTACCATTTCCTTCTATTTCTCGAAAACGTCTATTTCAACAATGAATGTTGAAATCTATGGTTTCGATAGTTAATACATTTTAAAACATCTTTAGATCGTTTTAATCCTATTTAAAACATCACATCCAAAACATTTCTTTAACATATTATTCACTATTCAAAAACGTGAATATACTTGTTAACAAATTTTGTCATTTCTATTCATTTTGTTTTACAGGATTATTCACTGTCTAAAACGTGAATATAACTCCATTAATAAATTACAACAATTTACTTATCAAAATAAGTCGTTGCGGACTTATAAAATAATGTTTATAAATTCCATTTTTATTTATTTTATAACAACTTCCTTTTACAAATTTCCTTTATTAACCTATTCGATTTACAACTCAATTATATACCGAAAGTCCATATTATAAGTTAAATGCTTATAATTTATTTGTTTACAAAATCGTTCCTTTAAACTTCATAATTATAAATCTTATAACTTATAAGATTCATTTATTTATCCAAATCTATTCCTTAAATACTTTATAAATTTTATTTATAAAATTCCCTTTATAACTTCACCGTTATAATCCTATAGATTTCATTCATTTATGAAATTCATTCACAATTCATTCTAACACTTATAAAACCTCGTTTTACACTTCCAATATTTTTAATTTATAAATATCAATTTATAAATCTTTTATATGGATCAATTTATATTATTCTTTTAAAACGTCTTTCAACTCTTTTATAATTTCATCATTTTGATTTATAAAATAATCAAATTTTATAAATCCTATTTTTAAACTTTTTATAATTAAATTCAAAAATCCCAATTTTAACTATTTTATAAAATCGTTAATCCCATATTTTCAAAAATCAACTTTTAACTGTATTTCTCAAAAATCATAATTTTTATAACATTAAAATTATAACGTTTATTTATTTAAGATGAATCAATTCCAAAAATATTTTATAAACGTATACTTTCAAAAATCACTTTAGAAATTCCTTAAAAATCAAAATCGTTATTTTTAAACTTCAAAATTGGATTCGATGATGCAATACATCAAATAGACAATCATGACTTTCTAATATCATATATCGATATGATAAACAATCAAATATCACAATATCTAAAATCAATAAATATTTGTGAGGAATCCAGTTGGATCCCTACAACCTGTTTCCCTGCATCCACAGACATTAGCACAATACCCATTCCACTTCGAGGTGGAATATCGCGGTATATGGGATTTATAAAATATTATCCGCTTACTAACGGCGCAATAGGGTCTCATCCGCTATACAATGCGGGAAATCAATCAACTGCAATATATACATATGCCAATATATATATATTGCTATATACTAATATAATACCCATTCCACTTCAAGGTGGAATATCGCGGTATATGTGTGTAATAAATAACCTCCGCTTACTAACGGCGTATAGGGTCTATTCACATCCAATATATATATATACATAACAATCATCATTCAAGCATTCAATCAACACAACTAAAAATTTTTAAATCTAACTATTTAAAATTTAAATAAACCCTTTTTTGAGTGAGAAGTTCTCACCTTTGCTTTTATTAGCAATCCATTTTCCATTCCGGCTCGATTTTCTTGATTTATACCTTGTATAAATATTTACACAATTTATTAATATTCGAACCAATCAATAACCAATTTTCGTTCTTGATTGTTTAATTAATCAATAGTTTTATTTAAACCAATTTCTTCTTAAATAAATTTATTTAACTAATTATTACTTTGAATTAATATCTTTAAGTCAATTTCTTTTAAATAAATTTGTTTAACTAAAATTTAAACTTTGTAACTAAATTTTCTTTAATCATTCCTAAAAATAAATTAAACAAGTAAGTTAAATAAATTCATTAATACCCGAAATAAATCGAATACCCGTTTTCGTTTGGTATTCTATTTTTTTCTAACAATTTTAATTTCCAACAAAAATTTCTTTTAAATAAAATGTTTGAACCGAACAAATAATCTATCGCTGCAGTAAATATAAAATTTCTATCTAATAGATTTTATTTTATCTAAAAATTAAATTTTAAACTAAGAAAAACCAAATAATTTTCCATATGCACCCATATTATTTTCTTTACTGCATAAATATACAAGCATTCTAATTCATTTTTTTTTCAAATTGAACAAAATAAATTTAAAAAAATATCTTACAGTAACTCGCGACTGCCCTGTCGTCGCCTTCGCTATCACGTCGCAAACACCACGCAAGCACCTGCCTATGCCATCAACATCCCATCGCGACATCCATCTTCGACGTCGCGATTCCTAATACCAAAATCATCTCGAGCTTGAGAGCCGCCACGAGTTGAAGTCGCCTTCGCCCTCGCCTCATGCCGCGCGCACGCCTCATTCGATCGTGTCGCCGCCGCCTCTAATCGCGCGCGCGCGTGAGCGTCGCCGCCATGCCTCGCGCTTGCGACCGCTAGCTCCCCTCACTCCATCGTGCGCCGCCGCGCCTTAGCCTCGAGCGCGCGCCCCTATGTTGATCACGACTTTGATTTTAAGGGTACGGCCGTGATTTTTTTTTTCCTTTAGTCTGCGGCCATTGAATGTTGATTTGGGGGGGAAAGAAGAAATAGGAGAGAAGGAGACGGCCGAAGCCATTAAAAATTTGAACGAAGATTTTGTTTTTGATTTTTACAGATAGAGGGAGATGGTCATTAAATATTGAAAGGAGGATGGTTTGCACGATCATCTTCGTGATTTTTAGGCGTGATCCTAGGCGTGATTGAAGGAGGCAACGTGCTACCGTTTGACTAAATTTAAATTTAAATCGTTGAAAATTTCAACGCATTTACTCGTCGTATGCTCACATAACATCTCAGAAAAATACGAAATTTGAAATCCGATAATAATTCAATATTACGGACCCAATGGAACTGGTTTCGTCGAATTCCGAGACTGTGCCTCGGACGGCTATTTTTAAATATCGATTCAAACGATATATTTTTCAAAACTGAACAAATCACTTTCAAATTAAATTCTGAAGCTTCTATAACCTTTAATATTATCCATATGAATTTTACAAGCCTTTAAAGTATTTTTAAATCGGCTTAAAATTGAAGATTCAAATTTATATTCAAATTTCAATAGATTAAATTCTATAATTTAATCGCCAAATTCAAAGTTATATTGAAAATTCAATCCAAACCATCATTCAAATATTTAAAATTAATTAAATATTTTCAAATTAAATTGTTCAAAATTCTGGGTCGTTACAATCTTCCCCCCTTAAAAGAATTTCGTCCCGAAATTATAAGTTAAGAAGAATGCCCTTATCCCGTCTATTATTTTTCACAATCTAAATAGTTTTATCAACTTTCTAAAACAAATCTTTTTACTAGAGATTCATTATCATTTCAACTAGCTTCCCAACTTCAATTATAGGTTTCAAACAACATTGTTTACTTCAAAATTCAAATTTAAAGTTAAATTCAAATTTCAAACTTTCAAATTTTCTCAAAAATTTTCTAACACCCTAAATTTTCGAAAAATTTCGCCAGCGTCTCCTTTGCGCGGCTAGCTCGGTACGACTACAAAATGGCACCATGGCCCCTCAGAATCAAAAAGAAAAGAGAAAGCCAAGTGGCTGGAGAAGAAAATCATCAAATTTCATACTGAAATTGAAATACGTACATTTTTGTCGAGCAATTCAATTTTATCTTTGAAATCAAAATCCCAATTCCTTTATACACCTGTATATCCTGCTAGTCATAATATCCAATTCCAACATTCAAACCATTTTGCCAATTCATTACAAAATTTCCAACATATGCTTCTTATACATTTTTACTTCACTATTGAAGTTACATTTTTATTTTCATTCAATTTTATATTTCAATTCAATTCACAATTCTAAATATTGAATTCTATCGATTAACTTTCATTTACTAATTCATATTACTACTTTAAATTAGTTTTATTCACTAATTCTTTTCAATTAGTACATTCACTTATTCATTTTAAATTTCAATTTCCATATTCAATTCATCTCGAATTTACTTAATTACTAACAAAGGAAATTTCAATTTATTTCTTTTACTTACTTGAATTTATATACAAATTCAAATTTATCTTCAAATTTAGCTCACAACTAAACTTTAATTTTAACCAATTCAAATTCCAATTCATTAGTCCAAGAATTAATAATTTATCAAGTTAGTTTACTTGAATTCAATCCATTTTATTTCTTATTTAATTTCATATAATAATGATAATAATTTAATATTATTACTTCCTAACAATCATGCAACCATATACTATAATAATCCATAGAAAATCATTTCTTTTCTATCAAAAAATAGTTTTGGGCAAAATTATCTTATTTACCCAATTCAAAAACAATTTTATATTCACTAACAAATACGCGCTCGTATTTATTATTACACTCAAACTCATTCTAGAGTACTGCTGACTATATCTCTAATGAGTAACACCCAACAGAACCATGGTTGTCGCTTAACCATAAGCTCTGATACCAAATGTAAAGACCCGTAAATCCGTACCCCTTGAAATGACACTAATCTCCATAGATTAACTCAAGATGAATGGAAATACGAACCATTAGGGTTTAAGAAAGAAGAAAAGAAAAAGAAAGAGGTAGAAGAAGAGATAAGAAGATAGAAAATAGAGAGAAAAGAAAATAGAACGGAAAGAAAACAACAGAACAATATCAGAATCTCACAATTCGCAGCGGAACAACATATAATAGATAAATGAATAATCTTTAAACAAAGAACTATATCAGTTATTACATTACATTACATCATGTCATCAGAGTGTACAACAACAACAAACAAACAGCGGAAAAGAAATACTATATACTAGTAATACGCCATGCCATCCAGCTTGCCTCTAGCAATTCCTGGATTCCAGAATATCCTGATAAACCTAACTCTTGACTGCCCGTGTGGAAATTGGTGGGCACCCAGAGTTTAGGAAGGAAAACAATAAACTCCGAGTCAGTCATGTGACTGGTGTGGGAACATAAAACAGTTTATTTATCTTTAAAATCAAAATAAAGGAATATTTTTAAAGTCAATTCGCAATGCTTTTAAAAATGAGACTACCATAAGACCTCACACCACACACACAATGCAAACGCAGACTTGGAGGAGATTTCTTCTTATGTTAGTCAAAGATGCTTGATACGTATTAAAAAGAAACATTTGATATTATTACTAGTGCATAGTATAGGGAAAATTTCGAAAGTAGAATATAAATCTTTGCCAGCATAGGTACCATTATAGTATGCCTACTATAGCTACCATATTAAATGGCAGGTTCTACAACTAAAACCGTACAAGATCGTATTATTTCTTTGGATTTCCAACGAATGGTCAGGCCAAGGAACTTCCCATTGCCACATGAGAACGCCTCTGGAAGGACGTCCCCGAGAACCAAACCGGATCTCTGCCAACACAAGGCCGGGTTACCTTTCAAACTAGGTAACAACTGACACGAGTATGCCATCCCCCGGTCCTTTGGGACCTTTAACCGAGCGCTTGCAATCAACATCACACCATAATAATAAGTGTTTCAACATGAGTAAGCATCTGGGCTCCTACCATGATACCACCCTTTTCCAGAAGGAATTGCACATACCCTAAAGGGAGCTACCCCTCATAACCTTGCTGCATCTTTCCTGTTTTGACCATTCCGGGGTGTGAGGCTCGACGAAGTTTCGTCCACAAAGCCACGCTTTATACAAAGTCATGCTTTGGGTCAACAAATGATCATAGAAATGATCACCAAGATAGACGATCAAACAAATGATCCTATCACAAATAATCAACACAATGATCATTTCACAGCAACACTCAGTATGTCATTACCAAATTGGGAATATATTGCTGATAACCTTCAACTACATAACCTCTGAGCTCGTACGTCTCAGAGAAGGGTGTTAAGCTAAGAGAATAAATTCTCCGCCACCAACAAAAATATATTTGAAAGAAATGGGCTTTATATCTCAATTTGTAATGTCAGACATACAATCCATACAAGTCTGTTCCGGGCGCGAACAGAACCGAAGGCACTTACAAAGAAGTCCTTGTAATCCGGATAATCTCTAATCACGTCCGAATTTCCCATCACATATGGAGATCTCTATACCGGGGATCAGCCAGTGCAGAGACAATCAACAAGAAACCCTTTCGTTTTCGAAAATATCCGGTCTTCAACACCGGTCTTCAAATGCGATTCATAACGACGTATCACATATTCGGAATGGGTTATACGACCCCAAGGTCCTTTCCCGGTTAACCCGAATAGTGAGCGCTTATTTTAAAAAAATAAGTGTGGCATTCAATTTCAAGCAAATCACAACAAATACCTATTCAAAGGTAAATATTGATATTCGATTATTGAACTATCAATAGATATGCACAACATCACCAGATTCCAAATAATTTTCCAAATTATTTATTTTCCAAAAATATCTTTACAAGATATATATTTTCCATTCTTCAAAAATAAATCAATATTTATTTTTAAACCCATTTTCCAAATTTCATTTATAAATTCGACAGTGAATTTACATTTCCAACAATATTTGTGAACATACGATTTCAATTATCTATTTTCAATTTATCTTCAAAAAGATAAATTCTCTAAACTTTTCATTTCACATTGGAAAAACATTTCCATCCTTATTTATCTTATAAGTAATTCACAAATTTTATTCATTTTCAACCTTTGGAAAATATTCAATATACTTAAATCGAAATTAAGTATATATTTCATTCTTTAAGGAAATCATTCTCTTTAACATATTTATTTGGGCTAAAACGAATGTTGCTTAAAACATCGTTACGACAACCCAAAATCACTAGTATAGGGATTCGAAATTAAAATAGATATATAAATCCCAATACTATACAAAACATTTCCTTTTGGAAATCATTTACTATAACAACAGTGTTATAGTCTACCATTTCCTTCTATTTCTCGAAAACGTCTATTTCAACAATGAATGTTGAAATCTATGGTTTCGATAGTTAATACATTTTAAAACATCTTTAGATCGTTTTAATCCTATTTAAAACATCACATCCAAAAAAATTCTTTAACATATTATTCACTATTCAAAAACGTGAATATACTTATTAACAAATTTTATCATTTCTATTCATTTTGTTTTACAGGATTATTCACTGTCTAAAACGTGAATATAACTCCATTAATAAATTACAACAATTTACTTATCAAAATAAGTCGTTGCGGATTTATAAAATAATGTTTATAAATTCCATTTTTATTTATTTTATAACAACTTCCTTTTACAAATTTCCTTTATTAACCTATTCGATTTACAACTCAATTATATACCGAAAGTCCATATTATAAGTTAAATGCTTATAATTTATTTGTTTACAAAATCGTTCCTTTAAACTTCATAATTATAAATCTGATAACTTATAAGATTCATTTATTTATCCAAATCTATTCCTTAAATACTTTATAAATTTTATTTATAAAATTCCCTTTATAACTTCACCGCTATAATCCTGTAGATTTCATTCATTTATGAAATTCATTCACAATTCATTCTAACACTTATAAAATCTCGTTTTACACTTCCAATATTTTTAATTTATAAATATCAATTTATAAATCTTTTATATGGATCAATTTATATTATTCTTTTAAAACATCTTTCAACTCTTTTATAATTTCATCATTTTGATTTATAAAATAATCAAATTTTATAAATCCTATTTTTAAACTTTTTATAATTAAATTCAAAAATCCCAATTTTAACTATTTTATAAAATCATTAATCCCATATTTTCAAAAATCAACTTTTAACTGTATTTCTCAAAAATCATAATTTTTATAATATTAAAATTATAACGTTTACTTATTTAAGATGAACCAATTCCAAAAATATTTTATAAACGTATACTTTCAAAAATCACTTTAGAAATTCCTTAAAAATCAAAATCGTTATTTTCAAACTTCAAAATTGGATTCGATGATGCAACACTTCAAATAGACAATCACGACTTTCTAATATCATATATCGATATGATAAACAATCAAATATCACAATATCTAAAATCAATAAATATTTGTGAAGAATCCAGTTGGATCCCTCCAACCTGTTTCCCTGCATCCACAGACATTAGCACAATACCCATTCCACTTCGAGGTGGAATATCGCGGTATATGGGATTTATAAAATATTATCCGCTTACTAACGGCGCAATAGGGTCTCATCCGCTATACAATGCGGGAAATCAATCAACTGCAATATATACATATGCCAATATATATATATTGCTATATACTAATATAATACCAATTCCACTTCAAGGTGGAATATCGCGGTATATGTGTGTAATAAATAACCTCCGCTTACTAATGGCGTATAGGGTCTATTCACATCCAATATATATATATATATATATATATATATATATATATATATATATATATATATATACATAACAATCATCATTCAAGCATTCAATCAACACAACTAAACAATTTTAAATCTAACTATTTAAAATTTAAATAAACCCTTTTTTGAGTGAGAAGTTCTCACCTTTGCTTTTATTAGCAATCCATTTTCCATTCCGGCTCGATTTTCTTGATTTATACCTTGTATAAATATTTACACAATTTATTAATATTCGAACCAATCAATAACCAATTTTCGTTCTTGATTGTTTAATTAATCAATAGTTTTATTTAAACCAATTTCTTCTTAAATAAATTTATTTAACTAATTATTACTTTGAATTAATATCTTTAAGTCAATTTCTTTTAAATAAATTTGTTTAACTAAAATTTAAACTTTGAAACTAAATTTTCTTTAATCATTCCTAAAAATAAATTAAACAAGTAAGTTAAATAAATTCATTAATACCCGAAATAAATCGAATACCCGTTTTCGTTTGGTATTCTATTTTTTTCTAACAATTTTAATTTCCAACAAAAATTTCTTTTAAATAAAATGTTTGAACCGAACAAATAATCTATCGCTGCAGTAAATATAAAATTTCTATCTAATAGATTTTATTTTATCTAAAAATTAAATTTTAAACTAAGAAAAACCAAATAATTTTACATATGCACCCGTATTATTTTCTTTACTACATAAATATACAAGCATTCTAATTCATATTTTTTCAAATTGAACAAAATAAATTTAAAAAAATATCTTACAGTAACTCGCGACTGCCCTGTCGTCGCCTTCGCTATCACATCGCAAACCCCACGCAAGCACCTGCCTGTGCCATCAACATCCCATCGCGACATCCATCTTCGACGTCGCGATTCCCAGTACCAAAATCATCTCGAGCTCGAGAGCCGCCACGAGTTGAAGTCGCCTTCGCCCTCGCCTCATGCCGCGCGCACGCCTCACTCGATCGTGTCGTCGCCGCCTCTAATTGCGCGCGCGCGTGAGCGTCGCCGCCATGCCTCGCGCTTGCGACCGCTAGCTCCCCTCACTCCATCGTGCGCCGCCGCGCCTTAGCCTCGAGCGCGCGCCCCTATGTTGATCGCGACTTTGATTTTAGGGCTACGGCCGTGATTTTATTTATTTTTTCTTTAGTCTGCGGCCATTGAATGTTGATTTGGGGGGGAAGAAGAAATAGGAGAGAAGGAGACGGCCGAAGCCATTAAAAATTTGAACGAAGATTTTGTTTTTGATTTTTACAGATAGAGGGAGATGGTCATTAAATATTGAAAGGAGGATGGTTTGCACGATCATCTTCGTGATTTTTAGGCGTGATCCTAGGCGTGATTGAAGGAGGCAACGTGCTACCGTTTGACTAAATTTAAATTTAAATTTAAATCGTTGAAAATTTCAACGCGTTTACTCGTCGTATGCTCACATAACAACTCAGAAAAATACGAAATTTGAAATCCGAGAATAATTCAATATTACGGACCCAATGGAACTGGTTTCGTCGAATTCCGAGACTGTGCCTCGGACGGCTATTTTTAAATATCGATTCAAACGATATATTTTTCAAAACTGAACAAATCACTTTCAAATTAAATTCTGAAGCTTCTATAACCTTTAATATTATCCATATGAATTTTACAAGCCTTTAAAGTATTTTTAAATCGGCTTAAAATTAAAGATTCAAATTTATATTCAACTTTCAATAGATTAAATTCTATAATTTAATCGCCAAATTCAAAGTTATATTGAAAATTCAATCCAAACCATCATTCAAATATTTAAAATTAATTAAATATTTTCAAATTAAATTGTTCAAAATTCTGGGTCGTTACAGAAATTCTTATTAAATCTCTATAAATCATCAACTTAAAACATATAATCATTTAATCACTATAACATGGCATATACTTACAAAAGAAAACATGTTCATTTTTAAACTGAAATCATTCATCAGAAAATAAAGATGTTGTGACGACCCGGAAATTTTAACAAATTAAATTGGAATAATTAATTGATTTTAAATATTTAAAATTTAATTTTAAACTTGAATTTCAAAATATCAATATTTACTTGATAATTAAATTATTGAATTATATAAATCGAAATTGGGTAAAATGTTGAATCTGGAGTTTTAAGCTTGTTAAAATAATTTGAAGGCTTATAAAATTTATAATAATGATACTGAAGATAATAGAATGATTAAAATTTAATTTAAAAGGTAATTTGTTAAGTTTTAATAATATATCGTTTAAATTGAATTTAAAAATAGCATTCCGAGGCACAATCTCGGAATTCGACGAAACTAGTTCTATTGGATACGTAATAGTTAGTTATTATAGGATTTCAATTTTCGTAGCAATCCGAGTTGTCGTTTGACCCTGGCAACTCAAAACGCTTCGAACTATTTTAATCGATTTAATTTAAAATTGATCATTTTCTTCTGTAACTCGCGCATACGATTTAATTAGCTTCCGAAACATATTCCATTGTGTTTGAAACGCGGGTAAAACCTTACTAACACCTTTCGGCATGTCTGATTCGGGGTTTGGGATTTCACGTTTTGGAAAACGAGATATTTTCATTATTTAATTATTTAATTCACGCGTACTCGAGAAGCTTCCGTAAATTGATATTTATCTCCGTCCTCTCTAATCTTCAAACAGAAATGGAGTCGAATTCACAAAAGGAAAAAAAATGGCCGCTCATGTCATCTTCGAAATGAAGTCGAGCCTTCGTTCTCCTTCTCCCCTCTCTAATTCAACCCTCTGTTCGAACAAGTTCCCCCCTTCCTTCATTTTCGAATCGACCCAGTTAAAAACCAACAGGAACGGCCGAAGCCCTCGAAGAAGAAAAAATGGTAGACGCGAGTCGCACAAGGGAGAAGAGAGCACGAGTTAAAGTCGCAAGCTTCAGGCCGTTCGATTTGGGGCCACGATTGGATTCGCGTACGCGCGCGCGAAGTGGAGGCGGCGATCTAGGGCGCATGGGTCGCGTCCCTTGCGATGGCAGTGGCAGTTCACGTGAAGCCTCGTGGTGGCGGCAGTTGTGGCGATCGGATGTAGCTCGCGTGCGCGAGTAGGCAGGTCGAGGCTAGGGTTTCGACGGTAAGGCATCGGAAAGGTTAGATTCGTTTTCCCTTCTTCTGTAAATTTTTATTTCGAATTTATAAAAGTAATGTTATGTTAAATAAAAAGAATATGATTTCTGGGATTTTACAGTAAGGTATGTAGTTAATTTTATTTGTTATATAGATATATGAGGTCCAGGAGAATAAATACCCTACATATATACGTATGATTAAGTGTTAAAATTTCCAGTTAGTTATATATAAAACCATTATGTTTTAATTTAAAATATATAGGGAGTTTTAAAGGTTTAAGGAATTTATACAAGTAGATTTTCTTTTGAAATCTATAATTTATTTTTATTAGTAATTTCAAAAAGGGAAATTAATAGTCAACCAGAATTTATTACATGAAAATTGATTATTAAATTATTCAAATATTAATAAATTGTGTAATGTTTATACAAGGTCGGAAACCGTGAAGACAAGCCGAAATTGGTTCGGATTTGAAAATCGAAATTAGAGGTGAGTAAATCTCACTCGTCTGGTATTATTTAAATTTAAATAGTTAAATTTAAATAATTAGTTGATTGATTGAGTTGATTGAATGTGTGCTGATAATCTGTGACTTTGGTTTTGTTTGATTCTCGAGTTAACAAGGGTTAATGATTGGTGATTCATTAAATAGGTAGAATAATTTGAATGGATAATGAATTAATTCAATTAATTAATGATTGTGCTAATTAATTTAGTAATTAAGGGTTTGAATTAATTAAGGATTAAGTTTATATTAATTTAGAACAATCAATTGATGGTCGATGTGTAATTACTTAATGAAAAAATATAATTACTTTGTGAAATTTATCAAGAGATTAATTAAAATAGTTAATTGACGAATAATTTATTTATTTAATGAAGTAAATAAAAAGGTAGATAATTACAGATTGAGATTGATCGAGAAAAAAAATTAATATTGTGGTTGAATTAAAGTAATTGATTTGGATTAGAACAAATTAAGATATGATTGGAAATTATTAATTTATATAATAATTGATGAAATCAAAAATTGATTAATTAAATCAATTCAATAAATAATGATTTATGAGAAATTAATTACTATAAGTAATTAAGAATTAATGTAATTAATACAAATAATTAATTTATGAAATAATTGATTAATTTATAAAGTGATTAATATTTCTTATTCATTTTTGGTTAAGAACAATTAATATCGAGAAATTAATTAAAGATAATTACATAAATTTAATTGAAAAATAATTAATCCAGGGGGTTAATTAAGATGAATACTGATGGGTTGACTTATTAATTGATTTGGAATTAATTAATGTTAATAAAGGAATCTAAGTGATTGAGGTTTGAAATTCAATTAGAATCAATCGAATTGATTTGTATGTGATTAAGCTTTGCTTATGGATGATTGAATGGTATTGAATGCTTTGAATGTGTTGATATCTCTAATATGATATGTCGTGTATTTCATTGTATAACTTGGGTTAGAATAACATGAGTTTCGAAGAGACCGCGGTCGGGTATTAGAAGATACCCGAAACCACATCGAATTTTTATAAATTGATTTGTGGAATCAAAAGGCAGGAATGAAATGATTTAAATGAATTGAATTATCTAAGTTTGGTACTTGGAAATTTATATGTGAAGTAAGTGTTGTCTATAGTAAATTGTGAATTGGTTTAATTGGTATAAGTTACCCGGGTTTTATTTAAGTTGTATGCTTGGTATTCCTTATTAGTTGGGTTTACTCACGCTGGTTTCCAGCCTGACCCGGGTGTTACTTTGTTGTAATGCTCGGGTCAGACCGAGTATTACAGATTTTCAGGTAGGTACGTTCTGGAGCTTAGGAGGCGAGCTGGATGGCAATATCGTATATAGTATATCCGCTATATTTATATTATTGTTAATCTGAGACATGATAATTGTAAATATTCAGTGACTGTATATAATGTGAAACTCTGATGTATTAGAATATAATCGAAAGATATAGTATTCTTTTGCAACTGTTATTATTTATTATTATATTTTATCCGCTTCGAATGTGAGATGTTTGGTGTTTCTGTTCTTCTTCTTCTATCTCTTTCTTCTTTTTCATAACTATCTGGAATTTTCGGAATCGAAAATTTCGGGTCGTTACATTTGGTATCAGAGCCGAAAGGTTAAGCGAGAACCTTGGCTCTAGTGGGAGTTACTCATTAAATAGAGTCTGTAGTACTCCAAAATGGGTAAGTATATATACATATATGAGCGCGTACTTGTTATTTTCTTATATAAAGATTTTAAATGATATATTTTGATATATAAAGCAATATATCCTTCTAATAAATATTAAGGTGATTGGTTGTTAATTATTGAAATTAAAATTAAGAAGTAATATAATACAACCAAACTGAAGTCTTGAATTGGGATTAAATTAAGTAGAAATAGAAATACAACCAAATTAAAATTCAATGGATTGAAAATGAAATTCTAAATCTGGTCCCAGAATTCGGAAATTTTGTTTCAAAGTAATGAAAAATAATAAATAGTATCATTTGGATAACTGGGACTTGTTGAAAACAATGGGTTGTTTGAAATTTGATTTGGATTTAAAACAAAGGGTGGTTTAAAATTTTAAAAAATGGCTGGGAGGGCCAAGAAATAAATATGTATATATGTATGGATATACATGATATCAAAGATAATTTGAAATAAACTCTAAGAGGTTGAGTTTTGATTTTTTTTTTCCCTGAAGGGTTATGTAAAAACCCAAAGAGATATAAGTTTTGAACTTATAAGAGGGAAAGAATTTTGAAGTTTGAAGCGGGAATTCAAATTGAGTAAGGTTGATTCGATTAAGTAAATTGGAATTTAACTTGGAAAGTTAAATGGTTGATTTGAATTGGGAATTTGTGTGATCTCAAAATGGGTTTGAGATTTAAAAATTGAAAATGGATGGACGTTTGAAAATAAATTGGATGATATCATACTATTGTTAACAAAAATCTTTAAATTGAGAATGGTATTGTATAAATAAAATAAATTTGAATAATTGATTTGTAAAATAAACTTGTTTAAGGACTGGCTTCAAACTGGAAGATAAAATTTAATAATAAATTATAATTTTAAAATAAAATTGTACTGAACTCTAATTTGAACCTTGAAATACATAAGCAAAGATAATCTAAAATGGAATTTTGAGAATTGGACTCGGAAATTAAATAGATCAAAAACTTTGAATAAAAGTTAATTTGGTTTAAAAAGGTAAACCAACCTTTGAGAATTTAACTCGAATTTATATAATTCGAGATAGTTTAAATTCAAGATTGAAATTGAATTAGTTCAAAATTTGAATTTGGTTTGAATTAATTGGATTGGTGATTGAAGATGTATAAGTTTAAAATTTAAATGGGAAATTAAATTGGATTATATTGAAATGATTTGAATTTGAAATGGGTTCAATTGATAATAATTCACATTGATTGGAATAATTTGAAATTATAATATAAGTTGAACAGGATTAAAATCAAATGGAATTTGATTTAATTTGGAAAGAAACCGGGGTTGATTCAACTTGAATTGGGATTAAATAAATTTCAATGGAAATTGGAGTTATTCAAATTGGAAATTGGATCAATTTAAATGGAAGTGTAAATTTACATTGGATGGTTGGGGAAGTGAACAGTTTGACTCTTGACTATTTTTCAATACAAATTGTTTTGATATAAACTTATTTTTCTAAGCTCGTAAATATATACAACCTTTCTTTCTTAAAGCCAAATTATTTTATATACTTGTTTTACAATTATTTTGGAGCAATTTAAC
This sequence comes from Allium cepa, assembly GCA_030765085.1. Lineage (NCBI taxonomy): Eukaryota > Viridiplantae > Streptophyta > Magnoliopsida > Asparagales > Amaryllidaceae > Allium > Allium cepa. The sequence goes on from CM060946.1 coordinate 275,126,911, forward strand.
AATTTTTCAACTGTTTTCTAAACTAATTACTATTTTTTTCAACTGTTTCACAAACTAATTTCTATTTTACAACTATCTTGCAATTATTTTAAATTCCTGAAATTATTCAACTATTTTTCGACTATTTTATAATTAGTTAACTATTTTACAGTTATGTTGCAAACTAATAATTATTTTTCAACTACTTACCTATTTTTCAATTTTCAAGCTATTTTCTAAACTGGTCGGAGTTCAAACTGTTATTGATTTAAATACCCAACAGAGATAAGGATTGAAGTGATAATTCAATGAGAATTAAGGCAATTGCAAATAAGTGGAAGGGGATTAAAGGAAATGTGAATAGAAAGGGAATTGGATTGGTTGATAATCAATGTAAATAAATACGTGGGATGTACGTATATTATTCTATTTGCATAGTGATTTGATCCAGATTCGAGCACAGAATTTCGAGATAGTTATATCGATCCGAGTGGGATTTTTCACTCGATTTTCGACGGTGAACCTAGATATGGATTGTTGATTGGTTCTGGATATTCTCTATCATAGTTATGGCTATGCAAGGAGAACGACGGTTTCTAATCAAGAAATCAGATCTGTGTCCGTACTAGGAAGTCGGGGGGACAATACTAGTTCGGAAGTGAAATTGTGTGAGCGAATGAGCGATCAGATTGGTATAGCATACAGATGATATGTGTACACCGTACGGATTTGAATGAATTGATTTTGAAAGGGAGTAATCAAGTTTGAATATCTGATTTTGAGTAAACAAAGTAAATATCTTTGTCTTATAAAATGAAACTTCCCTTGTTGAATCTATTGCCAGAAGAAAAGGATTTTTGAAAGTGTTTGAAGTATAAAGGAATTTTATATAAGTTTGAATGATCCAAAGTTTGGAAAATTATATATATCTGAATATATATATAAGGATCTTATGAGGATTTTGAAAAAGGTTTTGGGAACCTTTGAATGTGGAAAGGCTTTGATTTTTTGGGTAAAATCAATATTAAATTTGGAAAACCTAGTTTGAGAATTATTGATTTTGGGATAATCGATTTTGTGTAAAGAGCTTTGTATGATATCATACTAGGTGTATGATTTGAAAGATACTATATATGTATAGTATAAAGTGTTTTGATGATGGCTCTGGGGAAAAAGGCGCTCCCTTGAAATGAACTTCTCAGGAGTGTCATCGGGTGGTGCTGCCTTGAGCCCCAGGGGGGGTTCTAAAGTAGATCCTGTGAGGAGTCCTGACGAAACTAGTTCCTGGGGATTATGAGTAGAGCATACCATAGCGAAAGTCGTGTGTGCCGCTGAGAGCCAACAGTATGCGTTTGATTTTATATCGGTAGACTGCGATCTATGGTATAACATAGCGAAAGTCGTGTGTGCCGCTGAGAGCCAATAGTCTGCGTTTGATTTTATATCGGTAGACTGCGACCTATGTAGGAGTGGAGAAGTTTCATTTCGACAGCGAAAATCAGAGGCCGCGGAGAGCCTACAGTTACATGGACTTTTACTGTGATGGCAACGTAACCCTGGAATGTAGCTGTGATCTGTTGTGGGTTCCATGGCGTAATCGAGAGGCCGCGGAGAGCCTGCAGTTACATGGACTTTTGCTGCGATGGCAACGTAACCTGGATGTAACTGCGACCATGGATGGGCGTGATGATTTCCAGAGCATTCTCACCAAAGATATTTCTTCTATATTTTCAAAAACTGTTTTCGATATTTTCAATAAAATTATTTTCCAAGTATTTTCACTGGATGTTGAAAACGAGTTTACCAAGTACTTATAGATTTTCAGTCCTACGCCTGATCAACGTATGACTGAATTTCTGTGAGAACAAGAATGGACTGGTTGAGACATCGAGTTATAAAAAGTATTTTTATAAAAATTTATTATAATAGTATAATGTGAATTTAACAGCATTTCTGAAAATTTTAAATACAGATGTTGGAATTTTGGAAAATCAAGAAAATTCAAGCTGGAATTTTAATGAAGTGAATTTGTATTTAAAATTGAATATTGATTTAGAAGTTGAAAGTAAGCTAATTGGCAAAATAATTATTTGATTGAGTATATTAATAAAATTTAACTTGGGGAAAATAAATAGATTGTAAGATGATAATGGGTTTGGGAATGAATTCGAATTTTAAATAGAATTCGACTTAGATTTGATAATGAATTAAATAAGAGGAGATGTTGTAAAATAAAAATAAAATAGAGTTGGATTGAAAAATGTGATGGTTTGAATTACAAATAAAATTCAAGTGTGATTTGAATAATATTTAATGAAATTTGCAAGTAAATTGGATATAAGAGAAGTGATTATAATAGAAATGGTTTGAGTTGCAAAACAAAACCCAAGTGAATATAAATAAATTGAGAATGGCCTTGTATTAATAAAATAAATTCGGAAATGAATTAAATAAGTAAATGGAAAATTTAAAATGGGTTAATTGAGTTAAATAATAAATGGATGAAGTCTAATTAAATAAAAACTAAATCAAAGTGGTGATTAGAGTTGGATTATCAGACTGAACTTAAGTTCGGTGGCATATTAGTTTGAAGTATAAAAGAGTTAAGTATGTGCTGGGATATTATTTTGATAAATTGAGAGGGTGAATTTAAAATTAAAATTTAAAATGAATGGGCTAACTGAATTTAATGGAGGTTGATTAAATGAGAATCAAATAGAAGTAAACTTAAGTTTGATGTTGGAATAAATTAAAGTAAATTAACTTAAGTTAAAATTATGGAAGAATAATGGTGAAAACCCATAAAATAAAGCTTGGATTGAATTAATTTGGGAATGGCTAGTAGTATACAAGAATGGAATGTGTCGAGCTAATGAATGGTGGATAAATAAATTAGAAATGAAATGGAATTAAATATAAAATGAGTTAGAAATTAATTTAAAGTAGTTATAAACTGAAATGGATACTTTATTAAAGGAATATCGTCGAAATTTCATAAAAATGTTTGTTGTTCGGCGTAAATAAAAGTAATTAAAATGCTATGAGTCAATAGAGATTAAATAAAATTGATTCTGAATCATTTGAAGTGAATATGAGCTTGTTTGGATTAAAATTCAATTGAATATAAGAAATTGAGTTGCAAGCCATTAAAATTGAATGAAATGGCATATGAATTGGTTGAAAGCAATTGAATTAGCTTTAAAGTTATATAAATCGCTTATGGGAAGCGTTTTGGTGCTTGTTGCTTATGATATACATGTGTTTAGCTATTGAGTATAAGTGAAAATTTTCTATATATGGTGCTTACATATTTAAATTGAGTAAGTACAGGTACATGAAGGCCGTTTGGCTGGATTTCGACGCGATATATGCTAAAATAAATAAGTTGCTTGCTTAAAATGCTAAATAAGGTACGCCTACGCAATAAAAATAGGAAATATGAACTGTTTTTGCTTTTTCCGACCGGGTGGGTCGATGTATATATATTTATATCTCTAGTCAAATTGCAAAAGCCCCTCTGTATAAAGGAGACTCTGCCAAAATTTTCCGAAAATTTTTGAAAATTTTTGTTAAACAACTAAAAGATTTTAAATATGAAACTGAAATAGATTAGTAGATGGAACTAACAAGACTCAGTTATAAATGGAAAATAAAATTTAATATTCAAAATTGAAATAAGTTGAATTCATATTGAAACGGGAAAAACAAATTTGAATAGAAGTAAATATGAAAACCTACATAAGAGAATGTATAAAATGATTTGTAAAGTTACGATTGAATATTGTTGCTAAACAAGATATGCAGGTATTAAATGGAAAAGGAATTGGATTTGATTCCAAAAGATAAATTTGTATTGCCCGACAAAAGGGTATGTATTTAAATTTTTGTATGAAAATTGGATTGGGTTTTTGATGTAGCCACTTGGCTTTTGTTTTCTTTTGGAATTTGGGAGCCCGTAGAGGCTTTTGTAGTAGTACCGAGCTAGCCGCGCAAAGGAGACGCGGCAAAAAATTTCGGAAATTTAGAGAGTCAGAAAAATTTTGAGAAAATTTTGATAATTCAAAAGTTGGTTAAATTTAAATTTAAATGATTGAACAAAAGGGTAGTATTTGAAACTATAAAAGATTTTGGAACGTTAGTTAAGGTGATAGTGGATTATTAATAAAAGATAGTTGGTACGATGTTGAATTGTGGGTTTTGGGAAAAAGTAAACGGGATTTGAACCATTCTTTCTAACTAGTAATTTCGGGGACGAAATTCTTTTAAGGAGGGAGGAATGTGACGACCCGGAAATTTTAACAAATTAAATTGGAATAATTAATTGATTTTAAATATTTAAAAGTTAATTTTAAACTTGAATTTCAAAATATCAATATTTACTTGATAATTAAATTATTGAATTATATAAATCGAAATTGGGTAAAATGTTGAATCTGGAGTTTTAAGCCTGTTAAAAATAATTTGAAGGCTTATAAAATTTATATTAATGATACTGAAGATAATAGAATGATTAAAATTTAATTTAAAAGGTAATTTGTTCAGTTTTAATAATATATCGTTTAAATTGAATTTAAAAATAGCCTTCCGAGGCACGGTCTCGGAATTCGACGAAACCAGTTCCATTGGATCTGTAACAGTTAGTTATTATCGGATTTCAATTTTCGTAGCAATCTGAGTTGTTGTTTGACCCTGGCAACTCAAAACGCTTCGAACTATTTTAATCGATTTAATTTAAAATTGATCGTTTTCTTCTGTAACTCGCGCATACGATTTAATTAGCTTTCGAAACACGTTCCATTGTGTTTGAAACGCGGGTAAAACCTTATTAACGCCTGTCAGCATGTCTGATTCGGGGTTCGGGATTTCACGTTTTGGAAAACGAGATATTTTCATTATTTAATTCACGCGTACTCGAGAAGCTTCCGTAAATTGATATTTATCTCCGTCCTCTCTAATCTTCAAACAGAAATGGAGTCGAATTCACAAAAGGAGAAAAAAAATGGCCGCTCGTGTCATCTTCGAATCGAAGCCGAGCCTTCGTTCTCCTTCTCCCCTCTCTAATTCAACCCTCTGTTCGAACGAGTTCCCCCCTTCCTTCATTTTCGAATCGACCCAGTTAAAAAAACAACAGGAATGGCCGAAGCCCTCGAAGAAGAAAAAATGGTAGACGCGAGTCGCGCAAGGGAGGAGAGCTCGAGTTAAAGTCGCAAGTTTCAGGCCGTTCGATTTGGGGTCGCGTACGCGCGCGCGAAGTGGAGGCGGCGATCTAGGGCGCGTGGGTCGTGTCCCTTGCGATGGCAGTGGCAGTTCGCGTGGAGCCTCGTGGTGGCGGCAGTTGTGGCGATCGGATGTAGCTCGCATGCGCGAGTAGGCAGGTTGAGGCTTTGGTTTCGGTGGTAAGGCATCGGAAAGGTTAGATTCGTTTTCCCTTCTTCTGTAAATTTTTATTTCGAATTTATAAAAGTAATGTTGTTATGTTAAATAAAAAGAATATGATTTCTGGGATTTTACAGTAAGGTATGTAGTTAATTTTATCTGTTATATAGATATATGAGGTCCAGGAGAATAAATACCCTATATATATACGTATGATTAAGTGTTAAAATTTCCAGTTAGTTATATATAAAACCATTATGTTTTAACTTAAAATATATAGGGAGTTTTAAAGGTTTAAGGAATTTATACAAGTAGATTTTCTTTTTGAAATCTATAATTTATTTTTATTAGTAATTTCGAAAAGGGAAATTAATAGTCAACCAGAATTTATTACATGAAAATTGATTATTAAATAATTCAAATATTAATAAATTGTGTAATGTTTATACAAGATCGGAAACCGTGAAGCTAAGCCGAAATTGGTTCGGATTTGCAAATCGAAATTAGAGGTGAGTAAATCTCACTCGTCGGGTATTATTTAAATTTAAATGGTTAAATTTAAATAATTGGTTGATTGATTGAGTTGATTGAATGTGTGCTGATAATCTGTGACTTTGGTTTTATTTGATTCTCGAGTTAACAAGGGTTAATGATTGGTGATTCATTAAATAGGTAGAATAATTTGAATGGATAATGAATTAGTTCAATTAATTAATGATTGTGCTAATTAATTTAGTAATTAAGGGTTTGAATTAATTAAGGATTAAGTTTGTAGTAATTTAGAACAATCAATTGATGGTTGATGTGTAATTACTTAATGAAAAAATATAATTACTTCGTGAAATTTATCAAGAGATTAATTAAAATAGTTAATTGAGGAATAATTTATTTATTTAATGAAGTAAATAAAAAGGTAGATAATTACATATTGAGATTGATCGAGAAAAAAAATTAATATTGTGGTTGAATTAAAGTAATTGATTTGGGATTAGAACAAATTAAAATATGATTGGAAATTATTAATTTATATAATAATTGATGAAATTAAAAATTGATTAATTAAATCAATAAATAATGACTTATGAGAAATTAATTACTATAAGTAATTAAGAATTAATGTAATTAATACAAATAATTAATTTATGAAATAATTGATTAATTTATAAAGTGATTAAGATTTCTTATTCATTTTTGGTTAAGAACAATTAATATCGAGAAATTAATTAAAGATAATTACATAAATTTAATTGAAAAATAATTAATCCAGAGGGTTAATTAAGATGAATAATGATGGGTTGACTAATTAATTGATTTGGAATTAATTAATGTTAATAAAGGAATCTAAGTGATTGAGGTTTGAAATTCAATTAGAATCAATCGAATTGATTTGTATGTGATTAAGCTTTGCTTATGGATGATTGAATGGTATTGAATGCTTTGAATGTGTTGATATCTCTGATATGATATGTCGTGTATTTCATTGTATAACTTGGGTTAGAATAACATGAGTTTCGAAGAGACCGGGGTCGGGTATTAGAAGATACCCGAAACCACTTCGAATTTTTATAAATTGATTTGTGGAATCAAAAGGCAGGAATGAAATGATTTAAGTGAACTGAATTATCTAAGTTTGGTACTTGGAAATTTATATGTGAAGTAAGTGTTGCCTATAGTAAATTGTGAATTGGTTTAATTGATATAAGTTACCCGGGTTTTATTTAAGTTGTATGCTTGGTATTCCTTGTTAGTTGGGTTTACTCACGCTGGTTTCCAGCCTGACCCGGGTGTTACTTTGCTGTAATGCTCAGGTCAGATCGAGTATTACAGATTTTCAGGTAGGTACGTTCTGGAGCTCAGGATGCGAGCTGGATGGCAATATCGTATAGAGTATATCCGCTGTATTTATATTATTATTAATTTGAGACATGATAATTGTAAATATTCAGTGACTGTATATAATGTGAAACTCAATCGACAGATATAGTATTCTTTTGCAACTGTTATTATTTATTATTATATTTTATCCGCTGCGAATGTGGGATGTTTGGTGTTTCTGTTCTTCTTCTTCTATCTCTTTCTTCTTTTTCATAACTATCTGAAATTTTCGGAATCAAAAATTTCGGGTCGTTACAGATGTAAACTAATTATTCATCATAACTTTGTGTTTAGAAGGTTGAGATTTGCCTTTAAATTGATTTGCTTAAGCTTTCTACTTGAATCCTAGCTTTTCTTCTCCTTGGATCCTCTTAATGGTGGCAGGCCGAGTTCTTTAGGGTTTTATTTTCGTTTGTGAAAGTTAAAATGAACGAGGAATGAAGAATATAAGGGTTTAGGGTATAGGAACAAGGCTATTCTCATTTTACCCTTACCGTATTCCACCTACTTACTTATTTTTAATTCTCTTTTACTAATAAATTCATTAAGGCACAGCTCCTCCTTAATTAACAAATCTTAATCTCTTAACTACCTATATTATTTCACTTAATTTATTCAATTAAATGTTCTAAATAATGTAAGTCAAAATTATGGTCATTATAGACCCCTTTCTTAAAGAATTTCATCCTCGAAATCATGATAAAGTGCCCAACACAATCAAAAATAAAGGTAAAACATACCATCAAACAAATCAGGATAGGTGTCCTTAATCCTGCTCTCAGTTTTTCAAGTACAATCGCTCACGTCGTCACTCCACTTGACTTTGACTGATCTGACTTCTTGTTTCTTAGTTTCTTTTCACCTCCCGCAATTATACAAACTGGTTTTCTAACTATAGTCATATCTAATTCCACTACTAGTTCTTCTAACACAGTCAGTGTAATAGTATTCTCTGCATCTCGAATACACTTCCTTAGAAGAGAAATATGGAAAACATTATGGATTCCTACCAAACTATCTGATAAGTCTACCCTATACGGGAGTTTTCCGATCCTTTCTATAATAGAAAATAGTCCAATGAATCTTGGCATCAATTTTCCTGATTTTCCAAATCTGATCACTCCTTTCATCTGTGATACGTTAATGAAAACACGGTCTCCAACCAATCTTTTCTGCAGCTACTCTAACCAAATCCAGACCAAGAATTAATCTATCCCTGATCTCTAACCAACAAACAGAAGATTTGCATGGTCTTCCGTACAAAGCTTCAAATGATGTCGTCTCTATACTAGTCTTATAACTGTTGTTATATGAAAAATCGACTAAGTGTGGGTGGTCTTTCCATGATCCTCTGAAATCTCAAGCTCTTAACAAATCCTCTAAGACTTTGTTAACTCTCTTTGTCTGCCCATCTGTATGTGCATGGTAAGCAGTTCCATCTTGAGCTTGGTATTTAAAGTTTCATATCCAAATACATCTTAGTTCTTCCTGGATGTAACGAACTTCGAACGATGGCATTATCTAAGAACTTCCTTCCAAATGTGCCTAACATTCAAAATACATAGTCTTTCTTTCTTCCTCAACCACTTATGTTGGTCAAAATTGAAATCTTTCAAGTCATCGCACTCTATTCCATTCCTTAACTTTTTGATCCATTCAGCCAATAATGAGTCTTCTCCATGTTTATAAGCAATCCTTTCGATCATCGTCGGTCGATCTTCTAAACACGATAACATGGCGATTTCTCGACTAGAACTAGCCTCAAATATCCATTGTACTTCACATGTAGTCAATGCTTCTAAAAAAAATTCCACTCAACTATCATTGCCAATACTGCATTCTGATGTTTTTTGCTAAGTGCATCTGCATCTTATTTTCCTTTTTCTGATGTGTACTCAATACCAAAGTCATATGAAGCTATGAACTCTAACCATCTCTGCTCTCTCATTTTCAAATCCTTCTGAGAGAATAAATATTTTAGTGACTTATGATCTGTAAACAGCTCGAATCTTTCTCCTTTAATGCAAAAATTACCACTGCTAATTCCAAATCATGAGTTTGATATCTAACTTCATACAGTCTGAGCTGTCGAGATGCATAGACAATCACTTTACCCATCTGCATTAGCACATCTCCTAATGTTATTCCACATGCATATATGTATACCACTAAGTCATGATTCCCCTTTGGAACAACTAAAACAGGTGCATTATTCAATAAATATTTCAATTTCTGAAATGCCTCTTCACACTTTTCAGTCCAAACAAACTTCACGTCTTTCCAATTAGCTTAGTCGTCGGTGCGGCTATCCTCGAGAAATCCTTAATGAATCTTTGGTACTATTCAACTAATCCTAGAAAACTCTTTATCTAAATCATTGTCTCGGGTCTTTTTCAATTATTCACTGCCTCGATCTTGGCTGCATCTACTGGCAACTCTTCTCTAAGACTACACGACCAAGAAACTTCACTTCCTTCTTTCAAAAGTGACACTTTGAAACTTTGGCTTCAATTGATGCTATCTCGGTGTCTCAAGCACTATCCTAAGATAAACTTCACGATCTCTTTCATTCTTGGAATATATCAATATGTCGTCTATGAATGCTAATACAAATCTGTCCAAATGCTCCTAGAAGATTCCGTTAATCAAGTCCACGAAGAATGTTGGCGCATTAGTTAGACCAAACAACATCACTAACCATTCGTATGATCCATATCTGATCCTAAATGTCGTCAATGGAATACTATCCTTTGCTAACTTAGTTGGAACCTTATTGCCAAATCCAACTGAAAAAATACTTTGGTTCCACTAAACTGGCTCAATCCTAGGTATCGGATATAGGTTTTTTATCATCTTCTCATTCAGCTTACAATAATTGATACACAACTTCATTGATCCATCCGTCTTCTTAACAAATAATGTGAATGCTCCCCAAGGCGAATAGCTTGGTATGATAAAATTCTTACCTTCAAGATCCACCAACTGTACCTTTAGCTCATTCATCTCCGTATGTGTCACTCTACTCGGCGGTCTACTCACAGATTGAGATCCTCATACTAAATCGATTCAAGAACTCAATGTCTCATTTCGACGGTTTCCTATCATGAGCTCATCAAAGACGTCTATGAATTCTCTAACAATGAAAACTCGATTCAACTCATCTTCTTCGTCCATTACACCCAACAAAGCGCAAGAATCTAATTTTGGATTTTCTACAATGTATATAATCTGATCACTACAACTAGGGTATCTAAGTGATATTTTCCTATCATGGAAAAATATCCTAGCATCCTACTTACTTAACCAATTCATACACAAAATAATCTCGAAACCTACGAAATCAGACAAACGCAAACTATAAGAAAATATATGACCTAACAACTCAAACTCTAAGTAGTCACGTCTTATCCCAAGAGTCACATACCAACTATCGGATTCACAACCCTTAAGGACGTAACTAGGTATGAGCGTTGTAGGTTAAGCTTATTTACCATACTATGAGATATAAAAGAATATGATTCACCAGTACCAAATAGAACTCTAACTGACATGCCATGAATCAAAAGCGTACCTCCCAACACAGCTTTTCTTTTGTCCTCTGATGTTGGTCTTGAGGTAGCTGGTTCTAATGAAAACACTTTGTCCTTTCCATTCATGGCTAGTTCCTTGCACTGGTTCTTATAATGTCCAATATGATCACATCTGAAGCATTTCACTCCTTTCTTGTCAGCAACCTTTTTTGCTTTGACTGTCTGACACTCGTAAGCAAAAGGTCTCTTCATATCACACATAAAGCAAACCAGATCAGCTTTTGCCTTCTTGGCAGCTCTTCCCTTCCGAGCTCCCTTCTTATCGAAAAACACTCTCTTTCGATTTTGCCAATCTTGAGTTTCCATTGCTTTGTTACAATTCAAAAAAGCAAGCATCTCCTCATTCATCAAAGTCATCTTAACAACTACATCGCATGAATCTTAATATATGGTAAAGTTGCTTTAGCAAACTCGAATCTCAATCCATGGATGAACTTCTCATTCCTTTTGATAACAGTATCAACCGCAGCATATCCATATCTATAAAATTCCTCAAATCTTGTAGCATACTCAAGCATTGTCATGTCTTCCTACACCAACTCAGCAAACTTCTTGAGCGGAGTTGACTTGACGATCTCCAACATGAATCTTTCCTCAAACCTCCTGAATTCTGCCCAAGTCATATCCTTTTGAGCTACTCCTACGATAACATTGTTCTACCAGTACAGTGCTGCCCCTTGCAACTGTCAATAACTATGCGGTGCTAAGCAGAGACTATGCTAAGCTTGGAAGGAAGCCGTTTATCGACACTGAGGACGCAATTGAAGCGGAGAATTGGTTGCTTTATTGCAAGATGATTTTGCTGATTTCCTTCTCCAACATTTCCACCGACTGATCCCACAGCAGCACCAGCTTGCATCATGTTGACGAAGAACTGATACATAGCTCCCATATCAACAAGCGGTGCTCTAGCACCCATATTAGCAGCTTGTGCCCTACCTGGATTTCTTCAGGTATTCGGTCTGGCATTTCCATTAGTTATGATGCTTCCTCCACCAAGGTTAACTCTTCCATTCCTAGCATTCACATCTTACTTCCTTAAAATCTACTTTCATAAGCATACTTTAAGAAGAAGGATGAGTCAATGGGTTCGAAAGCGAATAAAAGCAGCTTCAATCTTTCGTAAGCATGCCTTCGACACCATCCTTTCCTTCGTCTTTCTCCAATACACTACGTATCAAATGTTTGAAACATTTGCATAGGTTTCGAATGGGTGTTAAAGGTTTACTGAGTACGGTGACGAAAGCAAGCAAATGAAAGTGGTGAAGTTGTAATTTGATATAAAACTGATGTTATGCCTTTTAAAGTAATTCTCCTTCACCTAACTTATATAATTTCCCAAAACATGATTGGTTGTCAATACTTCACCAAAATTCTTTTTAAAACGCCACCGAACTCAGCATTGAACAATTGAAAACATTTTAGCAAATAACTCATTCTTCTTCTTAAAACAATTAAAACATTTAATCCCTTCAACTTGAATAATTTATTAACCATAATTAAGCACTTAGGAAAAATCCCCAAAACTCACAATAATTCACATTTAATATATTTTCTAACATTTATAAATTTCAGATCCGAAGACATTATTTAATTGTCTTAAATAATTTAAACCAAAAATTAAGTATTTTCTCTCATAGAAAATTTATAATAAATTCATGTTCACTTGAAAAATTACATAATTTAAACACAGTTTTAAAATAAGATTTTTGACCATATATTAAAAACGCAACTCATTTAGATGTCATGTGATAGGTTTTCTAATCTAAACATATCATAAGTTCTTATTAAATCTTCATAAACCATCAACTTAAAACATATAATCATTTAATCACTATAGCATGGCATATACTTGTAAAAGAAAATAGTTTACCTTTAAACGAAATCGTTCATAAAAAATAGAGATGTAAACTAATGATTCACCTTGGCTTCATGTTAAGAAGGTTGAGATTTGCCTTTAGATTGATTTCGTAAGCTTTCTGCTTAAATCCTAGCTTTTCTTCTTCTTGAATCCTCTTAATGGTGGCCGGCTGAGTTCTTTAAGGTTTTAGTTTTGTTTATGAAAGTTAAAATGAATGAGGAATGAAGAATATAAGGGTTTAGGGTGTAGAAACAAAGGCTATTCTCATTTTATCCTTACCATATTCCTCCTACTTATTTTTAATTCTCTTTTACTAATACATTCATTAAGGCATGGCTCCTTTCTTAATTAACAAATCTCAATCCCTTAACTATCTACATTATTTCATTTAATTTATCCAATTAAATGTTCTAAATAATGTAAGTTAAAATTAAGGTCATTACACATCTCATTTTTTAAGTATTATTTTCGATTTTAAATATAAATCCGATTCTTTTTTATATTCTTGTGCTTCTGATATTATGAATACTATTAACATGGCTGCACTTTGTCATTGAAAATCAATATAGTTGACTGCAACATCAATAACGGTTAATTTCAAACCTTAAAATGTAGGATGTTACAACGCATTTAATTTTTTCGTTATGATAGCAGTTGATAAACTCTTAGGCCGTGGCTACCCCGTCCATAATATATCTACTTTGAATGAATGCATTTTGTGTTTTGTCAATTAATTTATCCATTTTAAATGTCGGTCTGTTAGGTAGCACCTTTGTAATTATTATAATATAGCAGCTAATCAAAGAGATGGGTTTAAAGTTCAAAGGGTCTTTAAGATACACCTTTTTAAAGACTAAAATAACGTCTGCTTGGTTAAATCTACGTAATTGAAGGGTTGCATTGTGAAATTCGTCAAGAAGCTGCATGATGTCATTTTTAATAATGGTCCATAATTTTTGATAAAAGAACATAGAAAAACCGTTAGGTTCTGGAGCTTTATCGATCGCAAGGCCCCGAATAGCTGTCCAAACGTTGTCTTCTGTAAATGACGAGTCAAGCATAGCTAGGGAGCTACACATGTACGAATATAGGGCTGGCCAGTCTGCCTGAATACTATGGTTGCATATATTGTCATATATTCCTTTAAAATAGCTAGTAAAATTATTATTTAAATCCCTTGCTCCTTATATTCAATATCGCTATTTTATTAAAATATCGTTAGTAAAAATATTATTTCAAAATAGTAGACAACTTTAAAACATACTTCAAAGTTTAGTTTTAAATACGTATATTGCAAACTTAATTTTTTTTAAATTCTTTTTGCAGTCTTAGTCTCATCAATTTATAATTTATTAATTTGGGTATTATCCTTCTTAACCAATCTACACTTTTATATATTTTTCTATTATGTTGTTTAGTATAGTATAAACTACTCATAAAAAACTCACATTCATGGTTTCCACCAAATTCATAGTGAACAAAACAGTGAGATAATTATCAATGATTTTATGAAATATGTCTCACATTCCAATGCTCTGAATGTTTACTCAGATGGATTATACATTAAAGATGTAATTATTTATAATGATTATAAGCGAACTATTTTTAAATAGGTAGGATAATATTGAATATATGAAAATGCAATTGTCAAAATGAATTGTTTGTCTCTTAATTTTAATCCATTTGAATTCAAAGCAATTACAGAATTAATTACAGTTAATTCTATTTTAATTGTAGTCCAATTAATGAGAAAATTGATTATCTTACTTTTTAATGAAGAATCGAGACCGATGAGATTGGGTGGCAAGCCCCTCTGGATAGAATATCTAAGTACTTCATACTATATAGTAGTAAAGTAAAGCTTTAATAGTATTTGTTGACTTAAAATTATGTTATAAATGAATCCATCCCTCTTTTCTTTGAGGTCTATGACGAAATAGAGTTAGCATTTTGTATTCATTTATAATCCATGAACATCAAAAATTAATATCTCGTTTGAATCGACTTAAATAAGTTGTTTTTATTTTATTTTTAAAGTTAAAACCTATTCATTTCGACTTTCAAACAGTCAAAAAAAAACTTATTTAAGTCGATCCAAACACGAATATCTGTACAATCATTCATCCACTATCAATAAACAAAACACGTATATTTCTAGGCATTTGATCGCCTTTATCCAGATAAAGCCTGATGAGATTTTCCCTTCACCAAACAAACGCATCTAAAAATTGACCAATTAAAACGTTTCAAGTGATGAGCATAAAGCGTTGGATTCAATCACAGTGAACAAACATAGAGGTTTATGGTATTTAAACACTTTTAACTGTTGCATTTGTCCAATGTTCAGGAAAATCAGCACAAAGTTGTTAAAAATAATAATTAAAATACATGTCCAAAGATTGGGTAATCAGGAGTCCCTGCCAAGGATTAAAATGCTAAATGGAATAAAATGATATTTCATTTGTATAAGAGCTCAAAGGCCACACCCTCATTGGATTTGGATCCAAGAACGTGGTCCCAAGGCTTTAGAAATAAGGATTTATTTTCAATTTAGCCTCGTATATAAACTAATTATTACAAATAGCCTTGTTTAGAAACTATTATCAATTATAGCCATGTTTTGGCCAGCTCCGAGCTGGCCAAAACGTACTGGCGACTTTTGAAAAGTCGCCAGTTATTTTTTTCTCCACAAAAAATTACGGGCGACTTTTGGGAAGTCGCCAAGGCGACTTCCCAAAAGTCGCCTGTTTTGTTACAAAAAGCAGGCGACTTTTGGGAAGTCGCCAGTTGGCGACATCCCAAAAGTCGCCCATTCGGGGCTCTGCAACAAAACCCGAGCCCCTCTTTCTTCCCCCTTCATTCTAAACCTTTCCATTCCCAAATTAGAAACCCTCCCCCTCCGATTTTTTTTCCCCAACTTAGAAATTTTTCGTTAAATACTCTTAAAAGAAGTAGATTTCGAAGAGCTACCTCAAGCCTAGCAAAACGTTGTTCGGTCGAATCCAATCAAGGTATGCAGTAGAAACCCTAAGTTTTGAATTTAGTTTGCAAAGTAAAAAAAATTTGTGCTTGATGCAGAATGGCTCCTAGTTATATTCCAACTATATGCTATTTTGATGGTGAATTGGTTATTGACGATTTAATGTGTGGGAAATATCTCGGTGGATCTTATAAACCGGCTAAAGTTCGAAAAGGATCTACGTTTGACCAGTTGAAAGAGTCGGTTTATAAAGCAACAAAGATAAAACAGGAAGAGTACGAGATTGAAATTGTTTGCAATTGACCAACAGATTCTGGTTCCAAAGCAATCAAAATTGTTGACGACGATGATTTTGAATTAATGTTTGCTGCATCGATCAAATCTATTGAGTTGTTTATTGGGAAAAAAAGGAGATCGGTTGCAGAAGAACCAAGACCGGCACCCGCAACAAATTTTGGCGTTGAAGAATATTCTAGAATGGTAGGGAACATGAGTACTGGTCAAGCAATTCCGTCACCTAGTTTTAGCAATCCGACTCAGCACATATCGCAATACGGGCAACAACAAATGTATTATGGTTTTCATCCGTTCATGAGTTTGCAGCCAAATGTCCAATTTACCTATCCACATTTAACGCAGGACAGCTTTCCACGAATGAGTCAGAGGTATCGTTTAGCCGTGATTACATAGAGTTATGTTTTATTGAATTTATATAATTCTTAAACCCAATTTGTATTCCCGTGCAGTTTAATTCCAAATCAGAATTCCACTCAAAGAATTGGTAGAGCATCGAGTAGTCGTACAAATGAACGAATGCCGCCAACTCGGCCCGAATTTGACCATTTAAGCCAAAAGTAAGTCAAATATTGCAACATGTTGCAAAATCATTGGTAGGAAGAAATAAACTAAAAATGGTGTATTAATTTACTACAGCTGGGCAGCAAATAACACTACCACACAGTCATACGTTCAACCACCAAATGAACCAGCAGGTCAAACTATGTGCAATGATGATATAGATGTAGAAGATGAAGAAGATGTACAAGCTGTAGATGCTGTAGATGTTCCTACAGTTGATAATATGTCTGTTGTGTCAATACCAGATGTTGATACAACGTGGGTGGAAAACATGCAAGTAAACAATGATCCACTAGAGTATGATTTTGGCGGTGCAGAAGCAGAGTTTGTGGACAATGATGAACCAGAAATGGAGATACCGTTGGATGATGATCTGTGCAGTGCACAAATTATGGCTAGGTCGATTGTAGCAAATGTAAACTTCAACAGCGAATTATTTCTATCCTGCAGCGTACAGACTGGTTTCAAAGTTGGCATGGCGTTTGAGAGTAAAGCTAAATTTCTACAACAGCTATCAGAATGGTCAATCCTACATGCGGCGTCCTTTAAGCTAATAAGGTCGAACAAAGCAAAATATACCGCCATTTGTAACGTCGATGACAGTTGTCCTTGGAGAATACATGCTATTGACTCAAAAAAGACACAGGCTGGATGGTGGGTTATAAAAAAATATCCTAGTGATCATACATGTGTTAACCCTACAGTGAACTCAAATCATAGGCAAGCCACATCATCCTTTATGGTATCGAAGATCATGCCTTTCGTGAAATCTGATTTGAACATTACAGCCGAAACGGTGCAAGTTCTAATGGAGGAGCAATTATTTATTAAAATTAGCTATCTGAAAGCATGGAGAGCATTGAGCAAGGCTGTTGAAAGAATTTACGGCGATTGGGCAGAGTCATATTCCAACCTACGGCAATACTTTGGTGAAATATGCAAAACAAATCCCGAAAGTGTAGGACATGTGACTACTGATGAGTATGGAGTTTTTGATCGTGCATTTTGGTCATTTAGGCCATGTATTGAGGGATTTGTCCATTGTCGACCTTTGCTCTGCATAGATGGTACACATTTATATGGAAAATACAAAGGAACCTTACTTGTTGCAACAGCCGTTGATGCAAATGATCAGCTATTTCTCTTGGCATTTGCCATCGTTGAGTCCGAATCTAGTGATAGTTGGGGTTGGTTTTTCGCATGCATGCAAAGGTTCATTCACAGCGTGAACAATCGTCGTATTACTTTCATTTCTGATAGAATGAAAGGAATACCTACAGCGTTGCAGAGCAAATGGCTAGTCGCACATAAACACAGATACTGTGCCAGACATTTGAAAGCAAATTTTCAAGCAGCAGGTTTTAGAGATAAACGATTGACCGATTTATTCTACGCTGCTGCATGTGCCTCTGAGGAGATTGAGTATTTAAATATTCGTGAGGAAATTAAAAGCAGTAGTATAAGAGCACACAACTGGATAGAGAGAAGTTTGGGTGGAAAGGAGGAAAATTGGGCATTATGTAAAGATGATGGTGGTCGTTTTCATGTTATGACGACTAATGCGTCAGAAAGTTTTAATGGTGTACTTAGGGGTGCAAGATCTTTGCCTATTAGAGTACTTGTTGCACGTACCTTCTATCGATCCGTTGATTACTTTTGCCAAAGAAGAGAGTCAGCTAAGAATTCCACACTTCGTGTCACTCCAAAATGGGAAGCAAAAATAGCGGAGAGAGCAAGCGAAGCTAGACGTTGTCGGATTGTTCGTTTTAGTCAAATTGAATGGCAAGTGATTCATTACTTCGGCGATGAATTCAAAGTTATAATCGATGGTAACACGTGTTCATGTACATGCAACATCCCATTGCTTCAGCATCTCCCCTGCGCCCATGTGATGGCTGCTTGTTCATCGGTGGCCAATGGGGAAAACAGAGCTCATCATGATTTTGCATCACATTGGTACTCTATTCAGAATTACCTAGCTGCATGCTCTGCGGAATTTCATCCCGTACGCGATAAAAGGTATTGGTCTCCACATGAAGGTCAAATGGTACTTTCACCTCCCGCTAGGCGAGCTCCGGGAAGGCCTAAAGTCAACTAGAATTAAAGGCGCTATGGACGAGATGCAGCCCCCAAGGCCTAATAGATGCAGTAAATGTGGTATGAACGGTCACAAAAGGAGTCGTTGTAATTCAGTTATTTAGTTCACGTATGCATGTTATTATTGGTTTGATGTTTGTATGCCGTATGTTGTTTATGTAAGAACAGTTTGTGTTTATATTTCATTTGCTAAGTTCTTTATGATGATGAATGTTACATAAAATAATTGCATATAACAATTGCATATACATGAAAGCTACCGATACAAAGTACATGAAAGCTACTGATACAAAGTACTTAATTAAATTACATATAAATAAACACCTAAATCTGTGTTTACTTCTCCTCCCACAACGTACGAGGACTCAACTTATCGAACGGTACACCCTTATTCAGTAGTGCGTTTCGATACTGTAGGTTCAACTTCTCCAAACGGGCGTTTTCCGCTTGCATCTCCAGGGCATATTCAACTCCCCTCGGACACATTTTCGGATCTTTCCATTTAAAAAAGTTACAACATTCAACATAATTTGGCCGTATCTTATTATCGTCGTACGATTCACAACGGTAAAAGCGACGGCCTGCATTCCTTTCATTCCGACACACAACCACTTGACATTCAGCTCCGCAATAACAAAGCACCCGAGGCGCTATCCGGCTTGTACTAGCATTGTTAGTCTTACGACGAGCAAGCACATCCATTAATTTTCCATGAAGTGATTGACGTTTTGATTCACCGCTATCCATGGCCAATGTCGATGTACCGCCAACCCTAGAGGAGGGCAAGTTTTCAACCTGCGTCTCAGGGACGAAATCAACCTCAACATTTTCTTCATTTACCGGCGCAGAACCTTGTTGCAGTTCAAATTCTTCATACATTTTCATCATCGTTTCGTCGTCAATCTCTCAATTGTCCATTCTTGAAAATATCAATGTTGGAGTTAGGCTAAATCGCAAAACATTAAACAAATTTAATAGTGCTTATGAATCTTACCTTCTTTTGGTGTCTTCAAATCTCAATAATATATTCCTTTGCCGCCAGGAACTATAGATTTTGTGGAAGAGAGAAGTGGGTTAGGTTTGAGGTTCTATATTTGCAATTTGGTAAAGTGAGGACTATGGTAGGGGGAAGGTATGGGTTTCTGTTTTGAAACTCTGCACAATACTGGGACGACTTTTCAAAAGTCGCCTATGGGCGACTTTTGAAAAGGCGCCTATGGGCGACTTTTGAAAAGTCGCCCCAGTATTGTGCAGGGTTTAAAACAGAAACCCTGCACAACCATTTTCACTCTTCAAAATTTCAATGGAATGCAAACAATTTCTAATTCAACATTTCTACCAAACTCAATCATCCATAACTCAAATTACAACATTCAAACAATTCAACAATTAAATTCAAACAATTCGCAACCAACAATTCAACAACAAAAATAATCCTAATATTTCAGCAGTTCATTAAACAAAATAAATCCGGACAAAGCATATCAATCACTTATACCATTCTCAGTTCTTCAATCTACGAAGTTCTCGAGGAGTTCGTTTTGTTTTTCTCCTAGACAGTGGAATTTCATCCGGCGAATCCTCCTCTTCACTTGCTTGTGTAGGATCTATAGGCTGTGAAGGGCCGGGAGCAACTTCAACCTGTGTTTCTTGAGATGAAGATGCGCCGTTACGTTGTCTACGTCGCTGATACGTACGAGTAGTGGGGGGAGGAACGCCATGGGCTTCTATGGCATATTCGATGAGCCCCTGTGCTGGTGGAGGAGGAGGCGGTGGGCGAGGTCTTGGTCTTGTTAACTTGTTTCTTTCCAAAATAGACTCTAAGATGCGTTTCACACTAAAGCATTTCCCCTGCGACCTTTCAGGAACCTCTTATGCAAGCTCGTCTACAATTTCGATCGCACGGTAAATGTCGTCCGCCTGTCATGACATAAAATTCAAGAAAATGTTTAAGTTTCAAATATTGAAATAAAGACTAAATGTAGTACGTACCACGTTCCTTTCAAGAGGTGCCCTAGGAGTGTAAGGGTATGCAACCACAGGAGGCGCTGTAGGTGGATCGATGGCACGAAGAACATATCGACGCGTGATGTTCCAGTACCAAGACAGATATTTCTGTTCGGACAATGTGAACTCGCGTTCCTGTTGCGTGTGCATGTAGCGGTCGGTCCATGTCTCAATCGCCATAGCATACTCCCCAGTTTCAATATCAATCCTGTAATGGGGTGGTTGTTCCGGTAAATGCTGGGCCATACCAAACTGCCTCATCACTCGGTCAGGTAGATGATAGGCGACATCATTAAAGCAAATCAAAGGAACCCGAGCAGTCCACAGCTGAATGGAAGTGGTGCATAAGTTTGGAAGATGTCCAAGCACATCGTCGTACGGGGTCCAACTCACAGCCTGATAGTCTAGCACATCGAACTCGTTACGGTAGAAGGCAACATGACGCCTCGACGATGAAACGGTGCTTTTAGGTCCTACCCACCTGTACAAATATTTAATTGACTTCTCAAATCCAAACACGTATACTTAGTATACTACATAATTAATTATACCTAGCACCATATGGCAATGATAAATCAATCGCCGTCCTCCTCATCGTTATTCTACCCACGGGTAGATAAGTCCAACACCAAAGCTGCAAATAAAATTAGACACATGGTTTTAGTTGGATAAAAGAATATGAAATAACGGTCGGCGAAAGTAAAATATGGACATACCTGTACTAGGCTCACACAACCACATATGCTTGTGCTCTCTTACAAAGCAAGCCTCGTCAACTCGCAGTACGTATACGCTAGAACTGCACTGCCCCACGAATACTGGCAACAAACTTCAAACTTTTCTAAAAAAAGGAAGCCATCTAAGCCATATCCGTGTCTTCGAATGATCGCATATCAACCTCGAGCATATAATATGCAATATAATGGCCCTGGCCCGTTGCTGAATCTGAATCTCCGCCGCATCTGCAGGTATGTCGTCCGCAAATTGTTCCCTAAACCACAGTGTCTGTATCATTTCATTTCCCCACCACTCCTCTACTGGAGGAGTTAAACCTAGGAGCTCTTGGCATAAACTAATGTAATCAACGGGATTGGGGTTGGTCAACGGAGCACCGTCTATGGGTATGCCAAGCAAGCACGCAACATCACCTAACGTGATAGTCATCTCTCCGGCTCGTAGTTGAAATGTCGATGTCTCTGGCCTCCATCTATCCACCAAAGCGGTGATAAGATGATGATCTAACTGGATGTGCCCCATCCTAAAAACAAGTCCAAATCCAGCTTGGTCTATCAACTGTATAACGCCTGGATGACCGGATGTTACTCTTTTCATTTTGGACGAATGATCTATGGTTTTGTCTGCAGTATTACTCTGTCAAAATATCACAAAAATATTATCAACATGTAACATACATTACCTTTCGATATTTGTACATTTCGAATACTAAAAAATTTACCGCGACAAATTCCGGATTATTCGTTCGATGCCGTTGTTGCAAATAAAGGACAGATCCATCAACTGGTCCAGGTACCATCTCCGCGTAATCTACACATATACAAGTTAACAATTTTTTCATCTTTATTTTGCAACATCAACACTGCGATTTTACGCATTGTTTTTCCATATTTTACCAATGATTTCAACCATACACACATACCTCAACCATCAATTATTGCTTACAATTCCTAAAAATTACTAATTTACAAATTTCTTCAAAACCCTAAATTGAAATATTAATGATTTTCCCATACCTGCAGGCGCATCCGGCATTGAAGAGCTAGCCATCTTCTAATTTGTTCAACGAATTGCGAAAAATTTCTGAGTTGGGGAAAAAAAATCGGAGGGGGAGGATTTCTAATTTGGGAATGGATAGGTTTAGAATGAAGGGAGAAGAAAGAGGGGCTCTGGTTTTGTTGCAGAGCCCCGAATGGGCGACTTTTGGGAAGTCGCCAACTGGAGACTTCCCAAAAGTCGCCTGCTTTTTGTAACAAAACAGGCGACTTTTGAAAAGTCGCCTGTTAGCGACTTCCCAAAAGTCGCCCGTAATTTTTCGTGGGAAAAAAAATAACTGGCGACTTTTCAAAAGTCGCCAGTACGTTTTGGCCAGCTCAGGGCTGAGCTGGCCAAAACAGGGCTATAATTGATAATAGTTTCTAAACAAGGCTATTTGTGATAATTAGTTTTTAAGGAGGCTAAATTGACAATTCATACACAAAATAATCCTACTTACTTAACCAATTCATACACAAAATAATCCCGAAACATACGAAATCAGACAAACGCAAACTATAAGAAAATATATGACCTAACAACTCAAACTCTAAGTAGTCACATCTTATCCCAAGAGTCGCATACCAACTATCGGATTCACAACCCTTAAGGACGTAACTAGGTATGAGCGTTGTAGGTTAAGCTTATTTACCATACTATGAGATATAAAAGAATATGATTCACCAGTACCAAATAGAACTCTAACTGACATGCCATGAATCAAAAGCGTGGCTCCCAACACAGCTTTTCTTTTGTCCTTTGCTGTTGGTCTTGAGGTAGCTGGTTCTAATGAAAACACTTTGTCCTTTCCATTCATGGCTAGTTCCTTGCACTGGTTCTTATAATGTCCAATATGATCACATCTGAAGCATTTCACTCCTTTCTTGTCAGCAACCTTTTTTGCTTTGACTGTCTGACACTCGTGAGCAAAAGGTCTCTTGTTATCACACATAAAGCAAACCAGATCAGCTTTTGCCTTCTTAGCAGCTCTTCCCTTCCGAGCTCCCTTCTTATCAAAAACACTCTCTTTCGATTTTGCCAATCTTGAGTTTCCATTGCTTTGTTACAATTAAAAAAAGCAAGCATCTCCTCATTCATCAAAGTCATCTTAACAACTACATCGCATGAATCCCTAATATGTGGTAAAGTTGCTTTAGCAAACTCGAATCTCAATCCATGGATGAACTTCTCATTCCTTTTGATAACAGTATCAACCGCAGCATATCCATATCTATAAAATTCCTCAAATCTTGTAGCATACTCAAGCATTGTCATGTCTTCCTACGCCAACTCAACAAACTTCTTGAGCGGAGTTGACTTGACTATCTCCAACATGAATCTTTCCTCAAACCTCCTGAATTCTGCCCAAGTCATATCCTCTTGAGCTACTCCTACGATAACATTGTTCTACCAGTACAGTGTTGCCCCTTGCAACTGTCAATAACTATGCAGTGCTAAGTAGAGACTATGCTAAGCTTGGAAGGAAGCCGTTTATCGACACTGAGGACGCAATTGAAGCGGAGAATTGGTTGCTTTATTGCAAGAGGATTTTGCTGATTTCCTTCTCCAACATTTCCACCGACTGATCCCACAGCAGCACCAGCTTGCATCATGTTGACGAAGAACTGATACATAGTTCCCATATCAACAAGCGGTGCTCTAGCACCCATATTAGCAGCTTGTGCCCTACCTGGATTTCTTCAGATATTCAGTCTGGCATTTCCATTAGTTATGATGCTTCCTCCACCAAGGTTAACTCTTCCATTCCTAGCATTCACATCTTACTTCCTTAAAATCTACTTGCATAAGCATACTTTAAGAAGAAGGATGAGTCAATGGGTTCGAAAGCGAATAAAAGCGGCTTCAGTCTTTCATAAGCATGCCTTCGACACCATCCTTTCCTTCGTCTTTCTCCAATACACTACGTATCAAATGTTTGAAACATTTGCACAGGTTTCGAATGGGTGTTAAAGGTTTACTGAGTACGGTGACGAAAGCAAGCAAATGAAAGTGGTGAAGTTGTAATTTGATATAAAACTGATGTTATGCCTTTTAAAGTAATTCTCCTTCACCTAACTTATATAATTTGCCAAAACATGATTGGTTGTCAATACTTCACCAAAATTCTTTCTAAAACGCCACCGAACTCAGCATTGAACAATTGCAAACATTTTAGCAAATAACTCATTCTTCTTCTTAAAACAATTAAAACATTTAATCCCTTCAACTTGAATAATTTATTAACCATAATTAAGCACTTAGGAAAAATCCCCAAAACTCACAATAATTCACTTTAAATATATTTTCTAACATTTATAAATTTCAGATCCGAAGACATTATTTAATTGTCTTAAATAATTTAAACCAAAAATTAAGTATTTTCTCTCATAGAAAATTTATAATAAATTCATGTTCACTTGAAAAATTACATAATTTAAACACAGTTTTAAAATAAGATTTTTGACCATATATCAAAAACGCAACTCATTTGGATGTCATGTGATAGGTTTTCTAATCTAAACATATCATAAGTTCTTATTAAATCTTCATAAACCATCAACTTAAAACATATAATCATTTAATCACTATAGCATGGCATATACTTGTAAAAGAAAATAGTTTACCTTTAAACGAAATCGTTCATAAAAAATAGAGATGTAAACTAATGATTCACCTTGGCTTCATGTTAAGAAGGTTGAGATTTGCCTTTAGATTGATTTCGTAAGCTTTCTGCTTAAATCCTAGCTTTTCTTCTTCTTGAATCCTCTTAATGGTGGTCGGCTGAGTTCTTTAGGGTTTTAGTTTTGTTTATGAAAGTTAAAATGAATGAGGAATGAAGAATATAAGGGTTTAGGGTGTAGAAACAAAGGCTATTCTCATTTTATCCTTACCATATTCCTCCTACTTATTTTTAATTCTCTTTTACTAATACATTCATTAAGGCACGACTCCTTTCTTAATTAACAAATCTCAATCCCTTAACTATCTACATTATTTCATTTAATTTATCCAATTAAATATTCTAAATAATGTAAGTTAAAATTAAGGTCATTACACATCTCATTTTTTAAGTATTATTTTCGATTTTAAATATAAATCCGATTCTTTTTTATATTCTTGTGTTTCTGATATTATGAATACTATTAACATGGCTGCACTTTGTCATCGAAAATCAATATAGTTGACTGCAACATCAATAACGGTTAATTTCGAACCTTAAAATGTAGGATGTTACAGCGCATTTAATTTTTTCGTTATGATAACAGTTGATAAACTCTTGGGCCGTGGCTACCCCGTCCATAATATATCTGCTTTGAATGAATGCATTTTGTGTTTTGTCAATTAATTTATCCATTTTAAATGTCGGTCTGTTAGGTAGCACCTTTGTAATTATTATAATATAGCAGCTAATCAAAGAGATGGGTTTAAAGTTCAAAGGGTCTTCAAGATACACCTTTTTAAAGACTAAAATAACGTCTGCTTGGTTAAATCTACGTAATTGAAGGGTTGCATTGTGAAATTCTTCAAAAAGCTGCATGATGTCATTTTTAATAATGGTCCATAATTTTTGATAAAAGAACATAGCAAAACCGTTAGGTTTTGGAGCTTTATCGATCGCAAGGCCCCGAATAGCTGTCCAAACCTTGTCTTCTGTAAATGACGAGTCAAGCATAGTTAGGGAGCTACCCATGTACGAATATAGGGCTGGCCAGTCTGCCTGAATACTATGGTTGCATCTATTGTCATATATTCCTTTAAAATAGCTAGTAAAATTATTATTTAAATCCCTTGCTCCTTATATTCAATATCGCTATTTTATTAAAATATCGTGAGTAAAAATATTATTTCAAAATAGTAGACAACTTTAAAACATACTTCAAAGTTCAGTTTTAAATACGTATATTGCAAACTTAATTTTTTTAAAATTCTTTTTGCAGTCTTAGTCTCATCAGCTTATAATTTATTAATTTGGGTATTATCCTTCTTAACCAATCTACACTTTTATATACTTTTCTATTATGTTGTTTAGCATAGTATAAAATACTCATAAAAAACTCACATTCATGGTTTCCACCAAATTCATAGTGAACAAAGCAGTGAGATAATTATCAATGATTTTTATGAAATATGTCTCACATTCCAATGCTCTGAATGTTTACTCAGATGGATTATACATTAAAGATGTAATTATTTATAATGATTATAAACGAACTATTTTTAAATAGGTAGGATAATATTGAATATTATGACAATGCAATTGTCAAAATGAATTGTTTGTCTCTTAATTTTAATCCATTTGATTTCAAAGCAATTACAGAATTAATTACAGTTAATTCTATTTTAATTGTAGTCCAATTAATGAGAAAATTGATTATCTTACTTTTTAATGAAGAATCGAGACCGATGAGATTGGGTGGCAAGCCCCTCTGGATAGAATATCTAAGTACTTCATACTATATAGTAGTAAGTAAAGCTTTAATAGTATTTGTTGACTTAAAATTATGTTATAAATGAATCCATCCCTCTTTTTTTTGAGGTCTATGACGAAATAGAGTTAGCATTTTGTATTCATTTATAATCCATGAATATCAAAAATTAATATCTCGTTTGAATCGACTTAAATAAGTTGTTTTTATTTCATTTTTAAAGTTAAAACCTATTCATTTCGACTTTCAAACAGTCAAAACAAAAAACTTATTTACGTCGATCCAAACACGAATATCTGTACAATCATTCATCCACTATCAATAAACAAAACACGTATATTTCTAGGCATTTGATCGCCTTTATCCAGATAAAGCCTGATGAAATTTTCCCTTCACCAAACAAACGCATCTAAAAATTGTACAATTAAAACGTTTCAAGTGATGAGCATAAAGCGTTGGATTCAATCACAGTGAACAAACATAGAGGTTTATGGCATTTAAACACTTTTAAATGTTGCATTTGTCCAATGTTCAGGAAAATCAGCACAAAGTTGTTAAAAATAATAATTATAATACATGTCCAAAGATTGGGTAATCAGGAGTCCCTGCCAAGGATTAAAATGCTAAATGGAATAAAATGATATTTCATTTGTATAAGAGCTCAAAGGCCACATCCTCATTGGATTTGGATCCAAGAACGTGGTCCCAAGGCTTTAGAAATAACAGTAACTAAAACAGTTATAACTGAAAGATGGTACCGAGACTTTCATAATTAGTGAATAGTTCACCAAATAGTAATCAAGTACAACAACATGGAGTAAACTGCAAATAGTAATTCACGTAGCAAGCAAGACATGATATTATTATATTGCACTATAGTGGAAGTTCCACTAAATGTTACAGTGGGCGTTTATCCAAAACATGCAAGAAATCTACTTAATTTGAAACTCGGTAATAAAAAAACAAGTCTCTACATTTTTCCATGCCCAGCTCATTAATATTGTCATAACCACATGATAGTTTACGGCAAAATTATTATATCTTCAAGACGACATAAGGTCAACATAAAATGGTTCTGCGACTGGACAAACCATCTGACAAAGAATCGGATATATTATTCATAATAAAATCTCCAAGAAAATAGAACAAAATCAGTAGCAATGCATGGTGAATCCAAAGCATGTTATGTTAGCTCTTAGTAAGAAATCCCAAAAGAATACAAGTAAAGTCAGGTTGAGCATGCATTCAGTCTGTATCGTCATTATTACAACAGTATGTTAAAAAAACTTTAAAAATAGAGAAAACAATGGTATAGCATATATTTAGAGAAAGTGTGAAACAAAGAATGTACATAAATATCTCTGAAATTAGATATAATTGACACTCTAATTAATACTATGCCAACGACTGTCAGGAAAAATCCCTAAAGCAAATGTGTAGCCATCACCAGAATTGATATAAATTCAGTAAAGAACTATTAGTTATGAAGCTTACCTACTCAATTTTTTGGATTCATGGACATCATAACACTAAATTTTGCAGACATGGTTGCTAAAAAAGAGGTTGAAGCTAAATTTTGCAATGAAATCAAATTAGTAAGCAAACAAACTTTTGTTTGTTAACAAAGTCAAAAAAAAGAGGCAGCGGCAATTTCACTGTTGTGTTTAATAGGTATTTCTCAATCAAAGATGACAGCAGGAAATTTAACCCTTCTAAAACAAAAAATATACGTGAACAAATAAAAAAATTCAAGGAATCCATGCCTATTGAGTTTAAGTTCATCGGCGTCTACAAAATACGAATTAGTGATGTCAGTGTAATTGTCCAACTCCAAAGCATGTGCGTACTATAAAATTAGGAATTGAAAAGATTACCGATAATTTTCAACTAGACTGTGGTAATTCACAAGCATCTTTAAAAACTGGAATCGTATACAGTTTCGCAAAGCAGGAGCAGTTTCGCAAAGGAGAGAGGGTAGAATTGGAAGGATTGCAATAACTATCGCCTCGTAGTTAACAAAACGGGAATTCAGAAGAACGGGCATAACAAGAAAAAGGAAATTGAAGAGAACGGGAACAAAAAGAAGTGAAAATTAGAAATGGAACTGAATTTAGGACGCGTCTCCAATTGCCACGTTTCATTCAAAAACCAATCGGCTTCTGTTTACCTAACCACTACCACAACAGCCCTAAATAAAATAGTCAAGAGAAAAAAAATAAATGCAAAAAAAAAAATCGTTCTATCTTCAGTGGACAACTTTTTAACCTAGCAAAATGTTTGGTTTTACAAACGTATAATGCAAACTCGATATTTTAAATTCATTTTATAATCTTAGTCACTTGAATTTATATTTTTGGATTTGGATATTATCCTTCTTAACTGCCCCGGCCCGACTGAATTGGCTGCCCCAGTCAAACACAAAGTACAAAGCAGAAGTAAAATAAATAAATAAATAAATAAATACTTATAAATGGGTGGAATAGGGATTAAACTTGACTTGCTTAGTTCAAAGACGAAATAAACAACCACTGCCACATTATCTTTAAAAATGCTCTGGAAATGGAAGCTCGCTATTTATTCAAAACCTCATATTGTTGCCCTCTCACTGGCTTGTTGCCATAGACTGCCGTCTTAGTAGCCTTACCCTAGGGTCGGACCTGCTTCTTAACTAGTATACACTATATATATTTATACAGTGTTGTTTAATATACAATAAAATATTCAATAAAAACTCACATTTATATTTTCCAACAAATTTTTTATGATATTACAAATAATGGGTAATTATTAATGATTTCTTATGAAGTGTTTCTTATGTTACAATAATTTTTATGCAGATGGAAATGATCATAAATAACTATACATTGAAGACGAAGTTATTTATAATGATTATAAGCGAACGATTTTTACATAGGTAGAATAATATCGAATTTATCATGCAATTGTTAAAACGAATTAGTTGTTTTTAATTTTGATTTGTTTGAATTCAGAGTAATTAAAGAAGCAATCATAATTAATTCTATTTCAATTATAAGTTCAATTAATGAGAAAAATAATTATATATTTATTCTCTTTAATGCTAATCAATTATTGAATTAAATATAATCAATCAATTCCTTCTATTTCCATAGGTAATTTCTTAAAATTAATATTCTTTATGTGTATCCTCTACAAGTAGTTTTTTTTTTGAAATTAAGTCCTTATATGGTATACGACATACTATAAGTCAACATACCATAATTCTATACTTAGTGGTTCGAATCACGCACTACGCATGATTCGAACGTTTGACCTTATGGATCAAATCCAAAGCGCTTAACCACTGTGACAGTAATGCTAGACATTTTATGGTAATGCATTATTTCACTTTGAATAATGATAATTTTTGTACTGTTTCAGTTATAATGCCTGAATGTATATTTGAGGTAAAAACAAAATTATTTGGTTGTTTCAAAAATTAGACTTCACAATGTTTATGTTCAACTTATGTTAGTCATGTTATGTTGTATGTATAAAAAAACATGATATTTTAAGCTACGTTAATTTGTTTCTAATTCGATTAGTATTAAGTGATATCAAAAGTATGATTAGCTCTTTATTTTACATGTTTCTCCATGTAACATTCTTATTTCCATATGCAAGACTCATGCATAATAAAAAAAATCCACCATATTAGCTTTTTAATTCTATATAGTTCAACATTCTCCAAATTTACCCTTGTTGAATCATGTTATGTTGTTCATGTTCATATTATTTTCAAATTTTCGAACAAACTAAGATTGTGTTCAAGCGATTGGAATCATCATATAGATGAAAGACAGTTCACAAGTCAATTTTCTAAACATCGATTTAGCAATTTTAATGATAGAGTAGATGTAAAAGTTAGTAGATCAAGTGTTGAAACTATTAATTCTCATTTATGTTTTCAATTTGAAAAAAAAAATGATGTTAGGTTTTGTTTTTTTTTCGCTTTTAGTTTTAACATGAATGCTCAACTTTAATTAGATTCTTTGTTATAACTTCACTAAAATTTATGTGTTATATTGGTTAATTTGAAATTTTGATAACACGTTTATTATGTAGTTTGGTCGTTAATATTTTAAATGAATATGTTTATATTTTATGTTCTTTAGTATCTAGTTATTTAATTGTAATTGAATGAATATTCCCATTAGTGATCACTAATTTATTAATTTAGCGTATGAGAGATTTAATTTATTAATTGCTATTTAATTAGTTCTCGATGACAATTTGAATAACAAAGAGAAATAAGTTAAAATTAAAAATAAATAAATTCTCTATTTAGTTTAACGTAGAATATGTTAAATAGTAAATGTATTTATCATAGTTGTTTTAACTTTTTGTTGCATGTATCAATAAATATATATTCATTTACTTCTATATACAATTTTATATTTATTTGCATAAATATATCCGTGTTTAAATTTATTTCTCTATGAAATATTTCTATACGATTAAATCACCTATAGAAATGAGTTTTATATAATTTATTTTCTTATTTCTATTAAACTAGTGCAGATTGAGTTTATTATAACATCTACAAATTTAAATTGTACACTTTCTTTAGAGGTGAAAATGTTAAGTGGCGAAAGCATAAATTATTTATGCTTTCGGTATTAAGTATAATGTTATTTTTTTGTTATCTCAAAAATTTAATGGCAAATTATATTCATACGTCGTAAACTACTATACATACACCGTAAACTACTATACATACAGATACACCTTTTTTTTAACTTAACATACACCATACGTATTACGAAACCACCATCACTTTGAATAAAACGAAACACTTAACTCGTTTCATCCGTTTTTCTCATTTCATGTGCCTATTAAACTAAGGTTCCTAATTTCCGTAAATTCACTTTTGTAAACTTTAATTTTAAATTTATTTAATTATTTTATATAGAAATCAAATTAAATTTAGACAGTAAAATGTTGACATATTCATATTTTGATGTCAAATTTACTACAAAGCATAATAATTTCAGTAGTGAATTTTAAAACTTCAATTTTTATACTTAATTTGTAGTGGAAAACGTTAAAAATGACTATAGATGAATACGGCTTGAAACTGTACAAACAGAATTTGATATCTGAAAGAAATTTAAATCAAATTAAACTAATGATGTATAGAAACTTCAATTACTTATGAAAGAAATTGTATTTATTATACTATGAATTAGTAATTCTTCAACATTAATTTTTATTTTTTTATTAAACTGTGGTATTTTTGTCTGATGATTTATTAAAGTTTTTGCTTATTGTATCCGATCAATTCTTAAACCATAGAAAAGTACACTTAGGTTTTTTAATAAAAAAATGTAATTATTAGAGAATCTATGCAATTTGGTTTTTAAAACTTCATATTTTTCTGGTTCAATTGATTATTGATATTACTAATGATTTTAGTCTAAGTTTCAATTGTGATGTATATTTTCATATTTTTCCATCTTTAATTCTCAACTAACCATATGTAATTGAATTCCAAAATTAATGGAAATTAATCATTTAACAAGCATTACGGGGAGCAGACTCAAAAAATTATGTATAATCAATTAATTGGTTTTTAATGTTGGTTTTATTTTCTTGACATCAAAACGTTGGATTTATTTTTTATTGCTTCTCCATTCCTATAATCTAATGAGGATAATAATAAAATTAACATCCATTTGCCATATTGATTTTTTATTTTAAATATTGTCATTTGAGTTACTAATACTTGTTATAAACGTTTAATAAGTATGAACAAATAGTTGTTATACATGTCATAGAGTTGTTATGTGAAAAAAAAAATTTATATTTCAAGAAGAAAATAATCCAAATGGAAACTATTATTTTTAAATTCTTGACATAACCGTTTAAAGTTCTTAAGATTATTTTTAGAGTAACGGATATTATTATCAACTCTCAAAAAATATTAATTTCACCGGTGTACTTAGACCAAGTTCCTACTAGTTTGAAATGAAAATTAAGCAATAAATCACCTCAGTATCTACGAAGTAAATGAGTAAGAACACACCATTCCCATGGAGCATTACCAATTTTTTGTGCAAAATTGTAGAACATATTGCAATTAAAATGAATAGATGAACACAAACCGAGAGGTTTGAAGACTTTCGGATAAATAATCATCGCCACTAACTATATTAAGAAAAACCATTAATTTTGTATTAATAATATGTTTAGAAAACATATTGACTAATGCATGTTTATAATAATGTGTTTTTCATTTATTAAGGATCAGGTGTAGTGGAAAATCGAATCAAACTGATTCAGTTTGTTGACTTATTAGAGCAGGTATGGAAGTGTTTCGATTATTTAGACCCTCTACCAGATGGAAACAGAGTTATTGATAATTCGTCGTGCAGGTATACTCTCCATAGCGAATGTATTGTCGTATGACATGAGTGTTCAAACTATACGACAATGCAGTTGTTATGGAAAGTATGTCTGCACTGCGATCTACCATGACTCGATCTCTATCTGATAGCGTGTCTAAACAAATGGAACACTCTCAAACCTCCTCTAATAAGTCATCATGTTGAATCGGCTCAATTCGATTTATCACTACATCTTTAATAAACAAAAAACACGTTATTATAAACATGTATTAAACAATATATTTCCTAAACAAATTATTACCATAGGCCATGACATAAATCAACGTGTCTTTAACATAAGGCAATTTATTGTTCATATAGTCCAGACTAATTCAATTGGACATTACTAATCGGATCCATAAAGTTTTGAAGAATAGAGGGACGCTCAAATAATTCAAAATTATGTTATTTAATTGCAGAAATACCTTCAACCTACTTTATTTATGTTCAAATAATAGAGAAAGGTAAAACAGCCCATGTTAGGTGCACAAATTGGCCTACAGCAATGCAAGTTGTTGCTCTAGCAACAACATGATTGTTGCTGCATGTGAGCTCTGGTCCACTTGTGGCAAAGTTGGGTTCCTATGCATGCGCGCTTTCCGATCAGACCACCGTACAATGCACAGCACCATCCCGACCAGTGCACACCACGGTCCCGATGGCCTTGAGGGTTTCACGTTATTCATGTTCCACGTTTCTTTAAAACGCTTATATTCCCACTTTCTTATAATGCCTGATCCTTATTGTTCTTCCTATATACTCCTTGAACAAACTTGTTTGAATGCATCCCCACTTCCGAATTTGAAATGCGTAGATCCATTATATCTCCCGTCTCAACACAAGCAACTTCGTCCTTATTGAAAACGAAACAGCCACCATATTCAATAATATTAACGACAGCCACTTTTCTCACATTTCATGTCATTTCTTTGTACATGTAGTTTAGAGTCCCATATGAGAATGTTTTAAGAATTTAATGGTTGTAATTTTGTATGGTGTCTTTTGTGTTTATAATGTTTACATAATGTATGTAATACGTATGAAATTTTACATCATCCTTCTAATTTATGCTTGATGTTCAATGTTCTGTTTTTATTGCTTTTGTTGACTGATATTCATTGCACGTTATTTATTAATTTGTAAGCATATATAACATGTTCATTCCTTGCCCCGGATCTTCGAGATTAGAGGTTTAGTTTTCAGCTCTTCAATTGCTTGATGTTCCTGAAATTTTTGTTTGATACTGGAATAATATTATTTCATAAATTCTTAATAAGATTTACAATGGTGTGTTAGGAAAACTTGTTTAAATAAGTAGGTAAGTGAACAAAATCAATTGTGCAAAAACAAAACTATTTTCCTTTTTTATTGATTCGTAGCTCAGTGGTACAGAAAATCACCAAATCAATGACACTGATTGTTGGAAATATCTCTATGTTACATTATCTTGACTACTAACGTAGAATACCTAAGCCAAATAAAATACCTATACATCTTTTTTCTTTTTCCATCTCTTTTTCTCTTTATTTTATTTTTATTATTTTTTTCATTTTGGTGTAAAATATGTTTGTAAACCAATATATCGAATAAATTGCCA
Organism: Allium cepa; assembly: GCA_030765085.1. Classification (NCBI taxonomy): domain Eukaryota; kingdom Viridiplantae; phylum Streptophyta; class Magnoliopsida; order Asparagales; family Amaryllidaceae; genus Allium; species Allium cepa. The sequence continues at coordinate 275,161,732 of CM060946.1, forward strand.
AAAAGGTTCTATTAGAAATGTTGTATATACGTTTGATTCTAAATCAAATAAATCATCAATTTGGTTTTTTTCCCCCTCTCATTCTTGCACGTCAATATGAACTCATCGAATGCAATGTAGATTTATTACAAGATTTCGTTGTTTGCATGTCAAATCTTAAATTATGCATGTGTGAAAATTACAGTCACAACAATGAATTGTTTTTAGTTACACGTGTGAATCGAAAATTCACCAAGTTCTCTTAAAGATTGGACATGGCTTTGAGCTATAGTTCACTAGTACAACTTGAATTAATACTCAAGTAATATAATACTAAGTAAATACATAACTTGAATTTAATCCAATTAGTTATATAGTTCTATACACATAGAAATATTCCTACTAAAAAATTAAGTTCTTAATTGTCGGTGACATTGTATGTTCTGTTCTTCAAATATTTGTAGAAGTTGCGGCTAAAAACTATGAATATTATAGGTTTACTAATAAGGGAATGACATTAGCTTGCCAAGGATATTTCTTTCAAGTTTCAACCCTACGCTATATACAGTTACGCCTGAAGTTATCGAGAACCAACAGAATTATTCATGCTAGTAAGCTTATTAAATGCTAAGCAATCAAATAGTACCATTGCAATCACTATTATTATGATCATGAAGCAGAATCTAAAAAATACATTACGCGATGTTGTTCCAATCCGTTAAATATTTATGGATTCGAGTTACAAAAGAAGTTGTCACCGAACATATTAAAATCATTATTGGTTTATTAACATAAACCATTTTACAATATCAAAAACTATATGCAGTTAAGGAGTCTTTCATTTGATTCCAATGATCGTAGCGTCCAACAAAAGAACATGCTCATATTATTTAATTAGACACACACAAACACATCTTAACCGAATTTGAGAAACAAAAAATATGAGCTTGAAGATAATTTATCATATGACGTTGTGACCAATGTGGTCAAAGCGCTCGCCTAGACGTCAAAGAGCCCTAGGCGCCGACCTAGGCTTTTCTCTATTTCCAGGAGCCGGTGATTCTCAAGGCGCCAATAAAGCGCTCCAAGGGACGAAGCGATGAAAAAGCGAAGCTCCAATTTAAGCGCGCTTTAGTTAATTGAGAAATGATTTAGGGCTTTGGCCCAAAACCCTCAAAATCGAACTCGATAGTTGCTATGCTGTTGTTCGTTTAGGGCATTCTCAACTCTTGTCATTTTAAAAAAAACTAATCTCGAGCCACCGACCGAAACCCCCACTACCACCGACCCTACTGCTGCCGACTGAAACCCCCACTGCAGCCAACCAAAGCCTCCACTGCCGATCTCGAGTTCGTGAACCATTGTCGAGGTATATTTTTTAATTTGTTTGAAGTTTTAACTTATTTATGAGCTGATTTATAGTTTTATTTAAAAGTTTTGTTTAAGAAGCCATAAACTTAGTTTAAGACTTTAAGTTATACAGTTTTGTTTAAATATAAAGGTAAAAACGGATTTAAATTTAAGTTGTAAACTTAGTTTAAGTTAATTATAATGTTATAAATTTAGTTTAAATTATAAAGTTTAGTTTAAATAAATGTTTTGATTTTAAAAACTGATTTTAAGTTTAAGTAAGATTAAATTATAAAATTCAAAACTGATTTTAAATATTATTAAGTTTAAATTAAATTATAAAGTTTTGTTTAAATTAAGTTAAGTTATAAAGTTTTGATTTTAAATTGAGTTTAAGTTCGTTTTAAATTAATTAATTTAAATGTTTAAATTAAGTGTAAGTTAGTTTTAAATTTAGCTTAATTTATATGTTTAAGTTAAAATTTAAAATTGAATTTAAAGTTTTAACTTTTAACTTTTATTTTCAGAATTTTAAAGGTAAAAGTTAAAAGTTTTGTAGTTTAAACTTTAAAATTTGAACTTTAAATTGAATTTTAAAATGCAGTTTTTAACATGCAGTTTCTTTTAAATGCAGTTTTTACTGTTTAAGCAATGATGTTGTAATTTCTTTATTTTAAGTATTTTTGTTGTTTGTAGACATGAATTTGATGACTTTGTGCCTTCTTGATTTGGTTTACGATGATCATACGTTATTTTATTCTTAATATTGCATTTATATATAATTATTTTAAGCCAAAATGTGAGTTTTAAGGCTTTTTTTAGGTGTGTTTTTTGCTGTAAAACAGCAAAACTGATGCACAAGGCGTCCAAAAAAGCCCTATGCGCCAAAAAGTGCTAGGCGAGGGCTTGGGGCTTTTGGGGGCTTTTTCGCCTTGGCTACACTGACGTTATCCCAATGTAAGTCTCTAAATTCTCAATTTACCAAATAAATGAGAACTTTATAACTAGTGTGAAGGTAAATGACAACTTTTAGGCTGTACATGAAACATGTGCACTAGGTAGAATTGATCCAGATGTTATATTGTGTATATGGACCAATGTCCGGATTAAGAAGACTTAATTATTTAGCTTGAAAAATGTAATGATTAACCTGAATAGCAGCGTCCCTAGCATACCCGAATGGACCACTAATTCCATATTTCCTTGCAACAATTGAATTTTGTAAGATTATAACAGCACTGGTCCACTATTAAAATAACTGAGAACAAACAGTAAATTTGTTCTTAATTATGATAAAGATGGATAAATAATTGAGAAAACTTGAATTTATACCTGTGAAATAATAATATAGTAGTCCCGACTCCCGAAACATTTAGTTGTACAACAAGAGCCAACATGCCATTTAGAAGTATGATAAGGGCCAACATATCACTTCTTTAACAACACCTAAAGTAATGCAAAAAATAATTAGTTGTTATTACTAGAAGGAAAATCTGAGAAAATAAACAAAATGGGAAGTTAACTTCACTTTTTCACAACCCGACAAATCAACATAGATAAAACGCGGCTTCCATCAACATAAACCCAATCTCGAACCTGCAGCCTCCAATAACCACTGCAAAACCTACCCCGCAACATCGATTGTCTACCAAATACCTGGACCACCTCGCAAAATCCCTACTGACCCTCACCAGCAGATCGAGAACCCATGTCAGAATTGGGAATTGGAATTCAAAATTTTGGATCTGGAGGCATTTTTCTTAAAAGTCGTGGATCTGGAAATTTTACTTGGGATTGAGGAAGAAAGGTTGAATTAGGGTTTTTTGAAATGTCACGAAGTTTTCCTGCGGCAGAATGTTAGGCGTGGAGAAAAGGCATTATAAAGACAGGCCCGGTCTATTTCCACCCCCACTTATTGTTTTTCACACACCCCACATTTAAAAAAAAAAACCGCCTCGCATTTTGCTCTTTCTACCTATCATACAAAAAGTTAAACGATATTTCATTTCAGTCTCTCTTCTCAACGTAAACTTTATTTCTCAAAGCTTTCGCCTCCGTCACGATTATTTCAGCCGCCACTAACGTACGTCCTATATTTCAGCCACCGCTGCCATGAAGGAAAGGAGAAACAAACATCGTCATGTTAAGTGATTTTGCTATGTAATATGATGATATATAGAACGTTGGAAAATTGCTTGAAGTACGCGCAAGTTGATCGAACCCTAAGTAAGATTCACGTTTGCCACAAACAAGGTTGTGGCACCAAGCTAATCTGCCACGAACGTGGTTGTGACTACGTTAACCACGTTCGTGACATACGAGGTTGGTGCCACATTTCGTTTGTGGCAAACGTGGTTGATGTACGGTTGCATTGACATGTCGGTGATCGACATTTTCTTATGCTTGCATCATTTTTTTCCAAAATTCTCTTGTATTTCAGATTGCTTACATTATTTTTTCTCGTTTATCATCATTTATCATGTTTTATTGCTATCATTCTTATATCATGTTATGGTATAATTGGAATTAAAATTTTAACCGGGAGGTGAAGAGAAAATATCAGGGTGTTAATAGATGAAAACATAAAGACAAGGACATATGCAGGGAAAATTTTAGATTGGAGCCAAAAAAATTGGATTGGAGCCAGGAAAAAAAACGTGCATATGATAAACAAGATGGGTATTAGAAAAACCTTCAGATGCATATAACTTGTAGCGTAATGTTTATATTTTATGCGTATGAAAATTTAATTATCAAATATAATAATCAACTATAACTATTAATAATTAAATACTAAATATAAATATTACTTCTTAATTATTATAGATTGTTTATTAATCATTAATTATAAAAATTAATTATTGCATGGTAAATATTAAATATTTGTCTTAGTTATTTATACTTCATAACTTTTTAACAGAATCATGATCATTTAATATTAATTGTTAATCATTAAATAATCAATACTAATTATTATTAATTAATACTTAATTATTGTAAGTATTTATCTAAGAATTATAGTTAATCATTAATTATTTAATGGTAATTAATAATTATTAAAAAATAATTATACATTAGCTGTAATATTTTATATGATACACAAGTTGCACTACTTACGAACTAGTTGAAACATACTGGTACTAGGATATGCGTGAACTAAGATCTAATGCACTTATTAACCATTAAATATTAAATACTAGATAATAAATATCACGTATTAACCATTAAATATTTATTATTAATTATTTAGTAGTAATCATTAATAATTATTACTTCTTATTTATTAGTTATTATTTATTAATTATTACTTATTTCTTAATTGAATATCAATTATTCATTATTTAATATTAATTATTCAATAGTAATTATTTCATATTAGTTATTAATTACTAAATGTAAATAATAAATATTAACTATAATTTACAAATTATTAACAATTACTTATAATAAATAATTAATATAAAAAATGATTATTGAACATAGATGATAACTGGTAATTAGGAGTCTTCAGTAGACAACTTTTTAACTTAGCAAAATGTTTGGTTTTACAAACGTATAATGTAAACTCGATATTTTAAACTCATTTTGTAATCTTAGTCACTTGAATTTATATTTTTGGATTTGGGTATTATCCTTCTTAACTGTCCCGGCCCGACTGAATTGGTTGCCCCAGTCAAACACAAAGTACAAAGCAGAAGTAAAATAAATAAATAAATAAACACTTATAAAGGGGTGGAATAGGGATTAAACTTGACTTGCTTAGTTCATAGACGAAATAAACAACCACTGCCACATTATCTTTAAAAATGCTCTGGAAATGGAAGCTCGCTATTTATTCAAAACCTCATATTGTTGCCCTCTCACTGGCTTGTTGCCATAGACTGCCGTCTTAGTAGCCTTACCCTAGGGTCGGACCTGTTTCTTAACTAGTATACACTATATATATTTATACAGTGTTGTTTAATATACAATAAAATATTCAATAAAAACTCACATTTATATTTTCCAACAAATTTTTAATGATATTACAAATAATGGGTAATTATTAATGATTTCTTATGAAGTGTTTCTTATGTTACAATAATTTTTATGCAGATGGAAATGATCATAAATAATTATATATTGAAGACGAAGTTATTTATAATGATTATATGCGAACGATTTTTACATAGGTAGAATAATATCGAATTTATCATGCAATTGTTAAAACGAATTAGTTGTTTTTAATTTTGATTTGTTTGAATTCAGAGTAATTAAAGAAGCAATCATAATTAATTCTATTTCAATTATAAGTTCAATTAATGAGAAAAATAATTATATACTTATTCTCTTTAATGCTAATCAATTATTGAATTGAATATAATCAATTAATTCCTTCTATTTCCATAGGTAATTTCTTAAAATTAATATTCTTTATGTGTATCCTCTACAAGTAGTTTTTTTTTGAATTAAGTCCTTATATGGTATACGACATACTATAAGTCAACATACCATAATTCTATACTTAGCGGTTCGAATCACGCACTACGCATGATTCGAACGTTTGACCTTATGGATCAAATCCAAAGCGCTTAACCACGGTGACAGTAATGCCAGACATTTTATGGTAATGCATTATTTCACTTTGAATAATGATAATTTTTGTGTTGTTTCAGTTATAATGCCTGAATGTATATTTGAGGTAAATACAAAATTATTTGGTTGTTTCAACAATTAGACTTCACAATGTTTATGTTCTACGTATGTTAGTCATGTTATGTTGTATGTATAAAAAAACATGATATTTTAAGCTACGGTAATTTGTTTCTAATTCGATTAGTATTAAGTGATACCAAAATTATGATTAGCTCTTTATTTTACATGTTTCTCCATGTAACATTCTTATTTCCATATGCAAGACTCATGCATAATTAAAAAAATCCATCATATTAGCTTTTTAATTCTATATAGTTCAACATTCTCCAAATTTACCCTTGTTGAATCATGTTATGTTGTTCATGTTCATATTATTTTCAAATTTTCGAACAAACTAAGATTGTGTTCAAGCGATTGGAATCATCATATAGATGAAAGACAGTTCACAAGTCAATTTTCTAAACATCGATTTAGCAATTTTAATGATAGAGTAGATGTAAAAGTTAGTAGATCAAGTGTTGAAACTATTAATTCTCATTTATGTTTTCAATTTGAAAAAAAATGATGTTAGGTTTTGTTTTTTTTCGCTTTTAGTTTTAACATGAATGCTCAACTTTAATTAGATTCTTTGTTATAACTTCACTAAAATTTATGTGTTATATTGGTTAATTTGAAATTTTGATAACACGTTTATTATGTAGTTTGGTCGTTAATATTTTAAATGAATATGTTTATATTTTATGTTCTTTAGTATCTAGTTATTTAATTGTAATTGAATGAATATTCCCATTAGTGATCACTAATTTATTAATTTAGCGTCTGAGAGATTTAATTTATTAATTGCTATTTAATTAGTTCTCGATGACAATTTGAATAACAAAGAGAAATAAGTTAAAATTAAAAATAAATAAATTCTCTATTTAGTTTAACTTAGAATATGTTAAATAGTTAATGTATTTATCATAGTTGTTTTAACTTTTTGTTGCATGTATCAATAAATATATATTCATTTACTTCTATATACAATTTTATATTTATTTGCATAAATATATCCGTGTTTAAATTTATTTCTCTATGAAATATTTCTATACGATTAAATCACCTATAGAAATGAGTTTTATATAATTTATTTTCTTATTTCTATTAAACTAGTGCAGATTGAGTTTATTATAACATCTACAAATTTAAATTGTACACTTTCTTTAGAGGTGAAAATGTTAAGTGGCGAAAGCATAAATTATTTATGCTTTCGGTATTAAGTATAATGTTATTTTTTTGTTATCTCAAAAATTTAATGGCAAATTATATTCATACGTCGTAAACTACTATACATACACCGTAAACTACTATACATACAGATACACCTTTTTTTTAACTTAACATACACCATACGTATTACGAAACCACCATCACTTTGAATAAAACGAAACACTTAACTCGTTTCATCCGTTTTTCTCATTTCATGTGCCTATTAAACTAAGGTTCCTAATTTCCGTGAATTCACTTTTGTAAACTTTAATTTTAAATTTATTTAATTATTTTATATAGAAATCAAATTAAATTTAGACAGTAAAATGTTGACATATTCATATTTTGATGTCAAATTTACTACAAAGCATAATAATTTCAGTAGTGAATTTTAAAACTTAATTTTTTATACTTAATTTGTAGTGGAAAACGTTAAAAATGACTATAGATGAATACGGCTTGAAACTGTACAAACAGAATTTGATATCTGAAAGAAATTTAAATCAAATTAAACTAATGATGTATAGAAACTTCAATTACTTATGAAAGAAATTGTATTTATTATACTATGAATTAGTAATTCTTCAACATTGATTTTTATTTTTTTATTAAACTGTGGTATTTTTGTCTAATGATTTATTAAATTTTTGCTTATTGTAATTATCTTAAACTCTTACTTTCAACTCCGATCAATTCTTAAACCATAGAAATGTACACTTAGGTTTTTTAATAAAAAAAATGTAATTATTAGAGAATCTATGCAATTTGGTTTTTAAAACTTCATATTTTTCTGGTTCAATTGATTATTGATATTACTAATGATTTTAGTCTAAGTTTCAATTGTGGTGTATATTTTCATATTTTTCCATCTTTAATTCTCAACTAACCATATGTAATTGAATTCCAAAATTAATGGAAATTAATCATTTAACAAGCATTACGGGGAGCAGACTCAAAAAATTATGTATAATCAATTAATTGGTTTTTAATGTTGGTTTTATTTTCTTGACATCAAAACGTTGGATTTATTTTTTATTGCTTCTCCATTCCTATAATCTAATGAGGATAATAATAAAATTAACATCCATTTGCCATATTAATTTTTTATTTTAAATATTGTCATTTGAGTTACTAATACTTGTTATAAACGTTTAATAAGTATGAACAAATAGTTGTTATACATGTCATAGAGTTGTTATGTGAAAAAAATAATTTATATTTCAAGAAGAAAATAATCCAAATGGAAACTATTATTTTTAAATTCTTGACATAACCGTTTAAAGTTCTTAAGATTATTTTTAGAGTAACGGATATTATTATCAACTCTCAAAAAATATTAATTTCACCGGTGTACTTAGACCAAGTTCCTACTAGTTTGAAATGAAAATTAAACAATAAATCACCTCAGTATCTACGAAGTAAATGAGTAAGAACACACCATTCCCATGGAGCATTACCAATTTTTTGTGCAAAATTGTAGAACATATTGTAATTAAAATGAATAGATGAACACAAACCGAGAGGTTTGAAGACTTTCGGATAAATAATCATCGCCACTAACTATATTAAGAAAAACCATTAATTTTGTATTAATAATATGTTTAGAAAACATATTGTCTAATGCATGTTTATAATAATGTGTTTTTCATTTATTAAGGATCAGGTGTAGTGGAAAATCGAATCAAACTGATTCAGTTTGTTGACTTATTATTGGTTTTTAATGTTGGTTTTATTTTCTTGACATCAAAACGTTGGATTTATTTTTTATTGCTTCTCCATTCCTATAATCTAATGAGGATAATAATAAAATTAACATCCATTTGCCATATTAATTTTTTATTTTAAATATTGTCATTTGAGTTACTAATACTTGTTATAAACGTTTAATAAGTATGAACAAATAGTTGCTATACATGTCATAGAGTTGTTATGTGAAAAAAATAATTTATATTTCAAGAAGAAAATAATCCAATTGGAAACTATTATTTTTAAATTCTTGACATAACCGTTTGAAGTTCTTAAGATTATTTTTAGAGTAACGGATATTATTATCAACTCTCAAAAAATATTAATTTCACCGGTGTACTTAGACCAAGTTCCTACTAGTTTGAAATGAAAATTAAACAATAAATCACCTCAGTATCTACGAAGTAAATGAGTAAGAACACACCATTCCCATGAAGCATTACCAATTTTTTGTGCAAAATTGTAGAACATATTGTAATTAAAATGAATATATGAACACAAACCGAGAGGTTTGAAGACTTTCGGATAAATAATCATCGCCACTAACTATATTAAGAAAAACCATTAATTTTGTATTAATAATATGTTTAGAAAACATATTGTCTAATGCATGTTTATAATAATGTGTTTTTCATTTATTAAGGATCAGGTGTAGTGAAAAATCGAATCAAACTGATTCAGTTTGTTGACTTATTAGAGCAGGTATGGAAGTGTTTCGATTATTTAGACCCTCTACCAGATGGAAACAGAGTTATTGATAATTCGTCGTGCAGGTATACTCTCCATAGCGATTGTATTGTCGTATGACATGAGTGTTCAAACTATACGACAATGCAGTTGTTATGGAAAGTATGTCTGCACTGCGACCTACCATGACTCGATCTCTATCTGATAGTGTGTCTAAACAAATGGAACACTCTCAAACCTCCTCTAATAAGTCATCATGCTGAATCAGCTCAATTCGATTTATCGCTACATCTTTAATAAACAAAAAACACGTTATTATAAACATGTATTAAACAATATATTTCCTAAACAAATTATTACCATAGGCCATGACATAAATCAACGTGTCTTTAACATAAGGCAATTTATTGTTCATATAGTCCAGACTAATTCAATTGGACATTACTAATCGGATCCATAAAGTTTTGAAGAATAGAGGGACGCTCAAATAATTCAAAATTATGTTATGTAATTGCAGAAATACCTTCGACCTACTTTATTTATGTTCATATAATAGAGAAAGGTAAAACAGCCCATGTTAGGAGCACAAATTGGCCTACAGCAATGCAAGCTGTTGCTCTAGCAACAACATGATTGTTGCTGCATGTGAGCTCTGGTCCACTTGTGGCAAAGTTGGGTTCCTATGCATGCGCGCTTTCCGATCAGACCACCGTACAATGCACAGCACCATCCCGACCAGTGCACATCACGGTCCCGATGGCCTTGAGGGTTTCACGTTATTCATGTTCCACGTTTCTTTAAAACGCTTATATTCCCACTTTCTTATAATGCCTGATCCTTATTGTTCTTCCTATATACTCCTTGAACAAACTTGTTTGAATGCATCCCCACTTCCGAATTTGAAATGCGTAGATCCATTACATCTCCCGTCTCAACACAAGCAACTTCGTCCTTATTGAAAACGAAACAGCCACCATATTCAATAATATTAACGACAGCCACTTTTCTCACATTTCATGTCATTTCTTTGTACATGTAGTTTAGAGTCCCATATGAGAATGTTTTAAGAATTTAATGGTTGTAACTTTGTATGGTGTCTTTTGTGTTTATAATGTTTACATAATGTATGTAATACGTATGAAATTTTACATCATCCTTCTAATTTATGCTTGATGTTCAATGTTCTGTTTTTATTACTTTTGTTGACTGATATTCATTGCACGTTATTTATTAATTTGTAAGCATATATAACATGTTCATTCCTTGCCCCGGATCTTCGAGATTAGAGGTTTAGTTTTCAGTTCTTCAATTGCTTGATGTTCCTGAAATTTTTGTTTGATACTGGAATAATATTATTTCATAAATTCTTAATAAGATTTGCAATGGTGTGTTAGAAAAACTTGTTTAAATAAGTAGGTAAGTGAACAAAAATATCTAACATCAATTGTGCAAAAACAAAACTATTTTCCTTTTTTATTGATTAGTAGCTCAGTGGTACAGAAAATCACCAAATCAATGACACTGATTGTTGGAAATATCTCTATGTTACATTATCTTGACTACTAACGTAGAATACCTAAGCCAAATAAAATACCTATACATCTTTTTCTTTTTCCATCTCTTTTTCTCTTTATTTTATTTTTATTATTTTTTTCATTTTGGTGTAAAATATGTTTGTAACCCAATATATCGAATAAATTGCCAAAAAGGTTCTATTAGAAATGTTGTATATACGTTTGATTCTAAATCAAATAAATCATCAATTTTGTTTTTTCCCCCTCTCATTCTTGCACGTCAATATGAACTCATCGAATGCAATGTAGATTTATTACAAGATTCCGTTGTTTGCATGTCAAATCTTAAATTATGCATGTGTGAAAATTACAGTCACAACAATGAATTGTTTTTAGTTACACGTGTGAATCGAAAATTCACCAAGTTCTCTTAAAGATTGGACATGGCTTTGAGCTATAGTTCACTAGTACAACTTGAATTAATACTCAAGTAATATAATACTAAGTAAATACATAACTTGAATTTAATCCAATTAGTTATATAGTTCTATACACATAGAAATATTCCTACTAAAAAATTAAGTTCTTAATTGTCGGTGACATTGTATGTTCTGTTCTTCAAATATTTGTAGAAGTTGCGGCTAAAAGCTATGAATATTATAGGTTACTAATAAGGGAATGACAGTAGCTTGCCAAGGATATTTCTTTCAAGTTTCAACCCTACGCTATATACAGTTACGCCTGAAGTTATCGAGAACCAACAGAATTATTCATGCTAGTAAGCTTATTAAATGCTAAGCAATCAAATAGTACCATTGCAATCACTATTATTATGATCATGAAGCAGAATCTAAAAAATACATTACGCAATATTGTTCCAATCCGTTAAATATTTATGGATTCGAGTTACAAAAGAAGTTATCACCGAACATATTAAAATCATTATTGGTTTATTAACATAAACCATTTTACAATATCAAAAACTATATGCAGTTAAGGAGTCTTTCATTTGATTCCAATGATCGTAGCGTCCAACAAAAGAACATGCTCATATTATTTAATTAGACACACACAAACACATCTTAACCGAATTTGAGAAACAAAAAATATGAGCTTGAAGATAATTTATCCTATGACATTGTGACCAATGTGGTCAAAGCGCTCGCCTAGGCGTCAAAGAGCCCTAGGCGCCGACCTAGGCTTTTCTCTATTTCCAGGAGCCGGTGATTCTCAAGGCGCCAATAAAGCGCTCCAAGCGACGAAGCGATGAAAAAGCGAAGCTCCAATTTAAGCGCGCTTTAGTTAATTGAGAAATGATTTAGGGCTTTGGCCCAAAACCCTCAAAATCGAACTCGATAGTTGCTATATTGTTGTTCGTTTAGGGCATTCTCAACTCTTGTCATTTTAAAAAAAAACTAATCTCGAGCCACCGACCGAAACCCCCACTACCACCGACCCTACTGCTGCCGACTGAAACCCCCACTGCAGCCAACCAAAGCCTCCACTGCCGATCTCGAGTTCGTGAACCATTGTCGACGTATATATTTTAATTTGTTTGAAGTTTTAACTTATTTATGAGCTGATTTATAGTTTTATTTAAAAGTTTTATTTAAGAAGCCATAAACTTAGTTCAAGACTTTAAGTTATACAGTTTTGTTTAAATATAAAGGTAAAAACGGATTTAAATTTAAGTTGTAAACTTAGTTTAAGTTAATTATAATGTTATAAATTTAGTTTAAATTATAAAGTTTAGTTTAAATAAATGTTTTGATTTTAAAAACTGATTTTAAGTTTAAGTAAATTTAAATTATAAAATTCAAAACTGATTTTAAATATTATTAAGTTTAAATTAAATTATAAAGTTTTATTTAAATTAAGTTTAAGTTATAAAGTTTTGATTTTAAATTGAGTTTAAGTTCGTTTTAAATTAATTAATTTAAATGTTTAAATTAAGTGTAAGTTAGTTTTAAATTTAGCTTAATTTATATGTTTAAGTTAAAATTTAAAATTGAATTTAAAGTTTTAACTTTTAACTTTTATTTTCAGAATTTTAAAGGTGAAAGTTAAAAGTTTTGTAGTTTAAACTTTAAAATTTGAACTTTAAATTGAATTTTAAAATGCATTTTTTAAAATGCAGTTTCTTTTAAATGCAGTTTTTACTGTTTAAGCAATGATGTTGTAATTTCTTTATTTTAAGTATTTTTGTTGTTTGCAGACATGAATTTGATGACTTTGTGCCTTCTTGATTTGGTTTATGATGATCATACGTTATTTTATTCTTAATATTGCATTTATATATAATTATTTTAAGCCAAAATGTGAGTTTTAAGGCTTTTTTTAGGTGTGGTTTTTTGCTGTAAAACAGCAAAACTGATGCACAAGGCGTCCAAAAAAGCCATAGGCGCCAAAAAGTGCTAGGCGAGGGCTTGGGGCTTTTGGGGGCTTTTCGCCTTGGCTACACTGACGTTATCCCAATGTAAGTCTCTAAATTCTCAATTTACCAAATAAATGAGAACTTTATAACTAGTGTGAAGGTAAATGACAACTTTTAGGCTGTACATGAAACATGTGCACTAGGTAGCATTGATCCAGATGTTATATTGTGTATATGGACCAATGTCCGGATTAAGAAGACTTAATTATTTAGCTTGAAAAATGTAATGATTAACCTGAATAGCAGCGTCCCTAGCATACCCGAATGGACCACTAATTCCATATTTCCTTGCAACATTTGAATTTTGTAAGATTATAACAGCACTGGTCCACTATTAAAATAACTGAGAACAAACAGTATATTTGTTCTTAATTATGATAATAAATGGATAAATAATTGAGAAAACTTGAATTTATACCTGTGAAATAATAATATAGTAGTCCCGAACTCCCGAAACATTTAGTTGTACAACAAGAGCCAACATGCCATTTAGAAGTATGATAAGGGCCAACATATCACTTCTTTAACAACACCTAAAGTAATGCAAAAAATAATTAGTTGTTATTACTAGAAGGAAAAACTGAGAAAATAAACAAAATGGGAAGTTAACTTCACTTTTTCACAACCCGACAAATCAACATAGATAAAACGCGGCTTCCATCAACATAAACCCAATCTCGAACCTGCAGCCTCCAATAACCACTGCCAAAACCTACCCCGCAACATCGATTGTCTACCAAATACCTGGACCACCTCGCAAAATCCCTGCTGACCCTCACCAGCAGATCGAGAACCCACGTCAGAATTGGGAACTGGAAATCAAAATTTTGGATCTGGAGGCATTTTTCTTAAAAGTCGTGGATCTGGAAATTTTACTTGGGATTGAGGAAGAAAGGTTGAATTAGGGTTTTTTGAAATGTCACGAAGTTTTCCTGCGGCAGAATGTTAGGCGTGGAGAAAAGGCATTATAAAGACAGGCCCGGTCTATTTCCACCGCCACTTAATGTTTTTCACACACCCCACATTTAAAAAAAAAAAAAAAAAGATTCGCATTTTGCTCTTTCTGCTTATCATAAAAAAAGTTAAACGATATTTCATTTCAGTCCCTCTTCTCAACGTAAACTCTATTTCTCAAAGCTTTCACATCCGTCACCATTATTTCAGCCGTCACTAACGTACGTCCTATATTTTAACCACCGCTGCCATGAAGAAGGAAAGGAGAAACAAACTTCGTCATGTTAGGTGATTTTGCTATGTAATATGATGATATATAGAACGTTGGAAAATTGATTGAAGTACGCGCAAGTTGATCGAACCCTAAGTGAGATTCACGTTTGCCACAAACAAGGTTGTGGCACCAAGCTAATCTGCCACGAACGTGGTTGTGACTACGTTAACCACGTTCGTGACATACGAGGTTGGTGCCACATTTCGTTTGTGGCAAACGTGGTTGATGTACAGTTGCATTGACATGTCGGTGATCGACATTTTCTTATGCTTGCATCATTTTTTTCCAAAATTCTCTTGTATTTCAGATTGCTTACATTATTTTTTCTCGTTTATCATCATTTATCATGTTTTATTGCTATCATTCTTATATCATGTTATGGTATAATTGGAATTAAAATTTTAACCGGGAGGTGAAGAGAAAATATCGGGGTGTTAATAGATGGAAACATAAAGACAAGGACATATGCAGGGAAAATTTTAGATTGGAGCCAAAAAAATTGGATTGGAGCCAGGAAAAAAGAACGTGCATATGATAAACAAGATGGGTATTAGAAAAACCTTCAGATGCATATAACTTGTAGCGTAATGTTTATATTTTATGCGTATGAAAATTCAATTATCAAATATAATAATCAACTATAACTATTAATAATTAAATACTAAATATAAATATTACTTATTAATTATTATAGATTGTTTATTAATGATTAATTATAAAAATTAATTATTGCATGGTAAATATTAAATATTTGTCTTAGTTATTTATACTTCATAACTTTTTAACAGAATCATGATCATTTAATATTAATTGTTAATCATTAAATAATCAATACTAATTATTATTAATTAATACTTAATTATTGTAAGTATTTATCTAAGAATTATAGTTAATCATTAATTATTTAATGGTAATTAATAATTATTAAAAAATAATTATACATTAGCTGTAATATTTTATATGATACACAAGTTGCACTACTTACGAACTAGTTGAAACATACTGGTACTAGGATATGCGTGAACTAAGATCTAATGCACTTATTAACCATTAAATATTAAATACTAGATAATAAATATCACGTATTAACCATTAAATATTTATTATTAATTATTTAGTAGTAATCATTAATAATTATTACTTCTTATTTATTAGTTATTATTTATTAATTATTACTTATTTCTTAATTGAATATCAATTATTCATTATTTAATATTAATTATTCAATAGTAATTATTTCATATTAGTTATTAATTACTAAATGTAAATAATAAATATTAACTATAATTTACAAATTATTAACAATTAATTATAATAAATAATTAATATAAAAAATGATTATTGAACATAGATGATAACTGGTAATTATAAATTATTTACTAATAATCATTGGATATAAATTATAAATAATTACCTATCTACTTTTCATTTATAAATTGTTAATTATAAACTACCATTTATAAATTATTTAGGTAAATATTAAATATTTGTTATCAATCATAAATTATTATTATTATAATACTTTAAGCACTACCAAACATATTCAAAAAACATAACATAAATGTACGAGTAAAATTACTTTTAAAAAAAGTTGTAATTAAGCAATATATAGTTGTAAAGAACAGTGTTTTTATAACATTTTAAAACTGTCATTAACAGGGCACTATGATAACGTTTTTGAAGAAAACGCGGTAAAAGGTCATGTTTTACAATGTTTTTTAAAAAGATGTTTGTAAAAAAAAATTCAGAAAACATTGTAAAGGGTGTTTTTTATAACGTTCTAATACAAACGTTGTAAAACAAAAGTTACAATAAGCTGTATTTATTGTAGTGCTAGGGACAATTATGTAATTTGTTATATAAATCTACCCTAATAACCAATCTTGTTCGAAATAAAAAGTGTTTCTTTTCTACTATACACTTGTTATAAAATATTATGAATAATTAATTAGTTAATGTAAGTGTATATGTCAATAAAGTCCATAAATAATTTGTTTATGATGGTCGTTACTAGTCCGTTATAATTAATTAGTTTTTGATAATGTGTTATTACTAAAATAAATGGATAAGTAGTTAATTTAAAATGATGTGCATATCATAATAAATGATGTGTTATAACAATATGATATGCACGTCATTTTAAATATTCCTAGTCAAAATGTATCGAGTTTGGACATTAATGTATCCATTGAAACTAGAGTACGTAATGCTCTTTAAATGTCGGCAGTGTATTACTCATAGCCATCTAGAGGACCAAAAGGTTACGTGCTGATAGTTATTAGATAACTATGGATTGACTCACTCGATAGTTTTATATTGATTAATATAACTAAGGTCAAACTAAAAATATTGAAGTGGTTGATTTACACAATTCTCTTGACTTGAGAATACTGTTGATCTTCAATATGAAACCTTCGCTTTGAATAAGTTAAATCATGGCACGACATCCAACGAACGACCATGGTTTTGTCGAGTGGAAGTATTGAAAGTAAAACGCTATTCAAGAGAGGATTCATCTTCTCGATTATATGAGGTTGGCATCACGGTCAACTAAAGTCAATTCAAAATCAAAATCTCTTGACAGGCCGATAATAATAATTGTTATTATCAAACTAAGGACTTTGTAATTAAACTATAAAATTGAATATGGACGATATTGGAATTTTGGCTATTACCAAATTCCGTAAGTCTTAAGTGATACAATTTCGACGAAGAAAATTGGTGTAAATAAAAGTCACAATTGAACGCTGCATAGGTAAAATTAGATTTTACAAAAAGACGCATAACCGATAAATGCAGCCAAAATGTCGCACCACTAATTAAGGTGATGTGTGAACGTTATTTTTTTTTGAATTGTCTGATAATAATCGTTGACTGAATTTACATCTTTTAGTCATACAACCATAATGATGAGTACCATGAATAAACCACATGATTTATTGATTTATAAGTTGTTGTGAATTAATTAATATTTATGACATACTTATTATTAAACTTTACTTGATTTGTTTGAATATTATTAGCATTTTAATAAAGTGCGTATATAAAAGTTATAAACGCACGTATTGATATACAATATCAATAAAATATTTAAATTGGGTTTAAATACATTAATTGTTAAGTGTTTTGGGATTTTTTAAAGTCCGGCATGCATGATGAAAAGGGGGAGAGGTTTTAAATATTATTTGAAAATCCAAAGGAGCAATTAAAAGTAGGAATTACATCTCCATTATTCTTTTCTTCATATTAAGATGTATTCTCTCTTATTCAATCCATCATTCTTTTCCTAAAAAAAACTTATTTTCTTTCTCTTTCTCACCCGATACCGTATTGTAACGACCATCATTTTTAACCCTTGAATGTCGACACTAATACATGTACGGTATTCGCATGTCGAACACCCAAGTGCTGGAATGACCGATTGTCTGGGTAAAAGAAAAAGAAGAAAAGAAAAGGAACAAGAAAAGGAGAACAAAAACATCAGAATCTCATAAGGAATAATAACATATAATATCAAAGATAGTATATGGTGTTACTCTAATATACATAGCATTTATAGTTGCTAATCCAAGTTATATCACCAGCCTAGATAGTTATAACGACATATCATTACAATTTCAGATATATATATATACATAAAGTAATATGGTGGAAATAAATACTACAATAACAAATCATCCAACTCCTCTTCAAGAGCTCCAATGAACATCAACGAAAACCTATTTTCCTTAGACTACTCCAAAGAGCACCCATGGAGATAAGGGAAAAATAAAACCGTAGGTCAGACAAAAGTCTGGTGTGAGAAACTTATGAAATTGTGTGACATATAACAGCACCTTCTGAGACCAACAGAATCACCACATTGGTTTTTCCCTCAAAAGAGCCAACCATTTATTTAGTACATATTTCAATATAATGTATAATGTCTATGATGTAGAATACAAATGAGACATAGTTGTAGTGTGTGTGTATACCATAGTAATAATAGTTATACAATCAAAACCGCCGAGACGCGTTTGCACAATTGTGTAGGATTCTACGAATGCTCTCTCAGTACCTCGAGAACTATCCCCCTGCACAAGGATCAGAGATATACTTGCGAAGCAGTGTACATCTCTAGGTGATGTACCATATGAAAAACATAGCTAGTCCACACGTATGTGTCCCTGAGTGCATCACTCCCGCATGCATATTTATAACTGACACTAAAATGGAGTCGCCTGTACCCTTGGAATTAAACCCACTCGTTATGCATCTTATCAGTGGGTTTTGTCGTTTCTAATGATGAAGTCACGTTCTACATCCCAACACATGAGCCACAACTCGAACAGAACACAAATCCCTAAATGGATTCCAACATCTTGAATAGATCACGAATCTCTGCATGGATTCGAGCATCTCGAACAGATCACAAATCTCCACATAGATTCTAACATCTTGACTAGATCCCCTTCCAAAAGCATAGAACACGCATATGGTTTTGAAGTGGTTATGGTTTCGAATCATCTCATATAATTACACTCTCGCTGCTTACCGAACACTCCAAATCCAACCAATAAGTTTTCTGTAAATTCAACTTCGGTTATTTTGAAAATTAACAGACAATACATAAGGGTGGAGATCATCTCCAATCCGGATGAATTTCCTTATCATTTCTCCTAGAAGGGAAAAACAAGTTTATACGTACAGTATAGCATCACCGAAAATAAATGTATCGTATAAAACCCATGTTTTTTCTAGATATTTCCTAAGTTATATTTTTGTAACAACCCGTAAGTTTCAACAATAAAATTTGTTAATTTAATAGGATTTTGTAATTATATTTTTATAGAAATAATAAAGGTGATAAATTTATATTGGAGCGAATGTTAGAAATTAAATGTTGCATTGGTAAATATAATAAATTCTTGACAATTGGAATGAAATCCAATTGAAGGAATAGTAGAAACCATTTTAATTTATTAATTAAATTTGATTCTGTAATTAATACTGGAAGAAATAAATTGGAAATAGTATTAATGAAATAATATCAAAATGTTATGTTTGGATAGAATATAAGTGAATGCAATTAGTAGTATGGAAATAAATGCCAACATTGATTTGCAAGTAATAGAGGCTTACTTATGTGACTATAGAGTAACGTTAATGTTTATTTTGGGTTACCTATTTATTTAGATGGTTAATTGGAATTGGAGATAAACTGCAACTGTATGTGAATTAGGGTAGTAATATAATTGGCAGTTGATGAATAACCAATTCAATGCAATTCAAATTTGATTGAAACAACTGTTTAGATTATAATGGAATGTAAATAGAAATATTTGGTTATATACTGGATATAAGAAAACGAAGGCAATTAGTGAATTAATTAATGAATTCATAATAATAGACAGTGATTAAGTAAAAGAAAGGATAGTAATTATTGTAATAAATAAATGGGAGTCAATTGGATTTAATGAACCTTAATGTATATTAATGAGAATAAGGCAATAGTCATAAGAGATAAAAGAAAAATCAATAATGTTAAGAATTAACCTATGAAATATTATATTGATTAATATAGACTTAATTAAAAAGGTTGAATTGAATCAATCCTATTTATTGGAAACTAATTTATTGGTATGCAAATTTATAATAAATAAGTTTATTGCTAGAAATTGAAATTTGACACTATAGTGGATTTGGAATTAAGATGTGAATGGAAATATGATAGTCAATAAATAAAGGATTTTTTTGAAATTTAAATATATAATGAATGGGTTTTATTACAATTGTAATTAAATGTTGGAATTATTTTAGCATATAGATATTGGGTTTAACATGGAAAATATGATTTCGAAGAAAAACAATTTAAAAGTTTATCACTAATCGATTGAACATTTGAAAAAGAATAAAATGAATGTTTATCTCTAATCGAATAACAAATGTTGAAGTTAAATAAACGAATTAAATGAAAGTTTTAATGAAAGAATAATACAAGTTGTTATTTGAAATGTATCTTGGAGAAGTTGATTTTCAATAAGATAAAACATTTACATTGTAAATATTATATAAATTTTTGTTGTATATGAAATTCTATGAAATATGTTTGAATTGGTGAAAAGAAAACGGTGTTATATAATTAGAATTCGTTGAAATTAGTAATGAAATGAACTGGAATTAGATTAATTTAAATGTTTCAATTTGAAGGAAACATAAATTAAATTGTAATCAATGAGTTAATATAAGAACTTGCATTTTTTGTCAAAATGGAATGAACATTTCAATTAAAATAATTGCCTATTTTGAGATGTATAAAGAAAAAATTTCATTTTGAATAAGTATAATTTTATATAACGGAAAAATTGAATTTTCGAATAATGTATACAAACGCACTTATTAGTATTCATATTTTAAAATATATCATAGGGTTCATGGTTGTGTAAATGTTATGGAATCAATTAGAAATTACCTTGTATTAAAAGTTGTACATTAATTATACATGTTTATATTTATTTTTACACTTTATATACGGTTAAAACTTGTAAATTGGTTGCATTAATATCACAGTTACAGTGATCAAAAAAGTAAAGTAAATAATTTTTATAGTGCATATATATATATATATATATTCATAAATTAATAAAATTGGTTTGAGTAATATAAATAAATATATAGGTAGATTGGTTTGGTAATTGATTGATTGTATAATTGATTGATTTTTTTATCGATTGAGTAATATCATTAATTGATTGTTAAATTGATTGTTTAATTGATTGTTTAATCGATTGCGTTAATGGAGGATGCATATATTACCACAAAATGAATGTGTTAATAAAGAATTTAATGATATAAATATGTGCATATTTGGATTTATGGGAATGAATTAACCGAAGTAAGATTCAAAATTTGGACCCCAAAGGTTTGTTTATAGTATATAAGTGGCCCTTCATTTGCTTAATATTTATTATCATATCCGCATTCTTTTTCTTTTCTTTTTTCTTCTTTCGTTCCAAGTCATCCATGTAGGTTTCACTTGAGTATCCATTTGTTAAACTACTCATTCTTATTAATTTATAGTAACCTCGTATGATTGATTTCTAATTAATAACTGCCTCATTCTTTTCATTTGTTTCTTTTTTGTTTGCTCCATTACAAGTAGTTTTCCTGAAGTTTTTTATTTTTAATGACATCCAAATTACTATTCATGCCACGTCATTAGCATTTAATATTCTTTATTTCTAAACTTCATTTCGTTTACACATTATAAGTTCTTGTAACTTTCTTCTATTGGCAATTCATTCTCCTGAAGCTTCGTATTTAAAAACGGAAGATTTATTTTTATCTTCATTTATATACTTATTCCTTTACTTTACCTCTTTCAACACTACCGTTTTCTAAGGCTGTTCATATTTTTACTTATATTTCAATTCTTACTTGGTTTATATATACTTTGTTAGCTTTTCATTTATTTCTATCTTCATTCCTGCAGCCTTAATTTATTCTTCAAATCTCCTTATTATCTCTCATTTTAATTTTTCCTTCCTCTTAAAATATTCTTCTTCTTCAAATTTTATTCTAGTTCAAACTTTCTTCTTTCTTTTCAACTTTCTCTACAAATATCCTGCTATAAACCCCAGCCTCCCTAATTCTCATTTGTTTTGTACTTACATCTCAACTCTCTCCTCCTCAATGGCAGACAAACTAATCTTAGATCCAAATAAAATTTCCAAACCAAATCAAAAGCTAAAATTCAAACTCCTCAGAAAAATCTGGAAGTAAAACACGTGAGGGAAAGAGGGAAAGAAAGGGGGATGACGTAGTGCTTGAAGGTGTTCTTTTATTTCTATTCTTTTTTTTTTGAAATTTCAATCACCATTAATGCGTATAACTTTCTCCTATGAACTTCGTTTCACGCGAGATTTTTTTTTGTTAGGATCGTAATAAAATTCCGGACCTGATGACACTTGTTTGGACGAATTCTGAGATGGTCAAATTTTTGGGTTTAAATTGGATTTAAAGTCAAATTAAATTCGAAAGGTGAGTGTTTTAACCCACTCACAACTTCTAAGAGTTCTTATGTTTGTTAAATTGATTTATGATGTGTTTAAAATTTATTTATAGCTGTTTGGCATACTTTTATTCATCATCTCAGTTAAATCGCATTTATTTAATTTAAATTGTTATTTAATTATTCATTGCAAATAAACTGCCAGTAAAATTTACCATTTTATTTCATATAAACTTCCAGCTAAACAGTTATTAAATTTATTAGTAGTTAGTACCTGTTATTTGTTACCTGTTATATTTAATATACTCTATATTGATGTTTTGTTTAAATTGGATGATGTTTGAAATAAATGGTTGATGATTGATATTTGGATGAATGGATGATGTACTTATATTGTTATTAACTGCAAGTTATTATGCATTTTCATTTCATTCGGGATTGCGGTTTGAAATGGTATACAACCACATTTTTTTTATTTTAAATTGCGGATTGAAATGATAAATATCCGTATCACTTGACCATAGGATAAAAAATTATATACAGACACCACGGTCTATATATATAAATTATTTTGAAATGATTTTCTATGGTTTTGAAAAGAATATGGTTAATGAATATTGATTTTGATATTTGTAAATATTATTTTTATATATATAGTTAAACGCTTGAATTTAAGCTTTGTATAAATTTGGTTTTAAGAACAAAAGAGTTTAAAAAAAAAGCTAAATTTTATTTAGATATAATACGGTTAAGTATTTATTTAAATTTATTGATAAAGTTTATGATGTCTTAAATAAAATAAATGTTGGAAGATAAATATAAATTTGCTTTGAATTAAGGTATTTAAGAATTATCCTCGAATAAAATTTATTTGAAATTTAAATTAATTTGGGGTTTTAAAAAGGGTATGATCTAAATAACTTGATTTGGTTTTGAGGACTTAAATGAATATCAAGTCGATTTAAATGAATATTATCAAGTTAATTAAATTAAGAGAATATTCTGTTATTTGGAGTTTAAAGGTTTTACCTGAATGATATTTGATTTATTAAGTAAACATTTCAAAATAATAAATAATAGGAATTGAATTTGATATATATGAAATTATCAAAGAATAAGTTTTGGAATGGTGGGAAAAATAAAGCTTTGAAATATATGGAATTTGAAATGGTTTATTTGGGAATTTAAACCTATATTTGGAATTTATTTGTGAAAGTTAAAAAGCTATTTTATGATGCAAAGCGGTTTAATACTTAAACCATTTAAGTACTAGAAATTTTGTTTCAAAGCTATGGGGTTTAAGATATATACATATGAAATATTATGATTTTGGGAAAATGGATATAATTTGAAATAAAAATGATATCATAAGGATTTGGGTTTTAAAAATAGAAATGATATCGTATTTATATGATTTTTGAAAAGGATATTATATTCTGGTTCTGAAAGTATAATTATTTTTAAAGGACCGCGGTGTTATAATAACGATTGGTTGTTAAAGAGACCGGGATCGGAAGTTGTCATACTCTCTGCCAACTCCGAGAACCACTTTAACAACCGTGTATGCGGTGGAGATTCCAGAATGAAGTAGGATGGTGGCGGCATTTCCTGTAAGGTAAATACGTGGACCCGACTCCCGTGAGTTGGCATAAGGTGGCTAAAACAGGAGCGATTCTCGGGCCAAGGGGGTTAGCGCCCTTTATCGGACACTCCTCTTCGATACTATACTCTGACTTTGGATTTATTCGATGGCCATCTTTATTTTTCTTGATTTCGGGGAATTTGTTCGAGGTGGGCGGTAGCTGCGGCTATGCGTTACCACCAGTCCGGATAGCAATTGGTATATCTACCTTGGCATTGTCTAGTTGTGCCGTGTCACCTACCCTAGCGCGCCTTATACGATTTTGGTTTTGTACCATACCTATGGAGTGCCCTCTGACGACGCCCAGTACGGGGGAGATTACAGTACTGTATAGACTATGGGAATATATAAATGTGTTAAGGTGGAAAATGTAAAGCCTTAACGCTATTTAAAAGTAAGTTTATTTTACAATTAGACACTATTATAATAGCGAAATATACTACACAGTAAATAGATTAACGGATCCTTAGGAGATGTAAATCCCGAGCATCTCTTGAGTTACTGCACTCATATTTATTTCTGTTGATTTAACTCACATAAGATCTTTTAGTTCTGACTCGAGTGTTTTGTTTTTCAATACGCTCGGGTCAGTCCGAGCGTTTCAAGATTTGAAGATTTTATTCTGGAGAACGAAGACGAAGATTTGTAGTATTACTATCTACTATATTATTCCACTACACTATTTAATTCCACTGCATTGGTATTTATTGGTATGTGAACCCTGATATTTATTATATAAAGAAGAATCAAGTGTTTTGTAAACAGTTTTATGAACTGTATGTTGATTATTATATTTTACCCTTCTGCTATGAGATTTTATTTTGTTTCTCTTTCTTGTTTTTTTTCTTATTTACCCCGTAACAATCCGCCCTTCCGTATGGTTTGAATTGGCACGTGTGTCGATTTAAAGCGTGCGAAAAGGCGGGACGTTACAATTTTGGTCAATTTAATACTAATGAGAATGATCACATATGGAAAATAAATCTCATATACTTTCTATTTATAAGCAAACAAACAAAGCACTACTAATTCACACAAAGCACGATTAAGTCACATAAATGACTTTCAATCCTCTTTTTAATTAATTAATCCTTTATTAATTAAAACCTCTTTTATTAGTAAAAATTCTCTTTGTCTAATAAACTTCTTCTATTAATCAAAACTTCAAATTGATTAAACTCATAACTAATTAAACTCTCCAATATTAATTAAACTTCCTTTATTAATTAATATTCCTTTATTAACTAATACTTCACTTATTTAATTAATAATCCTTTATTAATTAAAACTTCATTTTTTAATTAACTTCTTCCTAAACTTGTATATTGATTTAACTTCCCTTTATAAAAGATATATACTTGTATTTTACTATTCATGTATTACTATTCATTTATACTCTTGTTGATACTTCAAAAGGTATTAGTACACTTAAATCAATGGTATGAGTATATTTACAAATCACTTAACAAGATTTACTTATTTTAACATATTATCAAAGAGGTTAAAAACAAATGTTACTTAAACATTGTTACTACAGATCCCTTCTCCCTTTTATATTTTAATATATACCTTTTCTATCTTTCTTCCAAAGGATTCTATACTTGTTATTAGCTTTAAAATTCCATTATTAAGATCTAAGTACACTCATAATCATTTAAACATCTTTTAACACTTTAAATATAATTCAAAGGTTTAAAAACAAATGTTATTGAAACATTGTTTACTTTAAACCCAAGCATTTCATATTTTAAACATTATCTTTAAAACTTTCTTTTTAAAGATTTAATTATATTTATAAGGGTTAAAAACGAACGTTACCTAGACATTATTACTATAAACCCTAAAACATTTCATTCACTTGTAATTACCTTAAAATATTCCTTAGTTAAGCCATAATTATATTCCTAGTTATAACTCTAATTATATTCATAATTAGTTATTATCAAAAAGGGGTTAATAAGATTATAAAATCACATGTATTCACATTAAATCCAAGATCCTAATATTTAAATAATTTAGATATTTAAATATGAAGTGTTTAAAATCTGGATCGTTACACCTCCTCTCACTTGATGGCCTCCATGATAAAATATTCTCCAAAACAAATTCAAATAAAAATCAATAATATTCAAAAGGGGATTTTAGGCTCAAGGAAAAAGTTATAGAAAAATTTAGTTGTAGGGACAAAAAGTTTGTTTTTTAGGCTGAAGAACTGTTTTTAGTGTAAATCACAGAATGATAGTTGTAACTATCATTTTCTGTTTACACTAACAAATGTCCTTCAGACTAAAAAGTAAACTTACTGTCTCTGAGACTAAATTTTTTCGCAACTTTTTCCCTGTGCCTATTTTCCTGTATTCAAAATGCTGTTAGCCTCTTGATTCTTGTAAAATCCAGATGTTGATTCATTCGAATTGGATTGTTATTCTTCATTCACGGTGCAAACCTAATCTTTAGGTAATCCTAATTTTATTTTATTATATATTCACCATGTTAATGAAGTTTAAAATCTATACATGCTACATCTAATCTCGTTATATGTCAATTATGTTAACCTAAAGAATAGATTTGATATATGTTAGTTGTTTATATGTTCATCGTGATATTATAATTAGATCCTACATCTGCTACAAAATTTTCGTTTTATGTTTATATTACATGTATAGTTTAGATCTAATTCAATTTTACAATGAATTTGTATATGCTTAAATTATCCAATCTAATTTTGTCATTGCTTTAGAAAATATTGTTTAAAAATAAACAAATAAATAATTTTGGATTGGAACCTAACCTTAATTAGATTATGTTTTTTGTAACTTGTTACATTCACAAATATAAATTAACTTTGTATGCAAATTATTTAAAATTATATTAGAGATTGAATACATGTTTCATATAGGGATTTTTTTGTATAAAGGACAAAAATTTGTACTTTTTAGCCTCATGGATACAACCTCAATACTTTAGTCACAATGACAAACATTCTCTCAAAATTAGTTATAAGGACAAACATTCTTTCAAAATTAGTCATAAGGACAAACCGTCAAAATTATCAGTCATCACTCGTCGCACCACCATTCACCACCATCATCTACATCACTAGCCTTGTTGCCACCCCCAAATACCACCCGTCGCCATCATATGCTACCGATAACTCTTAACTTAAAAACTGATACCTAACAGTCATTACACATAATTAAAAACTGATACCTAAAAACTGCTACTTAAAAACTGTTACTTAAAAATTGCCGCCGACAACCAAAACCGATACCTAACAGCTGATACTCAGATAAACCACACATAATCTTCCAGGTTCATAAATTTATCAAATTCGATCACCATTATCTAAGTTTACAGTTCATTCTTGAGCAAGCATTTCAATCATAACAATCATTCTTGTAGAAAATCAGTTCATCATCATATTTAATAGACCATCCATAATCAATATCTATCAACCTCATGAAATTGCATTGTTATCTCATGTAACAATGCTTTGATCAAGCATCTCTATTCTCCGATGCAAGCCAGATCAAGTGGCTCCACTCCAACATGAGCATGGATTCCATTCAACTAAGGTAGTATGCACAATGGCGAGCACGACCGTGGTTTAATTTTAGGTAAAATTAAAACAGTTTTTGCAAAAATGATACCTATTGTCACGAAAACTGATACCTAAAAACTGATTCTCAAATTAAAAGTAAAACTGATACTCAAACAAAATTCATTAAATATTTGGTACTAACGAAACACTAATTCAACTAAATGATTATCATATCTATATTGTAACAACTTCATTTTTTTATACAATCAAACAAACAGACAATATAAAACCTCTACACTGCATTATTTTAAAAGATGATACTCGGAAAAAACAAAAATGATACCTAAAAACCGATCCTCACTAAACTCAACACAGCAATACATTATCAGTCAAACCAATATGAATGTAAAAAAATAAAATAACAATTAAAAATGTTCGCTTCAAAATGTGAATTTATTACAGTCTAATAATTTCGTCATACAACAAAAATCACAAACTCAAAAATAATAAATATTTTCGAAAATGATACCTACAAACTGGAAAACTGATACCTAACAGCTGATACCACTTCTTCTCCCCTAATTCTTTCATGACTTGCTCTTTTTCTTCCTTAAATTGTTGTTTCTTCTAAAACACCACTTCACTAGGGCGTCCCTGCCACCAAGCCATCAATTTTCCATCATCGGATGACTTCAAATCGAGCAACTTCAAAACCATAACTGTTTACATTCACCGTCGAACCAACCACCCTCGCCGCCAGCGCCATCGCAGCAACCGCCCTCGCCGACAATGCCGCCTAAGCTTGACGTCGCTCCGGATTCATTTGCGTGTTTGTCTTGGCAGTTAGTTTCTTATCCAGACTCCGAATTGAAATTCAAAAATTGTCCTTCACGAGAAAATACTGAAAACCTGTTTTAGAGGCTAAAATGCTGAAATTTTTTGTCCTTGACACTTTTTTCCCGTTTCATATATTTATTGCTTTGAATATAATTTTGGTTGTTGTTGACATTTGTTTAAAAGTTATTAACTAAAAAGGACAAAAACATGTAAGTTGGCTTTTGTGCTAAGCATCATAACAATTTGAATCCGTCTTAAATTAAAGTAGATTTCAGTTTGCAACTTTAATTCTAAAACATATAATAGATTGCAAAGTTTATGTATATATGTATGTATGTATGTTATTTTAATTTAAATCTTAGTTTGTAGTTATTTATATATGCATACATATATGTGTTCAAATTGTTTTGAAATTGCAATAAAGATAAGTAAATGAAGGGAGATAACTCCTCTACCTTTCCTCTCTTTATTAATTGTTTACCTTAAGATAATTGATTGTCATTTTGAATATATATATATATATATATATATATATATATATATATTTATATATATATTTATTTAGTTAAAATAACTTTGTAACATATTATATATAAATAAATATAGTAAACTATATGTATATATATATACATAAAATATTATTTATATAATTTTCAAATACACTATGGATGACAAAGACATATATAAAGGGAAAATGTGTTTGTATCGATGTAAATCCTAATACTTACATACGTGCATATTAACCATGTACATTACTTATGTTTTGCACTTGCATTGTACACACATTAATGTATTCGATACATTAATTATTATATATTAAAATTCAAATTAAATTTAGAACCCCTTTTTATGAAATTAAATAAAATGTTGATTTACTT
Source organism: Allium cepa (assembly GCA_030765085.1). Lineage (NCBI taxonomy): Eukaryota > Viridiplantae > Streptophyta > Magnoliopsida > Asparagales > Amaryllidaceae > Allium > Allium cepa. The sequence goes on from CM060946.1 coordinate 275,191,441, forward strand.
GAATAAAATTTAGAAAGTTCTAAATGGATTAGACTGTATAGGCTCGTTAAAAATCCAATGGTGGAACTTTGATATTTACTCATTTCTTTCACTACAGGCTGGTTCGGATCCAACAATTGTATCAGAGCACAATAGCATATACTGTCAAACTTAGTCATGTGAGGGCTAACTAATTAAGTTTGCCCACTTAGTACAGTGTCTAGAAAGGTCACATCGAGGATTTGAATCGGGTAATCAAGCACCGTGTCCTACCTGGTTACCCGCCTGGCCTAAAAGGTGAAGTGAACCCAAAAGTTGCCTCTAATCGTAAAGAAACAATTCAATTGAATTGGGTCTTGGTTTGATTTTCAAAATTATTTTAAAATTTAAAGTAGAGATTTAAAATTTAAAATGAAATATGTGTATTATAAAAGTTATAATATAACATAAGTTTTCTAAAAATGTTTAAGGATGATAAAATTTTCAATGTTTTTCAAAATTTAAAATTTAAACATTACTTTTGAGAACTAATTTATTAATAAGATTAATATTGTATATTAATTAAGTTAATCGAGTAAATATATATGTGTGTGCGTGCGCGCGTGCACATGTACCAATACATTACTGACATCGATTACCATTTCCTTTTGACTTTTTAACGGTAGTCAAGCCTCCTCCTTTTTCTCTCTCGTCCTCTCATGTCATTCCCTACTCCTTTGTCTAGCCTATTCAGTCCTCACATCTTATCTCCGCTCTCCCTCCATGTCCACCTGACCCTCCTCCTTCTATTAATATCCATTCTCTTCCTCTTGTCCAAGTCATTCAACCTCTTCTTCCCACCTTTTCTGGTTACTTTATCGAACAAGTACATGAAGCAGTTGTTATTGCGACTTCTCAAAGGCAATGGTCTTTTCTCTTCATGACACTTCCATGCATTGTTGGTTCCTATACGTTCAAAGATTTTGCTTTGAACTACATTGAAACTGCACTACTACCTCTTGAGGAACTCATTAATGAAGGTATTTCCTTTTGGCACGACCACTTGGTAGGCTTTTTCTTAGGAGAAAAGGTTAACTATATGGGTGTAGTATCACATTTGAAACGATTATGGAAACTCAATGGGTCTTTTGGAGTAAAATCAGATGGTTCTAACTACTTTTTCAAGTTTACTTATGTGGAGGATAGGAAGAAAATTTTGTAATCCAATCCGATATTTATGCAACGACCCGGATTTTTGTTGTTTGATTTGGAATATTTAAATAGTTTATATCATGAATTTGAATTATAAATTGATTTTGAATAGGAAAATTTGGTTTTTTTATAAAATAAATTCAGGATTTAAATATAGCGATTTACTGGATAATTTAAATTTTTGAATCTTGAGTTTTAAGCTTGTTAAAATAATGTAAAGGCTTTTAAAATTTATATTGATAACAATAAAGATGATAAAAGTTTTAAATTTGAATTTAAAGGTGATTTGTTCAGTTTTAAAAATATATCATTTAAATTAACATTTAAAAATAGCCTTTTAAGGTGCAGCCTTGGAATTCGACAAAATCAGTTCCATTGGATTCGTAATATTGTATTATTATCGGTGTTCAAATTTTGTAGCTTTTGGAGTTACGGTATATAAACGCGTTGAATCTAATATCGAAAATTCGATAATATTGGGTGCAAAAAGCTATCTTCCTCATAAGATCGAATTAGGACTCGAAACATTTTCCACTACGTTCGGAATAATGGTATAACATTATGAACGCCTAGCGGCATGCGTCGATAGGGGTTCATGATTTTAAGCTACGTAATTGAGACGTTTAGAATTTAATATATATATATATATATATATATATAATATAGTGATTGAACATATTCCCATCAAAACTTTTACCCTTCGTTTTAGGCTACTGTAGCTATCATCAAACACGCCTCCTATCTCATCCATCATTTTCCCTCTTTCTCATTTTATAATAGCCGAACTAGAGAAAAGATAAAGCAAAATCAAAAATTTCGTTCAAACAAAAAATCGCTGTAAAGGAAAAAATCGTTTCTTTTTTTTTTCTCCTCTTCATTTTAGTGTAAACGAAATCGAATTTTTTCGATTTCTTAAAAAAAAAAGAAATGGTAAATGAGATCGCGAGTTCATATATGGCAGCGTGAGGTTGGCGGGGGGTGAGGGGTCCGAGCAACTCTAGGCGGCGACCTAGGGTTTGATGTATGGACAGGCGTGGCGATGTGAGGTGCTCGTCGTCCGATGTAAGGTTATAGGGGAGGGTCGCGCTTTCATCTGCACCGCATTTCGTGATCAGGATGGAGGAGGTGAATGGTTTTTTGCGAAGGCAAATGGGTCGATGTTGCTTACTTTGCTGCCGCATTTCGCGTGGATGGGAGGTGTCGTCATTGTGGGTCACGTCCTTTGGAAATGATGGAATTGGCGAAGTGCGAAGTCGATTTTGGGAAGGGTGCGATTTTTGCCTGAGAGGATTAAAAGGAGGTAATGTGGTTTATTTTAATTAAATGGAAATAAATTTGAAAAAAAGAGAGTTTGTTAATTGATTTTTTCAGTAGAAACATGAATATTACGGCTGTATGTTCTAAATCTGTTACATCTTATACTGAACTTAATTTCGGTTTCTAGAGAAGAAGAAAGAAAGAAAAAAATGATTCTGCATTTTGGAGCCAACTGGGATTTTAAATTAAATTGAACGTATTTCAACTTAATTTAAAAAAATTAGAGACAGGTAGCTAACTAAATCAAGGTGAGAATTTCTTACTTATTTGGATTATCGTTTTTTAATTTAAATGTTAAAATTTAAATTATTGGATGTCGATTGAATTGATGGATTTATAATTATCGGTTGGATGATTATACGTACATATAGTAATATATATACATTGGAGTGATATTCCCGCATATTATAGCGGATAAGACCCTATACACCCCGCATAATAGCGGTTGACCTCGTATACCGCGATATTCTCCTCAAAATGGGATCGGTATTTTATTTTATGTTGTACTAACATCTATGGATGTAGGGAAACAGGTTGGAGGGATCCAAATGGATTCCTCAAATTTATTGATTATTTTTCATATATAGTAATATATTATTTGTTTACAATAATCTATTATAGATTATCGTAGTGATTGAAATTGGATGCTATTGTAGCACTAGCCAGAATTTTGATGATTTAAATACTATAAATATATTTTTAAAATTTATGGAATTAAAGGAATCGGTATAAATATATATATTAGAATTGCAGTTATTTTAAAGAATTAAATTAGAAAAATATAATAATTTTTCGTTACGCTTAACTATTGTGAACTACTAAATAGGATTTTAAAACTGAATTATATTAGAAAATTTTATAAGTGATATTCTGGAAATATAAAAAGAAGTTAAAAAAACAATACTGAAAATAGATTTGAAGTGTAAATGGAATTTATAAGAAGAGAATGTATATAATGGAATTAAATAAATAAGATTTGTTTATAAACAGATAAAAGCCAAAAGGGGTTATAAAATTTATAAACAGTATCTATAAATAAAGGAATTCGATAGCAGATGATAATTGGAAATACAAATTTATAGGGTGAATTTATATTAGAATATGAAAATAAGATTGGAAAAAAATAGCAGATTCTATTTTTGAAATGGGAATGGTTAGGTAATTAACAATGAATCGATATATTATGGAATCGAGAGGAAGCTATAAAGTAAATTGGTTATTGAAATTTTAAAAGTATATTTTGAATTTTAATAAGCGAGTTTGTTTAAAAGGAAAATTTTATTATTTTAAAACTATGAGATTTTAAACTAGTTGATATTGAAATACTTACAGGTCGATTTCTAAATATGAAGTATTTATTTTTAGTAAATTCTAATTTCTGAAATCAACTTTGAAAATTTATTTATTTAACTAAAAATGAGTTACCGATGTTTATAAAAGTGTTTTCGATATTTTAAATAATTATTTGAACATGTGTTAAAAATAAATTATTTTTCTTTAAAATACTTATTTTATATATAGATTAGAGTTTGAAGTGATTGAAATGTTGTTTTATAAATTCTCTCGAGACTCGAAAAAAAGGCTTATAAAAGGATATGATTTTGAGGAAAGGAATTATTTGTGATTTTCGGGAATTTTGGATAAATTAGAGATTAATTTCCTAGGGCGTTAATATTAAAAGGATTTTGAAAATTAAGACTGGTGATATTTTCCTAAGTAAAGAAAATGGAAATTTGAAAATATTTCTAAGTGTTGAAATGTTGGAAGTATTCTGTTATGGATTTGAGTATTTGAAAAATTATTTTCAAATGTTGGGGGAAATGATATATCTTTTAAAGATATTTTGAAAGTAATTACTTTGGAAATATTTACATTAAGGCCAGATGATTTCTTATGGATGTTTATTGATAGTTAAATAACTGATTTTCAATATTGGCCAATTTCGAATGTTGTTTCGAAGAGACAAGGTCGAATGAGTTATCGAAAAACCACTTCGATCCAACGAGTATGTTTTCGATGTGAAAACAAGAGCATGGAGTCAAAGATGGAGCAATGAAGTGCAAGGGCTAATCGTTACTAATCTTGAGGGTGAATCCAAAATGGATGTAGTAGGAATAGTGCTTTCGGTTCCGTTCGGACACGGAACGGACTTGTATGGATGAATGTTATCAGTACATTGTCATTGGGGGACAATGAACATTCTAATTGAATATTTCTAAGAAGGTAATGCTTATCCTCAAGCCTCATCAACCAGGAATGACTGAAAATCATGGAAGATGCAACAAGGCTAAGCGAGTCGCACACAAGTAGGGTAAGGTTACCACTATCTAGAGTCCCTTTTATTCAGCTGTGTGGCGGTTGCTGATCCCAACCGTGGGGTAATCTTATTCGGGCTATCCAGGATAGGGGTAGTCTGGTCTTGTATAGCAGGGGATCCCGGAGTGATCCTCGGTACGCTGTTCTAGAGGTGTACTATGGCAGGTGGTACCCCAGTGTCTAGTCATTTAGTTGGAAATCCATTCTCCAATACGAGCTTACAGTTTTGTTTGTAGAGCCTAGTATGCTGGAATTTAATTAATATAACAATTTCGACTATTTAAATATAAGTATTTGTATTTAGACACTGTTATAATATCATTGGATTTTCTCTAAAAATGTTTTAGTTATCGTAAGGTAAAAACCCGTTGTGTTTATGTGTGACGTGGTCTTACAAGATACCTTTGTTTTAAAGGATTTTGGTAACTCTAATAATTCAAATTGAGTGTGTTTTCTCGCGCTGGTTTTCCAGACTGACTCGAGTGTTATTTTATTATAATGCTCGGCTCAGACCAAGTATTACAGATTCATGTGAGAATGCTATGGAGCTCAAGAGACAAGCTAGAGAATTTCTGATGTATATCTCGTACTTGTTTATTTCCATTGTGTGAGGACATGTTATATAACTGTCCAGTTTGATGTATTGATTGATGTACTCTGATGATTGTAAGCGTATAAACTGTTACATATTCTTGTGTATAAAATATGTTAATATATATTATATTTATTCCGCCGCGATTGTGAAGTTCTGTGTTGTATTTCTATTTTTCTTCTATCTCCTTCTTCTTCACCCCTAACGGATTGGTATCTCCGGCATTCGACTGCTCGACACTTTATACAGTGGACGTATAGATGTCGATTTTCGAGGGTCGAAAATCCCGTCCATTGTTGAATATGCGCTTATAGATTTTTGTTTGATGATAATAAACATATATACATTCGTTTAAATGTATTTGATAATATACTATTTTATTTTTCACAGATTAAATAAATATTTGCTGAATAAAATAAATAACACGGAATTTGAATTCAAACGAATATTTTATTCAAACAAATATTTACTACAATTTTGAATAGTATACAAATTCAAGCTCTCACTATTCACTATACAACTTTGATACAAATTCAATTACATCACTATTTTACATCAGCACCTCACTACATATCACTCACACTCGTATTTATCTTCAACTGCATTCCAGTTTGAATCCAGCATCTGAGCAATCTGCAAAAATATTCACTAACGCAGTAAAATTGAAAAAGAAATATTTTTGCAATATAAAATGAAATATGATTTTTGAAAATACGATTTGCCTCAGTTATTTGGGTTGTTCGTCATAATTTAAATTTGAATTCATCATACACGAACAACTTGTGACATACACAGTGTATTACCGTATATGTCACAAGGCCGTGCACGCCGATATATACACTTGATTGATTTACAGGGACAGGCGAGCACAGGTCAAACCCAAATGAAAAACCGGGTTCAACTCACGTGCAATAACATTGAAAATCACGACACGAGCACAAGGTCAAACCCGAGTTTTGAAACTGGATTCAACTCAAGTGAAATTTCAAAAATCAACATGATGTGAACCAAGTTCAGAAGCAACAATGAAACTAAATCAAAGCACAAAACTGCACAGCACAAGTGAATGGCAAAAACATCAAAAATCAGTGTCGACAACCAAGTAAATGCAGAGAACAGTGCAATCATGAAGATTGCAGCAAAAATGCAGACATAACAGGTGAAGTGCGACAATACTACACTGCCTCTGCCATCAAGCCAAAATGCATCAGATCAGAAGTAAAGACAGAGCTCGAGGTCAAGATGTAAAGGGATCAGAACTTCAACCAGCACACAAGAAATAATGACCAATGAATACAACTGAAGACAATGCACCAATGTCACCAGCATAACAGCAATATATACAGCATCAATCAAGATATCAGTCTCAAACAAGTGAAGTCAAAGCAAACAGAACCAGCAATATGGTAACACACTGCAACATGCTCAAGTAAAGTGAAGGAACAAGACCGAACGAGCAAGCTAACCGGCAAATGAACAGAGGCAACAAGGTCAGAGTACAATGCAACATTTTCAAAATGCACAAATGCAACAGAATGCTCAAGTGAGGATAACAAATACAACTGATATGCGAACGGTCTCGAACAATAAATGAACATCAACCAAACAGTGGCTAATAAAGTACAGTATGCAAACATGAAGGGAATACAACTACAAATGAAAACTGGTGACAACAAGTTCAAGTGAGTCAATTTCAGTCCAGTTACAACTACAAGAGTGACACAGTGTACATATAAATTCGACAAGCTGCTGAACAGAGGTACAGACGACCCAACTCAACATGAACCAGAATGGTTACAGCATCAAGGTGGTCAAGGCCAAAATCATCAATGCAATGCACAACAAGGTATAACAAAGTCAAGGGCATATGAAGACAAGTGTAACATCACAACTAAGTACAATGAATTCACAGGGCCGAAGCAAACACATGAATTCACAAATCAAAGCCGTGTCGAAATCAAAGTTGAAATGGTCAGAGCCGTAGTATACAGAAGTCACAAATTAAAGTCAAATTCAAGCCGAGTATATTACACCGTGATAGCCAAGCATATGACCAAGTCACAAATCGAAACCGTGAGTGCCAAGCAATATCAATTTATACGAAATTGAAATAGTCAGTGACATCTAAATCATCAAAATAAAATCGAGCGGCCAAAGCACAGTGAAGACGAATTCAAACAAAAATTTATACGAACGCAAAAATAGGGTTTTGAATCCTATATAAACATTCATCATCGGCAACGAAAAAAGCATCGAGTTCAAGCATCAACCAGCAAAGCAAAAGGAGAAAAATACATACCAAAAAAGCAGAACGAATTCGATCCAAAATTGAAGAAGCCGTAAGCAAATCAAAAGCATAGAAGCCTACTATCGAACGAGATCGAGCGGCGCTTCAATTTTGCACAACCCTAGTTTAAATCGCAAGGAGCAAAAGCAAATTAGCAGAAGCCCTAATTCGCAAAGAGGAACAAAAGAGGATCGGCCATATTTTCACAAGCAACAGGAAAAAGGAACGGAGTAACTAAAATTCAAATGGGCTAAAGAAAGAAAAGTGGACCGGCCTTGTTTATAAAAGGGCTTTTTATTTTAGGGTTTAAATTTTAAATAAGGGTTATTTTGTTTTAAATTATTTTTAATTTGTATTTTCTTTTTTAACCGTTTAAATTTCTAGTCGTGTGACTAGGGGACAAGCTACGTAGCGTAGCTTGAGAATTCGCAACTCGGTAGTTGAGTTGTGGAAGGGTTTTGAGCGTAGAGTTAGATTAGTCAATATCGGGTATAGCGAGTTTACGTGTGTAAGCGAGAGACTATCTAATTTCTAGTAGAAACCTTGGGGGCAGCACGTAGGCAGGGTTTTGCCGAAGCTGGGTAAATTCTGTGTTGTTCTGTTATTTATATTCTGCTATATCTGTGCTGCTATTCTGTGATCTGAATTGAAATTAATTAATAAGCTTCCGCGATTAATTTTTATAATTTACACTATCACCCTATTCACCCCCCCTCTAGGGTGAAATCGATCCTACAAGTGGTATCAGAGCTAGGAATAGAAGTCAACATCTGTTTTAAAAATTCGATTTTTTTGAAAAAATCAGTTTTTGTTTTAAAAATTTGAATTTTTAAAATGGCTTCTTTTATTAATACTTCTGTTGAGGGTCGCTCCAATATTATTCCTTCTATTTTCAATGGAACAGATTTTTTGAATTGGAAATTAAAAATGGAATTTTATTTAAAATCTGTTAGTATTAAATGTTGGGATATTATTGAAAATGGGTGTGATATAACAGATAAGAAAATTATCTCGATTAATGCTCTTGCTATGCATATATTATATTCTTATATTAATCAAGATAATTTTAATTTCATCTCTCATTGTGAAAATGCACAGGAAATTTGGAATACTTTAATTGCAATATATGGTGCAACAGTCAACAGCAATGAGAAGTCCTCCACAACCGACTCAGTTAAAGAAATATGCTTAACAGGATTGGTAAATAGCAGTTGTAATGAGGATGATGATGATGGAGCAGCCGAGCTGGCATTAATAATGAAGAAATTCAAAAGGTGGAATCACAAATACGGAAATCCAGCTCTAAATAAAAAATTAAAAAGCAGAATAATCAAAGCACTGGACAACTCGGAAGAACACGGGAGCATTTGCAACAAACCCGGTGATATCAAGCCCAATTATCCCCGATTTCAACTCGACAAAGAAAAGAATTCAAAAAGGAAATTTGCAGCCACGTGGAATAAAAGCGATAGCAGTGAAAGTGAGAAAGCAGATATATGCCTTCATGGGAATATAACCGATAGCGACGATGACGAGCCAAGCGAGGTATCAAAACTTACTCACTCTGAATTACTCATTTATTTCCATGAAGTAAATGGCTGTTTTGAACGACTTAGGGAAAAATACGCCAAACTTGAATCTCAAAAGGATACTTTGATAGAATGCAATAAACAACTTGATCAACTAGTTAAAACCTATCAAAGTAGGATCCCTAAGTGTGATAAGTGTCCAACATTTGATGAAGAAATTAAAAAATCAGAAATTAAAATGAAATCGCTTGAAAATGAAATTCTGATTTTAAAAGAGAATGAAAATAGTAGGAGAGAGAATTCTATTAAAAAGTGCACACAGTTGTTAAACAAAAATGAATCTCTCAAAACACAAGTCCAACAATTGTCAACGACTTTAGATAAATTTTCAAAAAGTGAAAAATCGTTGAATATGCTATTAGGAAAGCAAACTGTTAATTCGGTTAGACAAGGACTTGGATATAATAGTTCGAAAATTGTTGAAAGCAATATTAGTCAAGTTAATTCCATGTGCACGTTTTGTAGAAAATTTGGACACGATCACAATAATTGTTGGTATAGACCCAAACATGTGAAAAGTATACCGATTTGGGTTCCAAAAGGCACAAATATAAAAAATCTCAAAGTTAAACAAATTTGGGTGCCGAAGGGAACAATTATAAATAGTTTTGGGTCTCCACAAAATTGTTTTTCAAAATTTTCTGCCACTAACAACCATGGACCTATAAAAACAAATAGGTCACATAAATCTTTCATCGTGTAGGTGTGGTGGCAGGCTAAGGAACAACAACAGTGTACTCTGGATTTTTGGCTGTTCCAGAAACACAACGGACGACGAAGCAAAGTTCCTTAGCCTAGTATAAAGGTGACAGAATCACAATGGACAACAACGAAAAATATCGTAAAGGTAAAACAGGTAATGGTATGTTTTTAAACGATATATTAAATGTGATAATCTGCACCATATTCTGAATTAAAATCAGCCAATAATGAGATGATGAAACGATGACGATTCTGACTTATTCAAAATAGTTGGCCAAATTATATTCTTATGCCAAAAACACTATAAAATTCTCTAGATTCTTTGAATTACTTCATATATATTAGTTTGGATTAAAAATAGTGTTTTGTATGATAATACAAATTGGTTATAATACGACTAACTTTATATTCACGGTTTTTGATTATTTACACGGCTTCAATTCAATTTCAAAAGAATGTCATTTAAATTGTTGTGAAAATTGAATTTGAAATTTTTGGTGCTCACTTCATGTTTTGGTCTATAAAATTCAACTGATGATAATTTTGAGTGAAAGAGAAATTCAGATGCAGATTACACTGGTAATCTAGTTGATAGAAAAATTACTAGTGAAACGTGATTTTTGTTGAGACATTTAATAACTGCATCGTTTTTCAAAGAAAATATCTGCATATTCTTCATAATTTTCAAATAGCAGGATTTTTTTTTTAAAAACCCCCTGGAGAAAATCATTTTTGACCATATTTTCAGATTAGTCATTTTTGAAAAATTAATTTCATAATTATTTTTGAATTTGATGACTATTATGACTAATCTGACTCCCAAATAATTATCGAAAAGAAAAATAGTAATTGAAAAAGTGATGAGCGTTGATATTGATTATATATTATAACTCGAGACGGTATAATTAATAAATTTCTTTAGAAATTTAAACAAGAGTTATAAAAATGTTTGTTGGTAAAAATTCCATGACCATCTCTATATCTATCATATTTCTAACGACCATCACTCATCAAAATTCTATATAGTTTGTCAATATGTGGTACTTTAAACAGGAATCGTTCGTTTTTCATTTTTCACATTTTTTTTAAAAGAAAAAGGGTAATAATAATAATAATAATAAATACCAAAGTATTCACTCTCATTTAAAAGTCCTCACGGTTATGCATGAGTGAATTACTTGGAATTTGTTATGTGCTTCCATGCTCATTTAAAAGTCCTCACGGTTATGCATGTATGGAATGCATATCAAAAGTTGATTTGTAAAATAAACAAGTTGATTCTAATCCCATTTAAAAGTCCTCACGGTTATGCGTGGTTAGAAGATACTTGAATTCATTTTTAAAAAAAATAAAAGTAGAATACTACTAATCTCATTTAAAAGTCCTAACGGTTATGCATGGTTAGTAGATATTCAAATTCCTGATATAAATATACCACAAATAGACACAACTGTATGGTTTTATATGATGATATCATTCCTATCATTCTAAAAGTGGAATATGCGCCTAACAAAATATTTATGATTTTTGTTTGATTTTTTATTGAAATTTAATATTTATATTTAATTGAGTTGTAATGTTGGTTAATATCGATAACTTTATCTCTATTTTCTCTAACACTATTATTCTTTTGCTGATAACAAAAGGGGGAGAGAAAAGTTAAGATTTTGTCTAATAAAATCAAGCAAACGTCAAATAATTTTCCATTTGCATCTAGACTCATTTGCATATTTTTATTTGTATGCATATATGTAGGGGGAGTATTGTGTAGAGAGGAAGTATTTAAATAGGGGGAGCAATTAGAGCATATCAATGATCACATACATTTAACATATTCAAAATCTTAAATATATGTTTGTTATCATCAAAAGGGGGAGATTGTTGAATATGCGCTTATATGATTTTTGTTTGATGATAGTAAACATATATACATTCTTTTAAATGTATTTGATAATATACTATTTTATTTTTCACAGATTAAATAAATATTTGCTGAATAAAATAAATAACACGGAATTTGAATTCAAACGAATATTTTATTCAAACAAATATTTACTACAATTTTGAATAGTATACAAATTCAAGCTCTCACTATTCACTATACAACTTTGATACAAATTCAATTACATCACTATTTTACATCAGCACCTCACTACATATCACTCACACTCGTATTTATCTTCAACTGCATTCCAGTTTGAATCCAGCATCTGAGCAATCTGCAAAAATATTCACTAACGCAGTAAAATTGAAAAAGAAATATTTTTGCAATATAAAATGAAATATGATTTTTGAAAATACGATTTGCCTCAGTTATTTGGGTTGTTCGTCATAATTTAAATTTGAATTCATCATACACGAACAACTTGTGACATACACAGTGTATTACTGTATATGTCACAAGGCCGTGCACGCCGATATATACACTTGATTGATTTACAGGGACAGGCGAGCACAGGTCAAACCCAAATGAAAAACCGGGTTCAACTCACGTGCAATAACATTGAAAATCACGACACGAGCACAAGGTCAAACCCGAGTTTTGAAACTGGATTCAACTCAAGTGAAATTTCAAAAATCAACATGATGTGAACCAAGTTCAGAAGCAACAATGAAACTAACTCAAAACACAAAACTGCACAGCACAAGTGAATGGCAAAAACATCAAAAATCAGTGTCGACAACCAAGTAAATGCAGAGAACAGTGCAATCATGAAGATTGCAGCAAAAATGCAAACATAACAGGTGAAGTGCGACAATACTACACTGCCTCTGCCATCAAGCCAAAATGCATCAGATCAGAAGTAAAGACAGAGCTCGAGGTCAAGATGTAAAGGGATCAGAACTTCAACCAGCACACAAGAAATAATGACCAATGAATACAACTGAAGACAATGCACCAATGTCACCAGCATAACAGCAATATGTACAGCATCAATCAAGATATCAGTCTCAAACAAGTGAAGTCAAAGCAAACAGAACCAGCAATATGGTAACACACTGCAACATGCTCAAGTAAAGTGAAGGAACAAGACCGAACGAGCAAGCTAACCGGCAAATGAACAGAGGCAACAAGGTCAGAGTACAATGCAACATTTTCAAAATGCACAAATGCAACAGAATGCTCAAGTGAGGATAACAAATACAACTGATATGCGAACGGTCTCGAACAATAAATGAACATCAACCAAACAGTGGCTAATGAAGTACAGTATGCAAACATGAAGGGAATACAACTACAAATGAAAACTGGTGACAACAAGTTCAAGTGAGTCAATTTCAGTCCAGTTACAACTACAAGAGTGACACAGTGTACATATAAATTCGACAAGCTGCTGAACAGAGGTACAGACGACCCAACTCAACATGAACCAGAATGGTTACAGCATCAAGGTGGTCAAGGCCAAAATCATCAATGCAATGCACAGCAAGGTATAACAAAGTCAAGGGCATATGAAGACAAGTGTAACATCACAACTAAGTACAATGAATTCACAGGGCCGAAGCAAACACATGAATTCACAAATCAAAGCCGTGTCGAAATCAAAGTTGAAATGGTCAGAGCCGTAGTATACAGAAGTCACAAATTAAAGTCAAATTCAAGCCGAGTATATTACACCGTGATAGCCAAGCATATGACCAAGTCACAAATCGAAACCGTGAGTGCCAAGCAATATCAATTTATACGAAATTGAAATAGTCAGTGACATCTAAATCATCAAAATAAAATCGAGCGGCCAAAGCACAGTGAAGACGAATTCAAACAAAAATTTATACGAACGCAAAAATAGGGTTTTGAATCCTATATAAACATTCATCATCGGCAACGAAAAAAGCATCGAGTTCAAGCATCAACCAGCAAAGCAAAAGGAGAAAAATACATACCAAAAAAGCAGAACGAATTCGATCCAAAATTGAAGAAGCCGTAAGCAAATCAAAAGCATCGAAGCCTACTATCGAACGAGATCGAGCGGCGCTTCAATTTTGCACAACCCTAGTTTAAATCGCAAGGAGCAAAAGCAAATTAGCAGAAGCCCTAATTCGCAAAGAGGAACGAAAGAGGATCGGCCATATTTTCACAAGCAACAGGAAAAAGGAACGGAGTAACTAAAATTCAAATGGGCTAAAGAAAGAAAAGTGGACCGGCCTTGTTTATAAAAGGGCTTTTTATTTTAGGGTTTAAATTTTAAATAAGGGTTATTTTGTTTTAAATTATTTTTAATTTGTATTTTCTTTTTTAACCGTTTAAATTTCTAGTCGTGTGACTAGGGGACAAGCTACGTGGCGTAGCTTGAGAATTCGCAACTCGGTAGTTGAGTTGTGGCAGGGTTTTGAGCGTAGAGTTAGATTAGTCAATAGCGGGTATAGCGAGTTTACGTGTGTAAGCGAGGGACTATCTAATTTCTAGTAGAAACCTTGGGGGCAGCACGTAGGCAGGGTTTTGCCGAAGCTGGGTAAATTCTGTGTTGTTCTGTTTTATTCTGTTATTTATATTCTGCTATATCTGTGCTGCTATTCTGTGATCTGAATTGAAATTAATTAATAAGCTTCCGCGATTAATTTTTATAATTTACACTATCACCCTATTCACCCCCCTCTAGGGTGAAATCGATCCTACATCCATTACAATTTATTAGCAGAAAAATGCAGAAAAATGTTTGTCATAATTGCGTGGAAATTGACATTTGGAATCGTATAAGCTCAATTGAAGAATGTTCCTTTTTGGGTGCATTTTTACAATATTCCTCATTTAACATGCACTTTAATAGGTATTAATTGGCTAGCTTGCCATATAGGAAGATTAATATGTTTTAATGAAGCTACGGAAAATCAAAAGCGTCTTGAGTATGCGAAATGTTTGATTGAAATAACTTTGAATAAAGAGTTGCCTAAATATATTAACATTGAAGAAGGAGAATGTCAAAGAGTTTATACAGAATATTCTTAGAAGTCTCTGATTTGCACTTCATATCGTACTTTTAGGCATGCTACTGAAACTTGTGATATGCACAACAATGATCCTGTTCCGGTCCATACAAATGATTCAACAAAGTCATAAGTAAATGGTAGATATGATGGTGATAATCAGATTGTTCAAAAATCAATGCGGGATCATTTGTAAGCCGCTGCCAAAAAAGTTGGTCACAATAAGGAAAGAACTAGTTCTCAAGTATGGAAAAAGAATCACCTTCAAATAAAACTCCTGATCCTACTAGTCAGCAAAATTCTGGTGATAGAGAAAATTATGATGATCGGAATATCATTTAGATGAACATGCATAAGTCAGTATTTCTTTAAAATATCCGATTCTTCTGCTTTCCTTTGTAATATTCAAAACCTCCCAATCCTTTTTTGTCTTGGAAGATTTAAAGGAAGGTGAAGTGGTTTCACCTAAACAAGTCCACAATGTACCTCAATCTGATGATGTATCTTTTTTATTAAATGTTGATAATTCTCAATGTGGCACAACTAATTCTGCCTCAATTCCATCTGATACATCTAATTTGACAATTGAATGCAATACTCATGCTCATAATCTTCATGTGCGATGGTGACACGTACAAGTCACATGTGTAGGCAATTAACAACTTCTCCTTATTAACTATCCTCGTTTTTATTGATCTTTCTGATAACCTCTGTTCCTCAATTGATTGCACCAAAACTTCACCTAACTCTCCAACTCATGATTTGAATGTGCAAGAACATGACAAACTTAATTTAATTGTGCAAGTTACTGCATCAACAGACAATATACGCCCTATTTCTTTCATTAAACTAACAAATAATGTTACCTCCGCAATTTTTCTGAAAATTAAAATTCCTTGCCTTCTCTAGTTATCCCTCCTAATCCAGCAATTTTCCTTTCAAACGTTTCTAATCCTTTGCTCTCTACTAATGATACTCTTGTGCACATTCATAACATACACATTGGTGATCATGAAATCTACTCTACTCCTATAAACCCACATGTTTTAATCAAACCCCCTGATTTTATTCAACTCTTCTCTCCTGAAGGACTTCCACATTCCAATTATGATCCTCCGCTTTCTGTCTTTGTAGAGAATTCCATTTCTCTTGACAAAAAGAACAAAAACTCACATTTAAAAAAATAAACAGAAGTTACTCTCTTTAGCAGAAGGTCTTAACTGTAACACAGAACTTACAAAAGACCTAATTCTACCTTGTACATCAAAATCAAGCAAGACAAGCACTCCAACAACTGCAATGGGCTATCTGCCTCAAAAAATAAAAACAAATCATGCTTGATAACATTGGATTTTGGAATGTCAGGGTTACACATAGTGATTCAAAAATCCATGTTTAAACATCTAATTTCCATTCATCAACTTCAGCTAATTGCATTATCTAAAACTAAACACAATGCTGATTTAACACCTAAGGCTGCTCATCGAATAGCCCTTAATTGGTCTCGTATTCACAATCTTGTTCAAGCCCCATATGGTCTATTCTTCTTTTTTGGAACCCTCATATCTTCCATCTTAATTTCCATGACCCTCATTGGTACTTTATCCATTGTAATTTTACCCACGTTTCCTCTATCCTGTCATTTAATCTTTCCTCAGTTTATGCAGACAATTCAAATCCAGTACATAACAATTTTTGGACATTTTTCCTTCTTTCCAAACCTCTCTTTTTCCATGGATTTGTCTTGGAGATTTCAATTGCACGTAATCATTTTCTAATAAATTAGGTGGCAATCCATTAATGTTAAAGGATATATCTTTTCTCAATCAAGCTATAATCCAAGCCAATTTAACTCACATTCCTATCTCTATTTCCTTTTTTACATGGAACAATCGAAATTGGTCTAGTAATAGGATTTATTGCAAATTAGACATATCTTACCTTAATTCAGCAACTATCACTTTCGGGCCCAATCACATCTCTCTCTTTTTTTCCTTCTTTATTTGATCATAGTCCTATCATATTAAACTGGGGCATGGCTTTTATCAAAGGCCCCTCTTTTTTTTTAATGTTCGAACATAAGATTTCAAATTTCTTACTCTTATAGCTCAGGTTTGGGAAGCTCCTATCTATGGCAGTCCTATGTTCATTCTCTAGTAAAAGTTGAAGCAGACTAAAAATAGGTTGGAGGATTAGTCCTAAAGCAAATTTGGCAGAGGTAATTTTCTCTCCAATAAGATGAGGGATGAGCTTCACTCTACTCAACTCCAACTGTAATCTAATCAAGATGATATGAAATCTCTGATAAGGAGCACTTTTTATCTACTCAACTACCTCTAGCTATGGGTGTCGAACTTGACGCGCACAAGCAAAAATGCAGGGATCTCTGTTATTCTGAAGGTGATAAGAACAATAAATATTTCGTAACTCTCTCAAATTTAGAAAAGCATGCATAATTATTCACTCTATAATAGACCATCAAGGAATGCAATAGTCCTCTCCCCCTGATATTAAAGAAGCTTTTCTCAAATACTTCACTGGGCTTATGGGTGATAATTCCTCTCAAGTATTTGACTTATCTCCTCTAGCCCATCTGCATTTGCCAACAATTTATAATACTTAATCCAACAGCCTCATAAATCCGATCACTTATGAAAAAATTAGAAAGTTTGTATTTGATATGAAATCAGATAGCTCTGCTGGTCCTGATGGTTTACTACACGTTTTTTTTCAACACATATGGAATATCATCAGCTCTGATTCGCCTAAGGCTATTCTGCATTTTTTCAAATTCAGCACTCTTCTGGGAGGTACTAACCATACTAAGTTAGCTCTACTTCCTAAAAATGACCATCAAGATGTCTCTTAATTTCATCTTATAGCTTGTTCCAATTGTTATACGTATAGTATACCAAAACAGAGACTAATCAATAATAAACTTGTCTCACAAGTTTACAACTCAGATTTCTACTACTTTGGAATTCTGTATTAGTTATTTTAATACTAAGTATGTTGTAATTAATTACAATAACAAAGTAATAACTATAGCAATAATAACTATAGTGTTAAATCAAATGTTATACTATTTAAAGAAATAGTACAACGTAGAAAGAAAACGATATATAAATATATAAATCAACTAGAAATATAACCAGTTGAAGAAGGAAATTACGTCTAAGGCTTGTCGTAACAATTTCCTTAAGACTTTATTCAAAATCTCCCAAGATACAACAGACGTGATCTGCTCGAGATTGAGATGTATATGATCTTCTGTGTGATATGCAAAAGCGCACGGATTGTAGATATTAAGAAACGAAGAGGAAGAAGATAAAATTTGAAATTGATTGAGTGAGGAAAGTGATCAGGTTTCCTCCTTATTTATAGCCGAATTCTCAGTAGCTACACCCGTTGAGAAAAGAAGCATCTCTTCATTTTCAATGCCAAAAAGCGTTACTGTTCGCAACAGTCGCGCCTCTTCATTTTGCAACGGCTGAAAACTATTGTTGTTTGTAACAGTCATGCCTCTTCGTATGCAACGGCCGGAAACTATTGCTATTCGCAACCGTCGCGTCTCTTCGTTTGCAATGGCCGAAAACTATTGCTATTCGCAACAGCCACGTCTCTTTGTTTACAACGGCTAGAAACTGTTGCAGTTTGTAACAGTCGCGTCCAATCCAGTAGTCGCTTCTTTTTGAATTTAAACATTAGAAAACCGTTCACTTCCGTACAGCAAAAATATAACACAGTCCACACTTATTGGACCCGTACTCGCACCTGCATCCTCACCCGACCCGGCGCGGTTCGGTCGGATAAGCGGTGGCGCGCGCGTGTTTTAGTTCATGGGTATATAGGTCCTCCCTCTTGCACAAAATTACCTAACCCTAAGGGCCAATATAGGGATTGAGAATATACTATATAAACCATAAAATGAACATATTTTTGGCGATGTGGGAAAAATCTCATTCACCCTTATTTTGAGAATTCTAACAATCCCCCACATGAATGATGATATATGTCTCCACCACACAAAGTGTAATATCACACAGTTCATATGAAAATAATGTTATATCGAGGATAAGTAGATATTTCACTTTGAACTTTCCCTAGTTAAAACTTATCAGATATACTTGGCTAATTGGTGAATTATTTCATCTTGAATCGTCAACCGTTATTGTGTAACCAGACAATAAGCTTTACAAAGCATTATTTCCCTTCACATCCAATCTCTTGGTTGTGTTCCTTACAAGTTTTGGTTCTGCGAGTGTTTTTAGAGAATAAAAGCCTTTAATATTCTCATAAAGACGACCTAGCTCACACTAGTATAGGTGATCGCAACCATTAAAAGTATCCTTCATATACTCCACCTGTTATCTTCAAGATATGATCATCATTAAAAAACATAATTTTAACCTTTAAATACTTCTGTAGGCATGCATTTATACTGTGCACCATAGGAATGGAGTTGGACTATGTCCAAGCAAATGCATTACGTCTTGAGTTGCTCAGAACTGGTTTGCCTATTGATCCTAGTCCGTGGGATCTCCAGCCGCTAGTATAGGTTTCCATATAAGATAACTCTTGGCGATTTAGGCTTTTAAACCCATTCTCCTCAATGCGCAGTTAATTTCTCTCTTGATAAACCTTTAGTAAATGGATCCGTTAGGTTATCATTTGTTCTCACATAATATATGGAAATAGTTCCATTTGAGAGTAACTGCCTAACTATGTTATGACATCGATGAATGTGTCATGACTTTCCATTATACACAAAGTTTTGCGCCCAGCTTAGCGCAGCTTGGTTATCACAGTGTATGCATATGACACGTACAGGTTTAGGCCAAAATGGAATATCTTCTAAAAAATGACGAAGCCATTCTGCTTCTTCGCCTGCTTTATCTAAAGCTATGAACTCCGGTTCCATAGTGGATCGAGCTATGTAAGTTTGTTTAGTAGATTTCCATGACACTGCTGCCCCTGTTAAGGTAAATACATACCCCCTCGTTGATTTTGATACCTCTGAATCAGCAATCCAATTTGCATCACTATATCCTTCTAAGACAGCAGGATATTTTCTATAACGTAAGGAATAATTTGTGGTATTTTTTAAATATCCAAGCACTTCATTAGTGCTTTCCAGTGTTCCCTTCCTGAATTGCTTGTATACTTGCTCAGTCGACTTACTGCATAAGTTATATCTGGTCTTGTGCAATTCATGAGATACATGAGACATCCTATTACACGAGAGTATTCCAGTTGCATTACACTCTCATTAGTGTTTTTATGCAGTACTTTCGATGGATTAAAAGGTGTTCTTACTCCTTTAATTCCAAAATTTTGAAAATTTTCAATCACTCTGTCTACATAGTGTGATTGAGATAATTCAGTTCCATTAGGTGTTCTTATTATTTTGATTCCTCAAATAATGTCTGCAACTCCTGAGTCTTTCATATCGAAATTGCTAATTAACATCTTCTTTATGGTCTCTATTACCTGAGAATTTGGACCAAATATTAACATATCGTCTACATATAAACAAATCATCACATATGATTGCCCAATTTGTTTATAATAAACACACTTATCGCATTAATTTATACGGAAATTATTTCTCATCATGACACTATCAAATTTTGCGTGCCATTGTTTTGGAGCTTGTTTTAGTCTGTATAATGATTTTACTAATCTACAGACTTTGTTTTCATTTCCTTTGGAAACAAAACCTTCAGGTTGCTCCATGTAGATCTCCGCATCGATATCTCCATTTAAGAATGCTGTCTTTACATCCATTTGATGAATTTCTAGATTATAGATCGATGTAATTGCTATTAGCATTCTTATAGAGGTTATTCGTGTTACTGGCGAATATGTATCAAAGAAGTCTACTCCTTCTTTTTTACGATATCCTTTGGCTACTAATCTGCCTTTATACTTGTCAATTGAGCCATCTGCTTTCACTTTCTTCTTGAAAATACTTTTACAGCCAATAGATTTAATTCCATGTGGAATATCAACAATTTCCCAAGTTTTATTACTTAGAATTGAATCAATCTCACTTTGGATTGCTT
The DNA here is from genome assembly GCA_030765085.1 of Allium cepa. Taxonomy (NCBI): domain Eukaryota; kingdom Viridiplantae; phylum Streptophyta; class Magnoliopsida; order Asparagales; family Amaryllidaceae; genus Allium; species Allium cepa. The sequence goes on from CM060946.1 coordinate 275,212,405, forward strand.
CTTTCCAATATGAAGATTCAGAAGATGACATTGCTTCCTTGTACGTTTGAGGTTCGTGTTCTAACACATATGTGAAAAAATCTGAACCAAATGTCTTGAAAGTCCTAGCCCTTACGCTTCTTGGTTTAACTTTCCCAATCTCATGATGAGTTTCATCTTCATGTGAGTTGCTTGATTCTTCTCTTATCCTTTTAGGGACATTATTCCATTCACTCCTTTTGTGTGGAAACACGTCTTTAAAGAATGAGGCATCTCTAGATTCCATGATTATATTTACATGAATATCAACTATATTAGACTTGGATACCAAAAATCTATAGGCACTACTATTTTGGGCTGGCCCTAAATAGTAACAATCTACTGTTTTTGGTCCAAGTTCGACTTTTTTAGGAGGCGGAATTGGAACTTTTGCCAAGCACCCTTACACTTTGAGGTATTTAAAACTTGATTTGTGTCCTTTCCATAACTCATATGAAATTGTTCCTGTTTTATTGTGAGGGACTTTATTTAATATGTGATTAGACATATTTAAGGCTTCCCCCCACAAGTTCGTCGGTAGACTAGAGGTTAAAAGCATGGTATTGATCATGTCTTTTAACGTTCTGTTCTTCCTCTCGGCTACACCATTTTGTTGTGGTGCATATGGAGCTGTTGTTTGATGAATTATATCATTTTCTACACAGAACTATTCAAATGGTGATTCATATTCTCCACCCCGATCAGATCTCAATATCTTGATCTTTTTATTTAACTGATTTTCTACCTCGGCTTTATACTTCAAAAACGATGTTATTGCTTCATCCTTACTATTTAAAAGATATATAGCAATATCGTGTATAGTCATCAATAAAAGTGATAAAGTGCTTTTTCCCACCTCTTGTAGGTAATGATTTAAAATCACATAAATCTGTATGAACCAAATCTAGTAGTTCGGTGCTTCTATCAACAGATTGAAATGTTTTTTTAACCATTTTTGCTTCTACATATGTCTCACATTAGTAGTTCTTATCTACTTGGAATTTCGGAATTAATAACAAGTTTGATAATGTTTTCATTTTTTGAAAATTTATGTGTCCTAATCTATCATTCCATACTAAAATTTCATGCTCAAGCAAGTAAGAAACTTCAATTTTATTAATAGCACAATCATAATACATAGTTTTATTGCTGATAACGACTACATTTGCCTTAAACAGGCCATCACATAAATATTCCCTTCCGATATATATTCCAGCTTTAGACAGAACCATCTTGTCTGACTCGAACACCATTTTGTATCCTTTCTTTGATAGTACTGAGCCAGAGATCAGATTCTTACGTATGTCTGGAACGTGAAGCACGTCATTCAACTTGATAGTTTTTTCAGAAGTAAACTTGAGGATTACTATGCCACTGCCTTCGATCATGGATACAACAGAATTACCCATGTAGAGTTTTTTTTCGTGATCGAATTTTTGGTATGTAGAAAACATGGATTTGTCAGAGCAGACATGATGAGTAGCGCTTGTGCCTACCCACCATTGGTTAGGATTCTGAACCAAATTGCATTCAGATACAACTGCCGAGAAGTTGGACTCGTCTACTTCCATGTTGTCTACTATATTTGCCTCTTTGTTGCGTTCCTTTTTGTGTCTGCAATCTTTAGCGGCATGTCCAACCTTTCCACAAACCCAACACTCGTCATTAAAATTTTTGGTTCGTTTGTTGTCTGGAGCTTTCCTTTTCTTCTGGAAATTCTTCCTTTTGTTTTTTGTGTTTGACCCTTTAGCCACAAATGCCTCCTCACTTGGTTTTGTAACTCCACGGTTATCTGCCACAATTTTTAGTCGGACTATGAGATCATGTAAAGAGATTTCCTTCTTCTTATGCTTTAGATAGTTGCGGTAATCTCTCCATGACGGGGGTAGTTTTCACATGATGGCTTCAACCAAAAACGATTCTCCAACCTTATGACCTTCTACTTCGAGTTTATGAATAATGATTGCAGTTCATGCAGTTGAGCAGTCGCCGGTTTGAAGTCAACCATCTTGTAGTCCATGAATTTGTCTACAATGAATTTCTTAAGACTGATATTCTACGTCTTGTACTTCGTGGCAAGTGCATTCCAGAGTGCTTTTGTTGTCTTTAGAGGCTGGCATACTTTATATAGCACATTCTTGAGACAATTCAAAATATACTTTCTGCATAGAAAATCGAAATGCTTCCATATATCAACATCTGATTCCTTGCCTGGTGCAGGAATCGGTTCCTCCTACTCGAGATACTGTTGCAGACCGAGTGTTATGAGATAAAATAGCATTTGGTTTTGCCATGTTACGAAGTCATCACCGTCTCCTTTGAACGGATCAGGCCTGTTGTGAGTAGTAGCCTTTGTTGATAGTTCAACTGTTGCCATCTCTGTTTTAGCGAAAACAGAAAAGTCTTAAGGTGTTATACGTATAGTATACCAAAACAGAGACTAATCAATAATGAACTTGTCTCATAAGTTTACAACTTAGATTTCCACTACGCTAGAGTTTTGTATTTGTTACTTTAACACTAAGTATGTTGTAATTAATTACAACAATAAAGTAACAACTATAGCAATAATAACTATAATGCTAATCAAACGTTATACTATTTAAAGAAATAGTACAACGTAGAAGGAAAACGATATTTGTATATATAAATATATAAATCAACTAGAAATCTAACCAGTTGAAGAAGGAAATTACGTCTGAGGCTTGTCATAACAATTTCCTTAAGACTTTATTCAAAGTCTCCCAAGATACAACAGACGTGATCTGCTCGAGATTAAGATGTATATGATCTTCTGTATGATATGCAAAAGCGCACGGATTGTAGATATTAAGAAACGAAGAGGAAGAAGATAAAATTCAAAATTGATTGAGTGAGGAAAGTGATCAGGTTTCCTCCTTATTTATAGCCGAATTCTCAGTAGCTACACCCGTTGAGAAAAGAAGCATCCCTTCATTTGTAATGCCAAAAAGCGTTACTGTTCGCAACAGTCGCACCTCTTCATTTTGCAATGACCGAAAACTGTTGCTGTTTGCAACAGTCACGCCTTTTCGTTTGCAGCGGCCGAAAACTATTGCTATTCGCAATAATCGCGTCTCTTCGTTTGTAACGGCCGAAAACTGTTGCTATTCGCAACAGTCGCGTCTCTTCGTTTACAACGGCCAGAAACTGTTGCGGTTTGCAACAGTCGCGTCCAATTCAGTAGTCGATTCTTTTTGTATGTAAACAGTAGAAAATCGTTCACTTCTGTATAGCAAAAATATAACATGGTCCACTCTTATTGGACTCGCACCCGCACCCGCACCCGATCCGGCCCGGTTCAGTCGGTCGGACGGGCGGCGCGCGCGTGTGTTAGTTCATGGCCATATAGGTCCTCCCCCTCGCACAAAATTACTTGACCCTAAGGGCCAATATAGGGATTGAGAGTATACTATATAAACCAAAAAATGAACATATTTTTGGCGATATGGGACATATCTCATTCAACCTTATTTTGATAATTCTAACGATCCCCCACTGAATGACGATATATGTCTCCCCCACACAAAGTGTAATATCACACAGTTTATATGAAAATAATGCTATATCGAGGATAAGTAGATATTTCACTTTGAACTTTCCTTAGTTAAAACTTATAGGATATATTTGGCTAATCGGTGAAGTATTTCATCTTGAACCGTCAGCCGTTATTGTATAACTAGACAATAAGCTTTACAAAGCATTATTTCCCTTCACATCCAATCTCTTGGTTGTGTTCAATTTGGTCCTGAACAATTTTTGGTTCTGCGAGTGTTTTTAGAGAATAAAAGCCTTTAATATTCTCATACAGCAGACCCAGCTCACACTAACATAGGTGATCGCAACCAATAAGAGTATCCTACATATACTCCACTTGTTATTTTCAAGATATGGTCATTATTAAAAAACATAATTTTAACCTTTAAATACTTCTATAGGCATGCATTTGTATTGTGCACCATAGGAATGGAATTGGACTATGTCCAAGCAAATGCATTACGTCTTGAGTTACTCAGAACTGGTTTGCCTATTGATTCTAGTCCATGGGATCTCCAGTCGCTAGGATAGGTTTCCGTATAAGATAACTCTTGGTGATTTAGGCTTTTAAACCCAATTCCCTCGACGCGCAGTCAATTTTCTCTCTTGATAAACCTTTAGTAAATGGATCCACTAGGTTATCATTTGTTCTCACATAATCTATGGAAATAGTTCCATTTAAGAGTAACTGCATAACTGTGTTATGGCGTCGACGAATGTGTCGTGACTTTCCATTATACACAAAGTTGTGTGCTCTGCTTAGCGCGACTTGGTTATCACAGTGTATGCATATGGCCAGTACAGGTTTAGGCCAAAATGGAATATCTTCTGAAAAATGATGAAGCCGTTTACTTCTTCGCCTGCTTTATCCAAAACGATGAACTCCGATTCCATAGTGGATCGAGCTATGCGTGTTTGTTTAGTAGATTTCCATGACACTGCTGCCCCTGCTAAGGTAAATATATAACCACTTGTTGATTTTGATTCCTCTGAATCAGCAATCCAATTTGCATCAATATATCCTTCTAAGGCAGCAGGATATTTTCCATAATATAAGGAATAATTTGCGGTATTTTTTAAATATCCAAGCACTCTCATTAGTGCTTTTCAGTATTCCTTTCCTGAATTGCTTATATACCTGCTCAGTCGACTTACTACATAAGCTATATATGGTCTTGTGCAATTCATGAGACACATGAGACATCCTATTACACGAGAGTATTCCAATTGCATTACACTCTTATTAGTGTTTTTATGCAGTACTTTTGATGGTTTAAAAGGTGTTCTTACTTCTTTAATTTCAAAATTTTGAAAATTTTCAATCACTTTGTCTACATAGTGTGATTGAGATAATTCAATTCCATTAGGTGTTCTTATTATTTTGATTCCCAAAATAACGTCTGCAACTCCTAAGTCTTTCATATCGAAATCGCTAATTAACATCTTCTCTATGGTCTCTATTACCTGAGTATTTGGACCAAATATTAACATATCGTCTACATATAAACAAATCATCAAATATGATTGTCCAATTTGTTTATAATAAACACACTTATCGCATTCATTTATACGAAAACCATTTCTCATCATGACACTATCAAATTTTGCGTGCCATTGTTTTGGAGCTTGTTTTAGTCCGTATAATGATTTTACTAATCTACAGACTTTGTTTTCATTTCCTTTAGAAACAAAACCTTCAGGTTGCTCCACGTAGATCTCCTCATCAAGATCTCCATTTAAGATTGCTGTCTTTACATCCATTTGATGAATTTCTAGATTATATATCGATGCAATTGCTATTAGCATTCTTATAGAGGTTATTCGTGTTACCCGCGAATATGTATCAAAGAAGTCTACTCCTTCTTTTTGACGATATCCTTTGGCTACTGAAGCTTTATACTTGTCGATAGAGCCATCTGCTTTCATTTTCTTCTTGAAAATCCATTTACAGCCAATAGGTTTAATTCCAGGTGGAATATCAACAATTTCCCAAGTTTTATTACTTAGAATTGAATCAATCTCACTTTGGATTGCTTCTTTCCAACATGAAGATTCAGAAGATGACATTGCTTCCTTGTACGTTTGAGGTTCGTATTCTAACACATATGTGAAAAAATCCGAACAAAACGTCTTTGAAGTCCTAGCCCTTACGCTTCTTCTTGGTTCAACTTCCTCAATCTCATGATGAGTTTCATCTTCATGTGAATTGCTTGATTCTTCTCTGGTCCTTTTAGGGTCATTATTCCCTTCATTCCTTTTGTGCGAAAACACGTCTTCAAAGAATGAGGCATCTCTAGATTCCATTATTGTATCTACATGAATATCAACTATATCAGACTTGAATACTAAAAATCTATAGGAACTACTATTTTGGGCTAGCCCTAAATTATAACAATCTCCTTTTTTTGGTCCAAGTTTGACTTTCTTGGGAGGCGGAACTGGAATTTTGGCCAAGCACCCCCACAATTTGAGATATTTAAAACTTGGTTTGTGTCCTTTTCATAACTTATATGGAATTGTTCCTGTTTTATTACGAGGGACTTTGTTTAATATGTGATTAGACATATTTAAGGCTTTCCCCCACAAGTACATCGGTAGACCAGAGGTTAAAAGCATGGCATTAATCATGTCTTTTAAAATTTTGTTCTTCCTCTCGGCTACACCATTTTGTTGTGGTGAATAAGGAGCTGTTGTTTGATGAATTATACCATTTTCTGCACAGAACTGTTCAAATGGTGATTCGTATTCTCCACCTCAATCAGATCTCAATATCTTGATCTTTTTATTTAATTGATTTTCTACCTCGGCTTTGTACTTCATAAACGATGTAATTGCTTCATCCTTACTATTTAAAGGATATACATAGCAATATCGTGTATAGTCATCAATAAAAGTGATAAAGTACTTTCTCCCACCTCTTATAGGTAATGATTTAAAATCACATAAATCTGTATGAACCAAACCTAGTGGTTCGATGCTTCTATCAACAGATTGAAATGGTTTTTTTAACCATTTTCGCTTCTACACATGTCTCACATTTGTAGTTCTTATCTACTTGGAGTTTCGGAATTAATTCCAAGTTTGATAGTTTTCATTTTTCAAAAATTTATGTGTCCCAATCTATCATGCCATAGGAAAATTTCATGCTCAAGCAAGTAAGAAACTTCAATTTTATTAATAGCACAATCAGAATATATAGTTTTATTGTCAATAACGGCTACATTTGCCTTAAATAGGCCATCACATAAATATCCCCTTCCGATATGTATTCCATCTTTGGACAGAACCATCTTGTCTGACTCGAACACCATAATCCTTTCTTTGATAATACTGAGCCAGAGATCAGATTTTTGCGTATGTCTGGAATGTGGAGCACGTCATTCAACTTGACAGTTTTTCCAAAAGTAAACTTGAGGATTACTATGCCACTGCCTTCGATCATGGATACTGCAGAATTACCCACGTAGAAATTTTCTTCGTGATCGAATTTCTGGTATGTAGAAAACATGGATTTGTCAAAGCAGACATGACGAGTAACGCCTGTGTCTACCCATCATTGGTTAGGATTCTAAACCAAATTACATTCAGATACAACTGCCGAGAAGTTAGATTGAAGGCTTACCTTAACTTTGCAATATCTGCTAATCAAACAGGATTCTTGTCAAACGGATCTATTACTGAGAATATCGTATTATCTCAAGAATTAATGGAAGACTATAGGAGGAAAATATTTACCCCAGATGTGTTCTCAATTTAGATATTTAAAAAGCTCATGATACTGTAAACTAGGAAGGTATGATCTCAATTCTATCAAAGGCGAACTTTCCTTTACCTTCGTTAGCCTGGCCGTATACTTGTATTTCTACAGTTAAACTATCATTATCTCTAAACAGGGAATGCTTTGGTTAATTTTCTTCCAAAAAAGTAATTAGACAAGGATATCCCATCTCGTCATCCCTTTTCATTTCTATCATGGAATTGTTAACTAGTTTGATCAGTCAGCAGATTGAAAACAAATTGATAGAAATTCATCCCAAATGCAAAGAGATCAAAATATCCACTCTAATGTTCGTGGATGAATTTTTTTTCTTTTTTCTAAACCTTCTATCAAGTCTATAACTAATATCCTACTAGCCTTGGATTTAATTAAAAGCATGACTACGTTGGAAATTAACAAGCAAAAATCTTAACCGGTATTGCAGGTATATATGAGAATGCTAGACAAGATATTATCTCTATCCGGTCTTAATCCTCTTGATCCAAGTGCTATATATCTTGGTGCTCCTATGTGTATTTCTAGGGTTTCCACCACCCAGTGTCTTCCTTTTTTGGAAAATTGTTAAAAAGCTAAACACTCTCCCAACAATAACCTCTCTTAAGCAACCAGATTAGTAATTATCAAAAGTGTAGGGATTGCCATGTGTTCTTACTATTTAATTTTTTACCATTCATGATAAGGTTGTTTCCACGGTTAAGAGGGCTTTTAATCACAATTTGTGGCATTGTAACCCTTATTCAAAGAAACTCATCCTGTGTAGCTTACAAGAAAACTCAAAAACCTTGCAAATTTGGAGGTCTTGGCATCATAATCTTAAGCTTTGGAATCAAGCAGCTACTACTTATTTCATTAATAAAATCCTTATTAATAGTACAAGCTTGTAGGCCAAATTGAATAAGCTTTATATCTTGAATATTAATTATTTTTTGAAAGTGGATATTCCCCAGGATACATGCTAGTTATGGTGCAATATTTTAGAACTTAAAGACAAAGTATTGCCTATGATCAAATGCAATCTCATGTAATTCTATTGGCATTCTCCTTGGAGTAACACTGGAGTTATTCTTTCAAATTTAATAGAATATGACATGAAGTAGCTTATTAGTATTCCAGAATCTGTTGAAGTTGATGATTATGTTCACTTTGGTTCAGCCTTCCTTCCTCTTGCCAGCTCTGCCTCTATTAGAGCTTTATGGGATTCAATTCAAATATCATTCTCCCTTAGTTCTAATATGAGCACTCATTGGAATAATAAAGCTAGGCATTCGTTCTCTAATACATACAATACTCTTTTATCTAATCAGCCATCGTGCACATTTCTTTGGTTCAAGCGAATATGGAAATTGGTTTCTAAACCAAAAGAAAACCTTTTTTGTGGAAAATTCTCAACAATGCAATTCATACTCAAGATAATCTTCATGTAGGAGGAATTATCAAATTATCTAATTATTTTCTTTACTCCCGTGCTCTTGAAAATATAAGATATATGTTCTTTAACTACACTTATGTGTATGACTTGTGGAAAAGATTACTTCGGTATTACAATCTTCACTCTCCTGTTAGAATCGTACATTGGAATTGTTAATTATATATAAAACTACAAGGTGGGAACTACATATTCGATTATGCTTTTAAAAGTGCTAAAAAGGGTTATTATCGTGATATCGGTGGAAAGGAATTCTCTTTAAAGGAATAAACTGCCGCTTTCTATCTTGTTTCAAAAACTTGTTGATGGCCTAGCCTTAAATGGAATTTATAAATATTGTAACACTCTAACTGTTTAGTTAGGGAATTTATGGTTTTTATTTTCTATTTTGGGTCGTGTGCTCTTATATTTGTGTTTTCATTTTGTTTTTGTTTGTGGTAATAAAAATGGATGGTCCACTATAAAACAGACTTGCCTTGCCAAAATTTTTTTACGATAGTATAAATATAAATGCATGTGTGTATATGCATATAATGACTTTCGCAATTGATGCAATTTAATTAAAAGTGTTTAATTAAATAAGTTAATTAAAGGTTAATTTATTAAATTAAAGTACACACACATACACATGATATGTGCATGCTACTATAAAAGTTATAGTGTGTGTGTATAAATTCAATATAATATGTTAAAATTGAATTAAAAACAATAAATTAAAGAGTTATTAATTAAAATTAGTTATGTATGATTTAATATATAATGTCATATATAAGTTTATTATATGATCCAATTAAAATATAAAATTAAATAATAATGAAACTTATATAATATGAATGTATAAACTAAAGGTGAAACATATAAAAACCCTAAATAGACTTAAGGAATAAATACATATGTAAATGCCATGATTTCCAATGCATCCACTTGAGTCACGAGGGTATTTCATAAGAAACACATTATTCCATAAGTAAATATCATCAATATAACATATTAAAGATTATGAATCTTTAGTATGAAGTTGTCCTATGCCATTTACATACTATTGCTTGCATACTTTCTAGTTCTTGACATCTTCAAGTTAGAGATGTTATGTGACTAGAAAAATTACTATATTAACTAGATGAGGCAAGATAAATGCACGTAATTGTTTGTTGGTACCTTAGGCATTGGTTTTGATGATAACAACCATACGACATTATATGAAATATAGACAACATTATATAAAATATAGATACTAATATTTTTATCAACTTATATATAGTTTATAGTGCATAATATAAGACATGTATTAATTAAGAATACTATATAGTATCAAGTGAAGATTCAAGAAGCTGATATAGAGATTCAAGAGTCAGAGATTGAAGACTCATGAGTATTGAAGAACTCAAGATTTTCTAGATAAGTTATAACGTCATAGAATTTTTGTTAAAACCCTGATAGCACATCTTTGGCCTTTCACTCTCTATTTATCCGTTTCAAATAATTTTCAATTTCAAATATCTTAAAATTCAAAAATAGCTTTTAAAGCGAATTCTTTATTTCAAAATAGCAAATAAATTATTTCTACTTTTTGAGTTTATTATATCTTGGGAAATTAAGTTTTTAAAGTGTTTTAAAATATACTTTGAATATTATACTTTGTTATAATTCTAGTTTTAAAGCTTTCTAAATATTTATAAGTATATTGTAGTATTTGTTATAACTTTGATTTTAAATATATTCACTTATACTTTATTATTTATATTTAAAATCCATTATATATTTATAATATTATAAAAACAATTTTATAAAGTTTTCTTAAGTTTTGATATAATTAAAATATATGTATAGCCTATGTTTAATTTATTTATAAAGTATCAAAATATTTCACAAATATTAATATTTTTAAATAATTTTTGCAAATTGTTTTTCAAAATTATAAAGGGTATGTCGACATATCCCTATAAAGCATGTTGACATATAGACCAAAATTTTCAAAATTCAAATTTTGAATGGAAGTGTCTTTTCGTCGTATCTCTTCGCAAATGGACATGACTGTTGTTTCTCTATAAATAGTGATTAAACCAATGAAATTTAGTTAACTACTTTCACATAATTTCTCTCCTCTTTCACTCTGTTTTTTCCTAAAATAAATTATACTCAAATTCAATCAAAATCAAATTTAGCCCCACTGATTTGATTCTCTATTGACTATACTCCGATCTCTCTCACTCAAACAAGATCAAAAGTGCTATTCAAGAGGTTATAAGATCATTTATATTCAAGATCAATGATCGGTGTCTACAGAACTCTATCAAATTATACTAGCATACTGGTGGGTATGATTGTAGCCTGTGTAAATTAATTGGGTGTGCTTGGTGACTTGGAAATTCAAGTAGGCGTGCTTGTGGCCCATGTAAATCAAGTGAGTCAACCCATAGCTCGGAAAGTCTGGAGGTGTGTCTCGTTGCCTTAAAATCGAGATTGTATTGACTTTGCTATTTGAGAAGAAATCTGTATAAGGAATTGCACAGGACTGGATGTAGGGTAACACTGAAGCAGTATAAAATCCTGGTGTGTTCTTTCCTATTTACTTTTACTGCATTTATATTTATCCGTGTTTGAATATATGATTGTTAATTGTATTATTTAAACAATAATCTCAAAATAATTAAAAAAAGTCAAAAAAACTAAAAGACACTATTCAGTCCCCTCCGGTGTTAAATTAGCCGTAAGATCCATTTTCCCCCAAATGACATTTGTTATTGGAGCATTGGTTTTCAAAGTATTCATAATTTTAATTTTTGAAAAGTTTTAATGGCTAATAACACTGTTAGTAATACTAATAGTAGCACTGTTAATGACCTTGTTAGTAATTCCTTTATGGCAGGACAATCTAATACCAGACCTCTAATTTTTAATGACAGTAATTACAAATATTGGTCATGTAGGATGAAAATTTATTTACAGTCCATTGGTCTAGATATTGGGAACGTCATACAAAATGAGTACACTGAGCTCAAGACTAATTTTTCAACTTGGACCTCTGGCCAAAAGGCAGTTGCACAAAGTACTCTAGGCCATGAATGTCTTTTTTTATTCATTGGATAGAAATGAATTTAATAGAGTGTCTGTCTATAAGTTGCATTTGAAATATAGAGAATATTACAAGTTACATATGAGGGCACTAATAAAGTCAAACAGACCAAAATTTCTATGTTAACTAATTAGTTTCAATTATTTAAATTGAGTCCAAATTAGTCCATTTTTGATATGCATCGTAGATTCCAAGATATAGTTCATTTACTAATTGCATTTGGTAAAAAAATTTATGAAGAGGATCAAGTTAGAAAAATCCTCAATTCACTTACTCCTAAATGAAACCAAAAGACTCTTGTGATTGAAGAGGTTAATGACATTAGCACTCTGAAAATTGAAGAGGTAATTGGCAATTTAATGTCATTTGAAGCACAAATGTAGGGCATGAGAGAAAGCAAGGCAATAGTAAAGAAATCCATTGCTTTCAATGCCACAACAGATGATATGGATTCAGACGATGATGATGAGGAATTTGCCTTCATGACAAAAAAATTTATAAAATTTTTAAGGTATAGGAAGATGAATAATCCCAGGAGATATGATAATAAAAATCTAGGAAGTGGAAATGGAAGCGGAAATGTTGTTAGATGTTTTAACTACGATAAACCTTGCCATATAAAAAGAGACATTCACATCCCAAGAAACAAAAAAAAACATCGAATACTGCTTCGTCCAGGAAATGAAGAAGGGCTTTTGCTGCAACACTAGACGATTCAAACACTTCTTCAAGTGATAATGAACCAAATACAAAGAATGGTAATATTTGATCCACAGTGATAATTAATGAGAAATCTAGAGAAACAGAACAAAAATAGGTACACATTTAATTTTTGAATTTTTGTTGTTGTTGATTATTTTTAATAACCTATAGATTAATAATAATATTAGATGAACACTATGTGTACGTATTTTAAATATTACATATATATAAATAAAATATTTAAAAAAAATTATATGAAATATTTTTAAAATATTTTTTTAATTATTTAAGGTATATTAAATAATTATTATAATATAATTATAAGTATAGATAAATAGGAATTATTTATTGAATTTCTCATTTTGAAATTTTTGACCAATATGTTGACATGCCCCATATGTATATGTCAACATATGCAAGTAGATTTTGAATTTCAATTTCAAAATCAAAATTTAAATTTTCTTCCACCTTTTCACCAACCCCTGTGTTCTGAAAAGATGTCTCTTAATCAGAGAACATGTCCTTTGATTCTCCATTTATTTACTCTATCCATCCATTTCATTTTCAAATTCCAAAATCATTAACTCACTTATCTTTTCAAACTATTCTTTAATGGCATACTTAAGCAATACTCCATTAAGCATGAGCTTTCTAAGAAAACAAAAGGCTTTCTTTTCAATGACAAAGTAGCCATGCAACTTATATAGAGTATATGTCTTTTGAAAAATTATCTCCCAGAAGATTTGTTATTTTTAAAGATTCTTCCACTTATGATCTTTTCAATCTTTGTTTGCAAAATTAAATTCTTGGTTTACTCGATGCTTCTCAAAACGATTTCGTTTGGTATACAAATTTAGTGAAAATGCTTTATACAGATTTAAAAGGAAAATTTTATGATGGAAACGAAGGAGAAGTTTGAAGTAATGTCAATGGGACACAAATTGTTTTAAATTGTGAGATTTTGGGTCACATTCTCGGATCCTTCAACTTTTCAAATTGATTTTCAAAACCATGAAGTGATTCACGACATTTTCAAAAGTGATGATGACTTTGAATTCAAAAACAAAAAATTGCGTCCAAAAGCAAGAATTTCAAGCCTTTTTTTGCAACAAAGTATCACTCCTACAACGAGTAAGTATAATAACCCGACTCAAAAAGTTTTCAAAGCTCTTTTCGTCATTTATGGTCAATACGACATTTAGTCTCAAATCATTTTGGATGAATTTTTTTCTAAAAATATTTCCAAGGATGAAAACATACTATTTTATTGTGTGTATCTCACTAGAATTTTCACTTACTTCGATGTTGACCTTAAAAAGGAGGAAACCATTCCTTAAAAATATATTTCATAAGGCTACATCTCACTTACGAAATGCTTGCGAAAAAGGAAAAAAAATTGGCTTGAGAAGAAGCGCAAGTTATAGGGGAAGAGGTGGAGGAGGAGGAAGATGAAATGGAGGTCGAGGAGGAAGAACAAGAAGAGGAGGAGGATAATTTCTTGGAAATTATAGATATGCCATCTAATCCATTCAATAAAGGTCTTCTAAAAAATTAAGAGAGGATCATTCACAATCAAAGGAAGCTTACGAAATCATTTTCAAAGAAGTTTACTTCACTTTCCACCAAAATGGATAAATTCTTTGGAAAAGTCATTCACAAGCTTGCTTCTTCATCTTCATCCATATTTTTTTAATTGTTTATATAAGTTATCTATCTTTGTATATGGAAGTTCTAGTTTGAGTTTGTGTTAATCTTATGTATCTTTCTTCTATTTCTAATATATTTCATGTACTTATCTTTATTATCAATGAAATTCTTTTTCCTACCATTATAGATTGTTAGTCATCTCTGAAAAGTCATACAAGTATGATAATATAGGCTAAATGCATTATAATAGTTAAATAAAATAGTTTTGAAAAATATAGTGCATATATCAACATATGCCAAGCATGTATGTCGACATATAACAAATAATTTTCAAAAAAAAAATTTAAAATTTAAAATAAAATAACTAACAGACACCTATTCATCTCAAACAACTTTTTACTTCTATATATACACCTAGTCAGTCCAGAAACTCATCATTTTCAATCTCTTTCTTCTATTTCTTTCATATAAACTTATCTCTTCAACAGTGGCTTCTCCATATCAAAAACTACGCGAAAATCTTCATCAAACACTTGAATCGTTCAACAATATTCTTACCTTCGTTCTTAGAAATTAGAGACACTTAAGACTAAGTCTAATGTAGATGATTAAAGAGCAAAAGAAGCACTTGACACCATTCGATGGTGATTTCTTCTCTTATCAAAGATGAACCAACCAACAATCCTGAAACCACCCTCAACAAAGATGATGAACCTTGAAATGCTATCAAAGTGGATCCAATTGTTGGATCTGATGGATGGGTAGAAGTTCCTAAGGAAGTCTAAAGATTGATTGGTTTGGATTTAAATAAGTATATATATATATAAATATATATATATATATATTAATATATTACAATATTGATTTGTGTGGATTGGATTGCCTATGTGTGTACTAACTAGATTTGATTTATTGAATTATATTATACAAGGATTGGATTGTATTGACTTTGCTATTTGAAAAGACATCTATACAAGGAATAATATAGGATTGGCCGTAGGGTAACTTCGAACCAGTATAAAATCTTGGTGTATTCTTTCCTTTTTACTTTTACTGCATTTATATTTATCTGTGTTTGAATCGGTGATTGTTAATTGCATTGTTTAAACTATAATCTTATAAGAATTCAAAAAGATTCATAAAAATTAAAAACATTATTCTCCCCCATTAGGTTTAAATTAGCCTTAAGATCCCTCTTCCACTAAATAACACTATTGATATTTCTTAAGGAACATGCATTATACTTAGGCCATCGTGAAATGGTGGGTATGAGTGAATGATCTCTTTTGATGCAATGACTTGGAATTTTGAACAATTCGTATTTAAATATCAGAATTATTTAAATATTTGATTCTTTATTAAATGAGATAAAAGTGATTTAGTAACCATTTTAACCCTCTATTAAGTAATCTCTAATGATGGTAAATTGGTTTTGAATTTTTTTCCAGAAATATACAGTTTGAAGAAATACCGATAAAATGATCGAAAATCGTTTTACCGATAAGCAATTTTTTTTCAACGGAAGTTGTTCGAACTTTTTATGCTTTTCTAACTAATCAATATTTAGGTTATCATCAACTACAAATATTTTATACAAAATTAATTAAAGCTTCTAAAAGGTTCAAGGAAAATATATTTTGGTGAATAGTGTTTTAGAAAAGTTAAAACATGTGTAAAGCATGAGGAGGGTGACTTTGGCTGGCCAAAGGGTGCTAAAGGAGATGGTTTAGACTTATTTACACTATGTAATATCCAAAAGTTTCAAATGAAATAAAAGATAAAAATGGTGAAAGTGAATCATCATTAATCCACTTTTTTCTTCGCTAATCTTTTTCTATTAACTCAAATATTCTTCAAACTCCTCCAAACTTTCACAAACATCTTAAAAACCTTCAAAAGAATGGATCTAAAGTCAAAAGCAGAAGTAGTAAAGAGGAAATGGGGTTTCTAGGTTGGGCCATGAGCATGGAAGATGGAGGATGGAGTTGCCTTGTGATTTTGGTGCTAAAGCTTGGATCTTTGGGTGTTTGGAGATGGTAGGAAGTGTTCATGGTTTTATGTGTGCTTGGGCATGTGTTTGGGTTGGATTTGGTGAGTTCACTCACCATCTTGTATGAATATATTATGTGTGTGTATATGTGCATATAAATATAATGTTAAAGTGACGTTAAGTCATTACATTATAACTTTGGAACCCTCTTGCCTTTCGAAGCAAATGATAACATTATATTATATAACTTCACTCCCATTACCTTCTATTACATGTGGTTTTACCTTGACTCGTGTTTAAATGGTTCTTTAGATTGTATGTTGATTTGGGAATGAATGTGGAATGGTTCGTATAGCAATAGTCGCTATAAGCTCACTTTGAAATCTCCTTGCTTTAAACTTGTTCAAATGGATGATATGTTAATATATTGTGATATGATACATTTTGGTTGTTATCTACACATATTTTGGTGTATGGGACAATAATGAAGGATTTGAAAGGTTGTAGAACTCGTGAATGAAAGTTGTGAAAGTTAGAAGTGAAAAGATCGCTATACATGCACTTCGAAAATGCCTTGTGTTCGACGATTTAAAAGTCAAATTTGAGAGACATCCTAAGGGCTTCTTTGCACTTTTAACAAGTAATATCTGAGATACTATCACCGAAAAATATTAAAGTTTAAATCATGTATTAATTTGCTAAACAAAAAACTTATAGCGAGAAGGAGGTCGCTATACGAGCACTTTGAAATGACTTGTTTTAGGGAATTTTAGAATTAATTTGAAAGACAACCTTATGGTTTCTTTCCTATTTAATAATCACTATATGAGTATTTGTTACTGTAAAAATTTCATGGTTTAAAAAGCTACGTAACTAATTGAACAAAGTGGTGAAATTTGTAGCGAAAATGGTCATTATATGAGTACTTTGAATATAGCTAATTTTTAGGGAATTTCTATAGAATTTTGTAAAGACGTCCTTAAGGATTTATCTACTGATTTAATAAGAAAATTATATTTACTTCTTACTATAAAAAATTAGACTTTAAAAGATTTTATAAATGGTAAAAAGTGGCTAAATGTTTAAGTAAAAAGGTCGCTAAACGAACACTTTCGTAAATGCCTTACTTTCGAGAATTTTAATACAATTTCAGAAGATATCTTTTAGGGTTTATTTTCATAATTTTTAAGTACTACCCTTAGGGTATTTAAGTACTTGCAGTACCCTAAAGCGGTACTTACAGCAAAAGTTTCAAGTTGTAACCCCTTTTTAAGTGATTAAAGCCGGTCACAAAATTTGTGCTTTTTATGTTGTTTTTGTTCATGAATTTTAATAGCATTTATAAGTATTTTAGTAGGTTGCTTGAGGTTTTTAAGTATCTAAAAATGATATTTAAATTAAGTATTTTTCCTTGATATATTTAGAAATGTTTTCTAACATATTTTGTAGTATATTAAAGTTGGTTTTAAATTGAAATATATTTTTAATAACTATTTCTGTATTTTGGAATTAAAGTAGTTTTATAATATGAATATGCTTTTAAATTGTTTTTAGTCAAATTTATAAATTAGTTATTTTTAAGTAATATTATAAATATTTATATTTATACCATATTTAAAAGTATTTTTTTAAAGTATTATATATACAAGCTTAGTGAGGTATGTGTTTTGTAAAAGAACAAAGGAAGTTTGAATTATAACACTTATGTGATAATAAACATTTTGTGAAGTTATGTAAAAGCGTTTTTTTATACAAGACAAGCCGGTTTTATAATGGACCATCCACTTTTTATTAATAAAAACCAATAAAAGCAACACTATCCAATGGACATTAAAAAGAAATAAACAAAAACAAAAAAGGCCTAAATCAACCCATGGTAAAAATTCGATTAAGGCTTCAGGGAAGTTTCAAGCCGAATTTAAACCCTAAGCACATGTTAAGATCTAAAGATTTCTAAAATAAAGTCAAGAAAGGAAGATAAAGTCCTTGAAATAGTCTCGTGTTCCTTTCATCACATATCACCATGATGACTTTCTTCAATAATTTGAGGAGAATAATCATTGCAATAGATCTCCATTTGGTTTCTTTAAAAGTCATTATCCATTCAGCAATATGATCTCTGGTCGAAGCATGGAAGCTGAAATGATTCAAGACTCTATTCCATAAATTATATACATATAAACAGATAAAGAAAAGATGACCAATATTTTCTGAAGCATGTTTACATAGAAGGCAACATGAACTGTTTGCAAATGTATATTTTCTTGTTAATAAGCGCACTTAGATCTTTAAAATGAATGTTTTAAAGATAATATTAAATATAAAATGGTTTTGGGTTTATAGTAAGCAATTTTTGACCAACATTTGTTTTTACCCTTTTTATTATACTTTATTTTTCTTATTAAACCTCATTGACAGTCCTCCCATTTGAATGGTTTGAGTTAGATATATGTGGTTTATTGCAATTATTATGGTAAAAGATGTTAACTGTAGAGTTGAGTTTTTTTAATTTGTTAAACTTAAACGTGTAAGTTAAATCATTATAAATTGATTATTTTGAATAAAATTATATCAAACCTCTTGATTCTTTCTTGTTTCTTTTCAGAAACGAAAAGTTTTGAGTGAAGAAGATTGTTATGATCCGTATTTTTGATAATTATATATATTAAATTTAATAAGATTTTTGGAATTTAATATTGGGAGAAATTAATATTTATGATTTTTAAATAAAAAGATTATTAGAATGTAATTTAATAATGTTGATTTAATGTAATCGATAACTATTTCAATGTAACTTTAATCAATTGAAATAATTGTAAAGTTAATTTGGTTATAAATGTTAATAAGGAATAAAATAAATGTTGTACTTAATGGTAAAATATGTGTTATTCAATTTAATTGTTTTTAATACGGAATATGAAATCAATTAATTAGTACGTAAATTTATTAACTTTTGTTTGTAAACAATAAAGTTAGAAATGTGTTGAATTATTATTGTATAACAATTGTTTATTTGTCACCTTATTATTTAACCCGTTGAAACTAATTTGGAAATCGGTGAAAAATTAATGTAAGTGAAATATTGCAATTAATATGGTTAACTATTAAATTTAAATTTAAAAGTGATTAAATCAATTTAATAATAATTTAATTAATTAACGTGTAAAATTTTCCTTTTTGGGTACTGTCTCGAATTTTGATGAAACTAGTTTCATCAGATCCGTAACAATGAATTATTATATGATTTCAAGTTTTGTAGCGATCAGACTTATCATCCGATCATGCGGGCTCGAAACATGTAGAAATCAAGTAAAGGAATTTAAATAAATATAATTTGATTTTGAAAGTTAATTCTGTATACAATAGAATTAGGGTTTGAAACTAGTTCCATTGATTTTAAAAATATCGAAACATGTATTTCAATATATTGGATGACCTATTTTCGTTTTGGGAACGAAATGGGCTTTTCGGGTCGTGTTATCATTTCGACCCAATTCGATCTGTTCCATCCATTCTTATTCATCTCTGTTTATATATAGTAGGGGTGGGCGTGGTCAGTCAATCAAACCGCTCGGTTAATTTGAACGGTTAACAAATGAAAAATAACGGTTCGGTTAACTGTTTCATCGGTTAAAAGCAATTGCATATACCGACCGAACCAGTTAAATTTAACCGTGGTTAACCAGTCAAATTTATCGATTTAGTTAACTTTTCGAACCAATCGGTTAACCGTTCCATGGTTAATTGTTCAAGGCAAACGGTTAACTGATGGTTAACCACATATATTCCAACATGATCATTTTACAGTAGTGATTTAAATCACTTAATTCATGATATGCACTATAAACATTAACATAAACAACAATCACAGCCAAGTCCATAGTTCATGGTTAATAGTACAATACTCAAGTCTGCAATACTACATAGTGCATATAATACAATTACATTATTTTCTACTGCAAAATGCAATGTAAATTGAAATGATAATTTGGAGATTGAATTTGAGCTTGAGATAGTGAGCTTCAGACTTCAACTCAACTCCATATCTCCATCCATATTCCACTGTAAATTAAAATGCTATACACACTGTTACTGCAATTGAGTAAAACTGCATATTGATTATTGAATGTACACTAAGACTAAGACCTGTAAACAAATTATATCATAAAGTTTTTTTCATTTGAAAGACCAAAATAATCTAAGACGTATAAATTATATATTAAGACCCGTATATATGACTCATATAATATGACCTGTAAATTATATACTACTGTTATATAGCATATATTAAGACTTGTAAATTATATACTACCGTTATATGTTAAGTTAATAGCCTGTTAAGCATATACTAAGACCTGTAAATATATCATAAGGCTGAGCCCGTGCACACCTATAAATTATCGAAAGACCAAAGACCTGTATTAGTAATATACCACATACATACATGGTTGTTAGCCTGTTATGCAGCTGTTAATATGCATAGATACCTGCAATATAATATTATACTGTTGCCGCCACAAGGGCATCTATATTTCATTTGTTTATATACAATTGATTGTATCAAGGTCAAGCTATTATATTTGTAATTTTATTCCACTTAAACTAGTAACCCACCACAGCCTTTTAAGTTCTAATTATTGTATTCATAAAAATTATTACATGAAGTGTGACCAAAAACATATTCAATTTTGATATTAGTTGCTGCCTGCCACCTTGATATGCATAGGAAATGATATTATAATTTATAAAGGTGAAGGTCAATGGGAAATTGAATATTGGTATTGCTTGATTTATAGTACATTATATGATTTATGAAATATCCATGGGAAACAGCCATGTGTGTATATTATATAAAATAGACTGTAAAGTGTGAATAGTTAGGTAATTGTTTAATTAAATGACATACAAGCTAAGACTACATACTATTACATAAAATGTTAATTCAACTAAGACTACAAAAATATCATACGTTATATATGTGTGTGTGTGTGTGATATATCATGGACTGTAAAATACTAAAATAGACTGTATATATCATATATTATTTAAACTACATATAGACATTAATTTACAAATACACTCATACCTATACCTGAACACAACAACAACAATGATAATTTTTGAATTATAGGTCATTCAGTCATTGTTCATATAACATCTACCTATCATCTGAAATCAACCAGTCAAACAATCCAGTTAGCCGATAAATAAAAATCAAATAATCAAACAACATTGGAGAAAACAACATATAAATTTTTGCAATATACTGATATATAAAAAATGGTGAAAACAACATATAAACCACTATTTTCTTGCTTTTGAACTGATATATCTAATGTAACTGCATATAAACTGCGAATTCAAACTGTAATACTTCGTAAAAGCAAATTCTATTAAAAAAGGTTTAGTGTGAATGTATGCTGCTTATTAACAGGATTTAATCATCAATATACAATTTTATCTTTTTAACAATCAATCCATATACTTTAACATAAGGCTGGTTATTTAAACTTATAATTCAATTAGATAATAATCGGTCCATATACTTTAACATAAGGTTGGTTATTCAGTTAAAAGGCCTACCTCATAGGTTTAACTTTGTAACCGATTACCAAATTTTATACGATCTGTTGTATGCACAATATACTACAAGCAAATAAGCAGTATGATAGTCACTGCTATATAATGGTCTGCATATTTATAGTATTAAAAATCTAGTTATCACGATAAACTAAGTATTTACAGATTGAATTAATATATGACTGTGTATATTCAGTTTGAAGGTTAACCAGTGAAAATTAACGGTTAATCATGATGGAAGTGTGTCAAAATCATTTCTCCGTTGCAATATATTTAGAAAGATAAATTATAAATATATATTTCAATTCATATGAGATTATATTATACATGAAATTAAACTATAAACAGTCTTAAACAAGTACATATGATGATCAAGTAAATTAAAACTATGGGTGTATAGACTATTTAATTTCTCATACGTAAAACAACAATAATTCTGAATTATAGGTCATTGTTGATATAACATCCACTTATCACCTGAAATCAAATAATCGAACAATCCAGTTAGTGAATAGATAAAAATCAAACAACACTGAATGTTACAATATCAGATATATCAGTACTATATCCGTGAATGTTCACAATAAAGCCTATTTTCATTATATAACAACATTTAAAATAGTTTGTGCATTGCTGGGTTTTATTGTTCATACTTCAAGCTACTATAACAACATTTCAACCCATTTTATTGGTCACTGCTACTTCATCCTATACAATAATCTTATAAATTATGCAGTTCAAACTATAATGCAGTTCAAACAATAAATTAAACTATAGATTATAAATAAAAACTACAAAAGGTTAGTGCTACTTCATCCTATAGCACAATCCTATAAATTAATTCAAACTGTAAATTAGAACAAGTATATATGAGTATATAATATAGCACTGACCATTACTGCTACAAATTAATTATGTAGTTCAAACTATAAATTAGAACTGTAATGGTTACTGATACTTCATCCTATAGCATAATCCCATAAATTAATTCAAACTGTAAATTAGAACAAGTATATATGAGACTGTATTATATAGTAGTGACCATTACAGCTATGGATTAACAAGTATATATGCACATTATGCAGTTCAAGTTAACGATCTTCAAAATAGAGATATCTTGTAAATTAATTGAAACTGCAAAATCTATAACTGTGAATATATAACACAATTCAAAATATGAAATAAACTGTAATTAACCCTACCACATAGTTCAAACTGTAAATTAATTCAAACTGCAAATCCTATAACACAATCATATAACTGTAATATATGTTTTAATTTATAGTTTAATTTTGTACTAATTAAACAGGTACTTAAACAATTTAATAACAAATTTTAACCTATTGATCATTTAATATAATTAAATAAAATTGGTGAAAGTTAAAAAAAATCACATTCTTCCTCTTTCGTCTAGTATTTCACCATATCTCAAACTCAAAGCCTCAAATGAAAAATCAACGAGAATCGTAAGCTTGTAGCACAAATATTGATTTGGTGAAATCGATTGTGGATGTATTCGCTATGTATTGATCGAAATTGAAGTTGAAATCGATAGTGGATATGTATTAATCGAAATAGGTTTGAATTGTATTGATCGAAATCGAAGTTTAGCTAATGATTTTTTGTATCTATGGGTTTTTTAATTGAACGAGGAGGAAAATGAAATGAAAGAAAGTGGCGACATGTTTTACTTTAGGGTTTTGGGCAGGAAACCTGGTGGGTCAGTTAGGATATTGGAAATAATGAGAATCAGATGTGTTCGCTTTTAATCTTGTTAAGTTAATGATTAGCCGCGGGTAACAAGTGTGTTAACTGTTAACCGAACCGAATTTGATCGGCTAAGGTCGGTCGATTAACCGAAAGTTCAGTTAACGAATATAACCGGTTAAAGCGGTTGATCGATGTTGGTTAGGTCGGTTAAGTCGGTAAATGCCCACCCCTAATATATAGGCTGTTATAAACCCTAGCGGCTTCTTATTTTCATTTTCTGTAGGTACAATTTCTATATATCTATTCAATTATCTATTCCTTCTCAATGGCAGACATTCCAAAACCCTAATTTCCAATTCCAAATCAAATCGAAAATCCAAACTCCTCAAACCCTATCATATAATATATCATTGTGAAGATTTCGATGAACATAATCTATACCTGTAGTTCATTTTTACAATCGAGTTTCAGTTTATCTAGAAATCAATGAAACAGTCATGGCTGTTCATTCTAAGGTTGTCGATTTGACGGTGGATCGTCGACTATACGACGATCGGTGGTGAGCACTAGGTAGAGAAGGAAGTGCTTGGTCAATCTAGTGTCTTAGGTTGTGTCGTTAGTGGTCAAATTCACCATGAATGCCGATAGAATGCGGCAGCGGTGCATTGCGTCTGGATAGGCCGCACGGCCATGGAGGTGCCGATCGGAGGTTGAGAGGCCAGTGGTGGCCTCTGATCTGGACGATGACGAAGGGGTTAGCGGCGACGAGCAAGAAGATGTGGCACCTATGAGTTGCTCGATCAGGAGATGAGCGTTAGGATTAGGGTTAGGGTAAGGTAACGAATTTACTTTTATGCACCTATTATTTTATTTTATTTAAAATTTGAATTTTTTATTGTTCTAACCTATGTAACTTTTTCATACGAGCTCTGTTTGATGTGGGGTCTCTTGCATTGGGTTCGTATCGAAATTCCGGACATTATGGAACTTGTTTGGTTGAATTGGGAGACTGTTCAAATTTTGGATTTTATTGGATTTTTAATTGAGTATAAATCAAAGGTGAGTGTTCTAACTCAATCACGAAATAGTAAAGCTTATTATGTTTGTTGAATTAAATTTATGAAGTGATAAGAATTTTATGGAATGCTGTTTGGTGATTTGAATTGTCATTTAAATTTAATTTGTATTTATATTGAATTAAATTGATATTTAAATTAATACTGAATTTAATTGCTAGTTAAGTACCTGATACCGATAACTAGTTGATTGTTGTTATTTATTGGCCGATTTGGATTTTAACTGTGATGAATGTCTATTTGTTGACATTTTGAATGATTGGATTTTTATATATTTTTATATATCCCTGTTATCACTTTGTATATTAAGTGATAGCGTAAAAACTATTATCTAATTTATTTAGAATAAATTAAGAAATAGGTTAAAATGATATATACCTATGACACTTTGATTTGGATTGAAATGAAATATGTCCATCCCTATAATTAAAATTGAAATAACTGATTACTTAGCCATAGGGTAGAAAATTATATACGTACATCTGATTGGTTAAATTAAATGGTTTAAAAATCTTGAATTTGGATTTTAATTAAACGATATTATTTTAAAGGAAATAAATTGTGGATTTTTGTGAATTGAATTAATTCTGAATTAAGCTTTGAAATGTTGAAATTTAAATTGATTAAAGTAAATTTTTAAGAATTGAATTGGGAATGTGGAGTTATAATTTATATATGATCTTAATTTTGGAAATTAATTTATTTTAAAGATTTGGATCTTAAAAATTGAACAATGAGGTTTAATGCGATTTAAGTATTTTAAATCGGTAATTTGAAATTGGACTTGAAATCAATATAAACCGAATGAGTTAAAATAAGAACTAAATTGAAAATTTAAATCATTGAATTAGATTGTTGAATCGAATTTGAAGTTAATAAGAATGTTTCAAGAATTAAAGTTAATTCGAATTGAAATTGAAATCAGGTTGATTTGAAACTAAATCGAGATTGAATCAATTGAATTGGAAGATAGGAAATTGGGCTTTGTTGATTTGAAATTTGGACATAGACCTAGTTTGTTGAAATGGAAAGAAATAGTTTGATTTGATATTAATTTCAAAATAAATAATTTTGATATAAACTGTTTAAAATCTATTTTTATTAACATTCAAATTATTTTGATTTCTCTGAACTATTTTGCTATATAAACCATTTTAAATACTCAAACCATTTTGTATCAAACTATTTAAAACTATTTTTAATTTATTTTTATAACTATTCAAACCATTTTCTAAAATTTCAAGCTGGGCAAAATTGGAATGTTTATATTTAAATCGTTGATTTAAATGAGAATGTGTTTTAATGAGGCTATAAACCAAGTTGGAATTTGAAATGATATTTTCAAGTGAAAATGACAAATTTTGAGTAAATATGAGATTTTGAAATAATGGATATTTTTGAAGTGAATACGGTATTTTGATATCAAATATGAATCGGTTTCAAAATGTAAAAGGACTAGGCGGTGTGAAAAATGATGTTTGGTTGTTAAAGAGACCGAGGACTCTTATTGGCATACTCTCTGTCAAAATTGGAACCACTTTAACAACTGTGTACATGGTGGATGATCTGGAATGAAGTGGTTGGATGTGGTGAACGTTTGTTGGATTTGAAGAAAGAGAATGATGATGGATGACCCCGACACTTATGCCAATTTGAAATCACTAAAACAGAAGCATATGTCTGGCCAAGGGTTTCGCAACCTTTTGGGAGCCATCACCCCTTCGTATTATTGTATTGATTTTTGGACTCGATTAGTAGTGCACCTTGATTTGTTTTTGGGGTGGTGGACTTGGTGGGCGGTTGTAGCTACGGTGCGTTACCATTAGCCAGAAAGGGTAAACTGGTAGAATGCTACCTTGGGCATTGCCTCACATGCCTTGTCATAATTTTATCCTTATACGCACCCATAACGAATTTGTTTTATTATGGTACCTATAGGGGACTCACTGGCTACCGACGTTACTAGTTGTGTTATAGGACCTGCATAAACTACCTGCTTAAAAATGTGTTAATGGGGATCAATGTAAAGCCTTAATGCTATTTTAATACTTTGCTTTACTGATAGACATTATTTATATAGTGTATCTTACTACATATAGATGGTGTAACTGATTCTTAGGAGATGGAAAATCTCGTAACATCTCTTAAGTTATTGCACGCATGTTATACACTGGATATGAGATGTAAAATTCCGTAAACATCTCTGAAGCTATTACGCTTATATTTACTTGTTGATTTAACTTACATAAGAACTTTTAGTTATGACTCGAGTGTTTTGTCTTTTCACTACGCCCGGGTCAGCCTGAGCATTTCAGTGTTGAAGACATTATTTCTAGAGGA
Organism: Allium cepa; assembly: GCA_030765085.1. Taxonomy (NCBI): domain Eukaryota; kingdom Viridiplantae; phylum Streptophyta; class Magnoliopsida; order Asparagales; family Amaryllidaceae; genus Allium; species Allium cepa. The sequence continues at coordinate 275,239,303 of CM060946.1, forward strand.
CGAAGACGAAGTTCGGGATATTATTATTAGTATTTTTCCACTGCATCATTTTGGTATGTTTGTGTTGATTGTTCTATGATTTTGTTGTAAAAGTTTGTGTAATCAAATGTATATTTAAAACAGATTTATAAACTTTTTATTTGATTATTATATTTTATCATTCACTACGAGATTCTGTTTTTTGTTTTTCCTTATTTTCTCTTATTTTCTTATTAAGCCCCATTGACAATCCTCTCTTTTGAATGGTTCAGGAGTGACAAGCGTGGTTTATTGTCGATTTGAACCATCCAAAAAGGTGGGTCATCACAATAATATTTTTCTAAAATAAGGTAAATGAAATAATTTTACCTAAATTATATATATATATATATATATATAATGATAACTTTCAATGAATGTTAGTTATTAGGAGATGATAATATTTAGTTATCATCGATTACTGGTTGAATTAAAATAAAAAAGAATACTTTGTGAATTTTATTTCATGAAGCGTTCGATAATTAAATTAAAATCAATTATAATAAGAATTGTTTAAAATAGCAATGTTGTAAATTAGTGAAATGTTTTGGTAGTAAGGTAATGAAATTTTTATAAGTATATTTTTAATGTAGCTTATAAATAGAAAGGATTTAAAAGATGAGAATTTTAAAATCTAGTTGTTTTCAAAATTGTTTCCAAAGCCTTTAAAAATTAATAATAATGTTACTTGAATGTGTTTTGACTAGAAATATATTTTAAAAGTTTTTTGAAAAAAAATAAAAGCATTAAACTCACTTTAGTCACTGGAAAGTAATTCTGGGATGATTGCAGCATCACTAGTATTCATCTTCAAGTTTTTGAGCGAGAATTGCTATAAAAAAGAAAGTTATTTCCAGTTCAAACAAGTTTTGACTTTAAAAAGTTATTCTAAGTATGATTTTATAAATATATGAAAATGGTTTTTGAACTTATAATTGAAAATAGTATAGATAAGAAATAATTTTATAACTTACTACTCTGAACAAGAATATAAAACTGAATTTAAAAAAACGGTTGAACATTTTGATTAAGCAAATAAAAAAAATTGAATTTGAGATATGTAATAAAATGATTAACTTAAGAAATGTTAAATAAATTGAGTTAGTAAAATGAAGAAAATAAAATGAAGATTAACTCAAGAAAGCTTAAATAAAAAGTTAATTGTATTGAAATGAATTAGATGAAATAATAAATTGAAATTTTAAGTGAATAAGTTTGCATAACTTATAAATTTGCTTAATACTAAGCTAAAAAAAATAAATTTAATTTGTTAAAAGTGAATGATAAAAAGAAGAAAAATTAACTTGAATAATGTGATAACCCGAATTTTGGACATCTGGTAATTGGTAATTATCGGATTTTAACCATTGAACATTGATATATATGTTAAAGAAATAAATTTTTGATAAATAAAATGTCTATTAATGGATTTCGAACTTATAAGAAATATTGGATTATAATATCTGGGAATGATAAATTTCATAATAAATTAATATTCCTATAAATAGATATATGAGAAACTTTATGGTGTTGAAAATTTTAAAGTGTATATGTATATATATTATATATATATATATATTATATATATTGTGATTTGGAAGTTTTTGTATTGAAATTAAAAACATAGATTTGAAAACAAGGTATAATAAAATGCTTAACTACATATATATTAATAAATTTAGAGTTAAAATAAAATAAAATAAAGACGACATATTAAAATCATTAATTCATGCATACTACAAATGTAAAAGGTTTAGTATACATTTAAACATGTATAATATTTTAAGCATAAGGTAAATATAATATTAAAGTTTTATTAACATATTTACCTATTCATGCATGAATAAAAGACAAGTGTAAGTTTGTTTTATCATAAATTTAACATTTGTAAGTTGATTAAGCATACAAATAACAAGTGGCTTTCCTTATTTTTATTTTCTTTAAAAACGAAACTAAAGATAGATAAAAAAAATAATAAAGAGAGAAAAGAATAGGTTGTATACATATGATATTTTCTTCTCTAAATCTAAGACTTAAAAGAAAATCCATAATAGCAACTTCAATTCAACTGAGCAAAGATAGCATGGAGATTCAAGATTTAACTCAGCATATAGGGATCAATTTAAAATCAAGTGCATTCCAGCTTTCAAATCTCAATAACAAGCTAAGCAAGTTTTTCAGATTCAAATCAAATTAAAATTCAAAATTTCATATTTTAAAACCTGGTCTCTGGTTTCATTCTGATGAGTAAACAAGAGCTTTTAAAAACTAAAACCCTTTTATCAGTTGATGCCTGTGATAGATATGTGTGGTAATGATGAATATATGGTGTGTACGGTTGTTTTTAAGTTCGAATATAGATTTAAACTTCTTGTATATATGGTACATATGTCTGTAAACATATACATGTAGCCTTTGTTGTCTGTTGAACTTACAAACTCAAGAAAAGGAAACAAATCTATATTTTCACACCTAAGTAAATTCAAGCTATAATCATAGAATAGAAAATGATTTCAATAAGGTAAATTCATTCTTAAAAATAATTTCTGGTGGAATTATTTTGTAAATATTTCGAAAATTAAGTTTTCACCGTGAACACCTGTTAAATAAGAAAAATCAAATATTTTAATTTCAAATTTAGATTGTATGATATGAATTGTTATGGGAAATGATGAATTTAGGCACTAAAATCATACATTTTAGTTAGCTATAAATCGAGATATGCAGAATTGTTCAAAATTGGAATTATAGGCAAGTGTCGTTGATTGACGGCCAGATCTCCTTTGGGTTTTGGTCTGGAGGAGGCTCGAGACTCGAGGGATATGGGAAAAATGGGTTTTTATTTTTATGATCATCGTTGGCGACGACACGATGATAACTAGGGTTTCAGATGTGGTTTTGTTCTAACTGGGTTGGCGAAGCAATTCGAGGTCATCGATGTACTATCGGTGTTCGGACCAAGTAGGATAGAGGAGTGGTGATGTGGCGAAGTTTTGGACCAATTCGCATGGTTTCTGGTGAACTTGGGTGGCGGAACGAGGCATTTTGGGTTGACCAAGGTTGTTTCAAGCTGGGTGAAGTACTCGATTTCATATTAGCCGACGATTCTCTATGCAAGGTGGTCCAAGGGATAGAGGTGGTTGACGTCGACTCGTCCAAGGTCGAGAAATTGGTCGGAGGGCGTCGGATCATGGGTGCATGTGCACGCGTGCATAAGCATTTCTGGAAGATGGAAAGGGATTGGGGAGGAAGATCGTGCCTGTGTTTAGCTCGCATCATTGTCACGTTTGCCTCGAAGGGAGAAGGGTTCATGAGTAACACGGGATTTGACTCGTGCATTTTGTCTTGGGGCCCGAGTATTTCCATGAAGGGATCAGATTTGCTTTGATTTCTTTTTTTAAGGGTTAAACGAAAGAAATTTGTAACCAGTTGCAAAGTAATAAGAAAAGAACAAGTTTTCAAAGCCTTTATCAAAAGGTTTCAAAAAATAATATGTATACTAAAAACTTTATAAAGGTGCTTTGAATAAAGTAATTTGAAACCTTTGAATCCAAATAAGTTTATTGTTGAAACTAAGTAATTAATTAAAGTATGAGGTTTATTTTAATTATTTAAGATTTTTCAAATTGAATATACTTTAGAAATGTAGTTAAGGGATAGTTAATTGCTTAGTATAAGCGATCAAAGAAATTACTGAATGTAGTTAATTAGAGAATAGTTAATTACTTAAGGTGATTAATTAAAGGATTGACTAATTAATTTAACTTAAGTAATTATGGGATAATCACTTGATGAAAGTAATTAATTAAAGGGAAATTATTTAATGGAAATAATTAAGGATTATTTGCTTAGAATAATTAATTAAAGGATTGATTAATTAATTAATAAAAGGTTGGTTAATTAAGGAATGAGATTAATTAAAGCTTAATTAATCAAATAAGTGATTATAGAATAATTAATTATTGTAATTAATTGAGGGTTAAAGAAATTAATTTTAAATAATTAATTAAGATGGTAACTAAAGGTTAATTAATGTGATTGGTTTGAGGATAATTAATTGGTGAAATTTATTAAGGGCAAATTAATTAATTAATCAAGGATGATTAATTTAGATGATAATTAAAGTATGATTAATTAAATTATTTGTAATTAATTAATGATTAAGCAAGAAGGATTTAAAAAGGTGATTGAAGTAATTAATTTAAATTTAAATTAATTAAAAATGGTGTGATTAATCAATCTTGCTTATGAATGATTGAATGATGTTAAATGCCTTGACTTGGTTGATATATCTGATATGAAATGTTTTGTGATACGATATGTTTGGGAGGACAGCGATAATGTGGTTATCTATCGATGATGAATCGTTGTGTAAAAAGTAACATCTTGTATTTATAGTTGAATTGTATTTCACTTGAATAACTTGGGTTAAGAGGGTATCGTTAAATACCCGAACCCACTTCGATTTGTAACATACAATGATTCTTTATAGATTTGATATGTGAATCAATAAGTTGGAAGAGGATAAATTTAAATGACTGGACTATGCAAACTAAGTAGGGGTACGTAAGGATTGATTAAGTATTGACTATAACAGGTTGTGAACTTGTAGTGATGAATGATTTACCCGGGTTTTAAATAATTTTATGCATTGGTATTCCTTGTTAGATGGGTTTACTCACGTTGGTTTCCAGTCTGACCTGGGTGTTACTTTGATGTAATGTTCGGGTCAGACCGAATATTACAGATTTTTAGGTAAGGACATTCTGGAGCTCAGGAGGCGAGCTGGATGGCAGGAACGTATGGAGTGTACCTGCTGTGATATATTGTTTTATATCTGGAACAAGTTCATTTTAACCGTCCAATGAATGTGTAAATATTGTAACTCTGATGTATTAATGTATATGAACTAATATAGTTTTCCTTTGTATAACTGTCATTTTATTTAATATTATATTTTGATCTGCTACGAATGTGAGATTCTGTGTTTCTTTTCTATTTCTTCTTCTATCTCTTTTCTTCTTTTCCTAACAATTTGGAATTTTTGGGATCGTAAATTCCGGATCGTTACATATTTGGTATCAGAGCAGAAGGTTAAGTGATAACCTTGGCTCTGGCGGGAAATATTCATTAAGGATAGGGTAAGTGGAACCCTAAGATGAGTTGAGTGTGTGTGTGTGTGTGTGTGTGTGTGAAAGCGTATTTGTTATTTTCTGATATAAAGATTTTAAATGGTTTTAAAAATAAATGATTTTTTATATAAGATTATATTTTGATATATAAAGCAATATTTCTTTCTACATAAATATTGTTAAGGTAATTGGTTGTTAAATCATTTGAACTAAATATAAGTGGTAATAGTAATACAACCAAATTTAAATTGAATAAAGATAAGTTTTAAATGGATTCAAACTGAAATTAAAATCTTAAATTTGGAGAAGAGTTTCAGAATAAGATAATAATGAATTGGTTTCCAGATATGATAATCTTGGTCATTATCATAAATGATTGTTGTGTTTGATAATAAAAAGTGTATTAATGAGTAAGCAAATGAAATGTTTTGGGGAAGCAAAACATTTAGATAAGTATGACTTATAAATTGGAATTGAAGATGATCTAAATTGTGAAGTTTTAAATCTAGGTCCAGAATTTGAAAATTGTTTCAAAATGATAAAGGAAATGATATTATTCAGACTATTTTGAATATGATCTTATTTTAAAATAAGAAATGTTCGAAATTTTTTAAGGAATTTGTTTTGAAATTTAAAACCAAAGGCGGTTTACATTTTAAAGCATGGCTGGGTGGGCCAAGAAATAAATATGTATATGTGTGGATACATAATATCAAAGATGATTTGAAATCAACTCTAAGGTGTTGAGTTTTGAATTTCCTTGAAGTGTGATGTAAAAATCCAAAGTGACATAAGTCTTTGAACTTATAAGTAAGAAAGAATATTGATAGAGTTTTAAAATTTTGAAATGGAAATTCAAATTGGGTGAAGTTAATAGGATTGTTCAAATTGAATTAAATTTAAATCTGGAGAAGTTAAATAAGTATAGAATGAACAACCTAACTTGAAAATTTCAAGATGAAATTGAGATTTAACTTGGAAAGTTAAAAGGTTAATTTGAATAGGGAGTATGTGTGATCTCAAAATGTGTTTGAAATCTAAAATTTTGAATTGGATGCTATGGATGGATGTTTTAAATAAATTGAATGTTTATTTATCCTAATATTATCATGTTATTATTAATAATTTTGATATTGTGAATTGTGTAATTTAAAATGAACTAAGAAATGGATTGGAATAATATGCATATCCATTGCCGATATAAATGGAAAATAAAATCACCTTGAATTTAAGACTTAAATGTTCAAAAGGAACTTAGAAATTTAAATTGTTAAGGATTGGTTTCAAAATTGAAATTGGGTAATAAACTGGATTTCGAAGATTAAATTGTTTAAAAGGGATTTGAATTCTTATTTGAACTTAGAAATAAGTTTATGAAGAAGTAAAGGGTAATTTAAATGTGAAACTTGGGCTAAGAATTAAATTGTCCAATGACTTTAAAAATAAAGGATAATTTGGTTTAAGAGGTTAAACCAACATTTGAAAATATAACTTGACTTTATATAATTCAAGATGGTTTTAAGTTGAAATTTGAATAGAACTAGTTCAAATTGAATTTGATTTGAATTTGGGATGGAAATGGAAGTTAACTTAATTTGAGTTGAAATTAAAAGTTAATTGGAGATTGGCAAATGATTGGAATTGGGATTAATTCAATTTGGAATTGAGTCAATTTAAATGAAAATCAAAATTTAAGTTGAATTGATGGGAATGGAGATTGGGAATTGAACAGTTTGGCTCTGGATATTTTCAAAATAATTGTCTTAATATGAACTTACTTTTCCAAGCTATTTATATATACAACCTTTCTTTTTAAACCCCAAACTATATTATACTTATTTTTTAAAATATTTTTGTAACCATTTAACTATTTTACAATTGTTTTATAAACTAATTACTATTTTTCAACTACTTACTATTTTAAAACTATTTTGCAATTATCTTATTATTTTATAACCATTTGACTATATTTTAACTATTTTGCAACTACTTAACTATTTTATAACTATTTTACAAACTAATAATTATTTTTCAATTACTTATCCATTTTAAACTTTTCAACCTATTTTCTAAAATCAAACTGGACATAGATCAAACTGTTTATGATTATTTACCAATTATGATAAGGATTAAAGTGATAATCCAGATGGAATTGAAATAATTATGAATAAGTGGATAGAAATTAAAGTGAATGTGAATGGAAAAGGTGATTGATTTGGCTAATAATCAATAAGGAAAAATATGTAGGATGTACGTATATTATTCTACTCGCATAGTGATTTGATCCGGATTCGAGTATAGAATTTCGAGATAGTATATCGATCCAAGTTAGGATTTTTCACTCGATTTTCGATGGCGAACCTGGATATGGATTGTTGATTGGTTCTGGGTATTCTCTATCATAGTTATGGCTATGCAAGGAGAATGACGGTTTCTGATCAAGAAACCAGATCTGGGTCCGCACCAGAAAGTCGGGTGGACGATACTAGTTCGGAAGTGAAGTTGTGTGATCGAGTAAGCAATCAGATTGATATAGCATACGGATGATATGTGTACATTGTATGGGTTTGAATGAAATTGATATAGGAAATTTGTGGATAATAACTGTAAAATGGTTTTTGAAATGGAAAGTATATTTTGTGAAATACACAATGAATAAAAGTGCAAGATGGGTATTTCCATGATGATAAGTAAGATGGAAAACAACTTTATAAGAGCAATCAAATTTGAATATTTGATTTGGGATAAACAAAGTTATATATCTTTGTTATATAAGATAAATCTCCCTTTGTTGAATCTATTGCCAGAAGAAAAGGGTTTTTGAAAGCATTTGAAGTATAGAAAGGGAATTTATACAAGTATGAAATGATCCAAATATTTTTAAAGTTATATATATATGAAAGATTTTATGAGAATGATTTCGAGGAAAGGTTTTTGAAACCTATGGATTTGGAAAGGCTTTTGATTTTGGAGAAAAATCAATTTTGGAGATTTGGAAAGCCCAGTTTGGGAATTATCGATTTTTGGGTAATCGATTTTGAGAAAATGAGGTTTATATGAGATTCATACTAGGTGTATGATTTGGAAGATACTATGTGTGTATAGTATAAAGTGTTTTGAAAATGGCTTTGGGGAAAAAGGCACTCCCTTGAATGAACTTCTCATGAGTACCATAGGTTGATACTGCCTTGAGCCTCAAAAGGGGGGAGGATCTAAGTGGATCCCGTGAAGAAGTCTGGACAAACTGAAGTTCTTGAGGATTAGTGGATAGCGAAAGTCGAGGGCGCTGATGCTTACAGAGGCATTTGAGTTATGCATTGACGATAGTGTAACTCGATGTCGCTGCGATCTACTGTTGACCATAGAGGAAATCGTGTGGAGGTGAGTGTCAATGGTTTACGTTTGATTTTTCCGGGAAGGCAACGTAACATCGGTAGATTGCGATCTGTGGTCGAGTGGAGTGGAGAAGTTTCATTCTTTTGGCAGCGAAATTCATGGGCGCTGATGCCTACAGTTACATGTACTTTTGCTGTGATGGCAACGTAACTCAAGATGTAACTGCGGTCTGTAATGGGTTCGACGGCGTAATCGAGGGGCGCGGAGTGCCTACAGTTATCTACGGATTTTGCTGGGATGGCAATGTAACCATCGGGTTAACCGCGACCGTGGATGTGGGTGATGATTTTCGAAGCATTCTCACCAAAGATATTTCCTCTATTTTCAAATTTTTTTCTATATTTTCAATAAAATTATTTTTTAAGTATTTTCACTGGATGTTGAAAATGGGTCTGCTAAGTACTTATAGATTTTCAGTCCTGCGCCTGATCAACGTATGACCGAATTTCTGTGAGAACAAAGATGGACTTGTGCAAACAAAAAGTATTTTTATAAAACTATTTTATAATGTTATGTGGATTTTAAAAATGTTTTAAAAATAATCAAAGAATAATTTATCTGATTTTGGGTATTGAATAGATTCTGGCTTCGTTCCTTTTTGTGGCGACCTAACTTCCTAACACCAGAAAGTCGCATCACTATTTAAGAAAGAAAGGGATAGAAGAAGAAAAGAAAGAGAAAGAAGAAACACAACAACATCAGAGAACTCACAGCGGAACGAATGAAATATAATATATCACATAAAATATTACATAGTATCATATTACATCAGAGTACACAACTTATTCAGCACATATTAGACAGTTATAAACATCTGTCTAACTATACAACTCAAGTACACAAGATATAGATACCATACAAACATAGCGAAACCATAATATATCTACACGTGGAAGCCTCCTGCTCCATATCTCCTCCAGAATTCGTCAAGCAAACCTGAATCACTCGACTACTTAAACATAATATGAGTACCCAAGAGTTTAATAAAACAGAAAATAAACACTCGGGTCAGACAGGGGCCTGACGTGAGTAAACGGGTTAAAATTGCTTAACTTTAGAAAAACCATTGAAAAGAAAAGGTATCACGTAAGACTTCCCACACAAAAACATGCAAAAGTTTTTACCTTACGCTAACCAAAACATTTGATAGGAAATCCAGTGATATTATAATAGTGTCTAGGGTTTTCAAGTAAATACGAAATAGCCGAAATTGTTACATGATTAAATTCCAGCTACTAGCCACAAAAGTGGGTAATACAAACAAAACCGTAGGGTCTCGTAGGAAGAATGGGTTTCCATCAATGGCAGGGCTACCGGGATACCGCCCGTCACAGTACGTGGCCTAGATCACAGTACCGAGGATTACGCTCAATCCGCTGCATCACAAAGCCGGAACCGTTCCTTACTGAACAGTCCCGAGTAAGATCACCCCGTGGTTGGCGCGACCAACCACCCACTAAGCCGAAATAAAAGGGACATCTAGACATGAATGACCTCACCCTGAAATGGGTGCTACCCACCAAGCCTTGCTGCACCTCCCCTGTTTTAGCCATTCCCGGGTTGATGAGGCTTGAGGCTGCGATTACATTTATAGAACACATCTATCTTAGAATGCTCATCGTCCACCTGACGATGTTCTGAAAGCATTCAATCCATACAAGTTCGTTCCGGGTTCGAACGAAACCGAAGGCACTATCTCGTTGCACTCATTTTGGAATCACCCTCAGAGTCAACGACCATAGCTCTTGTACTCTAAATCATCATCTCGAACCTATAAGTACTATTTCCGTCAAACTCATCACTGAATCACCCACAGAGTTATACTGACGAATAGTTCTTGCACCTCGAGTCTTCACTAGCTCCAATTGGATTCACGACCTAACGTTTAATTTGGATCGATGTGGTTTTCAGATATCCAAATATGGAAAACCCGATCCCGGTCTCACCGAACCAAACGCCATTTTAATGTCCAAGTTATTTAAGGGTTTAAACAGTTAACTTATATTCAGGATGATATAAACAGATAGATGAATCACATTATCACAATAGATAATTCATATCAAACATTCATCTCACAAAGCAGCATATCACATATCATAGATATCCAAATCATCCAATATCAACCAATCACCCAATATCAATCACCTAATATTCACAAATCATCCATAAGCAGAATTGATTAACTCTTAATCCATTGGATTACCTAAATACTTCTTCATTAATTTATTCCAAATAAATAAATAAATCATCTCTAAATGATCTTCTTTAATTAATCTTCCTTGATTAATTATACTTTGTTTACATTCAAGTAATTATCCTTAACCATATACAGTAATTTACCTTTAATCACTATCATTAATTACAATAATTAATGATCCTTCATTTATTTCTATTAATTAATTAACTATAATTAATTACATTAAACCTTAATTAATTACAATTAATTAATCGTACTTTAATTAATTACTTTTATTAATCAACCTTGATTAATTAATTAATTATATTAACTAATGATTCTTATTAATTAATAATTCCTTTAATTAATTAAATGATTAACTTGAAATTAGTCATCACATTAATCATAAATAGTAATTAATAATTTGTAATTACTTATCTTAATTAATTAACTTCTTAATTAATTATATTAATCCTTCGATTAATTAATCTAATTAATCATTAATTACTTCATTAAGTAATTATTATTCAATTAAATTAATAAATAATTCTTAATTAATTCCTTTATTGATTAATTACATTTTAATTAATTACACTTAGTAATTAATCTTAAATTAATCTTATTCATTAATTAATTAATCACATTAATTAATTAACTAAAATTAACTAAGTAATTAACTCTTAATTACTTACATAAGTAATTATCTTCTAATTACTTCATTTATAAATCTTGATTACTCTCTTAATTAATTACTTAACAAATAATTAATTCCATCATTAAATAATCCTAAATTCTTTAATTAATTAATTACTCCATAATTAATTAACTTCAAATCAATTATATTAATTAATCCTTAGATTAATAACATCTAGTGATTAACCATTAATCACTTCAACTTTAATTACTTCCATGCGTAATTTCACTAATTACTTCCATAAGTAATTCCCATTCTTAATTACATTCAATAATTTACCAATAATTACTACATTAAGCAATTACACTTAATTAATCATAATTAAGTGATTATTAAAAATTAAATAAATAATTAACTAATTATTTAAAATTAATTAAATAATTAACTAATTATTTAAAATTAATTAAATAATTAATTAGCTAACTTCTTATATTTCCAAAATCCTAAATTAAATAAGAAAAACCTTAATTTTAATTAAACTTTACTTATTAACAAATTATATTTTAATTAAGTATTCTTATCCAAATAATTTAATCTTATTTATCTTCATAAATAAATTATTTGAAATTAATCAAATTTTAATAACCTTAAAGACAAATTTATTCATTTTGGTTTACATAATTATAACTTAAACTTTATTTGGAAATAAAGTATTTAGAAATCAATTTGAAATTTAAAACACTTTAATTATCAAACTTAAACTTATTTATTTTCAAAATAATTTGAAAACTTAAGTTATTAAAGCATTACTTCAAAATTTAACTTGAAACTTTGATTAAATAATTGAATTCAAAACACTCTTTTAAATTGAAATTCAAAATTTTAGTTAGATAATTATTTTCAAAACAATCATCTTAAAACATTTTTAAATTTGAAATATAAACTAAATTTACATTTTATTTCAAAGAACAAGTTTAACCTTTATAAATTTGTTTTCTTTTTATAAACTTTTTTATACTTAATGCTTGATATCATTTGTTCAAACTCAAGTTTCATTTACAACTTAATTTGATTAACAGGTTTTAAGTCAGCAGCCTTATAACATTACCCATAACAAATTAGAAAAGCAACACCTAAAAACCCGAGTAAAACAGTGAATCTACTCGTGCCTAACCCGAAGCAAACCCAGCACCATCTTCATCGAGTCCAAGCCGATGCTTGCACAAACCATATCCGAGAGAACCTTCATCTTCCCCAAACAAATCTCCAGCGACCCAAGACGTGCACGGTGCATATGCACCAACGCCGTCGTCCTCTGGCGAGTGTCGCGACCATCCCCTACAACCACTCGAACACGTGCGAACCCGAAAGCCAACCCAGATCCTTCAATTCACTCACGAATCGAATGTTGGACCATAAGCTCGAAAAACTGCAGGACATCGGCCACTAAACGTTCCCATTACCGACCATCTCGACGCCGTTGAAATCCGCTAACTTCACCATCGAACACCATGACCACGAGCTTCAACACCCCCACGTCGCGATCACCTCCTGTATCCTATCCAAGTCGCGATGCTACGACATCCAGGCCGAACATAAAAACTAACTAAAACCCTAAATCGTTCGAATTCGAACAATTTATCCATTAGAAAAATTCACTTGCATTTTTCCCTACATCCACATCTCAAAAACAAGCTTCGACCCTGAATTCATCTTCAAACATTGATTGGATCATCGACAATTTACCCAAATGCCGAATCCCTTCAACACCAAATTCCAAATTGAATATCAATTTAAAAATTACGAATTACATGTTAAAAGTCATAATTCCTAACATCTAATCCATTCATACTATCCAAAACAAAAATTAAGATCATTGATTTTCATGACAGGAATCAAAATTCACCGTATTTTCCAATTTAAAAGTTATTTATGAATTTAAATTTACAGTAACTATTTTTAAAATTTCTATCTAACATTAATACACAACTTTCATTTGATCATCAATGTGAAATAATGATGTTTAGTGGAAGATTTTAATTTTTCTTTGAAAAGAGGATTCTGGTCTTATAGAAAAAACAGAAGACAGAGTACATAAATTTACAGAGGCACTGAAATTCACTGATAATTTCACATTTCTAACTTTGCATACACAACATTATTCAAATAAAAAAATATTCATAATCATATCCAAATTCACCACATGCAAAAAATAAATTTAACTAAAATATGATTAATTTTTTTTTTAAATTTACTCACCAATTTAAAATTTGCAGAGAAGAGCAGGTTTTAATTTATTTCCCAGGCTTGAACTTTTATCTGAAAAATACTCTGATATTGAAAATCTTACTGCATGCCTCCAATTTGTTATTTTTAAACTTGCAGTTGAACTTGATTCTTCATTTGAATTTGCAGAATATTTGGATTGCAGGTTTTATTTTGCTTTGCAGAACTTTAATTTCAGATTTGTATTAGATTTCCAGTTTTCAGGTTTACTCTTTATTTTTTTCTTTGTTGAGCTGAGAAAAATAGAAGAAGAGATGTAAAGTTTCTATTTTAAATTGAGTTATGTTTATAAAAGTTAAAGAAAGTAAAATTCAAAAATGATGACACTTGTTAACAAAATTTACACTTGTCATTCAATTTGTTTAATAGCTTTACAAATGTTATTAAGATGACTATTATGTTTACACATGTCTCTTTAATATTTTTAATTAATTTTTACTTAATTTAAATGTAAATATAACTTACTTAATTTAATTCTCTTAATAAATATAATTTACATATGTATATATAAATTTACTTTTTAGAGTAAATATTCTAAAACCAATACAAATAAATCTTTATACATGTATTTTTAAAATCTAAAACATTTATATATACATTTATAACCATTTTAAATTTAAACACTTTAAAGAAAACAAAAATAGAACTTTGATTAAACTATCATATAAAATAAATAATTATCTTATTTTTTTGAAAAAAAATTGAATTAAACTTAGATTAACTTTTTGAAAAATATAGAGTTTAAAACAAAGCTTCAAATTACATTTCATACATATATAAATTATTAATAGATTAAATTAAATTTCAAAACAACATCAAATTATAACATATACATACATATATATTACAATTTGAAAATTCATCTTTTATTTAAAACAAAAGATCTTCTATTCATAATATATATCAAATATATATATTATAAATAGAATAAAATTTATTAGCTTTGACAAATAATTCTTATCAATATTGCCAGATTAAAAATTTATTAACCTTTAAAAGATTAAATTTACCAATATGAATTAAAATTATAAAGAAAAATTATCAAATCAATTTAATTATTAATGCAGATTATTAAATTGATATTGCTCAAAATTCCGGATCGTCACATTCCTCCCCCTTAAAAGAATTTCGTTCCCGAAATTTAAAAGCAAAGGTAATTTAATAACCCAACAAAGATTTTAATTTCAAACAGCAAAGCATACCTATCAACCAGTTACTAACAACCATAGCAATCAAACAAACAAACAAACCTAACTAATTATCCTGACACAAATCAGAATAAATCTCTAATACTATCTAGAGTTTCCCAAGTAAAAATCACCGAGAGACTCGCTCTATAGAAGCTAACAAACTATACCACCAAAATCCAGAGCTCCTCTCATCTCTAGATCCACCAATCTGAACAGAACATCAGACTATACTCATGTCTAACAAAACTTCAAAATCCAACTAAACTACAGATTCAACAACCAATGATGAATCATACACGTACTCCCTCAAAGATACGTCAAAAACAATGAATTCCAGCTATCCAAACTGGAAATTCAATCTTATCCTATCAAAAACACAGATAAGAAATTCCCAATACCTCAGAACTAGCCATCCAATTACTGTTCTCTTAACCGGAGAAATCTGAACAACAATGAAGTCTCCAACTTCAAATTCCAAACTCCATAACTCATATCTGCATAAGTCAACAGACAATTCTGTGCTGCCAATACTCTTCCTGATAAGCTCAACCTATGCTGATGCTCCTAGAAACAACTAGACCAAAACAAACAGTTTCTGGATCCTAATCAACAGAAAAGTCTTCCAAAATCCGTTGAAATACAGAACACAAGCTCTACTTCTCAAGCAATAGCAAACTAAACTCACTTCCTTCCTTGTACAGCTGCTACCTCGCTTCCGCTGCACAACTTTGATTCTGAAATAGATAAGAATACTGCTGATGAACACGGATACAAATTTATCTAATATATCCGGAAAACTTTGTTCATCAAACCCATAAAATCTGAGTGACTCATCTGACTCGGTCACACAACCTTACAACAGAAATCCAACTCAAAAACTAGATCTGACCGACCCAAATCCAAATTCAAAATTTCTGAGCTGCTACACCAACTCTCCTACTAGGCTAACCACCAAAACCGCTTATGGAATCAAAACAATATGGAACTCAACTCCAGATGCAGACAAACTTCTGATTACCTTAGTAGCTCCTACTTCCTCATGAGAATCCTCAGTTTCAAATAAAAGATTGCACAAGAAAGATTCCAAACTAATCGCAAGTCAATTTTGCGATCCAACCTAGTTCAGATTCCAAAGAAACTGTCCTCTCTTTACCAATTAGAACAACCTTAAGCTTTTCCAAACAAGGTTAACCCTTCAAGAAAACATTCACCATCGCCCGGGCTGCTGATAGAAGAACCACAAAGATTCCCGAACCATCGGAGAAATGGACACACTACTGCTTCCAAACTCTACCTCGATGATACTACAAAGCTAAAAGACCTTCTCGTTAGCACACCGAACACTCCAAGCTGCACTGTTATCACAACTAACCAAAGACTTCTAATCCAAAGGATTCTTGAAAACCAAAACCATCAACAAACTACACAATGGACCTTCGAGATGGCAGACATCCTCTCAAGAAATTCGGGCTCCAAACCAAGCATCAACATCTCGCTCTCCTTAAGGAATGACACAAGAGACCATGCCGAAGCAAAACAACTTACAGTCCTTAGTCTCATATTCCAAAACAGCCAACCTCCTTGCTAAAGATCCAGATAACTTCTACACAGACGAATCTTCCCTGTAGCAGGTAAAAACTGCTTCTCAACTACTTCTAAAACTGCTTCAAGAGAAAACCTCTTCGAAAATATCCATGGATACTGCATCTCATCACGCAGTTATCAAGATATCATCACTTACTTCTACACTTCCGACAGATCCAAACTTACTTCAAAGATAAACTCCGAATCTTTAAAAAGATTTCCTTCAGATATCAGAGAAATCCTTACTCCAAACTACAAATCTCACTCGAGACGGTATTAGGTCTACAGTCTCGACAAATATACATCCAACCTCAACATATGGACCTCTTCCATCAGTGGTAGTCGTGTTACACACAAACACCACTACTCCATCTACCTCTAAAACTTATGTTGGAAAATCCAAACAGATAACCCAACAGATTAAGGTAGATAGAGATATATATATGGTTATATATAAAAATTTCAAGTACGCTCTCTCAAGAAAACACCACTCCAGAGCCTAGGTAATCACTCAACCTCATGCTTTGATACCAGCTGTGGCGATCCGACTTCCTAACACCAGAAAGTCACATCACTATTTAAGAAAGAAAGGGATAGAAGAAGAAAAGAAAGAGAAAGAAGAAACACAACAACATCAGAGAACTCATAGCGGAACGAATGAAATATAATATCACATAAAATATTACATAGTACCATATTACATCAGAGTACACAACTTATTCAGCACATATTAGACAGTTATAAACATCTATCTAACTATACAACTCAAGTACACAAGATACGTATACCATACTAACATAGTGGAACCATAATATATCTACACGAGGAAGCCTCCTGCTCTATATCTCCTTCATAATTCGTCGAGAAAACCTGAATCACTCGACTACTTATACATAATATGAGTACCCAAGAGTTTAATAAAACAAAAAATAAACATTCGGGTCAGACAGGGATCTGGAGTGAGTAAACGGGTTAAAATTGCTTAACTTTAGAAAAACCTTTGAATAGAAAAGGTATCACGTAAGACTTCCCACACGAAAACATGGAAAAGTTTTTACCTTACGCTAACCAAAACATTTGATAGGAAATCCAGTGATATTATAATAGTGTCTAGGGTTTTCAAGTAAATAAGAAATAGCCGAAATTGTTACATGATTAAATTCCAGCTACTAGCCACAAAAGTGGGTAATACAAACAAAACCGTAGGGTCTCATAGGAAGAATGAGTTTCCATCAATGGCAGGGCTACCGGGGTACCGCCCGTCACAGTACGTAGCCTAGATCACAATACCGAGGATTACGTCCTATCCGCTGCATCACAATGCCGGAACCGTTCCTTACTGAACAGTCCCGAGTAAGATCACCCCGTGGTTGGCGCGACCAACAACCCACTAAGCCGAAATAAAATGGACATCTAGACAGGAATGACCTCACCCTGAAATGGGTGCTACCCACCTAGCCTTGCTGCACCTCCCCAGTTTTAGCCATCCCCGGGTTGATGAGGCTTGAGGCTGCGATTACCTTTATGAACACATCTATCTTAGAATGCTCATCGTCCACCTTACGATGTTCTGTAAGCATTCAATCCATACAAGTTCGTTCCAGGTTCGAGCAAAACCGAAGGCACTATCTCGTTGCACTCATTTTGGAATCACCCTCAGAGTCAACGACCATAGCCCTTGCACTCTAAATCACCATCTCGAACCTATAAGTACTATTTCCGTTAAACTCATCATGGAATCACCCACAGAGTTATACTGACGAATAGTTCTTGCACCTCGAGTCTTCACTAGCTCCACTTGGATTCACGACCTAACATTTAATTTGGATCGATGCGATTTTCGGATATCCAAATATGGAAAACCAGATCCCGGTCTCACTGAAACCAAACTCCATTTTAATGTCCAAGTTGTTTAAGGGTTTAAACAGTTAACTTATATTCAGGATGATATAAACAGATAGATGAATCACATTATCACAATAGATAATTCATATCAAACATTCATCTCACAAAGCAGCATATCACATATCATTGATATCCAAATCATCCAATATCAACCAATCACCCAATATCAATCACCCAATATTCACAACTCATCCATAAGCAGAATTGATTAACTCTTAATCGATTGGATTACCTAAATCCTTCTTCATTAATTTATTCCAAATAAATAAATAAATAAATCATCTCTAAATGATCTTCTTTAATTAATCTTCCTTGATTAATTATACTTTAATTACATTCAAGTAATTATCCTTAACCATATACAGTAATTTACCTTTAATTACTATCATTAATTACAATAATTAATGACCCTTCATTTATTTCTATTAATTAATTAACTATAATTAATTACATTAAACCTTAATTAATTACAATTAATTAATCATACTTTAATTAATTACTTTTATTAATCAACCTTGATTAATTAATTAATTATATTAACTAATGATTCTTATTAATTAATAATTCCTTTAATTAATTAAATGATTAACTTGAAATTAATCATCACATTAATCATAAACAGTAATTAACAATTTGTAATTACTTATCTTAATTAATTAACTTCTTAATTAATTATATTAATCCTTTGATTAATTAATCTTTAATTACTTCATCAAGTAATTATTATTCAATTAAATTAATAAATAATTCTTAGTTAATTCCTTTATTAATTAATTACATTTTAATTAATTACACTTAGTAATTAATCTTAAATTTATCTTATTCATTAATTAATTAATCACATTAATTAATTAACTAAAATTAACTAAGTAATTAACTCTTAATTACTTACATAAGTAATTATCTTCTAATTACTTCATTTATAAATCTTGATTACTCTCTTAATTAATTACTTAACAAATAATTAATTCCATCATTAAATAATCCTAAATTCTTTAATTAATTAATTACTCCATAACTAATTAACTTCAAATAAATTATATTACTTAATCCTTAGATTAATAACATCTAGTGATTAACCATTAATCACTTCAACTTTAATTACTTCCATGAGTAATTTCCACTAATTTCTTCCATAAGTAATTCCCATTCTTAATTACATTCAATAATTTACCAATAATTACTACATTAAGTAATTACACTTAATTAATCATAATTAAGTGATTATTAAAAATTAAATAAATAATTAACTAATTATTTAAAAATTAATTAATTAACTAACTTCTTATATTTCCAAAATCCTAAATTAAATAAGAAAAACCTTAATTTTAATTAAACTTTACTTATTAACAAATTATATTTTAATTAAGTATTCTTAAGTTCATATCCAAATAATTTAATCTTATTTATCTTCATAAATAAATTATTTGAAATTAATCAAATTTTAATAACCTTAAAGACAAATTTATTCAATTTGGTTTACATAATTATAACTTAAACTTTATTTGGAAATAAAGTATTTAGAAATCAATTTGAAATTTAAAACACTTTA
The DNA here is from genome assembly GCA_030765085.1 of Allium cepa. NCBI lineage: Eukaryota > Viridiplantae > Streptophyta > Magnoliopsida > Asparagales > Amaryllidaceae > Allium > Allium cepa. The sequence goes on from CM060946.1 coordinate 275,259,176, forward strand.
ATTATCAACTTTAAACTTATTTATTTTCAAAATAATTTGAAAACTTAAGTTATTAAAACATTACTTCAAAATTTAACTTAAAATTTTGATTAAATAATTAAATTCAAAACACTCTTTTAAATTGAAATTCAAAATTTTAATTAGATAATTATTTTCAAAACAATCATCTTAAAACATTTTTAAATTTGAAATATAAATTAAATTTACATTTTATTTCAAAGAATAAGTTTAACCTTTGTAAATTTGTTTTCTTTTTATAAACTTGTTTATACTTAATGCTTGATATCATTTGTTCAAACTCAAATTTCATTTGCAACTTAATTTCATTAACAGGTTTTAAGTCAGCAACCTTATGACATTACCCATAACAAACTAGAAAAGCAACACCTAAAAACCCGAGCAAAACAATGAATCTACTCGTGCCTAACCCGAAGCAAACCCATCACCATCTTCAACGAGTCCAACCCGATGCTTGCACGAACCATACCAGAGAGAACCTTCGTCTTCCCTAAACAAATCTCCAGCGACCCAAGCCATGCACGGTGCATATGCACCAACGCCGCCGTCCTCTGGCGAGCGTCGCGACCGTCCCCTACAACCACTCGAACACGTGCGAACCCGAAAACCAACCCAGATCCTTCAATTCACTGACGAATCGAATTTTGGACCATAAGCTTGAAAAACTGCAGGACATCGACTACTAAACTTTCCCATTACCGACCATCTCGTCGCCGTTGAACTCCGCCAACTTCACCATCGAACACTATGACCACGAGCTTCAACACCCCCACGTCGTGATCACCTCCTGTATCCTATCCAAGTCGCGACGCTACGACATCCAGGCCGAACATAAAAACTAACTAAAACCCTAAATCGTTCGAATTCAAACAATTTATCCATTGGAAAAATTCACTTGCATTTTTCCCTACATCCGCATCTCAAAAACAAGCTTCGACCCTGAATTCATCTTCAAACACTGATTGGATCATCGACAATTTACCCAAATGCCGAATCCCTTCAACACCAAATTCCAAAGTGAATATCAATTTAAAAATTATGAATTACATGTGAAAAATCATAATTCCTAACATCTAATCCATTCATACTATCCAAAACAAAAATTAAGATCATTGATTTTCTGACATGAATCAAAATTCACTGTATTTTCCAATTTAAAAATTATTTATGAATTTAAATTTACAGTAACTATTTTTAAAATTTCTATCTAACATTAATACACTACTTTCATTTGATCATCAATGTGAAATAATGATGTTTAGTGGAAGATTTTATTTTTCTTTGAAAAGGGGATTCTGATCTTATAAAAAATAGAAGACAGAGTGCATAAATTTACAAAGGCACTGGAATTCACTGATAATTTCACATTTCTAACTTTGCATACACAACAGTATTCAATTAAACAAATATTCATAATCATAGCCAAATTCACCACATGCAAAAATAAATTTAACTAAAATATGATTAAAACTGTTTTTAAGAGAATTTACTCACCAATTTAAAATTTGCAGAGCAGAGCAGGTTTCAATTTATTTCCCAGGCTTGAACTTTTATCTGAAAAATACTTTGATATTGAAAATCTTACTGCATGCCTCCAATTTATTGTTTTTAAACTTGCAGTTGAACTTGATTCTTCATTTGAATTTGCAGAAGATTTGGATTGCAGGTTTTATTTTGCTTTGCAGAATTTTAATTTTAGATTTGTATTAGATTTCCGCTTTTCAGGTTTACTCACTATTTTTTTCTTTGTTGAGCTGAGAAAAATGGAAGAAGAGATGCAAAGTTTCTATTATAAATTGAGTTATGTTTATAAAAATTAAAGAAAGTAAAATTCAAAAATGAAGACACTTGTTAACAAAATTTACACTTGTCATTCAATTTGTTTAATAGCTTTACAAATGTTATTAAGATGACTATTATGTTTACACATGTCTCTTTAATATTTTTAGTTAAGTTTTACTTAATTTAAATGTAAATATAACTTACTTAATTTAATTCTCTTAATAAATATAATTTACATATGTATATATAAATTTAATTTTTAAAGTAAATATTCTTAAACCAATACAAATAAATCTTTATACATGTATTCTTAAAATCTAAAACATTTATATATACATTTATAACCATTTTAAATTTAAACACTTTGAAGAAAACAAAAATAAAACTTTGATTAAACTATCATATAAAACAAATAATTATCTTATATTTTGATAAAAAAATTGAATTAAACTTAGATTAACTTTGTGAAAAATATAGAGTTTAAAACAAAGCTTCAAATTACATTTCATACATATATAAATTATCAATAGATTAAATTAAATTTCAAAACAACATCAAATTATAACATATACATATACATATATATATATATATATATTACAATTTGAAAATTTATCTTTTATTTAAAACAAATGATCTTCTATTCACAATATATATCAAATATATATATATTATAAATAGAATAAAATTTATTAGCTTTGACAAATAATTCTTATCAATATTGCCAGATTAAAAATTTATTAACCTTTAAAAGATTAAATTTTACCAATTTGAATTAAAATTATAAAGAAAAATTATCAAATCAATTTAATTATTAATGCAGATTATTAAATTGGTATTGCTCAAAATTCCAGGTCGTCACACTTTTTGAGGACGAAAAGATTTAAAGGGGGGAGGAATGTGATAACCCGAATTTGGACATCTGGTAATTGGTAATTATCGGATTTTAACCATTGAACACTGATATATATATATATATATATATCAAAGAAATAAAATTTTGATGATTAAAATTTCTATAAATGGATTTGGAAACTATAATAAATATTGGATTATAATATTTGGGAATGATTAATTTTATAATAAATTAATAATTCCTATAATTAGGTATATGAAAAACTATATGGTGTTGAAAATTTTAAAGAGTATATGTATATATATTTTATATATTGTGATTTGGAAGTTTTTATATTGAAATTAAAAACATAGATTTGAAAACAAGGTTTAATAAAAAGCTTAAGTACATATATATTAATAATTTAGAGTTAAAATAAAATAAAATAAAGAAGACATATTAAAATCATTAATTCATGCATACTTGCAAATGTAAATGGTTTTAGCATACATTTAAACATGTATAATATTAAAGTTTTATTAACATATTTACCTATTAATGCATGAATAAAAGACAAGTGTAAGTTAATTTATCATAAATTTAACATTTGTATGCTGATTAAGCATGCAAATAACAAGTGGCTTTCTCTATTTTTATTTTCTTTAAAAACAAAACTAAAGATAGAAAAAACAATAATAAAGAGAGAAAAGAATAGGCTATATACAGATGATATTTTCTTCTCTAAATCTAAGACTTAAAAGAAAATCCATAACAGCAACTTTAATTCAACTGAGCAAAGATAGCATGGAGATTCAAGATTTAACTCAGCATATAGGGATCAGTCCAAATCAAGTGCATTCCAGCTAATCTCAACAACAAGCTAAGAAAGTTTTTCAGATTCAAATCAAACTAAAATTCAAAATTTCAGATTTTAAAACCCGGTCTCTGGTTTCATTCTAGTGAGTAAACAAGAACTTTTAAAAAATAAACCCTTTTATCAATTGATGCTTATGATAGATATGTGTGGTAATGATGAATATATGGTGTGTATGGTTGTTTTTAAGTTTGAATATAGATTTAAACTTCTTTGTATATATGGTATATATGTCTGTAAACATATACCTGTAGCCTCTGCTGTCTGTTGAATTTATAGACTCAAGAAAATGAAACAAATCTATATTTTCATATCCAAGTAAATTCAAGCTATAATCATAGAATTGAAAATGATTTTAATATGGTAAATTCATTCTTAAAAATAATTTCTGGTGGAATTATTTTGTAAATATTTCGAAAATTAAGTTTTTATAGTGAAAACTTGTTAAGTCAGAAAATTCAAATATTTTAATTTCAAGTTTAGATTGTATGATATGAATTGTCATGGAAAATGATGAATTTAGGCACTAAAATCATAAATTTTAGTTAGATATAAACCGAGATATGCAGAATTGTTCAAAATTGGGATTATAGGCAAGTGCCATTGATCGACGGCGAGATCTCCTTTGGGTTTTGGCCCGGAGGAGGCTCGAGACATGAGGGATATAGAAAAAATGGGTTTTTGTTTTTCTGATCATCGTTGGTGATGACACGATGATAACTAGTGTTTTAGATGTGGTTTTGTTCTGACTGGGTTGGCGAAGCAATTCGAGGTCGTCGATGTACTATCGGTATTCGGACCAAGTAGGATAGAGGCGTGGTGATGAGGCGGAGCTTTGGACCAATTCGCATGGTTTCTGGTGAATTTGGGTGGCGGAACGAGGCGTTTTGGGTTGATCAAGGTTGTTTCAGGCTAGGTTAAGTACTCGATTTCATATTAGCCGACGATTCACTGTGCAAGGTGGTCCAGTGGATAGAGGTGGTTGATATCGACTCGTCGAAGGTCGAGAAATTGATCGGAGGGCATCAGATCATGGGTGCATGTGCACGCGTGCACAAGCATTTCTGGAAGATGTAAATGGATTGGGGAGGAAGATCGTGCCCGGGGTTATCTCGCGTCATTGTCGCGTTTGTCTCGAAGGGAGAAGGGTTCGTGAGTAACCGGGGATTTGACTCGTGCATTTTGTCTTGTGGCCCAAGTATTTCCACGAAGGGATCAGATTTGCTTTGATTTCTTTTTTTTAAGGGTTAAAAAAAGAAATTTGTAACCAGTTGCAAAGCAATAAGAAAAGAACAAGTTTTCAAAGCCTTTATTAAAAGGTTTCAAAAAATATATATAAGTATATTAAAAACTTTAAAAAGGTTTTTTGAATAAAGTAATTTGAAATCTTTGAATCCAAATAAGTTTATTGTTGAAACCAAGTAATTAATTAAAGTATAAGGTTTATCTTAATTATTTAAGATTTTTCAAATTGAATATGCTTTAGAAATGTAGTTATGGGATAGTTAATTACATAGTATAAGTGATTAAAGAAATTACTGAATGTAGTTAATTAGAGAATAGTTAATTACTTAAGGTGATTAATTAAAGGATTGATTAATTAATTTAACTTAAGTAATTATTGGATAATCACTTGATGAAAGTAATTAATTAAAGGGAAATTATTTAATGGAAATAATTAAGGATTAATTACTTTGTATAATTAATTAAAGGATTGATTGATTAATTAATAAAAGGTTGGTTAATTAAGAAATGAGATTAATTAAAGGTTAATTAATCAAAGAAGTGATTATAGAATAATTAATTACTGTAATTAATTGAGGGTTAAAGAAATTAATTTTAAATAATTAATTAAGATGGTAATTAAAGGTTAATTAATGTGATTGGTTTGAGGATAATCAATTGGTGAAATTTCTTAAAGGAAAATTACTTAATTAATATAGGATGATTAATTTAGATGATAATTAAAGTATGATCAATTAAATTATTTGTAATTAATTAATGATTAAGTAAGAAGGATTTAAAAAGGTGATTGAAGTAATTAATTTAGTTTATTTGAATTAATTAAAAATGGTGTGACTAATCAATCTTGCTTATGAATAATGTTAAATGCCTTGACTTGGTTGATATATCTGATATGAAATGTTTTGTGATATGATATGTTTGGGAGGACAGCGATAATGCGGTTATCTATCGATGATGAATTGCTGTGTAAAAAGTAACATCTTGTATTTATAGTTTAATTGTATTTCACTTGAATAACTTGGGTTAAGAGGGTATCATTAAATACCCGAACCCACTTAGATTTGTAACATAAAATGATTCATTATAGACTTGATATGTGAATCAATAAGCTGGAAGGGGATAAATTTAAATGACTGGACTATGTAAACTAAGTAGGGGTACTTAGGGATTGATTAAGTATTGACTATAACAAGTTATGAACTTGTAGTAATGAATGAGTTACCTAGGTTTTAAATAATTTTATGCATTGGTATTCCTTGTTAGATGGGTTTACTCACGCTGGTTTCTAGCCTGACCCGAGTGTTTCTTTGATGTAACGCTCAGGTCAGATCGAGTATTATAGATTTTCAGGTAAGGACGTTCTGGAGCTCAGGAGGCGAGCTGGATGGCAGGAACGTATGGAGTGTACCCGTTGTGGTATATTGTTTTATATCTGGAACAAATTCATTTTAACTGTCCAATGAATGTGTAAATGTTGTAACTCTGATGTATAATGTATATGAACTGATGTAGTTTTCCTTTGTATAACTGTCATTTTATTTAATATTATATTTTTATCCTCTACGAATGTGAGATTCTGTGTTTCTTTTCTGTTTCTTCTTCTATCTCTTTTCTTCTTTTACTAACTATTTGGAATTTTCTGAATTATAAATTCCGGGTCGTTACAAATAAGTCAAATAAAATGTTAATGGAACAAATGAAATAAAATTTCACTTAATAAAGATTAAATGAAATGAATTAGATTTGAATGGAACTAGATAAATTACTAAAGCGAATAAATTCCATTTAAGCTATAAAATGAATCAATAGAATGAATACGAACTTGAATTATAAAATGAAATGCAATTAGGATATGAAAGAAATTGAATAAGAATAAATAAGTGTATGAAAAGTTAATGTGGGTAATTGAGTTTAATTTAAATTGGATGTAAATAAATTGAATGCAAATAGAATGAATTTCAATAAAATGGAATGGCGACTAATTGAATATGAAACAAGTTAATAAAATGAATTATAAGATGAAGTTAACTTAATAAGTTGAATGAAACTGACTGTGAGAAAACGATTTTTTTTTATTAATATGAATTTAAGTTATAAAATAAAATTTACTTAAGTAAAATTATTAATACGAATTTGAATTACTGAAATGAACTAAAGGAAGTGAAAAATGAATGTAACTATAAATGAATATAAATTAATAGAATGTGAATTCATTAATGTTGATAAGTGTATGTCAATCAGTTAAAAGTAAATGAACTAAATGAAAATCTTTAATGACTAGTAATTTTTGATAATTAAGAATAATAATTTAAATAAGTAGTGTTAATACCGGAAGAAAAAAGAATTTGTGATTTATTAATAAGAAAAATTACTAGAATTAAATGTAATAATGATAATGCAAGGAAATTGATAACTATTTTAATCTAATTCCAATTGATTGAAACGATTATAAAGTCAAATTTGGTTAAAAAGTGTAAAAATAAATAAACCAAATGTTGTATTAAACGGTGAAATTGAACGTAATTTATTCAAATTGGTTAATATAGAATAATTAATTTGTATGTGAATTTATTAGTTTTGTTTGTTAACAATGAACATAGAAATGTGTTTGAATTGGTAAGTTGCAACAATGGTTTAGTTATAAATTCACTATTTAATTCGTTAAAAATAAACTGGAAACCAATTGCAATTAATCTACTGAAATATTGCAGTTAATGTGAATTAAAATATCTGGTAGAATATTGATGTAATAAATGGCAAACCAATGTTAATTATATCCATAGAGTAATAATGGATTGAATAATAAGATGAAAAATCAAATAAATGGATTTATTGGAATTTAAAATAATAATCAATTGAATTTATTGCTATTAAAATTGAACAACGTCATTAGTATAATATTAAACATTGAATTTATATGGATTTTTTTAAAAGACTATAAATTACTATATAATCAAAAATGATTTTTGTTAGTTATTAAATTTTAATTTGAAAAGCGATTTAATTAATTCAATAATAATTTATTTTGTTAGTGTGAAAATAGCCATTTTGGCCACTATCTTAGATTTCGACGAAACCAGTTTCATCGGATCTGTAATGGTGAATTATTGCAGTATTTCAAGTTTCGTAACGATTGGACTTGTCGTTTGATCGTGCGGGCTCGAAACGCGTAGAGATCAATTTATTGAATTCAATTTGAAATAAGTTGATTTTAAGAGCTAATTTCTTCATATAATGGAATTAGGACTTGAAACTTGCTCCGTTGGATTAAAAAAATATCAAAAACATCTATTTTGATATATTGGATGACCTACTTTCATTGCGGAGACGGAACGGGATTTTCGGGTCAATTTTGTCGTTCGAACCAATTCGATACGTATTCATTTTATTATTAGGCTTTGTTCATATAAATAGATTCTTCTAAACCCTTGCAGCCGTATTATTTCTCATCTCTGTACGTATCTGTCTAATGCATCGGGCTGTTGCTTCTTCCTTCTATTGGCTTCAGCTTCAAATCCTAAACTCAACTTCCAAATCAATTTCAAAATTCAAACTCTTCAAGTCCTATCATATTATATATCGTTGGAAAGCTCGACGAGCGCAACATACTGTAGTGATTTGTTTTTCGATTTGGTTCAATATTTGGCCAGAAATTGGCGATTTATTCTCGACCGTTCATTTGGGTTTGATCATCGTCGACGGATCATCGATTAGAGGGTATCATCGTGTAGAGTTTGACGAGGGGATTGCATCCATGCTGTTCGTTTGGCCAATTGATGGTTTGATTGCCATTAAAATTTGATTAAGGTTCATAATGGAGGCGGCAGTTGGGCAATTGTGATATGTAATTCGTCAACGAGAGGGGATGTCACGCCTATTAGGACGGAGCGGCCGTTAATTATAAGGCCGACGATGTATGGAGGTAGTCGACGCCAGGCGTAGTGGCGGCGATTTTGCCCAAAGGCTGGTGGTTATGCTAGGGTTAAGCATTCGAACGACTATGTTGCTTCGTATACAGGCGAGCGAGAAACTAAGGGCGGGCTAACATGTAACGTGAGTACATGTTGATTTTATTTTATTTTAATTTGATTTTTAATTTCCAAATGTTCTAATATGCATAATTTTTACATACGAGGTCAGATTTATGTGGGTTTGCTCCGCTACGATCGTATGGAAATTCCGGACATTATGGAACTAGTTTGGACAAATTCTGAGACTATTCAAATTTGTGCCTTTATTTGGATTTCAAATCGATTTGAAATCAAAGGTGAGTGCTTTAACTCACTCACAACCACTAAATAATCTTATGTCAGTTAAATTAAATTTATGATGTGAGTAGAAATGGATTGGTTAAAGCCTGGTATATTTAAGTAGTCATTTAAGTTAAATATGACTTTTATTACATTTAATCGTCATTTAGTTTAATATTGAATTTAATTGTCAATTGAATACTTGTTGATGATAATCAGTTAATTGATGTATTTATCGGTTGATTGAATGGTGATTGTGATGGATGTTTAGTTATTGATATTGGATGACTGGATGTTACATTTATATTTTATAACACTGCAAGTTCCCTTAGTTATTGTTAGAAAAATCACTATGGGTTGAAATGATACACACCCTAATGATCTATAGATTAGGGAAAATCGTTATAGGTTGAAATGATTAACCTAAGAGATTTTATGAATTTTGAATTTTATTCAGGATTGTGGGTTGAAATGATATATACCATAAAATTCAAAATTATTGCGGTTTGAAATGGTATATATCTGTTTCACTTGACCATAGGGTAGAAAATTATATACGGACACCGATTGGTTAAATTAAATGATTTTCTAAATCCCTAATTTTGAATTCAGTTAAATGACATTTTGTAATAAAAATTAGATTTATATAAACTGAAATATTTTTGAAAATCCAAGTTTTAATGTTGAATTTAAAATTGGATTAAATGAATGGTTTAAATAATTTAAATTGAAAATTTAAAGTTGTGTTCTGAGATAAATGGAATTTATTTAAAGGTCGAGTTATTGTAAACGTTAGAAATTCAACTTTGAAATCTATGAATTTATAGTGGTTTAAAATTGTAATTCAACCATGGATTTATAAACAATATAAATTGAGATGGTTTAATGAAAATTGAATTGAAAGTTTAAATTTGAGTTGGTGATTTGAAATCTGGATATGGTCCATATTTATTGAAAAGGCATAAATAGTTTATTTTGGTATAAATTTCAAATAATTATGTTAATATAAATTATTTAAAGATATATTATTTTTTAAAAATCCCTATTAATAAGATTTTTCAAACTATTAAACTATTTTAACCTATTTTAAACCATTAAACTATTTTAATCTAATTTAAACTATTTTAGTCTATTTTAATCTAATCTAAACTACTTAAAACTATATCGAACTATTTTAAGCTATTTTAAACTAATTAAACTATTTTACTCTATTTTTAACTATATTAAACTATATTAAACTATTAAACTATTTTTAAAACTACTTAATCTATTTTAATCTATTTTAATCTATTTTAAACCATTTAAAATATTTTAAAGCATTTTAAAACTATTTAACCATTTTAAAACTATTTATGATTATTTAAACTATATTTCGAAATTTCTAACGATACATGATTGAATTGTTTATATCTAAATTCTTGATTTAAAAAGCGAATGTGGTTAAATGATGTTATAACTTAAGTTGGGATTTAAAATGATATTTTCTAGTGAAACGACATATTTGATTAAATGGGATGATTTTGAAATGAGGATTTAACCCATTTTATCGATATGACTTCGAAGTGCATATGATTTTGAAAGTAGGTTGGGTTTTAAAATGATATTTTCTATTGAAATGACATATTTGATTAAATATGACGATTTTAAAACGAGGATTTTACCTATTTTGTCGATATGATTTCGAAAGTGAATATGATTTCGAAAGTGATATGGTTTGGATTAAGTATGATATTTTTATATTAATTATGAATTGTTTTTGAAAATGTAAAAGAACCATCCAGTGTGAAATAAGTGTTTGGTTGTTAAAGAGACCGAGATCGGATGTTTTCATACTCTCTACCAATATCGAAAACCACTTTAACAACTATATAAATGGTGGAATTCCAGAATGAAGTAGGGTGGTTTGACGAATGATTCTGTATGAGGTACTAACGTAGCCCTGACTCCCGTGAGTCACCTTGATGTGACCAAAACATGAGCCACGCCGAGCCAAGTGAGGTCGCACCTCCAACATGCTTCTTTGATACCATAGTATGAATTTGTGATTGATTTGGTGGCCACCCCTCGATTTTGATTATGGGAGTGTGTTCTAAGGTGGGCGGTAGTAGCTGCTATGCGTTACCACCAGTCCGGATCCACAAAACGGTAGTATGCTACTCTAGGCATTGACTCGCGTGCCTTGTCATATCTCTTAAGTTATTGCACTCACGTTAGACACTAGATAGGAGCTGTCAAACCCCATAAACATCTTCGATTATCATTACACTCATATTTGTTTACTGTTGATTTAACTTACTTAAGATCTTTTAGTTCTGACTCGAATGTTTTGTCTTTTCTTTTCGCTCGGATCAATCTAAGCTTTTTAGTGCATCGAAGACGACTTTTGGAGGACGAAGACAAATATTTAGTACTATTAGTATCTATTATACTTATCCCGCTGCATCATGCTGTTCCACTGCATTGTTATTTATTTCTGTTGTATGTAAATCTGATCTGTATTGTAAAAGTGTAATCAAATATTATTTGTAAATGACTTTATGAACTGTTTATTTGATAATTATAATTTGCCATTCCGCTGCGAGATTCTGTGTTTTCTTTTTTTCTTTTTTTATTTGTTTTTCTTATTCACCCCATAACAACCCACCCTTTTGAATGGTTTAAGTCTGACATGTATGGTTTATTGTCAATTTAAACCATCTAAAAAGGTAGGCCATTACAAAATTAATTGATGTGAATCAAATCGAATATAAATTGGTTGAATACAAATAAATTGAATTGAGCCAATTAAATGATTTCATTTATAAAAATAAAATTTAGCTTAAACAAGGTTAAATGGAATAATTTTATAAAATGGTTCATAAATGAAATCATATGGGATATATTAACTAAATAAAAAGTGGAACTTGGAGTTTAACAAATTGAATTGATTAAATTGAATGTGAATGAAATGGATGTGAATAAATCTAAAGGAAACCGATTAAATGTCAATAAAAATTGGATGTTAGTAAGAAATGAAGTGTATAAATTAAATATTGACATTGGATAATGTAAATTCACATAGTTAGGAATTAATTGGATTAATTGGATCAATATTGATGGTTGAATGGTTTCTTTTTTTGCAAACCATTGTAATTACCTTTTTTGATTGCATATGATTATTATATGTTGCGTATTTGTGCTTGCGTTTATTGTTTGGATTTAAAATTCATGCTATATAGTTATATTAAATTCATATATGTTGCCATGTCTTTTATAATTTACTAATATTCAAATTTGAGTTGAGATAGGTGTAACATACCAAAATTTATCAATTTAAAATTTGGTAATTGTTGAACTTTTGTAATACAATTTGAAAAGTTTTAAAATAAATAAATAATAAGTGATAATTTAAATTTCAAATTTCTTTTGAGTATAAAAATTTGAAATACTAAAAAAATAAAAATATTTGAATCTAAATTTTATACATATATGTGAATATATATGTATGTGTGCATATATGGGTAAATTTGAATTTATATATTCAATTTGATTTTTAACTTGAATTTAAATTTTAAAATAAATGTTTTAGTAAAATAATTTGGATTTATAAATATATATCTATGTAATTTATTTAATATGTATTTAATTTCAAAACATTTTTTTAATAAGGTGTATTAATACAAACCTAATATTTTTAATAGGAAATGTAAGTTTAAATACAATTTAAATAATGTAAAATATTATGTTAATAAAAAAACTTAATTACAAGTGTTAAGCTAGCAATGACTATAGAGACAAGTGTAATTCATGAGAGGAAAAAAATAAACAAGTGTCATTGCATCATTCTCATTTTCTTAAGAAATTTATAGAAAAAGAAATAAATTATATAAGTCATTTTATCTTCTCTTCTTACTTTTTTATTCAATTCAAAAACTCTGTACAATCTTTTAAACCAGAGAAGAAAATCATCAGAATGAATAATTAAAGCCTAACCTCCTCAACATTTGAAATCAAGAAACAAATTCTAGAAAAAAAATATGTAGCAAACTTTCCTCTCAATATCTCAAGCCAAAAGAAGGAATTCAAAAATAATTTCAACTCTTCAACAAATACTACAGAATCAAGCAGGAGAACTTCAAGGATTAAAGGGAGAATCAGGAATTAACTTTTTAAAAAAAAATTATTAGCAGATACAAGCTTTAAGGTGTAGGCTAGAGATTTTTTCTTCCCCCTGTTTCAATTAAAATTTAACTGTAAGTAAATTTAAATTTAAATTTGTTGTTAAAAAATTTTAGTAAGTAAAATACATCAGAGCTTAAACAAGTTCACACAAAATTTGTTGCAGATAACAAATTCAAAATCAAACTAAGAAGAAAAAAACAGTTCCAGGTTTTGATTTTCAAATAGGAAGATTGTCTCTGCTAAATTATACAGGTGAGTAAATCTTTCAAAAACTTGATTTTTGATCTGTTGTCTGAATGCACGATGTAAGCAAGTTTGAATATGGGTTTGCATGCAACACAATCTGTGAATGAGTTTATGCATCTTGCCTGTGCATGTTGATGTACAGGATTGCTAATCCTGTTCTAGATACATTTTTTAGAAAAACTGTCAAAAACCCCAAATCCTTCATTTCCAGTTTTGTTAGATTGAAGTGTCAAACAAAAAAATGTTTTAATTCTTTAAGATTGAATTTTAAAAACATTTAAAAGAATAATATCCAGGATATAGAATTTGGAATAAGAAAACACAGTAAAACTCGATTTATAATTTAAATTTGAATTATTTGATTATTCGATTTAATCATATAACCTAAATCATCTTTGAAATTGTTGATTTTTAAGATTAAAATCATGATTTTAAATTACGTTTGGAGTGACCATTTTGATGTTGAACTGGAAATGCATGTTTGGGTTTTTCTAGCGACAGAAGCGATTTGGGTAGTCGAAATTTTGCTTAAAAGTGGTATGGGAGTTGTCGACGCCAGGAAAAATATCAGGTGATTTTTCCAGTCACCGTGGCGTCGAAGATTGATCGGTGAAAGGTAGAAGCCCTAAAATGGTTGCGATCATATTCGCGGCCACTACCGTGCCTATGATTGATCGAGTCATTTGGGCTTTTGGGGAATCGTAGTGGGAAGGGATAGCTAGGTATGGCCGGAGTATTGGACTTTCTGGTGGTCGGCGTGGGGTGTTCGAGGTGTTATTCTGGTGATGGCTGCTGTGGTTACTTTGATCGAGGCAACTTGATTTTGTTTACGAATTCTACCTGGGTTTTCTTGTGTTGGGGGTAGCAAGAGGGGGTCGAAGTTGGTTTGTCGGTGGGGGTCTTGGAGGCCGGAAGGTTGACATTGATTGGTGCAGGTGCACGCATTAGGTTTGTGTGTCAGGTTGATGGATGGGGGAAGATAGGTGGTAGCTCGAAGCAGTATACGAGGAATTGGTGAAAAACTCGAAGACGAACTCGTGTTAATTTAGCATTGTACGGGTTTGTACTTAAGAAAAGTTTTTGTTCAAAATTTTTAAGGCATACGGGTTAATTTTTGAAAATCTCGAAGCAAGCAGCAAAATTTTCCAGGAAAGACTCGAAGTGGCCTCAGAATTGATACACAAAACTGTTTTACTTTAAAATGAAAATTCAAACTTTGAACGATTTTAAATGCCTTTTATCAAATGATGATTTTTATTTGAGTTCTAGCTAATTAAGGTTTAAGCAAGACATTTTAAAGTAATTAAACTCAATTTAAATTTTGTTACATTATTTTAAGAATTTATTTATATAAATTGAATGATGAAATTAAGGAAGGTAATTAAGATAAATGTTATTTAAAACAAATCTTAATCTTTTAATCAACTAATGTGATAAAGATGATTTATAAAACAAGTTCTAAAGGAAAATCAAAGTAATTAATTTATCTTTTGATTTATTAAATAATTGAAGATTCTGATAATATCATTACTTGAGAAGTCATTACTTAAATTAAATTTTTATTATTAAAGATTTATTTAATAAATAATTAAGGTTAATTAATTTGTAATTAATTAATTAAGGAAATAATTAATTAATAAAATTAATTAAAATTTAATTAATTAACAATTAAGGTTAATTAAGATAATTAATTAAGGAAATAATTAATTAATAAAAGTAACTAAGATTTAATTAATGAACAATTAAGGATTAATTAATTAGGGTAATTAATTAAGGAACGATTAATTAATGAAGATGATTAAAGATTTAATTAATTTTAATTAAGGATAACTAATCATTGATTAAAAATAATTAATGAAATTAATTATGTGATTAATTAGTGTAAATCACACGATTGATTCATCTTAATTGTAGATGATTAATAACTATTGTATGATGTATACTGATTGATATCTCTGATTGTAATTGTGATGCTTTGTGATATGAATTGCTTTATGCCAAGCTATGGTATCTGTGATGAATATACTTCTGTGTGAATATGAAACCCCTTTGGTCTGTAAAATGACACTTGAATTTCGATGCGACCGGGAGTCGGATTCCGGTTGGTTATCCGAAACCCTCGTCAAACCTGTGAATATTTGTGAATGAAATATCCATATGTTTTTAATCGACGCTCACTATTCGGATTAGCCGGGAGAGGACCTTTGTGTCATATAACCCATTCCGAATAGTGATACGACGAAATGAATGAGCATTTGAAGACGATGGGGAAGACCGGACGTCTTCGAGAACGATAGGATAACCTGTCGAATGACACTGCACTGAGTTGCTCCGGTATAGAGTTCTCCATATGTGATGGGAAGTCCGATCGGGATTGTGGAGAATTTATTTCAAATACATTTCTGTTGGTGGTGGAGAATTTATTCTCTTAGCCTAACACCCTTCTCTAAGACGTACGAGCTCAGAGGTTATGTAGTTGAAGGTTATCAGTATTATATTCCCAACTTGGTAATATGGCATGCTGAGTGCTGCTGATCATTTGTTGATCAAAGCATGGCTTTTGTGAAAAAGCATAGCTTTGTGGATGAGACTTCGTCGAACCTCACAACCCGGTAATGGTCGAAACAGGAAAGATGTAACAAGGTTATTGGGGGTAGCGCCCCTTAGGGTATGTGCATTTCCTTCTGGATAGAAGTGGTATCATGGTATGGAACCCAGATACTTAACTTATGTGGATATCGCAAATATATATATATTACTTTGTGATTGTTGTTGTCGGGTCCCCAAATAAAGGTTGGTTACAACCGGGGGATGGCATACTCGTGTCAGTAGTTACCTAGTTACAGAGGTAACCCGGCCTTGTGTTGGCAGAGATCTAGTTAGGTTCTCGGGATCCCTCCAGAGGCGTACCCATGTGGTCCAGGAAGTTCCTTAGCCTGATCATTTGTTGGAAATCCGATTACCAATATGAACCCAGTACGGTTTTAATTGTATTACATGTCGTTTACTTATGGCGGCGCCCCACTGTTTAGATGGTAGCTATAGTAGGCATAGTTCGGAATGTCTATGCTGGCTAAGATTAATATTATACTTTCGAAAATGTTTTCTACACTATGCACTAATAATAATATCAAAGAGCTTTCTCGTATAAGGCATATTTGACTATCATAAGAAGAAATCTCCCCTAAGTGTGTGATTGCATTGTGTGTGTGGCGGGAGGTCTTATGGTAGTTCCATTTTTCAAAAGCATCAACGGTTTTCTTTTAAAAATATGTTTTATTTCAAAGCAACTATTTTTGTGTACTCATACCAGTCCCACGACTGACCCGGAGTTTATTGTTTCCTTTCTAAACGTTGTGTGCTCATAATTTCCACACGGGCAGCCTAGCAGCAGGTTTTCCGTGTTTTGGTGCTAGCTGGATTTTTGAAGTCTTATGGTTTGGAGGCTATCGGTTTTTGAAGGCTTTTGACTTGGAGATATTTTGAAAACTTTTGGATCTCAAGGTTATTAGTTTGGATGTTCGCTATCATTTCATTTCTTTGAAGACTTTCTTGGAATGCAATCACTTGTTGTTTCTGTCGTGATGGTCTATTTTGAAGTTGTGATATATGTATAAAATTACTCTGATGTTGGTGATGATGTTGTAATGAATATTGAGATGATGTTGTATCTGAAATATTGATGTATGGCAGTTCGTTTTGTTACCGCTGTTTATATTCATCTAATGTTGTTATAAGCTCCATCCGAACTGGAATTCGATGTTCGAATCTCCGGCAGTCGAATACAAGTGAGGTATTTGATGTCGATTTTTGAACGCTGAATTTCGGGTCGTGATAAGTGGTATCAAAGCTAAAGGTTGAGTAAGAACTTTAGCTACGGAGTATAACACATTATATGACTCATTAGAGATAGGGTGAAGTATACCCTAGAATGAGTATAAACCGAGATTGAAACCTCAAATTTTCTTAGTCTATTTTCTTTAACTGTTGATATTCCTTAAGATATCTCGTTCGAATATCTAAATCAAGTTTCTTACTAATTACAGATAGTAAGGATGAGCGGGTGGAGAGGAAGAGCTAGGGGTCAAGGGAATGCTACAACAACTAGTCAAGTTTCCTCTACAGCAGAAGCAGCTATGCCTACTCAGCATCAACCGAATCTGGCTGATTTGTATAAGAGTTTCTCAAGACTTGGTGGTAGGTCGTTCACCGACAAAGAGCCGATTATTGAGGCCCAGGCTTGGATCAGATCATGTGAAAATATCTTTAAAGGGATTAAGTTGCAAGATGATCAGATGCGTCTCATTGCTTCTTGGCAACTTCAAGATGAAGCCTCAGCCTGGTGGGAAACAATCGCTATAGATGAACCAGAAGAAGAGTTTACTTGGAGTTGATTTAAGGAAGTGTTTGAAAAGCGCTATATGTCGTCGGCATGAATTTCTCGAATGTATCAAGAATTTATGGACTTAAAGCAAGGAAGCTTGTCATTTGAGGAGTATTTAAATAAGTTCAACGAACTATCCCGTTTCGGTCCAGAGTTGGTAAACACGCCTCTAAAGAAAAATGAAAGGTTCATTCGAGGGATGAACAAGAAATATCACGAAAAGATGACAACACACGTCAAAGAATCTTTTTCTGATCATATTGATATGGGGTATAGGTATGCCACCCTGGATATGCAGGAGATTCCAAGGGAAAGAGGAAATTCAAGTAATCAGAATTGGAAAAAAAGAAAGTTTGGGGGAAAGAAGCCACATCAAGGCAAGGATAAGAAGAGAAGTCAAGGAAATTCGACTAGAAATGTAACTTGTTACAATTGCCAAGAAAAGGGCCATTATTCAAATAGCTGCAAAAACCCGAAGAAGCAAGTTAAGAAGGAACAACCCGTGAAGACTGTCCAAGGAGTTAGAGAATGCTATAATTGTCACAAGCCTGGTCATGTTGTTAAGAATTGCCCGGTGATGAAGCAAGCACAGGTGGAAAATGTTTATGCGATAAAGGAAGACCCTTCAACTTCGAAAGCAGATAAAGGAAAAGGTGTTCTGGAAGGTAACCTTACTATTTATGATAAAGTTGTTAGAGTTTTATTTGACACGGGAGCTTCACATAGCTTTATCTCCCAACAAACCGTAAATGAATTAGAACTTAAAACTGAATTTTTTGACGACCCTATTTGCGTGAAAAATCCGGTTGGAGGTCCCGCAAATCTTTGTTTGTATTATAGGAAAGTTCCTATCTCATATGCTTTCTATCAATTTCCTATCAACCTTTATATTCTCGAATTTAATGAATTTGAAATCTTACTTGGAATGAACTGGTTATCGAGATACGAAGCTAAATTGGATTGTAATAATCGGACAATTTTAGTCAAAACAAACCTTGGAAATTTTATTGAAATCTCTTGTGAGGATCCGAGTCCAAAGAGAGATAAATTGATGTATACTTTGGGATATCCTGAACCCAGTCTGGAGTCTATACCTGTTGTTCAGGAATTTTCCGACGTATTTGAAGAAATAAGATCCTTACCTCCACACAGAGAAATAGAATTCCGAATTGAATTAGTACCCAATGCTTGTCTTGTCGTTCACGCAAGTCGCGGGATGGAACCTAGGGAAAGAATTGAATTAGTCAATCAAACTCGAGATTTGCTAGAGAAAGGATTGATTCGTCCTAGTGTTTCCAAATGGGGTTCAGCTATCATGTTTGTGGCTAAATCAGACGGATCTTTGAGATTGTGTGTAGATTACCGCGATCTCAATAAACAAACTCTCAAGAACAAATTTCCTTTACCTAGAATCGACGATCTATTCGATCAACTTTATGGTGCTCGATTCTTTTCTAAGAGGATTTAGCTCAGGGATTTCATCAGCTGCGAATAGTTGTTCATTTGAATGCCTTCAGGGGTCCTAACATGTTCTACGAATGGTTAGTCATGTCCTTCGGACTAACCAACGCTCCTACGTATTTCGTAGATTTAATGACTCGTTGTTTCGAGAAGTATTGAACAAATTTGTCCTTGTATTAATTGATGATATCTTGATTTACTCCAAAACTGAAGAGGAGCATGCTGATCATCTCAGAATCGTTTTGGAGATATTGAGGAGGAATATCCTATTCGCTAAATTCTCTAAATGTCACTTTTGGGTCAAAGAAGTCAGATTTCTCGGTCATATTGTTAATGAAGAAGGGATTTCTGTTGATCCAAGCAAGATTTCTGCAATTCTAGAGTGGAAGCGACCCACTACTCCTAGAGAAGTATGAAGTTTTCTGGGATTAGCGGGATATTAGAGGAAGTTTATCCAGGATTTTTCTAAGTTGGCCAGTCCATTGACTAAGCTAACAATGAAGAATGCTAAATTCGATTTGACTCCAAAATATGATGAAGCTTTCCAGGAATTGAAAAGGAGATTAACTACCGCTCCCGTTCTCGCTATCATTAATGGGAACCAAGGGTTATCTTTCTATACTGATGCTTGTGGAGATGGTTTGGGTGCGGTACTAATGCAAAATGGGAAAGTAATTGCCTACGCGAGTAGACAATTACGCTCGCATGAGATAAATTACCCAACACACGATTTGGAGCTTTTAGCTGTTATTTTCGCTTTGAAAATCTGGCGACACTATCTTCTGGGTAAGAACCTTTTTCATCTTTTTTAACGATATAAGAAATTTAACTTAACTAAATAAATATACTTAATGAACTCTCTTTGTTTTAGGTGAAAATTTTGAATTATTCACCGACCATAAATCTTTGAAATATCTCTTCACCCAGAAAGATTTAAATCTACGGCAACAACGATGCTTAGAATTTCTAGCATCATATGACCTAAATATTCTGTATACACTTGGAAAAGCCAATGTAGTTGCCGATGCTTTAAGCAGAAGACATGCTGTTCTCGCATATCTTGTTATCACTCCTACTCTTCTTAAGAGGATCGCAAGAAAACAATATGAAGATGACTTTCTTCGGGGAATTTATAAAAGAATTTGCCAAGGAGAAGATACTAGTTTTGAGATGGATAGTAGGGGAGTTATAAGGTTGAAAGGCAGAATATGTGTTCCAGCCTTCCCTGATTTGAAGCGTGAAGTTTTAGATGAATGTCACAAATCAAAACTCAGTATCCATCCAGGAGTTAATAAGATGTATAGAGATATCAAAAGAACTTTCTGGTGGAAGACAATGAAAAGAGATATATCTATATATGTGAGTCGCTGTGCTACTTGTCAACAAATTAAAAGTGATCAGAAGAAGATGGCGGGTTTACTCCAGCCTTTAGAGATACCCAAATGGAAATGGGACCAAGTATCGATGGATTTCATCGATGGGTTACCCCGCACTCGAAAGGGAAATGAAGCAATATGGGTTATTACAGACTGTTTGACTAAGTCAGCCCACTTTATACCAGTAAAATCCACCCGAACAGCAGCAATTTTAGCTGAGCTATATATCAAAGAGATTGTCCGCCTCCACGGTATACCGAGTAGTACAGTGAGTGATCGTGACCCGATCTTCACTAGTAGATTTTGGGATACGTTTCAAGCCACGTTGGGAACAAAGCTAAATTTTAGCACTGCTTATCACCCACAGTCTGATGGGCAGACTGAAAGGATAAATTGAATATTGGAGGATCTTTTACGAGCTTGTATCCTTGACTTTGATGGTTCTTGGGTGGACTATTTACATTTGGTCGAATTTTCATATAACAATAGCTATCAAGCCAGTATCGAAATGGCTCCTTTTGAAGCTTTATATGGTCGTCCGTGTCGATCACCGGCATGCTGGATTGAATCCGGTGATAGACTCATTCTTGGAACAGATATGATTAAAGAAGCCACTGAAAAGGTTGATTTTATCCGAAAAAAGTTAATAACTGCTCAAAGTCGCCAGAAGAGTTATTATGACTGCAGTAGAAGAGCGTTGGAATTTCAAGTTGGAGATTCCGTTCTCTTGAAAGTATCTCCAATGGGGGGTGTGTTAAGATTCAGGAAGACCGGTAAGCTGGCACCATGATGCATCGGTCCTTTTCCTATTTTGGAGAGGATTGGTCCTCTAGCATATCGAGTGCAGCTACCTAACTGGTTATCCGGCGTACACAATATATTCCACGTTTCACATCTTCGAAAGTACGTGCACGATCCAGATAGTATTATCGAAGAGGCAGCTCAGCAGGATCTAGAGATCACACCAAATTTAACAGTTAAAAGAGAACCAATTAAGATTGTGGATTGCGATGAAAAGCAATTAAGGAACAAAATTGTAAAACTGGTTAAAGTGCAGTGGAGCCGTGATCCAAAGGACCATACTTGGGAGACAGAAGACATTATGCAAAAGTCTTATCCCAATTGCAGAGTGGATATCTCGGCTTAAATAGGTAAGCCATTTCTTTATCCTTTTCTGGATTCGTATATTCTTTGTTTGCTTTTCTCTCTCTTTCAAAATTTCGAGGACGAAATTTTCTTAAGGGGGGAAATCTGTAACATACCAAAATTTATCAATTTAAAATTTGGTAATTATCGAACTTTGTAATATAATTTGAAAAGTTTCAAAATAAATAAATAATAAGTGATAATTTAAATTTCAAATTTCTTTTGAGTATAAAAATTTGAAATACTAAAAAAAATAAAAACATTTGAATCTAAATTTTATACATATATGTGAATATATATGTATGTGTGCATATATGGGTAAATTTGAATTTATATATTCAATTTGATTTCTAATTTGAATTTAAATTTTAAATTAAATGTTTTAGTAAAATAATTTGGATTTATAAATATATATCTATTAATTTATTTAATATGTATTTAATTTCAAAACATTTTTTAATAAGGTGTATTAATATAAAGCTAATATTTTTAATAGGAAATGTAAGTTTAAATACAATTTAAATAATGTAAAATATTATGTTAATAATAAAAATTAATTACAAGTGTTAAGCCAGCAATGACTATAGAGACAAGTGTAATTCATGCGAGGAAAAAAATAAACAAGTGTCATTGCATCATTCTCATTTTCTTAAGAAATTTATAGAAAAGGAAATAAATTATATAAGTCATTTTATCTTCTCTTCTTACTTTTTTATTCAATTCAAAAACCCTGTACAATCTTTTAAACCAGGGAAGAAAATCATCAAAATGAATAATTAAAGCCTAACCTCCTCAACATTTGAAATCAAGAAACAAATTCCAGAAAAAAAACTGTAGCAAACTTTCCTCTCAATATCTCAAGCCAAAAGAAGGAATTTAAAGATAATTTCAACTCTTCAACAAATACTACAGAATCAAGCAGAAGAACTTCAAGGATTAAAGGGAGAATCAGGAATTAACTTAAAAAAAAATTTAGCAGACACAAGCTTTAAGGTGCAGGCCAGGGATTTTTTCTTCCCTCTGTTTCAAGTAAAATTTAACTGTAAGTAAATTTAAATTTGTTGTTAAAAAATTTTAGTAAGTAAAATACATCAGAGCTTAAACAAGTTCACACAAAATTTGTTGCAGATAACAAATTCAAAATCAAGCTAAGAAGAAAAAATTACAGTTCCAAGTTTTGATTTTCAAATAGGAAGATTGTCTCTACTAAATTATACATGTGAGTAGATCTTTCAAAAACTTGATTTTTGATCTGTTGTCTAAAAACGTGATGCAAGCAAGTTTGAATATGGGTTTGCATGCAACAAAATCTGTGAATGAGTTTATGCATGTTGCCTGTGCATGTTGATGTACAGGATTGCTAACCCTGTTCTAGCTACAGTTTTTAGAAAAATTGTCAAAAACCCCAAATTCTTCATTTCCAGTTTTGTTAGATTGAAGTGTCAAACAAAAAATGTTTAAATTCATTAAGATTGAATTTGAAAAACATTTAAAAGACTAATATCCAGGATATAGAGTTTGGAACAAGAAAACACAGTAAAACTCGATTTATAAATTAAATTTGAATTCTTTGATTATTCGATTTGATCATATAACCTAAATCATCTTTGAAATTGTTGATTTTCAAGATTAAAATCTTGATTTTAAATTACGTTGGAGTGAGCATTTTGATGTTGAACTGGAAATGCATGTTTGGGTTTTTCTAGCGACAGAAGCGATTTGGGTGGTTGAAATTTTGCTTGAAGGTGGTAGGGGAGTTGTTGAGGCTAAGAAAAATATCAGGTGATTTTTCCGGTCACCGTGGCATCGAAGGTTGATCGGTGAAAGGTAGAAGCCTTAAAATGGATTGCGATCAAATTTGTGGCCACTGCCGTGCCTTTGATTGATCGAGTCATTTGGGGTTTCGGGGAATCGTAGTGGGAAGGGATAGCTTGGTGTGGCCGGAGTATTGGACTTTCCGGTTGTCGGCGTGGGGTGTTCGAGGTGTTATTCTGGTGATGGCTGCTGTGGTTACTTTGACCGAGGCAACTCAATTTTGTTTTCGAATTCTACCTGGGTTTTCTTGTGTTGGGGTAGCAAGAGGCGGTCGAAGTTGGTCTGTCGGTGGGGGTCTTGGAGGCCGAAAGGTTGACGTTGATCGGTGCACGCATTACGTTTGTGTGTCAGGTTGATGGATAGGGGAAGATAGGTGGTAGCTCGAAGCAGTACACGGAGGAATTAGTGAAAAAATCAAAGATGAACTCGTGTTAATTTAGCATTGTATGGGTTTGTACTTACGCAAAGTTTTTGTTTAAAATTTTTAAGGCATACGGGTCGATTTTTGAAAATCTCGAAGCAAGCAGCAAAATTTTCCGAGAAAGACTCGAAGTGGCCTCAGAATTGATACATAAAACAGTTTTACTTTAAAATGAAAATTCAAACTTTTGAACGATTTTAAATGCCTTTTATCAAATGATGATTTTTATTTGAGTTCTAGCTAATTAAGGTTTAAGCAAGACATTTTAAAGTAATTAAACTCAATTTAAACTTTGTTACATTATTTTAAGAATTTATTTATATAAATTGAATAATGAAATTAAGTAAGGCAATTAAGATAAATGTTATTTAAAACAAATCTTAATCTTTTAATCAACTAATGTGATAAAGATGATTTATAAAACAAGTTCTAAAGGAAAATCAAAGTAGTTAATTTATCTTTTGATTTACTAAATAATTGAAGATTTTGATAATTACTTGAGAAGTAATTACTTAAATTAAATTTTTATTATTAAAGATTTATTTAATAAATAATTAAGGTTAATTAATTTGTAATTAACTATTAATTAATTAAGGAAATAATCAATTAATAAAAGTAATTAAAATTAATTAATTAACAATTAAGGGTTAATTAAGATAATTAAGGAAATAATTAATTAATAAAAGTAATTAAGATTTAACTAATGAACAATTAAGGATTAATTAATTAGGGTAATTAATTAAGGAATGATTAATTAATGAAGATGATTAAAGATTTAATTAATTTTAATTAAGGATAGCTAATCGGTGATTAAAAATAATTAATGAAATTAATTATGTGATTAATTAGTTTAATCGCACGATTAATTCATCTTAACTGTAGATAATTAATAACAATTGTATGATGTGTACTGATTGATATCTCCGATTGTAATTGTGATGCTATGTGATATGAATTGCTTTATGCCAAGCTATGATATCTGTGATGAATATACTTCTGTGTGAATATGAAACCCTTTTGGCCCGTAAAACGACACTTGAATTTCTATGCGACCGAGAGTCGGATTCCAGTTGGTTATCCGAAACCTACATCGAACCTATGAATCTTTGTGAATGACATATCCACATGTTTTTAATTGACGCTCACTATTCGAATTAGCCGGGAGAGGACCTTTGTGTCATATAACCCATTCCCAATAGTGATACGATGAAATGGATGAGCATTTGAAGACACGGTGAAGACAAGACGTCTTCGAGAATGATAGGATAACCTGTTGAATGACTCTGTACTGAGTTGCTTCGGTACAGAGTTCTCCATATGCGATGGGAAGTCCGATCGGGATTGTGGATTCCCGGATTGCAAGGGCTTCTTCGAAAGTGCCTTCGGTTCTATTCGAAACTGGTACAGACTTGTATGGATTGTATGTCTGACATTACATTTTGAGATATAAAGCAGATTTATTTCAAATACATTTCGGTTGGTGGAAAAGAATTTATTCTCTTAGCTTAACACCTTCCTTGAGACGTACGAGCTCAGAGGTTATGTAGTTGAAGGTTATCAGTAATATATTCCCAACTTGGTAATGTGGCATGCTGAGTGCTGCTGATCATTTGTTGATCAAAGCATGGCTTTTGTGAATAGCGTAGCTTTATGGACGAGACTTCGGCGAACCTCACAACCCGGTAATGGTCGAAACCGGAAAGACGCAGCAAGGTTATTGGGGGTAGCGCCCCTTAGGGTATGTGCATTTCCTTCTGGATAGAAGTGGTATCATGGTATGGAGCCCAGATACTTAACTTATTTGGATATCACAAATATATATATTACTTTGTGATTGTTGTTTTGGGGCCCCGGATAAAGGTTGGTTACAACCGGGGGATGACATACTCGTGTCAGTAGTTACCTAGATACAGAGGTAACCCGGCCTTGTGTTGATAGAGATCCAGTTAGGTTCTCGAGACGTCCCTCCAGAGGCGTATCCATGTGGTCCAGGAAGTTCCTTAGCCTGACCATTTGTTGGAAATCCAATTACCAATGCGAACCCAGTACGGTTTTAATTGTATTACCTGTCATTTACTTATGGTGGCGTCCTACTATTTAGATGGTAGCTATAGTAGGCATAGTTCGGAATGTCTATGCTAGCTAAGATTAATATTATACTTTCGAAAATGTTTTCTACACTATGCACTAATAATAATATCAAAGAGCTTTCTTGTATAAGGCATATTTGACTATCATACGAAGAAATCTCCCCCAAGTGTGCGATTGCATTGTATGTGTGGCGAGAGGTCGTATGGTAGTTCCATTTTTCAAAAGCATGAACGATTTTCTTTTAAAAATATGTTTTATTTCAAAGCAACTGTTTTTGTGTACCCGTACCAGTCCCACGACTGACTCGGAGTTTATTGTTTCCTTTCTAAACTCTGTGTGCCCATAATTTCCACACAGGCAGCCTAGTAGCAGGTTTTCCATGTTTTGGTGCTAGCTAGATTTTGAAGTCTTATGGTTTGGAGGCTATCGGTTTTTGAAGGCTTTTGACTTGGAGATATTTTGAAAACTTTTGGATCTCAAGGTTCTTAGTTTGGATGTTCGCTATCATTTCATTTCTTTGAAGACTTTCTTGGAATGCTATCACTTGTTGTTTCTGTCGTGATGGTCTATTTTGAAGTTGTGATATATGTATAAAAATACTCTGATGTTGGTGATGATGTTGTAATAAATATTGAGACGATGTTGTATCTGGAATATTGATGTATGGCAGTTCATTTTATTTCCGCTGTTTATATTCATCTAATGTTGTTATAAGCTCCATTCGAACAGGAATTCAACGTTCGAATCTCCGGCAGTCGAATACAAGTGAGGTATTTGATGTCGATTTTTGAACGCTGAAATTCGGGTCGTGATAATAGGTACATACGAAGGCCGTTTAGACATATATGTGGATTTTATTTTGCTTTTGCTTGCTTAATATGAGTGAACTCGCTCGTATTGATAATAAAAAGGTACATAACTCGGATTACATACTTCACTTTTACATTTTACCCTACGAGATGCCTCGCCATTGAGATAAGATGTATATTAGATATATTTAATATATATTTGGGTTATATATTGTATTGTAAAAAAATTTCAAATCAAGTTGCGGATAGGAGACCCTGTTAAAATTTTCCAAAAATCCGGGTGTTAGAAAATTTTTGAGATTTTTAAATTCTATAACTCGTTCTATATATAAGTTGTAATTTCCGTTAACCGATATCGAAGTGGCATAGTATAAGTATAGTAAAGGTTTTCTAGTAGGATTTTAAAGTTTATAAGTTGATAATTTTGAATAAAAATATCAAGTGTTAAATTCCATACTTAATCTTTTCAAGGACGAAAATTTTTGACTGGGGGAGAACGTAACAGCCCGTATATTTAGCTATTTAAATTGTAGACTTTGATATAATTATTGAATAAAAATGGTTAGAAATAAAAATTTAATGATTTATTATAGTAGATTATTGAATATAATAAAATTTTGAAATAAACGATTCTAAAGATTTTGGCGATAATAAGTATGGAAATGAAATTCTATATATTTAATGTGTTTATAATCAGTAGTTGGAATTGAATAATGAATATTAAATGGCTGTACATTGAAAGTAGTTGTTTTATTATTTGAATTTGTTTTGAAATTAAATTTTATAAGTTAAACAACTTATTTTGAAATATGGTAATTCATTGGATGATTTAATTGTTTAAAATTTTATATTGCAATTATTTAAATGATTGAATTGTGGATTTAATATGACTGGAAATGCTGTTGGAAGTTGATTTAAATTTTATTTAGACAACTTCTGCGTTCCGCCATCTTCTTGTCGACCCATACTCTCCCCTCTCCTTTATTTCTATTCATAGCTGATAGCAAAAAAAATGAACGAAGGTTGCGAGGCAACCTGGGGGGAAGATCGAGCGATTGCAAGTGGGTTCTTCGGCCTGGTGATGGAGCGCGGCGTCGCGTGGAGGCAGAGGCGGTGACTGTTAGGGTTTTTGGTTTTGGGGTTTGCTGCGCGTGCTCGTGTATGCGCATGGGAGAAAGGCGACTAGAGGAGGTCGCCATGGCCAGGCACGGCAGTGACGGCGGTGACGGCGTGACGTAGCGGAGGCGGTCGACGACAGCAGTAGAGGTTGCATTCAATAACTAAGAAATATAGAAAGTGAATTCGCGATCTGGAGATGGAGAAGCGGCCTATATCTTTGCCTGAGAAGGTTAGTGTTAGGTTAAGTTTTAATTAGTTGTTAATTATTTCAGTTAATTAAGTCTAATCATACTGCTATGTTAATTATCATATAACTTTTGCTTACGAGGTCCGTTTTGGACAAACAAATTATGTTGGATTTGTGTTGACGTCGTCTGCAACTTGTTGTGAAGTGTTATTTATTTAAAGCTGAAAATATTTTTAGTTTCAAATAAAAATTTGAGTGTTTATACACTCACTAAGTACTAGAATATTTTTATGCCAATTAAATTGAAAATTATGAAGTAATTTTAATTTATTAGTTGTTGTTTGATAATTTTAATTGATATTTGAATTAACTGGTAGAAATTTTAATTGACAGTAAATTGAATTGGAACTAAATTACTATTAAACTCCCGATTATTGATAACTAGTAAACTGTATGATTTTTACTGATTTGGATAATGATTGTGATGGATGCTATTAATTGATATTTGGACGACTTAAATGTTTATTTATTTTGATATATCCTGTTATCATCCTGTATATTATTTACAGTACATAAAACTGTAAATTGAATTATTCCGAATAAATTAAGAAATAGATTGAAATGCTTTATACCTATGACATTTATTTTGTATTGTAACGATATATATCCATCCCTGGAATTATATTGGAACAATTGATTCACTTGGCCATAGGATAGAAAATTATATACGGACACCGGATTGGTTAAATTAAATGATTTTAAGATTTTGATTTGAAATTATTTAAAATGATTTTGACTTTAAGAAATAAAATCGAATTTATGGAAATGGAATCATTTTTAAACTTAAGCTCGAAATGTTAAAAATGAACTTGTCAACAAGAATTGTTTAAAGAGTCAAGTTTGAAAATTTGAAGTTATAATTGAAAAACCTTTTGGATGATGGAAATTGATTTGTTTAAGTGATTTAAATTTTTACTCGAACTTTGAAATAATTCCAAGTAAAAGTAATTTAAATGGATATTTCGAAATTTGAGCTCGAGATGAATTATTTTAAAGATTTGAATCTTAAATTGAATATTGAAGTTAAATTTAATTTAAGCGATTTAAATCGATATTCTAAAATCAAACTCGAATTTATATAAATCGAAATGGTTAAAAATTGAGAATTGAATTGAAATTAATTCAAATTGGAGTTGAATTGTAATTAATTGGAATTGCAATTAATTTGGAATTGAAATTGATTTGAACTGAAATTAGAATTGAAGTTAATTCGAATTGAAATCGGAATGGAATCGATTAAATTGAATTGTTTTGAATTAGAAAGTTTGTAATTGGATTAGTTTGATTTTGAAACTATTTTCAAAATAAATTATTTTACTATATAAACTGTTTAAAAACCTATCTTTTAGATGTTTAAATTACTTTGATTTTCCAAAATATTTTACCATATAAACCATTTTCAATACTCTAACTATTTCATATTAAACTATTTTAACTTTTAAACTATTTAAAATATTTCAAACTAATTTCTAAAAATTCAAACTGGTCAAAATGGGAACTGTTCATATTTAAATCATGGATTTAAATATGAATAATGGTTAAAATTAAGTTATAACCCGAATTATTATTTGAATCAAATTTTGAAGTGAAATTAACATATCGAACTGAAATGACATATTTTGATTAAATATGAGGATTTTTTAAACGAACGATATTTTGATGCAAATATGATATTTTGATATCAAATGCGAATTGTTTCGAAATATAAAAGTACCAACTGATGTGTAAAACGACTTTTGGTTGTTAAAGAGACTGTGGCCTCTTATTGGCATACTCTTTGTCAATATTGGAACCACGTTAACAACTGTGTACACGGAGTAGACTCCAGAATGAAGTGGTTGGTTTTTGGTGTCGTTTGCTGGATTTGAAGAAAGAGATCGATTATGGATAGACCCCGACACTTGTGCTAATTTGAAATGATTTAAACAGGTCGGCTTGACATGGCCAAGTGGGCTAACTACCCCTAGAGGACATCCGTTCTTCGATTTTCTTGGACTCGGTCCATATTATTCCTCTTATTGTTGGTTTCGATTGGTGCACCTTGATTTTAGGATAGCCTCCCTTTGACTCGAT
Organism: Allium cepa; assembly: GCA_030765085.1. Lineage (NCBI taxonomy): Eukaryota > Viridiplantae > Streptophyta > Magnoliopsida > Asparagales > Amaryllidaceae > Allium > Allium cepa. Next base: position 275,289,529 of record CM060946.1, read on the forward strand.
ATGAGATGGATGTAAGCGGTAGGCGGTCGTGGCTAGTTACCACCAGCCCTGCGACCCGAACTGGTAGTATCCTACCCTAGGCATTACCTTACGTGCCTTGTCATACTTTTATTCCCAAACGAGATCCCTACGATTTTGGTTTGGTGTTGTCGTATCAAAGCGCATCCCTATCCCCCGACGTGCTACTGGGGCGTTATATGCGAACTGTAGGACAATGCTTAAAAAAAAGTTAAGAGAGATTAATGTAAAGCCTTAGCGCTATAAAAAATATTTATTTTACCGATTAGAAATTATATATGTAGTGTATTCTACTACATATAAATATTTTGAAAAATCCTTAAGAGATTGAAAACCTCGTAATATCTCTTGAGTTATCGCACGCACGTTATACACTAGATAGAAGATGTGAAACCCCGTAAATATCTCTGTACATTCATGTTATATGTGATGTCGATTTAACTCACATAAGGATATTTTAGTCCTGACTTGAGTGTTTTGTCTTTTCATTATCCACCGGTTAGCCCTGAGTTTTCAGCGTATTGAAGACTATTTTTGGAGGATGAGGATGGAGATTTGGTATACTATTACTATTATTATTCCTTGCATAATGTTGTCTGCTGCATTATTTTATTTGTCCCTGTTATATATATAACTATGATAAATGTGTATAAATTATAATCAAATGTATAGTATAAACAGCTTCATGAACTGTTTATTTGATTATTATATTTTATCATTCCCCTGCGAGATTCTGTGTTTGTTTTCTTCCTTCTTTCTTATTTTCCTTAGTTTTCTTAATCAACCCCATTGATTATCTATGTTCCCAATTCTTTGAGTTGGATATGTGTGGATTACTGTCAATTTAAACCTTTCGAATTGCGGGTCGTCACACTTAAATAACTCATTTTTATTATTTAATAAGTGAAATGACCCATTATTTTTCATAATTAAAATATTAAATTAAATAAGATTTTAGAATTTAATATTGTGCAAATTTGAAATCTATGATTTATTAATGAAAAAAATAATAAGAATATGATTTTAAAATTGTTGTTTGAATGTAATGACAACTATTTTAATAAAATTACAAAAAAACTGAAATAATTGTAAAGTTAATTTGGTTATAACTATAAATAAAGAAAAAATTAGTAATCTATGAAATTAATGAAATTGAAATAGATTTTGTTAGTCCGTGAGATGATGGTTTTGATGACAACAACCTTAGAATAGATTATAAAATATTAATACTAATGGTATAAGTTCAGATATATATGTATATGCAGGATTTAACCATGGAGGTACCAAGAATGAAGACTGTACAGTATAGAGATTCAAGGTATCAAGATTGAAGACTCATGAGTAACAAGAATATCAAGATTATCAAGAGTTCAAGATTTCAAGTAATTTACCTTTTAATTAGGAATTTTGTTAAAACTCCTAGAAAAGCACTGGCATCTTAAAATCCAATTTATTAGTGAAATGGAATCCACTTCGAGCCCATTAAAGGGATGGAACCCTAAGTAGGATGGAACCTATGAAAAATCTAGTGGAACATTGTTTTGTATCCACTAACTTTTTATTCAAAATGATTTTTCAAAATTATGTTTTGTTTTCAAAATGATTTCAAAGCCTTCCTTTTAAAAGAATCAAAAACATCTATCCTAATTTCAAATACTTTTAGCCTCAAAATAATCTTGAATTTCAAAATAAAATAATCCTTGGTTTTAAACTATCTTTTAAAATAAAAGTATATTTAATTTTTTAATATTTATATACTTAGATTTAAATATAAAATTATAGTAAAATTTTATATATACCAAAATATTATTCTATATATTTATTTATGTATTTCAACTATATTTAAGTATATTTATAAAAGTTTAAAATAGTTTTAAAATAAAATAAAAGTTATTTTCAAAGAAAAGTAAAACATCAAAAATTCCTTTGGGATGTCGACATGCCCAAGTACCCCATATCGACATAGTGTCAGTTGAGTTCAAAATTTAAATTTCAAAAAGAAGTGTTTATTCGTCATAACACTTCACGAATGGACATGACTTTTGTTCTTCTATAAATGAGGTTAGTTTCAACGAATTTCAATATATATTTTCTGGTTTTTCACTCCTCTTCTTCTTCCACATTTCTATATACATATTCTTCCCATTACTCTGCCGAAATCAACATTGAATCTAACTAGATCATTTCTGCTTTGATTCTCTATCACTATCTCAACAAGATCCTCAGTGCTATTCATAGTTATAGTTTTCTTTGTAATCAATTTAGCGAGAAAAGGTGTGATTGTGGCCTTGGAAATCAATCAAGTGAGATAAGGTGTGATTGTAGCCTTGGGAAATCAATTGGGTGAACTTGTTGCCCGAGAAATCAAGTATCTCTGCCAAGAGGATTGTGATTCTGGAGGGTGTACCTCGTTGCATTGAAATCGAGGGTGTAATTGTAAAGATTGCTTTTGAAAAGAAATCCATACTTGTTGTGTGAGACTGGATGTAGGGTAACTCCGAACCAGTATAAAATCCGATGTGTTCTTTCCTTTACTGCTTTACTTTATTTCTGCATCTGTATTTATTTCTATGATCATATCTGTGTCTGAATATTGCATACATCTGTGTTAAAATTAACATAAACTTAAAAAGATTTAGTAATTCTTTATAAACACTATTCACCCCCCCTCTAGTGTTAATCCTAGCCTTAAGATCATTAATCCGCATTACTTACATTCGTATCAGAGCAAGGTTTTCAAAGTTTCATAATCTGAATTTTGAAAAAGTTTTCAAAATGGCTATCAACACTGGTACTGTTACTAACACTAGTATCCCTATCGCTAGTTCATTTGTAGAAGGTCAGTCTACTGTCAGACCACCACTTTAATGGCAGTAACTATGCATATTGGGCATGTAGGATGAAAATATATTTACAATCTATAGGATTAGACACTTGGAATATCACACAATCTGAATATTCTGAACCCACAACTGTTTTTGCACAGTGGACCGCTGAGAAAAAAGCTGTTGCACAAAATAATTGTAAAGCAATGAATATTCTGTTTTGTTCACTAGATAAATATGAATTTAATAGAGTGTCAGTTTGTAAGTTCGCATATTAAATCTGGAAAACTTTGCAAGTAACTCATGAAGGAACAAGCAAAGTTAAAACAGACCAAAATTTCCATGCTCACAAATTAGTTTCAATTATTTAAAATGAATTCTAATGAGTCTATTTCAGATATGTATATTAGATTTCAGGATGTTGTGCATTCTTTAATATCCTTGGAAAATGAATTTTCTGAAGAAGATCAAGTCGGAAATTTTTTAAATTCTCTTACACCAGAATAGGATCAAAAGACACTTGCGATCGAAGAGGCAAATGACATCAATACCTTAAAGATAGAAGAATTAATTGGAAATTTAGTGTCGTTTGAAGTCCAAATGATCGGGAGAAGAGAAAGAAAAGCATCTGAAAAGAAATCAATGGCACTCAACGCATTGACCGATGGATCAGACTCAAACAGTGATAATGATGAAGAGATTGGCTTTATAACCAGAAATTTTAGGAAATTCCTGAAATACAGAAAGATGAATAATCTCAAGAGAAACAACTATAAAAACTTTGGAAATCAGAATATAATTCCAAATAATGTCAAATGTTTCAATTGTGATGAACCAGGCCATATCAAAAGAGACCGTCCTTATCCAGATAGGCAAAATCCTCCTATGAACAATGATCCTGCAAAGAAACAGAAGCGTGCATTTACTGCTACCCTAGATGACTCAGACTCGTCCTCAAGTGATAATGATCAGAAGACAAATAATTCAAATTTGTGTTTCACGGCAGTTCACGACTTCGACGAATTCAAAGAAATAGACTCAGAAAAAGGTACACATTTACAATATGATTGGTTGAAATTGCATGCTTAGAATTAGATGCTTGATTGATTGATTTTGAATTGGTGTGTTATTTGAATTTTAAAATTTTTACTATTATTTTATTACTTTTATTATATTTTACTATTATTTTTATTATTATTTTCATAGTATAATAATATATTGAAAATACTATAATTCTAATAATATTCCAGATATATATACATTAAATATAATAAGTATATATATATATTAGAGTACTTAGGAAAAATAAATCACAAAAATTTATAGACACATGTCGACATGGTCCCCACCATGATGTCAACATGGGTACATAATTTGAAATTCAAAATTTGAATTCAAATGGTTGAATTTCCTTCCACCTTTTCACTTCATTTAATTCTCTGAAAATGCATCTTTTGACCAGAGAACATGTCCTTTAAGAATCTATTTATTCACTATCTTTTATCATATCTTTTCACTCTCATTTTCAAATTCAAACTCTCTCTTCGAAACTTCAAGCTCTCTACTCTCCACTTTAATGGCTTCTTCAAGCAACCCCTCCACCATGAGAATTTCCAGAAAAATAAAAGAGCAACTCTTCAATGATCCGGAGGCAATAAAAGCATACATCAATTATGCTAATTATGCCAAAGTCCATCTCGAAAAGTTTGCTATTTTTCAAGATTTTTCTTCTTATGAAATTGATTCTCTTTTTGCAAACAATCATATTCTTAGTCTTATTGATGCTTTTCAAAATGATTTTGTTTGCTATCCAAATCTTGTCAAAATTTTCTATGCTAATTTAGACCATGGGTTTTATAATGGAAATGAGGATGAAATTTGGAGTAGTGTCTAAAGCACTAGAATTTTTTTGAATTGTGATCTTTTGGGCACCATTCGCAATTGCAAGAATACGGGAATGGATCTTTCTAGTTTTAAAATCGATGAAAATGATTGTGAGACATTTCATCACATTTTTGAAGGAAATGATTATTTTGAATTTAAAAATCGAAACTTTCGACCAAAAGCAAGAATTGTCAATCTTCTTTTGCAACATACTTTGACCCCAAGATAGCGGAGTTTTAACAATCCTAGTTCAAAAGTTTGCAAAGCACTTTTGCTATTTTTGGAAATTGTGACATTAATTGGGCGTAAGTTATTTTGGATGAACTTCGTCCTAAAAATCTTGAAATGGGTGAGAACACTTTGTATCATGGAATTTATCTCACTTGGATTTTTAACTATTTGGAGTGGATTTCAAAGGCGAAGAATTTGTTTCTAGAAAAGTTTTCAATCACTCCAACATTTCGCTTATGAAAATTCTTTTTGTTTTTCAGCCTTATGAGACTCTTGCCGAAAAGGAAGAGCGTTTGGCTCATGAGGAAATGGAAGAAGAAGAAGAGGAAAAGGAAGAAGAAGAAGAAGGGGATGAAATGGAAATTGAAGAAGAAGAAGAAGGTGAAACCTCTTTGGAAAACAACGACTATCCTCCTAATCCATCCAACAAAATCCTTCTCAAAAATCAAAAAACGATTGTTGAGAATCAACGGATTCGTAAACGATCCGTTAGTAAGAAGTTGGACAAAATTTCCAAGATGAACAAGTTCATTTCCAAATTCAGCAAGAAACTTGGACTTTCATCATCATCATCCTCTAACTAGTTCTACCTTTTCGTATCTCGTTGTATTTGTTTTAGTTTGTTTTTATTTGAAAGTTCATGTAGTTTTTTTTTTATGTTTAATCATTGTATCGTCTTAGTATGCAGTGAAATGGAATTTTCTTTATGTTATCTAGCTTATCTTATCTCCAGAATAAATGTTAGTATATTATATATATATACATACAATTGTTCACAAAATCAAAATAAATCATCAAATTTCACTACACTATGTCGACATACCCCCTATGACCATGTCGACTTGTAATGGTCAGAAATGGCAATTCATTTTGAATTTGAAATTTGAATAACTACCATATATCTATTCATTTCAAACGAATTTCTACACATATAAATAGCTATTTCTTCCAGAATTCATCACTGAATATTATTTCTTATCTTCTCTAGCTCTCATTCTTCTTATAATTTCAAATATGGGTAATCCAATTCATAACTTATCTGAGAATCTTGAAGAAACTCTTAATTCATTCAAGAATATTCTCTCATTCATTCTTCGTAACCAGCAACACTTAGAATTGAGTCAAATGCAGATTGTCACGACCCAAAGTTCAGCGTTCAAAAATCGACATCAAATACCTCACTCGTATTCAACTGCCGGAGATTCGAACGTCGAATTTCAGTTCGGATAGAGCTTATAACAACAATTAGATGAATATAAACAGCGGAAAATAAAACTGCTAACATCAATATCCCAGATACAACATCACAATACCATTACAACCACAATACCAACATCAGAGTATCTTTATACATATACAACACAACTTCAAAATAGACTATCATGACATAACCACAAGTGATTGCATTTCAAGAAAGTCTTCAAAGAGATAAAGCAATAATGAACTTCCAAACTGAGAACCTTGAGATCCAAAAGTTTCAAAATATCTCCAAGTTAAAACCTTCAAACACTAGTAGCCTCCAAACCATACGACTCCAAAATCTAGCTAGTACCAAAACACGGAAGACCTGCTACTAGACTGCCCGTGTGGAAATTATGGGCACCCAGAATTTAGAAAGGAAATAATAAACTCCGGGTCAGTCATGGGACTGGTATGAGTAAACCAAAACAGTTGTTTGAAATAAAAGCAGTTTATTTTAAATCAAAAGCAAACAAAAGAATTTTGAAAGAAATTCACAATGCTTTTTGAAAAATGAAACTGCCATAAGGCCTCCCGCCACACACATAATGCAAACGCAGACTTGGAGGAGATTTCTCCTTATGACAGTCAAAAATGCTTAATACAAGAAAAACATTTTAAATATTATTATTAGTGTATAGTGTGAAAACGTTTTCAAAGTATAATATTAATCTTAGCCAGCATAGACATTCCGAACTATGCCTACTATAGCTGCCATCTAAACAGTGGTGACCACCATAAGTAAATGGCAGGTAATACAACTAAAACCATACCGGGTTCGTATGGGTAATCAGGTTTCCAACAAATGGTCAGGCTAAGGAACTTCCTGGGCCACATGGGTACGCCTCTGGAGGGACGTCCCGAGAACCTAACCGGATCTCTGCCAACACAAGACCGGGTTACCTCTATAACTAGGTAACTACTGACACGAGTATGCCATACCCCAGTTGTAATCAACCTTTATCCGGGGCCCCAACATCAATCTCAAAGGAATATATATATTTGCGATATCCACATAAGTTAAGTATCTGGGCTCCATACCATGATACCACTTCTATCCAAAAGGGAATGCACATACCCTAAGGGGCGTTACCCCCAATAACCTTGCCGCATCTTTCCTGTTCCGACCATCACCGGGTTGAGAGGTTCGATGAAGTCTCGTCCACAAAGCTACGCTTTTCACAAAAGCCATGTTTTGATCATCTAATGATCAACAAATGATCATTAATACACAATAGCACTTAGCGTGCCACACTACCAAATTGGGAGTATATCGATGATAACTTCAACTACATAACCTCTGAGCTCGTACGTCTCAGAGAAGGGTGTTAATCTAAGAGAATAAATTCTCCGCCACCAGCAGATATGTATTTGTAAGAAATCGACTTTATATCTCAAAGTGTAGTGTCAGACACATGACCATACAAGTCTGTTTCGGGTTCGAACAGAACGGAAGGCACTTCGTCCAATAAAGGAAGAAGCCCTTGCAAATCCGAGCGTCCACAATCCCGATCGGACTTCCCATCACTTAGGGAATCCCTATACCGGAGCAACTCGGTGCAGAGACAATCGATAGGTTATCCTATCATTTTCGAAGACGTCCGGTCTTCACCACCGTCTTCAATTGCTATCCATTTCGCCGTATCATATACTCGGAATGGGTTATATGAAACAAAGGTCCTCTCCCGGCTAATCCGAATAGTGAGCGTCAATTTTAAAATATGTGGATATGTCATTTACAAAGATTAACAGGTTCGATATGGGTTTCGGATAACCAACTGACATCCGACTCCATGTCGCATTGAATTTCAAGTGCCGCTTTATGGGCCAAAAAGGGGTGTTCACGTACATATAGAAACAAATCACAAATCATAGTTCATCATAAAGCAACTACGGTACCACAACATAAATATCAATCCAGAATAGAATATTTGATGATAGTCAATCATCTTCGGTTAAGGTGGTTGTGATTAAAGTGAATTTAACCATATAATTATCTTTATTAATTTTTTTAAATCAATGTTTAATTAATTTTTTACTTAATTATGAATTAATTAAATCTTAATTGGCTTTATTAATTATTTATTCTTTAATCGACTATCTTAATTTATTAATTCCTTAATTGTTAATTAACTCAATCTTAATTACTTTTATTAAATATCTATTCTTTAATTAATTTACTTTTAATTATAGAGTGGTTACAAATCATTAATTGTTCAATCATTATTTAGTCATTACAAATAAATTTGTTTTTAAGCTAACAATTTGAATATGTATTTGACTTCTTGAATATTTTATTAAGTTTAATTTAAAACAACTTTATTTTAAAAATAGTTCGAAATATCATTGAACTTCATTTATTTCAATATCATACTTTACATTCGATTAACCAACTATCATCATTTATAAAGAACAAATTTAGGAAATCATTTAAACTTATGTTTCAAACAAAATTTAAAACTGAAATTTTTGTTTTCAGGTCCAACCCGAGGCTGTCTCGGGTCATCCCCGATCAAAATTGTCCCCCGCTTCGAGTTTCTACCCAAATCACCCGAGTGAAAATTTTTCAGAAATTTTGTTAAGTATTAAAATCCAAACCCGATGCAACCCCAAACATACGCGTTCCTGACTTCGAGTAAACTACTCAAATTCCCGTGTTTGGCTTCGAGCTTACTATCTTCTTCCCCAAACACGAAAACCCACCGATACCACAATGCACGTATACGTGCACAACCACGCTAGCCATCGCCGTTCGACGACGAACTTACCAGCAAGTCACCAATGATCCCCAGCCTCGATTCAAACGACCCAAAACCCAAAATCATTGCTAAATCAAAATCTAGCTACTGATGTGAAACTGGAGCAAAAACCATTGCCATGAAATCTCTACGCTCCTCCTCCTCTGACCACCTGAATGTCAACCCCCACGGGCCACGTCTCTGACAAACCCTAAACTAACACCTCCCCGAGTACCACTACACTCGATCCACCAGAAAGCCCATTACGATCGAAATTCGCAGTTCAACCCAAAATTAGGGTTAAGCCCTAAATCGATCCAAATATCCACTCATGACGAATTATAAAATTACATAGCATTTTTCTAGAATTCAACCTTGTTCCAGCATCCCTCAAAACAAATTCCAAGTCCCATTTCACTCGAGATCGTCAGTGATTTACAAAATGACCAAATTTGTTCAACTCGAGAATTTACAACGTTCTCAAAATTAAAAATCATGAAACCTTTATTAAAATTCATCATTCCCTAATACTAATCTGCTCCTAACATTAGATTTTGAAAATCATTTATTCGAAATTTGACTCATAACAGTTTTTTTTCCTTCCGTAATTTCTAGTTCCAGGTCCTAAATCCTGGATATTATCCTTTTTAAATGTTTTAACTTTCAATCTTACATGAATTTAAACATTTTTTCTTTTCTGATACTTAAGTCTAACTTAACTGAAATCAAGGAAATTTGATTCTTGATAGGTTTTCAAAAAAAAATAACAAAAATAACAGGGGAACCTGTAGCTAGAACATGCACAGGCAAATGCATAATTTATTTACTGATTTTTATTGCATGCGACCATATTCAACGTTCATACATCAAGTATTCAAACAATCAGATAAAGATCAAATTAATTGAAAGATTTACTTACCAATGTGGGACTGAAAACAGAAATGGAACAGAGGGAAGCTCTGGAATTTTTTTGAATTGCAGTTTTTTTTCTCTTTTCTACTTAGCTTGATTTCTTTTGAATTGTTATCTGCAGTCAATTTTGTATAAACTTGTTTAAACCTTGATGTATCTACTCACTTATTCTTTTTTAACAACAAAATAAAATAATTAAATTTACTTACTCTTTAATCTTAGTTGAAACAGAAGTGAAATTCTGGCCTGCACCTTAAGCTTTGTATATTGCTTTTTTTTTCTTGAGTTAAGTCCTGAATCTCCTCCCTAATTTCTGAAGTTTTCAACTTGATTTTATAGTGTTT